>CM058041.1:68386492-70786492 GCA_030169165.1 Centaurea solstitialis
ATGTCTATTTTACGTGATTGTTAGCATGAAGATGATAAATAAAAGATTTAATAAATTTGTAAACAAAAAATAATTAATTTTAAAAGATTTTAACCTAAAGCTTTGGAAAAAATATCATGTACTTGTCAATAGTTTAATGAAATAATTGATTAAAATTATAATAGTTTATATTTAACCAATAGAAAAAAACTTCTTAATAAAATAAATAAATAAAGTAAAAAGTAACAAAATGTGAACTATGTAATTTGAGAATAAAAATATAAAGATTACTATAAGGACCAAATATGTAATTTAATGAAACATTTTTGTTGGTCCCAATTCAAGTGATAAGGAATTGTGAAGGGGGTTAAATACAGTTGACACAAGATAATTCACTTTTAAATTCTTTGTATTAAACAAATTGAATTTACAAGATTGTTACGGAAATAGATAAGGGATTAACCTAATCTAAACAATCTAAAGTTACACTAAGCTTTCACTAATGCACAAGTGAGAAAGAAAGAAAGAAACTGAAGAAAGGTTTGAGTATAGATTAGAGATGAAGGCGTGTTTGAAGAACAACCCTAAGGTCTCTATTTATATTGCATGCATTAAATGCATGGTATGGTCACCTTTACACGTGTTGTATATCTGGTGGACCAAGTGTACTATTTGTCATTTAAATATATTCATGCGGCCATGCCATGCGTAAGAAAGCATAGTGGGTAAAAGACAAACAGTTGCTTTATGGGCTGATAAGTACAGAGGAAACAGTAAATAAAACGTCCATTTTGTACTATGTCAGAAAAAGCATGGATAACCTTTACGTGCATTAAAGACAATAAGACAAATATGTTCATCAGGTATGCGCCTCTGATCAGTGGCAATAAGTCGTTGGTCCTCGGAGACATCAGCGAGTCACTGAGGCTAATTCCTTGTTGAGCGTCAGCATGTTGTGATCAGATAGCTATCATTGAAATCCGTCTTCAGATCACGAGCGGCCTTGACTCTATCATCAGCTACTTCTTCGACATCGTTGATGATTCTTTAAGACCATCTCCAATAGGGTCACCAAATTCTATACTAAACACTAAATTTGGTGTAAATGGCACTATTCACTTCTCCAATGGGGTCACTATTTTTCACACTAAATTTAGTGTGATAAATAGTATTATAGTATATTTGGTCTAACACTATTTCTTACACTACTTTTTTAAATACATTTTTGATTCCTCAATTTATTATTTTTGTTTTTTTAAAGTATTAAAGTTTTAATGGGTTTATTTTATATTTAAATATAAAATAAATTATTTTTATATTAATTTTTTATTATGTTTTGATTAAGTAAATAATATATAAATTGATAAAATAATCGAAGAATTTCAACAATTTCTCATTCGTTATAGACAAATCAAAGACAAAGTAGCACACTTCGAGTTTCGAAATGTGTTAATCGATCAATTTTTTGAAAAAAATATAGTAATAAAGATAATTAAATACATATGTATTGTTATTCTTATTTGTTTTAATACAACTTCTATTGTTTATAAAAAAAAATTCTTTTATGCATTACAATAAATTAATTCATAACTAATAAAAAATATTAGGTTATAATCTAAATAAAAAATATGGGTATGAATTTTAAAGTTAATAAATATAAGTATGTTATTGAAAGTTTAATAAGTTAATATAAAAAGGATTTGATGTAAAAAATAGTGTTACCCACTGGAGAAAATTTACTAGTAACACTGAATGTTACACTGGTTTTTACACTACTTTTTACATTTTGTGTAAAAAATAGTGTTACCCATTGGAGATGCCCTAAGCTTGACTTCTTTGTCTTGAGGATTGATACTTCATTTTGAGTTTCATACATCAGGGGTATCGAACAGGCTTAAAGAGTCCCTGATGTAGATACTAACTTTTACAGATCAGATTCTTGATAATAAAATAATCAAAGATATTTGTCTAAGTGATAATTTCTCAAGCTTGAGTATAAATAAAGTATCTACACTAAGTAGGATCAGTATCATCATTATTTCATCAGTCCTAGGAGAGCTTGGATCAACAATTTTTTGCATGAGTTAACCACTTAATTTAAAAAAGTTGGATGGATAGATAAAAATAAAAACCATAGGGATGAAAAACAATTTTAAAGATCATGAAAGAAAAACGTTATATAGATCAAACCACCGGGACTAATGTTGTAGTTTTGTTCACTTCACTGTTCATCTACAGTAAAAGCTTCCTGGTAAATGTTATATACTAGTTATTAAGAGCCCGCTTCGCGCCGGGTTATAAGTTGGAATAGATTTTATCATTTATAGGAAGCATAAATTTGTACATATGTTGTCATACGAAAGGTTATTATAACGAACTTCATAAATTGTGTTGTTTATTTAACTATATGATTACAATAGAAAAGATGTATATGGTGCAATTGATGTCTATTTTAAGTGGTTCTTCACATGTAGATAATGTGTGTAGGAGGTTTTACGTCAATGATTATTTAAAATAACTAAAAATATTTAATAAATCAGTAAATAAAAATATTAATTTTAACTTAAGTTTTGGGAAAAAAAATATATTATGTACTATCTATTAACCAATAGAACAAAATGTCTTAATAAAATAAAATAAAAAAAGATAAAAAGTAACAAAATGTAAAATATGTAATTTGAGAATAAAAAATATAAAGATGGTCTACTATAAGGACCAAATATGTAATTTAATCAAACATTTTTTTAAATGAGTTAATTACATAATTTAACGAAGTTGGATGAAGAGATGAAAATGGAATAAAAATAAAAACCACATAGATGAAAAAACAGTTTTTAAAGATCAAGGACGAAAAACATTATAAACATCAAACTACAAAACTAAAGTTGTACTTTAACATGTTTCAGATATATGCCTAAAACATAAAATGAAATATAGAAACCAAAACGTATAAAATAAATAAATATTATAAGTTTAGAGGAGGTAAAAGGTAATTTTTGCAAATGTCGATATATTGACAAACAATGTTTTGTCTTCCTAAATATAAAATCGTAGTATATATAATATATAATAAAATAATTACATAAAAATATTCAATATTAGGCTCATTTCGAACGTATCGACGATCGATTATAATGATGTAATTTGTTACAATTAAAACGCATTTTTTTTTAACATATTTCAGTCAACATACGATATATGACTAAAACGTAAAATGAAATATAGAAACTAAAAGGTATAAAGTGTATAAATATTATAAGTTTAAGAGGCTAAAATGTAATGTTTTTAAATACATAATGGTACTATATAATATATAATCAAATAATCACATCAAAATATATTCAATATTGGGCTCATTTTGAACATATCGACGATACAATAATAATGGTGCAAGTTGTTAAAATTAAAACGTATTTTTATAATATACGATATATAACTAGAGACTAAAATAAAATATAGAAAACAAAAAAATATAAAATGAATAATTATTATAAATTTAGGGGTTAAATTTGAAAATTTTAATAGGCATCGTTCATTCTTCCTTATATATAATCTTATCTATATAAAATCACCCCATCCTCTAGAATATTTTGTTGGAATTTTCTCATAATTTCTTCAATTTTCACTTACATTTTTTTCTAAAAATTTTCTCAAATTTTCTTGAATTTTCTACTTTTAACTTATTTGAATTTGAGTTTACTAATATTTTATATGTATTACCAAATATATATTTTTAAAAATAATATATTCAACATATTATTATATGTAATATATTATAATTATATATAATAACAAAATATAGAGAAAGAGAGTGTCAGCTTCATACAAGAACCCTAACTATTTGTGAGAACGCAAGAAATTTCGGCAATGTACAAAATCACATTTAGGATGACAATTCTCGACATGATACGAAATACAAAACGAACCTGACATGAAGATAAATGGATTTGGGTCATTGAGTTTTCTGACCCATCAACCCGTCAACCCGTTTATTTCGTGGGTCGTGTGACAACCCTCTAATTTCCACATCGGGTCAGTATTAATTTTAGCTGACTTCTTAAGACGGAACAGGGTTCTGTACTGTTATGATATCAATAAAATATGCCCTATGACTAATTTTGATGGTTTATAGCTCAATAAAATGCCTTTGGCATTTTTAAGCTGATACTGAGTTCGGTACGAAAAACCGACAAACTATTAGTGGCAGGTCTCGATTCCGACGATCAGATTGGTAAATTAGGCCATGAAATGACCTAACATATTAAAAGTATTAAATTTTAGTGAGTTTCACTAATAAAATCCGAAAACTGCTTCTCGTTATGCCAAAAGTGCAAAAACGCGCTTTTTCGGTAACGGTTTTCAATTTTAGTAGCTTTGTTCAACCAACATTATTATAGTTTTATAGAAGCCATCTAATACAATAAAAAATTCAGCCATTTTTACATTATTGAAATGTTTCTAGAAGCCTTTATTAAATTAAATCAAAAGAGACAAACACATTCAAATTACCCAATACAATTACACCTACTTACACACTCTAACTTCACCAACACACCACACCACCTTCCCTCTCTCTATTATGAACGTCAAAACACCCCCTTCCACTATTTTGCTGATTTAAATACCCCCCAACCCTTCTCCGTTCACCTCATTTTTCAAACATCTCTCTCTCTCTAACTTCACTCACTACAAACTTTCTCAAGAATTCTCTCTAACTTTCTCTCTACACTTCTTCAAGTTCTTGAAGATTCAAGTGATCTTCAAGAACATCTCAAGGTAATCTCTCTTTAAAAATTATCATCTTTTCATCTCATCCTTCTTCCCCAATGTTGCTAGATGAAAGTACCAGGCCTTTATGCAAGGGAAATCATCAAGGATCAACCAAAAATTGGGATGTATGGATGATTATCATGTTTTCTTAACAACTATGGTAGTACATCCTTCATAAGAGGATGAAATCTCTTTCTATTTCTTTATATTATCTCATACAAATGTGATAAGAGTGGGAAATCCCTCATCACAAGTCTCTATGCATGTTGTTGTTTATTCATTATGAATACTATATCTTTTTAAGCACCTTTACTTCTATGTATTGTCTTTTATTTCAAGTTTTTCTACTTGATTTATGTTCATCTACCATCATGCATGTGGTAAATATGATACATCTCATGGCCAACAACTATATTGAGCTTGGATCATCCAAAAACCAAGTAAAAAGTGAGTAAATGGCCTTATGACTGCATCATAGTTGTTTGGAGGGTGAAATGGGTATTGCATGTGTAAGAAAAGATTAAAAAGAACCAAAAATCATTCTAAACATCTGATAATATGTATTGGAAAAGAAAAACCAACATAATGGAGACAAAATAAATGAATAACTTTGAGTACACACAAACCATTTGAAAAATTCGGCCATCAGCTTTTGGCAGATTCTGACCTTGACTTTGGGAGACCATATCTTACTCATAAAGAGTCCAAATAATATGATTCTTTTTTTTAAATCAAGTTCATTGAGTTAACATTCAAACCCCACTGGCCGTTTGTAAAAACTCCAATATTTGGATCCCCAAACAGTTCGTACAAAAAGATTGCACAACAGCTCAAGCTACTGTCGAGACTTTAAAGAACCTACTGTTTGGAGGACCTAAAGTTTTCTAAAAATCTTGAATTTTGGTGAGTAAGTATTAGACTCATTATACTAAAACATATAAAAATTTCGTGATTTTTGGAGTTGAAGAAGAAACCCAAATGCATGTCCCAAAATAGCCTTAGAATCTGCCAGATTTGTATTAAGCTGTCAAATATGTGAAAGTTTTATAAAGAATCATTTTATTGTAAATAATAGAGTGTGAGGGGTGAAAGTGAAAATATTGTATAGATGGAGGGCTTAAGTGTATAGGTATATATAGAGATGGAGTGACAATTGAGAGAGTTATGAGAGTCGTCTAAAGTGTTAAGTGTGTGTAATTCAAGGTGTTTTGTACTTTCCACCATCGATGAATAATATGATGACTTCATGATCTCTCTCTCCTCCTAATTGCTTTGATTTCATGTTCTAACAAGTGGTATCAGAGTTGGAACAGATTAACAAATTCGTTTCGATACTTAGAAATCAAGCAATTGGAGGTTTTATTTTGGATTTTTGAAGTTTGGAGCAAAAATGGTGAAATTTGGATTGGAGCTTGAAGATATTGAAGATTTGATGTTTTGGATCTGGATTGATGTTAGATTATTGTTAGATTTGAGTTTTTGGTGCTTAAATGTGTAAATTTGATAAGTTTTAAGCATTGTTTGATGGATTTTCGAGGTTTTATTCGAAGTTCATCAATGGAGGTCCTCTAATGGAGGTTTTCAAGTGCTGTTCTTATTTTTCGAGCCTTTATTGTGTTTTTCGAGCCATTTTTTAGCATTTCGAGACATATTCGAGTCCATTTTTTGAATTTTTCGGGTCCAGATCTGAGTTTTCGAACCTCATATTGTTTTTCAAGCCATTTTTGAATTTCTCGAGACATTTTTTGAGACTTTATATGGAATTTTCGGTCAAAGATGTCAATTTCTCGAGTTTGGTCAAAGGAAATACTCGGTCAGCGCTCGAAAACACTCGGTCAGGCTACCCACACCCAACCCTCCCAATCCTCTCCACTTTTTAATTTATTTTATATAAATAAATAATATAATTAAACAAAACATGTAATTAATTAATAATAAAATTCATAAATTAATTAAAATGAAACATTACATAATTAAATAAAATAAGCTAAAACATTACATAAACTAAAAATTACGAATTAAATAAACTAAAAATCCAAGCCATATTTGGCTCTGATCTTGGTTTTCTGCTTCAAATCATCATGGAATCGTTTACCTGAAGATGGCCATGCGAGGTGGTGTAAAACTTAATGTCTTCTTCCATCTGGGTCGTTGGTGAAAGTTGCCTCTCATAGGAAGGGAAAATCTCTTCCTCATGTTCCGGACCATCATCTTGTACGGCTCCGAAATTGGGTACGTATTGTGGTTGATAAGGAGTACCCCAATCGGGTGGAGGAAATTGTGGATTCACAAACGGATTAGGAAATGGTTGATAATCGGGTTGAGGAGCTTTTGAAGAACTTCCGGGTTGAGGAGCTTGTGAAGAGCTCCCGAGATGAGTAATTGTGAGACTAAAACCTTTGGGCGAAATTTGGACCTCATAATCGGGTGGATATTGTGGATCGAACCCGATATGCGAAACGTCGACTTTGAAACGGGGGTTGGAAGGGGTCTCGGGTACCGCCCGGCGTTTAGCTTTCGCGGGCCGGGATGAAGATCCGGGATTTCGATCGTTTGGATTCATGATGTTTGAAGAGTGGGAGGTTTGAAGAATTGGAGGTTTAAAGAGTTGAAGAATTAGAGGTTTAGAGTTGGTGTGAAAAAATAAGTTGGGTATAAAGGGGTATTTATATAGGAGTAAAAATGAAAAAAAAATGTAAAAAAATTATTTAAATTTCAACCGTTGGCAAACGCCTAGTAGAAGCCGATTCTACAATAGCCCGCCGGCTATATTCATCGCGCACCCAACCCGCCGGAACCCGTTGGACCCGGCGGGCTCTACCCGCTCAAACCCGAGCAACCGGTTCGAGCAGCCTCAGCGCCTAAAATCGTCGGTCAAATGAATAAATGCTCGGTCAACACTATTTTGCTCGGTTAGAGCTCGGTCAGAGGCTCGAGAAATGCCTCTGACCGAGCAACATATATCAGTCAGCACTTTTTCTCTTGGTAAGAAGTTCGGTCAGTGCGTCTATGGATGGTCAGAAGCTCAATCAACATGGATATTGAGACAGAGCTCGGTCAGCGAGAAGCTGATATTTGCTTACCGGGTATTATATATTTCTTCGTGACATTTGAATTCAAACGTGAATAGAGTTGACCAAGAAGTTTCTTTTAATTGATATGAGCTGATGATTTATTTTTTGAGACTTTAATATTGCATGTGTGTTGACTTGTGTTTGACCGAATATTCAAAGAGGAAGTGTGTGTTTGCACGTGAATATCACGTGGGAGATGGTTTTCCTTAGTACAAGAGCTGATTTGTTAATCGGTTCCATTTCAACCCCTGAAGAATTGGCTAAATTTTTTTTTCCGCTGACTGGACAGCGGAACCCCCGTATAAGGTGGTTCGAGATTAAAAGAGCTTCTTTATCATAATATTTTTGATGGGCCATTTTAATTTGAAGAACTGAAATGTTATATCCAGTTCAGAATTATTTTTCTGCCGCGATTCAGAGATTAAATGATCAATCAAGCTTACAAGTTTTATTCAGTTGGGTCTCAATTTCTTTTTGGGCTTTGAAGTTCAGGTTGACCCAAGATTGATCACCAATTTTTTGTAATGATCCAGATCCAATCCAATCCAGTTTCAGTTAGCTTCAAAAATCCTTGTGCTTAAATGGCCAATTTTTCCATCTCTATTTTTCTATAGCCCAATAAAAGCCCGAAAATTCGATTTTTCATTTCTTGAAAATTGAATTTATTTCATTCCCTCAAATGTTCCAAATCCTTTGAAGCCAAGCCATATTTGTAACGATTTCGGGACGACAGTGATTGAGTTTTGTATTTGGTTGGAATATTCAGAAGGATGATTTCCTACTTTCTCTACTTCAGAATCTAATTCTCTCCCCCTCACCAGCTTCAATGAGTGTACGGTTTCTTGTGGACGACATTATTCTAACCACTCATTGTTGTCGTGGCTCTTGCGCCTATCGGCACTGAAGTTTTGATGGTGGTTCTTGTCATCTGACTGTTTAAGAAGATTGAATCAATTTTTGATTACTTTCTGTATCTGAAATTGTTTTGGAAATCAACTACAGATTGAAAGTTGAATTTCTCTCATTTCCCCACTGATCAAATTCTTTGAAGATAAGCCATATTTGGAATTGATATTCAGACTGTGGATGATCAGATTTTGTTTTCGGTTGGATTGGTTAGACACCTGAGCTTCTGCAATCGTTTTTCTGGAGTTTTCCTTGTGGGAGCTAGACCATTGACTGGTTTTTATCAGTGTTCTGAACTGATCACTTAGAGCATTGAGAGCTATCCGTCATTGTTCTGGTTCTTGTGGATGCTAGCTCTTTGAGTTCTTTCTATCATTGTTCTGGCCTGATCAACTAGAACTTTGAGAGATTGCAATCATTGATCTGGAGTTATGGTTGTGATCTAGACGTTCGAGTGCCGATGATCATCTGTCTAATTGAGAAGGTTGATTCAGAGTTTGGTTGTGTTTCAGTTCTGAAGGTTTTAAGGAAATCGGCTAATTTCTTGATCAGTTGAGAGATTAAAGAAGATGTGCGTCTCTTTTAGTATCATCTCCCAGTACTTCATGATCATGGTGTCTCAGTGATCCAAGCTTCTTGAAGTTGTGTACATGTCAGGCTCAGAGTTCTTGAGCTGAATGTTTTTCAGATGTCGAACAGACTCTTCGTTCTTTGATGTTATACGAATGAACAACAAAGTGACTCGCACTTGTCTCTATCCCACTGGGGGTTGCACCAATTTGCTTATGGAACAGCGATTGTGTTCAGAGGTTATCGGTTGTGCTTGAGTCCATTGAGTCTGCTATTCGTTTGATACAGAAGTTTGAGAGCTCGTTTTAAGGGGGAGCTTGGAATGTGTAATGTAGCTGAGCACTACTAAAGTTTTCTTACATAAGCAGGGGGAGAAGATCAGAGATGCTTCTTTATAAAACTTTAGGGGGAGAATGTTAGGACATAAAATGTCCTAATATGTGAAAGTTTTATAAAGAATCATTTTATTGTAAATAATAGAGTGTGAGGGGTGAAAGTGAAAATATTGTATAAATGGAGGGGCTTAAGTGTATAGGTATATATAGAGATGGAGTGGCAATCATTTATTATATATATAAAAATAACAACCATCAACAATGAGGTGGCACCTCCTAATGCTTGCAATCCCTTCTATCTTTTTTCTCATTTTTTTGATTTTCTTTAATGTTGAATATGTTAAAGACTTTGTTACCCCTATATGGAACATGTGTGATACATTATTAACCTAGGTTCTTTTTGTAAATTTACATACATAAGTTTAACTTACAACTCTTGATTTGTTTCATCATTTACTTTAATTTATTTCTTAATAAATATGCTTTTCAAGGTTACAATATTAAACAAGAAGAGATCCAAAAGTTGAAGACATGAAAGATTTCATTTGGTGTGGGATGAAGAAGACAAGAGTTGAAGAAGACATGAAAGATTTTGTTAATGGTATGTACAAATTATACTCTCTTAAAAATGTGATTTGTTACGACATATTTTTTCTTTTTTATATTCTTGGATTTGTTATTATCATATTACATAGTTGTGTTTACATTTGTATCATATTGATTGGTTAAAATTTTGGTATTTTCTACAAAGATTTATTTCTTACTGAAATTTGTTTTTCAAAGTTGCAATAATAAACAAGATGATATCCAATAGTTGAAGACATAAAAGATTTTTTTTTTGGTGTTGAATGAAGAATACAAGAGTTAAAGAAGACATGAAAGATATTTTAGAGGTATGTACAAATTATATTCTCTTAAAAATGTGATTTGTTATTACATATTTCTTCTTATCTATATTGTTGGATTTGTCATTATCATAATACATAGTAGTTGTGTTCTTGATTTGCTTCTTCATTACTTTCTTTAATATCTTAATGCAACTTGCTTTTGAAGGTTGCAATAATAATCGAGATGAAATCCAAAAAATTTCTTTGGTGTCGGATGAAGAAGATGAGAGTTGAAAAAAATATGAAAGATTTCAAATAAATATGTGCAATTTTTTTTAAATGAGTTTTGTTATTACATATTTTTATTTTCTATATTGTTGGATTTGTTATTATCATAGGACATGATTGTGTTTACAATTGTATCATCTTGAGTTGACTAAAATTTAGATGTTTTGTGATTACAATATTTGATATTTTGTTAATTTAAGTTTCATTGATAATAATCGTTAATACATCCATGGTAATTGCGTTAAATTTAAATTATTTCGAGATTTTTCTATTGAAATTAAAATTGTCATTGTTGTAAGAATATTATATCGTTGCAAACTCAAACAATCATCATCAAATCTTAATGGTTTCTTTTTCATTATCCAATGTCGAAATATTTTTTGTTGGAAACTCCATTGATTTAGTTTGTAACGAGCTGAAACAAAATTACTTCTAGGTTTTCATTTTATCTTATACATTGTTTATTTATAATTTTTTAAATAGTTTTATTTTTTAATTCTTTTAAAAAGATGATACGATATTTTTGGAGGGTTTTAGAAATTATTAATATTTTCTTCAATTTATTTATAGTTTATTTTGTTAGTTAAACGATCAATATAGTTAAACATTTTTAGATTTATTTAGTATTCAATTTTTATTTACACGTCAAATAATACAACATTATTAATATTTTATTATAAAAAGGCTAAAAGAATTTATGTTGACATTTTGAAAATGCTTGGACGATTATTTTTATTTTTAATTTTTTAATCCAATTTATAGTTTTTTTAAGTCTATATATCTTATTAACAGATTAAATATATATTTCTTTATTTTTCTAATCAATATATCTTTATATCTTTATTATGACTTAGGATCAGGTGAGACCAAGCTGTTACCGTGAGACCGCGTGAGACCAATACCTAACATATGAAACTTCACAAAAAAACACCGTGAATGTACATAAAACTCGAATACGCAGACCTAAAAATCACTTTCGATGCAAAAAAATATCAAAAACAAGCTAAAATAAGAAACCTTCACAGCTCAAGTTCTGTGAAGGTTACATATATATAATGCGAACCTTCACAAAAAAACTGCTGTGAAGGTTTCGTTTTTTTACCTTTTTTGAATTTTTTTTTCTGATAGTGTTTTTTAGTATGTTTTAACGATGAATGTTCAATTTTTTTTTACCTTCACAATTGTTTTGATGTGAAGTTTCAAGTAAAATATGTTGGTTTCACCGGTCTCACTAATAATGTTTGGTGTCTCACCAGAACTTAACCCCTTTATATATATAAAAAGAAGAACCACCAACAATGAGGTGACACCTCTTAATGCTTGCAATTTCTTCTATCTTTTTTCTTATTTTTTTTTTAATTTCTTTAATGTTAAATATGTTAAAAACTTTTTCACCCTTATATGATACATATGTGATACATTATTAACCTACATTTTTTTGTAAATTACATACATAAGTTTAACTTACAACTCTTGATTTGCTTCTTCATTTACATTAATTTATTTCTTAATAAAATTCAAATGACAGTTTCCCTTTTTTCATGAAATGCAACTACGCACTATTTAAACGACTCTTACGATACTCCTATTTTACTTAATATTATTTAACTGTAGTGCTTATACAACTTTCTCGCCACCGCGCGAACGCGGTGCAACACACTAGTTGAGAGAGTTATGAGAGTCGTCTAAAGTGTTAAATGTGTGTAATTCAAGATGTTTTGTACTTTCCACCATCAATGAATAATATGATGACTTCTTGATCTCTCTCTCCTCCTAATTGCTTTGATGTCATGTTCTAACACATTTACTTTATGTATTTCTTCTCTTTCTCCAAACTCTTTATAAGAAATAATTCTTAAACATCTAAAAACCTTTTTGAAGGATAATTTGTGGAAAATCCTACTGATTAAACATATGCATGACCATTTACCAAACACACGCACACTCTTGATGTGATCTCGAAAAACCCATATTTTCGACAAATCGCTAAACACACTAAGAAATTGTGTGCATGCATTCTTGTCAAAACTTAAACATAAAACAAGTTAGGGAACTCATTAAAATAATTTATCTTACTAGGGCCGGAAATCGGTGAGACCTTGCCAACTTGAGAAATTTCGAACTTGTGAACTCGGTGAATTATTCACGGCCCCTTTTTATGATTTTATGTTTTGGGTGAAAAACATGATTATACTACTACCGGATGATTGAAGTATTTTTGAAATGGTTATTGTGAACAATATGTTTTGGAACGATTATTGTGAAATGTTTTTGTGGCTATGGTATGCATACTTAACTTGGATTGAATGGGTGAAATTATCGCGTAAAAGTCCTCATATTTTTTTGTGTACACTACTAATTTAATTCACGTTGTGAACCGGATAATCATTGGTAGCGCTATCGGGTTGACACCCCCACCTCTTGTCGCCCCACTTGCAAACGGGTGCAACGATGGCAAAATGGTGTATAATTATCTGCTTGTTGTTTGTTGTTGTTGTGTCATGTTTGGGATAATACATGACGTTGCGAGGCGGGAAACGTCACTAGGCTATTAGTAGTGGCTCATTATTCTATTGTTTAAGTATTGCGTTACAAATACCATATGCCAAATTGTTGTGGATTTTGCGAAATCCGTGTGTATTGGAAAAGATTGTGTCTTTCCATTTGTTTTGAACTATCTCCGGTATTATTATTTTTTATTATGACTATATTGTGGCACTAAAAACCCGTGAACTCACCAACTACGACGATAGTTGACCTTTTAAACTCTCATGCTTTCCAGGCGAACCGAAGTAAGAAGATTATGGTGCACGTGTGTTTCATCGTTTTGCATGTCAAGATCAAATTTTGATTTCCATTGTATTTTGAATACCATTATATATTGTAACGTAGAAAAATACTTTATGTAAATATTATATGTTTATATCATTAGTTGTTTAACTTGAATTTGAATTAAAACTCATTAATTATGAAATCTTAATGTACATGTGATGTTGAAAAAATAATTTACATATTATTTATAGATTGCTAGAATGCATGTTATTGAAAATAGGTTAATTGGTTAACCGCATAACCGAACCGTCAAAACCGATTAACCGATTACCGGTTAACCGACGTTTTCGGTTTAGGTTTAGGTTCATTATATCATCAAACCGAATTTATCGGCTAACCGGTTGTTGGTTAACCGTTTATCGGTTAATCATCCATGAACACCCCTACCTATATGTAATATTGTACATTGTCGAAGTTTCTTGCGTTCTCGTATAGTTAGGGTTTTTGTATGAACCTGCCGCTCGCTCACTCTCTTTTCAATTTAGTGCCTTAAAACCAATAAATTGAATTTTATTTTGGTCGTATTTGAAGTTTTGAAGTAGATTGTATTTGACCTCACAACTCGTTTATGACTCGTTAACCTGTTTATAACATGTCAACCGACTTATGACCTGCCAACCCGTATAGTTAAATGGGTTGTGTAGGTTGCGTTTGGGTTAATGGGTCACGGGTTAGAGTGGAAGATTTTGACACGATTAATTAGTTAAACGGGTCATGTCCGAATTAAGTCTTTATTGCCCAACCGAACACGATATGATTGTCACCCTACTCATGTTCTCTTATGTATACAGTATACTTACGTATTTGAAAACTTTACGACATCGTACTTTGAATAATTCATTAGATTAAAACATTATACTTTCATTTTCGTACAATCTAGCAACCCGTCGTGGGTCGTGCTCGGCACTACCCTTAAAACTTTAAGGTTGATGTTGGTTGTGAAAAATTATTTTTATTTTCCTACAAAACGTTTAAAAAAATATAGTTTCACTTTCATTTTCAGTATTCTATGAAAATTTTAGAACACACGATTGAAATGGTGGAGTTTTCATTTTCAATTTTAGAAAGTTAGAAACCACGTTTGGAAAATACTGGAAAACTAGAAAAAATCAGTTTTCTAATTTACATAGAAGTTAGAAAACAAAAGGTTTTTTTGGAAACTTTTAAAAACTGAATAAACCAATCACGTTTTCTGAATCTTCATTTTCCACAACCAACCATACTATAAGTTTTTCAAGATTTTATCTACCTAAATATACTATTTAATTTGCATTGATACACTAAGTTCAAAAATTACAACCATATAAGCATGTATGAGAAGGAGAGTGTCAAGGATATGGGTTATGGGAAGTAGAAAAATAGGTTTGGAAATGGAGTTGGAGGGGTGAGTCAAAGAGGGCGGGTGTTGGGAGAGTCGTGTACTTTTTGTAATCTTATCTAATTTTATGAGTCGTTATAAAATTACACGGACAAAGTTATTAGGAGGCTTAGTGTAGGATGCTTTTCAGTTAAGGCTCTCAAAGAGTTGGTGGAAGAGAAGATGGCTAACGTTCAAGAACCGTGCGTCGAAGTTAATTGGTATACCTTTATCCTGAGAAAGGTTCGTTTTATTTGAAGAGTGACAAATGAATGTTTGCTTCTCATGGACGAGGTATCGGTGTTCATCCAGATTTATGCCTATGCGATAATGAGGTAATGGAGTCAATCGATCATTGTCTTGTTAGTTGCAAGAAAGGGAATAAAACATGGGATAAGGCGTTTATGTGGCGGTGGTGGTGGTGGGGGGGTTTAGCTTTGGTAATATCTCAAATTTAGAAGACATCACACACAAGGTTCCATGGAAGCTTTGAGGAATCAGGAAATAGGATGGAAAGAAAGAAGAAGTGAATATAATTTTGGGTTCATACAAATACGATCAGTGTGACAAGCAGTGCGGTGGCCTTGCACATCTAATTCAGAAAGAAAGAAGTGAGTTTGTCTTTCAAGTAGGTGGGTTGAGTCAGATTGATGTTTTTCATGAGATTCAAGTTCAATCATTTTCATGGTCTTAATGTTGTCTTAAGAAAGTGAATATAATTTGGGACCGGTGAATTGAATATCTCAAGTTGTTGTGTGGGGGTGTAGGAGGTGCTGTTTTTAGGAAGTGCCCCCTATGTTTCTTGTAAAGGGTGGTTTGGTTTTTGGCCTTTGTTTTCCTCCCTTTTTTTTAATGTACACTGATCTTTAAAATAGACAAACCTTATCCATAAAACATTTTTGTGTTAAAAAGAATTTAATAAAACACATTATTTTAACAATCGGTCTAAACACAAGACGAGATTTAAGACTGGCCCAATGGTAGCAATGGCCAAATGGGCTCGACCCAACTCGAGATCGATGGAGGATCGAGACCGACTTAGGTCTGGTTTAACTCGGGACCGTTACAGTCAGTTGCGACATTCCACTGAAAACAAGGTCGGCCCTGCACATCCCGAGACTAGTTATGGAAATGGCTCCTTTTTATTTAAATTTCGTTTTAAATGTATTTTAAGTATATTTTTAAATGTTTTTTTTATTGAAGACCAAAATGTACTTTTAAGTGTATTATAATAAAAAAACATATTTTTTAGTTTATTCGATTTAGGGGTGAGCATTGGGCCCGAACCGGACCGAACCGGCCCGAAACCGGTTTGGAACCGGAACCGGAAACAGCCGATTCTTAGGACCGAAAACCGGACCGTATAGGTAATACCGGTTCCGGTTTCGGTCCCGGTTCCGGTCCCGGTTTTTCGGTCAAAAACCCGGTTGGAACCGTGTAAATAAATTATATAGTGTGATAATTTCTTGATGAATGGAAAACATATTTTATTATCTCATATTATTATTTTACTTATTTAAATATACAACTAACCGACAACATGAAATATAAAACATCTATAATATATATATATATATATGAGACATTTACACGAGAACAATAACTATTTATATAGTTATTATTGTGATGGTCGATGGTTTTTTATGGCCGTTTTTTGGTGGATTTTTTAATGGTTAATGTTTTTTTAAGTACCTCTTGTGGACTTATTAAATATTATAGTTAGAATTAGATTTTTTTTAAGTTACAATGAGTATATTAAGCGTCTCTAAACATCCGGTCCGGTCCCGGTTTTTTACCCGCATATTTGGCACCGAACCCGGTTCGGAACCGGAACCGGAAATGGCCAATTTTTAGGACCGAAAACCGGACCGCATAGGTAATACCGGTTCCGGCTCCGGTGCCGGTCCCGGTTCGGTTCCGGTTCGGGCCGGTTTTTTCGGTCCCAATGCTCACCCCTAATTCGATTGATCAAATGAAATATTTCCTAA
This sequence comes from Centaurea solstitialis, assembly GCA_030169165.1. Lineage (NCBI taxonomy): Eukaryota > Viridiplantae > Streptophyta > Magnoliopsida > Asterales > Asteraceae > Centaurea > Centaurea solstitialis. The sequence goes on from CM058041.1 coordinate 68,403,419, forward strand.
TATATTTTGATTAAACATATCTTTTATAACTATAGTATATTTGATTGACTCAAATATAATAAAGACATATTTGTTAGTGTACTTGATTAACCAATATCTTCAAAAGATATTTTTTTTCATCTTAAAAATCAATCTAGAAAAAAAGTTGTGACCAATTTGGGTTTGGCTTGGCTCGAGAGAGACTACGACAATGCGAAAGCTAATTGCACCCGTATATGTTAAGTTTCTCGTCACACACATCAACATCACAATCTTTTAAGGCCATCCGCGGCCGGGTGGTATGCACGCCTGCACTGGCCCCTTGCAGGCGGTAACACCGCCGAGGTGTACCTGCAAGGGGTTGTATCCAGCCTCAACGGAGAGGTCACCGTTCACAACAAATCCCAAACACACACACATTATATATACATACAATATATATATATATAAACATTATATTTTATTATTTAAATAATACATGTGTATGAACTGTACGGCTGTGGATGAAATGGTAAGGTAATGATAAGGTGGTGGTGAAACTGATGTGACGCTGAGGTGGCAGCCTGTGCAGGTAGTATCACCTGCACGGCTGCGGATGGCCTAACATTTTCAATGTCCGAAATGACATGTGATTTTGACATCCACAAAAGTGTAAATAACATTCCCTTACAATAAATACTGTTTGGTGCCTGGGACCGGTTTTTAGCCACCTCTCACGAGTTCCGATGATACTTGGTTCCATGATGCCCCACATTTGAGTTGCAATTAAAGATGAAATTTGGGCCAATTTGAAGGCTGACAAAGATACAAACCAATTAACAAGCCCAAATCAGTAACGAATTCAAATTTCAAATTACGTAACGGTCCAAAAGGCCTAAGCCAGCTGTATTCAATTTACAAATTTTTCTTTATTTTTTCCTTTATCGACAAGGTATTGAATTTTCAAAATTTAAAAACCTTATTTTGGAGCCTTTTTTTGTTTGAACCCCCACTTTCATCTTTATATAAATACCAACCAACCCTTCAACTTTACCATTCTTTTCCAAATCTCCAAACCCTAATTTTTAGCAGCCTTCTTCACTACCAGATCTCACTTACCTTCAGCCAAAAAACCAAAATGAGAGAGTGCATTTCAATCCACATCGGTCAAGCTGGAATCCAAGTCGGAAACTCTTGTTGGGAGCTCTACTGCCTCGAGCATGGCCTTCAGGTACCTTCATTGTTCTTCAGATCTGGTGTTCTATACTTGTTTCACTTCTTTTTGTTGCTATTTTGGTTTGAAAATTGTATATTGTACGCCTTTTGTTGTTGTTGAGGTTTCAGATCTGGATTCAATTTGATGTTTTTTGTTGAAATTATTCAATTTGTTATTGTTATTTTTGAATCGGAAGTTGATGAGTTTCCAGATCTGACTCTGAGAGTTGAAATTGTTCGGATTCGTTTTGTTTATTTTGCTTTATAACTTGTTGATTGTTCGTTTTTTGCTGTTGAGTTTTCAGATCTGGAAAGTTGTTTGAATTGTTTTGGTTTTTTTTGTTTGTAACTTGTTTATTGGTACTGAAATTGACAGTCTGGAGCTGAAATTGTTCGATTTCGTGATGTTATTTTGCTTTGTAACTCGTTGATTGTTCGTTTTTATGATGTTGAGTTTTCAGATCTGGAGTTGAAATTTGTTTGAATCGTTTTGGTATTTCGGTTTGTAGCTTGTTATTGTTTCTGAAATTGACACTCTGGAGCTGAGATTGTTCGTTTTCGTTGTGTTATTTTGCTTTATAGATTGTTCGATTGTTCGTTTTTGGCTGTCCAGATTTCAGATCTGGAGATGAAAATTGTTTGAATCGTTTTTGTTAGTAACTTGTTGATTGTTGCTGAAATTGACAGCCTGATGGACAAATGCCGAGCGATAAGACCGTTGGAGGTGGAGATGATGCCTTCAACACGTTTTTCAGCGAGACCGGTGCCGGAAAGCATGTTCCGAGAGCCGTTTTTGTAGATCTGGAGCCAACTGTGATCGATGAGGTCCGAACCGGAACCTACCGTCAGCTTTTCCACCCGGAGCAACTCATCAGTGGCAAAGAAGACGCTGCAAATAACTTTGCCAGAGGTCACTACACAAGTAAGCACCATCGATTCGCTACCTTCTCTTACTTTTTGAAGCTTTTACCTTCATAAAATAGTCCAGGTTCTTTGAGGCATTTCGTCGAACAGTTGGTGTTCTCTTACTTTACTTACCGTTTATTTCATTCAAATGGTTTGTTTTTTTGAGGCATTTTGTTGAACAGTTGGTATTTTGTTATTTTTTGTACCTTTTTCTTCAAAAAAATGGTTCTTATTTTTTGAGGCATTTTGTCGAACAGTTGGTAAGGAGATCGTGGACCTATGTCTTGACCGCATCCGAAAGCTTGCTGACAACTGTACCGGTCTACAAGGGTTCCTAGTGTTCCATGCTGTTGGTGGTGGAACTGGATCTGGTCTCGGATCTCTTCTTCTCGAGAGATTATCCGTTGATTATGGAAAGAAATCTAAGCTTGGGTTCACTGTTTACCCTTCTCCACAGGTCTCAACCTCTGTGGTTGAGCCTTACAACTCAGTCCTTTCCACACACTCTCTTCTCGAACACACTGATGTCTCAGTCCTTCTCGACAACGAAGCCATTTACGACATCTGCCGTAAATCTCTCGACATCGAGAGACCCACCTACACCAACCTTAACAGGCTTGTATCCCAGGTATTTGATAAAATGCATATGTGAAATTGAAATTAACGTTTCCGAGTACAAAACACTTAATTTTTGCTTTCTGATCATGCAGGTTATTTCATCGTTGACCGCTTCTCTCCGTTTCGATGGTGCTCTCAATGTCGATGTGACTGAATTCCAAACCAATCTGGTGCCGTACCCCCGAATCCACTTTATGCTTTCGTCCTACGCACCCGTGATCTCTGCCGAGAAGGCCTACCATGAGCAGCTCTCGGTCGCTGAGATCACCAACAGCGCCTTTGAGCCTGCTTCCATGATGGCGAAGTGCGACCCCCGCCACGGAAAGTACATGGCCTGCTGCTTGATGTACCGAGGTGATGTGGTTCCGAAAGACGTGAATGCTGCTGTTGGTATCATCAAGACCAAGAGGACCATCCAGTTTGTCGATTGGTGTCCCACCGGATTCAAATGCGGTATCAACTACCAACCCCCCACTGTGGTTCCTGGCGGTGATCTTGCTAAGGTTCAACGTGCTGTTTGTATGATCTCAAACTCAACCAGTGTTGCCGAGGTGTTCTCAAGGATTGATCACAAGTTTGATTTGATGTATGCCAAGAGGGCGTTTGTGCATTGGTATGTGGGTGAAGGAATGGAGGAAGGGGAGTTTTCGGAAGCTCGAGAGGATCTTGCCGCTCTCGAGAAGGATTACGAGGAGGTCGGGCTTGAGTCGGCTGATGGGGAGGATGAGGGTGAAGACGAGTATTAGGGTTTGGTTTGGGTTTTTTAGGGTGTGAAACCAAAAGGGCTCATTGGTTTTGATTTGAAAACAATGGTGGTTTGTTATCTTTTGTTTTTGTGGTCCAAGATTTGAATCGAATATGAAGTAATGTTACTTTTTCGTAAGGCTGCTTTTGCTTTTAATGTTTGCAGAATACCAAATATTAGAGATTTCATTCTTTTGTCACTCAAAAATGTTTTATCATCCAGCTTTGTTTGAATTTAAAATGGAGTTTTTGACCAAATGGGTGTTTTTAGATAATATATTTATCAAATGGGTGTTGTTTTAAACGTATTTACCATTTAGGTGTAGTTTTCTATTTAATGGACTTTTAATGCCTAAACAAATTTACCATTTAGGTATAGTTTTCTATTTAATGGGCTTTTAATGCTTTTTTCCTACTTTTCTTTACTTTTTTTTTTATTATTTTTGTTGCTGATTTTTTAATGTTTTTTTAAGGATTATATAAATAAAAAGCTTATGTATGGTTAACTAGAAAAAATATAAAACAATAATACGGTTCTGAAAAAAATCATATAAAAACAAACCTGTCTGAAAACCCGAATATTAAAAATGGTATAAAAATGGTGAGGAGTTTGGGTTCAGTTTGGGTTGGCATTTTCAGAACCAAACCTACCGAAAAACCCGAACATTTTAAATATATTTTTATTAATGTGAGTATTAATATATATACTATTAATATGTTCCGAAAAAAATATACTGAGAAAAAAAATCTCAAGTACGATTAAGTTTTTATTGAAAAAACAACAATAAAACTCTCAAGTACAGTTCAGGTTTAAGTACGATTCAGGTTTTCGGTTAATGTTTTTATAAAACTCAATTAAATCAGGTTTTCGGGTCTTGGTTTTAAGTTTAAGTACGATTCAGGTTTCAAACGGGTAGTTTGGGTTGGAAGGATTTTGCTCACCCGAAAACATTAACCGAAAACCTTAATAAAAACATTAACAGTACTTGAGTTTTATTGTTATTTTTTCAATAAAAACTTAACCGTACTTGAGATTTTTTTTTTCAATATATTAATTTCGAAACATATTGATAGTATATATTAATACTCACATTAATTAAAAAATATCTAAAATGTTCGGGTTTTTTGGTAGGTTTGGTTCTAAAAATGCCAACCCAAAGTCCTCACCATTTTTATACCATTTTTAATGTTCGGGTTTTCGAACGGGTTTTTTTTATATGATTTTTTTCAGAACCGTATTATTGTTTTATATATTTTTTTACTTAAACGTACATAAACTTTTTATTTATATGATTTTTAAAAAACATTAAAAAAATTAGCAACAAAAAAATAATAAAAAATAGTAAAGAAAAGTAGGAAAAAGGCATAAAAAACTCATTAAATAGAAAACTACACCTAAATGGTAAATATGTTTAGGCATTAAAAGTCCATTAAATAGAAAACTACACCTAAATGGTAAATATGTTTAAAACAACACCCATTTGATAAATATGTTTTTTAAAAACACCCATTTGGTCAAAAACTCTTTAAAATGATACTATTTTAAACAACTAGAAAACAAATATATTTCATTTTTCACAAGCTTCTATATAATTCTTACCTCTTAGTATTTGTTAGCGTTGAAAATTTCAAAAGGGGTTGAATCGAACCCATGTAACCAAAAGTTAGTACTTAACAGACAATATTCCGAACAAGGTAGTGTGTAGGAATGGTTCTAGATGAGTGTCACCCGTAACCAATACTCTCCTATTTTCGTGTAGCAATAAAACTGCGGATGGTAATGAAATATGTTGCTAGGTTAAGAGGTTCTTATGATATAGTGTAAAATGAAATACTTCTTTAGTAATTGTTGAAAATGAAATCAGAAAGCTAATGGATAAAGCATGCCTATGATAAGTCATTTAGAGTAGCTCTAGCCATTATGCAAAATTGATGATTTGCAATATGATGAATACCAAACTCATGCCTATGATAAGTCATTTAGAGTAGCTCTAGCCATTATGTAAAATTGATGATTTGCAATATGGTGAATACGAAACTCAAAAAGATTTTGCTGTGTCAATATTTAAATTTGGTGAGACACTATTCACCACCAAAACCAACATGGCTCACCATTTAAGGGTTATTGATCAAAATTTGTATAGGTTTAGAAATTTGGTGTTATTTTTGAAGTATGGTTGGATTTGAACTTTCTTTTTTTAGTGTTAAGGATCCCATCAATTTAGTATTTTATTATTATGGGTTGGAGTTGGTCTTAAAGGGTCTTAAAGGGTCTTAAAACCATTAAGATGTAGTTCTTTTTTTCATGTGTCTATACGTATGAAAAAACATGTAGTCGTAGAGATCGTTTACTTGAACACTTATCCGATAAGTGCTTATCGGTAAAATTGAACACTGTCACTACCATATTGGACAATATTTTAGTCTCTCAAAACAGTATGGTACGTAACAATTTACCTGGTAAGCTCTTACCGGATAAGAGTTGTCGATCTCACTTACCAGTAAGACTCACTCTTACCGGTTTATGCTATCGCTCTTACCAGATAAGATTCTAGTCATATTCATGTTCGTCTCATAAAGTAAATTGACCCAATGAATACTTACCAGATAAACGTCAAATAAACGGTCCCTTGATCCTTATCCGTCCGTCCCATAACCAGTATATAAGATCCCAATAGGTCCCAAGTGGGCCGGGTCTAATTTGGCCGTATCTATTTTAAATTGTTATATGATCATTTTCAACCGACAGACAAATGCTTAATTTTGTAGTAGATCTTGATATTCCAACCGACTGCATATTCAAACATTTTTTTTGCAAGTGGATAATTGAATGGCAACTTCCCACGGCAGATCACAAAGGCCACACCACTTACTATAAATTAATATATAATAATGATTATTTTTACATTATAAACATAGAAAGAGGTTCAAACGAGAATGACATCTTTTTAAGAGAATACGAGAAACAATCTCAGCCATTCAATTCGAGTTTTGATGAAAAAAAAGGACACGCGCGACCTCTGGTCGTGGGGCAAGTCGCGCACGTTGTTAATCACATGTGATTTTCTATATGAATCATATATGATTTTGTACATACCTGAACTTTTCCTTTGTTAATCATATATGATTTTGTACACAAAAAAAGGACACGCGCGACCTCTGGTCGCGGGGCAAGTCGCGCAAGTTGTTAATCACATGTGATTTTCTATATGATTTACTATATGAATCATATATGATTTTGTACATACCTGAACTTTTCCTTTGTTAATCATATATGATTTTGTACACAAAAAAAGGACACGCGCGACCTCTGGTCGCGGGGCAAGTCGCGCAAGTTGTTAATCACATGTGATTTTCTATATGATTTACTATATGAATCATATATGATTTTGTACATACCTGAACTTTTCCTTTGTTAATCATATATGATTTTGTACACAAAAAAAGGACACGCGCGACCTCTGGTCGCGGGGCAAGTCGCGCAAGTCGCGCACGTTGTTAATCACATGTGATTTTCTATATGAATCATATATGATTTTGTACATGTTTTTTGTACCTGAACTTTTCATTTGTTAATCATATATGATTTTGTACACAAAAAAAGGACACGCGCGACCTCTGGTCGCGGGGCAAGTCGCGCACGTTGTTAATCACATGTGATTTTCTATATGATTTACTATATGAATCATATATGATTTTGTACATGTTTTTTGTACCTGAACTTTTCCTTTGTTAATCATATATGATTTTGTACACAAAAGTCATTCTCATATATGATTGGGCTGAGATGATTGGTTGAGATTCATTCTCGTATTCTTTTAAATTGATGTCATTCTCGTTTGAACCTTCCTATATAAACATAAGGCCATGGTTATTATACAATTTGCTAAAAAATTACAACCCGTATAACCTTATCTAAACCATTCATTTAGCCTATTTATATAGACTTTTATCAATTCTCTAGATACATTTTACATGATTTCATCGAATATTAGCAATAGATGTCGATGCACATTGTTTGGGTAAAAATCTACGCAACGTACGATGATGACAGGAATACATAAGATCAAGTATAAGATCGTAGTCCTGTATTAGGATTAGGTCCTGAAATAAGACCCTCGTATGAAAATACTTTACCGACGCACGATCTTCGTACGATTATCGCACGATACCTCGGAGCAACGTACGATACTACAAGGAGAACGTATGACTAACAAATACAGTTGTTTGAACTATTATTTCAATGCAGGGTCAAAGCGCATTAAAGACAATTAATGCTCAACGGACATAACCGACGACCAAATAAAGAAGCAATTATGGAGATCGAGCGTTACGACCATTATCATTAAAGAGCAATTAATACAATAAGACCGTTATAACCGCTACAAACATCGTCATTAATGAGCATTAACTCTCGAAGCGGTTACAAGAAAGAAGACTATATAAAGCAGCGAGAGCTACATTCGAAGAAGGAGAGACAACTCTAGAAGCTGCTACAATATTCTTTCTAGCTTAAAGTATAATACACTTGTAATTTACATTCGATTGCGCATAACTTTCTAATATAATCGTACGACGCAACTGTAATCTTGAAGGATATCACCCCTGCTTGGTGATGATAGTGCATTGTCGACTGTTTATCAGTCGACCACAGGTTTTTTCCTCCTTCGAGAGGTTTTTCCTGCGTCATCAAATCTCTTGTCTCATTTCTACTTTATTTTCTTCGTTTTACGTACGTTTTATCGAAAATGTTCCTTTCTCTCGACGGTTTAGCCTCACAAACATCTTAAGATTACAACCGGTGCAATTTTTTGCATAAACACACATAACGATTTATTTTTGTAATGTAAAAATTTGTGTTTTAGAATAGTGAATATTTTTGTAGTGTAATGTTTATTAAATTAAAAAGTTATTGTTTTTGTTTTAACATTGTAATTTATAATTATATAAAGTATGTTATCCGACAATAAAAAAAAAGTCTCCAAGCACTTTGGGGGTTAGAAGGTAAAAACGATGTCTTTTGATGGTAAAGAGAGTGAGGCTTGTAAAATCAGTTTTGGGAACTCGACCTTTGCATTTCTTTTTTTTATTTCATGTGTGTTGTCAAATTGTGTTGAGTTCATTTGCAAGAATGAGAAGGGAGTTCTTATTTTGAGGGGGGGAGGGTATTAGATGGGAAGTAAATTTAATGGTGTTATAGAGGGCAATTTGATACAATAATATTGTATATAATACACTAACAAAAGTCTAAAGTGGTATCTAATAAAACGGGGTTTTCAATATTTCAGGAGACTCTAAAACGTTTCAAATACAAAATTCATTAGTGAGAGATGTTAAAACTATAATTTTTTTTTTTGTTTCTTCGACTTTATGCTTTTTTTGTTTCTTTTAAATATTTTTGCACTGCCTTCTAAAAACTCTTTAATTAGATGATTTCTTGTATATCACACCATCATTTTGTTGATTTTGTATGTGATTCTTTACTTTTGTTGATTTTGTATTTGATTCTTTACATTTAACTATTTCGTGCTTATTAGATGATTTCTTCTTGATTTTGTATTTGATTCTTTACATTCAACTATTTCGTGCTTATTAGATGATTTCTTCTGTATCACATCATCATTTTGTTGATTTCGTATTTGATTCCTTACATTCAACTAGTAGTGGTGGTATATCGTATTGTGAGATTTTGTTTAATTCTATACGTTATTAATTGAGTTGAACATGCTGGAAACCATAAAGTTTCGTGGTATGCAAAAGCATCGTAACAAATCACATGTTTTTTTTTGGAATAATTCACATGATATGCTTTTGAGGATTTTGACACATCTACTTTGAAAGCTACTTTAGAAAAATTGGTCCGATTTAGTATACAAACAGCGTGATGATTTTCGAAAATAATCCCATTGTGTAAAAACATATTAGTTGGAACTGTAAAGAAGCCCAAACAGTGGACCTATGAGGTGCGGACGAGAACATTAGCTTAATCGGTGTCTGCAATTAACTCCTTGGGCTATGAATGACCCAGAGATTAAATTTAGAGAAGTACTCTAAGATATTAGAAAATACAAGAAACAACATCCAAAAATTAAACAAATCCTTCAAATTAACCAAAAAAAAAACCCTCGTAATTAACCACAACTGAAAAATCAATCACCCAATATACAAACTAGTAAAACTCATATGGATTGTAATAAAAATCTCATCGTCCATGGGTTCAAACCCAAGCACTCTCAAAATGCTTGCGAATTTGGAGCCGTGGAGGTTTACTTATGATTGTTTCAGTCCATTTGCAGTCACAACTTTGGGCTGAGGCACACTCTCACATTCCTCCATCATGCATGTATACTTTTGAGAGTAAAAAAATTCATATAATTGACAACCAATTATAAAAAAAAAAATTATACTTATATCTTAGGAATTTGAAAAAAATACTTTATTGATATTAACACTCGCTATATATATATGAATTGGTTATATATCTTAGTTTTAATTAAGAGGCCGTTTACCAAACACCTAGTTTTAATTAAGAGGCCGTTTACCAAACACCTACTGACGGGAAAAGACATTATCTCCACTTATTTAATCGTATAACATTCTCGACCATCAAAACGGTTGTGGTAAACGTCATCAACTCGATACGTGCTCACAGGCTAAAAGTCATTTTCATCACCTATTAGGTAAGACTTTTGGTCCTTGTTATAGCTCTTATTAGGTAAGATTCTCGATGCTTTAATGCTCAGTTGTCAAGGATTTTAAGATAAATGATATCGGTAAATGCTTACTAGGGTAAGTGTTCAGTAAATTCCTCCCCCCACCCCCCCCCCCCCCCCCCCAAAAAAAAAAAAAAAAAAAAAAAAAAAAAAAACTCTTTTTTAGCTTTTGATTGGAGCATATTAATTCACCTTATTCATTTTTATTCATAGTGTTAGTCTTGAATTGGAAGGACCCATACCATGACACACACACATAAGAACTCTTTTAATATTCTAAAATCCTCAAAATCAAACAAAACCTTGAAAGAGCATGTCAAAATTAACTACAAGACTTAATAATTTCCTCAAAATGATATAATTTGTAAAAAGAAAAGCACACTAGAAGACTTTACGACCTTTGATCTACCTTAAAACGCCACTTGCTCGGGAAAGATTGATCATATACCATATATAAAGAACTTGCACTAACTTTATAACATCTCTTTTGAGAATAAAAGAATTTGGAATATAATAGTAATATCTTTAGTTATACAATATAAGCATGTTTCAGTTTATAATAAAACCCGGGATCTCAAAATCGTTTAAAACCTAGTGGAAGTAATATTCGATTTTACAATAATGGTTCAATAAGCTCTTATCATTAAAACATTTTCAATTTATTTTTTGAACAACATGCATTTATTAATCAGAACCAATGCTACAAACTGAAACCAGAGATCTAGCAATAGCCAACAAAAAACATGAACCAGATCAAAAGAAAAAATGCCGAGAAACAGCAGCCTTAACAGACACCGAAAAACAATAACGGACCCCGACGAAGGCATGGGCTACAGGCGTCACATAAGGCTACACGCACCGTGGACGTGGGTTCTCAGCGAGTAAGCTCGCCAGACCCGCCAGGTTTACGTGGGTTGGGTGCGGCGATGATAGAAGCCGGCGGCTTAAGGTAAGATCGGGTTGGGAGAGCCGTTGCCAAACGGCTCTCTCAACGGTCAAAAAATTAAATTTTTTTTTTTTTTTTTTTTCATTTTTTACTCCTATATAAATACCCATTTATACCCAACTTATTTTTTCACACAAACTCTAAACCTTCAATTCTTCAACTCTTTTTAAACCTCCAATTCTTCAAACCTCCCACTCTTCAAACAATGAATCCAAACGATCGAAACCTCGGATCTTCATCACGGCGCGCGAAATGTAAACGTCGGGCGGAACCCGAGACCCCTTCGAAGCCCTCTTTCAAAGTCGACGTTACGCATACCGGGTTCCCTCCACAATATCCACCCGATTACGATGTCGAAATTTCGCCGAAAGGTTTTTGTATCACAATTACTCATCCTCAAGCTCCTCAACCCGGGAGCTCTTCACAACCCAATCAACCCGAGAGCTCTTCACAAGCTCCTCAACCGTTTCCTTATCAATCGTTTCCTTATTAACCGTTTCCTAATCCACAATTTCCTCCAATCGATTTTGGTACTCTTTATCAACCACAATTTGTATCCGGTTACCAACCCAATTACCAACCCGTACAAGAGGAAGACACTTCCGATGAGGGAGAACTTTCACCAACGACCCAACAAGAGGAAGACATTAAGTTTTACACCACCCCGCACTACTATCTCCGGGGTAAAAAGCTCAAGGATACTATGAAACGAAAAGACGAGATCAAAGCCAAATATGGCTTGTAATTTTTAGTTTATTTAATGTTTTAGTTTATTTTATTTAATTATGTAATGTTTAATTTTAATTTTTAGTTAATTAATTATGTAATTTTAATTTTTAGTTAATTAATTATTAATCTTATTATTAATTAATTAATTACATGTTTTATTTAATTATATTATTTATTTATATAAAATAAATAAAATAAATTGAAAAGTGAGAGGGTTGGGAGGGTTGGGTGTGTGTTGTAGAGGGTTATGGGAGGGTAAAAAGAGGGTTGGGAAAAAGCTGATGTGGCAGCTGATGTGGCATTCAAAAGGTGGGTGAGTTCAGTGGGTTCAGTGGGTTGGGTGCAGGTAGCCTAAAGGACTAAAGTTGACCCGAATACAAGTCGTACACCGATAACCACCTTGTAATTCCTTAAACCATACCCATTTATTCCCAAAAAAAATCTAAAAGGGACATTTTATATATATTCTGTCAAATAGATTATAAGAATATAAGGAATTAAACTTTCATTCTTATGATTGATAGTTCATTTCTATTTTCGTTTTTATAATTTACAACTTATTGTTATTTTTATCCAAATAATTTATAATAATTATTATTATTTTAGTATTTGTATTTAAAAATTAGAAATCAATGAAAGAAAAAGGAAAAAAAAAACTTGTAAACCATGAAAAGAATATACAATTTTAAATGATAGGAATAAAAATTGAAATTTATTGACAACTCACATGAAGTAAGATTATAAGGCCATGCGTACCGATGTGTGGGACTCCAGCGGCATTGTGCTAGCGGATTGGCGGCATTAGCGGACTATGGTACGGTGGGGGTGGGTAGGGCAAGCGGCCGTGTGTAGTCCGTTCTCTTGTCCTTTCTCTCCATCTCTCTACACTCTATTCTCTCTCTCTTTTTAATTAAAAGGATATACGTATTGGGTATTGGTATTTGGTTTGGTAGGTTGGGGTACTAAGAGCATCTACAACAGCTTTGCTATAATAGAAAAATTGATGTTTTTTTCTCTAAAATGCTCCAACAGCATTGCTATAATGATTGCTAAAATAGAAAAAAATTGGGTTTTCTCTAAATATAGGGATTTCTCTAAAATCTTTATATATAGAGAGAGATAAATGTTTTTTAATCTATTCCACCAATGGTATAATTAATTATTTAAAAGTTAAAAAAATATTTATTGGGATAATAAATATAGTGGGTATTTTAATAATATAAGTGGTGATAGATTCTCTAAAATAGAAAAGCTGTTGGAGATGGAAAAAAAATGATTTTAAAGATTTTAATATTTTTTTCTCTATTTTAAAAGAGTTAGAGCATCTCCAACAGTATTCCCAAAATGAAGAAAAGTGGGAAAAATAGAGATTTTGGTTGATTCACTACTCCAACAGCATCCCCAAACTTATCCCCAAAATGGAGAAAATTGGAGAGAGAAGGTTTTTTTCTCCATATTTGGAGATCACTCTAAAAACGATTACACTTTAGAAGACCCAATAGAAATCCTTGAAAAGTTACAATTTATAGAGAGAGATAGTTTTTTAATAGATTGATGTAATATTTTAATATTAAAATTAATGTTGAAATCTCTAAAATGGAGATGCTGTTGGAGATGAATGCAATTTTTTTTTAGAGATTTTGGTTTTTGATGCTCCATTTTGAAGAAAATATAGGGAAGCTGTTGAAGATGCTCTTATAGCAATGCTGTTGGATAAAAAGCTAATGTAACACTGATTATAGATTTATGGAAAAGCTAATGTAACGCTGATGTGACACTGATTAGAGAACTCAGGGTATTAATGACCTAACAAACTCTGTTATTTTTTTTCTTTCCATTAAAATTTCGAACACGTGTATATTTTTTTCCACCTTAATTTCTTCATTTCCTTCCAAACACTTTGAATACCCCTCCTAAAGGCTTTCTTGGCTCCAATAATTTTATGGACCAACAGAGAAAGATGAGTTGTTAACCATTTAGGCCATCCTTACTCGTACCACCTTTACTACTATCTTACCATCTGCCATCTCAGAGCTACATCAACTTTCTACTATTTTACCAACACCTTACCAACATCATACCATACCATCCTTACCTATATCAATTCCATACCAATCTAATTAATTAATTAAAAGTTAAAAGAAAAAAGAAAAGAAGAGAGATAGAGAGAAAGGTGGGGTGGGTGGGGTGGGAAGAGAGAATGGCATGGGGGTGCCGGTTGGATCTCCTACCGGTGTGGTACCACCTTTACCACGGAGGTGTTCCCCACCGGTACCACCTAGGCACCGGTCTCCTACCGGACTGGCCGTGGATGGCCTTAGGAACCAAGAGAAAAATATGAGTTCTATTTCCATATGTATATACTTATAACCTCTACCTAGTCAAGGCGAAAGAACACTTGAGAAGAAAAGTTAAATGATAATTAAGAAAGGTAAAACGGAATTGGAGCATTGATTTGCCTTTTAGGTTGGGCAAAAAATAAGCTACTTTACCAAATAGCTTATAAGCTGTATATGTATAAGTTAGCTTATTAAAATACTAGTTAGAGTAGCATTTCAGTAGCTACACGCATATTAATATTAATTATTATATCCCAATATATCTTTTATGGTCATTTTAACCTAGTTTTTGCTAAACAAAATTTATCCATAAACTAGCTTATCAGCTATTAGCCAGCTTATTAATAACAACTACTTTATCTACTAGCCGACTTATTAATCAACAACTAGCTTATTGGTTATTAGCCGGTTTATTAATCAATAACTATTTTATTGGCTATTAACCAACTTATTAATAAACAACTAGCTTATCAGCTACTAGCTACTTTATTAGTCGAGAATTAGTATATAGCTACCAGCTAACTTATTAGTCAACAACTAGTTTATCAGCTATCAACTACATGCTAGTTTACGAGCCAATTTTCCCAACAGGTATATGCAGTTGTGTACTTTAAATCTTTAACTTACCTGGATGGGTTCAAAGTTCCATGATCATGTGAATTCCTGCATCTACTGAAATTTGAAAACATCTACTATCAGTAATTCACTTCACTGGCCATAAAAACTCTAAAACCAATCAACAAATAGAGATGGAGTTGGTAAACAAAAAGAAGTGCCATATGAAATGAAATTAAAGAGAGAAGGCTCTTTCTATATATAATTTCTTACTGTACAAGAAAACTCTGCTGCTCTGCCCTCTTTACATACTTTATTTCCCCCAATTACAATACTGTAATTCTAACTCTCTACTTCAAGCTCACTCTCCCTGCTCCCCATCTCTTCTCTTCACCTGGAAAATCAATAATGGGATCCATGTAAACAAACAATAATAATACAAGAATCAAATCAAACATGAATCTAAACATCTGAGATTGTAATCACACACAATTGTATATATTTCTGCTAATCAACCAAAAACTAGTATGGATTCAAGTGGAAAATTTAGTTCTAACAAACTACATGGATTCAAAATCGTTGAATCAATTCATCACAGAAACAGCAAAATCATTGAACAAATTCAACACAGAATAGCAAAATCGTTGAACGAATTCAACACACAGAATAGCGAAATCACGAATTCAACACAGAATAGCAAAATCTTTCAACGAATTCAACACAGAAAAGCAAAATCGTTGAACGAATTCAACACACAGATTAGCAAAATCGTTGAATGAATCTAAGAACATATTCAGCTATTCCAATTGCAAAATGAGAACAGAAGTGGCTAATAAGCTTCAATCAGAGGAACAGAACTAACAACACATAGTGATATCGGCCTTAAATTACATAGCCTCAATTACACTCCTATATATGAACATTATATATATATATATATATGTTGATTTTTAGGCAAAAGGAAAAGACGAACATGTTTTGGAATTCTTCAGTGTTCGGAATTGATCGACGACGCCTTGCCGCTGAGAGGCGAAGGCCGCCTAGGGCAAATCATAACATCCACACGACCTCCATTGTTATTATTACCGAACTTCCTTATGCAAAATTCTCCAATATCTTCTCCGATCTGCAAATCCTCGGCTCTAATCCTCATAACCTGATCAAAAAAACGAACGCCGGTAACATTAACCTCCTTATTCGCCGTTACCGGCCACTTCTTCGCCACAACCGACTTCGGAGAGTAATACTCCATATCCTCAGACGACGATGCATTACTCTCCAGATCCGTCTCGATCTCTCTCAAAACCTTCATCGTTTTCCGATCTCGTAAGTCTCCGGCGACTGCAGCGTTCACTGAAACGGCGTCGTTTGCAGAAGAGCTTTTCACGGCAGTCATGGCGGCGACCACAATGTAACA
Organism: Centaurea solstitialis; assembly: GCA_030169165.1. Classification (NCBI taxonomy): domain Eukaryota; kingdom Viridiplantae; phylum Streptophyta; class Magnoliopsida; order Asterales; family Asteraceae; genus Centaurea; species Centaurea solstitialis. The sequence goes on from CM058041.1 coordinate 68,419,559, forward strand.
AACAATGCAGATTTTTTTCTGATAATTGTGTGTGTGTGTGTGTGTGGTGAAGAGTGAAGATGATGATAGATAGATATAGATACATAGATATATATGATGATTGTATGTATAGAATAGAAATGGGGGAATGTGAGCTTTGAGGAGGGGTGACACGTGTCCCAGGGGATGTGTGGATGAGGTGGCGTTTTGATTGGGTAAAACGACATGTGGGTGATTTTTAAAATGGGTGACAGGGACTGGTCAAGAGGATGCCGTTTGAGTAGGCTATCTAGTTGGAAATTTTCATGCCACGTGTCGTTCAAAATATCAGTGGTCGGTTTTATAGTTGTTGTTTTATTGCGTGGAACCCGAATTCAAAATGGTTGGATCCGAATTCAAATGGTTGGATCCGAATAAATCGGGTCCAAGTCTGACTTGATTGTTGTCGATAAGGCCGGCCATAAAGTTTGCAAAGTAATGGAATTCGTTATAAACTGTGTATGATTATTTCTAGGGGTGAGCATCGGACGGGTTTTTCGGGTTTCGGGGATTTCGGATTTCGGGTTTTCGGGTTTCGGGGGGAAAATGGAGGCCCCGATACCCGACTTTTCGGGGGTCGGGGTTTTCGGGTTTCGGGGATTTCGGGGCGGGTTTTCGGGGCACCCTATTTTATTTTGATTTTTTTTCCTATTACACTTTCAAGTTTCAAAGTAAAAATAAACATTTAAAAGTAACAAACTAAGATACCAACAAACGAAAAATAACAAATACCAACATTAAAATCAACATCTAAAAGTTGATGGTGGTGAGAGCGCCGATGAAGCAATGTGAGAGAGAGAGAGAGAAAAGCCGTATTTAATTTTGATGAATTGATTTGGGCTCTAATTTAAGTCTATTACAACTTTAGAAGCATTCCAAACAGAAACATTTGCTGCCATATTTAAAAAAATAATGAAACATTAAGGGTTGTTTTATAAATACACAAAATATATTTAAAAAACATTAAAAAATCGGGTTTCGGGTTCGGGTTTCGGGGCACAAATTTTCACATCCGACCCGACCCGATCCAAAAAATCGGGTTTCGGGTTCGGGTTTCGGTTTTCGGGAAATTCGGGGTCAGGTTTTTCGGGTTTTTTTTCGGGTCGGGTCGGGTTTTCGGGTTTCGGTTTTTTTGCTCACCCCTAATTATTTCTACGTGAACATGTTTTACATCATGCTAATTAATAAAAGAATCGAGTAAAATGAAAAAAAATACACTTCTTTTTGTCAAAGTCACTAAGATACTTATGTAAAACTAATAACAATTACATATCTTTCACGTGGTTACTTTGCTATCACGTCTCTAACCTACTCATGCATAATCAGGCTATAAGTACCTAACCCTTTCAACCCTACTGTCACATCAGCTTTTTGCCAATACTTCCATTAATCCTTTGAAACCTTTTCTGATTAGTATCTGAACCCTTCCAACCCTCTCTCGTTTAATTAAACACACCTCACACACACCACACAACACAACAAAAGCCGCTGTGAGCGGCGTGGGTAAACCGCCCTCCTTCGAACACGCTGGTGGGCGTAGCGGTACCTGCCGAAGCCGCCCAGCCCGCCAACTTCAATCCACCAGCCCGCAGGGTACCGCTACGCATGGTCTTATAAAGCTAATAGTAGATATGAGAGTTTGGTCTTCTTTTACTTTCTACTCTTATTTGTTACTTATGTTTGATTTTGTCAGAGATAAAACAATTAAGATCGTTTGTTTTTTCCTTTTGAAAGTCTCTTAACCTTAAATATTCTCAGAGAAATTAAGTAAAAACCAAGCCATTTAATTACCTCTTTTTTTCTTTCAATACCATTTTTTTTCAATGTTGATTATACTCCAAATGCACCCGAATTTGAAACAAAAAGATTGTACATAAGATTTTAAATTTATGAGTTGACTTTCCAGAACAACTTAAATCACATAACTTGGGTTTTTGTTTTATAAGATATGCTTAAAAATCCATAGCCTCAAAAATCCACATCCCTTTTTAATATCATTTCGTCCTATGACCATCAATTTGCTATGTCAATTATATTAGTTAGTTTAAAAAAACAAACATTCTTACTATTCAGATTTCACACTTAAACACCATCTCTTAAAAAAAAAACGCCACCTTATTATCAAATCACGTTTTAATCAAATAACAAGATTTATCTATTAAAACAACTATATTCTTATATTGAAAATAATATAATTACATTAAGAGATCTACAGTTTGTTAGCGGTTTAATAAATTTAACGAGATCTACAATTTACTTAGGTGTCGTTTACTTAATGCTTATTCAATACCGGGTCAATTTTTCTTACGAGATGAACATGACAAGGACTAGAATCTTACCCGGTAAGAGCAATGGCGTGACCGAAGTGTCTTACTCGGTAAGTGAGATTTACAAATTTTACCCGATCGATAAACACGTACCGGATAAATTGTTACATACTATACCGTTTTTAGAGACAAACGTATTGTTCGATATGATAGGCGATAGTGCTTAATTTTACTGGTAAGCGGTTACTTGATAAGTGTTTAAGTAAACGGTCCCTTAGTTAGCATAGATGATTTTTTAAGTATTTTAATTATATAAAAAGTGGCTTATGGAGTTTGCTTCTAGGTAAAAGCTTTAACTAAAAAGTCAAGTTTTTTTTTTCAAACATGTTCCTTCATTATTTTTATAGACAATTTTATCCATGAAGATGGTATATATAAAATTAAATAAACTATTTGATACCTTCTACAAATTGGGATATCATTCATAAGCAATTGTAAATGAATTGAACCCTTGTCAATATGACGAGTAAACCTCTATTTTTGTAGTAAATTCTTCTTTCTAATTCTTTATTTTGTTGATCTGATCTTATAACAAAAGGTGTCAAATGAAAAAAATGTACAAATTAGGATTTTTCATGTGTACTTTTGTTGGATTATTTGTTGTTTTTTAGGTTTATGACTTATTTGGGTAACCAACTATTCTATTTGTACTAATATTACCACCAAACTATTTTTTGTACTCAATATACTATTGAACTCTTTTTTTTGTACTCATAATACCATTATGACTGGTAATAGCCCGGTTTTTTTTCTTACGTGGCATTTAAAATTATTTAAAAATGCTTATGTGGATATGACGTGTGTTCCACGTAGATCTGACGGTGTTTTTGACTTTATATCAGTATTATGAGTATAAAAAGTCAATGGTATTATGAGTATAAAAAGTCAAAAACACACGTCAGATCCACGTGGAACACACGTCAGATCCACGTGGAACACACGTCATATCCACATAAGCATTTTTTAATAATTTTAAATGTCACGTAAGAAAAAAAACGGGCTATTACCAGTCATAATGGTATTATGAGTACAAAAAAAAAGAATTCAATGGTATATTGAGTATAAAAAATAGTTTGATGGTAATATTAATACAAATAGAATAGTTGGTTACCCAAATAAGTTATAAACCCTTGTTTTTTAGAAGGGATAATTTAGGGTCTAGCAACAACCTTATGCTAACGGGGAAATCTTAGTTCCTATGCTTACGATCGATATAGCATAAAGTACGAAAATATGTTCCATATAATCTTTTCCTCATTAATATCTCTATTTTTTTTATCTTTAAGTTCCTCTCATATTTTCGTTTCTAAAAACCGTATCTAACATTTTTCTTGAAAAAAACATATGTCCTAAATAGTAAACTAAAAATATCATCATGAATTTGTGTACTTGTTCATACGAATTTTTTTTTTACGAATTATCGCGTATGCACAAGTGCAAAGAGGTTTTCCGGCTATTTGAGGTTTTCCCTTGAAACCCCCTCTACATATACATATACATATAGGTTGAGTTAAACGAGACAATTAGTTTACATGGAAAGGCAAATAACGTGTGATTTTAAAGTAAAATCGCATGTGATACATACACGTAAAGCTGACGATCCTTTGCACGTGCAAGTTGATCAATTCCTCACGACCTCACATGATCTTCCCTGTGTGTATATGTGTGTGCGTGTGCGTGTGCGTGTGCGTGTATTACATAGATAAAAAATTTAGAAAGAGATATAAAGGAGAGTCACACATCTTCACACTATATCAAAGTCATGATCCACCACACTATAGAGACTCGACACAATAAAAAAATGATGAATGATCTTGCATAAAATATAGTCAAAATAAAAGATCATCATCATTGAAAATTCTGGCTCCGCCCTTGAATATAGGCCTTACTCTCATTACATTGAAACTATTATAAAGTTGAGTTCACTTAAAAACAAGAGTTATGATATGGAGAAAAATAAAACATTTGTATACCTTCAACTAGGGATGTGAACGAGTTGAGTTTTTAAGGAGCTATTCAGGTTCGAGCTTAATAATTGCTCAAGCTAATCTTGAATACAAAATTAAACTTGCATAACTTAATAAACGAGCTCTATAACACTGAATTTAAAAAAGGGAAAAAAATCGCCTGTCCAGCTTTTCCCTATCTCATTCCTATCCCATTTTTCTCCACCAATGAAACAGTGTCACATCACTAGATTTTAAATAAACATTTATTAATTAAACTCTAATTATGTAGAGAAGTTAACGGAGCTAACCCTCCGTCAAAATCTCCCTCTTTCTCCACTCACATGTTAATTGAAATTATTAAATACAAATTTTTTCTCGCTTATTATATATTATTAAAATTACTTTCTCATTTTTTATTAATTTTTCATTTATTTTATATAAAACAATTTCGTATTTTTATATTACATCCTTATATAAATTAATTTTATCTTGATTGCATTTTCATATATCTTTTGTTTATATTAATTTAAGAGTAATAATATATAATCGGATTTTAGTACCAATTAATTTGTTATGTCTTATTTAAATCTAGTTAAATCCTTATAAAGTTCATCTTTTATAAAGAAAATTCGAGTAAAAAATAAACAAGCTAAAAAAACAACAAAAACCAAAATAAAAATAACTAAAGAAGATAAATATGAAATTATCATTGAAGAAGTGAGATAGAGAAGATAAGAATCATATGAAAGTTTAATTATAAATTAAATAAAATAGATTATTATAATCATATTACAAAGATCAACACTAAGACTAATATAAACAAAAAAATATATAAAATGTCATCGAAAAATCAGATAAAGAAAAAAAAATCTTTTGTAAATCAATAAAAGGTTATAAAGTATGTATACGTATGAAATCCTATAAAATTATAATGAAATGGGTCCATATTTTATATTTTCATAGTAATTGACTTTCCATATATTTCATATTTTTTATGAATCCATATTGTCTCATGATTATTTTGATCAACGGCTATGTTAGGTTTACAAGTTTATACTATTTTAGCGGTTCACAAATGAAACCGATATACATATGCAATATGACCAACCTATACGATTGCATATGTATATGACCAAAAGTAGTTTACCAATGTTGTAATATGACCAACTTATACGATTTAGGGTGGGTTGGGTTGAGATTTTTTAAGTTTTATATATCAGGCTGTGTTGATCAAATTTTTATATCTGATCAATCTATCAGTGAGCACTCCTAATTAAAAGGTTGGAACGAAAAACGACTTTTAGATAAGAGACAATTATAAATATAAAAACATAAATTTAATTTGTATAAAAATAAAATGTGAAATGTGAAATTATGTATAAAATAATAGGAAAATTAATTAAAAAAATGAGAAAGTAATTTTAATATATTAAAGGTGAGAAAGAAAGAAAATTTGTATTTTATAATTTCAATTAACATAGCTAGTGAGTGGAGAAAGAGGAAGATTTTAATTGGGGGTTAGCTCCGTTAACTTCTCTACATATTAGAGTTTAATTAATAAATGTTTATTTAAATCTAGTGATGTGGTACTGTTTCATTGGTGGAGAAAAATAGGATAGGAATGATATAGGGAAAATTGGACAGGCGATTTTTTTCCTTAAAAAAGAACTTATTCAAAATTAAAAAACAATCAATCAACCATAATGCAATGCTTATTGCACGTAGCTTGTATTATTGGACCCAAGTCACATCACATTATTGGTTCACACAAATATCTTTTAGCACCATGAAAATAAAAGTATCTTTTTTGTTATATTTTGTAGTTTATTAAAGGAGAGGTTAAATGCATCATTTGATTTGCTATCTACACTCTAAAAAGTGAATCGCTTTTCACACGCATACACATCAACATCAAAAAAAACACTTTCTACATTCTCAATGCATTCACATCAATTCCTAATGCATTCACACAATATACTTATGTCTAACAAAAAAACTATCAAAATTTCAAGAACATATTTGTCACTTACTCATTAGTAATAACTATTCATAAAAGAAATTTCATGTCAAACTATTATCTGGAAAAAAAAGTTGTTGCATCATTTGTGGGATCTTCTTAACTACCTATGCAATAGGACAAATGATACGTGCATATTATAGATGCTTATCTTTTATTTGTTATATTTATTATGCATAGCTTTAATATTTAGCTTACTCTTTAGTATTTATTAATATTTTAGTAGTTTCATGGTAGTTAAGTGTGATAGTGGGTTTGTAGTAAGTTTAGGAGTTAATCTAGGAGCATGGTTGTAACCGTAGGTATGAGTGGTTCCATATTATATTGTAATCTCTTAACATTTGGCAATAAAGAAGAAAGTAATTTAAGTCTCTTTTCTCTCCTCTTGTTCTTGGAGATCACCCATCTCGAATCGGGTTCTATCAACAAAGCAGGTTCTGGAACTTCAATGGTGTGGTTTGCGCCTTTATCAAACTGTATTATGTGGTGCGACTTTTGCAGTTTTGAATTATTAAACTGTTGTTCAAGCAGAACCACGTTATGTGTGTGTGTGTGTGTGTGGTGGTGATAATCAAATGAGGACCAAAAAGAATTTGTGAACCATGAAAACCGATCTAAACCATTTATTACTTTTAATGTATGAATATTAAAGACAATGGCAATTTTTAAAATATTTGCTTCTTTATGACTTAATAGCTATTCAAAATGAATTTGGGAGGACATCTTGGGCATAGGTTTGAGAAACCCTTCAAATTGGATCTGTTAGGTCCAACAACACCATCTCCACCTTTGCAACAATCTACCATCATCTCATCTATCAATCCAAAGCTTCTGACTGCATCGCCAAATCTAAAACACTCAAAATCGCCATTGTAGGCTTTGGCAGCTTTGGCCAATTCCTCTTGAAAACCCTGGTCCGTCAGGGGCCACACCAGTGATTGTATCAGACGACGAACAAGGGTTTCATGGAACTACTACAACAACTTACGGTGTGCGTTTTGTATTGTACAACGAATTCCAAAAGCCACTCGACGAGCTCCAATCATACGTTGATCACGTCATGTGTGATCAAAGACTTGGGTTTGTCCATGTGGTGTATCAAAAACTCTTTTTTGTGTTTTGTTAAAACCATGTTTTGGGTTCATGGGATGAAATATAGTGAAATGAAATTTGTGTTTAGATTTTATGTGGTGAATCAAAATACACAAGAACGTTATTTTGAATTTCATCAGCTGATATAAGATATTTATGAAAAATATGGTTATTTCATAAGGTGAAATAAAGTTTAATATATGTTTCACCTGGTAAATAAATCTGTGTTTTATGAAAAATTGGTATGTTTCAGCTGATAATGAATCTGTGTTTTATCCGGTGAACTTTATCATCGAAATGATGTTTGTCTTTTTTAATTAAAAAACATATTTTAACTAAAACCACATAATCAAAACCAAATTAAGACTTGGATCGGGTTTTATATCTTTTTGTGGTCTTCACAAGATTTAACCCATAGACTTAGAATCAGGTGAGACCAAACTATTTCCGAAAGACCGCGTGAGACCAATACCTAACGTATAAACTTCACAAAAAAACACCGTGAAGGTAAATAAAACTCGAATACACAGACCTAAAATCGCTTTCGATACAAAAAAATATCCCAAACAAGGTAAAAAAACGAAACCTTCACAGCTCAAATGTTGTGAAGGTTACAAATAAATAATGCGAACCTTCACAGCGAAAATGCTATGAAGGTTTCGGTTTTTTACCTTTTTTTTGGATTTTTTTTCTTGATAGTGTTTTTTAGTATGTTTTTCTGATAAATGTTCAATTTTTTTACCTTCACAAATGTTTTGATGTGAAGTTATGTAAAGTATGTTGGTCTCACGAAAACAGCTTGGTCTCACCAGAACTTAACCCTTAACCCATATCTATATATAATAAAAGAGTAACTGGCTGACACGTGTCGCGCTCTGGTGAGCCGAAGTTCTATTTTTTCCACCAAAACACGAACCTAGACACTTTTTTAGTCTAGATTCATTTTACTTATTTGTCACTATTTGCCACATTATATATATGACACTGATTCGAAATTTAAAATTTTTCGACTTTATCCTATTAAATATTAACTAATTCAAATTTTAAAATTATTAAACTTTATCCTATTAAATATTAAACTCCAACCTATTAATTCAACTATTTTAGATTCAAAATTTATTAAATATTAAAGTCTATCCTATTAATTCAACTATTTTAGATTATATTAATTCAACTATTTTAAATTCAAAATTTATTAAATATTAAACTTTTTATCATATTAAAAATACAAAATCAACAATTGTTTTATAAATTGTATCATTATAATTCTATTGCTAATACTTTCAAAATAAATTAATTATTGAACATAATACTATTAAACATAAATTAATTTATAGTAATAATTCAAATTAAGCAAATCATATTTGTAATAGTAGTTCTCTGGTATCAGTTAATTTTTTTTAAATTATTCCATGTATTAGACGGGATTAAATCTAGTGTATGTAAATTTTTAAAATTTTTACAGTAAGAAAAGTAAGAAAGAACCCTTTTAAGAATTGCAATCCTTTCTTAATCTTCTCATGTTAATTTCAATTTCTTTTTTCTCACATGATTCTCCATCTAAACACATTATGTTAAAGGATAGCATCTAAGTTGACATACATTTGACCAAACATTAATCACTCATCATGCAAAACCTAATCAAATAATGAATCAAGAGAACAATGTCCAGATTTTTATTTATGTTTGTCACAACATAAGTATCAAAGTTTCGGAATAAATAACAAAATTCTCAAACATGTCAAGAACTGCATACCATTTCAATCATGGACACTTATCATGGGAATGAAGGATATATAACCAACCACACTTGTAGAGATCTACTACAGCATAATATGAAGAAAAATAATCTCATTTGCATCCAAAAAAGTTGTATAACTTGACACATGATGGAGTTCAACAACAAATACTATAAGAAAACTAAATCATAAAACTTGGGGGTTTACTGTTTAAGCAACAACTAACAACATTGATTGAAAAAGCAAAAAGTACAATCATAAGAGACTTACGGGTATCATTAAGATGGCTTAATCTTCATCCTCTTCATCTCCACCGTCTCCACCTGAAGCCTTTTTAGCAGCTGCTTTTTGGTTCTTTCGCTTCACTCTTCCAGGACGGCCACCTCCGAATGGACTAGTAAGAGAGAAGTCGATGTGTTTCTGAGAGTCCACACGAACCATGAAGGATGCAACATTAACCACTTGTCTTCCGACCCTAGTGCAACAACAAATAGAGTTAGGAGAGAATACCATTAAATTCCACAAATTTGGAGTGCGGTCAAATGGAATTGTTTATGTATATTATAACATGATATCAAAGCCATCTCTCTAGAACTCGGCACTTTGTGTCTGTAAAACTTCCATTTAAGGGGGGTGTTGGAGTCTAGATCGGCCAGACGTGGACTATGTGTCCTCGCTACACCTTGGAACTTCATTTCGCTTGTTAGAGACTCTTTTGGAGAGTAATCTAATGGGGTTCCACATATTCTCACATATAAAAATAGACTTCAAGTTTGTTGTAAGTACTCCCTCCGTCCCAAAATAAGTTTCCACTTTTATAAAAGTACATGCATACTTTCCCAATCTACCTTAATTACCTAATTGACTACCAAGGGTAAAACTGTCATTTAATTCATTGAAAGATTAATCAACGCAAATTTCTAAAATTTAGTGCATTTTTCATCGTGGGCACTTATTTTGGGATGGCGAGAGTACATAATTAACAACCATATGCAAGATGAGTATGCTAATAAAAGATCAAACAAAAACGATTAAAAATAAAGTTATTAACATAAGCTCCTCAGATCACGAGATTTATTTTTGAAAGGCATAAGAATGATCTCGATAAATGATTATATATATAAAATATATACCTGATATGCCTCTGCCTAATCAGCACACGAGCATGATGAATCGACTTTGCCATGCCAGTTTTGAACACAAGTGTTTGAAGACGGCGTTCAAGAAAGTTCTCAACAGTCAAAGCCAAGACGTAATCGAGCTTGTTTTGGCTCTCGTCCAAAAGCCCGTACCTATTCATCCTGCGAAGAAGGGCTTCACCTTCAAAGATTCGGCGTGGGTCTTTCTCCTCAAGAGTAAGAAGCATACGTGCAGCATTACGGATGCGACTCAATGCATACTGAACCCTCCATAGTTCTCTTTTGCAACGTAGCCCATACTCTCCTACGAGCTTCAACTCAGCATCCAAACGCTCCTTCTCATATGGACGACGGGGCTTCTTGAAAGTTTTTCCATCTATTGTTAATTTACAACATTCGTTAGTACACAGCCTTATTACAAAAGACCTACACGGACAAAACAAACACAAGTGCTTCTTCACCAAGAATTCATGTTCTTGTCTGGCACTTTTAGGTACCACATATGAAACCCTTGAGCTGTGAAACTGATAACAATGTATTGTTTTGGAACTTTTACTATTATGATAATAACTTTGTGAGAGAGAAAACATGTTGTGAAATTGAGTCCAACTCTAATCATTGTAGGGCAAGATTATAAGCCTTTCTTACTTGGGATGCAATGATATGAGTTGAAAGAGGCAAAAAATTATTGGGTAGGGTTAAAATAACCAACAAATGTCACCAGATGTGTTTCTTTTCTTTGAGTAAACAGATGCTTTTATGAGAACAATTTGGGGACTCATTGTTAGCAGCTTATTGAGCTTGAAAAGGCTCACAGCTTATTCATTCAGCTATACACGATGTTTTGGTAGTGGCTTAATGATATAAAAAGTGGCTTATTCAGTAAGCTTTTAAGACAGAATTTTATGCTTTTCATTCAAAAGTTCCCTTCTCATTAAAAACAAGCTCTTCCCATTTGCAAAAAAAACCTTCCCAAACAAAAAAAGGTTCTCACCCTATACAGACAACTTTACACATACAAAACTTAATAGAAAACCAATCAAACATCCCCTCAAACTACACATCATTCTGATTACTCTTGTCTACAATTTTTATATCTACACAATTAATGCTAGATTTTTTTAATTCACATCATCAAAGACCAAAAAACCTTATAATCCAGTTTAAAAATTGGAATCAACTTTGTAATTTCTTATTATCAAATTGGTACAACTTGCAAACCAACACAACTTCAACACTCCAGGGTTTCATATATACTTAGATTTGCAAAACAAAAGTGAAAAAATGAAAGCATTGAAGACTCATTTCAAAGCTTCCAATTATCACACACATCAAATAACACTTAAATTAACACATCAAATATTAAAAACCAGGCTTCTGATCCGATAAACAAGAGATAATCCATGTAAGAATAGCTTTTAACCGATCAAAAACCAAACATATATGCAAATATACGATCAATCGTCAGCCTAGTTGTAAAGATCAAATGCAGAAGTTATAGAGAGAGAGAGAGAGAGAAGTGGAAGCTTACAATTGCGGTAGAAATTGACGTGAACCATGGCTGCCTTTGAGAATGCAAAATGAAGCAAGAAGTATGACGGATTTGCTTCTTCGGCTATATAGGGTGGTAGTAGAGAATGCCCTAAATCTAGAAACCCTAATTTTTGTTGTCCAATTTTTAGTTGTTCTTTTGTGGAGAATTATGGGCCAACTCGGAGGAGATAAATGTGGATTGGGCTTTTTGATAAATATTGCTCACCAGCCCAAGTAATCCCTTTACTACATTTATTTAAAATATTACAATAGTAGTTATATAGGGGTGAGCAGGAAAAAACCGAAACCGAACCGAAACCAAAAAAATCAAACCGAAAAAACCAAACCAATACCAAAACCATTGGTTTTGGTTTTTAAAATTTCAAAAACCAACTTTTTCGGTTTGGTTCGGTTTTATGATTCAAAACCAAACCGAAAAAAACCGAACCGAACCGAATAAATACTTCTTTTAGTTTTACCCTAGTTATTTAGTAAATACTGGAAGATTTTATTGAGTTCTTATTTATTTCCAGTTCTTCTGATAATTTTCTTGTTTATGAGTTCTTATTTATCTCCATTGTTCTGCTAATTTTCTTTTAGTTTTCGACGAATTAATAATTTTACGCTTTGCATTCTTCTTCTCATAATTACTTGAGTCCATGAATGACTTGACATAACATAGAAAACATTTATATTAAAAAAATGATGAATTAAATAATAAATTGAAGTCATTCTATGATGATGATAACGATTAATAATGTATATTAGTCAATATTAAAACACCAACTCTATCTTTTAAACATTCAGATGCGATAAACAGGAATTGATGATCTTGGATTTTGATTTTTGGACAAAAAATTGAAATCCGAAAACCAAAAATCAAAAACCGAATTAAAAACCGAAAACCGAACCAAAAACCGAACTTAAAAAAACCGAAAACCAAAAACCGAAAAACCGATTGGTTTTGGTTTTGGTTTTTCTAAAAACCGAAATTATCGGTTTGGTTTCGGTTTTACCTCAAAACCGAACCAAACCGAACCATGCACACCCCTGAGTTATATACTTAAATTATTACACTATTTCATACATTTAACAAAATATTATTAAATTTTTTAGAATGTCTAATTTTAAGGTTTCTTGTTGATTGAATATGAAAAGAAATGATTTCTCTCATGGTAATCATTTTCAAAAAAAAATTCAAATTTGGTGAATTATAGTCTCTCTTTTATTTTTTATGTTGAAGATGCTTTTAGGATACTAGACATGTTGCTCACCTACCTATGTTTGGTTAACACTCTAAAATCTTATACAGAGTTTTTCATCGCCTGCCTCACTCTCTTTTGTCCAGTCCGATGCAGTCCAAGTCCATCCGAACATACTCAGTTTTGTATGTGTACCAAATGCAAGCAGTTGATACTATAAGATAAAACCATTAAAACATTGATTGATCGGGGTAATAGTTTTTCAAGTTTTAATTGTGCCATCACAAAGATTGACCAGCCATTACAAATTTTGTATTTGTTCCTATTATGTGTAACAATGATAGTTGAAGTAATGAAATTTCTAAAATCCTTATATGAGGAGCATGAGTTGAACTTGTTCCACATTATACAACTCAACAACTAATTTGATTTTAAATGAATTTTTAGAAACGTACTTAATATTTATCGATGATTTTAAAGCGTTACTCACATTAAATAACAGTTTTAAACTTTTGATTCTCAAACACACATATGATAGGAATAACAAAGTTTACTACGATTAAGACCGAGCTTCGGTCGGATCGGGCTCCACACCCCGCCATCCAATCGGGGTTCGGATGAGAATCCTATACCTCGTATAAATCGAATATCTGACTGCCTCGGGTTTTCAGATATTCGGATTATTCGGGCTGGAAATTCGGGACCTGAATTATTTATTTATTTTTTTCATTTTTTTCCCTGTTTTAATTACCACGAAATTAATGTAAAATATCATGAAATATTGAAATTTTAGGTGTTAAAAAAGAAAGTTAAGGAGGGGTCCTAGTGTTTTGCTTTTTAACAAGTGTAATACCAAACAGAAAGTCTAGGTGTTGAAATTAAAACTTTTGTTAAAGATAAGGGGTTTTAGGAAAATATTTAAATAATTCAAAAAACCAGGTTTTCGAACGGAGTTTGGGTTTTGGATTATCCCACACTACCCGATCCTATATATCCGACTTTTATGTCGGATTTCGAGGGCACGGTTTTTCGGTTACGTGTGTTTCGGGGATTTTGCACTTTTAGGGTGAGTCTTTGGTTTTTCGGGTTATACTCACCCCTAACTACGATCTCGCCAAAAGGATGTAGATTTTTTTGACAGAATATAAGATTACGGAATGATTAATAATATGGTACTGGTCACAAAAGGATTGTTGCGACACCGCATAGTAGGGTGAGCAAAGGCGGGTACCCGGCTAAAATACATGGAACTGGAACCGGAACCGGAGGTTCCTAGAATGAAGGAACCGGAACCGGAACCGGTTGCACCGGTTCTTTATATTTGGGAACCAGTCCCGGAACTGCCGGTTCCGGTTCCGAAACCGGGTACCCGGTGTTTAAATTCTTTGAATATTTTTTCATCGTTTTATGCTATAAAAAGTTATTATTCGTTATTATATAATCCTAATGCAATGAAACAAATATTACAAACGATGTAATTATTGTTCGTTAAACAAAAACTCTTATTGAAACGAAAAAAAAACAAATAAATGCAACTTGAAATGATAAATACGATTTAAAACGTATTGAAAAATGAGAATAAATAAATTGAGTGAAGAAAGTGGTCATAAGTGTATATGTATAAGTTTGTAACCGTAAAACATATAGTAATAACTTCATTTTTTCATTAATTAAACATAATAAACATGTAAATCATTTTATTAAAATATAGTGGAACCGGTTCCGGCGGGTACCCGGCGGTTAGCCGTTCCTAAAAAATGAGAACCGGAACCGGAACCGGCACCGGTCCCCACCGGTTCTGTATTTTAGGAACCGGAATCGGAACCAATCACATCGGTTCCGGTTCCGGAACCATCGGTTCCAGTTCCAAAGGCGGGTATCCGGTTCCGATGCTCACCCCTACCGCATACCCTTTTAATCATCTTTTGAGATTGCAATCGGTATAACATAAGTGTTGTTTTTATCGGATTTTGATTAAAGAAAAATCTTAAGAAATTTGAAATCGTCAATCTCAGATGATCAATTTCAATCTTGTACTTTGTTCATTCGTTGAAACATATGAATCAATGTATTTCTTTGAGTTTCTCTTGATCAATCAACAATCCCAAACTTAGGCGCCGTTTACTTTAACACATACCCAGTAGGTGCTTACAGGTAAAATTGAACATTATCACTATCATATCGGATAATATTTTATTCTCTTACCGGGTAAGAGTTGTCGATCCCACTTACCCAAGTAAGACTCTTGGTGACAAAAAGATTTTGGTAAGTTTTCATTATTTCACAACAATTCCAAACTTATATCATACAAACCAAACCGACAAAAATTGACAAGTTCCAATTCATTGACAGATTCCATTGTCCATAGTCAAACCTAATTTTATTTCATTCCATGTACTTCAAATTCCAATTCCTTCAATACATTTCATTTCTACAAAGAAAAAACATCTTTCGAACCTACATGACCTTAAATTTTTGGGAAAAACGAAAGATTTACAACCCGAACCCCATAATATTTCTAACACTGCCTCTAGAACTAACCTTGCTAACTCTAAAACTCACCAACCGCTTCCATTCTAATCCGCTCTTTGTTGTTCAGAAAGAATGTTAAACGGCCACGAATCACAGGCCGATGCGTATCGAGCCTGTGGTTTGCTCACATTTGTCCCATGCGCCGTCTTTGCCATCTCTGCAATCTTCACTTCCGAAAAAAGCTTCGGGTCATTTTGAATGGGAACCACATATACAGGACCCACAACGGGCCCTGGAGCTGCAGCCTCCTGAATTGAACTCTGCAATTCAGGTTGTATCGCCATAGGGTTGCATTCCGAATAGGAGGACGGATAATGAGCTCTATTGGCTATCTGGCTTTGAAGCTTTTTGATTTGAGCTTCTATGGCACTATTTTCTTCTTTTAGTTCGTTCTTCTCAACAGCAACCTGTCCATCCATGTTCCAAATGAGATATCTCAACAAAACAAATATGGTTATTGCGACAATCGTTAAAGATTTTCTTTTGCGTATTTGCCATATTTCTTTCCGGTTTTACAGAAAGACAAGAGGGTGTTCACGAAAACAACCTCTCTACCTCCTTGGGTTAGAGGTAAGGTTTGCGCACCTCGAACTAGTAACCTATGAGGAAGAGCCCCAAAGGCACAAATCGTTGAGCTAACCCACAAGGTTTTGAGTTTGGCGAGCTAAGAAAGAAACTGGATCCTTTGGTTAAATAGCCTTACCATGTTTTTTTTTTTTAAATTTTAAATCCAATCCATGGCCTTCTGACAAGTTTTAAGAATAACACCGCTTGATATAAGAACGTCTATTTCATACACAAGAACGTCTAGAAATTTGTCAGAAGGTCATGGATTTAAAGAACACTTCAAGAAGTCATTTAGCTATATAACCTTGTGGGGATAAAGGTCGCAAGATTTTTCCGGGGTGTATATAGCTGGATGTACGAGGCTTACGTATTGAGATTCGGCTAAAAGAACTGTGTTCTCCTTCTTGAGAGAGTCAACTTGTGCTATCAGGTCACGGATTATCCGAATGGTGTCGGTCAATGCTGAAGACTTTCCATTGTTTTGAGTAGCTGGCTCTGTAAGTAAATGGAATAAGCTTTAAATACTACTGGTACTTATAAATAAACAATCAACCATACCATAACTGCACCATAAGGTTAGCTAGAGACACTACAACAATGTTATATTTATAGAACGTCTAAAATATCTAAGTGTCCTAATAGAATGCTTTATAGGTCTTAAGTTTATAGGACCAAGCAAAAAAGTGTCATATCTAAAAGTGTTACAATAGGTTATTAAGACGATTTTGGGTGTTTTACAAGTTTTGTAGGATGTTTTTAAAATAGTGTCGTATTAGTTATTTTATACGACACGATGTGAATATGTGTCTGATAAACACAAGTGTCTTTTTAAAAGATGGGTTTATAGGACACTTCTCAAAATTGTGCTATAAAGTAGTTATGATGATGCTTTACTTTAAAAGCATTCTGAAAAATTGTTAAAACTCCAAAATGTGCCTTTAGAAGGGAAGCTCCATTATATTGAAAACTAAACTGTCCAGTTCTAGCCGATATGGGACTCCAAAAAATACAAAGGAAGAAAGTAGTACAAGGATTGAAAGCCACACCTAAACATTTGGTGAGCTCTAAAAATAGCTCATTCATACGGTCACGTTTCAACTTCTCCCTTTCGGCTTTATGGATCTTCCTATGAACCTTTGTACCATCCTTCTTGCTGATGGAAGATCTACGGAGATGCAGGAATAAAACTGTCAACACAAGCGGAACAAATCTTGGAAAATGGTGTAAAAGATGATTCGTCCATCTCACTATTTTGTGTGATAACTGAACCAACCAATATATACGGGTTCTTTGGATATGATTTTAAATGATTTCTCAATTTGGAGCAAGACCTTCTAAGAAAATTTAGTTCAACAACCTTCTTCATCTGACCTATTTTAGTGAGACCACATAAATAACACTAACCTTCACAGCAAAAGAACTGTGTTTTTGCTGTGAAGGGTAGAGGTTTTTTGTACTTTCAAAGTGTTTTGCTGTGAAGTTTCAGTGTTATTTTGTAGTCTTCACGAAAACAAGCTTGTCTCACTTGAATCTAACCTGTTGTTTAAGGGCTGTGTTTTGCAAAATAAGCTAGCTTATCAGCTAGTTTGCCAAACACAGCCTAAAACTTCAATAAGGTCATCGTTATAAATAGCCCCAATATACATGCCATTGTCTTGTGAACTGGTTTTTACATTCCAATATGCAACAATGTTTTTAGAATGGAATCCAAATCCAAATTCTATCAAATCCTATTAAAGAATTGCAGATGAATGGAATTATGAAACCATGAATTGAGGAAGTAATAATGCAGTAAATTAATTACCTGCCAACCAATTTCTTCTTTGCCACATCCACCTTTTGGTCCATAGATCAAAGATTGCTGAATCAATAATACCTGGTAAAAAGCAACTGTATAATAAGCTTAATGATAGATACAGATATCATCTAGGGTTTTTGCATGATCAACGATTTTGGAGCATCTAATTGCATAACTATACAACAATAAACAATATAAAATCTCCTGCCAATTTTGAAATCAATTAACGTTTCCCCAAAAATGACAACACAAAACCCTAAACATTTGATTCAAATTCAAAAATTGACAGTGAAATCAAACACTAACAGAAGCTTAAATCAACAAAATTCAACCTGAGACCATGCAAATTCAACACAAGGAGCAAAATTTCTGCTTGAAAATCTGCGAAATGAGAAGATTGTGGACCGATTATTTAAGATTAGAGTTTGTGGATAAGAGGAATTAGGGCAGCTTTGAAGGTGTGTTTTGTTTGAGGACAAAATGGAAGAGGAAGACAAGAGTCGTGTGTATGTGCACGATGGGAGAGATCGGCTATGGCGGATGCCACACGACGGCGTGTGCCGGCCATCCGCTCTTCTATCATCGGTGGGTCCCACTTCTGACACGTCACCCGGTCAAAACTAAATGCATCATTCTTCAAAAGAGTAAATTACATTTTTAGGCTCCATGGTTTGTTAAAGATGGGAAACCACTGTTACACAAAGAAACGTAATTGAATGGCAATAATGAAATTATGGAAAACCATTATTTTTGTTTCAATTTCCACAGTAATTAAAAAGACACGGGAAGATATATAAATATATATATAGGTACCTTCTTTTGTAAACTAGCTATTTTGTGTAAACTATGTTAACCATCTGCACACCGTTGATCACTTCCAATCTACGGTTAAGATTAAAAGGTAATTAAAATAAATTAATAAACTACCAAAAATAAAGAAAACATGTGTAACACTTGTGCACAGGGGTAAAATAGAAATATTGTGAAGACAAAAACACACATTGCACAACAAGTTTAATCAGAAACAAATGGTTTTAATTTCAAACACCGTAATTCAAGGGATTTCCCCAAATCTTGCATGACATTATCATAAATTAATAAACTACCAAAAAATTGCACATATGCACATGAAGTTCATATACAACCTTCGTGAACTACACATGTGCACACCCTTGTTTTAATTCAACCATGAATTGCACATATGCAATATTGGTGCATATATGCACTTAAAGGTCACATAAAGTGCATTCAGAGTGGATTTTGTGTATTGTGCACATATGCACGTTTAGTACACATATGCATTTTTATTAGGTCTATGATGGATTTGATTAATTGTGCACATGTGTGCAGACCATAGTTGTTGATATTAGGTATTTGATGGAATTTGATTAATTGAAAAAAGGAGAATCAACGTCGCCAACAATGATTTGGCTACCAGAACCACCATGTTTGAAAGTATGAAATCTCCTTCATCACGAAAGCCATCCTGGTTACAAGAACTATTGACAACTCCACACGGATTATTGGATAAGTGAACATCTCCTCTAAAATCAAATTCGCCGGATTCCATCACATTGATCGAATTACATGACGATTAATAAAAATGAATTCTGGAATTTATCTCCAAAATCGATCACAAGAAAATCATAAATAAACATAAAATAAAATATATATTAACTTACCATCCTATCACTTGCTATAAAATAGGAAAAATATCTATTAGATAAAAAGAAAAACAAATAAAATAACACAAAATTAACTTACCATGAGAAATCAGTTGCTATAAAATAGGAAATATGTCAATTAAACCTACGAAATTGTAAATTCCAATATTACCCTTATAAACAATTTAAATCCAAAAGCAATAGATGATTCTGATTGGGTAATACTTAGTTCACAAAGTTTACACAATTTAATTGGTTTACAAAAGAAGAAATCTCTCTATATATATGGGTGGGTTTAAATGTGAACCACTTTTTGGTTGTGAATGTGAATACAGCTCAGAGCGCGACACGTGGCGGATGACTAGGCGCCACGTCAGATCCAAGGCGGATGACTAGGCACGATTCATAGCAGAGGCGGATCCAGAAATTTTGAAGATGGGGGTCGAAGTGTAAGTAACATGATATAACGATCGATATAAAAAGCATGAATAAAAGCGTATTTTTTTAGTTTTTGGAAAGTCATAGCCACGCGGTTGGCAAGGTACTCTAATCAAATATTTCCGTCTTATTTCATCTCCTTGATTAGGTTAAGAAACCACTATCGATTATGGACAATGATGGTACCTTTCTTTTAGGAATTTTTTTCATTTTTCTAATGGAATATTAAGACAATAAAAAAAATTAGAACCCAAAAAAATCAATTAATCGTAACTTAAAGATCAAGTAATATTCAACCAAACAATCAACAATCTCTAACAATGTATCAATTAACAATTAACAATTAACAATCAATGGTAAAAATATCGATTTTTAATAAACCCTAACTAAAAATATAAAGATTAAAAATAAAATATTTTACCATCATAAGTTAACAAGTAATAACTAACAAATAAAAGAATATTAAACAAAGAAAAAATACCTTAATGTTGTTCGAATTCTTCACAGTGCAAGCAGGTAATGGAAGGAAAAAAAGAAAATCAAAACGAAGAAGAAATTAAAAATAGCTAACTAGGTCAAAGATTTTGAGGTGAAAAAAAAAGTATATATATTTGTGATTGGACTTAAAACTAGGAATTGGGCTTATATCTCATATGAACTTTTATATATTTAATATTGGATATTTGGATTTCTAACCTTTTTATGGGGTCAAACAAATATTATTAGGGGTCAAAGATATAAGGCTATTTTATTTAGTTCAATTTAAAAGAAAATTTATCACACAAATTTTTTTTAATGGGGGTCATTGGTCCCCCAACCCCATTGAATACATCCGCCCCTGATTCATAGGAGGGCATTGAATTAAAGGGGGGACCACACTCAAAGCCGCCACATGTCGCGTTCTCGGCTGTCCTCACGTTCACAACCAAAAAGTGGTTCACATTTGTAGGGGTGAGCAAAAAAACGAAACCCGAAACCCGACCCGACCCGAAAAAACCCCGAAAAAACCCGACCCCGAAAAAACCGGAACCCGAATTCCCCGAAAACCAAAATCCCCAAGGGTTGATCGGGGTCGGGTCGGATGTGAAAATTTGTGCCCCGAAACCCGAACCTGAAACCCGATTTTTTTAATGTTTTTTAAATATATTTTGTGTATTTATAAAACAACCCTTAATGTATCATTAATTTTTTAAATATGGAAGCAAATGTATCTGTTTGAAATGCTTCTAAAGTTGTAATAGACTTAAATTAGAGCCTAAATCAATTCATCAAAATCAAATACGGCTTTTCTCTCTCTCTCTCTCTCTCATTGCTTCATCGGCGCTCTCACCACCATCAACTTTTAGATGTTGATTTTAATGTTGGTATTTGTTATTTTTCGTTTGTTGGTATCTTAGTTTGTTACTTTTAAATGTTTATTTTTACTTTCAAACTTGAAAGTGTAACAGGGAAAAAAAAGTCAAAATAAAATCGGGTTCCCCGAAAACCCGCCCCGAAATCCCCGAAACCCGAAATCCCCGAAACCCGAAACCCCGACCCCCGAAAAGTTGGGTATCGGGGCCTCCATTTTCCCCCCGAAACCCGAAAACCCGAAATCCCCGAAACCCGAAAAACCCGTCCGATGCTCACCCGTACACATTTGAACTTTCCTATATGTATATAGGTAGTCTTAATCACAGAGAATAAAATGGGGCCATTGAAGAATTTTGCTTCCTTGGGAAAGTCTTCGTCTCTTCAATAATAATACAAAATCTTGTTCAAAACACTAGACAAGGAAATTAATGATTTTAACATTTAAATTTTATTAATGATTTTAAAATAGTTTAAAAATTAATAAAACAGGTATCAAGATATAGACGTAATTACTTAAGTTTTGTAAGGATATAAATGTAGTTTAAAAGTTTGTAAGGATATACATATAATTACTTAAGTTTTGTAAGGATATAGGTTCAATTCTCCCTAGATTTTAAATCTTAAATGAGGTTACAGGGTTATATCTTTGTTACATGGTAAGGCTAGGGTTTGCAATTTATTTTTGTTATTGTTTTTGTGCTTTAGGCTAATTGTTATGGCCATTCCTTGGAGGTTTTCATGCCCTGGACCACCCCGGTTGAAAAAATGTCTCTGTGTCTATTTTTTAAAGTAAATTAAACGATGAAAGATATGATATATAAAGGGTTTGGAACCTAGTTAAGATAGGTGGCTCATTCATAAGGGAGAGTAAAAACCAAAACCCCAAATTACAAAATACAAATATACCACGGCTAAAAACGATTTCTCGGTGCATTTCTTGAAGTAATATCGACCAATTTTTCATATTCGACATTTACTAAAAGTTTACTTTCAATACTCAAAATTGCTAACCCATTTAACTAAACTAGTGAATTAGATTGAAGTTGAAAGTAGTAACTTAGTCAAAATCTAATGCAAAACAGAATAGTAAGTCTAATGGAAAACAACAAAACTCAAACTCTCGGGTCTCAAAGTAAACATTAGTGTGCTCCAAAATTTCAATTATCAAGATTCAAGACATGTAATATGGCCAATAACAACAAGTCTTAACTCTTAAACTCATTGAGAAACATAAAATAAGAAACTAAATACAAAATTTAAGTGTCAAGAAGCTTGGAATTGAGAAACAATTTCGTACCTAGAACTTGGTAATCGCTCAATCAAGAATATTAAGTGATATTTGAGAAATCGATTAATCTCAGTCTTACTAAACCCTAAACCAATGAAGCAAACTGAGGATTTGAGAAGTGAAAACCAATGGATTTTCTTGAATCACAGTTCACAAAATAGGTGATTGAATCTTGAATCGTTAAATTGTATTCGTATAATATGGTAATATCGTGGATTCCTAATTTATTTGTATATATAGTGCCCCTTGAGAATTCGAACAATTAGAAACTCGATTGAGAAAAAATAGAAAAAAAAATAGGATGCAACAATCGGAAATGTTGGGCGTACAACTTCACGTTGCGCCAAAGATACTACCAAACCTTGGGCCTGTCTTTATAGAATTATAGTTAAAGCCCAACTCTCAATTATTAAACCCAATACTAATATTAATAAATAAAATCTTGATGCCCTTTGGACTTTGACGCCATGTGTGATGGCACAGATTGCACGTGACCAGGGTCGAACATACTAATTGCTATTTTTAAATACGAGATGCTAAAATTGAAATGGATTGTAAAGCATATAGACAAATAAAACAATCACCCTTAAATCTAAGAATGAAAACAATAACCATAAGAACGATAATCTAAACTTCAAAACCATTAGAATGGAAATAGAAAACTTCAATAAACCATTGAGATAATTTTTTTTTAATTTACTCTTCTTCAAAGAAAATCAGAAGAAGAAATAACTTAAAAACGGTGTAAAAACTTTCATCCAATTCCAATGCTGATTATCTTATGTGTATAATAAAATATTAGGATAAATTGTAAATTTGGTCCTTGTCAATTTTATTCTATATAAAACTTTTATTGCAAGAAAACCCCAAGCACACACGTAGGATTTCGAGGTATCCGGAATCCAAGGGCACCATACTAATCCTCCGTCGACCATGACCCAACCCAATTAAGGGTACCACTATATGGCAGACCCATGATTTTGGATATCGTCACATGCTCTTCACAGGATTCGATCTAGGTAGTTAGAGATACCATCCACTGACCCCAGGATGTTTTCTTACTAACTATGCCATATTTCCTACTATTAAAACCCCTCATGTGACTACATATAATTTGGATCATTTTTTTCCACTAAAAACAATAAATCACAGGGAATAAAGTTACAATTTACTATATTTTTATTATATCAATTTATTAAAATATAGTAATTATATTATATAATTAATCTTTATAATTAGTAAAATAATTTTATTATCGGTTAATATAAAAATAATCTATTTGACAAAATATCGTTACAACTAAAATTAAAAATATATATATATATATATATATATATAATTAATCAATAGTTTATATTTAAGTTTCATCGACGAAAAATTATAATTAATTAGAAAATACTGTTTAAATATAATTCAAAACCTAAAATCATAAAATTATAAAAATTATTAACTTTATATAAAATATTATTATTAAATTAGTATATTAAACTATTAAACCAATACATATACATGGTTAGGTCTCGGTGAGAAGTTGAGGTTAACGTGAGAAGTAATCAATTCGTTGGAATTTACATTAGAATGAGATGCACCGAGATAAGATTCATCTAAATGTACCAAATCAGTTACATTTTAAAGCACAATTCATGAGAGGACATGAAATTAAAAGTTACCAGCGGTTTAGATCAACTTCTCAAGCTTCTCATGTTAACCTCAACTTCTGGCACGATCATTCACGTACACACACATACACACACACACACACACACACACACACACGAAGAGAGAGAGAGAGAGAGAGAGAGAGAGAGAGAGAGAGAGAGAGAGAGAGAGAGAGAGAGAGAGAGAGAGAGAGAGAGAGAGAGGAGAGAGAGAGAGAGAGAGAGAGAGCAACATAAACGAAAGCCTCAAAAAAATGAAAAACTGAGGAACACCCTAATAACCATTCATTTGAATGATATGTACATGTGTATTTGTATATAAAGTTGTATTATTGTTTTTATGCACATCTTTATATGCACGTGTGCATGTTACAATTACTTATATGTGGCTAAGCACGGTTGCATACCATCTAGATGGACGACTACCAACATGTTCCTAAACCTGCTTCCTTCTTACTTCTCTAATTATCAAAACAAAACCCTCTCGATCTCGATGCTTTGGTTCATGGTGAAAACTCTCTTGATCTTGCTTCCTTCTATGGTTTATTGTAAAAACCCCTCTCGATTTCCATGCTTTCTTCTCTAGTTCACGTGCTAAACCTTCCCAATATCATTGTCACCTTCTGTGGTTCCCCTTGAAAAATCCTCTCTATCTCACGATGAAGAAACCCTCTCTGGCTTGTCGTTGAAAAGCTTTGATTTTTGATGGATTTATCGTGTTCTTATGATTCCAAGGAATTTAGTACCGAAAAAGATATGTTCTCTCTTGAAAAAATGCCTTTGTGCTTGCTTTTGTGGAACTCTGATGCAATTTTTTTTATATATGTAAAAAATGGTGTAATGGTGTTTGATCAATAATAAAAATTATTTATTTGTTTTTTAGAGTCTTTACTATTTCATGCTATTTGTTGACGGACATATTGGCTATTTCTTTCAAATGTTGTGATTCTTTCGCTTTTAAATACTTTCCATTACGAAAAATGTTTAATTAATGTTTAATATATCTAAAGGGGTAACTAGCTAGTTATTTATGTTATTCATATTCTTTATTTAACTGAAGTTATACAATCAACTTTATTTGTATAAGACTTATGGAAAAACAACGTAACAACCCTTCATTATATTTTTAAAAAGTTGACCATAAAATTGTATGCATCAATCTATTCATAGTATCCAACGTGACCTACCCAACAGTAAAAACATAAGACTAAAACACCAAATAAAATTGAGGTAAGAAAATGTTTTCCTATATATTTGGGTTCCCCTTGAAAAAGGAATACTAATGTGGTTACATTCATGTGAATGTAACCACATGTAACCACATGTTTAAACTAAAACACCTTCTGTGGTTCCCTTGAAAACACTAATGTTAACCTCTATTTATAAGGATTATATAGGGTTGAATTCTCTTGTTAACCGAAAATTTTGTATTAACTGTGTTAACTAATCTCAACCGCATATTATACATGATCAAGGGTCATAATTAATTATCTTTTTATTTTAAATATTAATACCTACTAAAATTTAAAAAAAAAAACATTTTCTTGCTTTGTAAGAGCATCCAGAGTGTGGAACCTCCAAAAACCTCATTTGCTATATTTTTTCCTATGACGTCATTGTCATCTCAACAAACCAAGAATCTTCTTAAAACTCTACAATGGAGGTTCTTACAAAAAACTCACTTCCCTTTTCTTATTTGTAATATAGTTTTTATTTATGTAAATTATTATATAACAGAAAATGAAACTATTACAAGAACATGGGTTCTTGTTCAAGCATCCGGGTTCCAATAAGAACCTGTGACTGGACAAGAACATCTGTCTCATAGTGGAGGTTCTTGTATAAACCTCATGAAGAACCTCATGAAAAACCTCCATTGTGGATGCTCTAACCGCCCAGTAAAATTACCAAAATAATGCATTTGATTGGTTGATTTAAGTTCACACAGTTAACACAAATTCATTGGTTAACAAAAGAACCTCACCATTAATTTCTATTTTTATAATTATATATAGAGAGTAAGGTTCAAATGAAAACTCATCTTTATTGGGAACTGCAATGTTTATTTTATAATATTCCGATAGGTTAAGTGCACTACCGCCGTAGTCTTGTCAAAACCATCTTACATATGATATTGAGATTTATACAACATGCATAATTCGTAGAAACAACGTAACAAGTACATCTTTATTCTTGAGAAAGTCCAACAACTTCATTTCAGTTCCCTTGTAATTATGATCCTACGAAATACTGCATCGTCAAAAGAAAGATTAGATTAACAATTTTTATGTGATAATGACAATTATAAAGATAAGAATACTAACAATTGACATAATATTATTATATCGAAGCATGCATACTTACGCAGAACAATCAACGTTGGGATTTATTGGAACATGAACGACAACATCACACTTGTGAGGGAGGTCAGAAGCGAATTCCT
Source organism: Centaurea solstitialis (assembly GCA_030169165.1). Taxonomy (NCBI): domain Eukaryota; kingdom Viridiplantae; phylum Streptophyta; class Magnoliopsida; order Asterales; family Asteraceae; genus Centaurea; species Centaurea solstitialis. The sequence continues at coordinate 68,446,316 of CM058041.1, forward strand.
GCTTAATTTGCAACTGGATTGCAGCAGTTTTAGCGCAATTGCAGGCTATTTGCCTATCAAGCAAAGTTGGGGTCTCAACTTGAAGCCTCCTCAATCCATTGCAACACTCTACAGGGGCGTTTCCACCCATCCTTAGATAGGGTAAGCATGGTTCAAGTAGAGCGTTAACATCAATACAAGAAATCGCTGCACCAGGGTGTACCATGAACTGAGCCATGGCTAGCATTGCCAACACAACAATTGCAACACCTTTCATCTCTTGATCTTACTATATGTAGATTGGATGTACATGATATAAAACAAAGTTATGGAGGTAGATTTATAGTAGAAGGAGCAAAAGCATACAAAATAAGAAGATAAGGGCTCAAACGACGGTGACAACAGTTTTAATTGTCTTCTAGTCGTGAAAACAATACAAGTGTGATATAAATTCATTCGTAAGTAGTGCTTTATCTGTTTTAAGACGTATGCCTTCAATATGATATATGCACATTGTCTATTCTTAGTTACACCTTTTAAAAATAGCAAATTCATTTATACTTAAAGACGGTTTCCAACTCTTTTTCTATTTGAGTTGCTTTTCTTGCATCATATTGCTATTTTGCACCGATTCACCATATCAAGAAAGAATTAGATATATAATCTCTATCATGTTCACTTGTGACCACTTTTTTTGCTTGGTCTAAGATTGATAAACTTTAACGATACCTTAATAACATGTGCTAATTTCCTCGACAATATGTATGTAATTGTCCATAGAGTAATCATGAGCTTGAACATGCATTACAATTCAAATGTTTGAACTAAACCAATATAAAAACCAAAATCCAGTTTGAATCAACAATTGAATGAGGCAGAAAAGATATCGCACTTTAGACAAGATTATGAATCAAAGACAAGAAACAAAAACAAATATCATCATCTGATGAGAAGCAAAAAAAACGTAGAAGAAACCAATTAATCTTTTTGGTTGACAAAACATACATACCTAAGAAAACTTAGATAGTAGGACTCATAATTTAGAGAAAATAATTGTTTTAGCCAAAAATAAATACCCAATTTACCTCCTACCCACTCTCTCCCACCGGTAACCAAAATACCCACCGGTGTGCTCTAGGCCGGCCGCTCTCCGGCGCGGGCAGCCGCTCCACGGCGGTTTCCGGTGAGAATAACGAAATCCAGCATAATTCATTTGGGCCACTCGGAGCGGCCCAGTCCATGATATGCGCCCTACATGGCCATGAATCAAACCACATGGACCAAATTTGTAATTTACAAATTTGTAATTTACTACCTTATTTTAAAAAAGAATGTCTTGGCCATGAATCGAACCCAGGGGACCAAATTTGTAATTTACTACATTATTTAAAAAAGAATGTCTTGGCCATGAATCGAACCCAGGGGACCAAATTTGTAATTTACTACTTTATTTAAAAAAAGAATGTCTTAGCCATGAATCGAACCCAGACCACTTATGTAAAGGTTACACGCCCTACCATTAGGCTGGAAGAGGTTTTATTATTTCTTTTGCAACAATTAATATATAGAGGGTGACTGGGCCGCTCCGAGCGGCCGGGCCTGGAGCGGCCCAAATGAATTTTTGCCGGAAACCGCCGTGGAGCGGCTGCCGGCGCCGGAGAGCAGCCGGCCTGGAGCGCACCGGTGGATATTTTGGTTACCGGTGGGAGATAGTGGGTAGGAGGTAAATTGGGTATTTATTTTTGGCTAAAACAATTATTTTCTCCATAATTTATGATTGATAGACAAATAGTAGTTAGTTATGATTATGATAATATTAATAATATAATAATATAATAATATAACATTGATTCATAGATGATTTAGTTGAAGTAGGAAGGGTTGTTTAAAAATCTTCTTGAATTATCTATATGACTATATTAACCCATTAACCTTAACATCCTTATTTTGATCTGATTATTTTCTCAAGAACGATTGTCCAACCTTGTTTTTAAGCAAACTTAGTTTGGCAAGTCATATCTATTCATTGAACAACTCTAGTCCATAGTAACAAAAAACTTTACTCGAATCTTTACATTTTATGATAGAATAAAAAAAATATTTCAAATTTAAAGTAGTTGCGACACTTTGAAAATACATGGATTGATTTTATGGCATTAAACAAGTGACACATACATGTTTGCCAAAAAAATAGTTTTGATAAACAATAAGATGGTATTTGCTTTTTAAGGATAAGCTTTTAATTGCTACTTATGTCTAATCCAGTCAAACATAAGATAATTTGAAGAGTTTGTTTTTTCTTCTTTTTCATGTCTCTTAATCCTTAATGTCATATGATAAATTTAAGTGACAACTTATACACTTAATTACCTTTGCTTTCCATTTAGCATCATTTTTTTTCATTTCAACGTCGGTCTTAATCCAGGTGTACTCTGAATTTGCAAAAACGTAAAACACAAAGAATGTAGATTTGTCTGTTGGCTTTACATAACATCTTGAATCGCTAAATTGGGCTTCAATTGTGATATATGATTAAAACTCTTCAGCTTAAATACGTCAATTTGATTACTTTTGTTAAATAAAAAAAAATAATAAATCAATCTATTATTTACTTTCAATGACTTTATATATATCATCATAAAATTATTTATTATCTTTTAGGGTATGTTTGGCAAACTAGCTGATAAGATAACTAACGAAACAAATTATGTTTGACAACAACTAGCTTATGAATATGTTATATGCTAAAAAGGGCATTTTAATAAATAATTAGTTACAAATATTCTATGGCTATTTCAGGAAAAATAAGTTAGCTTATTTTTGAGGTACATGTTTGAATGGACATAAGATAGCTTATAATTAAAATGCTACTTGAAGTAGCGTTTGAGTAGCTTTTTATGACCTTCTGAGAGTCTACATGAATAGTGTTCCACGCCACCTTCCACGCGGGCGAGTTAGCGCCGTCGTTCGTGCCACCTTCTAAATGTCGTCTAGATTATTGCTCCAGGCGACTTGCCGCGTGGTTCTGACTGTGCCGCTTCTTGCGCCAGAAATACACCTAGGGTTTCATTAGGTCATATGCTTAGGGTTTCATCGGATAGAAACAGTGTGCAAGAAGGCGCGTCATGACGTGATATGACGCAAGACGCGTCTCCGTTGTTATGATATGTCCGCGTTTTTATAAGGCGTGGCTCACGCCATGGCGCAGGTTTTTTGTAAGACGTAATTTTTTTCAAAACAAATTTGTTATTTTTTTATCTTTTGTGTTGTTAGATATTTAACTTAATTTTTACATTTTTATAAATTTATCTAATATCATCACCCACAATTTCACGAATTCATAAACGTTATGGTCACACAATCAAAATGAAGTTGTAAAATTATCTTTGTAGGTTTTATTTTACATATTCAATCAAAAATTGTTTTTATAATGGTAACCTATATGAATTTTCTTCTTTTAATATGAGTGTACATTTTTAATACCATTATTTGGTTAAAATAATTTATATAAAACATATATGTATATGTATAATTCTATATATGACATACAAATTTACCGCCATATATCATGCCTTGGAAAACGCCGCGTCCTCGGCTCCTCGCCATATCTTGTAAGGCTTAAGGCTGGACCTCGCCGCCATGTCACGCCTCACGCTTTTTTGAACTTTGGAAAGAAACATAGCAATGAACCTTAGTAGCTTTTAATCTTATCTTTAATTCAAATTGAGACTTTATTGAGATTGAGAAACTAAGCAAATTCGGAGTTGATTAATTCTGTAATAACTTGATAAAAATACGATAATTAGCCCAAAAGATTATTTTTCATTGAATTCTGATTTCTATGAAAGGACATGACAAGACAAAACTCACTGTCCCACATTTGACCGCAACATGGGACAAAACAAGAATTTATTGTTCCATGTTTGGTGCGACATGGGAGATAGATAGAAATTGAGACAAGGTGGGACAACATGGAACAATTTTTTGTTCCACCAAGGTGGTACAATATGTGACACAAATGAGACATAACTAAAATATTACTAATTAATATTCGTTTGATGTATAACCTTAACATGGAACCACAAGGGTGGTGGCGTACTGGCAAAAGACTTAGGGTGATGTGGTGGAATATCCCATCCACCCAGGTTCGAGTCCAGGCGTGCGCACCTTCTGGCCAGGTTTAGTCTCAAATGGCCTAATCTCCAAATTGCCAATGATGTAGTCTAGGCGAAGCCTAGATGAACCTTATCCAAAAAAACCTTAATATGGTATTTGTTTTAGTGTTTACCGCCCGTTAATCATGGCCGTTGCCGCCACCAGTAGACATTGTCGGCCACCTCCACATCTTATTCAATTACAACCTCTCCCACCATCTCTACAATCAGCATCAACTACCGACCACTACAGTTCATCACCACCTACGCAACGACCGTCACTCACCGACAACAATCATCCATCGCCACCTCTACCACCACCACCACCCTGTGTTTTAAAAGGCGCGCCTGAGGCACACTGAGGCGCACTGAGGCGCGAGGCGCGAGGCTGATCGCCTCAGAGCACTGAGGCCCTTGAGTATACTAGAGGCGGTCTGAGGCGCTGAGGCGCGCAGCTTTTACAGCCTCATGTACATTGATTTCATTCATCACTTTTTTTGTCATGTGGGCTTTATGTTGTTTTTTATATGGGCTTTAACTATTAATTGCTGATCACGCTTTAATTATTCACGACTCTTGACCTTCTGAATTCTCTCTTTTTCTTTTCTATAAATCGTAAACTCCTACTGTCCTACATTCATGCAATCAACAACTATCTCTTAAGTCTTGAACTTCTCACAATCTCACCATTCTATAATACGACTATACCAGTGTTCTATCAGGCTACCATCTCCAATCATCTTCTTCATTTAAGGTATGTCTCTTTTTCCTAGTTCTATTGCTAATATATAATTAAAACCTGCTTACTGTTTTTATAATGATATAATCTGTTAGTTCTATTGCTAATCTATACCAGTGTTTTTATAATGGTACAATCTGTTTTTTTATTTCTAATCTATTTTTATTGCTAATCTGTTTTTTATTGCTAATCTATTTTTATTGCAATCTGTTTTTTATTTCTAAGCTCATACAATCTGTTTATAACTACTAGTTATAAAGTAAACATGAGTACATGACGATTCGTTTATGATCTTATATTTTTATTGCTAATATGCGATTCTGTATGTCTCTTTTTTCTAGTTCTATTGCTAATATATAATTAAAACCTGCTTACTGTTTTTATAATGATATAATCTGTTAGTTCTATTGCTAATCTATACCAGTGTTTTTATAATGATACAATCTGTTTTTTTGTTGCTAATCTATTTTTATTGCTAATCTGTTTTTTTATTGCTAATCTATTTTTATTGCTAATCTGTTTTTTATTTCTAAGCTCATACAATCTGTTTATAACTACTAGTTATAAAGTAAACATGAGTACATGACGATTCGTTTATGATCTTATATTTTTATTGCTAATATGCGATTCTGTATTCTGTAATTAACTAATTATGAAGTTATAATCGATTTTTATAATCTGTTTATTATCTGTTTATAATCTGGTTTTATAGTCTTGTATCTGTTTTTTTATAATCTGTTTTTTCATTGCTAATATGTTTTTATCTATTATATTCTCTTATTCTGTTTTTTAATCTGTTACGTATAATCTATATACTATAACTAGTGTCAATACCGCGCGTTGCGCGGTAGTGCAAGTAACTTTTTAGCTATATGTAGATTGTAATCGTCGTTCGTTGCATTTGCTCAAAACCATTGTTACAAAATTGAGATGTTTTCATATAATATTGGTTTATATAAAACGATAAAACTAAAATGTTTAAAATTGCATGAAATATTTCTTTAAATAAATAAAACTTACTATCCAACCCAAAAATGTATACAAGTTTAGATGATCATTCAAGTTACTACATTATCCTTATTTTCAATTCCAACATTTTCCTTTTACACATTAATGTATTTTTCATATAACCAATAACAACTCAACCCCTTTATTGGATTAAAATTTGAATGAACACTCAAGCTACTACCTTAAATTTATATAATATAAAAAATGAATAATTGTACTACGGTAAATAAAAATAATTTGTAAATATACTGATTATTTTGTAAATAAAAAATAATGGTAAATAAACATTAATTTTGAAACTAAAAAAAACAATATAAACTTATTCATATTGATTGTTAGGTAAATAATAAATAAAATATATATATATATATATTTACTAATTAATGTGTAGACTTTAGAAAATGAAAAGTACATATAGTAAATGAGCTGTTATTTTAAAATAGATAAAATTAAAAATAATTTTTTAAATAATTAATTATATATACATATATCACATTAAATGTTTTATAAATATAAAATAGCCACGTTAAATACAATAAATAAATAAATTCGGGTGCCACCAAAGAAGATAATGATTAAATTACATAGATATTTGATAATAATTATATCGATAAGAAAATAAATATGAGAAAAATAATTGAAATTTGGATACTTAGAAGAAACCATATTTTTAATGGTGGTTCGTTATTTAAGATGCATACATAATTGCTATAGTGTCGTATTTTTTCAATAACTAACATTCTCATTTTTCCTCAATCCAATCCAATCCAATCAAGATCAACTTTCCTACCTTCAAAAAATAGACAGAACAAAAGTCATGAAATTAGTTGATTATATATAAACATGATATAGAAAAGTAATTAAAAATAACATCATATACCATTTATTATCTAGCAAAGGTTTTGGCTTTGACTTTGTAATTTGGATTGGTTTAACTTTTCGCATGTTCACGAAAGATAAGATAAAATATACGAAGACACTATAATCATAAATAACGATAGCCACCCTTAGTATGACAACAACAACAACAACAATAACTCAGTTTTAGTAATTCTACAACTTTTATAACCACATTCTATGTATAAAAAACTCAAATAATTAAGCCAATATTTGATAAAAAGAGTAGATATCTTTCCATTAATTACGATATCTATTGATGAAATCTTTCATTTATACTCTAAGTTAAATAAATATTAAATAACATTGTGAAATTACTTGCATAATCTTTATACGCATATTAATCAAATTAGATTATTAGAATAATACATTACAAAAGATTACATGAACTTGTTGGCCCCATTAGAAGAATCTAACTTTCATTGAAGAAGATAATCATCACGTACATGTTCGGGATGTTTGAGATTTTAGGTATTCTTTTTTTTGGATTGAGAATTCTTTGATCTACCTAACCAATTTACCCCTTCCATGTCTATTCCTCAAGTACCCTCTTTTAAGAAGGTTTTAGAGGAATGAGCAAATGAATAGTCGTAGGTTAAACCCATAAATGAAAATTACCAAAAAAAAAGGAACCCCACTCTTATATATCTTTCTTTTAGAGGTGCATAAGTCATTTACATATTAAACCTTTTAAAAATCAAAATTTTGAGAAAACTCATACTCAAAGTTTTTAATACACCATAGTGCCACATTATTGGATGTGGTTGTTCCTTTCAATATATATTTATATATATATATATAATAGATATAAAATATATTACTATGTATTCTTTAAAAATTGAGGAAAAAACAAAATAACTCATCTACTGAATCGGTTACATAAAGCATACTCAAAATTTGATTGTCGTAATCAATAAACAATTATTTTAATAAGCTATAATATTATAAGCAAAATGTAGTCGAACATAAGAAAAAAAACAAAGAAAAAAAATATTAGAGACATAATAAACAATACAAAAAAAACTTTATAATCCCAACAAAAGGTAAAAAAAATGCATACCTGAATTAATTTTCCCAAAGTTTTCTTAAAACAATACCTCAATTCATCATCAGAAAAAACAAAGAAGAAAATATTAGAGACATAATAAACAAAAAAAAACGTTGTAATCACAACAAAAGGTAAAAAAAAAGATACATACTTGAATTGGTTTTTCCAATGTTTTCTTGAAAATTGATAAAATGATAACCATGAAGAAAGAACATTGTGAATCAATGATATTTATAGTGTGAGATGATTAGGAGGTGAAAAGTAGGTAGAGAAAATGAAGAGATTGTTTTAAATACAAACATAAATAGCAATTAATTAATATTGATGAGTAATTAGTACTTGAAATTAAATTAGTGTTTGATATTAAAAAAATGAAAAAAAGATATTGAATGAGAAAAAAAAAGATAAATATGTTTATTGGCTTTAGGAGGTACCACCTAGGTGAATAACAATTATTTTTGTGGATGTATTTATATTATTTAAAAATAATTTAATGTTGATTGGTTAAATGAAAAACTAAACTCATTTAATAAAAAAAAATTTATTTTAAAAAATTATAAATTATGAGAAAAGAAAAAAAATATGAGTGAAGCATTCTCATTGTGTCACCTAAGTAACCTTAGACTTGTTAGTAAAATTTTGTTATTGATATTATTTAATAAACTTTGGGTTATGGGAAAAAATAAAGTTTTATTTAATAAAAACTATTAGATTAGCAAAATAATCAAAATAATAGAGAAAATGATTAATATACTCTTTTGATGCAACATTTTATTTTAAAAAATGAAAAATGTTGAGATGAAAAATGAAAGGTTTATAGAAAAAAATAAAAAATTGAAATACTTATGTCTTAATAATGACCTCAATAACATTAGTAAGATGAAGAGTTTTGAATTTAATGTAAAATAAATACTAATATTAATTAATATTAAATTAAAATTGAAAATTGAAAATTGAAAAAAACAATTAGAAAAATGGAGAAAGTGCCACGTGGCAATGCCATGTTTCGGCTTTATATCAAAAATGAAAAAAAGAGATTGAATGAGAAAAAAAAAAGATAAATATGTTTATTGGCTTTAGGAGGTACCACCTAGGTGAATAACAATTATTTTTGTGGATGTATTTATATTATTTAAAAATAATTTAATGTTGATTGGTTAAATGAAAAAATAAACTCATTTAATGAAAAGTTTTTTTATTTTAAAAAATTATAAATTATGAGAAAAGAAAAAAAATATGAGTGAAGCATTCTCATTGTGTCACCTAAGTAACCTTAGACTTGTTAGTAAAATTTTGTTATTGATATTATTTAATAAACTTTGGGTTATGGGAAAAAATAAAGTTTTATTTAATAAAAACTATTAGATTAGCAAAATAATCAAAATAATAGAGAAAATGATTAATATACTCTTTTGATGCAACATTTTATTTTAAAAAATGCAAAATGTTAAGATGAAAAATGATGAAAAATGAAAGGTTTATAGAAAAAATAAAAAATTGAAATACTTATGTCTTAATAATGACCTCAATAACATTAGTAAGATGAAGAGTTTTGAATCTATATATATATATAAGTAAGTAGGATGTTGAGAGTATGATGTGGCATTCTATCTATTGAGTATTTGTATATAGGATTTTTCTCATTTTTTTGAATTTTTTAAATATCAAATAAGCTAAAGACTATTCTACCCTTAAATGAACATTGCATGTTTTATTACAAGAAGGACTAATTGGTAATTTTACTTACAATTTATTTAGCCTTAACATACAATTTAATTAGTCTTAACTTCTACATTATTTAACCTCTTAAAGACATTTATTTGATCCTCTTCACATTCTCATTATTAAATAAAAGAAAAACATACAACAACATAATCATCTATAAATTACAACCTAATACTCCACCAAAATATAATTAGCAACTTTTAGTTTTATGTTATGCAATTGGATTCTTATGTTTGTTTGTTGTTTCTATTGGTCTATATATATATATATATATATATATATATATAAAAGTAGGATGTTGGGAGTATGATGTGGCATTCTATCTATTGAGTATTTGTATATATGATTTTTCTTCTTTTTTTGAATTTTTTAAATATCAAATAAGCTAAAGACTATTCTACCCTTAAATGAACATTGCATGTTTTATTACAAGAAGGACTAATTGGTAATTTTACTTACAATTTATTTAGCCTTAACATACAATTTAATTAGTCTTAACTTCCACATTATTTAACCTCTTAAAGACATTTATTTGACCCTCTTCACATTCTCATTATTAAATAAAAGAAAAACCTAATACTCCACCAAAATGTAATTAGCAACTTTTAGTTCAATGTTATGCAATTGGATTCTTATGTTTGTTTGCTGTTTCTATTGGTTATAATTCATTTCCCATTAACATTTTTGTTTAATCTTCGTAAAATTTCCAGGTAGCTAACACTTTTTATGATTTATTTTACGATTTCCGTGAGTTATATATTGTTCAATATCAATCTATATATATATATATATAAGCAAGATGTTGGAAGGATGATGTGGACATCCTATCTATTAAGTATTAGCTTATAGGATTTTTCTCATTGTTTTAAGTTTTTTATATATTAAATAAGTTAAAGACTATTCTACCCCTTAATTAAAACTTTGTAATTTACTACAAAAAGGTTTCTTTGGTAATTTTGCTTACAATTTAATTAGCTTTAATTTCCAATTTTTTAACTTCCTATAGACATTCAATTTGGTCTCCTCAAATTCCCATTTATAATTAATAAAAATAACCTACAACAAAACCATATATAAATGCAACCTAATGCTCCCTCAAAATACAACCTACAACCTTTATGTGCTATGTTATATTCTATTATGTTTGTATGTAGGTTTGTTGTTTCTCTTTTGTAGTTTTCGTTTTCTTCGTTACTATTGCTCAACCTTCGTAAAAGTTTCAGGTAACGTTTCACTTATTATTATAAATTTTATGATTATATGATTTATATGTTGTTTTTGGGATGGGTATCATTAGTTTTTTTATATATAAAAAGATTTTCATAGTTTTGTATGCAATAGAATAATGTTCTTTTTTCTTACTATTACTATTACTTTGCATTTGATATTTATGTTGTATTGGTGTTTTAAGTGATGTTATTTCTCATAATAGAATAATGTTATATTCTATTATGTTTGTATGTGTGTTTGTTGTTTCTCTTTTGTAGAATTCGTTTTCTTCGTTACTATTGCTCAACCTTCGTAAAAGTTTCTGGTAACGTTTCACTTTTTAATATAAATTTTATGATTATATGATTTATATGTTGTTTTTGGGATGAGTATCATTAGTTTTTATATATAAAAAGATTTCCATTGTTTTGTATGCAACGATAGAATAATGTTCTTTTTTCTTATTATTACTATTGCCTTGCATTTGATATTTATGTTGCATTGGTGTTTTAAGTGATGTTATTTTTCTAAATTTTTGCTTATTTTACATAATATGATGTAATATCTTTCATTTTACATAATATTATTATAACCTCTTTTTAATATTCTTGAGAAACTAAGCTATAAATAAATAGCCTCAAGTAGATTGAAAAAAACTCGAACGTGGATACATTAACAATTAAATCAGACTCGCCTATGATCGAAGTGATCATAATGTTGGGGACTATTATTACTCTTCGGTGGATCTTGGTTTTGGAAGGGACTTCGAGAAAGGTTTTAGCCAAAGTTGCAAAGGAACAAATTACAAAATTTTAAGTAAATTGTCGAATGTTTTTGTAATTGTAAAAAGTTAGATAGTACTACTATAGTTGCATGGTGAATATAAATATTTTATAGGAATATTACATCGCGGATAAATCTATATATTACAACTTATGAAAAAAATACCCATCATACACGTCATTATTATAATCAGTAGCCTCACACATTTCTTTTATCATTCGAGTCAATTACAAAGTTTGATAATGTTGAACTTATAGGTTGTTATTTAATTATACATATCAAAACAAAGTTTGATAATGTTGAACTTATAGGTTGTTATTTATTATAATATTGACTCATATGTGATTCTTTGCCCGATTTAACTTCAAAATTGTCTAAGTAATCTATCACCATCGCGCAACGCGCGATGCCGCTCAATGGTACATTGAGTATAAAAAAAAGCCCAATGATAAAATATGATCAAACAGAATACTTCATTACTCTTATAAGTCATTAACCAAAAAACTAAAGTATATTATCAATGTATTTAGGACTTTAACCAACAAGGTATATAAGGAATTGAGGGTCTCACACAAGGTAAGTGTGAAAATGACTCTTACTTGAGAAGCATTTGTGGGAATTAAGTGTTTATCACTAATTCGTTTTTATGGACAAAGATGTTGAACGATAATATAAACGATTTTGAGTTATTTAGATAATGTGATTACAATTATGCAAAACAACATAATTGATAGGATGATTAATGGTAGAATGTCAATATTCTAAAACGTGTATCATATAAGTTAAGCGGTATTTACATAGGACGAATGAATAAAACTTATTAAATATAATTAATACACAAATACTTATAGTATTTACATAAGACGGATGAAAAACACTTATTAAATATAATTAATACATAAATACTTATATATTATTTTTAAATACCGCGCAACGCGCGTGCGGGCCACTAGTTTAATGTAAAATAAATACTAATATTAATTAATATTAAATTAAAATTGAAAATTGAAAATTGAAAAAACAATTAGAAAAATGGAGAAAGTGCCACGTGGCAATGTCATGTTTCGGCTTTATATATATATATATAGATTAGTTATAAAATATAAACTTATAATTTGTTTTATTACTTTTATCTATGTATAACTAGGCACGGTATGGGCCGTCCTTAGACGGCCCATGCCCACAGGTCTTATGAAATTTAACATTATAGTTAGGAAATGGAACGTATAGAAATTTATAATAACCAAAAGATTTTACAAAAGTATCGTATCTTATGATAACATTACATGGTTGTAGCCTACTCACCCTACTTGCGGGTATTTTCGGTTTCCACCTTCGTGTACGCACTAAAAGAAGTTTGAAACGCAAGAGACCTTTTTTATCACCGTTTCTTCATGTGCTTTCCCCTTCTTAGAGTCTTTGGTCTTGTATTGATGAGGAATATCTTCGTTTTTGTTTGTCCCCCACGGGCCTTACAAAGCATATGCTACTACTAAAAAACAAGCATAATCTAATCACACAACAGAGATCATATAGTTAAAGAAACACACAACATATGACAATAGGTAAAACTTTTTACCTCGTGTTGTCTCTGAAGAAATTCCAAGAGAATGGTTGGCATACAAAGACTTGTTAGAAAAAGAGGTAAAATAATGAGTTGGAGCTGTTTTGAACGTAAAATTAAATAGACAAAATACATCTACTTTGAGGGAATGTATGGTGGATCTTGTTCACCTCCATAAGGGCTTTCTAAAGAGCTAAAATTCGTATGAATGAGAAATTGGATCGGTTGAATATCGAACCACTGAACTTGTGCACGGGGGCGCGTGGACACGAATGTCGCCCCAAGGTTTTTTGGAAAAAAATTGTGTTTATTACAATTGAATAACTCCCATATATCACTGATTATATAAAGGAACAATGGAGTTCAATTGAGAACACACAAAAAAACACCAGCTCTTTCTTTCACGAATCTGTCTTAAGGGAACTGTGTTTCCACAGGCCTCGGCCATCTTACGTTTATCGTCTCTTTTTATTGTTCTACGAGTTTTACAAGTTCATAATTCTACACACACACACACATATCGTTCTGCATTATATATATATAGTTTGATTTACATATATATCTGATGCGGTAATTATCGTATATAAAAAGCGTAACAAGTTTTAACCTCTAATGCCTAGCCACCGTCTTACCACATATACAGGCAAGCGTACCTGATCGTGAGTAATATAGTGTAGGAAAGTCCAGGTATCGTATCTACCACTGGGAACGGTCAAGTTATTGTAGACTAAAGCCTTAATCGGTTTAATTAATCTAAAAGGGGGGGGGGGTTTGTATGAAAAAGGTTTTAATACTGGAAAAGACAATTAACTAAGTAAAAACTAAGAAAACGGTTAAAATAATAATTGAGTTTATAATAATGGAAAAACAGCAGTACTTATCATGATAATACGAATCCCCAATATGGATGATATGGATAAATCGAAGGTTTGGTTGTTTTGACTATTGTAGGAATTTAAGTCTGGGACACCCTAATATGTGCAATTCATGGCTATGAACTAGGATATGGTCCTCCTAATTCTAATCCTAAATCGTTTGGTCCACAATCTAGAATCGGTAAACCCTTCCCAATCAGTATTGCAATGACTCTTTTACTATCGGTCACTTATTGGTCAAAGTAACCCCTTAACATAACTCTATGGTCCAAGTCAGGCTAAGGTAGGTTGATTATCCTTTCGGAGTCTATCTGTTTTTGGTCTAACAAATACACCCAACCAAGTGATTTCAAATCGCCACAACAACAATAATCAAGAAAGAACCATAAACGACATTCAATTAATCAAAAACAAACCAATAAACATTAATTGCAAATTATCATCCACAAAGGTTCATCTATCATGACAAACACTACTAATTGACTACTCACTCATATTGAAAACAAAAACATAAACAAGAGTAGACATCGACATGATACCGACAGTACAACGATAGATGATCAGAGATCGACTTCCGCAGCGTATCGGCACCTCTCGTACTCTCACTCTCGTTCCCCTCGTGTATCGCACTTCAAAACTCATGTCCAAAACTGAAGGAGGAGGCTGATATTTAAAGAAAAACGACCAGGCGCCATCTGGCGATCGCCAAACTGCCATCTTGGCGACGCCAAACACTTAGAATCAACCCTAATCTGCACTTCAGTCGAACTTGGCGGCGCCAGAATGAGAACTTCGCGATCGCCAAGTGTCTTCTGTGTTGACTCTGTGCATTTTTCATGTTTTCTCGCCTTTTTCGTACTTTTCCGTTCCACGGCCTCCAAATCCTTCACAATCAATAAAAAGCTCAATTAGTGCATGAAATGATCATAAACGGGTGAGAAATGGGATAAAGTCATACGATTACGCGTAACCAAAACATGTATAATTTTGGTGTTATCAAAATCCCCACACTTAAGCTTTGATTGTCCTCAATCAAAAGACTGAAAAATAAGAAAGATAACTCCAAAATTATCTCCACCCAAGATCATCAAAAAGAACAGAGTATACTCACACAATCGAACACACAAACAAGACTCATCAAGCAATCGGATACCAAGGCCAACCTTTTACCCTCACATAATATGAATAACAATATAAGATGTATCTCTCGGGGGTAAAAGTGTATATGTAAGTGATCACACCAATACTCGACTAATTCCCGCATGCATAAGCTTGTCACCAAATCTAATCTCCACCACTGAGAAGTTGTCAACCGTCAAGAGGACTTTAGGGTTGTAATGTTAGGCTAAGGGTTAAGGGTAGGATAAAGGATATATAAGTGACTAAGGGTTATGCAACAAAAATTTGAAAACTTAATCAGTAATGATCCAAACAGTGAAACAATCTGACTTTCAAACAATGAGACTTTTGGGATGAGTACTCTCTTTTAGAATTGGCCTAAGCCTATGGCTTATTTGGGGCACAAATTCTTTTTCATTCTTTTCAGCTCTCATTCTTTTCTTTTTTGTATTCTCGACTCTTTTGATACTTCTTTTTTATTCTTTTTGAGTCTCAAATATTTTCTTTTCTCTTTTTTTTTTCAGAGCAGCAACTATGTCGCTTTTGGGCTCTTTTTAAATCTCAATCCCATACAAACTGTCAGATAAGAAAACTGGATCAAAACATCTCAAGATTCAAATTTAAGTCACGGCCAAGAGATAGATAAACAATTAGGCTCAAGGATAAGGTGTATAGTGGGTAATGAAATGAAAAGGCTAAGGCTCAAAATGGTTTCAAGGGGTAAAGTGTTAAAAGATGAACACTTTTTCAATCAAAGGCTAGGCAAATCAAATAACCTTATGATGAGGTTATCTGACGAAGGCTAAAAGGGTTAGAAACGAAGGCCTCTATCAGTGCAATGGTGATAAATACTTCTCTTATGTGGTCTCGACAAGCATTCAAATGACAAGTTCTACCTTGGGTCAAAGTCGGTATTCCTCACGAAATAAACAGATATAACTATATAGGCTCAATCTCTCAACGGAATTGGGTGAGGCACTCATGGTAATCAGTATTCCAAGGTATCCTTTTACTCAACTTATCTTATTCAGTGTTCTCCTATGCAAGCAACTCAGTCTCAAAAACAATCTCAGATTTCGAAAAAAATTGGTGTCAAATCTCAAAGCTTTCAAAAGTTTGAAAAACGACAATCCATAAGCAAAAAGTGAACCCATTTAAACAGATAAGTCTACATAACCCCCTCCCCACACTTAAAATTTGCAGTGTCCTCAATGCAACAATTAACACAATTAAGGAGTAATTGGGAAAAAGAGAAACTTCCCGGGTTATGTGACGAAATCTGTTCTGATCTGAGAGTGGTGCATAAAATTCGTGCTCGATCATAAATCGCCATATCTACCAACAAAAAGAAAAAGAAAAAGTAAAAACGAACAAATGGAAAATAAACAAAACCAAATTACTTAAAATCCTAACAAATCAACAGAAAAATAAAATTGTTCAACACGACCACGCAGTTCAAAGTGCAAAGTGTAGTACAACCCAATCGAATCAAGTAAAACCGCTCAATTACGGTTTTCAAAAGCCCATTCATCATAGGTGGAATAGCCAGCAGGACCGTCATCACTATCACGCCATTCGGGATGAGGTTCAAGAGGAGCCGAGGGAACATGTCCCATGCTCTCAAAGTACTCTCCCATCGATGCGGCGACCCAAGACAACTCCCGCCGAACACCATACATGTCATATGAGACCCTGTCCAATCTTCCCATCATCTCGTGGTGCTCTGCTCCCATCTGTTCCGATAGTCCTTGAATAGCTTAATGAAGAGATCCCGATCCCTGTTGATTTGCCAGTTGAGGGTTGCTTGATTACCCCGGGAAAGTTGGTTGAGGCGGTGAAGTAGCTGTACCAACCGGCTCTTCATTGGGGGTAATATCCCCAATCCACACAAAAGTACCCCGCCGAGGTCCCGGTGCAAGCAATTTCATGGAGCGAAAAAGAGCCTTATCGATAAAACCCATAGGAGACAATTTGGTGAGAGTTCCGCAAACGTCCGGTGTAAGAGTTCCCAACTTCTCCGCTATGACCGTGATGAAATGTCCCCCACAAAGGCCCGTTCCGGCCTTATCGTGCACCTTCCCGGCGTTTTGGAACATGTTAGCCATCACATAAGAAAGATTGGTTATGGCATTTCGATTGACCAATCGCGAAAGAAGCCAAAGATCCCCTTCCGGCACCTTTTCCTTGATAGCTTTCCGGTAAGCAAAAGAGTGGACAAGCATCCGATGGAGAAGGCGATGCTCGGGTAGAGTGATAGAACTTTCCTTGGTGTTGGACTGTAGATATGGTCCAGATCCGATGGTAGCCCAAAAATCCGTGCCCACAAACTCGGCACTAGGTTCACAAGCACCGGTCAAGAAGTAGTGAGAAAAGTACCCGGATCTTGACTGAGCCGCCGTGAAAAATCCGAGTAATACTCCAAAGCGTGGTAGTGTGATCCCATACCATTCTCCAAGCAGGCGAAATCGAATACAAGGGCCCTCAAGTCTATCTTCATCATACGCCTCCACATCAAAGCTAAAGGTAGCCAGAAATTCCAACACAAGCTCATAGTAAATCGGCTCGTGGGTTTTCAGTGCTTTCTCCCAATCGTTGCTCACAAAACGAAGGACACCAAACTGATCGCGGTATTCTCTCCTCAAATGGCTTGAAAGCCTATCCCCAAATCCAATCTTCTCAACAAATTGCAGATCAACAACCGAACCAATTTCGACCTCCCGCTTTTTTAAACGATCAAGTTCAATCATCAGTGACATTTTCTCACTACGCAGGATGTTGTCGGAATCGAAGGACAAACACGGGTGGTCTTGCACATTGCGGGAGGATGAAGCTCTCTACAAACAAAACATGTATATTAATCACCACAAAAATCATAACCTCTCCTCCCCACACTTGAGTTGCAACAAATTATAACATTTAAAGATCTAAACTCAAGTGTGTAAATTTAAGCAGATCAAAGGAATAAACCTCCCCCCAACATTATAGACTTTCCTACCCATTAAAACCCCTTCTCAAGGATCATATACAAGTTAAATAACTAGGGTTTGTAGGATTCTTTCAAATTAGAACAAAAAGAGGAGGAACACATACCTTTGATGCCATGGAGTTGCAAGTTGGGAAGAGAATTGCAGAGAAAAACACAAAGGAAGAGGGAGAATATTGAAAATAGGGTTTTAGAAAACAGCTTAAATTTTCTCGTTTCGAACTTCGCGTCGCGAAATAGAGGCTTTCACGTCGCGAAGTCGTAATCGCTCACTATTTTCAAAATTCAGACTTACCTGGGCCGCTCACTTCGCGGCGCGAAATCCAAGATTTCGCGATCGCGAAATGCTTACTGTTTGGTCACTTCCGAAATTTGATCGGGTTGCAATTTCCTTTGGCTAATGCTGCAAAATTGGTTAAAACACATACACAAGCAAAAATAACTAATAAAAACGCGGGTTGCCTCCCGAAAAGCGCTTGTTTTTGTTACCGAGTCGCGAGCCTGACTCGGGGGATCACCTAAGTAATTGGCTCTTTAGAAAGATGACAGACCTCGCCATTTCTGACAGGGTCGTTCTCATTGTAAAGCTTTAGTCTATGGCCATTTACCTTAAAAGATCCTCTCTCGGTCATTAGGTCCACATACCCCGAGGGATAGGCTTTTAAAACAACATATGGACCTATCCACCGTGACTTTAATTTACCAGGGGAAAATTTAAAACGAGTTTGATACATTAATACCTTGTCCCCTCTTTAAACACCTTCACTTCTTTGAGATGCGCATCATGCCATTTCTTTCGCTGCTCCTTGTAGATCTTCGAGTTCTCATAAGCGAGAGATCTAAGTTCCTCCAGTTCGTGTAAACTTATCAATCTTTCTCTCCCACTTTCAGTATCATTCAAGTGAACTTTCTTTAGTGCCCACAGCGCTTTGTACTCGAACTCGAATGGAAGGTGACATGCTTTTCCGTAAAGCATTCGATAAGGAGTGCTTCCAATTGGGGTCTTATAGGCCGTACGATACGCCCATAGTGCATCTTCAAGCTTTTGTGACCATATCTTTGGATTGTTATCGACCGTCTTCTCCAAGATTCGTTTCAACGCCCTGTTGGTGTTTTCCGCTTGACCATTGGCTTGTGGATGGTAGGCAGTCGAGAACCGATGATGCACTCCATACCTTTTTAAGGTTTTTTTCCAATAGATAGTTTGCAAAGTGAGTTCCTCTATCACTGATGATCGCCTTTGGACATCCGTACCTGCACACAAGAGACTTCACGAAGTCAACAACTACTTTAGCATCATTCGTGGGCGAAGCCTTTGCTTCGGCCCACTTGTAAACATAATCAACTGCTACAAGGATGTATTTGTTGCCTCTCGAGTCGGGAAAAGGTCCCATGAAATCGATTCCCCAAACATCAAACACTTCACTAACGGAAATGCTCTGCTGGGCATCTCATCTTTCTTTGTGATGTTGCCTTCCCTTTGACAAGCGTCACAAGATTTTATTAAAGTGTGAGCATCCTTAAAAATCGTAGGCCAATAAAATCCGGACTCGAGGACTTTTCTAGCAGTTAGATTGGCTCCAAAATGGCCTCCCGTGGGGCCTTTGTGACAGTTAGTGAGAATGTCCCAGGCAGCAGGGCCGGAGACACATCGACGGTGAATCCTATCAGGTCCTACTCTAAACAGATAAGGTTTAGACCAAAAATAATACTTTAAATCCGAGAAAAACTTACCTTTTTGTTGATAAGTCATACCTTTGATAAGAACACCAGCGGCCAGATAATTTGCAAAGTCTGCATACCAAGGTATAGGGTCCTCTCCTATGGTCTTAATCATATTAAGGTCCTCATCGGGGAATTTATCCCTGATAACTTCTCTACCTCCGGAATCCATGTATGGATTTTCCAGACGAGATAAATGGTCGGCAGCTAAATTCTCAGCGCCTTTCTTATCTCTTATCTCTATATCAAACTCTTGCAACAGAAGTATCCATCGTATGAGTCTGGGCTTAGCATCAGGCTTAGCAAAGAGATATTTAAGGGCAGAGTGATCCGTGTAAACTATGATTTTGGACAACACAAGATAAGACCTAAATTTTTCAATGGCAAAAACTACCTCTAGGAGCTCTTTTTCTGTCGTGGTGTAATTTTCTTGAGCATCGTTCAGGGTTCGACTTGCATAACAAATTGGTTGAAAATGATTGTTTTTACGTTGCCCAAGAACTGCACCGACGGCATAATCGCTGCATCACACATAATCTCAAAAGGTTGATCCCAATTAGGTGGAACCATGATAGGGGTGTTGGTCAAATGCCGTTTCAAAGTTTCAAAAGCGGAAATACACTTCTCATAAAAAATGAAAGGTGCATCTTTTTCAAGAAGTTTGGTAAGAGGTCTGGATATTTTTGAAAAATCTTGTATAAACCTCCTATAAGCCCGGCATGACCTAAGAAACTTCTGACCCCTTTTATGTTTGTAGGTGGAGGAAGCTTCGATATGGTGTCTATCTTAGCTTTATCCACCTCCAAACCATCTTTCGAGATTTTGTGTCCAAGAACTATACCTTCTCTTACCATAAAGTGACACTTTTCCCAGTTGAGAACCAGATGAGACTCCTCGCATCGAGCTAGTACCCTGTCTAGACTGCTTAGACAATCATCAAAAGAGTTACCGAAAACAGAGAAATCATCCATAAAGACCTCCATACAATTCTCTATCATGTCCTGAAAAATGGCTGTCATGCACCGCTGGAAGGTAGCGGGTGCATTGCACAACCCAAAAGGCATACGCCTATAGGCAAATGTTCCAAAAGGACAAGTAAAGGTCGTTTTCTCCTGGTCTTCAGGATCAATGGGGATTTGGAAGTATCTTGAAAATCCATCTAGGAAGCAATAGTACTCATTTCCCGCCAAGCGTTCAAGCATTTGATCGATGAAGGGTAAGGGGAAATGGTCTTTTCTAGTGGCATCGTTAAGCTTTCTATAGTCTATGCAAACTCTCCACCCGGTAACAGTACGGGTGGGAACTAACTCATTGTTATCATTTGTGACAACTGTGAGTCCTCCCTTTTTGGGAACTACTTGAACAGGGCTTACCCAAGGACTACCAGAAATGGGGTAAATGATTCCGGTATCAAGCAGTTTGATCACTTCCTTTTTCACAACTTCTTGCATTTTCGGATTAAGCCTCCTTTGTTTTTGCACACATGGTTTAAAATTGTCTTCCATTAAAATTTTGTGTGTACAAAATGAAGGGCTTATTCCGGGAATGTCCAAAATTTTCCAAGCTAAAGCCTTTTTGTGTTTTTTTAAAACCTCAATAAGTCTATCCTTTTCATTGGCTGTTAGCAAGGAAGAGATAATTACCGGGAGAGAATTGTTACCTTCAAGAAACTGGTATTCGAGGGGCTCGGGAAGGTCCTTTAACTCCAAATCTGGTGGTTCCTCCAAAGAGGTCTTTACTCTGACTTTGTCTTCCTGCTTTAGCTCCTCGAAGTCTTCTTCTTCTTCCTCCACGGTTTCATCCCATCTTTTCTCAATAGCAAGGCTTTCTTCCCATTCATCTGATTCAAAAAGATATTCATTAGGCTCTGATTCAGTGAAATCATCTATACTATCTAGAGTATTTATAGAGTCATTATAGTCCGGAATCCCGTCAATGGAAAGTGTGATTCGGTCTTCACCAATTCCTAGACTAAGTTCTCTTTCGGCTACATGAATAATGGCACTGGCCGTGTTGAGGAACGGGCGACCAAGGATTAGAGGTACTTTAACCTCGTCCTTTATGTCCAAGATCACAAAGTCGGCGGGGAATTCAAACCTGTCTACCCGAACTATGACATCCTCAGCTATTCCTACCGGGTATTTTATGGATCTATCAGCTAGTTGGATAGTCATTCTGGTGCTTTTCAGATCATTCAATCCCAGCTTTTGATAAAAGGATAATGGCATTGAGTTTATACTGGCTCCTAGGTCTGCCAGGGCTCTACATGAAACACTTTTACCAAAATAACAAGGGATAATGAAACTCCCTGGGTCACCCTTTTTGAGGGTGTCTGAAAGTGTAGCCGAGCATTCGGCATTCAGAAAGGCTATTTCTTCCGTTCCCATCCTTGCCTTATTGGCCACCAACTCCTTGAGAAATCTTGCGTAACTCGGTACACCTGCAATTAAATCCACAAGAGGCACATTAATATCTACTCGTTTAATCAAGTCAATGAACTTACGATATTGGGCCTCTTTCTTTTCTTTCCGTAGTCGTGCAGGGTATGGCACTCTTGTAGGCACATGTGGTGTTGTAGATTCCCTTGGTCTGACTGCTTCCTCCCTGACCTCTTTTGTTGGTCGTGATGGCAATTCCACCTCTGGTTCAACAACCTGCATATTAGGAATTTGATTAGTTTGAGGCATGGGTGGTCCTACAACTACCTTACCTCCTCTTGTGGTTGTGAACACTTCAGCTTGTGCTTCTGCCTCCATATGAGGAAAGGTTTATTTGATGTCTCGGAGGAATTGATCTGCGCCTCGATATAATCCTGCAATAAAGTTTACAAACCCTTGCATTTTCTGTTCGACATCCGCACCCATCTTTTCTTGCTCTTGGGAGAAGTGATGGAATAACTGTTCGATTACCCCACCATATAGCTTGGAAAGAGGGTTTGGCGTCCCGTTGAAGTCCTTAATTGCATGGATGTGCTCTCCGGATGACGATACTACGTTTAGATGCGCTGGTTGGGTCTCCTCTTGTTCCTCGTCGGTAGACCAATCCAGATAGTGTGCTTCCATGTCGTCCAAGAGTTTACGCGCTTGTTTCACTGTCTTATATGG
Organism: Centaurea solstitialis; assembly: GCA_030169165.1. Taxonomy (NCBI): domain Eukaryota; kingdom Viridiplantae; phylum Streptophyta; class Magnoliopsida; order Asterales; family Asteraceae; genus Centaurea; species Centaurea solstitialis. The sequence goes on from CM058041.1 coordinate 68,469,225, forward strand.
GAAAATACCTCCACAAGATGAGTCCAACCTTAACCGAGAATCGTTAGTCAATCCAGCATAAAAAACATCTATCATTTCTCTATCATCAATACCATGGTTTGGAAAAACTAAAAATAAACTCTTATACCTTCCCCAAGCTTTCACAAGGCTATCTTTTCCTTGTTTAAAGTTTCGAATTTCAGCTCTTATTTTGTGGGCCTTGGAAATGGGAAAGTACCTTGACAAAAAGGCGGATTTCAAATCGTCCCAGGCTGTGATGGATCCCGGGAGCAGTTGTTTAAACCAGTCTTTTGCCTTATTTGTCAAAGTAAAAGGGAATACTCGAAGTTTTACCTCATCCTCCTTGGTGTTGACTAACTCGCAGATGTCTTCAAATGCTTCAAGGTGTTGGTAAGGATTTCCGCTTGGTTCTCCATTGAATGAGATGGTGTTGATCATTTTGATGAGTCCTTTATTGATTTCCACCATTTTATCATCTGTCTTTTTGATCGCGGATCTCGGAGTAAACCTGACCTCAGATCGCTTATCCCACATGGGTTGATCGTCTCCCATCCTGACAACTCAACAAACGATTACGGGCAACTTGCGGGAAACAAAGATAAAATATAAATAGAAATAAAACTAAAACTAATTAATTGAACTAGAAAGCGAAAAACTTGCAAGGGAAAGAATCCCTCACAAGGATCGATTAACAAAACTAATTAGACTAAAATCTAACAACTACCGTTCCCCGGCAACGGCGCCAAAAACTTGATGCGGTAATTATCGTATATAAAAAGCGTAACAAGTTTTAACCTCTAATGCCTAGCCACCGTCTTACCACATATACAGGCAAGCGTACCTGATCGTGAGTAATATAGTGTAGGAAAGTCCAGGTATCGTATCTACCGCTGGGAACGGTCAAGTTATTGTAGACTAAAGCCTTAATCGGTTTAATTAATCTAAAAGGGGGGGTTTTGTATGAAAAAGGTTTTAATACTGGAAAAGACAATTAACTAAGTAAAAACTAAGAAAGCGGTTAAAATAATAATTGAGTTTATAATAATGGAAAAACAGCAGTACTTATCATGATAATACGAATCCCCAATATGGATGATATGGATAAATCGAAGGTTTGGTTGTTTTGACTATTGTAGGAATTTAAGTCTGGGACACCCTAATATGTGCAATTCATGGCTATGAACTAGGATATGGTCCTCCTAATTCTAATCCTAAATCGTTTGGTCCACAATCTAGAATCGGTAAACCCTTCCCAATCAGTATTGCAATGGCTCTTTTACTATCGGTCACTTATTGGTCAAAGTAACCCCTTAACATAACTCTATGGTCCAAGTCAGGCTAAGGTAGGTTGATTATCCCTTCGGAGTCTATCTGTTTTTGGTCTAACAAATACACCCAACCAAGTGATTTCAAATCGCCACAACAACAATAATCAAGAAAGAACCATAAACGACATTCAATTAATCAAAAACAAACCAATAAACATTAATTGCAAATTATCATCCACAAAGGTTCATCTATCATGACAAGCACTACTAATTGACTACTCACTCATATTGAAAACAAAAACATAAACAAGAGTAGACATCGACATGATACCGACAGTACAACGATAGATGATCAGAGATCGACTTCCGCAGCGTATCGGCACCTCTCGTACTCTCACTCTCGTTCCCCTCGTGTATCGCACTTCAAAACTCATGTCCAAAACTGAAGGAGGAGGCTGATATTTAAAGAAAAACGACCAGGCGCCATCTGGCGATCGCCAAACTGCCATCTTGGCGACGCCAAACACTTAGAATCAACCCTAATCTGCACTTCAGTCGAACTTGGCGGCGCCAGAATGAGAACTTCGCGATCGCCAAGTGTCTTCTGTGTTGACTCTGTGCATTTTTCACGTTTTCTCGCCTTTTTCGTACTTTTCCGTTCCACGGCCTCCAAATCCTTCACAATCAATAAAAAGCTCAATTAGTGCATGAAATGATCATAAACGGGTGAGAAATGGGATAAAGTCATACGATTACGCGTAACCAAAACATGTATAATTTTGGTGTTATCAATATCATTCTGCATTATATATATATACTCTAATTTACAAGACTTCCCAGCTCTTGCAAAGTAAAGTTTTAGTACATAAGGGCTACCCTCTAGTGAGGCCAAACATATATACATGAAGAAGAAGATGCCAAAGTTCTTTGTTGCAGTGATTAAGGCAACCTCATCTGGAGATGTAGCTTGCTAACAAAGTTTTTTCGGGCACTCTTCACCAGGTATCAACTATCCTAGCACAAAAAATGTTAGCTTTTGGTTTCCTCCAAAGCTGAAGCAGAGCGCTTAACCCTTGAAGTAAATATGTTCATGATAAACCTCGCTTGTTAACAGTTAATTTTATGACTAACCACCTAATATGTCCTTGAGCATGAAATAATTTTTGCAGTTTAAATGCAAAAAACTAAACAGAAATTGGAATCATTCACATAGGATACTGAGCTATTCGCAGATAATAGTAAGACTTTTTGTTTTGGTAAAAGTCGTTAAGAAATTTGTCGAAAGCTACGTCGATAGCTCATTTACATGACCTTTTAAAGGACGGCCAAACAAAAATGATCGATCTATCCCTTATCCAAGAAAAATAAACCGATATAAAAACGTCAATATTACAACAAATGGAAACAAATATATCAATATACAGACATCAACGACCGATATATATCCATAAAAGCAAATAAGTTAACAAATAGAAGTTGCCATAGAAATCAAACAGAAGCCTTATCAATACAAATTCATAAAGAGGTTCAAGGATACAAAAGCATTAATAGAAACACAAGCAAAGCATATAGATGAAGAGTGAAGCATAGAAAAAAGATAAAGAACGATCCAAAGCAAATACTTTCAGGGTCAAACCCTGAAACAAAGTCACTCACATGGTCTCAGTTGTGTGTGAAAAGAAACCAAAAAATAGAGAAGATTACGAGTGATGAATAGTTATTGTCTGCTAGAAATCCCCCCTCACTTTAGCAGTATACTCACCATATCATTACCCCTCACCCACAAAATAGAAGCTGACATTGAATCGATAGAGATGGAACTTGTCGAAAACATAACTTGATAAAAATAACACATGATATGAGATTTACTGAATCAGTTTGGTTTGATTTACATGTTGTTGAATCTTAAGTTTATAATTCTGCATAATCCATTGACGTATGGTTGCCAGTATGGTCGGTCATAGACGGGAGACCAAAAAACCGACTGATTACTATAAAAAGACTGTAGATAACGATTGTTAATTATTCCTACCTCCTACTCCTTAGATGCAATGATATACATACCAAGAGGGGGCTTGGAACCCCAAGCTCAATTCTATGACTCTAAAGGCACCATGATTAATAAAAAGACATCCATAAAATAACTAACATGGAAATAAAATTAGAGTTTATCATCACAAATTCAACAAGCGCAATGCTTTATATATGATCACTTTCATGAGTAAGTAAAGGTACCTTCCGCAGGCGTTTTTCCTCCACTTTTGGTTTAAACTTCTTCATATCCGGCTCATTAGTTCGTTATTCAACTACATATTTACATGTGGCAACATCGGCATCATAAACTAAAAACCATAGTGTTCAAAGAATAATTTTTCTAACAAACATTTCATCAAATAGTTGGCGTACACAGTTCATTTGCAACTTTCAAACAATTTACAATTGTAATTGGATGCCAGAATCATGCAAATCCAAGCACTACCCTGAAGAAAACGCAAATTTCACGAAAATACCTCTTTTAACTTCTTCTTTATTCACAGATTTGATCATGATTGAAGTTTTCTTGGCATATACAACTTTTTCGAATTCATGCCTGAACGTGGTACAGCCGTACAGATGTGAGAGTAGTAGCGGACGATGTTAAATAGAAGAGTCACACACAAAATAAGCGAGCATCAAATCAAAATCAACGAAGGAGATGAAAAAATAAAACCTGAAGAAGAAGCTGCTTAAAAACCAACCCGAAGAAGACCACGGGATGAGAGGAAACGATACTCTTGCAATAGTGTTTTCGTTTACATTATATTGGACGGAACTGGGAAGAAGGAATTAGCGGCAAGTCGGGGGTGATGGAGGATGAAGAAATGGGGGTAAGTCGGTGGTGGGTTCTATAACCGATGGTTGTATGGTGTTTTCCTTCACATTATTAGACTGAATTGGAGAAGGAGGCATATCCGTCAAAAGGAAGGTAAGTGAGAAAGAAGGGACACCTGTTGAAAAAGTGGAATGCCAAATGCCCACATGTGGTTTGAAATGAGAGACACGTTGTTACTGCGAGTGGGAATGAGGGAAGGAGACGCGCCAGGGCGTGAGGTTATACGCGCTCCAAGAGTCCCTCCTCCTAACTTATAAGATATAGATTTGTTAGTTTCTTGTTTTTATTTGGATAGTTAGATTGTTTTTCTAAAATGGCCAACCAAGATGCTACCGGTTTCGATGATGATTCCATGGATCCGGGGAGGAAATATGGTATACCTGACCCAGAAAACATGTACAAATTTACTTGCAAATTTTGTGGAAAGGAAACTACCGAAGGAGTATACCGAGTAAAGCAACACATAGTCAGAGGGTTTAGAAATTCTAAACCATGCTTGAAGTGTCCCGAGCACGTGCGGATTGAAGTAAGAGACTACATGATTCAGAAGAAATGTGGAAAACACACCAACATGTTCCCAACGACTGAAGTGGTAGTTGATGAGTACGATGACGCAGGCGATGGTGCGGGACAAGGAGGTAGAAAGCCTCCCCCTCTTAAAAGCCAAAACAGAAAGGTCCCATGGACAAGTTCGTCGCTAGTAAACCAGAAGACATACTCAAAGGTAGAAAAGGTGGAAAACAACAAACAATAAATGAAGTGTGTCGAAAAGACCTTAGGGACAAGGCTTGCAAGGAGATAGCTCGTTGGTTTTATGATGCGGGGCTACCTTTTAACGCGGCATCTTATGATAGCTTTCACGTAGCAATAGAAGCGGTTTTACAATTTGGCCCGGGATTCAAACCACCAAGCATGCATGAGCTTAGAGTTCTATTGCTTAAGAATGAAGTAGAATCCACCCAAAACGGCTTGAAAGATTACAAGACACAATGGGCATTAAAAGGTTGCTCAATTCTATTCGATGGATGGCGCGATTTAACTGTTCAAAAAGATATCGTGAACTTTTTAGTGAATTCTCCCAAAGGTTAGGTCTTTCTAAAATCTTTGGATGTCTCGGAAATCAAAAAGGATGCAAACACATTGTTTCAAATGCTTGACGATATGGTGCAAGAGATAGGAGAGGAAAATGTAGTGCAAGTGGTGACAGACAATGCATAACTATGTTAAAGCAGGTACGTATATGCTTAGTTGCTTACATAGTTACTTGATTTTAATCTTTTTGCTTCTCCGTTTTAATCCTATATTTCTCTATCTTTTAGGCGCCATGTTAGAGGCAACTAGACCACATTTATATTGGACTCCTTGTGCGGCGCATTGTATCGATCTAATGCTAGAGGATATTGGAAAGATCCCAAAAGTGAAGAATACTTTGAAAAGAGCCATGTTCATGAATGGTTATATCTATAACCATGTTGGAATTGTCAACATGATGAGGAGGTTTACCAATCAGAGAAACCTACATTGGCCTACAATCACCCGATTTGCAACATCGTTCATCACTCTAGCCCAGATGCATAAGCAAAAAACCAATTTGCAAAAGATGATCACGTCTTCATAATGGAACAATACAAAGTGGTCAAAGGATCCTCAGAGGAAGAGACTAACATCAATTATTTTGGAAGAACGCTTTTGGAGAAATATCGTCTATGCTTTGAAGTTGACAGGGCCTCTTGTCAAGGTGTTGAAAATGGTAGATGGAGACTGATAAGCCCTATATTTTAGTGCTTATTTCACTTTGTTTTTATAGTTTTTATAGGACTTTTGCGTGTCTCGTAGCCCTAAAGATGTCATATATATAAGTTTACCTATAATAGCGTAATTGAGGTTTGGAAGTGGGATTCACTTGGTTTGTGCATGTTCGGTTGCTAATTTCACTCACTTTTGGAACAGATTAAAAAAAAGGGAAGCTGCAGCATGGAGGACTGCAGCATCGGGCGAAAATGGAAGCTTTTTGAAGGAAGTCTCAAGCTAGTTGGAGTGGAAATACTATTGTCCACTCTGGAAATAGCATTTCTATTGCCCACTAGATTTTAGCTCCTTAATTCTTTTGATCATTCCCTATTTTATTTTGTTATGTAAAGAAACCTTCCTAATTACTATTAGTTGGTATAATGTAACTTTAACTAGCATCTAGTTAACTTTTGTAATCATGGTTGAATATTTCAATTGTGGCCCCTTTCTCACTCTATAAATAGAGAGCTTGGGGTAGCATTAATATTCATCCCACCATAGTTGAAAATTCAGTTGTGTCTTCTTCCCTACTCCTCTCTATAAGCTTTTAATATAAGAAATCTTTTAGTACTTGTCTTGTGCTTATTTTCTGGAAAATCTATTAAAGTGCTGCAGCAACTCAACATTAACTGCAGATTTTAGCATTTATTTCGATCTTTAAAGTTCAATCATTTGCAACTCGTTTTCATTAAACTCTAAACGTTTTAGATACTGATTTTCCAAAGTTTTTAATGTCAAAAGTTTTCAACTTTGGGTGGTGATCATTGTCTTTTACAAGCTTTCAATAGATAGAATTTATATTTATCGTCTTTACATTATCGCTTTTACATTCTTGCACCTTTAAATTCCCGTCTTACTTTCATTACAATTTATATGCTTTATTCAATAATTGTTCAATCACCTACAAACATGAGTGGCCATATACCACTAGTTTGGGTGTAGGATAAAGGATGGTGGTTTTAGTTGAAGGCAAATAGATGACTCTTTGGTAACAAAGCAAAACTTATCATCTCAAGCTTGTTCTCCAAGCTTTTACTAAATTATTTAACCTTGGTAATTTGATAAGATGTTAAAATACAATGGTATGGAGACAAACCATTAACAAGTACATCAATTATAATAGGGATCAAAGGTAGATTTGAGAAAATTATCTTTTATTCATATTCTAAATTGATTGAGTTTCAAAAATAACCACTAGTTAATAATTATAATGAGATGATCTTATTTATAAGATATTAGTCATATTTCGAAACTTGATTGATGTGGAATAATAAAGAGATTTATTAGTCCATAGGTTTTTAAGAACTCCATGATATTATTAATTAATTAGATATCACACAGAGATGTGGATTAAAGATTAATTTAATAACGACTTGGTGATAATCCGAGAGGATTCAACTTATAACCAATGATAAGAATGTTATTGTTACCAAAAGCATGTTGTGCATGAATCTATTAAACTGAAACTAAAATACCATCACGGGTCTTACACCCAAGCTTCTTTTAATTATTGTTCAAAAGTTCAAACACAATCAACCAATCAAATATATTTTCTCCAAATTCGCCATCTGAAATCTTTTCTTTCAACATCTTTTAAGGCAAATTTTTTAGTTCAATCCCTGAGGACGATATTCGGTTTACAACCACTTTATTACTTGAATAGGCGACATAGTTTCCACGAGTATACTTGCTTATTGAATCTATTTGGTCTAGGGTATTTTCTGAGTTTTTACTAACAAAGGAATTCTTCCATCAGAGACAAAAAGCCAACCATGGGATATATCTATGAGTCCATAGATAGGGCTAAAGAGACTATTGTTGCTAGTTTCTTACACAAAGAAGAACAATATAAGAAAGCTTTTCAGTATATTGATGCAAGGTGGGATTGCCAACTTCATAGGCCATTGCATGCAGCCGAGTATTTTTTGAATCCGGAAATGTACTATGAGAATCCGGAGAATGCAATGTGTGTAGAGGTTATGAACGGGTTGTATGCTTGCATTCAAAGGTTGGTACCTGATTTGAGAACTCAAGATAAGATGGGGGAGCAACTAGACTTGTATCAAAATTCACAAGGTCTTTTTGGGAATCCGATGGCTGTATGACAAAGAAACAAAAGAGCTCCAGGTAAAAGAAACACACACACACACACACACAAACACACACATATATATAATTATATATAGTTATATACTTCACAAAATTAAATCTTGATTTATTTTATATGTTAATAGCGGATTGGTGGTTTGCGTATGGAGCCTTGGCACCTGAGTTACAGAAATTTGCAATTCGAGTTCTTAGCCTAACTTGTAGTGCTACGGGTTGCGAGAGGAACTGGAGCGTTTTTCAACAACTTCATTAAAAAAGAAGAAATAGATTGGCACAAAGTCGTTTAAATGACATGGTGTATGTCAAGTTTAATCGTGCTTTGCGACGGAGATATCAAAGAAAGGACACCACAGATCCTATTTTTTTGAATGAAATAGATGAAAGCAACGAGTTGTTGATGGGCCATATGGACAATGAAGATGGTGGTGAGGAGGATGACTTTGTCTTTAATGGAGATGATTTAACATGGTCTGTTGTTGATAAAGCTTCTGGGGCATCTCAAGCTACTTATTCTACTAGAAGAACATCTACACCAAGTTCATCAAGAGATAAAGGAAAGGGAGTTGCCCAAACCTCCACTCGTACAAGGCCATCTAGTGGACTAAATTTGATCGATGAAGACGATGAAGAGATGGAACAAGATATTGGACTTTTCGAAGATGATGGGGAGGAGGAGGTGCTTGGAATTGATGTTGATGACGAGGAGGATGAAGATGAGTTTTAGGCATTTCGATTATTGATGATGTTTTTTATTTGTCTTTTTGAGAGATATGACATGTTACTTGGTGTTTTTGCTTTATTAAGTTAATTATTAAGTTGTTTTACGTTTGAGACTTTGAGGTATAGTTATAAAATATATAAAAACTAGTGATGGGCCCATGCGTTGCACGGTAACGATAATGTTTTTATAGAAGTATTGAGCAGATTTAAAATAAAACATAATTTCTCAATAAAATGTAACTAACGCATAAATACATGTCTACTTTTCAAATGGGACATACCACTAATGTTGACATGGAATGCACCAACTAAAACACCTAAATATAAGTTGTTAAAACATATTAATAATCATATTAATAAAGTAATATGAAAACAAAATCAGAGTTTTCATATAATTATGACCACCGTTTCTAACTCAGTTAATGATCAGTATAATCATATTAATAAAGTAATATAAGAACATACATTTTTGTTAATTAAAACCATATCCAAATTAATCAAATTTTGATCTTTCCTGCGATTCAAAAAGTCCCATAGTCTACAAAATGTAATATCCACAACCAACATTCATTATGTACTAAAGGTAGTTTTTAGTCCAATATATATATATTTCATGAAAAAAATGTGTAAGCAAAATTTATTAGGTATAAAAAATAGTAAGCATGTACATAAATAATAAGAAGAGATATTAAATGATTATTAATATAAGTTAGTATTAGGAATGTATTTTAAATCATTGTTACTACAAATCTATAAGTTACAAACCCAATATTAATAAATGTATTTTAAGTTTATAATATTTTACAAATTAGTTAATGTATTTAAATATTAATAAATGTATTTAAATACTAATTTTATTTAATATCATTTAACCTCAATGCGATTTCTGATTTTAAGTTCACAATATTTTACAAATTCATAAGTAAAGTTAATGAATTATTAATATAAATTAGTCTAAGACAATAAAAAATACCAAACGAATAATCATTTTTATAAACAATAGAAGCAAACTCTCGAGTCTCAAATACATTAAGAATTATAAGTTGATGTGTTGAAGTACAATCAATAATAGTTATTATATATCTTATACAATCATTAGGCGACCCGGCCCAAACCCGTTGCTCCAGCCCGCACCGCCCGACCCACACTTCACTTTAATTGTATATTTATTTTTAAATTTACATATTTTCCCCTAAACTTATAATATTTATTCACTTTATACCTTTTACTTTTCAATATTTTATTTTAGGTCTTAATCATATATCGTATATTGGCTAAAATATGTTAAAAAAAATACGTTTTAGTTTTAACAAATTATGTCATTATAATCGTATCGTCGATACAATCGAAATGAGCCTAATATTAAATATTTTTTGGTGTAATTATTTTACTATATATTATAATATATTACGATTATATGAAACCATATATCCTATACCCATTTTCAAATTTACATATTAGTCTTCTAAATTTATAATATTTATTCATTTTATAGCTTTTATTTTTCAGTATTTCATTTTATGTTTTAGTCATATATCGTATATTGGCTAAAATATGTTAAAAAAATACGTTTTAATTTTAACAAATTACGCCATTATAATCGTATTGTCGATATGATCTAAATGAACCTAATATTAAATAGTTTTTGATTACATTATTTTATTATATACTATATATACGCTCCAACCAACCCAGATTATATACCAATTTTCAAATTTACATATTAGCCGCCTAAACTTATAGTATTTATTCACTATATACTTTTATTTTTCAATATTTCATTTTATGTTTTACTCATATATCCTGTATTTGCTAAAATATGTTAAAAAATACGTATTAATTTTAACAAATTACGTCATTATAATCGTATCGTCGATACGATCGGAATGAGCCTAATATTCAGTATTTTTTGATGTAATTATTTTATTATATACTATATTTAGTACGATTATATAAAGCCAAAACACTGTTCATGAACAACAGCTACCGACATTTGGAGAAATTACATTTTAGTCTCTTAAACATATAATATTTATTCACTTTATATCTTTTAGTTTTCTATATTTCATTTTGTGTTTTAGTCATATATCGTATATTGACTAAAATATGTTAAAGTGTCGGTACCTACTGTTCAGGAACAGTCTTTTGGCTTCCTGGTAATTGTTAGTATTATTAAAATCTCCTAAAATTAAATTTTTTGATTTTTTAAATCATTTCATGTATTTTATTAAATCTTTCGTATGACAACATTTGTACAAACTTTATGTTTCATATAAAGTCATGTTATTACTTAAGACAAATCTATCACAGTTTATAACCCGGGGCAAAGTCCGAACTTTTAATAGGTAACTTCCTCTAATATATTGTTTACAACAACGGACCTTTAAAATATTAACAAAAATCCCCGCAGCGAAGCGCGGACAAATCCCCTCGTTACAACTAAATATAAAACTATGCATAGTTTCAAAAGTTAAAACTAACAATATAAATATTAAAAATAAATTACAAATTAACCATATTGAATATGAATATAACTATTTTAGTACTTACCTAATGTTGATATTGATCCAAATATTTTAAAAACCAATTTTTTTTTATCAATTGGTAAATGTATTCTAATATTGTGTTCTAACACTAAAAAAACACACTAACTCAAAAAAATGGAATATAACATATATAACTAATGGTTAAAGATTAGTTTTCTGAAAGAGACAAATAAATTGAGTAATATTTTTTTTTTGTTAAAATAGGATAACTTTTTTCTATAACTAAGCAAAGTCTAAAAGTTGATCTTAAGTAGGAAATTGGTTGTGTGCATGAATGAGCTTGTTTGAACGATAAATATCTATAACGAAAGTTTAAACAGTTAAAAACGTAACAAAAAATAGAAGCATAAAGAAATTTGATGATTATATTAATAATATTTTGGTGAGCAAGTTTCCAAATAATTGTTTGAAATTATAAATATATATATATATATATATTCTTTATTTAACAAATATCTAAAAGAAGATACCAACTCCTAAATTTAACATATTTATTTGAAGTTTGACAAACTTGAAATAATATCTTTCCTTAAGGAGACTTGAAATTAAACCTTCAAGCATAACAATCGCAAACGACCATGAGGTGAAAATAAAATGTGTTTTTCTTTATATACTTACATAACAACTAAAAGAAGATAACACATTCTGAAGTTTATATTACTTACATAAAATTGAATGAAGATGAAAAGTCTAGTTGAATAATTTGGAGGAGAAGATGGATGAGTGGGATTTTTTTCAACGGATGAGTGGTTTTTTAATAAATATTATTGGAGAATATATATAATCAATATAATGTTAAACACACCAATTATGTTGGATGCAACCTTGTAGCTTTAATTAGTAGAAGGTATGATCACTGTTATTTCAATACTTATTGCTTCATTCATTTGAAGAAATTTTATGTCATTTTTGTTTTCGTAAGTAGCTCATATTGTAAATGAAAACTTCAAAGTAGGAACATCATGGAACTCATCAAGTGGATAATGGAGACATTTAGGACATTTTCAAGAGAACATGACATAAAGTAGACATATAACCGAAACTTTTTCGATACCAATGAAAGAAAGATAGAGAGAGAGAGAGGGAGAAGAGAGATAGATGAGAAAAAATGCAAGTGACTTAAAAAAATCAAGAATATGAAAGCTTACATAGCAAATTATATACATCATACTCATGATGGATTAAGGGTTTTTAACATTTATGCTTGCAACATGATCTAAATCAACCCCAATTTTATAGTTCTAGCGATCTTAAGTGAAAGAAAACTTCATTCTTCTAACTTGATATTTGTGAACCTGAGCAAACAACATACAACAACATGGTTATTCTTTGATAAAAAAATCAATGTTGATAAAAGTATAATTAAGAAGAAAAAAATAGACTTTTATCCTACAATAAAAAAAATGATTCACTATGTTAAGTAAAAATGCAATAGAACGCACACAACCTAATAAAACATAAAATCTCAACCAATATCAATTTTCAAGACTATATCACCATCAAACTTTATCCATACAAATTGACAACAAAACATCTCATTGTGATTGTTGAGACTTGGAGGAGAAATGATTGGACTTATATAGTTTCAATATAAGAGGGGATGAATAGTCTAAGGAGGTGGAAAGTTTGGAGTTATGCAATTGAATTTAATATTAGAGATAATGAGATGAATGTAAAAAGTTGGAGGTTAAACTTAGAGTAGGAGTTAATATTAGGTATGCAAATTTACAAAAGTACCCAAGTTATTAATGAAACATACATGTTCCATAGAGGGGTGGAAATGTCTTTTACATATTCAACATTAAAAAAATCAAAAATTTGAGAAAAAAGATAAATAATTTTCTTGACCTTAGAGGATGCCACATCATAACTTGTGGTTTTTCCTTTTAGTATATATATTGATATTTCGTAATATTTAGCGCCTCGCGTACGTGAATCCCGCGCCTCAAAGCTCCTAAAAAACTGAGGCTCCCAAACAGCAAATCGCCTTGGTGCGCCTCGCATTTTGAAACATAGCCACCACCGTTGGCTACCTCCACAACCTTTAAAACCATACCACACAACCATTGTTCGCTTCATCCACCTCCTCATCTACCATAATAACCTTCTTCACCACCTATACAACTACTGTTGGTTTTTTCGCGATCCTCGTATCGAACAGACACGAAAAACACTGTGGATCTCAATCCTAACTGGAAGACAGACACGATAAAACTTTATGATCAAACTGACCAATAAGCTTATTTAATCAAACCTAACTGGTTTGATTTATGCGGAAGCGTTACGGATATAAAAAACCGGAAAAATCCACAAATCTTATCGTTTCCGTTACACATATATTAACTAATTAAGTTTTAGGATTATTACCTGGATTGCTCGAGCTTGATCCACCCGTGAACGACCAAACAAAAATCCTTCTAGCCGGATTTAATCCCGAGATCACAAAACAGCTGTTACGTGATGAATATGATCGAACAATCCACAAAACCGAACTGGTTTGTCCTTGTGGTTGGCGCCGGTTTTAGGAGAGAGAGGGAGAGGGTTTTTCGGTTTCTTTCAGAAAACTAGTTGTATGAATGAATTACTGGTAAGCCTTAACCCTTATTTATATGGAAGAGTTTCCATATAATAAGGCTTCCTTATTCAATAATAATCATCCTTATGGAATTATTCTTTTTTTTTTTGCTAAAGAAAAGAATATTCTATTCCATTTTAACTGGATAAATTACATTAATTAATTACTCAATCTATTATATATTTATTTACCTAATAAATATATAATCCATATAATTAATCAATAAACCTTTAACTTTGGTATGTCTGACTAAAAATACCAATAGATTTATAATTGACTATTATAAACCTAATCTCTCCAAACTGGGATTATTTTACTTATTTGATTTACAGGTCCTCACAGGTGTGACCCTCAAGTGTCTTGTAATATTGGATGTGTGATTACTGGTTTGTCAACTTATGCACATAATTACTAACAACTACCATCGACCATTGACCACCACTATTTTGCTACCAATACTACCACTGTAGGCCACCCCGCCTCTACCATAACAGCCCCATCATCGACTACCACTGCCTACCACTACCCCAACACAACCACTACTTCCACCACATCAGCCACAATCACTTTCTCCAACCTTGTCGACTGCCACCACCATTACGATCCACCATCTTTACTGCTTCTACCTCTACAACCACCGTCGACACCTACTATTACCGCTCATCACAAACTCCACTATTATCATTGCCCATCATTTCCACCATAAACCACCACCACTCCTCCACCACGTTGGTTACAAGTACCTATTCCACCATTGTCTATCGCCACTACTGGGACAAGTGTAATGTATTTAGATTAAAGAGGTCAAATGATCCCATAAGCTTTTACATATTGTTGTTTTTTAATTATCAATTTTAGTTTTTCTTATATATATATAAATATATTATTTCGAAACCCAAAAAAGCTTTTTTGACCTAAACAAAATATTTAATTTAGTTTTAAGATTTTAAGAGAATTGTTCCTTTTATACAAGTCAAACCTTAAGCCTTACAAGATATGGCGATAACACAACATTTTTCAAGACGTGATATACAATGACAATTTTTTATGTCATATATAGAATTATACACACATAACTGTTTTATATAAATTTATTTTAACGAAATAATGATATTAAAAATATACGTTCATGTTAAAAAAAGAAAAACATATAGATTATTATTATAACGTTTTGATTCAATATGTAAAATAAAACTTACAAAGGTAATTTTATAACTTCATTTTGATTATGAGACCATAACGTTTATTAAGTTTGTGAAATTGTAGGTGATGAAATTAGATAAATTCATAAAAGTGTAAAAAATAAAGTTAAATATGTAACAACACAAAAGATAAAATAAAAATAATAACAAAAATTACCTTTTTTTGGAAAAAAAATTCACATCGTACTAAAAACGTACACCGCGGCGCGGTTTAGCAAGCCACGCCTTACAAAAAGACCATGAGACATTTCGTAACGTCGGAGACGCGCGTCTGGCATGCGCTACCACGTGCCTTCTTTTAACACTGTGAAAAATACTAATTCGTAGATATTATTTTAATACTGATAAGAAGAGTTATCGTTAAGTATGGGACAAGAAACCTCGACGCCATAGCCAAAACCAGGGAGGGGAGTTTTATAGGAGCAAAATGGTAGTGGTAATGGCTTGGAATGGCTATATGCTTCCTCCTCAAACGGAAGGTATACCTACACCTCCTACACGGCGGTTTGTCGGTCGCCGGAAACTCTGTTTCGACGGAGTTTCCTCTGTATGTTCTTCTTCATCAGACACCAATCATCACGATGGCTCCGTTTCACCTCCTCCTCGCATTTTCACCACCAAAACGTAATATCAAACATTCATACTCCTTGATTACTTATATCTGCTATCTCAAAATCATCTGTTGTTATTCATTGATTGCTTGTTTTTGTTTTGTGTGGAATTGTTGTGGTTTTTTGTAATTGAGATTGTGTTATTGACAAGTAATTCTAGTGGAATTTGGAAACCCTAGCGGAAATCTGTTATTGAGATAAGTAATCTAGTGGAATTGAGATAAGTAATCTAGTGGAATTGAGATATAGTAATGAGATATGAGAAATTTGGAAACCCTAATTGGAAAGATGCATAGCTGTGGTCACATTGCCTAGCCCAATTCCAACTCAATGACTACAGTTTGAAGATTTTACAACTCTGATTAGGCATTGAGTGGCTTCGGGTTCGGTTGGTTGGGTTTTGGTGCTCCCTTATAATGCTACCTGCTTTTAAGTTGGCATTATGGCTATTGCCTTTTTCGTTATTTTCCGAGCCTTTTCATATACTTTGTTGTTCATGCTTATTATAGAGTTGGTGAAAAAGCATTTAAAGATTTGGGAGAGGTTACAAGGGGGTTTCCTATGACACGCAGAATGCTGTTAACAAGTTTATTGATGCCATTGTATTTTCCCCCTTCAAGGTACTCATCAGGTTCGAACAATCCATCTTTGAGCAATTATTTTTCAACAAGTGTTCATGTACTTCTTATGGCAGGAATTTCACTTGACCAAATTACAATTCAATTTGATAATTCTTATCTTTCCCTTGTTATGTATCTGGTGATTCACATGTGATTGGGTTGCTGTTCATGTTTTGGTGCCTTTAGGGTTTAGTGTTGATTGCTAGAGTTGTTATGTTCTTATGGCATGAATATTACATTTTACTTGGCTACAAATATTTTAATTCAATCTAATAATTCTTATTTTTCACAAATATAATGTGCTATCTGCTGATTTACATGCAAACGGGTTGCTAATAATGTCTTGGCCACTTTAGGGTTTAGGGTTTAGTGTTGATCAACTAGAGTTGTTTTTATTTGCCATTGATCAATCCCTGAGCCATGACATTTTCATTTGAGAATTTGGATATGCACGAAAAATGCCCAAGCCCAAATCCCAATCCTAAAAAGCCCGTGCTTAGTGAACCCGACCTTAAAGCTTGATCAGGCCAACCTTTTCTGTTCAAAGGCCCGATTAGGGCCCGGTATGTAAGGCTGTGTTTGGCAAAAACGCTAGTTGGAGTAGCATTTCAAGAGCTTTTTGTAGCTTTTTCCAATTATACCCTTATTAATATTAATTATTATACCCTAAGATACCCTTTTTGGTCATTTTACATGCTCATAAGCTAGCTTTGAAACGCTAGTTGGAGTAGCGTTTCACGAGCTTTTTGTAGCTTTTTCCAATTATACCCTTATTAATATTAATTATTATACCCTCAAATACCCTTTTTGGTCACTTTACACACTCATAAGCTAGTTTTTGCCAAACATAATTTATTCATAAGCTAGCTTATCAGCTACGAGCTAGCTTATCAACTACGAGCTAGCTTATCAGCTATCAGCTACCAGCTACCAGCTAGCTTATCAGCTACCAGCTAGCTTAGTAGTCAACTGTCAACAACTAGCTTATCACCTATCAGCTAGCTTATCAGCTACCAGCTAGCTTATCAGCTAGTTTGCCAAACACAGCCTAAAACTCCAATATCGACCCTCTTTTTAATTCCAAATCCCGACCCAACCTGAGCCTGAAAAAGAAAAAAATCCATGGCTTTCTGCATCTCTATTTGAGATCTCTAATTGATATATAAACGTGGGTTGTGCAGCTTATGCTTTAGGAGACCCATCTTTGACAGTTGAACAAGTAACACCTGTTGTTATTCCGTCTGGGCCACTTTTTCCACCTGAGGTTTGCATCAACCGTTTCTGCTTCATCGCTTCTTTACTTCTTCTTGAAGTAGTTCTGTTGTATATTTACATTTTCCCCCTTTATAATGGATGTTTATGGCAGGTAAATTGATATGTGTATGCTTGGCAGGAAAGAATCGTCAAGCTATTCGAGAACAACACTTACTCCGTTGTGAATATATTTGATGTAACTCTACGGCCGCAACTTAACATTACGGGGGCTGTTGAGGTAATTGGCAATAAACATTGCAAACATGCTCATTTATTTGCTCCCATACTCTCTCCGTCCCAAAATAAGTGTCCACATTTCTATTTCAGTTTGTGCCAAAATAAGTGTCTATTTCCTTTTACCCTTGATTATATGATGTAGTTAATTACACTATCTATTGTTAAGGGTAAAAGTGTCATTTGCATTGTGGACGTTTATTTTGGGACGGAGGGAGTAGTTGGCCGGAAGTAGTTGTCTGATATGTAGATCATTGGCAGATTCCGGAAGGAAATGGTTCTGGAGTTGTTTGGGATGAAGAAGGGCACATCGTCACGAATTACCATGGTAAGGGCATGTGTTTCCTGTTCTCTGAACTTCAGTTTCTTTGATTGATTTTTGTTGGCAAATTGTATGAAACTGATATTTACTTTGGTATGATTCCTAGTTTGAGTAACATACTTTCGTAACATTCAGGTTGGTATCTCACATGTGGAATCTGAAACACTTGGATCAAACTACGTTACAAAAAATAGGAATCAAACCAAAGTATGTTGCATGTTCATGCATTCTTGGATGTAAACCTAGAGCATCTCCAAGTCAAAATCTCCAAAAAAGAATTCCATTCAATTCCAACAATTTCTCCATTTTAGAGATTTCAACATTAATTATATTATTAAGATATTTAGTACAATTAAGAAGATATGATTTTTCTCTTCTAAACATTTAATTTCAAGGATTTTCATTGAATGGAATAATATAAAAATCATTTCTCTCTCTCAAGTAATCATTTTTCGGAGAGTTCTCTAAATTTAGAGAATTTCACACACTCTCTCCCATCTTCTTCGTTTGAAAGAAGGTTTTGGAGAATCTATCGGAGCAAAAAAACTACCCAAAATCCCCAAAATCTTAAATTTGGAGAATTTGTTGGAGATGTTCTAACTTCTAAGTACCTAAGGGTGCGTTTGGTTGGAGAAAACTGTTTTCATTTTCTTAGAAAACATTTTCGGAAAATGGAGTTGAGTTTTCATTTTAAGTTTTCCATAAAAATTTTAGAAAACACGTTTGGTTGAAATGATGGAGTTCCCATTTCCATTAGAAATCGCGTTTAGAAAATTTTCGAAAACTACTAAAATCACTTTTCTAATTTACATAGAATTTAGAAAACAAAAAATTTTCATTTTCTTGGAAAACTTTTGAAAACTAAATAAACCAAACGCGTTTTCTAAATTTTCATTGGAAAAATTTCCTGGAAAACTGGAAAATTTCCACAACAAAACACACCCTAAATGTTTGAGATGTCACATCTGAGGTACCAAAATAAAGATTTTGAAAGTACCGTGCACAAAATAGGAACCGGATCCAAGTACATTGCATTTCATGCAAATTTGTCTTTCATTTTTCTTTCTTTTTGGATCTTAATGTAATGCAGACATTGTTCTACATTCATTAAGATCTTTTCTCATCAAGCTCTTCCTCATTTTGTTTGATTATGGTGTTAGGACTTGTTTCTTCCTCGTGTTTCTTCCTCGTTTTTTATTCATGATGGCCTTTTGAGTTATTCATAGGACATAAGTTACACAATTATCGATTCCAGACACAAAGTGTCTAGCATTGGCTGATCAATTTTGGTGTAATACCATAGTACTAGTTTGTTGATCATTGGTATGTAGCATATATAGCACTAACTATTTGTATGGTTGTCCAGTTATTGGAAATTCTCTATCAAGGAATCCAAAACTTGGAGAAGTTGTTGCACGGGTTAATATTCTTGCCTCAGAAGGGTGAGATTATGGTTTTTGGTCTTATGTTATATTCAAGTACTCCCTCCGTCCCAGAATAAATGTCTACAATGAAAAAAACACAAAATTTAAGAAATGTGTACTTACATTTTTTTAATTAACTAAATGACAAATTTACCCTTCACAATACAGGGAGTAATGAACTTTTCGATATCAGAATTAAAGTTATAACTGAAATTAGGCACTTACTTTTGAAAATGGACACCTATTTTGGGAGAAACTAAAGTAGAAATGTGGACGCTTATCAATATAACCTTAAATATTTTAGGAACCCAAGAACCACCTATTTGGTAAGTACCCATCATGAATATATTATCACATTATTTATCATGAATACTCGCAACCCCTATACATACATACATACGTATACACACAATGACTCACCAAATACCTTGTGTGTAACAAATTGATAGGGTACAAAAGAATTTTGAAGGCAAGTTAATTGGTGCGGATCGCTCCAAGGATCTTGCTGTCTTAAAGGTAAACAAAAATTTAAATATTGTTTCATTCGTGATACTCTTTTCCTGGATTTTTCTTCTTTCTTGATCGAGCACCTGACCTTAAAAGTTATGTAGTTCATACATGAGCTTGCATATGCTCTGAATACCTCCTCCATCATTCTCTCTTTTTGAAGGACTTGGCCAAATTTATAAAAAGTGACATCCCTCTTCTACCCTTTCTATGGCAATCATTCTTTTTCGGCTTTAATTAATAGCATATATGCTCTTCTATTTGAAAATAGATTCTCTTATTTGACGAAAGCTTTGGTCAGTAAAATTACATTTAGTATCAACAGATTCTCCATTTTGGATATTCCAACATCAATTACTCCTTCCGTCCTAAAATAAGTGTCCATATTTCTATTTTACCTTGTTCTAAAATAGCTATCCACTCTCAAAAGTAAGTGTTTAATTTCTAACTATGAAATGAAATATTTTTTATTGCACTCTATCAATAAGGTTACAATTGTCATTTAGCTAATTAAAAAGTGCAACAATTACACATTTCTGAAACTGTGTCTTTTTTTTTTTTTTTTTCATTATGGACATTTATTTTGGAACGAAAGGAGTATAGTATTAAAGTATTCGTTAATACTAAAAAAGTACTCTCTCTTCATCAACTTTTTGGCAAGTTGGAGAGTTATTCTCTCCCTTCCTCCATTTAATTTTCGAGGGCGTTCCAAATTTGTCAAATTTTCTGCATTTTGGAGAGAGTTTGTAAGGCAGAAAAGGGGGTAAAAACTCCATTATTTATTTTTTCTTCATTTTGACAGAGCCCTTGGAGATGCTCCAATTCTTATTTGTGTTATTATATTGATTATTTAGGTGGAAGCGCCCACAGAGCTATTGAGACCGATGAATGTGGGTCAATCTTCTTTTTTAAGAGTTGGCCAGCAGTGTTTAGCCATCGGAAATCCATTTGGGTTTGACCACACACTCACGGTAGGGGTTATTAGTGGGCTCAACCGAGACATATTTAGTCAAACTGGAGTCACAATCGGTGGAGGAATTCAAACAGACGCTGCTATCAACCCTGGAAACAGGTTCCCTTAATCATACTTTTACAAATTTTAGGACCAAATATCTGTAATACTAAGAATCATAACTAATTTTTTGTCCTTATTTACAAATTCAGAATTCACAAGTAATTTTTGTTGTTTCCTTTTGAAAATATTAAGAATCTCTATGTTATAACGTTGGCAGTGGAGGCCCTTTGTTGGATTCTAAAGGAAATTTAATTGGGATCAACACTGCAATATTCACTCAAACAGGTATTTTGTACCATCTTTTTTTGTTGTTGAATAATACTACTATGGGGGGATGTTCAAATGAAAACCATAAATATTTTGAGACCTGTGAACCAACTATTTGTGATGAATATCGTGATGGACATTCCTGATGAAAATGCACAATATCATTAAATGAAAATGCATGATATTCATGATGAATAATGAAAATGCATGATATTCATGATGAATAATATCCGTAAATATTTAGGGTTATTCCTTATGAATAATGGTTGAAATAGTTGGTTCCCAGTTCTCAAAATATTTATGGTTCTGATAAGAACCAGATTTACTAAATCATTATAATAAAAGAAACAATAGTCGGATGCTTGATTAACAAGAAAAAGGATAGGTAACTAGCTGTTCGAGAGGCTAGACTCTCCCAAGAACAAACATAAAATATTATTCTCCCCTCTTTCCCCTATTTATTAACTCTAATGGGCTTGGGCTTGAGGTCAGTACATAACAGGTTCTCATTTGAACTTCCCCTAGGACCATCGATCATATAATTTGCAAAATTTTGTCTAAAATGTACCTTGGATTGAAGAGCAAACTGCAATAGACTTGAAATTAACACTATGGATGTCTCGATGTGACGCTAATCCCAACATATTATTGACTTTACAGGGACATCAGCCGGTGTGGGATTTGCCATTCCTTCCTCAACAGTGGTCAAGATAGTCCCTCAGTTGATTAAGTTTGGGAAAGTAAGTTATTACCCCTTCACATTTAAATTCATCCTGGAATATAAAAACCAAACTGAACAAACCCACTATATCCCACGTTAATTCTTTAGATTATTGAAGAATCCCGTTTGGTTATCCATAAGCTAGTTTTTTGAAACACTACTCCAAGCAGTGTACAAGCTCACCAAGGGCTCTTTTCCAATTATGCCCCATGTGTTTTCCAATTAAGTTTTTAACATGTCCTTTTAGGTCCTTTTAGAGCATCTCCAACAGCTTCTCAAAATGGAGAAAATGGAAAATATGGGAGTTTTGGACTAATATTTTTCTACAACAGCTTCCCCAAAACTATCTCCAAAATGAACAAAGTAGGAGAGAGAAGGGTTTTTTCTCCAAATATGGAGGAGATAACCCCAAAAATGATTACTTGGTGGGAGCACCAATATGAAACTTTTGCAAATAAATATTTATAGAGAGAAATAATAGTTTAATAGACGAATGAAATATTTTAATATTATAATCAATGTTGGATTCTCCAAAATGGAGAATCTGTTGGAGCTGAATGTAATTATTTTTAAAGATTTTTGACTTTTGGTTCTCCATTTTGGAGAAATTTCGGGGAAACCGTTGGAGATGCTCAAACATTGTTATTTAGCTTATTAACCAATTTTTTTAAAACCAAACGTGACTACTGTATCGGCTAGCTTATTGCCTTCTACATATAGTTTATCAACCAACAACTAGCTTATCAGTTAGTTTGCCAAACATGCCCTAAATCAACTGCACTCCAGAATGTAGTCAAGAAATCATTCTTGTATTCAATATATAGTTTCTCTTCAACTCCGTCTTAGTTTTTAGCTTTTACCATTTTGCTGCTGCATTGATTTCATTTGCCATCAATCCATCATCAAATTAGTTTTTGAACATCCACATCTGGGTTATGTTTGTTAGGTTGTTCGGGCTGGTTTGAATATTGAGATTGCTCCCGATCTTGTTGCAAATCAACTTAATGTCCGAAACGGAGCTCTCGTTCTGCTGGTAAATGATCATCGCACTAGCAATGCTGGTTCGTGACTTGGGTAATCTTTCAATGATGTTTGTTTTTTGTGGCATTTAGGTTCC
Organism: Centaurea solstitialis; assembly: GCA_030169165.1. Classification (NCBI taxonomy): domain Eukaryota; kingdom Viridiplantae; phylum Streptophyta; class Magnoliopsida; order Asterales; family Asteraceae; genus Centaurea; species Centaurea solstitialis. The sequence continues at coordinate 68,492,400 of CM058041.1, forward strand.
TGCAAATAGTCAGGCAGCAAGAGTTGGTCTTCTTCCCACCACCAGGGATTTGCCGGTAATATTGTTCTCGGTGACACCATTCTAGCGGTCGACAACAAGCCCGTGAGTTCTCTACTATACCTTTCTTCACCTGTTTATTAACTTATAACTGAAACGGGTCGTATATAAACTACCTGAAAAGCTAGTTGTTGGCTAATAAGTTAGCTGATAAATTATCCATTAGATGACAGTGTAAAATGACTTAAAAGGTAAAACATAAGAGGGCATTTATGTAAAATGTAAGGGACATAATTGGAAGTAAGTGAGAAAACGCTAATAAGCTATCTGAAGTTACTTTTCAAAAACCTAGCTTATGGCTTATCTAAAGATGCATGCTGATATGGCCCAACGTTAGAGGTGTGTGTAGTCCATATGTGTGAGGTCCTCGGTTCAAACCTGGGCAATGCTCATCTGCCAATAATATGCATGCGCTATTTACCTCCCCCCATGATGACCGTGGGATCGATGTTGTGGGGGTGTCTTAGAGGGTGACAACGCTAAGAATATGATGCCTTTAGAAAGACTGAAGAACACACATTTTTTTACAAAGTTTTCATCGATCGAGAGCTATCCATAATAACGAGGACTATCAAAAGATAATTTAACGAATAGTTGCGGACGTCGTTTCAGAAAGATAAATGACGCATAAACTGAACTAAGCCTCGCAAATTTCACAGAGTTGAGTTTGGGGGAGGGTAAGATATACCCAGACCTTACTTCTACTGTTATGTGAAAGATGAGAAAAATACATAATTAGTGGTCCATGACGTTGACCTAGTGAGCTGAGGGAGGGACACTTACTCAGTCAGCGATTAGTGGTGACCCAGTCTGCTAAAGCGGTTAACGTTTATCCAATTTGTGTTTGATGACATGCATGTTTGATTTTATTCAGGTTAGGAATAAAGCAGAGTTTTTAAAAACATTAGATGATTATAGTGTGGGAGATAAGGTTGTGTTAAAGTTGCAAAGGGGTAATGAGACCTTGGAGATGCCTATTGCTTTAGAGGAGACTACTTCATGAGAACATATTGCTTACTGCCTTTTGATTCATTTGGTTTTGTAAATTGGATTAATATTATTGTATTTACAACTTTTGAAATCATGTTGTTTTGTAAATTCTACAAGTACAAACTTCTTAATATATGAACTACAGAGATGGCTACATTTTCTATATGTTGGAGAAAATTTGGAGCAAATTTCTCCATTTAAAAAAAATCTGTTAATTCTTGAATCTTGAGTCATAGGGACCAATAGTGCAATATAGTGTAAATCATAGGGACCAATAGTGCAATATAGTGTAAACTACCGGGACCAACAGTGTAATATAGTGTAAACCATATGGATCTTTTTCATGATTATATCAAAATAGGGACCAATAGTGCAATATAGTGTAAAATACAGGGACCAAATATGTAATTTACTCTAAGTAATTTACTCTAAGCTTTATGTTATGGATACTTTCTAATTAGATTGGACATGAAATATACTGGATTTGTCTTAGTTTGTAAAGGATACTTTAAAGAGTTTCATTCTTGTCTCCAAGATCCCATCAAAATCAATAAACAGTATTATTTTAGCAGATAAATTATTTAATGATGAAATATAATAGCCATCTTGGATAGATTTTTTTAGGTTTTGTCTTTCTTGTTTTAATAATTAAGACTTGATAAAGTCAAGAGGTTCTGCTTCACATGCCTTCAATCACGCCTATGACCATCATCTCATTAATTATATATGTAGTTAGTCAATCTTGTTAACTTGTTGGTCAAAGGTGTCTTCTATATAAACAAAGTCACTCCCCTAGCACCAATCAACAAGACTATGCCTATAGACGACTCTTTTAAGAAACCAGGTGCAGTTCCATTCAAGTGGGAGATCCGACCGGGGGTCCCCAAGCTTCCGAAACACGACCAACCACCTTCCAACCACCACCTCAAACCACCACCAGCCAATGCCAATGGCTTCCTTTTCGACAAGCCCAGGATGATTGGACGAGCCGAAGTTGTATCGTCATCAGGATGCTTTCCATCCCGAAAAGGAGACCAAACGAAAACAAACAAGCTCCATGTATACAGATCGGACCTGGAGACGTTGTCCCGATGGTCCATGTCGACTCAAAAGTCATCGTCACCGTTTTACGACGACTCATCCTCTTCCTTCTCATCCAGCTTCCGGTCATCTCCGCCGACGATGACTGATGTGGAATGGGCAGGGTTTGGTCTTTTTTGAGGCTAACTAGCTAGCTATCACGCATGGGCGGACTTAGTAAAGTGTCGATGGTGGTACGTGCCACCGTATCGTTCCTCTGTCGCAATGTAAAAAGAATATGGGGTCGTGGCACCGTGTCAATTTGTTGTGTGTCACTATATATATTTGAAACTACAATAAAAACACAAGTTTCTCTTAGTGGAGTTGGCTAATTCTTTGCTTTTCAAATGTGATGTCTTGTGTTCAAATATTGTTAGTCATTTTTCTAGTTTTTAGCTTTTAATATCATATTTATTATGTTTCTAAATAAATTATAATAATAAGACTCGAACATAAGATCTTTCATTTAAAGAAGAAGGAACCAACCTTTAGACCAATGTTAGCTATATAAAAAATATATCTATATGTAACAAACGAAGCAATTGAATCGATGTGATCTCCTTGCAGTCAATTCATGTCGATTTTAATATCAAGATTTTGTTAATTGATATAATTTTCAACCCATATCAGAAGCACATTTGCTTTAAGCATCAACTATCTTGTTACAAAAAATGTTAGCCTTTTCAGCCATGTGTTAGCTTCCTCCAAAGCTAAAGCAGAGAGCTAAGACCTTGAAGTAAATATGTTTGTAATAAACCTCACTTGTTAACACTTAATTTTTTCTGTAACTACCTAATATGTCCTTGAGCATGAAAGAATTTTTGCAGTTTAGTTGTCAAAAACTGTACAAAAATTGGAATCATTCAAGTAGGATGTTTAGCTATTTGTAGAAAATAGCAAGGTAAGGAATTTTTTTTTGGTACAACCCGTTAAAGAAATTTGTCAAAAGCTACATTAATATACTTGACCTTTTAACAGAAATCTGAAAATTTAAACCAAACCTTTGCTAATGATGTACATCCAATGGTTAGTTTAAATAAATCCAAAATCTGGACTTAAACGAAACATTAATAAACCTCCAAATCAATCTTAATGTAGTTTCAAATTAGTAATAAATCAGAACTCGGGTGATTGCTGATGAAAAAACGTCGATGAAACATATAATCGAAAATCAAAAGTGAGTTGAGATTACATAGTCTTGCAATTCACAAAGAATGTTAGGGTTTGAATAATACATAATTATTCAAATGAAAACTCAAATTTGATTGCGCACATAAAGATAACCAAGAGTGCACCACATGTCCTATTCGACTCATATTCAGTTTGAATAAAACATAATTATTCAGACTGAATAATTATGAACCACCTCAATGGTCACATAAGCAAATAATATAGTTGAGTTGTATGTTTACATCATTCACTACATCATTATGGTAACTTGCTAATGGTTAACAAGGTTGCCTAGGTACCTAAATAAAAAATATATTCTTAAAGTTTTAAGTGGTGACACAATTTGACTGTAAAATAATATCTATTTTTATAAAGAAATCTATTGGTTGGTTTTTTATCTTTAGATAGAAAACTCATCTTCTAGTCCGGTCTACATACATATTTAAAAACACAAGAGGTATATAAAAAACAATTTGACAATTGGGCAACTTTACCTAGGCCTTTTGTACATAGGTAGGAGAATTTACCATCTTAGTTATTAAAATCATGTGTCAACACTTGAGTATGAAAAAACCATATAGTGACATCCTTCAGAAATGTAATTAATTTTCCCCTTTCAACAAAACAATAAAACTACATCTCGTCCCACCGTATCTATCATTATGGATTTATACATGGCCTAATATTTGGAATATCACATCTCATGTATCAAAACAAAGGGTTTGAAAGTACATTATCCAAATAGGAATAGAAACACAACCGCTTAACTAAATTGCAAAATAATTTGTTTTTTTGAACGGCAGATAACTCACACAGGGGGTATCCGGATCCAAAAGGGCACTGACTAATCTCCCGCGCCCATGAACCGGCCCTATGGACCAGCCCATGAGCTAAATACCACAACAAGTCGTCGCCTGCGGGGTTTGAACCTTGGCCAACTGAGGATACCATCCCCTAAAGGCACAAGGTTGTTACCTCCACCCACTAGGCTAAACCCATCTTATTAACCCAATCAATCTATCAACCTATTTCAACCCATACAATTAGAGATGCATTGAATTGCAATTATTCAAACATTCAAATGTCTTCAATCCAATTAATACAATCCTACTAAAAACTAGCAAGGCCTCGGTATTTCAAAAGGTTTCATTTATTTATTATATTCATAAAATTAAAAATTCTATCTAGAACCTTGCCCCCTTTTTACCTGACACTCTTAGCAAACATTCATGTAAGTTTTACTTCTATTTACCTTGGATGAATATAACTTTTAATGGCTACCAAAAGAACAACGTTAAACTATATATATACCTTTTATTATTATGTTTTGCTGTTTTATTAAAAGATAGTGAGGGAATTAAAAGGGTCACCATGGTATTCTTTTCTAATCTTCATAGTTGATTAGAAGTGTTTATTTTTTGATATGAAGCATAAATGAATTAACTTCACTTCTTCAAAAAGAAATATAATGGATTCAAAATTAAGTCTTTCCTTTCATAAATTTTCGACTTCATTCTAGTAAATTAAACCAAGTAAGTTCAATAAATCTCATATAAATTATACGTTAAATTCACTTTTACGATCATATAGTATCTCCTTTGTCGTGACAACCTTATTCTTTTGAGGCGTTCATGAAAAAAGAACCAATTAACGAAGCCAGAAACAAACACATATTATTAAAGAAAAACAATTTAGCCTAAAATTTGAACCTAGGAACAATAATTAATCTATTAAAAAAAAACTTTAGCCCAACATCCATCCGGTCATATCCCAACCGAAGTCCAAAGACAATGGATCAATTACCGAAAACCCCCGATTAAACCCCAAAACATATACATTCAAATTAACGAACATATAACGTAATACATTATTTTTTAAGTAACCATAGCAAAGGGTTGAGTTCTAGTGAAAAATTGAAATTAACATAAAAAGTACAACAAGTAGTTATCAACCGTTGGATTAGAAATGCATGGACATTAAGATAAGATGTATCAGAACAATTTCTTTTTAAAACACAATTCATGGAGGACATAAGATTAAAAATGGTCAACGATTCAAATTCACTTTTCATGTTTCATGTTAAACTCAACTTTCACACGATACTTCACCCTACAACATATACCTTTAAATTGTAACATCCTATCCCACAAATAGCAAATCATAAGCTAAAAGTTCACTACAAGAAAAATGGGCTATAGTGAGAAGCAAAAATCCTCACCAAATGTCAAAATGTCCTCACTAAAGCTCTATAGTGAGGACATGTCCTCACCTTAGTTTCCTCACTACACGCCCGACTCTAAAAGTAACTAGTGAGGACCATTTTGCTTCTACGGTGAGGACATTCATCTGCTATAAATTAAATGGAAATGAAATTACTATTCGTTATCGGAAGGACATGTCCTCGCTATAACTAATTATAATAATTAGAATATAATCACCTATAGTGAGCATATGTCCTCACTATAGCTAATTTAATATAATTATGCCTAATTGAAATAATTACCTAATTATAGTAATTAGAATACCTATGGTGAGAGTAATTTAATTTTCTATTGTGAGGACATGTCGTCATCAGAGATGATTATATTAAAAGAAATATATTTACCTATAGTGAGGACATGTCTTCACTATATGAAATTTTAATAAACAAAAGTGTATTTACCTACAGTGAGGACATGTCCTCACAATATCCTTATTTTTATTTTGACAGAACCCTGCTGTATTTATTTCGAAATGGGCTATTTTTACCTGTTTTTGACAGTTCCAAATTCCATACAATATAACCAAAAAATCATCAATATAACCAAAAAATCATCGATATAACCAAAAGATCATCAACAACATCCTAGAGTCACAAAAAACAAATGTCAAAGTAGTAATATTTAACACATAACAAAGTTCCATACTAGAAACACCTACTCTTCAACCCTCATCGCCGTCTTCTTCTTCGCTATATTCAAGTTTGATGTTGTTAGCTTTCAAACAGCGTAGGAGAGCGTTGAATTTAGACTCTGATCGCGAATTTGGCTTGGCCATCATCCTATCAACCTCAACTTGCATGTACGAACGTTCTTCATAATCGGTACGACGTATAGCTTGTCCGCATCCTCACTTGTGCCCATGATGCTTTCCCAACACTTGTTCCATGATTTGCTCCTCGGTCATTGGGTTGAGAAGATCGACTTGGGCCTCTTTTAATGCCAACATTTGTTCCTATTCAATTGTAGATTTCTTTCAGCTTATATAAATTACAAAAGTGTGGATCATGCAAAAACAATGAAGATTTAACATCGTCTATAAAAATAAGATAAGACTTAAAGATTTCAAGTTGTACTCGAATTAACAAGAAACCGGGATATGCTCAGAAGATTTTATTGCGAAACTAATGAACAAGTGCAAAAGTATATAAGCTATAAACTTCTTTTAACACTTTAAGATAGCATGTTTTTTCATTTGGTCTTATCTTTTTTAGGTCCTATAAACATCATGTTAGAAGACTTATTTTAGGCATCTTATAAACACAACTTTGTTAAATTCTTATAGTGATGGACAATAGAGATGATAATTCTCTCACTACCCTTTATCTCAACAAAGGAAAAATGTTAGAATTGTTTATAGACATTATATTTTACAACCTTACTTATCAAATCAATAAGTAATGAGTAAGCTTATTCTAAAGATCATTGTTTCCTTAAAAAGGCCAATGATCTTTATCTTAATGGTTAAGATGAATAGAAGCAACTGACTTACAAGCTCTACAAGTGACGGTGCGGCTGGTGGTGATGGTGGAGACGGCGGCTGGTGGATGGTGACGGTGATTCAGACGGTGACTCACCAAAACTTGCCCTATTTTATTTAGGATGTTTGATTGTTGATTGAAGTTTAGTAATTGGCATAAAACAACAAAGAGAATATACATGTTAAGAGTCTAAGAAAGCATGATATATTTAGCAATCAACATACCATTCAACAAAAGCTTAAGCCATAATAGAATTGCAAATAAGATATCAATGCTCTACAAAAAACACAACCATTATTTAAATAATCAAATTAATAACAAAACCCTACTTTTTTATCTGAGTAACTATGCAAGCAAGAACTCAATAATCAAAAGATTATCAAATTGAAGTTCACAAATCAGTAAGCTAAAGAGTTAAGCAACCAAAACAAAATAGCCTGAAAATTCAAACATGGGAAAGTCCAAAACCAAATCCAAATTGGGATAACCAGTGAACACATCTCAACATGGCTCAACATCCTAATCCAAACAAAAGAGTAATCTTCATAGTTGATATCCATTTGAAAGCAAGAACAAAAAACCTTCAACATCATCATAAACTAGAAATAGAAAAGCTTATTTCCTTAAGACACTATAATGTATGTAAAAATAACAATAAACTACTTCATACTTGGTGTAAATCCATTATAGTTAATTAAACCACCAATCACAAAATCAAAACATCCCCGTAATGGAAACCAAGTACTTAACCAATCACAAATTCACATAATCAAAAGATCCCCAAAGATAGAATGTCGATTTAAAACACAATAATAATATAACACTAGTGACAAAAGAAAGCATGTTTGGCAAAAACTAGCTTATGAATATGTAAAATGACCAAAAAGGATATATTTGAATTTAATAAATAATATTATTAAGGGTATAATTGGAAAAGGCAACAATAAGCTCCTCATAAGCTACTCTAAGTAGCGTTTCAAAAAGCACAGCTAGCTAGAGGTGAGCATTGGCCCCGGAATTGGTATTATCTAGACGGTCCGGTTCTCATTCCTTTAAATCGGCTATTTTCGATTCCGGATCCAAATGTACGGTGCCAAATATGCGAGTAAAAAATGGGACCAGACCATTTGAAACAGTTAATGTCCAACTAGATTGATCTAACATCAGATATATCAATTAACGTCCATTGGATTGGTTAAAGCCCACCTACATCGATCCAAGACCAGATATATCAGTTAAAGCCCAATTGGAACGATTAATGTCCAACTAGATTGATCTACACCAGATATATTAATTAAAGTCCATTGGATCGAAACAGAACTAGATCGATTAAACCCAACTAAAACACACTTGGATCGATTTAGGCCCAATAAAACATACTTGAACTGAATTAGACCCAATAAAGCATAATTAAACCGATTTAGGCCTAAGTAGATCGATTCAAGCCCAATTACATCGATTAAGTCCTAACTCGATCAGTCAAAGCTCAATTAGATCGATTCAATCCCAACTATATTGATTAAATCCTAACTCGATCGATCAAAGCTCAATTAGATCGATTCAATCCCAACTATATTGATTAAATCCTAACTCGATCGATCAAAGCTCAATTAGATCGATCCAAACCCAATTGGATACACTTTTGTGTACTTGTCCCATTTAGGCCCAATAAACCCAACTAAAGCCCAATAAAGTATACTTGGATCGAATTAGGCCTAATAAACCTAACTAAAGCACATTAACTTAAGTAAGATCCAGTAAAACTGAACAAAACACGCTAAACTCAAGTAAAGTACAATCATGGTGAATACAACTCTAAAGAACCCGATTACAGCTTAATGGTATGTAGGGCTTTGTGGGTTGTAGTGTCCCTTATTAATGAGTTGTGTTGTCAGACATTTGGGTCGTTTACATATGTATAATATAATGAATTAACCTACATACGTTGGATGTTGTGAATGATCGATAGTGAGATGTATTACGACATAACAAGTTCTTATGACTCTTAATGAATGTAACATTGACTAGGTCCAAATAACACCAAATAAGGCCTAGTATAACCACATAAAGCCTAGTAAGTTCAACGAAAGCCCAATAAAGCTTTAATACAACCAAATGAACCTAATTACTGTTTAATAGATTCTACTAGGCTTTCATACGGTGTAAGGACCCTTAATCATGAACTGTGTTAGCTAGGCCTACATGTATTAGGAGTTAGCCTACATACATGAGATTGTGTGAAAGATGGATAGTGAATAATATTTGAACATAACGAGTTTTGGGAGACTCTTGATGAACTTGATCATACTAGCTTAATGTTGACCACTAATAAACCGTTATAAACACTTATGACTTCCTTTAACGGTGAAGTCTAAACCTTAACTAGTAAATGTCAGAAACAATTACATATCGTATAACCCTAGCTTTAAAAACTTTATAGATGGATGCCAAATTTCACCAAAAAAGTAGTTCGTGATTAACAACGATAAACACTAACGTAATTTATCGAGCAAGTTACAATCTTTGTTACAACTTTTTGCCGGAACTAATTATATTTAGGTGGAAAATTAAAGTTCTTAAAAACCTATTTTGTTTGTTTTTATATTTGTGGGGAAATGGAAAAACCTTCGGTGAGGACATGTCCTCTCCAAATGTAATATGAATATTTTGTGGGAAGCTAATTTATTTAGGTGGGAGATTAAAATATCTTAAAATTTTTTAGGGGAAATGGGAAAACCTTTGGTGAGGACATATCCTCTCCAAATGTAATATGAATATTTGGTGGGAAGCTAATTTATTTAGGTGGGAGATTAAGAAATCTTAAAATTTTTGGGGGGAAATGGGAAAACCTTCAGTGAGGACATGTCCTCTCCAAATGTAATATGAATATTTGGTGGGAAGCTAATTTATTTAGGTGAGAAATTAAAAAATTCTTAAAAATTTACGGGGGAAATGGGAAGACTTTCAGTGAGGACATGTCCTCTCCAAATGTAATATGAATATTTGGTGTAATATGAATATTTGAGGCGAAAATATTTATATTGGTCAGAGGAAAAAAGTCAAGGAAATAATTTGTTAGAAAAACCTATAGTGAGGATATATCCTTTCTAAATGAGAGTCAAACAAAAAAGTCAGCAAAAAGAACTTTTTGGAATTGTTTAAATTTTGAGTCGGAAAAGAAAAATCAAAAATAAAAACCAAATTAACTAGGGAGAGGACATGTCCTTACAATAGAGTAAGTCAAACTTCATTGTCAACACAGCGATATGATTTTGTCTTTTAGTGACATATGGTGAGGAAATTTTGTCCTCACTAAAATTTTTCCTCACTAAATGTCTTTTTTCTTGTAGTGGTTATGGATTATCAAAAACTTCCACCTTCATTCAAGTTAGATTTAAAGACATAAAAATCTCTTTTCTTTTATTTCTATAAATGGAAATAATCTTAAAAGGGCGACGTCAATAAAAAAAAGAAATCTTGTAATATTTCAAAAGAAGAAAAAAAGAAGAAAGTTTGATGATGCCAACACCACACTAGTGCAAAATAACAGTCAAATTTCTTGTTCAACTGCACCTTGATTTACAGTTGGGTGAACCATATCAACCTTAGTCATCTTTTTTTCAAGATACTAAAATTTTAAAATATTTTATAAGTTTAATTTGTGTTAATTACTAATTAAAAGTTTCTATTAAATATTTAATAGTTGTTGTTAAAATTTCTAGAGAAATTAAAGGGGTGATTTTTTCATAACAAATTTAATAATCTATATCAATGTACAATATCTAATTTGAACACAAATTGGTTTCTTATTTCTTTTTTCCACCTGATGATGATAGAATGTTATGAAACGTATCAAAGAGTTCACATTCGACAAACAAAATTTATATTTTTTTCTTCGAAACACACGTTGAATCCACTACAAGATAAATACTTCAAACAAATATAAAAGACAAAAACGTAAGATAAATAGATTTTTTGAGGTGTATTAGGCTAAGATCAATCGTGTTATATATGGACCTTAATTTTAACATCAAACGGTTCTAACTCTGTTATTTTTTATTTGAACAAATATTATTGCTTCATGTTGAAGTCCATACCGACTAAACTTGGACAATATTTTACCATCAATAAATATTAAAACATCAATTAATTATCTCTTTTTAGCTTTCTTTTGAAGAGTAATGGAACAACATAACTCCCACATAATCTCACATTATATCGGACACAACTTCTATCATTTTTATCGAGAGCATGAGAAAATCCGTCATCAAGGCTCTTTTATAAAGTAACCGGATCGATATCCACATCTCTTATTTTCTATTCTTAGTCATGATTCCACGTATATATTCTCGTATAATATCAGAACCAATATATATACCATCTTATAGACTCGGCACTCTGAAAAGTCAGTATTTGTCAACTCCTCTTTTATAAAATATAATCTGATATGTATCCAAATATCTCATTTTATATTCTTAATATCTCCCTCCATTAATATATACAAAAAACAATTCAATTCTTTAAATTTACCCTTGTCATTTTGTGTTGATTGGATCAAGTAAACTATCAACATATTTAAAAGATCTCAATTATTATATACATAATCAGTTAGTTTATCGGTCTCTTGAGATTATAAATCAACATTTATCTACAACAAAACTAAAAAGAATTCGTCATAAAAGATTGAAGTTTGCTTATTTAGTAGTCCAACACCTTGACTTGTGTTCTTGATTGCTGTTCTTCAAGACTGCTAAACCCTAAGCTTCTTCTTTCTTATTTCTATCTAAATTCATCGAAACAACCCTAAAAGTTCGGAAACAAACCCCTTTTCAGGAAGCATATATATCGGGTTACGGAAATTCAGAAACCCTAAACCCTAAACCTTAAACCTTGCAGATTGCCATTAAAAAGTTGAGAACTTGCTTCATTAATGTTCATGGATCAGAAGGGTATTAGTGATCAAACTGATGATCATAAGATGGATGACGTCATGTTACCTGGTTTCAGATTTCATCCGACAGATGAAGAACTCGTTGGATTCTACTTGAAGAAGAAGATTCAGCATCGATCTCTTCCTATCGAGCTTATTAAACAAGTGGATATATATAAATATGATCCATGGGATCTCCCAAGTAAGCAAATAGTTAGATGTTCTTAATTAATCTATTCTTAATTATGTTTGATATTTTAAAAAATATGCATGTTCTGTTATAAACAAAAAAATGATTAGGAACCTGGCTAATTCATCATGAATATGGACATGTTATTCATTATGAATGCGTGATAAGACATCCATATTCATAATGAATATGTGTTTCATGATGAATATATATTCTATCATGAATATGTGGTTCATGATCGAATATTTATCCGTAGACATAGCATATTGTTGGCAGTTCTTAGATTCCTAATCAATTTTAGACTCAGAGAAATTTTCATCTTAAAATATATACTATCTATATGTATATTGTAAAATAGTAGATGGTAATAGGAAAATGCATGCTAGACAAATTATCCTTTGGTTAAATTATGTTTAATATCGTATAAAATGATACTTGAATCATTAAAAGTTGTATTTCATTTGATAGATTTGGCTCCGACGGGTGAAAAAGAGTGGTACTTTTATTGTCCAAGGGACCGTAAATACAAGAATAGCACACGACCGAATCGTGTCACTGGAGCTGGTTTTTGGAAAGCTACGGGCACTGATCGGCCGATATACTCGTCCGACGGTGCCAAATGCATTGGTTTAAAGAAGTCTCTGGTGTTCTATCGTGGTCGAGCTGCGAAAGGGATAAAAACTGATTGGATGATGCATGAGTTTCGGCTTCCTTCACTCGTGGAGCCGACATCGGGTAAAAAGAATATTCAAGATAAAAACCTTCCTCCAAATGTAAGCCTCTTATATTAATTAACTACCTCTATGACAAAGTTGGCTTTATCGGATGTCGAACGTTTCTAAATAGCCTAATATATAGACTGCTTTATAATACTTAAAGTCTACGAACCAAAGAAATATGCACTACGTATAAAGGCATTATAATATATAAGTTCATATAACATTTTTAGATTCCCTAACAAGAATTTCTTGAATACGTTTTAAATAAAAAAACTTGTTAAGTGTTTTTTTATATGACGTAGTAATAGGGTATGAAAGTGGCATAAATGACATAAAAACTTATTATGATGCTCAAATATATCTTATCTTGTAATTATAATATCTTTATATAGGATGCATATATAATTATTTAGTCCGACAAAACAACATTTTGACGTATTTAGTGGCCTATAAACTATGAAGTTGCTTAACCGATTTTCGCAAGTAGATTTTTCTGATTATGAAAGATACACATGATAAACTTTAGATAATTCTTAGAAATATTAAAGAATACAATAGACATTAACCTGAAATAGTCACTTGAAATCAACAAAAAAAACACACATAAAATACGTTTTCAGCGGTATATATAGTAAATATCTGCAGGCCTTTGATCCATAAAAAAAAAAAAACTATTAGCGTGGAGCAGCGGCTATATATACTTGGTTTTCATCGATCTTTAAAGTTAAAATACTTAATTATATATATTGATTTTGGTTACATATATATATACAGGATGGTTGGGCAATATGTAGGATATTCAAGAAGATGAATTCAATGGCACAACGACCACTTTATCACCACTCTTCGTTTATAACACAAGATCATAACTCTTGGTCGGACTTCTTCAGTCAACCATCGTCCATTAACGCCGCCTTTTCCGGTCTTGAAAACACATTCAATCCACCACCCTTTTCGGATTTCCGTGGCGGGTTTATGACGGATAATTCAATCGAACCAAGTGCGAATAATAATAATGTACATGTTGCTTCTTCTTCCATGGTGATGATAAATCTTGATCACAGTACTAGTGGAACCAACAACAACTCTGATCATGATCAAACTGCATGCTTAGAAGCTAGTTTTGATAACTTAAATGGTGGTGGGTATGGCGGATTTCCGTCGAGTTTTCCGGCGACAGATGAATGGAAGCTTCTTCATATGGGATGGGATTCACCTCCTACATGTGCTAGTGAATCCACTACTACTTACTCCACAAATAGGTCTCACAATTGAGAATAAATTATCGTTTTTTTTTAAATTTTGCTGTAAATTTGTTGTTTAAAGTCGGCCGGAAAAGATCCCGTATGTTGTTTTCTCCGGTGATATATATGTATCGAGAAAGGTTCATGTGAGAAGCATAACTTTCTAAGAAAATGCGAGGACGATCATCCAGTCAATAAATGTGGCTTTGACATCACGTTAATCCTCCACCGTAACAAAAAATGTGTGGCTGAGAATCGTCCTCGCGTTTTCTTAAATTGACATCGTTCTCGTATATGAACCCACCTCTATATGTATTATGTATTTATCGGCATAGTAGAACTTTGTATAGTAGCCTGTAGGTTTGTATGGTTGATATCGTTTAGTTTTGTATTTTATTTATCGGTTAATTTCATATATGCCCTTATTAAAACTCAAAATATCATATTTACCCAACCTAAACTACAAATATCATATATGCCCTTCCTAACCTATCAAAATATCATATTTACCCAAATATCAATTTTTAATCATTTTAAATCAAATTTAATAATAAAAAATAATTAAATGACTATTATACCCTTCCCTACTTAATTCTATTTTTTAAATATCACTTAAATCCTTTATAAACTTTTAAAATATCATTTTTACCAAAATACTATTTTAATCAATTTAAGCATATATATATTATTCCTCTTTGATGACTTGCTTCAAACAAAGCCAAAAAAAAAAATTAGGGTTGATTTTGTGTGGAACTAGGGGACGATGATGAAGAACAAACAACACCAATTTCATCACTTTTAAAAACTCTTTTCTCCTTCTTCACCAACCCACCAATCTTCCAAAACCCTACTTCAATCTTTCACTTTTTTATGATTTCTTTCATCATTTTCATCTCCTATAACTCATATCCAAAAAACCCACATGGATGTTGTAGCAATTGAAGCTTCAATTTGGTTCATATGGCTTATTGCTTATAACCCTTTTGCATATAAATCAAAGTTATTTTATAAATCAAATAGGTTATGTGGCTACGACTTGTTCATGGAGCTGTTCCATATAAGCAAAGACCAAATAAAACCAAAGTAATCCACCATAACCAATTGAAAGGCGGAAATCTTATGAGCAACAAGTGTAAAAATGAGTGTTGGAACAAAACAAAGTTTGTTTGATAAAATAGCATATAAATCATAAATATTTTTGAGGAGATGCAAAAGGGTTATGTAGAACAACTCCATCCACAACTCGTATCCTGTGATTTTTATAATATTCATATATAAATTAATCTTATTTTTTGGTGTCCTACAACTCGTATCTGATTGTTCTTTTCTTCAGAGTTTGTATACAAAACACCCCCTAAACCTTCTCTTTTTCAAATCATAAGGGTGCCCTAAAATCTTTCATTGTTCAAGATTTTCAAGATTTAACAAAAGGGTTGTTTCTTCTGATTGATTCAAGGTTTTCAATAAATAATTGTTAAGAGTTGTTCGAATGGACAAAAAATTAAGATTCATTTGGGTTAGAAAGTAGTAATGAGGAAACCCACTCAAAACCCCCAAATCTGGGTTAGGGAAAGATTGGTGTTATTGGAAGTTTGTTGTAAGGTTTTAGGGTTTGGATGGGCAAGAAAAGGGTTCTTGTCTTCTTGACCATTACATATGGGTTTATGGAAGGGAAGTTAACAGGTGTCTATAAGTTAAAATTGATTAAAATAATCTTTAAATAAATATGGTATATATTTAAAAGTTTATAAAGATTTAAGTGATATTTATAAAATAGAATTAAGTAGGGAAGGGTATAATAGTCATTTAATTGTTTTTTATTATTAAATTTGATTTAAAATGATTGAAAATTGATATTTGGGTAAATATGAT
Organism: Centaurea solstitialis; assembly: GCA_030169165.1. NCBI lineage: Eukaryota > Viridiplantae > Streptophyta > Magnoliopsida > Asterales > Asteraceae > Centaurea > Centaurea solstitialis. The sequence continues at coordinate 68,508,391 of CM058041.1, forward strand.
ATTTTGATAGGTTAGGAAGGACATATATGATATTTGTAGTTTAGGTTGGGTGAATATGATATTTTGAGTTTTAATAAGGGTATATACGAAATTAACCCTTTATTTATGTATACAAGTTTCATATATATGTTTGTATGGTGATGATACACACAAAAAGTCAAGATGGCCGAGTTGGTCTAAGGCGCCAGTTTCAGGTACTGGTCCGAAAGGGCGTGGGTTCAAATCCCACTCTTGACATATTGTATTTATTTTTTGGCTGATTACGTTTTACCTCCTTTCTTTTGGATAATTTCTTTTTTACCCCCTTTTATTCATGGATTGTATCCCTTTCTTTTGGATAATTTCATTTTTACCCCCTTTTATTCATGGATTGTATCTTTTTATTTGACCCTTTATTCTCTTGATTGATTTTTCTTCTTTTTTTACATTATTTATCGGCTAATTCATGACAATTTTAATATATTCTTGGTTGATTACTTTTCTACACCTTTTTCTTCTTGTTGTTTACATATGTTTCCGTATGGGAGGTTTATCTTCATGCGTATGAACAACCACCCTTAAAAAATAAATAAGGTGATAAATCAATTTCTATGAACCCAGCCTATGACCAATTTGGACTCGGTTTAGGCTTGGCAAAAATTTGAATGATTGTTACGTAAGTAAGGAGGTTCGACATTTGGCCCGATCATATCTTAATTTTTTGGTCTACGACTAGTTAAGGATCACGATCGGACTTAGGAGAACCATGACATCTTTTAACACTTTGAACTGGCCTTGAGCTTTACGTGATCTTATATCTTTACAACATAAATTGGATTTTACATTAGACATTAACAGTTTAATAAAAAAAAAGGTGTTGCCAATAATTAATAAACAATATAACATGATAAGTCTTCATAATCGCCATCATCCAAGTCACAATGTCGAAATCTATGTGATAAATTTAGGTGTTTTTGAACATAACCATCTCATTTTAGACATTTTAGGATTGTGTATCATTTGTCTCTTGTAAAAAACTAAAAAACATTTTATTAGATTGTGATCCCAAGTCAACAAATGGAAGAATATTAATAAAAATCATTTTTGCCTTAGTAGATTGTTGTAATAAGAAAAAAAATAGAACTTCAATACTACAAAAAAAGAATTCTCTAAAATTTGTTGTCAGTTCATACATTTAACCTTGTATTGAACCAAACCAACAAATTAATAACAAATAACATATACCCAAAAATTTCTTCAACCCTTATTGAGTCTATAACACAAATTAAGAACAAATATAATACACCCAACCATTGTCCATTCCCACCGGACGTATGACTTGTTTTGTTCAGTCAAGTCCTCCAACCCTCTTGTTATATCCATTTTTGTTTGCATACCAAATGCTACTTAACAAAAACATCAAATAACTAACAAGGAAAAAGCAAAAATGAGGGTTCTACATGAATCTTTCTATTAAAAAACCTAACTTTTTTAAGTTGATTTTGACACCAAAATAGTTGATCAGAAGTTAATTTAGACATTTTTAATACCCTTGCCACTAGTTTTAAATCTATTTGACAAAAAAACCATAATACTTGATCATTTAAGTCCTCTTCTTTCCACCTTCTAAATCTTTTTAGTATGCAATTTCCACTCCTCACTTGTTCTTTCAACTTCCTCTCCTTCTGCAACCAAAAAAGCCATGTTAAAAATATCTGGTATGACTAAACAATTATGCATCATATGTAAATGTTTAGTATTAAGTTGATATGACACTTTTCCGTGTCCTAACAAGTTTTCAGGACAATTTTGAATAAAATGTTTAAATGTCGTAACAGACAACTTAAAACAGGACTTAAGTTTACAAGAAGAAATAAAATGTGTTACAATAAGTTGATAAAATACTATATATTTGGTGTCCCAACAAGTTCTTTAGGACAACTAAAATATTTAAATGTTGTAATAAACTCTTCAACACTTAACAAGACTTAAGTTTATATAACAAAACAACCGCGTGCCTTATATAAAGGTGTTACAATATGTTAATAGGTCATTTTTGGGTGACTAAAATTTTTTTATAACACCTTTGAAATAAAATGTAATGTTAAAATTTTTATATGGTATTTGGAAAAGTATCTTGTGAAAACAAGTTTACTAATATTTTCCTAGAACACTTCTTGAAGATGTCCTATAAAAAAACTAATGGAAGTGCTTTAAAAAAAACTTCATAGGATGTTCAAATACGTCATGAGATCCTCTTGTAACAACACACGTATTTAGTCTTATAAACTTAGGTCATTTAAAGCAATCTATTAAGACCTTTAAGCATTTTTGGTGTTCTGTAAAGCCGATTTTTGTTACAGTGAAGATTAGACATAACCTTTTGTAAATCTTTTTGAACCTCCATGAAAAGGCGGGAATCCTCAGGTTTTTGAAACTCTAGTGGCGTTTTTCGTGTGTCCTTATCGGCATAAACGAAGCGCCAAAAGAGTCTTATGGATTCTTCTAGAATCTCAACTAACATGTCACAACTCATGCCATTTCTATCGGCTTGACTTTCTATCTTCCTTCTGTTCTTCTGATCGTCTTCTGCATTTTTATTGAAATTCTATGAATTAATGATGAGTTAGCATGTTAAACAATACCAATGACTTGAAAAACACTAACACTATAACATATTTACTTCTATAGGACGTAAAAAATGTCTAAATGTTTTGATAGACTGATTTATAAGACTTTAAGACCAAATAACTGTGTTCTATGTAAAGTTATTACCATAGATGTTAGAACGCATTTGACATTCTAATAAGTATTTTTCCTAAAAGTTTTTTTATTAGAGATTTCTAAAAGGGTTTTATGAACTCAAACCTTTTGATATGACACTTATTTTTGTAAGACATTTTGTTCAAATAATGTCATATAAAAAGACAATATGACACTTTATTTTAACAATGTCCTAAAAAAACTTGTGAGGACGGTCAAACGCATCATATCAACTCATTGTAGCACATTCACATAAGACACATACTTTTTTGGTCCTATATATAAACCTAAGTTCTATAAAACAATTTATCATTTTGGGTGTCATATAAACTCGATTTTGTTGTAGTGTGAAATCATATGGTTCTAAGATCAAGTTCTTACCTCTAATGAGCGGAACTTGAAGAAGATCTCGAAAAACACAACGGGTTTTGATATAGTTTTGGACCCGTGGACTGTGGAAAGGCTCTTCCTCTAGAAATCGTTGCATCATAACTAGAAACCGTTGAAACTCACAAGAAACCTCGTGAAATTGATGAACTCCACGCGGGTCCAATTCCCATATTTCTAAAACCTTTTTGTATTGCCAATGAAGGATTTCCCAAGCAAGACACATTTGTCCAACATACACAACTTCTAGATCACTTTGTAGTTCTTTGATGAACTTTGTCGTGGGGTCTTTTTCTCGTTTCCTAACTTTGATTGATGAAAAACTTCTGCAAAGATGTGTTGTAATTTCTGGGACTAAAGATCTTGAGCTCGAAACCGACTGAAAGGGATCATTTAGTTGCAAGAAACCTGTATGTTGCTCTTCATAGATTAGAAAATGATGAGAAATTGTAACATTTTAAAGTTTCTGTTAACTAGTTTTTATGAACTATGGCTAGTTTATTAGTCGCCTTATGAGTCGTTGGCTAACTTATTAATAATTTGTCAAATATGGTACATGGGATTGAACATGAGAGAACAAAAACATATTGTCCCAAGTTTTGCACGACATGCACCAAAATCAAAAGTTTACAATTCCACGTTTGAAGCGACATATATTGGACAAAACCAAGAAATTGGATCACATGGAAACGCCCCCTTGGTCCCATTTAATCTCAAATTGTTGACCACTTTTAATCTCAAATCGTTGACCACTTTTAATCTCAAATCTATCCCATGAATTGCACTTGATAGGGAATTAACCCGGTACATCTCATCATAATGTTCATCCAACGGTTGATAACCACTTTTCACGTTAACTCAAGTTCTTACCAACCCAACTATACACTTGGGTTGGGTTTCAAAGAGAAGTTGAGGTTAATGTAAGAAGTGTAGAAAGTGGTTATCAACTATTGGATGGGAATTGATGCACATTACGATGAGATGCATTGAGATAAAATGCACCCAATCAATTCCCTTCTAAAGTGCAATTTATGGGAGGATATGAGATTAAAAGTGATTAACAGTTCAAATCCACCTCTAACATTATCTCACGTTAACTTCAACTTCTCATATGATCATTCGCTTACGTATAGAGGGAGGTTCTGGGAAACAGGGGCGGAACACAAGCTTCTGAGTCGTAGGGGCCGGACCTAATATATTGATATTTTTTAAATATACAAAAAATATACTATCTAAAATATAATGTAGTAACACTCCAAAACTAATCGTTAAGCGAGTTGATTTCGAACACAAAATAGAGCTTGTTTAACTTAATGACCTGGGCTTTATAACACAATTGTTCGACTAGACTCGTTTGAAAACTCGTTTAAAATTTGCAAGTCTAGTCAAGTCATTTGAGCCAAACACGTTCATATAGTTATTAATAATAGTATAAAAAATATATTACTTACTGGGCTCAAATTGATAAATGAGTTAATCGAACGCGAGTTCAAATCTATACACGAGCTTCGAACTCAAACTAAATATCCAATTTTATTTTTTAAACTCGACTCGATTAACCTACTTATCAATCAAATTCAAAGTAATCTAAGCGGTTTCAGTTTTCAAACAAATAAAGATCGATGTTTGAGTTTGGCTGTGAATGAATTAGGATTACTTGATTAGGATAAATTAGTTAGACTTTAGACTAATAGTTAGCGAAATTAAAAAAAAAAGCCGTAGTACTTGGAGGGGCCCAAAGAATAAAAAATATATTTTATAATAAACTCTTTAAATCCCATCTTCTTGTAAGAGATGAATACGCAGGGGCCAGTAGCCCTGTTAGAGATCCGCCTCTGACCTCAAAAAAGGGAAAACTGAAAAACACCTTAGTCAAGAGCCTTCATCTGGGCAATATGCACTTGTGCAAGTAAAATAAGTTATTTTTTTTATTTTTATGCACGTTTGCATTATGCATTTATGCATATTATAAATTACTTATTTGTACAAGTGTATTACCGTCAAGATGAAGCGCTATCAGGGTGTTCCTTACTTTTCCATTTTCAGTGTGTGTTTATAATATATAGATATAAATCTTTTTGTCATCTATGGGTATATATCCTAGCCAACCTATGCACACTAATTAATCCTCAGGTAACCACGAATGGAATATGGTGTCACGTAGGTGAACCTCCTCGCCTACAAAGGCTTTGTCAGCGTCTGACGACATCCACCTAGGACTTAACAATGCTCCACAACCCAAGTGGTTCATTGCACATATATATATTTGTAATCAAATCCGTTAGAAGTGATAGAACTACATAAATAAAGGGAGCAAAAATCAGTTTATATACCTGTGGCATACATTTTCTGGTAACTGAAAATGTCGAATTTTCGCATTCTCTCTTTGTAGATTTCGTAGAACTTATGAACTTCATTCATCTTATGTTGATATGCTTCCTCTATCTTCTTCAATGGCTGCAACTCCTTCATCTTTGGAGATGATTCTGATTCTTCAAAAATGGTTGGCAATCCTATAACTTCAGCCTTCTTGATCTCCATTTTCAACTGTTCAATCAATCCTTGATGTTCCTTTGATGCTTCCAACTTGTTTCTTGAATCATTTGACAGATTTTTGTTGTTGGAATCCGCAGTTTTTTCTACCGATTCTTTTTTATTGTTTGATTTTCTGCCAAATTCATCGTCGTATTCATCAACCGGATTGCTGATTGATGAAAGAAAATTGTTTGAAGTAAATGAATCTGTGTGTGAATTCACATGTGAATAAACACTTTCTTGATGGAACTTGTGTAATTCATTTACTTTCAAATCAACTTTCTCGTGTGAACCTTCAAGGGGAGCTTCTTTTTCTTCAAAATCATCTTTGAAATCATCATCATCACCATATGCATCAACTGGATTACTGATTGATAAATGAACATTGTTTGAACTAATGGAATCTGCATGTGAATTCACATATGAATAAACACTTTCTTGATTAAACTTATGTTCATCTACTTTTAAATCAACTTTCTCATTTAAACCTTCATGAGGACCTTCTTTTTCTCCAAAACCATCTTCGAAACCATCCGGGATTCCATCAAAACTTCGAAACTTACACGAAACTTCAAAAAATTCTTGATCATCTCCTTCTCCATATCTTCTTTTTAACCCAATCTTTTCATCCGTTTCCGCTACAACAGCTTTCAAATTCCTCCTACATCAACAATATTTACAACACAAATTGAAAAAACATAATCAATCAATCAATGAATCATAAAAAATTTATACCAAAAAAGACTTCAAATTTTTTTGGGGCATATATACCTTATGAGATAAAGAAACAATGGAATGAAATAGGTGGACACAAGAACACTTAAATTTTTATACAAAAACTCATGAACTGAACCCATGTTAATCAATGAGGAGAATTCAATGAAGATTTATTTCCCATTTAAATATCAAATTCTTTGGATTGAATTTGAAGCAAGAACACAAATCCAGTTTGCAAAAATCCTTGAAATTTCTTTTTCAGGAAACAGACCAGCCACCAGTAATGGGTGAAGAATGGGACTAAAAGGATACTGAAATGTGACCTAATTTGGTGGAAGTGAAAGCAAAAAATGGGAGATTTTGAGTTCAAGATTCTCTATTCCTTCAGAAATACATATCCAGAAGAGATATTGAGATAGAAAGATGGCGACTGAAGAATAAAGAATGTGTGTGAATTTGATGAAATTATGGAGGGGGATTGAAAGTTGTTGGTGTTTGCATGGTGGGGATAGAATTGGAAAATAAGTGGTCAAAGTTTTTGTACCAAATTTGCAATGATTGAAAAAAGTTGGTGTTCTCTTAGAAATTTGGAATTATTGTGGTTATAGAAATTAGAGATGGGCAAAAGGCCCGGTTACGGCTTAGGACTACTGGTTAACTGGGACCGGGAGCGGCCAAGGACTGGTTAGGCCCGGTTAAGGACCGCCAGTTAGGGATTGGTTATGGTTTTTAAAAGTTTTGAATGTCCGGGCTGACCCGACCCGATAAATGTATTTTTAGTAGTTTTATATAGTTATGATCAATTACTTGTATTTTTAAACTTATTAATATTGAGTTATTTGATTTTGATGTATCTTAAATTATCGAAATTATATTAAATGCATTTTTTAGTGTATTTGTTTTATATAATTCAGTTTTAGTGATTTAAAATAAATTTGTTTATAAGTTTAGTTATATAAAATAAAGAGTAAATTTCACTTTTCGTCCCTAACGTTTGACTATTTCAACAGTTTTCGTCCCTCAACTTTGTTTTAACGTATTTGCCCTTCACGTTTGATACTTCACAACGGTTTTTGTCCCTCTGCTTAACGGTTGTTAACTTATTCAGTTAAGTCCATTTCAATGAGGGGTAGTTTAGTCATTTTATCTATTTTCTTAGTTATTGTTTTTACAAAAATATCAAACTTTTAGGGACTTATTATGTAATTATCTATAACCTATCCACCAATCGAAACCTTCCATGTGTCCCACACCCACTCTTCTTCTTCCTCCCAAAACATTGTCACTTCACCGTCATGAATCGACCTCCACCACCTCCACCATTGCCGGCCTCCACCACCACCGCCAGACCCACCTCCACCATCGCTGGCCTCCACCATATTTCTTCCGTGTTTCGTCTCCGACGACCTTCATTCTTTTGGGTTGCGTCTCTGGCGACCTTCGTTCTTCCGGGTTTCGTCTTCGGCGACCTTCGTTCTTCCGGGTTTCGTCACCGGCGAACTTCTTTCTTCTGGATTTCTTCTTCAGCAAACTTATTTCTTCCGGATTTCGTCTCCAAAAAAACTTATTTCTTCCAGGTTTCGTCTCCGGCGACCTTTGTTCTTCTGGGTTTCGTCTCCGGCGATCTTCGTTCTTCTGGGTTTTGTCTCCGGCGACCTTCTTTCTGCTGGGTTTTTTCTGTCCAACGACTTTCGTTCTTCTGGGTTTTGTGTCCATATTAACAAAATATTGATTTAGATCCTCATCTTTTACCCGGTTTTAAGGAGTTGGTTAGCTGGCGAGAAAGATGATCGAAGTTGGGACTGGCCGGAAAGATGATCGGAGTTAGTTAGCCGATGGAGATGTTTTGTCTTTGTGTGTGTCTATATATATCACAATAAATATATAATACAATATATAAATTAATATAAATAAATTTTCATTTAGGATTTTAGAATAAAATTAAATAAATATATAAAATGACTAAAATACCCCTTGTTAAATTGGATTTAACAAAAAAAGTTAACAGATGTTAGGTTGAGGGACGAAAACCGTTGAGAAGTATTAAACGTGAGGGACAAAAATGTTGAAACAAAGGTGAGGGACGAAAACCGTTAAAATGGTCAAACGTCAGGGACCAAAAGTGAAATTTACTCTAAAATAAATTTAATTTATAGTTTAGATTTTAGATTTATAAAATAAACCCAGTTTATATTTTACATTATTAGATTTATAAAATAAATGTAATTTTTATGTTAGAAAAAAAGAAAAGAAAAAAATCGGCACTTAGGAGGCTGGCTTCAAGGCCCGGCTACAAAAGTCCAGGCTTTTTGGACATAGGTCGGTCCTGAATATGGGACTTAAGGCCCGGCTAGTCCTTCTAAGACTCGGTCATCGCAAATAGTATTTGGGTCCGGTTCTTACTAGGTCAGGTTAAGGCTTGGCACGGTACAAAGTTTCCCCACCTCTAATAGAAATTGATACAAAAGTATCTATGGTTTAATGAAATAGAAACTGATGCATGGGATTGGGAGGTGTCGCACACTTATTTTTACATCAATTTCCATAGTTTAGAATTTGGAATTGGTTGCTAAAATTAGAATACAAGCTTCTAAAAAAATTACAAGGTTTCAGGTGCTTCTACAATACTTTTCAACTTTTTATCAAAAATAATTTAAATTCTTTTCAAGTAAATATATCATTAGCATTGCATATTGATGCTAAATTTTTTAAATCTATTAAAAAAAATCGTATAACGTTTTTATATAAAAGATTTTTTTAATAAAAATCACGTGGGTCCCTAGGCTTGCCCTATTCCATACGAAACAAAATTAGTTACATGCCTAAAGCTATCACATTATCAGAGTATTCACAATGTAAGTTAATGTAAGTTCTTTCACAGGTTCTTCATGGGATTTCTACAAGAATCATGAGGGTTCTTGTTTAGTCACATGTTTTTATTGGAATTCGTGTGCTTGAACAATAACCCAGGTTCTTGTAATAGTTTTTTTTTCTGTTATATAATAATTTACATAAATAAAAATAATATTATAAATAAGAAAGGGGAGTGGAGTTTTTTATGAATCTCCACTGTAGAGTTTTAAAAAGGTTTTTAGTTTGTTAAGATGACGAAAAAAAATATAGTAAGTGAGGTTCCTGGAGGTTCCACCACTATGGATGCTCTCAGTATCCAACTCTCCCAAGCCTACTGCCACATCAGCTTTTCTCCAACCCTCCCATTAAGGTGGTGTTTGTTTTTTGGTAAAAGCGCTTCAGAACCTCTTTTTGCTTTCCCCCGCAGCACACGCGCAGCACTTTCATAATACAGCTTGTTTGTTTTTTTTTTCCCCACAGCACTTCTAATTGCTGTGCGTGTGCTTCTCCCCACAGATGTGGCCCAACCTCTTTTTGCTTCTCTTTTTGCCCTAAATACGCCTAATCTGCAGATGCTTCTCTTTTTGCCCTAAATACCCCAACCTCTGTTCACGACTTCACCGCAGCCACACATCGCCACAATCACGTCGCCACCGCGTCGCCGCAATCACGTCGCCACCGCGTCGCCGGCAGGCGGCAGTCACACATCTCCGGTTGAAGGTTGAAGGCGGCGATCGATTGAAGGTATTGTCTCTTCAAACAGATTGTAGGCCTTACGATTTCTTACGATTTGCTTACGTGATTTGCTTACGATTTGAAGGTATTGTCTCTTCTAACTGATTTGCTTACGATTTCTGTAATCGATTGAAGGCCTCTTCAAACAGATTGTGGGGTAGTTTAATAATCGATTTCTATATCATTGTAGTTTAATAATCGATTTCTATATCATTGTGGTACGATTTCATAATCGATTTCTGATGTGGGGTTTCTTTTTATATCATTGTAGTTTAATAATCGGTTTCTTTTTCTGATGTGGGGTTTCTTTTTCTGATGTGGGATTTCATAATCGATTTCTGATGTGGGGTTTCTTTTCTGATGTGGGGTTTCATAATCGATTTCCATGTAGAGGTAAAAAACAAACAGTCTTTCCCACAGCAGTCTACAGAGGTTGGGACCACCTCTTCTGCCACAGAGGTCTGCAGATGTGGTCCGCAGCACACAGCACTTTTACCTCTTCAAAAACAAACAGCACCTAACACTCTGGAACCCTCTCTAATTACCCAACCCTTCTACTTTTTAATTAATTTAATTAATTAATACAAATACATAAAATAAATACATAATAAATTAAATAAATCTAATTAAAATTATAAATATAACTAAAAAAATAGTATTAAAAAAATTAAAAATTAACAAAATTAAATAAACTAAAATTGAAAGTTATGTTTTGTTTTTAGTCGTGCTTTCTTCGCCAAAACCGCTTCCAATTCGATACCCTCAAGGTGGTCATGCGAGGTTGTGTAAAACGTCAAGTCTTGTTCAAATATTGCGTCTATTTGTACTTGAAGCTTTTGTTGTTCGATATCTGTCAGTTGCCGTTCGAGTTCAAGTTTTTTCAAGTTGTACTCCATTTTCTCGTTACATTGCTTATCCCACGACTCATACATCTGGGTCGTTTTGGGTTGTGGAAGTGTCGCCCCGTTTAGTCTTTAGGGCCTTTTTGGCCTTGTTCCTCCCTATGGGTCGTGGGGGTTGCGGAATCCTCGCTATTGGGTAGTAAAGTTGGGTTGAGAAAATGTCCGGAAAACTAGGTAGAGAAAATTGGGGATGAAAGAAAAAACCGGTATTGTAATCGGCGTTTGTTTCTTCAAATTGGGGTATATATGGTTGTTGATTCGCGTAATCTGCGAATCCTTGACGGACCGACACCTCCCAATCCACCGGCACCTCTCGACGGACCCGCACCTCTCGATCCTGCATCTCTCAACGGACCTGCACCTCTCGGTCGTGAACCACGGGATGTGTTGTTTGAATTTATGATGAAAGCAATTAGTATAGAAGTGTATAGAGAGAAAAAAGATGAAATTGGTGTGAAAAATAAGTTAGGATAGAAGATTATTATATAGGTTTAATAAAGGATATAAAAAAAAGAGCCGTTAGTGAACGGTCTTTTTTTTTAAAAAAAAAAATGTTTTTTTATTCAACCCACACCCGTTGGTGAACGGTTTGCCCAACCGTCTCGAGCTCAAACCCGCTAGCCATGTAGCGGTAGCCGCCGAGCCCGCGGAGCCCAACGGGTTCGAACTCGCTCAAGCCAGCCTACCGTTACGCATTGCCTAAGAGCTTCTCCTATGAGACTTTAAGCCATTGGAATAGCGTTTTACCATTGCAATCAATAACTAATTGAAAAGCTTTTAAGAAAAGGTAGGTACAAAAAAAGTTGTATTGATGAAAGCTTTTTATTATTTCTTCCATATTTAGATGATAGAAAAGTTTTTTAAAAAGCTTTTGCATTGGAGATGTATTTTAGCAATAGTTTTTTATGAATAAATCAATAAAATATTAATTAAATATGACGTGGGACCAAAAAAGTCTTTCAATGATTTGAGCATTGTGGATGCTCTTAAGTCTTAAATTTTTGGTGAGGATTGGAAACAAGATTGACCAATATGGTTTTAAAGAATCGATTTAGAGCATCTCTAACAGAATTATTTATAATTTCTTTAAATTATAGAACCATAGGTCAAAATCTGTAAATAAAATTACATTTTGATCCGACAGTTTCTGTATTATAGAGACTTAAACATTAATTATGTTATTTTAATGCATTTTATTTAAAAAATTATATAAAATAATAATAGTTTAATATTATTGATGGAAATAAATAAAATAATAATTTATCTCACCTCCTATCAAATTTTAAAGAATTCTTTAATTTTAAAGTTTTTTTCTTGTTTTTTCTATTTTGAAAAACATTATAAAAATGTTTTAGAGCAATAAAAAAAACAAAAAGTTTATTTTCTCTATTTTAAAAAATTTGTTAAAAATGCTCTAAACTATAGATGGGCTCGGCATAAAAAACAATTTTAGCCTGTTGAAACCCAATTGAGCTTGATGAGATTTTATATTTTAAGCCCAACCTTCATCAATATCCACTAATCGAGTGTGAGTTGGGCCGTAAAGCCCAATATTCATAATTACCACTAGAGGTGCACATGACCGGATTTTTATCCGATCCGGATCGGATTTATACTAAACCAGTTTTTTTTGGATCTGTCAGAAACCGGTTTTGTTAGAAACCGGTTCGGATTTCAACCGGTTTTTCGAAAAAATCCATATCCGATGGAACCGGTTTCGGATCGGATTGAAACCGGTTTCCGGTGGAACCGGTCCTCTATTGGGTCTTTTTTTGGGCTAGAAAATTCAAAAATTCAATTGAAATCTAATATGAATTGGTGTGGGCCGTGATTTTTTATGGGCCGTGAATTTTTTTAGGATTTCAGGCCCAGCAGCAGTAAGCTCACATAGACATTACCGGTTTGATTTGAAACCGGTTCGGTTTAAACCGGTTATCCGGTCAAACCGGATCGGATCCAATCCGGTTAAAATCTGGTTTGAAAAAAATCCGATCCGGTTTGAAAAAAATTCGGTTTTTATAAAACCGGATTCGGATAGTTTTTGCGCAAAATCGGATAACCGGATTTTCTATGCACCTCTAATTACCACCTACCTTCCTTATCCTTCCCCAAACGCCATGAAACATAAACTATTCCTTGTTAATAACACTATTTATTTTAGATAAAATTATAATAAGAAACCTTTTATTTACTTCAGAAAGAAACTATAATGGACCAAAAGATACCTAGTTATTGTCGATTACCGAGGACAAAATGACCTTAAATATACGTTCGAAGTAATTCATACTAGTTTATGGCTACACTTATAAATGGACCCCTTCATTTCTAGGGTTCGAGTTCAAACGACGCCAATACCTCTCATGGCCATGGTGGTTCATCTAATAACTCAAGGCCCGTCATGGTTGTCTTAGGGAATTAGTCCATGCTTTTAAGCTAACCCAGACAACTCTAATTATCCAAAAAAGTAACTGGATCCCTTTCTTGTTTTCAAAAATAAACATAGATTATTGTTAGATAGCAAACACGAGATGTTTATGTTGTTACCATTCTTTATGATTCTTTCCAATTTTATATTTCAAAACGAGAGCTTTAAAAACAATTTACAATATCGAATCGGCCACTAGTGTAGAAAATAATGAGTTGGTGTGAAATAAATGGCATGAGAATTTTTAGTGGTTCACCAACAATATAACATCTGCCTTTCCCAAGGCGCATTTCAAAGACAATCCATTAAAATATTTGTGATCATTAATGATAGATACAGAAACCGATAGAATCCTCATGTTTCATTCAAGTTGGTAATTAGTTACAAGCATTTTGGTAGAATGTCCTACGTAGAACTAAATTAAATCAATTATTGAAACATATAAGTATAAACAACTAGGGTTAGGTTCTTTTGTTAACCTAGTATTTGATATTAACTTTATTAACCAATCACCACCATTAATTTTTTAAATGTATGATTAGAATAACTCATGGTATTAATGCAATTTGTTGATTACCACCAATTGAATTTATGTTTGTGTGTTCGTCCAAAAATGAATACATGTTCATACAAGTGTTCATGTGTTCAAACGTGAATACATGTTCATAGAAGTTCATACAGAGTGAATGCATGTTCAGTTCACGTCAAACCCATTTCAAATCAGTCATATAAAAATGGCATACATATTCATATAGTTTCAAAAACATAGTTCTTAAATGTTCATTCAGTATCAGTTAATAACTCTAAAATCATATTTCCATTCGATATTATGCATTAAAAGAAAGACCAAATAGATAATTACATTCTTACCCTCACTAAATACTAACATCATGTAAATCAACTAGAAATATATCTTGTTTCTGATTGGTGAATAGTTTTTTGTAAAATTAATACCAATGAATTGGTTAACAAAAGATCCCACCTTTACTCAACTAATTGCCATTGTTGTTTTTTTTAAAAGGGTGTCGATGGTTATGCCCATACTACTCTTGACAAATTGTGACTGGAAGAAAGCAACCTTGATAAACTCAGTACATAGCCTAATTGAGTATGCCTAATTAAAATTGAACTCTGGACAAATATGAGATTCAACGTCATGATACAGTGCTACCTGTCATTATTGTTCTCGACAAACAAGGGTACCTTGTGAAAAAACAAATTTCCATAAAACTCCATAGTTTTTTTCTTTCTTTTATCCAATAAAATTAAATTCAAAGAAATTGGGAAAGTAAACTGTACTAAAAATTACACATGTTCCATATAGGGGTAGAAAGGTCTTTAACACATTCGATCAATATTTATAAGAAATCAAAAAATTAAGAAAAATATAAAAGAGATTCTAAGGGGGTGTTTGCTTCGCATAATGAAATTTGATGGAATTCGAATCCATCGAAAGAATTTGACTTTGAAGGAATTGAAATGAAATTTAACCTTGCATTTGGTTCGCAGCCGAAGTCTCGCCAATACACTTATAGGTCATATATATCTCCCTCTCATGTATCATAAATAATTTCCACAACTTATTGCTTTATTTATCTGGTCACATAATACAATGAACGTCACAGTTTGAGGAAAATCACGTACCTATTATTCATATATGTATAGAGGGGATATAAAAATAATTTCAAGCAATTGCATATAAAACAATTAACATGATATAAAATAAAAAATTAATTATAAAAGATATAGTTTCATAAAAAATGAATAAGAAACATTTTTTTAACATAAAGAAATGATTTCTTTTTCTCGTTTCGTGGTTGTTACAAAAAAACTAAAAGTACTGAGAATATATTCAAACTTGCAACCTATAATTACAGACAATGATATTACTACTAGTAGTTTTGAATTGCTTTTTATTGACTTTTGATAACACACATGCAAAATAACTTTTAAGATCCTTGAAAACGTTACATTACATCAACACAATAAAACCAGTACACGTGCACAATGCACTTTCTCTAGTACTCTTCTTAAATTCACCGCAGTGTATGTATGTGGTCATAGTTGTGCACATCATCACTCTTTCACCGATGATGACCCTAGATGCAAAGCATTATAAACGATCAATACATTCTACAACGTAATTATGAACATGCGAAAAACATGACTACGATTATATATTTATATACAAACTAACCCACAATACTTAAGTCATATAATCATCATAATTCAATTAGTATAAACATCATTTTATAGATTTTTTTTTTAATTTTTATTAAAACCGTGAAAACTGAAAAACAAAAACATAAAGGGATAAAATAATTTGATATATGTATTATAACTATACGAAACCTATAGTGTTTGGTTGATTGAAATGATTGAAACCGAAGTAACATGGGAGTCGTTTTTTATTTATTTATTTTTAGTTAATTGAACAACACATGCCCACTTAAGAGCACATGGAGGGTGGGTGGGGTCAATTTTATTAATAAAATTCAAAGCTTAATTTAGATAAAATGTCAGATGAAGTAATCGATGACGTCTTCTTTTAACCATTGGGTTAGGAATGTACGTCTATATGACCATCTTCAACTCGTTATCCAAAAAACGAATTAGTGAGTTGTTTGTGGATGATTAAAAAAGGAATTAGTTACAAAATGAAGGATCCGTAGATTTTTGAAGATGTATCTAAAAATGATTACTACGATCAAGATGTTTTTTTATTATATTCACGATTCACCCAATGAAAATTTTGAAATGAAATTTGATGTAAGAGAAATAATATTCTATTAGATATATGTAGTATTTCTATAGCACACAAATCCTTAAGGTTTGTCAACTATTATGGATTTGGTTCTTTAACTTCGTTTATAACAAAAAAACCTTCCAGTATGCAGTTTCTTATTAATTTGGTTCTTTACACTAACAAATGTCCAACTTATCCGTTAACTATAAGGGTGAAATCGTCTATTTAATTTTTTTCTTTGTTTTTTCATTTTTTTAGACCATAACAACCAAATATATATGATTTTCGGTTAACTAACAATTTTCTTTATTTTAAAATTTTTAATTACTATATATGTATATATATATAGAGAGAGAGAGAGAGAGGTGTCTTATTTTTCAACCATACATATGTGTGTGTCAAAGTGTGTGTATATGTAGAGGGAGGTTCATACAAGAACAACCTATTTTAAAGGAACAAATGAACCAAATGTGAGCCACACATTATGTGGGACCCACCCATTAATTAAATCACATGTGATTTAGTGGTGGGACCCACCAGAATCATATATGATTTAATAATGGGTGGGTCCCACATATATGGGCCCACATCATGTGTGATCCAAAATGATTCATTTGTTCCTACAAAATGATTTTGTTTTTGTTTGAACCTTTCTCTATGTATATGTATATATATATATATATATAGAGAGAGAGAGAGAGAGACGAACTCAAATGCGAACATAATGACAACCGAAAGCGCATCACGTGTCATGTTTAGTATGAATAATGAAGTAAATGTTTATGCATTATTCGTAATGAATAATACAAAGTTAAAGATGAATAATATATTAATCATTCTGAATGTTATATTATTCACATTGAATGTGTATTATACATCATCACTGATGGATAAACATTCACCATCGTTATTCATACTGAACGTGAGTCGTGCCTTGGTTGTCCTTATGTTCATAATGATTTGCAATCGAACTTTCATCTCTCTCTCTCTCTCTCTCTCTCTAATATATAGAAAGATGTTCAAACGAGAATGATAACTTTTTAAGAAAACATGAAAAACTTTCTTTTTTGTACAAAATCATATATGATTCATCACTAACTTGATGTGGACGAATTTTTCGCAACTTAAGTCACAGGTTAAGTGTCGTGAATCATATATGATTTGTACGTGGATTTTTTTATGTGAATCATATATGATTTTGTACATAATTTTTTTTTTGCGTTTTCTTAAAAAGTTGGCGTTCTCGTATGAATCTGCCTCTATATATGTGTGTGTGTGTAGAGGGAGTCTCATTTATGAATTATGTTATTAGTGTGAACTTGTGAACCAAATTATAGCCGTCCATATGCAAAATCGACGGTCAAGATTAAATGAGTAGTTTATTTTACATAGGATAGTTATTTTTAAAGAAACTACCGATTTAATCTTGACCATCAATCTTGCATATGGAAGACTGGAATCTGGTTCACAAGTTCATACTAAAAACATGGTTTACAATTGAAATGGACTCTCTCTCTCTCTCTCTCTCTCTATATATATATATATATATATAGGTTCAAACAAGAACTATTGTAAATTGTAGGAACAAATAAACTATTTATAATCGCATATGATGTGGGTCCCACCCATTAAAAATCATATATGATTCAGGTGGAGACACACCTGAATCACATATGATTTTTAATGTGTGAGACCTACATTGACCCACATTAATTTGTGGCTAATATTTGTTCCTTTGTTCCTACAAAGAGGTATGATTAATTATTGTATGAACCTGCCTCTATATATGTATGTATGTATGCACTGCGACCAACACCGTTGCGGTGACTGGCAAATTTTCCAACGACATCAAGAGCAAGAAAATATAAACTTTAAATCACATTTAATACCAAAAATTTGTGATATAAACTTTGACACCCTAAAAATTAAAGCTAACAAAAACCTTCCATTAACGAAAATATGGTATAAAAATATGCTAACGTATGAGCTCATCCAAAAAACGGGGAAAGTAATAAATGCTTGCTAATTACAACTTTGTAATTACAAAATAGAGATAGACAATAACCATCTAATCTAGTTCCTATCTAGAAACAAGATTCAAAAAAGTTGTCGTCTCAATTTATATCAAAGGTCCTTAATGACGATGTCCAAATATCTCTCCCCGACCTCACTCCAATCTCTAACACTTACGTCTTCTTAGATACATCTTAGGTACATCGACACTAAGCAAGTGTTAGGTAAAAAATCCTGGTAGGTTTGTACAGTTAATTTCAACGATAAAGACAACATATACAAATACATTTTTCAAGTATAGGAATATTAAATAAATTTTAGGAATCAAACGGGGAGATCTTAGCACCAAGCAATAGACACCCAAAGAGTCGATACATCTTAGGTTCAAACTCACATGAGTAACTAGAAAGGCCCGGTGCACCCGAGGACTACGATCATGGGATTTCCCCGAATGACGGAGATCTAGGCACATACCCTAAAGGTGATGCCCAAGACTATATTCTCTTAATGACTACTTGACTTAGTTCATCCAATAAGTACACAATGATAAGATATTAGTTCACAGCAACAAATATGATATACTACCTTGAATGCCTGTCTATACCGTTGTAGGACCTCTTTGTTGTGAAGAGTCAGAAAACACTATCTTTATCAGCTTTCTAGTTTAATTTCAGTTAGTTGTAAACAATTAAGTTTTTGTATGCCCTTGTTTGAAGTTTGGAACTTCGAGGGCCCTTCTTGACAATCTTGTATTCTTCCTCTTACCTATAAAAGGTAAGAGATGATTAGGGTTTATTGTTGGATCAAATATTACCACTTTTGGGCAAACCTCCATTGTTGCTATCTTTGAAGCTTTAATGTCATCTTGATCTTGATTCCAATCCATTTCTCTTGTTTTTATTTGATTTTTGGGACAACAACCGTCAACTATGCCATGGTAGGAACTTCGCATAAGATCCAAATGCATATAAAACCATAATTTGTGAAAGAGAGGGAACATTAACTTATGTCTTACACCATTAAGCATATCATGAAGTCTAAGTCCTCACATTATCCCAGAACTATGAGGTAATTAGTTTACCATAGGGAGTATTACCTAATATTTAGATGCATATAACTCATTTTCTATAGTGATAACAAGTTTTCCATCAAATAACCCAATAACGAAACCTACATTGATTCTTGGCAAGTAAAATAACATAAAACACTTAGTGATGTGTATCTAGTTTTCACAAAATGAATTAGAGAGCGCTTCAATTTTCTAACCGATTTTTAGTTATAAAATGGGGGACAGATGAGACGTTGACACGTGTCTATGGTATCCACTTTCAATATGAATGACAAACGTACAATTCAATATAAAAAACAAAAGATGAATGCTCATGAACTATTTATGATAAATGATACAACATTCATAATAAATGATATAACACTCACGATGAACAATACGCAAATGAAAATCAATTTTCATTTTAACCCTCAAAACAAAAAACTCCACAATTTTAAGAACAGAGAAACAACGGCAGGTCGCCGGACATCGGACGTCGCCGGAGGTAGCAACGGCAGGTCGCCGGACATCGCCGGAGAGGGAGGCGAAGATCGCCAGACGTCGGACGTCGCCGGAGGTAGCAGCGGCAAGTCGCCGGAGAGGGAGGCGGGGCAACATGTTTTAGCTGTCGACAAACCTTGCCACGATTAGTGCAAAACTTCGGATATCCTTCCAAAAAAAATATTATTTCAAGTTGTACACTAAGAAAAACCACACCCTTGCACCTTAACAGGTCGTAACATGTTACAATGCACAAATCAAACCTTATAATGGAGCCACAAGGTAACGTGACCCTAAAACTAAACTGTAATATCATAACGTACCATAACAAGACCATAATATATTATTTAAAATCATAACATTTATTTAATTTGAAAGAAAAAGACAAAAGGGGATTTGATTATTGCTTATTAGGAGTGGAGTGGAAGTGGAGCAGCCAGCGAGAAACATGGGTCCGGTACTAGTCTTCACTTGCAATCCAAAGGCTCGGTCGGGTTAGGTCACACTTGTGTACCTTAAAATCCTTTTTTTTTAAATAATAAAAAATAAAAGAACAAATTATTTAAAGGTTATAAATATATTGTATTTTTGTAATTAATTGGTTTTTTCACCAAATACTTGTAAAATTTTGATAATTGATGACGAGTCTTTAAAACAATTGATATTTGATAAATTCATAAAATCACTTTAATTTTTCTTCCTTCCATTTTTGTTCATTTCCAATTCATTTATTTAATATCATTTCATGCACATTCAATGCATTACTTATTAAATATTCTTTTATTTTCACAAGAATAATAATTATTGCTAAAATTAAATTTTGGCATTTATATTCAATTACATTTACATATGTATGACACTTATAAAAATGATAATTAATAATAGTTATTATTAAATAAATCTTGGTTTTAATCTTAGTATAATGAAGATTAAATATATTTTTCGTTTAGTTGAAGGTACATTTATTTGTCAACAAACATGAATGTAATTACGATCAGTTATAAGAAGAATTGCTTAGCAAAAATAAAGTCAAATACCATTTGTTAAAGAAAATTGTAATTGCCAATATTGAACGATAAAAATATACAGTGAAACATAAATTAACAAACGAAAAAGATTTCATGTCACTGGTTATTGATCGAAGAAAATTTGACCATACATGCCTCATAATTCGAGTGAACTACACTTCTAACGCTACTAAAAAAATAGGATATTATCGACGGTCGAAACTGTTGGAATATCGTCAGAAATCGGCTTTATCGACTATTTTCCGACGAAACAATCGTCACAAAAAACATGGCCGGTAAAAATACCGACGGTTTTTCTGACGACTTTTACCGACTGCTTTCCGACTGTTTCATTTACCGACGGTTTTTCCCACGACTTTTACCGACTGCTTCCTGACGGGTTACCGAGGATTTTCCGACTGTTTTTTGACAGTTTTCCGTCAAATTACTAAAAAATAAATAAATAATAAAACAACAAAGAACAGTCGATAATATAAACCATCAAAAAACAGTCGGAAATTTTCGACGGCTTTTAGCAGTCGGTAATGACTATCGATAATACCGAATTTTTTAGTAGTGTGAATTTTATGATTATCATTGAAAAATATCATTTCTATTTTGAAATTGTTACATGTTTAAAAGTTATGGTTGACATGTACACTATTTAGACTTGATTTTTCTAATTAATTCTTGTTAAGAAATTGTTACTATTTCAAAACATGACGACACTTGATATTGGATAAACTACAGCAATCAAACGTATAACTTACTCATATATTTATGACATTTTTACGGATTAAAAGGATTGAATTAATAATTTTTAAGAACATTGTACATATATGATCTTTATTCTTGAAGGCTTTTAAAATAAAATAAATTTTATGATGATTTAGACATGGTTCTATGACAACCATATATATAAATACATAAAATTGTGAAATTTTACTTCAAAAGATATATAAAAATTTAAAATAAAGAAATTAAATATTGTAACCCTTATTACACGACACTTAAATTTTTGGTATTTTCATTTTAATATAAGATTTAAACAAATAGTAAGTAATCGTTGGATTTATTTAACGATTTAACTTCATTTAAAAAGCCATATCCTTTCACCAACAAAAGTATTAACGTAAACACACTAAAAAAAATAGCTTTTTGGGACGACAAAAATCGTCGCAAAAAGCCAAATAAACGCCGCAAATGAGTGTTAGCCTAGTGGTAAGGCTTGAGCACTACATAGTGGTGAACCCGAGTTCGAGCCCTGGGGGACGCATTCTGGAGGTCCGGGGGTTTACGGGGGTTTCGACCCGGGCTCACCGGCGGAGGGAGATGGTAACAAGGGTTAGCATGTGCTAACCCTCAAAATTTTAAAAAAGATTTTAGTATAATAAGTTATGTTGACAATGATTTTAAAAAGGATCCACATAACACTATCAAACTCAATTTGGGCTGAATTTTTATAAATGGCTTTTAATCAATGTGGGCATAATTTTATTATTAAGGATATATAAGCTAGCTTATGAACAAATTATGTTTAGTAAAAAACTAGCTTATGGGTATGTAAAATGACCAAAAATGGTATACTGGAGTATAATAATTAGTATTATTAAGGATATAATTGGGAAAAACTAAAAAAGCTACTTCCAAGTAGCTTATCAAAAAGCTAACTTATAAGCTACTTTTGTCGATCAAAACATGTACTTAAATAATAAGCTAGATCTAGCTTATAAGCTAGCTTATGTTTACCAAACAATGCCTAATTATTAATTGTTAGAGTTTGCTACTAACTGTATTATTAGTAATTGCTATTAATTTTAGTTATATATATATATATCATACAGTTTATATTTAACTGTCATGGATAAATATTTTATAAATAGAAAAACTATAGATGATTCGTCATCTATGTTATAATGCTGATAATTGTAAGTAAAGTCGTATTGAAGTCAATTTAGCCGATCTTCCTACTAATCTGGGGTTACAAACTAGAATTTTGGATTACAATCCTAATATTCGAGACGAAGTTCGTAGAGTGTATCTTTTAAAGGGTCTTCCAACCTCGAAGCCATGATTTTCCTTATATGACATTTGAATATTATCAATAATAAAAATATTGTTATTTTTCCCTTTTTTATAACATTGGCTTATATTTTTGTTCTATTTTGTATAATGCTCCTCCTCCCATTAATTCCTGGCTCCGCCCCTGCCCGGGCTGCATGCTTTAGCAGTCGGGCTTCGACCCAAAATTGCCGAGGATTAGTCTGGGCCCAATGTGGTCTGGGATACCTCTTCCCCCAAAAAAAACATACATATGGACACATATAAAAAATATTTTATATTTTAAATATAAATAACTAGACATCTATTTAACTTATTTTTTTAATTGAATATTACCAAAAATAAAAACATGAACTTAAATACAAAATTATGATAATGGTGATAGATACAAAAAGCATGATGACTGAACCCAGGGCCGGCCCTGACATTTTGAAGGCCCTGTGCGAAAAAATAAATGTGGCCTTCAAATTTTTTACTTGTATTATTGTTTACTAACTTAATTATTGTTACTAAATCCAAAAAAAAAAATCCTTAAATTGTAGAATAATTAAATTGTTTATAAACAAGATTCAAATAAATAAAATTTATATTTACATTATTAAACCAATGCTTAAAAATCTCCAATGATTAGTCTATTTAAAAGAATAAAAAGTTAACTAGTAAAAAAATTAAAAGTAAATCACATAATAATTTCGAGTATAAATAAATGTTAAATTGATCTTCCGTTACTTGGATATTTCGATTCAAATTTCTAATCGGGTGCATCTTATTCTATGTAAAATCGGTCAGTTATTTTTGGTATATAAATAAAGTTCTAAACACATAAACTTTTTTTTCTCTTGTTATTAAAAAAACTAACATTCTATATTATAAAAATAATTTTAAAAGACATGTAAATAATCAAATAATAAAATTATAGAAAACTAATAAAAAGATATATAAAGAAATAAACAAAAAGGTAATTATAAGACTTTTGATATAATACTTGAAAAAATCCTACAAGAAGTAACAATGAGAATTTTCTGTTACGGTTAAAATTCCGACCGAGCAATATTCAAAGAGTTCGAGAGTTGGAAAAAAATGAAAGAGTTTTTAAATTGAATAAAAAATAAAAAATTGAAAACAATTGAAAGAAGGTTTTCTCATAATCGTATAATTTGTTGTTTATTTTTCTAAAATAAATGATATTGAAAACTTATAAATAATACTATATATGTTGCTGTATTTTATTTTAGGAATGAATGTTTTTAAAAACTTCTATATAATGCCATACATGGACATATGTTGCCACCAAAAAGGATAATTACTATTTAAACAAAAAAATGAATATAATGCAGAGAATCGAACCAAGGTCTTCCAGGTAAACAGAAGGCGCCTTTGCCAACTATTACAGCCTAACATCCAAGATGTTTGTTATCTTTATTTCATTATATATTATATACATATTATATAAAAACCGAAGGCCCTCGAAAATTGGAGGCCCCGTGCCACCGCACCAGTGGCACACCCCTAGGGCCGCCCCTGACTGAACCTAACAAAAATTTAGACCAAGGATCGAAACTTTTAATATTGGTTACGGATTGGTGCGTTTTAACTCGATTAAGTTAAGAATTTCAAATCTAAAACATATATAAAGATCATAGTACAAGCGAAAACGTTTTTCATAAACTAATGTTTCTTGTATTAACAAACTAAATTTTATATTTAATTTATGAAAATTTGGATCAACAACAGATTGGTTAATTTGACTTTTGGATATCTTGAAACCACAAGCTTTTTGCTTCTATTGAACAAACAAGTAAATAAGCACACGTTACCATGTATATAATTTCTGGATGAACTAATTTTTTTAGGTTTTTGCTAATACAAAACAAAACCAAGATATAAAAACTACCTTAAGAGTTTACCGGGATGATAAATTTAATTAACCCATCTTAAGACGTTATTTGTAGTTTGTAAGTTTGAGCTTATAAGAAGCTCATAAATCAATTTTCTATCTATGTTAGATGGGTTGTTACACTAAGGGATCAATTGTTAAGTATTAAAACTGAAGTCTACATTATAATTCTAACAATTCATAGAGTTTGATTCTCATACCAGTTGCTAATGTTTAGAATGGTCAATTAGTTGTTAGAATTTGAAGTTTAGATTATCTATTATGACAATTTATTGATGATCTTAGTGTCATCAAATATTTTACTGTAATTGTGACTTACATAAGATTGTTGGAGTTCATTGATTAAGATATGATATAAGTTATGTGGTGCAGAGTGCGTGCGCATGTAACCAACCATGGACCTAAGATCTCCATAAAGGGTTGGGGAGGTCAAAGGGGTAATTCGCCCCTTTTCATGGTTCTACGATCAACACCCGTGGCAAGGTTCCAAGGGGCCAAATCCCCTAGCGGCAACAAAGTTTATAAGGCGTGTAGCTTTCTCAATTTTTGTTTATAAGGCATGTAGCCTTTAAAACTTCACTTTAGAAGACAAGTCGTCTCTTAAACTTAGGTGCGGCGGTAACAATTGTTGATTTTATCCATTAGTAGTTACTTTATCAGTGCGTTTATCTTCAAACAATTACTTAACTGTCCTAAATTAACAGATGAATAACATTCAATTTAGGTTGCATTGAGTTATCTATAGTTGTATTAGTACTGATTTTGTTATCAAGCGAGTCAAAATTCAATTATGATGTATTTTAGCCATTCCATATTATCTTAGAGGTTGTTTAACACCATAACTTTGAGTTAGTGCTAGCCAAACAAGAGTGGGGTCAATATAAGATGTTCTAAATGAGTAAGCATTCATTGAATATGAATGTTTACCAAATAAGCGATTACAAATAAAAGTTGGAAAACTAGAGCATTGACCGAGATAAAGTAACTCATAGCTTCTTTAGAGCCAACAAACTATCTAAAAACTCTCTAAAATAAAGAACCAAAATCCAGAATCTCTATAAGAATATATTCAACTACAAACAGATTCTCCAGCATGAGATAACATCATTATTTTTGTAATTAAAAAATTACATATATTATTTTTCTCATGGTAATCATTTTTTGAAATTCTTCAAATTTGAAGATCTTTGCACTCTCTTCTCTCTCTTACTTTTGCTATTTTGAAGAAAGTTTGAGACAATTGTTGGAGCCAAAAATAGTGAAAAATCTTATTTTCTTCGTTTTGGAGAAGCTGTTAGAGATCCTCTAACTGTGTCAACATCACGATTAACACATTGAGTAATATATAGTGCGTTGGTAAACAACATCCTCTTTATCTATATTAAAGAGGGTCAACATGTTTATTAATGAAAAAACTAGAATTTAAATGTTTAAGACAAAGAAATAATAGAATTGTATAATCTTCAAAATAAATATCTGTTAGAGATAAAGATAATCTTTTTTAGATGTTAACTTTCCTTTCACTAATTTTAACAAGCTAGTATCTTATAATTTTTTTGACCTTCTAAGAAAGATAACTCTTCCATGCCATTCTTTATTTTCTGCTATTAAGAAAAAAGCTCCACAACGCCCAATTCAAGTCAATAGAGAAAAAGAGTCATTTTATATGTTACTAATTTTTTTGAATTGCAGATAACATACGTACACGTATTCACACGAAGTCAACAAGGTATTCGAGATACATACGGGCATCTGATTAATTCTCGGCGATCATGGACTGGCCTGAAAGCCGACCTATGGTTAGGGTATCGACAATCGAACCCGAGTAGATAGAGATGTCATCCACTGTCCATTCCAAGAATGTTACCAACCACTAGACTACTAATGTTTTGATATTTTATATGTAACTAAATGTTTTAAATTATATAATAGATATTTTAATTTATAAAATAAAAACTATATATCATACTTAAATGTTATTTTTTTTACTCTTTGCTTATTTATTTAATAAAAAGATTTTTTTTTGGAAATGCTCTAATGATTTCCATGGACAACCTTGATATGAAGTTAATTAAAAAGAAAAGCTATAGATGATGTGAATATTGGTCGTTCACCACCTTTATTTAAAACACCCATGGATATTTAAGTGTAAATGTTAAAGAAAACCACATGATCATAAATCTCCCTAGCTTTTTCTTGCTGTCAATCTCTTCATTCTCGTGTTCTTTTTTCTTACCCATTTTTAGGGGCAAGGTTAAGAAGTCAAGCATGTCTCTTTTTCTTTATAAAAGATCTCCCCAAAACAACCTATACCATAAAACGTAGCTTTAACTTGTTGTCCGTTCATTAATATATACAATATGATTGACTGATTTTTTAAGATGGGAATTTATCCCATAAGATGGCGTAATGCAAGCATCATACATCTAACAAGGTCATAATACATAGCCTAATATGTTTGGCAAACTAGCTGATAAGGTAGCTTATGACTGATAAGGTAACTTATGACTGATAAGGTAGCTGATGACTGATAAGTAGGCCTGTAAACGAACCGAACGAACACGAACGGAGCTTGTTCATGTTCGTTTGTTTAAGTTTAAACGAACACGAACACGAACGCTTAACCGAACGAAAAATCGTGTTCGTGTTCGTTCGTTTAGCACATGAGGATGTTCGTGTTCGTTTGTGTTCGTTCATTAAATTCTTAAACGAACGGTTCACGAATGTAAACGAACACAAACAAACATAAACGAAGGAAATGTTGCTAGTGATTTTTAGTGAACGTGAGAGGAGAGTTGCAGTCGTCGAGTCGAGAGACAGAGGCTGTGAACGTGAGAGAAAGAGGCTATGAACGTGAGAGGAGAGAGTTGAGTTGTAGACACTAAAGTTGGAAAATGGGGGTAGCAGCTAGGGTTGTAGTCGAGAAGAGGCTATGTGGTATTTATTTTAACTTTACTTATAACATAGTTAAATAATTAAATCACTTAATAAAAAATATATAGTTTATAAATAATTATATATACTAATATAAATAAACGAACAGTTCACGAACGTAAACAAACGAACGGTTCATGAACATAAACGAACAAACATAATCAAACGTTCACGAACATAATTGAACGAACGAGGACGTTGTTCGTGTTCGTTCGTTTATTTAAACGAACGTAAAATCTTGTTCATGTTCGTTCATTTATTAAACGAACGAACATAAACGAACTTCCCGCCGAACAAATTCACGAACGGTTCATGAACGTTCGGTTCGTTTACAGGCCTACTGATAAGGTAGCTGATGAATAATTACGTTTGGTAAAAACTAGCTGATAAGGTAGCTTATGATTGTAAAAGGACAAAAAAAGACATACTTTAAAATTAGTAAAGTAGAAAGTAGTATGGTATATTTGGAATAAAAATAATAATAAGTATCATAATTACAATAAGTCACCAAAACGCTACTCAAAGTAGCTTTTCAATTATGGTCCATCCAACAAAATTGGTCTGCGCGCTCCTGTCTTCGTGGGTGGACTGGTGGCCGCTCGATGCCTCATCCTTTCAATGCTTTTGGGTAAAGACGCTAAATACGGTGGGCGATTCGACTATCAAGCAGGTCCGGAAGGTGGTGCTGGCAGCGTACTTTTGGACTTTGTGGTCTCAACGAAATGGAAAGGTGTTCACTGGTAAGATTAAAAGCGAGAAGGAGATTGTAGGGGAAATTCAGTATATGGCGTTTGCTTGGATAAGGAGTCGATATAGGTACGGTAAGTATCTTAACTGGGAGAGTTGGCTTTGTAATCCGGAAAATGCGTTCCTTGCTTGTAATCTTCTAGCTTCTCGCTAGTTCTTTTAATAAATTCTCTTCTTTTGCGGTTCAAAAAAAAAATATGGTCCATCCAAACATGTAACTGACTTATAAGTTCACTTATAAGCTACCTTATTTTTACCAAACGATGCCTTACTCTACAAGACTTAAAATTACAAGAACAAATGATTGTACGACCCATATAAAAATACTACAACAAGTTTATATTCATGACACTTCAGGATAAAATGTCACATTACTTTTTTTACATGAAACTTTTAAGAAGTATTCAATAAAACATCTTTTTATTGGATACCATCTTGTTGGCACTCTTTAATCATATAACCAGACGTATATGTCAAAAAGAATAGCATGACATGCTATTTCAAAAGTGTCATAAATTAAAAACTTGTTAAAAAGCCAAAAAATGTACTACATATAAACTTATCGAAACGTCTTTACATATGACGTGCAAATTTTTGATATTTAAACTTAAGCCTATAAAATAGTTTATTGGAACACTTTGATATCTTCTAAACCCGATTTTGTCACAATGCATGACTTTCGAGCCATCATTAATTAGTTACCCTAGGACACATATGTACATAATAGATAACTCGTGCTATAGTTAATCAATCCCTCGAAAACAATCCCAAATTGGGAGGTGATCGAGCACGATAGTTACTCTGGACTCTGCTATGACCACTTGTACAGTGATTGCGAACGATGGATCTTTATTTCACTGTATAGTCTATTCATTGGTCTTTTTCATTTTGAAATGTATTGTAAAGTTTCTTATCGTCAACGTTACGACAAACAAAATTAATTGGTTATAATCATTTACTTGTTAAAAAATATCTAATTTTTCTGATAATAAGAACAAAAAAACAAAACTGATAATTAAATTATATATATATATACATATTTTTTTGATGATTAAATTATAGATGAATATAAGATGAAGAAATATCGCATGAAAACCTCAAATTGTTGAGGTAACGAAATTGGTGATGAAAAATGAAGGAAGATAAATATATAAACAATAAACATTTCTTAAGGCACTAATCGTAGTGGTATGGATATGATATATATATAAATGATTATTGTAAATTATATTGAAAAAAAAATGTACTTAAAATTTTAGATTAAGTATTAAGATTTAACTCACATTAATTTATTCATTTAAATTTTACAGGCATGACTTAATATATACTTTATCTTCTGTGTTTCTTCTATGCCTATATGACTATACGAGTCTGGCTTTAATCAGAAATTCTTTATAAACCATGATGTTTAATAAATTAATGTGTATAGTTACTATTTCATAGATATGTCGTATTTATTTTTGACCAAAGCATATGTTGTAATATTGAAACTAATGATATTGACTTGTGATTCTTCCTTCATTTTGAAGTTGAATCACTCATCATTGAATTATCACATGACATTACCCATAACTTGAAGATGAAAAAAATGCTTAGATAACATGAAATGCAAAAGTTGGGTAAAATATGTTTAACATATCAAGTTCTAGCTTTTGTTGGGTATATACAATCAAACCAGACAGGAGTAAATTCTATAACTTGAAATATATATCATATATATACATATATCTATATAGGAAAACAAATAAAAGTAAAAAACTTAGAAACATATATAACCATTTATTTGTATGAAGAAATTGAAACAAATTAAACCCACATAAGATTATTAATTAATAATTATAAAACAAAAACAAAATTAAAAGGTTGTAGAACTAGGTAAAAACGTGTTTTTAATTAGGGTTAATAGAAAGTCGTAAAAGAAAGTCAAAAAAGAGAGAATTTATTAGGGTTTTTATTGCAGAGTCCCAAAAAAACAAACCTACATTGAATGCATGACGCGGTTTGAGAGAGAAAGGATGATGATAATGATAATGGCACAACACAACACACACAGTAAAACAAGTGAGAGAGAGAGAAAAAGAGAAAGAAAGAAAGAAAGGGTGGGCTGACTTTAGCTTTAAGCTTCTCTGTGTATGTGTGTGTGTACTGTGTGTGTGCCAGCATGCATGAGGTTTGAGTAAATGCATTTGCTGTCATCTCCACTCTCCTTTTGACTCTTTCAAGTCAGCCTTCATCTCTCTCTCTTTCTCTATCTCTATCTATCTCTATATAACCCTTAACCCCCTAATTACACCTCTGTCTCACCTCTTTTCTTTTCATTTCCCAACAGAAGAATACCTCTTTATCTCTTGCCCAGTACTTCAATAATCCATTCTCATTCTTCATATTTATATACTATTGATTCAAGATCCATCCATCCATTGCAAAGAAAGATTCTTTATTTCCAAGATTATTAAGAGGCTAGCTAGATAGGTTAAAGATTATTGAGAAATGGGGAGGCCACCATGTTGTGATAAACTTGGTGTCAAGAAAGGTCCATGGACTCCTGAAGAAGATATCATGCTTGTTACTTATGTTCAACAGCATGGCCCTGGAAATTGGCGCCAAGTCCCTACCAATACAGGTACATATATATAACATTTGTTAGTGTTTATAACACATTTATGTAAGTATATATATATATATATATATATAGAGAGAGAGAGAGAGAGAGAGAGAGAGAGAGAGAGAGGTTGTTCAAATATTTATGTGTGTATTGATTACAGGACTGAGAAGATGCAGCAAGAGTTGTAGGTTAAGATGGACAAATTATTTGAGGCCTGGAATAAGAAGGGGAGACTTTAATGATGATGAGGAGAAAATGATCATCCAGCTTCAAGCTCTTTTGGGCAACAAGTAAGTTTTTTTTTTTTTCTTTTTTTACATTAAAATATAGATTATGTGTATACTATATAGAGTCTGTTTCATTTGTGAACCATGAAAAAAGTACTAAACCGGTAAACCTAATCATAGCCGTTGATCGAAATAATGAAGGGTCGAGATGGATTCATAGGAAATACAGAAATATGAAATATACGGATGGTCAATGATTATAGAAATATGGAAGTATGAAATATGGAAGCGTTTCATAGATTTACATAGTTTATAACTTTTTCTTGGTTTACAAATGATTTTGCTGATCTATCATCTATGTGTATATTAATATATAATTATATATACACTAAACAATAATCAATAGATTAGTTTTGAAGTTTTGGTTCAAGAATCATGAAAAGTTGTTTTGTGTTAATTAGTTTTTTTGTGGTTGCAGATGGGCTGCAATAGCTTCATATCTTCCAGAGAGAACAGATAATGACATCAAGAACTATTGGAATACACATTTGAAAAAGAAGCTAAGAAAGCTTCAGATTGGGGCTGAGGAACATGACCTAATCCACAATAACAAAGATAGGTTTTCCTCCTCAACTTCATCATCTTCTTCTTCACACACTATCTCTAGAGGCCAGTGGGAAAAGAGACTTCAGACTGATATCCATATGGCCAAACAAGCCCTAAATGATGCTTTATCGATCGATCAAAAGCCCCTTGTCCTTCCACCTCAAATCACCAAATCTTCCACCCAAACACCTACATACCCTTCTAGCACTGATAACATTGCCAAATTGCTCAAAGGGTTCATGAAAAACCCACCCAAGAACATCATCAAAACTAGTTCGGATTCGAGCACTCGTGAATCTAGTGAACTGAATGCGTTCAGCAGCATCGAAAGTAAGGCTTCTGGGATTGATTTATCTGAGGCATTTGAATCTCTTTTTGGGTTTGATCGATCTTTTGGATCTCCGAATGATTCAGATTTTTCGCAATCCAACACATCACCGGATCAAGGAAGTATGTTTCAAGAGGATAGCAAGGAGGGGCTTCGGTTTACGATGTTTGAGAATTGGCTTCTTGATGAAACAGCCGGCGGTGGCATGGTTAGTTATCAAGGGAAAGGAGATTTAACTAACTTTTCGTTCGATGAAAGCCCTGATTTTTTCGACAATTGATTGTGTTTTAGAATTGAGGTTTTAGTTCGAAACTTCGTTCTTCATTTGCTTATATTAATTAATTAATCTTGTTTAAATTCTTTTTTTTTGGGGGGGTTCAGTTAATTATATTGGACTGACATGAGGGATGTAGAACTCAAATTGTTTGAAGTTTTCATGGGGATGTAAAAGGGTCAATGATCTCATTATGCATTTACATAGCCAAATTTACTAAATTAACTTGTGCATTGTATTCCTAGAATGTGTTTCAACTTTTGGCAGATTTATATGCCAAATGTTTTGTAAATAAGAGTGTTTTATTTGACTCAAATGTATTTGTTGATGGATTCATGAGATTACTCTTGGGTTATTTGTGATATTTATTCAAGATTATCTATTTTGACTTTACTCGTTTTGAGTTTAATGGGGTTTTTGTTCATCTATTTTGAGTACTCCATTAGGGTTTTTGAGTATGCATCAAAAATTCAAATCAAGGTTGCTCTCTAAATATGTTATACAAATGCTAAATTTTAAAAATGAATTATGATTCAAATAGACGGACCATGCAAGAGAACCCTTTAATTTAAACCTCAAGTCCTTAATGTTTTATTCTATACTAGGGTTAATCTAATATGGACTACTTGATCGAATTGGTTTGTAATTTTTGGTGTGATTGCTTCACTCGAAATTGCATCTCGTCGTGGATTTAATTGCTTTCCACAAATTTACCAAAAATCAGTGTTTATTATAATCATCTTGATATAAAAACGATCGTGAATCAAACACCTGAAGACTTAAGCCGTGTTTGACAAAAATAAGCTAGTACGTGTTTGGATGTATCATAGCTTCTTGAAACATTTCTTTAGAAGTTTTTATAGTTTCTTTTTCTAGTTATACCATTATTAATACTAATTATTATATCTCAATATATCTTAATTTTTTTGTCATTTTACATACTTATAAGCTAGTTTTTGTTAAATATAATTTTTTCATAAGTTAGCTTATCAGCAACTAGCTAGTTTTACGATCAACAACTATTTTATCAACTTGTTTGTCAAACACAACATACAGTGTCTTTTGCTGTTTTGCATACTGCAACAAAAAAAATTCAAATCATTAAAAATTAGAAAATACGAATATTAAGAGATTAAATACCACCGAAGTAGAATGTGAATTAAAACATGAATGAAAATGGAAAAAAACACATGAAGCAATTAAACAATTGCACGAGAAATCGACTAGTTATGAATATAATAATTAATCTTCCGGTTTTCCATTTGATTTTTGTGTACGAATTTAATATTGGAAATTAAGTTAAATAAATAAAAATGGAAGGAAAAAGAAAAAAAAGAAAAAGACAGTGAAGATTATGAAGAAATATGTGGGCAGAAAGGAAGGAATTAAATGACCTTCAAAAATCTGCAACTTCGGTCTTTATTGCATACATGTGAAAGTGTTTTTCATATTTATAGCTCTTTTAATAAAAAATATTAAACCAATAATTTCATTTTTATGTATTTAATTTAATTATTGCTTACTAAAATAAATTTCTAATTCCTTCTAAGTGTATATATATATATATGGGAAGTTTTAAACGAGAAACATGTCAATTTAAGAAAACGTGAGGATCAAGCTCAACCACTCATCTCGCGGTTACGGTGGACGTGATCACGGATGATTGACGCGATTCATGGGAGGGTAGAGATTATTAAAGGGAGGGACTGATCAAAGCTGTCTTTGTTGACTGTGATGAGTGTTTTAACATTGCTACTCGCGTTTTCTTAAAAAGCTATATTTTTCGTATGAACCTCCCTCCATATATATATATATATATATACATTTACATTTAATTTTCTTTTTTACTTTTAACTTATATTGATAGGTTTGTGTATATATAATATTGTTGTATACCTTTAACTTGTTAAAGTAGTGATGACTTTTTGTTGATAATTTAAATATTTAGTATAGATTTCGGATATTGTTTAGAGGTGACAACCTAAATGAGTTTGGTGGATTATCCTTTCAATACCTTTTCTTTGTGATTTTTTTAAAGCATATGAATTAAATATATTTAAAAACATAGCTAGTTATATATATATATATATATATATATGTGTGTGTGTGTGTGTGTGAGAGAGAGAGAGAGAGAGAGAGAGAGAGAGAGAGAGAGAGAGAGAGAGAGAGAGAGAGAGAGAGAGAATGAGAATGACAATATATGATTGTAAACATTTTAAATAAATATTATACTTCAAAATATTAACTTTGTTAATATGTCTTGATTTATAATAACAGTATAATAAAATATACAAATATTTAGAAGCTTTAAGTAAAATAACCTTACAATTAATGTCTCCAAGAACAAATTTGAAAATAATGGTAACCTAAGAAGAATAATTGATTTTCTTTTTACTTTAAAAGTTTATTTAATGCTCTGCTAAATTTAATCATATTATATATTGTAGATATTTAATCTATTTGATATAAATATAGAGAGAGGAAGAGAGAAATGTTTAAATGAGAAACATATCAATTTAAGAGAACGTGAGAAACAATCCAAACCACTCATCCGGTCAACAAATGCGGTTTTGACCGTTCCCCTTTAAAAATCTCTAACCTCCCATGAATCACGTCAACCCTCCATGATCGATCATGTCCACTGTAACCGAAGATGAGTGGCTAAGATTGTTTCTCATGCTCTCTAAATCGATATGTTTCTCGCTTGAACCTTCCTCTATATCACTACTAGAAAAACGGGCATCAGCGACGGAATATTCCGTCGCTGATCCGTCGCTGTTGCTCTTATCCGTCGCTGATCCGTCGCTGAAGGGTTGTCGGTGATCTCCCCGTAGCCGATACTATCAGCGACGGATCAGCGACGGAATTCAGCGACGGATCAGCGACGGACGGGTTTCAGCGACGGATCAACGACGGACGGGTTTCAGCAACGGATCAGCGACGGACAAGTTTCAGCGACGAATCAGCGACGGACGGGTTTCAGCGACGGATCAACGACGGACGGGTTTCAGCGACGGATCAACGACGGACGGGTTTCAGCGACGGATCAGCGATGGACACGTGTCACCGACGGATCAGCGACGGATCGGATTAGCGACGGATTTTCCGTCGCTGATCCGTCGCTGATTTTTGGTAATGTTTTTAAAAAAAAAATTTAATTGTATTTTTCTGTACAAATACACACAGGCAGACAACATTTTTTATTTACAACCTCAATTTTCTAAATTTCTAAAATACAATTACATCTAAAAGTAAAATCCATACACAATTAGTAGCTTCCCTTTCTTATCCAATACCGTAAAACCAAGCTCTAATACAATACACGTGTAGATTTTGAGATCAAAACACACAAGTCACATATAGGTGAGGCGCTTGATCTATAGTCTATAAAAAAGGCACAAACATAATTGAAATGAAGACAAACATAATACAAGCCTTGACTTTGTTGAGCGGTTCAAATCTGGCCTACTTGTCAACATTCTCCACCATCAACCTATTAGTTCATCCTGTAAAACCAATATTCCAACATTAACCAACAATCTAAAACCATATTGGGTTTTCAAAATATATAAGCCTAAAATATAAAGAAAATAATGATAAAATCCAGTCAGAAACTTATCGCATTTTGAGATGAGTCCACAGCATTTCCTGCATCATCATTCTGGAGAATGACCACTTATTGGTTAAGGCACAATAAGAGACTAGAAAGGCAAAATAAAGCTATGTTATAATCCCCAACCTACCTGTACAGTTGGAACTGAATATTTACCAGAAAGCAAACCATTAGCAAGTTTCGTTCTGCCAAAGAAATCACAAATACTTCAGAAGAACGGCAAGTAAATTCAGCATGCACAAATCAAAAAGTGATTGCGAATCTCTAGGAATTCAATTTTGATCGTGAAAGTGAGGACAAATCTCAGCTACACATCTTCTGTTACGATGGAAGTGATCACGGAGGATTGACGCGATTCCTAGGAGGTTTGAGGGTAGAGATTATTAGCGACGGATCAGCAACGGGATTAATTATTTATTTTTTAATTATTTTTCTTAAATAATCCGTCGCTAATCCGTCGCTGATTAGCGACGGATCAGCGACGGAATTAATTATTTCTTTTTTAATTATTTTTCGTAAATATTCCGTCGCTAATCCGTCGCTGATTAGCGACGGATCAGCGACGGAATTAATTATTTATTTTTTAATTATTTTTTATAAATAATTCGTCGCTAATCCGTCGCTGATTAGCGACGGATCAGCGACGGAATTAATTATTTATTTTTTAATTATTTCTTATAAATAATTTGTCGCTAATCCGTCGCTGATTAGCGACGGATCAGCGACGGAATTAATTATTTATTTTTTAATTATTTTCGTAAATAATCCGTCGCTGATCCGTTGCTGATTAGCGACGGATCAGCGACGGAATTAATTATTTCTTTTTTAATTATTTTTCGTAGATATTCCGTCGCTAATCCGTCGCTGATTAGCGACGGATCAGCGACGGAATTAATTATTTACTTTTTAATTAGTTTTTATAAATAATCCGTCGCTAATCCGTCGCTGATTAGCGACGGATCAGCGACGGAATTAATTATTTATTTTTTAATTATTTTCGTAAATAATCCGTCGCTGATCCGTCGCTGATTAGCGACGGATCAGCGACGGAATTAATTATTTATTTTTTAATTAATTTTTATAAATAATCCGTCGCTAATCCGTCGCTAATCCGTCGCTATTTTCCGTCGCTAATGGTCGTGGTCATCCGTCGCAACTCCGTCGCTGATCCGTCGCTAATCAGCGACGGAATTTTGCCGTCGCTGATAACCGTCGCTGATGCCACTTTTTCTAGTAGTGTATATGTATATATAACTTTAAATAAAAACTCATTTTTTATTGTGAACGTGAGAACCACAAAAATCGCGCCATGTAACAATATTTACTCTGAATATCATGCATTATTCAGAGTAACTAAAAGCGCCTAAATTTTATTCACTTTAAATAATGCATGATATTCAAAATGAATATTGACACGTGACATGATTTTAGTGGTCTTCACGTTCACAACTAAAATTAAGTTACATTTAAACCTAACCCTATATATATGGACGAAAGTTCAGCTGTAAACTCAAATTTAATTGTGAACATGATGATAGTCAAGAGCGCGCCACGTGACATATTCATTATCATTCAGTCTGCATAATACTGCATTAAGTATTATTTAGTTTGAAATATAGTGAATGTTGTATTATTTAGTCTGAATACGCCACATGGCGTTATCTCGACTGTTCTTATGTTCACAATAAAAGATGAGTTTTCATTTGAACCGGACCCTAGCCTATATATATAGAGGAAAATTCAAATGAAAACTCGTTTTTCATTGTGAACGTAAGTACCATTAAATTCTCACCACGTGACAATATTTACTCTGAATATCATGCACTATTCAGGGTGAATAAATCTTATGTGCTTTTATTCACTATGAATAATGCATGATATTAGAGTGAATATTTCCATGTGGCGTGATTTTTAGTGGTCCTCACGTTCACAATGAAAATTGAGCTCACATTTGAACATAACCCTATATGTATAACTAGGTATAGGGGTGAGTTCAAATGTGAACCACTTTTTGGTTGTGAACGTGAGGACAACCGAGAGCGCGACACGTGGCGGATGACTAGGCGTGATTTAAGGGAGGGCATTGAATTAAAGTGGGGACCACACTCAAAGCCACCTTTATTGACTATTCTCCGCCACGTGTCACGCTCTCGGTTGTCCTCACGTTAACAACCAAAAAGTGGTTCACATTTGAAATTTCCTCTATAGGTATATATATATATATATATGAGCGATCAAATACAAACCATGAAATTGTTTAATATAATGAAATAACATTATGTAGTTATATATTTTTTAAAATTGTTTCATATTTTAGTGTTTTTTAAACATGGAATTGAATTTCTTTCTTGTATTCTTTAGTTTTTATGAAAATTATTTCATATAGTTTTTATTCTTATAAAACATTTTCATTTTTACATAAGAAAAACACAATATATAAAACAACTTTATAAAAAAAATTATATAAAATATTTAAAACAATTTAAACAATTTTATGAATATTATCTATACCATAAATGTGATAATTGAATGGTTAAGATTAGGTACACAAATTCACATTTTTTTAATTTACAAAAGAAAATCTCTGTTACATATATAGATTATAATAGCCTCAAGAAAGAAGTTATATATGTAAGTAAGATAAAGATCGAATAATAACCATAAATATTTTAAGTATGGTAGAATTGAAATCAATATACATAAATTGTAGCATACACCTCATACGAGTGTATTGAAACCCAATATGTGTGTGTTTTTTTATGTGTCTATGCATTATGCAACACAGGACAAATATCAAATATAAACCATGCATTTTTAATAAAATATACAAAACAATTATAGCCCTTAAAATCATGATTATAATAAATGAATATTATTAGCTTTTATATATATCTTAGTTTAATTTATACACCTTAATAATTGTCTATAAATAATTCTAGTATTTTCTAATATAATGTTTTTTATAGTTTGTTAGAATTGTATATTTTATATTTGATACGACCGTATACAATATATATATATATACATATATATTTATGTTATATATATGAACTTTCCTCTACATATATTTATGTATGTATAT
Organism: Centaurea solstitialis; assembly: GCA_030169165.1. NCBI lineage: Eukaryota > Viridiplantae > Streptophyta > Magnoliopsida > Asterales > Asteraceae > Centaurea > Centaurea solstitialis. The sequence continues at coordinate 68,547,376 of CM058041.1, forward strand.
ATTTAATTAAAATTTTAGTGAGTAGGGTCATATTGACAAATGAGCTAGAAATTAAATTTTACGAGCACATGCCCTAACTTAATGTCACCTTCTAGAATTAATTAGAGAACAAGATATATATGCACATTTTCATGTCGCAATCGTTTATTTACAACTAATCTCTATGGTTATAGTTTAATCTTACAAGGTTTCCTTTTTATAAAATGGCTGTTAAAAAAACATATTTTGTAAAATAAAAATTATGGTAAACTACATATTTGGTCAATGTGGTTTATATTTTATTTCACTATTACTTTTTATTTTAAAATAATGATGAAAAAGGTTTTTAAATTACATAATATTTTACTGTTGGTCCCATAGTTTACACTATGGCTACGTTTGGCAAGCGTAGCTTATAAGCTAGCTGGTAGCTGATAAGCTAGCGGATAGCTGATAAGCTAGCTGTTGATTGATAAGCTTGCTAGTAGCTGATAAGCTAGCTGTTGAACAAATTATGTTTGGCAAAAACTAGCTTATGAGTATGTAAAATGACCAAAAAGGGTATATTTGAATTTAATAATTAATATTAATAAGGGTATAATTGAAAAAAGCTACAATAAGCTCCTCATAAGCTACTCAAAGTAGCGTTTCAAAAAGCTAGCTTATAAGCTAGCTGATAAGCTAGCTTCCTGGTACATGTTTGGATGGACGAGCTTATAAGCTAGCTTATCAGCTAGCTTATAAGCTAGCTTATGCTTGCCAAACACAGCCTATATTACACCGTTGGTTTCTATTTTGTCAATAAAGTTGGGATCAATAGTGTAATATAATGCAAACCACATGAACCAATAGTGTAATATATATAGTATAAACCATATGACCAATAGTGCAATATAATGTAAACCACATGAACTTTTTTCATAATTATTTTAAAATAAAAAAAATATATAATAAAGTATAAATCATAGAGACCAAATATGTAATTTACCCTAAAAATTAATTAGAAAAAAACGATTGTGACTTTTTTATTTGGAAGGGTCCGGGCCAAAGCCAAACTATATATTCCATGGCAATTTTGGGGGCTAAACATTGCTCCATTTAAATGTCATCAGACATTCATACGAGAAGGTTCGAACTCGGTTAAGACACTATAAACCCCCAAGCAATAACCAATCCACCAAAGCACTTGCAGACAAAACGATTGTGACTTCAAAACAACATTATCAATTTGTACATATTACCACCTTGGCTCTTTAATTTTCTGACTCTATGCACGCACCTTTCTATCTCTTCCAAACCCTCTTTGAAAATGAGATACATCGGATTTGTTTGATTTTTTTGCGTTTGACATTCTGCTCCTTTAATTCAATGCACTTAATTTTTACTTTTGCTTTTTAAAATTTTGTTATTTTATTATTTTTAAAAGTTCAAAAAATCATATAAAATCTCAATTTTATTTATTAAAAGTATATTTTATATGAAATTAAGTGTCCACATACATTATCATATGTTAGCATTTTTAATTTCCCCTTCATTCTTCATAAGTAGGTTGAAGTTTCGTTTATGATCATTATTTCTGCAAAACCGGAAATCCAAAAATTTACTTCAAACAACAAATAGCCAACCGATATATGGATTCATAGATAAAATAATACAAAATTTCCAAGATCTCTTTAAAATAAACGACGAAAATTAAGAAACAAATCTAGTCAAAGCTTACCCAACATCTAACAATCCGAGCTTAATTCTAACATAAGCATCAATCAAACATTCATTGTAATCAGTACAGTATTTAAAAATATGAGTTTCAAATTTCATTCTTTTTTCATAAACTAGATAAGTACAAAAATGCAATGCGACGCAAAACATTTCGAAGCTAAAGCCGAGAACTTGAAAATGTAATGCGGCGTGAAAAATCCCTAATCTAAAATTGAGAAGTCGAAAAGAATAAACTAGTTTCATGTTCAATTTTGTTCTCCATCACATGATGTTAATTTTGTGGTTTTATATGTTTCTAAATCGTATATCAAATGTATAAAATCCAAGTTTAATATAGTTAACTAGTCAAATTGAAAAAAAATTTTACTCAACAGTGGGTCTTTAACCCCATAATATTTAGTTCATTTTGAAGGTCTTGATAAGAAGATTATAATGAGACAATTTGTAAAAAAACAAGATATTTTTAATGTATTTTAGTTTATTTATAATTATGTATGTCAATATGATAATGATGTAAAATGAGAAAAAAGTGATATAAATTAATTAAATAATTAATTATACGGTATAACTTGTACACTACTAAAAAAGGGTTATACCGACGGCCGAAACAGTCGGAAATCGGCTTTACCGACCGTTATCCGACGAAACAAGCGTCGCAAAAACCCTGGTCGGTAAAATTATCGACGGTTTTTTCCGACGACTTTTACCGACTGTTTTCCGACTGTTTCATTTACCGACGGCTTTCCAACGACTTTTACCGACTGTTTTCCTACTGTTTCATTTACCAACCACTTTCTGACGGGTTACCAAAGACTTTCTGACTTTTTTTTCGACGGTTTTCCGACGACTTATTAAAAAATAAATATAAAATAAAATAAAAAGAACAGTCGGTAAACCATATAGAAAAGTAGTCGGAAATTTTTAACTGTTTTTAACAGTCGATAATACATAATTTTTTAGTAGTGGTAATTTAAAAATAAAAAATAATTTAAAATTTTAATTATCATGTTGAACGCGGAAGATTTAAAAATTTTAAATTTATATATGATCAATGCATTTAGATTTGTTCCTCTTAAAAATTCAAAAGTAACCGTAATGTTTTTAATAGTACAAATATAAAAATATAGATAAAGTTTCAAAATATACAAGTTTAAAAACCTAGATTGATTGTTCTTGAAAAATCTCAATACGTATTTATGATTTACATTATTATTAAATTAAAAAAATATAGTACTTTGAAATTATTTACGAGAAAATTACAATTGTATAGTTTGTAAAAAAACATTTTATAATTTATTTTAGTTAATCTGCGGTTATATATTTTATTTAGGTTGTAAAATGAAAATTGAAATCGTAACGAATATAAAACAAATTAATTCGTTTATATTCATGATACTTAAAAAAATGATTAAATTCAAAAGTTATAATAATTGGACTCATTTCGAACATATTGACAAGGCTATTACAATGATATAATTTGTTAAAAAAATATATTTTTTCAATGATTTTAATTCATATACGATTATTATGTTTTTGGAAAGGATACGATTATATATGTTAATATCATAAAGATTTAAAATGAAAAAAAATAGAAGTAAACTAAATAACTAATTATAAGGTGTTAGACCCGAACTTAGGGGGCGTTTGGTACAGAGAATGGAATTGTAGAGAAATAATGCAGAGAATGGAATTACAGAGAAAGAGAATTGGTCTAGAGAATGAGAATTGATTCATCTGTTTGATAGCACAGAGATTTCAGCAGAGAAATGTAACAGAGAATCATTTCTCTTGTTTGGTACAACAGCGAATTCAACTGAGACTTGTATCAATTTTATCATATGCACTCATAAATTTCAAATCAGATGATCCATATTCTTTTTTTTTTTCATTTTCTTTTTTTTTCATAGACCCATCATAACCTACACAGACCTATCATCTTGTCTTTTCATCCTTCTCTTTTCATCTTCTCTCTCTTTTCACACATCCATCACCACTAAAAGATATTTCATCTTTTTCTCTCTTTTCACAGACCATCACCACCATTTTTTTCATCTTCTCTTTTTAGAAGACTCCGAATCCGGTGGCCACAAATCCGGTGGAGATGGAAGCAGACAGTGGCCACAAATCAGGCCAAATCCGACCAAACCTCTAATCTGCATATCTGAGTGGTGGCCAGAGAGAGTACGCGAAAGAGACAGAGCGATAGCCGAAGATGGGTGGTAGGCGTCGGAGATGGTGGTGGCGACATGGAGACGATAGCTGAGAGAGTGAGCGAGCGAGAGAGTGACATATACTCGAAGACGATGGCCGACGTCGAAGAAGATAACCGGCACCGGAGATGGTGGTAGGTGTAACACCCGTAATTTTCGGTTGTAATAATGACTCGTTGGTAATTATGGGAATTAGAATTTTTGGATCAAAACCTATGTTTTATGGTTTAATATGTTAGGGAATCCAATTACGAGTCCAACGGTCCTTTCGGAATCGAAAACGGAGCTATAACGAAGAAGTTACGGCCGAAACAAAATAGAACCAAAATGGCCCAGATGCTAGCGATCGCTAGCTATTACCCCTAGCGATCGCTAGGCACAAAAAGGTTGGCTGCTGACTTTCCTCGCGAACACATCCTGCTCGCTAGCACACGAAGCTAGCGATCGCTAGCCTCACACCTAGCGATCGCTAGGTACCTGTATAATTGAGAAAACGGGTTTTAAACCCTTCCTACCTTCATTTGTTCACAACTCTCTCATTTCTTCACCAAAATCTCTGATTTTCTCTCTACACTTCCCATTTTCAAAGCTCTCCAAGATCTTGAGGTTGAATCCTTACTTGGAGCTAGCTAGGTTGGAAACCACATCTCATCCATCCTCCACCATTGTTGCTTGAAAAGGGGAAGCTCAAATCCTAGGGTTTTAGTTCGGATCTCGCTCGGTAAGCTTTATTTAAACCTTTGTAGGTTGGATCTATACATATGATAAGGGTTATGAACTAACCTAGGGTACGATTTACTTGATTTTAGGTTGCTCTCGTATTTGACCAACGCAGTATTTCCACACCGAACAGTCTTGGGAGGTTCTGAAATAGGAATGCCCCTATGTCGCCGGCCCTCGGGTTTCTCCTTGGTGCGCGGGCCTCTGATGGTGTCATGATAGATATGGCATCGAGGTGTTCGGAAGTAACGAGTGATGGGGTATTGGTTGGGGGAAATGGGTCGCTCCCATTGATTCCGAAGATAAAGGATTAACCGGTTTAGCATGTTTCTTATGTTGACAATCCCCTCTAGTTTATCTCACGTCTATTCACATGCTTATATGTATTTATGATATGTTATTGGTACAACTCACTAGGCTCCTTTAGCCTAACACTTGTTTGGTGTCGATGTGTCTCTCAGGTGCTAGGGACGTCGTTCCTAAGTAGGCCTCGGGCGTAGAGTGAGCATTTGGGAATGTGGAGAACCGGTCTTTTAGGCCGTAGGATTCATTGGCGATCGATAACCCTTTTGTAGTCTTCTTCCTAGACGGAATTAGACTAGTTGGTTATTGTAATTCTTTACTTGATTACAAACGTTGTAATTATTACATTACTTATACCCCGTTTTGGGAAGAGCTCACGCCATGGCGTTACATTTTGTATACCACCTTTCATTAATTGAAAGTTTTTGTTGACTCCAATTTTGGGGTGTTACAAGTTGGTATCAGAGCTTTAGTTTAAGCGAACTAGGTGTTGACGGTAGAATACCTAGACTTAAACTTAGCGCACTACTAGACATGTCACCTACCTTGGGTAAAGTCTTAGGTGGGGAGAGTGATAGGGTTACGGGTTCACGTTTATTCAAAGTTGTGATGATAGTAACGAGAATGTTTATGTATGATTAGTTCATAAATCACCTAGCTACTGATCTATGGATGCGTTATACGCGAGTGTTTGAGTAACTGTTATTACGAGGATGATAAATGTTGAGATTCGTAAAATAGTCTATTCTTATCCTATTCTCGTGCATTTGCGTGTGACAGATTTGTATGGCGAACACCCGTAGTCAGACGGGCGCCGCGAGAGGACCACCCGACCATACCGCTTCAACCGCCGACCAACGTGTACGGGTCGAGACGGTTGAGAGTCCACCGAGGCCCCAAGTCCTAGGTGGGGGACCGGAGCACGTACCACGGGTCAATCTCGAGGATCCAAATCCGTTGTTGACCGAAGTGATTCCGGAGATGAGGATGCTAGATAATGTGATGAAGGCCGTGAACGAGGCCATGAGCAAACAACAAGAATCCTTTATGAAGATGTTAGAGGATCGCGAAGCTAGCCAACGCTGGAACGAGGCGGTGGGAGAAAATGCCAGAAATGGTTCCGGGGATGCTAGGTGGTGGTCACCGAGGAAACCCGGATCACCGGGGACAAAGAGAAAGAGAAGGCTAAGGCAAAGGGGTGCTCGTACAAAAACTTCTTGGGATGTAAGCCGCCGGAGTTCCGTGGGTGTAGTGATCCGGTGGTTTGCATGTATTGGCTCCGCGAGATGGAGATGGCCTTTGAGGCTAGCGAGTGCGACGCTTCTCAACGAGTCAAGTTCGCATCACACCTTCTTAAGGGCGAGGCCCTAACGTGGTGGAACTTGACCTGCTCTTCCCTCACACCGGAGGTGTATGCTAGGCTCTCTTGGGCCGAATTCAAGAAGAAAATGCTCGAGAAATATTGTAGCGAGCGAGCCTTGACAAGATCGAGGATGAGTTCCGAGCATTGAAGAAAGGAAATTCTCCCATTTCGTTCTACGCGAAAGACTTCTTGGAGAAGTTAGGCATGGTGGAGCACTTGGCTCCCGATGAAAAGTCGAAGATAAAAGCTTATTCTCGTGGATTACCGGCCGAGATGAGATCGGCGGTGAGGATCGCAAGGGTCACCACCTTGCATGAGGCGATTGAGGAATCGTTGAGGATAAAGGATGACATCACCCAAGCCCGGGTAGAAGGTTACCAAGCCGGGCAAAAGAGAAAGTTTGAGGAAGCCGCCGCATTGGCCCGACCGAACAAGACTTTTCAAGATGGGAAGCGAGGCGGAAGCCGAAACGAGGTGAGATGGTGCAATAAATGTCGAAGGAAGCATTTTGGGCCATGTCGACGTGATTTCCCCACGAGCGACACTTGTGGGAAGTGTGGAAAGAGGGGTCATTTGGCTCGAGATTGCGTGGTCCGAGTGGCAGTGTGTTATGATTGTAAGGAGCCGGGACATTATCGGGATGCTTGCCCGAAATTCAAGAAGGTGTCTACCGGAGGTTCGAGTGGATCCATTGCAAAGGGGGAGGTCCCGCCGAGAGTGACTAGCCGGGCCTTTCAGATGACGGCCGGAGAGGCGAGGGAGGCATATGATCTTGTATCGGGTACGTTTCTCGTTAACTCCATACCTGCACTTGTTCTTTTTGATACGGGCGCCGAACGCTCATTTGTGCATGACACTCTAGCTAAGAAATTTGCTATGCCTACCACTCCCTTATCTGATGCATTAGTAGTAGAAGTAGCGGGTGGGTTTCTTGTGACTGTTCGAGATTGCTTTGAGGGGTGCACGATAGAGTTAGATGGAGAACCTTTCTCCGCGACCCTCATACCCATGAATGTCGGTAGCTTTGATGTAGTGCTAGGAATTGATTGGTTGCGCGCTTAGACGCCAATATAGGTTGTGGTAAGAAGATGGTCACGTTACCGACACCTAAGGAAAATTGATTACCGTGTACGGGGATAAAAAGAAGGGCACCTACACGACCATCTCGATGGTTAAGGCAAGAAAGTGCCTAGCCAAGGGATGCACCTCCTATCTAGCTTACGTCATTGATACGAAGTTAGGAAAGAAAGAAATCACCGATGTAGACGTGGTGCGGGAATTTCCGGACGTCTTTCCGGAAGATTTGCCCGGATTACCACCGGAACGCCAAGTGGAGTTTCACATTGACCTTACACCGGGAGCGGCTGCGATAGCGCGCGCTCCGTATTGATTGGCTCCGACCGAAATGAAGGAGATGATGACACAATTGCAAGAACTCTCCGAGAAGGGGTTCATCCGACCGAGTTCGTCGCTGATAACACCAAAATTATACATGTTTTGGTTGAACGTAATTGCATGACTTTACCCCATTTCTCACCCATTTCTGATCATTTCATGCACTAAATGAGCTTATTATTGTTTATGAAGGATTTGGAAGCCGTGGAACGGAAAAGTACGAAAAAAGGCGAGAAAACGGGAAAAATGCACAAAGTCAACACAGTAGCTACTTGGCGTTCGCGAGATTCCCAATCTGGCGCCGCCAGATTCGACTGAATTGAAGACTAGGGTTGACTTAAGTGTCTGGCGTCGCCAAACCTGCAGTCTGGCGATCGCCAGATGGCCCCTGGACGTTTTCTTTTAAATACCAGCCTTCCCCTTCAGTTTAGAGAGACGTTTTTGCATGATTCTTGGTACGGGATACGAGGAGGAACGAGAGTGAGAGTACGAAAGGTGCCGATACGCTGCGGGAGTCGATCTTCGATCATCCGTCGTTGTATTGTCGGTATCATGTCGATGTCTACTTTTGTTTATGTTTTCATTATGATTAGTGAGTAGTTTTTAGTAGTAGTGCTTGTCATGGTCGATGAACCTTTATGGATGATACTTTTGTGATTAATGTTTACTGGTTTGTTTTGATTAATTGAATGTTTATTATGGTCCTTTTCTGATTGATAGTGTTTTGGCAATTTGAATTCAATTGGTTGGGTGTATTTGTTAGACCAAAGCAGATAGACTCCGAAAGGATAATCAACCTACCTTAGCTTGACCCGGACCAAAAGGTTGTGTTAAGGGGTTACTTTGACCAATAAGTGACCGATAGTAAAAGAGCCATTGCAATACTGATTGGGGATTCACTTTACCATGATAAGTACTGCTGTTTTTCCTTAATATAATCTTAAACCAGTATTTTTATTGCTTTCTTAGTTTTTACTTAGTTAATTGTCTTTTTAAATATTCAAACCTTTTTCATACAAAACCCCCCTTTAGGTTAATTAAACCGATTTAGACTTTAGTCTACGATAACTTGACCGTTCCCAGTGGTAGATACGGTACCTGGACTTTCCTGCACTATATTACTCACGATCAGGTACGCTTGCATGTATATGTGGTAAGACAGTGGCTAGGCATTAGAGGTTAAAACTTGTTACGCTTTTTATATATGTTAATTACCGCATCAAGTTTTTGGCGCCGCTGCCGGGGAACGGTAGTTGTTAGATTTTAGTCTTAATTAGTTTCGTTAATCGATCCTTGTGAGGGATTCTTTCCCTTTCAAGTTTTTCACTTTCTAGTTTAATTAGTTAGTTTTATCTTTATTCATATTTTATCTCTTTGTTTCCCGCAAGTTGCCCGTAATCGTTTGTTGAGTTGTCAGGATGGCAGATGATCAACCCATGTGGGATAAGCGATCTGGGGTCCAGTTTACTCCGAGATCCGCAATAAAAAAGACAGATGGTAAAATGGTGGAAATCAATAAAGAACTCATCAAAATGATCAACACCATTTCATTTGACGGAAAACCAAGTGGAAATCCTTACCAACACCTTGAAGCGTTCGAGGACATCTGTGATTTAGTCAACACCAAGGAGGATGAGGTAAAACTTCGAGTATTTCCTTTCACTTTGACAAATAAGGCAAAAGACTGGTTTAAAAAACTACTCCCGGGATCCATCGTAACCTGGTACGATTTAAAATATGCCTTTTTGTCAAGGTACTTTCCCATTTCCAGGGCTAACAAAATAAGAGCTGAAATTCGAAACTTTAAACAAGGAAAAGATAGCCTTGTGAAAGCTTGGGGAAGGTATAAGGATTTATTCTCAATATTTCCAAACCATGGTATTGATGATACAGAAATGATAGATGTTTTTTATGCTGGATTGACTAATGATTCTCGGTTAAGGTTGGATTCATCTTGTGGAGGTATTTTTCCGTATAAGACAGTGAAAGAAGCGCGTAAACTTTTGGACGACATGGAAGCACACCATCTGGATTGGTCTACCGACGAGGAACAAGAGGAAACCCAACCAGCGCATCTAAATGTAGTGTCATCATCCGACGAGCACATCCACGCAACTGAGGACTCCACCGAGACGCCAAACCCTCTTTCAAAGCCATATGGCGGGGTAATCGAATAATTGTTCCATCAATTCTCCCAAGAACAAGGAAAGATGGGTGCGGATGCCGAACAGAAAATGCAGGGGTTTGTAAACTTTATTGCAGGATTACATCGAGGCACAGATCAATTCCTCCGAGACGTCAAGGAAACATTTCCTCATATGGAGGCAGGAGCACAGGCTGAAGTGTTCACAACCACGAGAGGAGGTAAGGTAGTTGTAGGACCACCTATGCCTCAAACTAACGAAATTCCTAATATGCAGGTTGTTGAACCGGAGGTAGAATTACCATCACGACCAACAAAAGAGGTCAGGGAAGAAGCAGTCAGACCAAGGGAATTTGCAACAACACATGTACCTACACGAGTAACATACCCTGCACGACTGCGGAAAGAGAAGAAAGAGGCCCAATATCGTAAGTTTATTGACTTGATTAAACGAGTGGATATTAATGTGCCTCTTGTGGATTTAATTGCAGGTGTGCCGAGTTACGCAAGATTTCTCAAGGAGTTGGTGGCTAATAATGCAAGGATGGGAACAGAAGAAATAGCCTTTCTAAATGCCGAATACTCAGCTACACTTTCAGACACCCTCAAAAAGGGTGATCCAGGGAGTTTCATTATCCCTTGTTATTTTGGTAAAAGTGTTTCATGTAGAGCCCTAGCAGACCTAGGAGCCAGTATAAACTTAATGCCATTATCCTTTTATCAAAAACTGGGATTAAATGATCTAAAAAGCACAAGAATGACCATCCAACTAGCTGATAGATCCATAAAATACCCTGTAGGAATAGCTGAGGACGTCATAGTTCGGGTAGACAGATTTGAATTCCCCGCCGACTTTGTGATCTTGGACATAAAGGACGAGGTTAAAGTACCTCTAATCCTTGGTCGTCCATTCCTCAACACGGCCAGTGCTATTATTCATGTAGCCAAAAGGGAACTTAGTCTAGTAATTGGAGAAGATCGAATCACACTTTCCATTGATGGGATTCCAGACTATAATGAGTCTATAAATACTCTAGACGGTTTAGATAACTTCGCCGAACCATTTGAATCAGAGCCTAATGATTATCTTTTTGAATCAGGTGAATTGGAAGAAAGCCTCGCTGTTGAGAAAAGATGGGATGAAACCGTGGGGGAAGAAGAAGAGGAATTCGAGGAGCTAAAGCAGGAAAATAAAGTTAGAGTGAAAACCTCTTTGGAGGAACCACCAGATTTGGAGTTAAAGGACCTTCCCGAGCACCTCGAGTACCAATTTCTTGAAGGTAACAATTCTCTCCCGGTAATTATTTCTTCCTTGCTAACAGCCAATGAAAAAGATAGACTTATTGAGGTTTTGAAAAGACACAAAAAGGCTTTAGCTTGGAAAATTTTGGACATTCTCGGAATAAGCCCTTCATTTTGTACACACAAAATTTTAATGGAAGACAATTTTAAGCCATGTGTGCAAAAACAAAGGAGGCTTAATCCGAAAATGCAGGAAGTTGTGAAAAAGGAGGTTATCAAACTGCTTGATACTGCGATCATTTACCCCATTTCTGATAGCCCATGGGTAAGTCCTGTTCAAGTAGTTCCCAAAAAGGGAGGACTCACGGTTGTCACAAATGATAACAATGAGTTAGTTCCCACCCGTACTGTCACCGGGTGGAGAGTTTGCATAGACTATAGGAAGCTTAACGATGCCACTAGAAAAGACCATTTCCCCTTACCCTTCATTGACCAAATGCTTGAACGATTGGCGGGAAATGAATACTATTGCTTCCTAGATGGATTTTCGGGATATTTCCAAATCCCCATTGATCCTGAGGACCAAGAGAAAACGACTTTTACCCGTCCCTTTGGAACATTCGCCTATAGGCGTATGCCTTTTGGGTTGTGCAATGCACCCGCTACTTTTCAGCGATGCATGACAGCCATTTTCCAGGACATGATAGAAAATTGTATGGAAGTCTTTATGGATGATTTCTCTGTTTTTGGTAACTCTTTTGATGATTGTCTAAGCAGTCTAGACAGGGTTTTAGCTCGATGCGAGGAATCCCATCTGGTTCTCAACTGGGAAAAGTGTCACTTTATGGTAAGGGAAGGTATAGTTCTTGGACACAAAATCTCAAAAGATGGTTTGGAAGTGGATAAAGCTAAGATAGACACCATATCGAAACTTCCTCCACCTACAAACATAAAAGGGGTCAGAAGTTTCTTAGGTCATGCCGGGTTTTATAGGAGGTTTATACAAGATTTTTCGAAAATATCTCGACCTCTAACCAAACTTCTTGAAAAAGATGCACCTTTCATTTTTGATGAAAAGTGCATCTCTGCGTTTGAAACTTTGAAACGGCATTTGACCAATGCCCCTATTATGGTTCCACCTGATTGGGATCAACCTTTTGAGATTATGTGTGATGCAAGCGATTATGCCGTCGGTGCAGTTCTTGGGCAACGTAAAAACAATCATTTCCAACCGATTTGTTATGCAAGTCGAACTCTGAACGACGCCCAAGAAAACTACACCATGACTGAAAAAGAGCTCCTAGCGGTAGTTTTTGCCATTGAAAAGTTTAGGTCTTATCTTGTGTTGTCCAAAATCATAGTATACACGGATCACTCTGCCCTTAAATATCTCTTTGCTAAGCCTGATGCTAAGCCCAGACTCATACGATGGATACTTCTGTTACAAGAGTTTGATATAGAGATAAGAGATAAGAGAGGCGCTGAGAATCTAGCTGCCGATCATTTATCTCGCCTGGAAAATCCATACATGGATTCCGGGGGCATTGAAGTCATCAGGGATAAATTCCCCGATGAGGACCTCAACATGATTAAGACCATAGGAGAAGACCCTATACCTTGGTATGCAGATTTTGCAAACTATCTGGTCGCTGGTGTTCTTGTCAAAGGTATGACTTATCAACAAAAAGGTAAGTTTTTCTCGGACTTAAAGTATTATTTTTGGTCTAAACCTTATCTGTTCAGAATAGGACCTGATAGGATTCACCGTCGATGTGTCTCCGGCCCTGCTGCTTGGGACATTCTCACTAACTGTCACAAAGGCCCCACGGGAGGCCATTTTGGAGCCAATTTGACTGCTAGAAAAGTCCTCGAGTCCGGATTTTATTGGCCTACGATTTTCAAGGATGCTCACACTTTAATAAAATCTTGTGACGCTTGTCAAAGGGCAGGCAACATCACAAAGAAAGACGAGATGCCCCAACAAAGCATCTCCGTTAGTGAAGTGTTTGATGTTTGGGGAATCGATTTCATGGGACCTTTTCCCGACTCCAGAGGAAACAAATACATCCTTGTGGCGGTTGATTATGTCTCCAAATGGGCCGAAGCAAAGGCTTCGCCCACGAATGATGCTAAAGTGGTTGTTGACTTCGTGAAATCTCTTGTGTGTAGGTACGGATGTCCAAAGGCGATCATCAGCGATAAAGGAACTCATTTTGCAAACTATCTTTTGGAGAAGACCTTAAAAAGGTATGGAGTGCATCATCGATTCTCGACCGCCTACCATCCGCAAGCCAATGGACAAGCGGAAAACACCAACAGGGCGTTGAAACGAATCTTAGAAAAGACGGTCGATAATAACCCGAAGATATGGTCGCAAAAGCTTGAAGATGCACTATGGGTATATCGTACAGCCTACAAAACACCAATTGGAAGCACTCCTTATCGAATGCTTTATGGGAAAGCGTGTCACCTTCCATTCGAGTTCGAGTACAAAGCACTATGGGCACTAAAGAAAGTTCACTTGGATGACATCGCAAGTGGAAGGGAAAGATTGATAAGCTTGCACGAATTGGAAGAGCTTAGATCTCTCGCTTATGAGAACTCGAAGATCTACAAGGAACAGCGAAAGAAATGGCATGATGCACATCTAAAGGAAGTGAAGGTGTTCAAGGAGGGGGACAAGGTATTAATGTATCAAACTCGCTTTAAATTTTCCCCCGGTAAGTTAAAATCACGATGGATAGGTCCATATGTCGTATTGAAAGCTTATCCCTCGGGATATGTGGACCTAATGACCGAAAGAGGATCATTTAAGGTAAATGGCCATAGACTAAAGCTTTACAATGAGAACGACCCTGTCAGAAATGGCGAGGTCTGTCATCTTTCTAAAGAGCCAATTACTTAGGTGATGCCCCAAGTCAGGCTCGCGACTCGTTACAAAAACAAGCGCTTTTCGGGTGGCAACCCGTGTTTTTACTGGTTATATTTGCTTTAGTATGTGTTCTAATCAATTTTGCAGCAGTAGTCAAAGGAAATTGCAGCCCGATCAAATTTCAAAAGCAGCCAAACAGTAGCCATTTCGCGATCGCGAAATTTCAAATTTTGCACCGCGAAGTGAGTGAGCCAGGTAAGTTCGAGAGGAGAATTTTGAAAATAATGTTCATGTTACGACTTCGCGACGCGAAAACTTTCACATCGCGACGCGAAGTTCGAAACGAGAAGGTTTAAACTGTTTTCTAAAACCCTATTTTCAATACTCACCCTCTTCCCTTTTGTTTTTCTCTGCAATTCTCTTCCCACACTGCAAATCCATGGCGTCAAAGGTATGTATTTCTCCTCTATTTGCTCTAATTTGAAAGATGCCTACAAGCCCTAGTTGTTTACACTTGTGTATGATCCTTCAAAAGGGGTTTTCTTGGGTAGAAAAGTCTTTAATGTTAGGAGGGGGGATGGTTATTTCTTTGATCTGCTTAGATTTACACACTTGAGTTTAGATCTATAAATGTTGTGATATGTTTCAACTCAAGTGTGGGGAAGAGAGGTTATGATTTTTGGTGGTGGTTAATGTATATGTTTTTGTTTGTAGAAAGCTTCATCTTCCCGCAATGTACAAGACCACCCATGCTTGTCTTTTGATTCCGATAACATCTTACGTAACGAAAAGATGTCTTTGATGATTGATAGGGTAAATATTTTACCCTCTTAACTAACAAATTTTACGCATTTTTCTCACTCATTTTATATTTTTTTCGTTTAAATCGCACCAATTTGCATTACATACATTCTCTTATACATACGTATAGTTTCCCCGCATAAGATCATTTAAACTTATGTAATTTTATATATTTTCAGGATCGGTGTCATGGGCCGTTTTTGTAGATCTCTTTTGACGGACCAAAGTATCAAAATCTCGAAGTTGGATCAAAGCACGAAGAATGGATGGCTGCGTTTTTGTTGGACCAACCGTGGCCCACTCGATTTCTTTGGGCCGAAGCCCATCTCCACTTTGATGACTTTTTGGCCCATTTGGCCCATGAACACTACTATATATATATGTATGCTTGTGTATGTGAAAGACACATTAGATTTTCTACATCACCTAGCTAGGAAAAACCCACAATCACCACCTTCGTTTTTGGTTTCTCGGTTTCTACTTCTCCACCGAAACCGGAAGTAGCACTCCTCCCTTTTTCATTGATACTCTAGTTATTTGGTTCGGGTTTCCTCGTGTTGAGGCCGAATCATCTTTTGTTAAAAACACTTGGTGGGTTGCATTCGAGTTTCTACAAACTCTCTACCAATCTCGAACGCACGACCAAGTGTTTTGGTGGCTTGTGATTTTCTAATCTAAGTATAATTTGCAGTTTAAAATTGTGTTGGTTCAATTTTTCTTTATTTACATACTAGTTATATACATATGAATTTATGTAGCCATCGTGATATATATACTCGCATGCATGCTTAGTTTGTTATAGTCATAAATTAACCATTTTTATTTTATAATTGTGTTCAATTCACGCATCCGTATTGTTAACTGGTCATTTTTCCAGTGCACCTTTATATCAACTGTTCTAAAGTTTAACTGGTCAATTCCAGTAATTGTACTTAATCAACTGCTTTAATTTTTCACTGGTCAATTCCAGTAACCGTACTTTATCAACTGTTTTAATTACTGCATTTTATATTTATTCTTGTGATACTAACGTTTTCTTGTTAAAATAATTATTAGTTTAAAAATAGTCGTAAAACACACTCAAGCATGATAGGCTAATTCTATAGCTTGGGGTGTAAGGTTCAAGTTGGATTTTAATATGATAAAATGGAAAAAGAAGTCTTTTATATAAACTCAATTTTTATCACCTTAAGGATAATGCCTCATTAAAGAATGTCTTTGGATTATTACCGGTTAGTTGGATATATGAAAATGCGGTATCTTTTCAGAAGTTACTTAAATGTTATTTTGGGGATATATGAGTGGGTGACAACACTCGTTGCTATTATCTCACGTCTTTAGCATTTCATTAAAGAGTATATCCAGAAATTTACTAGTGATAATCCAAGGGCATGAAAATGTGTTAGTTTCTTAAGGAACTACAACTGGTATTATTCCCAAAGTTGGTATCAGATATAGTATCCCATTAAAGATTATAACTTGATTATTTACTGATGAGACAAATGTATGAAAATGTGTTAATCTTTTAAGAGATTACTTAAGTGTTGATTTATAACATATCTTGATACTTCATTAAAGACTACTTTGAAACCTCACCAAGAATTAATCTAGTTATATGAAAATGAGTTAACTTTCCAAAAGTTACGTGGATATTAATTCTGCATAATTAAAGTTATTATACGATTTGCCATCCATTTCATCTATTTTTATTCCAACTAACAATCTTACACCCTGGCTCCTCTTTATAAATTGTTCTCTCACGTAGCTTATAATCAACCAACCAACCAAATACTTTTTCATCCAAACCCCAATTGAAGTTAATTTTCACAAAAACTGAATCTCGAAAGATTGTTTTTACCGCTTCCCTGTGGGATCGATATCTGGTACTTGTACCATTTTTATTACTTGTTTTAGAAAAACGACAGTAATTGGAGGTTTATACTTGGACCGAAGGTTACTTGTTTTATTTCTTTTGCACACCTGTTTTTGGCACCACTACCGTTCAAATAATTAATCTAATAATTAAAACATAAAAAGAAACAGGGGGTGTGTGAAACAGGCGAACAAGTTTTTGGCGCCGTTGCCGGGGAAGCAACAAAACAATTTTTCAATTTTAGTTTTAGAGAGTTAATTTTTCTACCACTTGTTGAGAAAAGAAAAAAAAAGAATTTATATATAATTATATATTTTCCAAAAAAAAAAAACAAAACAAAAAAAAAACAAAACAAAACAAAACAAACAAAAAGATTTTTTTAGTTTATGCCAAGAAAACCACGTGGGGAATTTTTCAATCTAGACCCCGACATCGAAAGAACTTTTAGACGTCGTAAAAGGGAGCAAAGAAATTTGCAAGCTTCTACTTCGTCTGCAATGGAAGAAGAAAACGCATTTTTAGAAGAACTGCCATTTCCTGGAAACCCACCTGATGGGAGGTACAACAATGATGGTCTACCTCCACCTCTACCACCACCTCCTGGAGGTAATGGTAGAAATCGGCTGCAAGACATCCAACCACATGTGGCAGAACCACATGTTGGTCCGGTACCTATCATTCAGGAACCTGGACCACGAGTTCAGCAAGAAAATCCAGCTAATGGAATTTTACGAAACCCTCCACCACCTCTTAATAATAATCAGCATATTGAAGATGCAGAACAACACATCTTTCGTCTGGCCAATTCCAAAGACAACAGTATGATGGATTATGCTATTCCTATTGTACATCAGTTGCAAACAGGGATACGTGATCCAACATGCAATGTCCCGCATTTTGAGCTGAAAACTGTAATGTTTCAGATGTTACATAATAATGGTCAATTTGCAGGATTGTCAAAGGAAGACCCACATGCTCATCTCAGATCTTTCTTGGAAATTGCAGGATTATTTAGACTTCGAGGAATTTCTGATGACGCTTTAAAATTAAAACTTTTTCCTTTTTCATTAAGTCATCATGCCAGAGCCTGGTACTATTCTTTAAAACCAAACTCTATTTTTACATGGGACCAGATGGCTGAGGTATTTTTAAAAAAATATTTTCCACCACTACGAAATGCTCAGTCTAGAAATGAGATCTGCACCTTCCAACAAGAAGATGATGAGACAGTTCCCACAGCCTGGGAAAGATTTAAAGAATTGTTGAGAAAATGCCCTCACCATGGCATTCCCTACTGCATTCAGCTAGAGACATTTTATAATGGCTTGAATTACCCAGCCAGACAAATGCTTGATGCTACTGCAGGAGGAGCTTTTACTGCAAGTTCTTACAATGAAGGATACAATATCCTTGAAAAAATTTCAAATAACAATGGCCACTGGGCAGACTCTCGTGCAAAACCTTTACAATTAACTGGTGTCAAGAACAATGATACTTATTCAACACTTGCCACCCAAGTACGTGATATGGCAGTGATGCTTAAAAATCTCACTACCAAGAAGCAAGTGTTGTCTGGTATTGATGCTTCTGAGGCATCCGAGTTACCTGTCCAATGTGCTTATTGTGGCGAAAACCATCTTTTTGATAATTGTCCGGGAAATCCAGAAAAAGTCAATTACATCGGGAACAATGACAAAACTGGACCTTTCTCACCAACTTACAATCCAGGATGGAGAGATCACCCACATTTAAAATGGAACAGTCCTTCTCTTAACCCACAATTACCTAGGATACAAGGTCAAACTAACCAATATCCTCAACAACAAAGACAGTCCAACTTTCAAAATCAAGGGCAGTCACATTTTCAAAACCAGGGACAGTCACATTTTCAAAACCAAAAGCGTGTTCATTTTCAAGATGAGGAACCACCTAGATTTCAACACACTTCACACAACCACTCGCAGAATCACCAACAGACCACCTCTGCTAGATATCCACCAAGGCAAAACCAACAGGTTGAGCCTTCACTAGAAGCCATGATGAAAGGGTTTATTTCTCAAACCCAAGCATCAATCAAAAACCTTGAGACCCAAGTGGGTCAGATGGCTTTAGAAATTAGGAATAGGTCGGCTGGCTCTTTACCTAGTGATACTGAGATTCCTCAGAGACCAGGAAAAGAGCAGGTTAAAGCTGTAACTTTAAGAAGTGGAAAAGACTTGAATAAGTCTGAAAAGAAGAGTCAAAATCCTGAAAAGGATCTTGCATCATCTTCTTCCACTCCAACACACACTGACTCACCTACTCCAGCAGAGTCAGATTTTACCTCAACTGTCCCTGACTTTCCACTTTTGTCTCCTGTAACATCTACAGGACCCCAAAGAACAATGTGGAAACCTCAGGAATACAGCAGTAAGGATGTGTCACATTCTGGTGACAGTCCCAAGACCATTAGTAACACACTTCCCAAGGAGACAGACACCACTTTATCCACCACTGTGATGAAGCCTGTCTCTATCACACCATCACCATCAACTACACCTCAAAAGACTACCACTCCTACTCAGGTCCCTCTCTATATTCCATACCCTCAAAGGTTAAGGAATCAGAGAGAGGAAGCCCAATTTAAACAGTTTCTTGATGTTTTCAAACAATTGCATATCAACATACCTTTGTTGGAAGCAATTGAAAGGATGCCAAATTACACAAAGTTTTTAAAAGATATTTTGAATAAAAAGAAAAGGCTGACTGAGTATGAGACTGTAGCTCTGACTGAGGGATGTAGTGCTCTGTTAACCAAGAAAATTCCACCTAAGATGAAAGACCCCGGAAGTTTTACAATCCCTTGTTCCATAGGAGGTAAGACCATTAGGAGAGCCCTATGTGATTTAGGAGCAGGCATCAACCTTATGCCTTTGTCTGTCTTTACAACCCTAGGAATAGGTGAAGCAAGACCCACCACTATATCTATTCAGTTAGCTGATAAGTCCATAGTTTGGCCTAAAGGCAAGATTGAGGATGTTTTGGTGCAAGTAGATAAGTTTATTTTTCCTGCAGACTTTATCATCCTAGATTGTGAAGTAGATCAAGAAGTCCCTATCATTTTAGGAAGGCCTTTTCTAGCAACAGGAAGAACACTGATAGATGTCCAGAAGGGTGAGTTGACCATGAGAGTCCATGACCAAAGAGTGACTTTTAATGTGTTAGATTCTCTTAAGTACCCTGATGAGAGAGAAGAGTGTTCCACCTTAAGTGAAATAGAAACCTGGTGTGAGGAAAAGACTTTAGGAGAAATCTTATGGGATGCAGACACTGATGATGAGGAAGAGGATGAATGTGAGGAAGTGCCCTTAGTAACTGCTGCATTTGAAGTCTTAGAAAATGAGGATAGGAAAACTCTTGTCCCATCCTTAAAGGTTGCACCAGACCTAGAGCTAAAACAACTTCCATCCAACTTAAAATATGCCTTTTTGGGAGACTCAGGAAAATTACCTGTCATTATTTCATCTTCCTTAAAGGCAGATCAGGAAGAAAAATTAGTTCAGATGCTTAAACTTCATACCAAGGCCATAGGATGGACCATTGCTGATTTGAAGGGCATAAGCCCTACAATTTGTCAACATAAGATCATTTTAGAAGATAAAAATTTTAACTCTGTTGAGCCTCAAAGGAGACTCAATCCAGTAATGAAAGATGTTGTCAAAAAGGAAATTCTGAAATGGTTAGATGCTGGTATCATTTATCCTATTGCCAGTAGTACATGTGTCAGTCCTGTACAATGTGTACCTAAGAAGGGTGGGGTAACTGTAATCACAAATGACAAAAATGAACTCATACCCACTAGGACAGTCACAGGTTGGAGAATCTGTATGGATTACAGAAGACTCAACAAAGCCACTCAGAAGGACCACTTTCCTTTACCTTTCATTGACCAAATGTTAGATAGGTTAGCTGGTAAGGAATTTTACTGCTTTTTAGATGGTTATTCCGGTTACAATCAAATTGCCATAGCACCTGATGATCAGGAAAAGACCACATTTACTTGTCCTTATGGTACCTTTGCTTTTAGAAGAATGCCTTTTGGATTGTGCAATGCACCTGCCACTTTCCAGAGATGTATGATGTCTATCTTTTCTGACATGTTGGAAAACTCCATGGAAGTTTTTATGGATGATTTTTCTGTATACGGGACATCATATGATGATTGTTTACAAAACCTGGAAAAGATTCTTAAAAGATGTGAAGAAACTGATTTGGTTTTAAACTGGGAAAAATGCCACTTCATGGTTAAGGAAGGCATTGTGCTAGGGCATCTCATATCCAAAAGAGGCATAGAAGTAGATAAAGCAAAGTTAGAGGTAATTGAAAAATTACCAGAACCAACTACAGTCAAAGGAATCAGAAGCTTCCTTGGACATGCAGGTTTTTATAGAAGATTTATAAAAGATTTTTCCAAAATTTCAAAACCTCTCTGTTTATTGCTACAACAAGACCATGCATTTGATTTTAATGAAGAATGTAGAACTGCTTTTAATATTTTGAAAAAAGCATTGGTCACAGCCCCTGTAGTAGTCACACCTGACTGGTCAAAACCTTTTGAGGTTATGTGTGATGCTAGTGATTGGGCAGTTGGTGCAGTTTTAGGACAAAGGAAAGAAAAGATTTTTCATTCCATTTATTATGCCAGTAAAACTCTCAATAATGCTCAAATTAATTATACCACCACTGAGAAAGAGTTATTAGCAGTGGTTTTTGCTTTTGAAAAATTCAGATCTTACTTAATGGGAACCAAGGTTATAATTCATACTGACCATGCTGCCATTAAGTACCTCATTTCTAAAAAAGATGCAAAACCTAGGCTAATAAGGTGGATCTTGTTGTTACAAGAATTTGATTTGGAGATTATTGACAGAAAAGGCATAAATAATCAAGTTGCAGATCATCTGTCTAGATTAGAAAAACAGGACAATCCAGAACCTGGTACTGACATCTGTGAGACATTTCCAGATGAAAAGATTTTTGTTGTAAAACAATTGTCAGTACCATGGTTTGCAGATATTGTCAATTATTTAGCTTGTGGGATTATTCCTAAGGAGCTAAATAAACATGCAAGGAGAAAATTAATTTTTGATTCAAAGAAATATTTATGGGATGACCCATTCTTATTGAAAATTTGTGCAGATCAGATGATCAGAGATGTGTCCCTAAAGAGGAGACCACTCAGATAATCCACCATTGTCATTCTGGGCCATGTGGAGGTCATTTTAGTGGCAGTAGAACAGCTGCTAAAATTTTGCAATCTGGATTTTTCTGGCCTACTCTACACCAGGACTCTTACAGTTTTGCAAAAAGCTGTAATGAATGTCAGAAGAGTGAGACTATTTCTCACAGAAATGAAATTCCTTTAAATGGAATTTTAGAAATAGAATTATTTGACGTTTGGGGCATTGATTTCATGGGACCATTTCCAATCTCAAATAATTGCTCTTATATTTTAGTAGCTGTAGACTATGTGTCTAAATGGGTGGAAGCTATGGCTTGTCATTCCAATGACGCAAAAACAGTAATTAAATTTTTGCAAAAACAAATTTTTTCAAGATTTGGTACCCCACGTGCCCTGATCAGTGATGAGGGTACACATTTTATAAATAAAATGTTGGAAAACGTCTTGGAAAAATATGACATTAGGCACCGGGTAGCTACCGCTTACCACCCTCAAACCAATGGACTAGCTGAACTTTCTAATAGGGAGATAAAAGGAATCTTGGCTAAAGTAATTAAACCACACAAAAAGGATTGGGCATCCAAGCTGGATGATGCCCTATGGGCTTATAGGACCGCCTATAAGACCCCTATAGGGATGTCCCCATATAAATTGGTTTACGGAAAGGCTTGTCATTTACCTTTAGAATTGGAGCATAAGGCTTATTGGGCCATAAAAAAATTGAATATGAATCATGACGAGGCTGGAAATAAAAGATTTTTACAAATTTGTGAATTGGAAGAACTTAGGAACAACTCTTATGAGAATGCCAAGCTTTATAAAGAAAAAACAAAAAGATGGCACGATAAAAGAATTATTCCTAAGGAACTCACTGAAGGACAGCACGTGCTTTTGTTTAACTCTAGATTAAAATTGTTCCCAGGAAAATTTAATTCCCGATGGACTGGACCATTCACGATAGCAAAGGTTCACACCTATGGAGCTATTGAGTTAATTGACCCTGAGAAAGGCACAACCTTCAAGGTAAACGGTCAGCGGGTAAAACCTTTTTATACATCACCAGAAACAACGAGGGCTCAGTGAGAAACGATTTTGAAATTTTACCAAGAATAATTTTTTTTCTTTCTTTCATCTTTCTTTATTCTCGTAACTAATGTACGTAATTTTTATATATATACAGGGATTTTTCAATCCAGCACTTATTTTACAATAAACTAAGCCCACAAATCTGCGGCCCAATCTCGATATTTTTATCAAAATTCGGCCCAACTGGAAATTTTAATCACAACCCAATAAGATATTTTTTGGCCCACATCTTAAACTTCTAATAATTCTTACAAATACTGATTTTTTTTAAGAAAAAAATATCTATATCTATATCAATTTTAATTTAAAAAGAAATTTTAAATAAAAACAGTGCAATTAATGCACCAATAGGAGGCGCAGACTTTTGGCATGCAGGATGACGTTTTCAAATCTGTCAACTCTCAAATCTCTCTTTCTCTTTTTCTCAATCTTTCTCTCAATCTTTCTCTCAGTCTGTCTCTCTCTCGCCTCCGATCACGAAGACCGTCCAGCGCCGCCGGCGACCACCGCCCGCGCCGGTCACTCTCGTACATCCGAAGACAACAGAGTACGGTTGTACTCTCACTACCTCGTACCCGCTCTGCAACTTTCTGACTCCTCTGATTCAACCCGTCGCCATCGCCGCCATCGCGTCGATCGAACCCATCACCGCCGACCACCCTCTGCTCCACCAACGAAAAGACCCACCGCCACCATCCTCGTACTCCCGGTGATACGACAGCCGTCGCACCACCTTGCGACCACCGTCACCATCATTCAACTGCCACCGCCGCCCGCACCATCCACAGTCACGAAAACCCTAACCCTAACCCTTTGTCCTTTTTTCTCTCGGCGATGGGAAAATCAAACCCCCTCCCCCCTCCTATAAATAAAGGTAAAACCCTCAACCCCATCCCCATCGATGCCATGACTAGTCGAACCGGCCGCAAGAAACGAACCCAACGTCACCGAACCCGATCGGTGAATCGGACCTTCGTTGTTCCTACCACCACCGATAACCCATCTCTCTCCGATCAAGCTTCCCGAACCACGTCGGAGATAGAACTAATACCGAATGTGGCTTCTGATTCGATCCACGCTCTAGCCGATGCCGCGGCGATGATGGCCGCAGTTCCGGAATCATCGAAGGGTAAAGGTAAAGAACCCGTGGGTATGGACATCGATAGACCAAAACCACCCCCACCGAGACCTACATTTGACCTCAACCATACCCCCGGTGAACCTACGGGTACGTCCCACGACGTCCCACTCACCCTTGAAGCGCTTATTGAAAACGCAAACCGAACCTTAGCCGTAAGTCTTGCAAGGTCCCAACTCGTACCACCACCATTGGCGTTGGAACAGCTACAAAGTACCCCCGGTCACCCATTTTCTGTGATAAACTCTTACCCGCCAACTCAACCTAGTTTGATGATGCTTAACATGCATGGTATTCCTGTACCATATGTACCACCACCCATAGCTGTTGATAGACCCAACCCCTACTATGTACCACCCCCCATGGTCTCCATGACACCACCATCACGTGTCACGGTTGCTAGTGCCACGCCTGTCCCGATGACATCCACACCAAGACTAAACCCCCTACCCCCGATTAGGAACGTGTACAGTCGTCGAGCCAATAACGCGCGCGCCACTACCCCACCAGCCCCTAGTCCGATCTCTTGGGCACCACCTTCGGTGCCCCGCTCCAACCGTAATCCTCCGGCCTCTCGACAGACACGAGAGGAGGTACGACTCTCAACACTTTTAAGTAACGAAACGGCCTTTTTTCGCTTTTATGTATATATGAATAAACTTGCACACTCACCAAAAGGATTCCTCGAGGACACGGTTTCTCGACTATCCGATATCAAAAAGGTGATCACCGCGCACGAATGGGATATTTTATGTGCCGTACCCAACCAATATAATTTGAGTTGGGTACGAGAGTTTTATACAGAGGCGTCTATACGAAAAGAGCAACAAATCCCCGTTAGGGGAATACTTGTTGACTACTCCCCGGCCTCCATTCATGCACTTTTAGGCACGCGTCCCCACACTAACTCGAAACTCGACGCCTTACGTAAAAATTTGTCACAAGAAGATTTAGATGATATACTGTTGACCCTTACCACCCCTGGCTCAGGTTGGTATTTCGAGGGTCACGTTAGGCACTTACGAATAAAAAGCCTTACTAACGAGGCTAATGTGTGGGCCCAGTTTATCAAGCATACATTGTGTCCCACGGGCCACAATTCTAAGCTGGGTATTGATAGAGTTTTACTCTTATACTGTATCATTAAACATTATCCGTTTGATGTGGGTGTCTTAATATCCGCAAACATCAAATCCAGTTGTATCCGGGTAAATTGTAGACTTTTGTACCCGACCATTATCCACGGCTTAATGGCTAAAGCACAAGTTTGGATTTTTCCAACGGACATCTTTCCAAAAGAAAACATGGTTGTGGGTAGAAAAGTTTTGGGCAAGCTATTACGCTCTTGCCCATCCGGGACGACTACTCTTTCATCATCAACTCCTTGTAAACCCACCCCGGACCATGCTCAAACTAAGAAACTTGTGGCTAACCCTCATTTTAAGATGCAGGATACTCGGGAGCTTTTTCGCTTACACCACAACCATCAGCGAACCCTCAGTTGGATTTCACGTGTCCTCTTCGAGTTCCGTTCCTACGATATCCACCGTGACAGAATCTGGCGTGATACGGTCCGAACCGTGAACCGGGACCTACTGTATGGTCTGCCCGCGTACCCATCTCTACCACCGTTGGAGCCACTACTCCAACCACCCACCCGCCGTTAGTCGGCCACGGTTTGACATCTCTTTCTAACCTTACTTTATATCTCCGCATGATACCACTTTCTCTACATAGCTGGCATTTTAAGTTATCCTTCGCATAATTTACCCTTTTCTGCATATTTATAAATAAAGTTTAGGGACGTGATTCTCCTTGTCACAAACAAATATGCAAATACTTTTACTACAGTTATGGATCTTTTGTTTCATATGAATCCATGACTCCTATTTATCAAACCACATGGCTTCCATTGGCGTAAGCCATGCATTTGTCTGTTTGTTTCATGGCTATTTGCGCATAGCATCAAGCCACGGCTTGCCCGGCTTATCCATTAAGCCAAGTATGGTTATTTGGGCCTATTTGAATAAAACCACCCCTTGGATGTTGATTATTTGCACATAACGCATGTGTTAGGACACACACACACGCGTACATGTTCGGCTTAATCATTAAGCCACCATACGGCTGTTGGATTATTATGGGTGTTTGTGATCCGCGTTTTCTTACCCATATCGTATATGCATAGATATTTAATTTGTGCATAACACTAAGCTCCAACGTGTTATATGACAACCAATTGGTCGTTAAGTTTCGTATAACTAACCGTATGGCCACCACTTTGAATTCTCTATAGGGGCTAACAACTTTAAGCCCCCCCCCCCTCTTTCCTTTCTTTCCTATTGACTGTCTGGTACAAACACAGCCATACGGCTGCTGTTTTGGCCCACACCTCAAGCACACACCTCATGATCTCCATTTTCCTAATATACTTATGCATTCAGCCGTGTGGATGAGTTCCACAACGGGAACGACATTTCCAGCTTATTCATTAAGCCATGTATGGCTGTTTAGATAAGCATGTGAAAACAGCCCCTACATGGATGGTTAGTTCATTACATCACTCCCATGCATTTACTATGAAACCCCCCCCCCCTTAGCTCCTCATGCACATGATATGGTACTCACTTCACGACTACGGGGTTTGCTAATACACACGCATATATGTACATTTATTAGTAATTCAGTATGGGACCGTTGGGTAGTCAGTAGAGGCATGCCAACACTGCCCTTGGGCTGCTGTTTGGTCCAAAGAATGCCTCAGTCCGCACCCCAATGTGTCTATCCCACATATCCCACTTGAAATTGGTTGTTCCCCAATAGTAGCCACGGCAGGTATAAATTTCTACGAGACCCTTTCGGTTTGACTTGTCGTCTACTAGCCTTTGGAAATAAATGGTCCATCTCACCTTTTCAAATACATTTCAAAACCTTTACCAATTTTGTCATTTTTTCCTTAATTTGTACTCCACTGGGTCAATACTTACTCTAGCATGAGTTGTCCCATACCACTGTTGTTTTCCTAAAGACCACTACGGTATCAAAACCCCCATTTTATTAACTTTTTCTTTCCTTATATGCACCTACCTTTACTTACATGACACTTTAAGGTTCATTTGTGATTAAGTTGCATATACTCTAACTTTTAGAACTTCTTCCACCTATTAAGCTCACAACTAACCTCTCTCACGATCACCTATACACTAACCTTTCATCCTAACCGCTTTTTGACCGTACTTTTAGGTTCGGTTGTTTTAACTCTCACCCCTCATACTACTACGCAATCCTCCGAAAGCATTAATTCTCTTTGCTTGAGGACAAGCAAATTTTAAAGTTTAGGGATGGATATACCCCCCCCCCCCCACCCCAAAAAAAATTTAACATGCAAATAATAATTTTTCTCTTTCTTTCTCCTACACTATTAACCAACCCACTTCACATAAACTCACATAGATGAGGTGATTGACAAAATGTCAAAGATACACATAGGCCAAACTTAGCCTATACCATACCTCTTTATGAGAAGATGGCAGTAAAATTGTGCCATTTCATAAGAAGTGTAACGATACAATACGCACCTAAAATACATCCCTCTAGAACAAACCCTTGAGCTAACATTAGGATGGAAGAAATAACAAAGCTAACTATGCACCACTTTTTCATCTATTAACACTGAACTGTCAAGTTGGTAATTGTGTCATATAAAGTTTAATTTTATTATTTGTCATTTTCGGGAAAACAGCAGTCAAACTGACAATTTATCATTGATGTGGTAACTACCCTAGTAAGAAAATTTTTTAAAAAAAAAATTACCATTTTTCTCTCGTCGCTTGAGGACAAGCAACCATTCAAGTTTAGGGATGTGATAGGGTAAATATTTTACCCTCTTAACTAACAAATTTTACGCATTTTTCTCACTCATTTTATATTTTTTTCGTTTAAATCGCACCAATTTGCATTACATACATTCTCTTATACATACGTATAGTTTCCCCGCATAAGATCATTTAAACTTATGTAATTTTATATATTTTCAGGATCGGTGTCATGGGCCGTTTTTGTAGATCTCTTTTGACGGACCAAAGTATCAAAATCTCGAAGTTGGATCAAAGCACGAAGAATGGATGGCTGCGTTTTTGTTGGACCAACCGTGGCCCACTCAGTTTCTTTGGGCCGAAGCCCACTCGTTTGTTGAGTTGTCAGGATGGCAGATGATCAACCCATGTGGGATAAGCGATCTGGGGTCCAGTTTACTCCGAGATCCGCAATAAAAAAGACAGATGGTAAAATGGTGGAAATCAATAAAGAACTCATCAAAATGATCAACACCATTTCATTTGACGGAAAACCAAGTGGAAATCCTTACCAACACCTTGAAGCGTTCGAGGACATCTGTGATTTAGTCAACACCAAGGAGGATGAGGTAAAACTTCGAGTATTTCCTTTCACTTTGACAAATAAGGCAA
Source organism: Centaurea solstitialis (assembly GCA_030169165.1). NCBI lineage: Eukaryota > Viridiplantae > Streptophyta > Magnoliopsida > Asterales > Asteraceae > Centaurea > Centaurea solstitialis. The sequence goes on from CM058041.1 coordinate 68,575,907, forward strand.
AAGACTGGTTTAAAAAACTACTCCCGGGATCCATCGTAACCTGGTACGATTTAAAATATGCCTTTTTGTCAAGGTACTTTCCCATTTCCAGGGCTAACAAAATAAGAGCTGAAATTCGAAACTTTAAACAAGGAAAAGATAGCCTTGTGAAAGCTTGGGGAAGGTATAAGGATTTATTCTCAATATTTCCAAACCATGGTATTGATGATACAGAAATGATAGATGTTTTTTATGCTGGATTGACTAATGATTCTCGGTTAAGGTTGGATTCATCTTGTGGAGGTATTTTTCCGTATAAGACAGTGAAAGAAGCGCGTAAACTTTTGGACGACATGGAAGCACACCATCTGGATTGGTCTACCGACGAGGAACAAGAGGAAACCCAACCAGCGCATCTAAATGTAGTGTCATCATCCGACGAGCACATCCACGCAACTGAGGACTCCACCGAGACGCCAAACCCTCTTTCAAAGCCATATGGCGGGGTAATCGAACAATTGTTCCATCAATTCTCCCAAGAACAAGGAAAGATGGGTGCGGATGCCGAACAGAAAATGCAGGGGTTTGTAAACTTTATTGCAGGATTACATCGAGGCACAGATCAATTCCTCCGAGACGTCAAGGAAACATTTCCTCATATGGAGGCAGGAGCACAGGCTGAAGTGTTCACAACCACGAGAGGAGGTAAGGTAGTTGTAGGACCACCTATGCCTCAAACTAACGAAATTCCTAATATGCAGGTTGTTGAACCGGAGGTAGAATTACCATCACGACCAACAAAAGAGGTCAGGGAAGAAGCAGTCAGACCAAGGGAATCTGCAACAACACATGTACCTACACGAGTAACATACCCTGCACGACTGCGGAAAGAGAAGAAAGAGGCCCAATATCGTAAGTTTATTGACTTGATTAAACGAGTGGATATTAATGTGCCTCTTGTGGATTTAATTGCAGGTGTGCCGAGTTACGCAAGATTTCTCAAGGAGTTGGTGGCTAATAATGCAAGGATGGGAACAGAAGAAATAGCCTTTCTAAATGCCGAATACTCAGCTACACTTTCAGACACCCTCAAAAAGGGTGATCCAGGGAGTTTCATTATCCCTTGTTATTTTGGTAAAAGTGTTTCATGTAGAGCCCTAGCAGACCTAGGAGCCAGTATAAACTTAATGCCATTATCCTTTTATCAAAAACTGGGATTAAATGATCTAAAAAGCACAAGAATGACCATCCAACTAGCTGATAGATCCATAAAATACCCTGTAGGAATAGCTGAGGACGTCATAGTTCGGGTAGACAGATTTGAATTCCCCGCCGACTTTGTGATCTTGGACATAAAGGACGAGGTTAAAGTACCTCTAATCCTTGGTCGTCCATTCCTCAACACGGCCAGTGCTATTATTCATGTAGCCAAAAGGGAACTTAGTCTAGTAATTGGAGAAGATCGAATCACACTTTCCATTGATGGGATTCCAGACTATAATGAGTCTATAAATACTCTAGACGGTTTAGATAACTTCGCCGAACCATTTGAATCAGAGCCTAATGATTATCTTTTTGAATCAGGTGAATTGGAAGAAAGCCTCGCTGTTGAGAAAAGATGGGATGAAACCGTGGGGGAAGAAGAAGAGGAATTCGAGGAGCTAAAGCAGGAAAATAAAGTTAGAGTGAAAACCTCTTTGGAGGAACCACCAGATTTGGAGTTAAAGGACCTTCCCGAGCACCTCGAGTACCAATTTCTTGAAGGTAACAATTCTCTCCCGGTAATTATTTCTTCCTTGCTAACAGCCAATGAAAAAGATAGACTTATTGAGGTTTTGAAAAGACACAAAAAGGCTTTAGCTTGGAAAATTTTGGACATTCTCGGAATAAGCCCTTCATTTTGTACACACAAAATTTTAATGGAAGACAATTTTAAGCCATGTGTGCAAAAACAAAGGAGGCTTAATCCGAAAATGCAGGAAGTTGTGAAAAAGGAGGTTATCAAACTGCTTGATACTGCGATCATTTACCCCATTTCTGATAGCCCATGGGTAAGTCCTGTTCAAGTAGTTCCCAAAAAGGGAGGACTCACGGTTGTCACAAATGATAACAATGAGTTAGTTCCCACCCGTACTGTCACCGGGTGGAGAGTTTGCATAGACTATAGGAAGCTTAACGATGCCACTAGAAAAGACCATTTCCCCTTACCCTTCATTGACCAAATGCTTGAACGATTGGCGGGAAATGAATACTATTGCTTCCTAGATGGATTTTCGGGATATTTCCAAATCCCCATTGATCCTGAGGACCAAGAGAAAACGACTTTTACCTGTCCCTTTGGAACATTCGCCTATAGGCGTATGCCTTTTGGGTTGTGCAATGCACCCGCTACTTTTCAGCGATGCATGACAGCCATTTTCCAGGACATGATAGAAAATTGTATGGAAGTCTTTATGGATGATTTCTCTGTTTTTGGTAACTCTTTTGATGATTGTCTAAGCAGTCTAGACAGGGTTTTAGCTCGATGCGAGGAATCCCATCTGGTTCTCAACTGGGAAAAGTGTCACTTTATGGTAAGGGAAGGTATAGTTCTTGGACACAAAATCTCAAAAGATGGTTTGGAAGTGGATAAAGCTAAGATAGACACCATATCGAAACTTCCTCCACCTACAAACATAAAAGGGGTCAGAAGTTTCTTAGGTCATGCCGGGTTTTATAGGAGGTTTATACAAGATTTTTCGAAAATATCTCGACCTCTAACCAAACTTCTTGAAAAAGATGCACCTTTCATTTTTGATGAAAAGTGCATCTCTGCGTTTGAAACTTTGAAACGGCATTTGACCAATGCCCCTATTATGGTTCCACCTGATTGGGATCAACCTTTTGAGATTATGTGTGATGCAAGCGATTATGCCGTCGGTGCAGTTCTTGGGCAACGTAAAAACAATCATTTCCAACCGATTTGTTATGCAAGTCGAACTCTGAACGACGCCCAAGAAAACTACACCATGACTGAAAAAGAGCTCCTAGCGGTAGTTTTTGCCATTGAAAAGTTTAGGTCTTATCTTGTGTTGTCCAAAATCATAGTATACACGGATCACTCTGCCCTTAAATATCTCTTTGCTAAGCCTGATGCTAAGCCCAGACTCATACGATGGATACTTCTGTTACAAGAGTTTGATATAGAGATAAGAGATAAGAGAGGCGCTGAGAATCTAGCTGCCGATCATTTATCTCGCCTGGAAAATCCATACATGGATTCCGGGGGCATTGAAGTCATCAGGGATAAATTCCCCGATGAGGACCTCAACATGATTAAGACCATAGGAGAAGACCCTATACCTTGGTATGCAGATTTTGCAAACTATCTGGTCGCTGGTGTTCTTGTCAAAGGTATGACTTATCAACAAAAAGGTAAGTTTTTCTCGGACTTAAAGTATTATTTTTGGTCTAAACCTTATCTGTTCAGAATAGGACCTGATAGGATTCACCGTCGATGTGTCTCCGGCCCTGCTGCTTGGGACATTCTCACTAACTGTCACAAAGGCCCCACGGGAGGCCATTTTGGAGCCAATTTGACTGCTAGAAAAGTCCTCGAGTCCGGATTTTATTGGCCTACGATTTTCAAGGATGCTCACACTTTAATAAAATCTTGTGACGCTTGTCAAAGGGCAGGCAACATCACAAAGAAAGACGAGATGCCCCAACAAAGCATCTCCGTTAGTGAAGTGTTTGATGTTTGGGGAATCGATTTCATGGGACCTTTTCCCGACTCCAGAGGAAACAAATACATCCTTGTGGCGGTTGATTATGTCTCCAAATGGGCCGAAGCAAAGGCTTCGCCCACGAATGATGCTAAAGTGGTTGTTGACTTCGTGAAATCTCGTGTGTGTAGGTACGGATGTCCAAAGGCGATCATCAGCGATAGAGGAACTCATTTTGCAAACTATCTTTTGGAGAAGACCTTAAAAAGGTATGGAGTGCATCATCGATTCTCGACCGCCTACCATCCGCAAGCCAATGGACAAGCGGAAAACACCAACAGGGCGTTGAAACGAATCTTAGAAAAGACGGTCGATAATAACCCGAAGATATGGTCGCAAAAGCTTGAAGATGCACTATGGGTATATCGTACAGCCTACAAAACACCAATTGGAAGCACTCCTTATCGAATGCTTTATGGGAAAGCGTGTCACCTTCCATTCGAGTTCGAGTACAAAGCACTATGGGCACTAAAGAAAGTTCACTTGGATGACATCGCAAGTGGAAGGGAAAGATTGATAAGCTTGCACGAATTGGAAGAGCTTAGATCTCTCGCTTATGAGAACTCGAAGATCTACAAGGAACAGCGAAAGAAATGGCATGATGCACATCTAAAGGAAGTGAAGGTGTTCAAGGAGGGGGACAAGGTATTAATGTATCAAACTCGCTTTAAATTTTCCCCCGGTAAGTTAAAATCACGATGGATAGGTCCATATGTCGTATTGAAAGCTTATCCCTCGGGATATGTGGACCTAATGACCGAAAGAGGATCATTTAAGGTAAATGGCCATAGACTAAAGCTTTACAATGAGAACGACCCTGTCAGAAATGGCGAGGTCTGTCATCTTTCTAAAGAGCCAATTACTTAGGTGATGCCCCAAGTCAGGCTCGCGACTCGTTACAAAAACAAGCGCTTTTCGGGTGGCAACCCGTGTTTTTACTGGTTATATTTGCTTTAGTATGTGTTCTAATCAATTTTGCAGCAGTAGTCAAAGGAAATTGCAGCCCGATCAAATTTCAAAAGCAGCCAAACAGTAGCCATTTCGCGATCGCGAAATTTCAAATTTTGCACCGCGAAGTGAGTGAGCCAGGTAAGTTCGAGAGGAGAATTTTGAAAATAATGTTCATGTTACGACTTCGCGACGCGAAAACTTTCACATCGCGACGCGAAGTTCGAAACGAGAAGGTTTAAACTGTTTTCTAAAACCCTATTTTCAATACTCACCCTCTTCCCTTTTGTTTTTCTCTGCAATTCTCTTCCCACACTGCAAATCCATGGCGTCAAAGGTATGTATTTCTCCTCTATTTGCTCTAATTTGAAAGATGCCTACAAGCCCTAGTTGTTTACACTTGTGTATGATCCTTCAAAAGGGGTTTTCTTGGTAGAAAAGTCTTTAATGTTAGGAGGGGGGATGGTTATTTCTTTGATCTGCTTAGATTTACACACTTGAGTTTAGATCTATAAATGTTGTGATATGTTTCAACTCAAGTGTGGGGAAGAGAGGTTATGATTTTTGGTGGTGGTTAATGTATATGTTTTTGTTTGTAGAAAGCTTCATCTTCCCGCAATGTACAAGACCACCCATGCTTGTCTTTTGATTCCGATAACATCTTACGTAACGAAAAGATGTCTTTGATGATTGATAGGGTAAATATTTTACCCTCTTAACTAACAAATTTTACGCATTTTTCTCACTCATTTTATATTTTTTTCGTTTAAATCGCACCAATTTGCATTACATACATTCTCTTATACATACGTATAGTTTCCCCGCATAAGATCATTTAAACTTATGTAATTTTATATATTTTCAGGATCGGTGTCATGGGCCGTTTTTGTAGATCTCTTTTGACGGACCAAAGTATCAAAATCTCGAAGTTGGATCAAAGCACGAAGAATGGATGGCTGCGTTTTTGTTGGACCAACCGTGGCCCACTCGATTTCTTTGGGCCGAAGCCCATCTCCACTTTGATGACTTTTTGGCCCATTTGGCCCATGAACACTACTATATATATATATGTATGCTTGTGTATGTGAAAGACACATTAGATTTTCTACATCACCTAGCTAGGAAAAACCCACAATCACCACCTTCGTTTTTGGTTTCTCGGTTTCTACTTCTCCACCGAAACCGGAAGTAGCACTCCTCCCTTTTTCATTGATACTCTAGTTATTTGGTTCGGGTTTCCTCGTGTTGAGGCTGAATCATCTTTTGTTAAAAACACTTGGTGGGTTGCATTCGAGTTTCTACAAACTCTCTACCAATCTCGAACGCACGACCAAGTGTTTTGGTGGCTTGTGATTTTCTAATCTAAGTATAATTTGCAGTTTAAAATTGTGTTGGTTCAATTTTTCTTTATTTACATACTAGTTATATACATATGAATTTATGTAGCCATCGTGATATATATACTCGCATGCATGCTTAGTTTGTTATAGTCATAAATTAACCATTTTTATTTTATAATTGTGTTCAATTCACGCATCCGTATTGTTAACTGGTCATTTTTCCAGTGCACCTTTATATCAACTGTTCTAAAGTTTAACTGGTCAATTCCAGTAATTGTACCTAATCAACTGCTTTAATTTTTCACTGGTCAATTCCAGTAACCGTACTTTATCAACTGTTTTAATTACTGCATTTTATATTTATTCTTGTGATACTAACGTTTTCTTGTTAAAATAATTATTAGTTTAAAAATAGTCGTAAAACACACTCAAGCATGATAGGCTAATTCTATAGCTTGGGGTGTAAGGTTCAAGTTGGATTTTAATATGATAAAATGGAAAAAGAAGTCTTTTATATAAACTCAATTTTTATCACCTTAAGGATAATGCCTCATTAAAGAATGTCTTTGGATTATTACCGGTTAGTTGGATATATGAAAATGCGGTATCTTTTCAGAAGTTACTTAAATGTTATTTTGGGGATATATGAGTGGGTGACAACACTCGTTGCTATTATCTCACGTCTTTAGCATTTCATTAAAGAGTATATCCAGAAATTTACTAGTGATAATCCAAGGGCATGAAAATGTGTTAGTTTCTTAAGGAACTACAACTGGTATTATTCCCAAAGTTGGTATCAGATATAGTATCCCATTAAAGATTATAACTTGATTATTTACTGATGAGACAAATGTATGAAAATGTGTTAATTTTTAAGAGATTACTTAAGTGTTGATTTATAACATATCTTGATACTTCATTAAAGACTACTTTGAAACCTCACCAAGAATTAATCTAGTTATATGAAAATGAGTTAACTTTCCAAAAGTTACGTGGATATTAATTCTGCATAATTAAAGTTATTATACGATTTGCCATCCATTTCATCTATTTTTATTCCAACTAACAATCTTACACCCCTGGCTCCTCTTTATAAATTGTTCTCTCACGTAGCTTATAATCAACCAACCAACCAAATACTTTTTCATCCAAACCCCAATTGAAGTTAATTTTCACAAAAACTGAATCTCGAAAGATTGTTTTTACCGCTTCCCTGTGGGATCGATATCTGGTACTTGTACCATTTTTATTACTTGTTTTAGAAAAACGACAGTAATTGGAGGTTTATACTTGGACCGAAGGTTACTTGTTTTATTTCTTTTGCACACCTGTTTTTGGCACCACTACCGTTCAAATAATTAATCTAATAATTAAAACATAAAAAGAAACAGGGGGTGTGTGAAACAGGCGAACAATGATTGAGCTTGATCGCTTGAAAAAGCGGGAGGTTGAAATTGGTTCGATTGTTGATTTGCACTTTGTCGAGGAGATTGGATTTGGGGATAGGCTTTCAAGCCTCTTGAGAAGAGAGTACCGCGATCACTTTGGTGTTCTTCGCTTTGTGAGCAACGATTGGGAGAAAGCACTGAAAACCCACGAGCCAATCTACTATGAGCTTGTGTTGGAATTTTTGGCTACATTTAGCTTTGATGTGGAGGCGTATGAAGAAGATAGAATTGATGGCCCTTGTATTCGATTCCGTTTGCTTGGAGGATGGTATGGGATCACACTACCACGCTTTGGAGTGTTGCTCGGATTTTTCACGGCGGCTCAGTCGAGATCCGAGTACTTTTCTCACTACTTCTTAACCGGTGCTTGTGAGCCTAGTGCCGAGTTTGTGGGCGCGGATTTTTGGGCTACCATCGGATCGGGACCGTATCTACAGTCCAACACCAAGGAAAGTTCTATCACTCTATCTGAGCATCGCCTTCTTCATCGGATGCTTGTTCACTCTTTTGCTTACCAGAGAGCTATTAAGGAAAGGGTTCCGGAAGGGGATCTTTGGCTTCTTTCGCGATTGGTTAATCGAAATGCAATAACCAATCTAACTTATGTGATGGCTAAGATGTTCCACAACGCCGGAAAGGTGCATGACAAGGCCGGAACGGGCCTTTGTGGGGGACATTTCATTACGGTTATAGCGGAGAAGTTGGGAACTCTTACACCGGACGTTTGCGAAACTCTCACCAAGTTGTCTCCTATGGGATTTCTCGATAAGGTCCTCTTTCGTTCTATGAAGTTGCTTGCACCGGGACCTCGGAGGGGTACTTTTGTGTGGGTTGGGGATGCTACCCCCAATGAAGAGCCGGTTGGTATGGCTACTTCACCACCTCAACCAACCTTCCCGGGGCAATCGAGCAACCCTCCACCGGCAAATCAACAAGGATCGGGATCTCTTCATGAAGCTATTCAAGGACTATCGGAACAGATGGGAGCAGAGCATCACGAGATGATGGAAATATTGGACCGGGTCTCATATGACATGTATGATGTTCGGCGGGAGTTGTCTTGGGTCGCCGCATCGATGCGCGAGTACTTTGAGAGCGTGGGACATGCTCCCATGGCTCCTCTTGAACCTCATCCCGTGTGGCGTGATAGTGATGACGGTCCTGCTGGTTATTCCACCTACGATGAATGGGCTTTTGAAAACCGTAACTAAGCGGTCTTTTTTTATTCGATTGGGTTGTACTCTACTTTGAACTTTAAACTGCGTGGTTGTGTGGTTTGGTTTGAACAATTTTTATTTTTATTTGTTTGGATTGCTTAGGATTTTAAGTAGTTATTAATTGTTTTAGTTTGGTTTATTTTTGCTAGTTCGTTTTTACTTTTTCTTTTTTCTTTCTTGGTAGATACAGCGTCTTATGATTTATGATCGAGCACGAATTTTGGACCACTCTCAGATCAGAACAGATTTCGTCACATAACCCGGGAAGTTTTTCTTTTTCCCAATTACTCCTTAATTGTGTTAATTGTTGCATTGAGGACACTGCAAATTTTAAGTGTGGGGAGGGGGTTATGTAGACTTATCTGTTTAAATGGGTTCACTTTTTGCTTATGGATTGTCGTTTTTCAAATTTTTGAAAGCTTTGAGATTTGACCCCAATTTTTTTCGAAATCTGAGATTGTTTTTGAGACTAAGTTGTTTGCATAGGAGAACACTGAATAGGATTAGTTGAGTAAAAGGATACCTTGGAATACTGATTACCATGAGTGCCTTACCCAATTCCTTTGAGAGTTTGAGCCTTAATTGTTATTTATTCTGTGAGGAATACCGACTTTGACCCAAGGTAGAACTTGTCATTTGAATGCTTGTCGAGACCACATAAGAGAAGTATTTATCACCATTGCACTGATAGAGGCCTTCGTTTCTAACCCTTTTAGCCTTCGTCAGATAATCTCATCATAAGATTGTCTGATTTGCCTAGCCTTTGATTGAAAAGTGTTCACTTTTAACACTTTATCCCTTGAAACCATTTTGAGCCTTAGCCTTTTCATTTCTTTACCCACTATACACTTTATCCTTGAGCCTAATTGTTTTATCTATCTTTTGGCCGTGACTTAAATTTGAATCTTGAGATGTTTTGATCCAGTTTTTCATTTCTGACAGTTTTTATGGGATTGAGAGTAAGAAGAGCCCAAAAGCAACATAGTTGCTGCTCTGAAAAAAAGAGAGGAGGAGGAAAGAAAAGAGAAGAGAAAATATTTGAGACTCAGAAAAAGAAAAGAAATATCAAAAGAGTCGAGAATATAAAAAGAAAAGAATGAGAGCTGAAAAGATTGAAAAAGAATTTGTGCCCCAAATAAGCCATATGCTTATGCCAATTCTAAAAGAAAGAGAGGAAATGCTCATCCCAAAAGTTTCATTATTCGAAAGTCAGACTGTTTCACTGTTCGGATCATTACTGATTGAGTTTTCAAATTTTTGTTGCAAAACCCTTAGTCACTTATATATCCTTTATCCTACCCTTAACCCTTAGCCTAACATTACAACCCTTAAGTCCTCTTGACGGTTGACAACTTCTCAGTGGTGGAGATTAGATTTGGTGACAAGCTTATGCATGAGAAAATTAGTCTAGTATTGGTGTGAACACTATACACTTTTACCCCCGAGAGATACACTTTATATTGTTATTCATATTATGTAAGGGTAAAAGGTTGGCCTTGGTATCCGATTGCTTGATGAGTCTTGTTTGTGTGTTCGATTATGTGAGTATGCTTTGTTCTCTTTGATGATCTTGGGTGGAGATAATTTTGGAGTTATCTTTCTTATCTTTCAAGTCTTTTGATTGAGGACAATCAAAGCTTAAGTGTGGGGATTTTGATAACACCAAAATTATACATGTTTTGGTTGAACGTAATTGCATGACTTTACCCCATTTCTCACCCATTTCTGATCATTTCATGCACTAAATGAGCTTATTATTGTTTATGAAGGATTTGGAAGCCGTGGAACGGAAAAGTACGAAAAAAGGCGAGAAAACGTGAAAAATGCACAAAGTCAACACAGTAGCTACTTGGCGTTCGCAAGATTCCCAATCTGGCGCCGCCAGATTCGACTAAATTGAAGACTAGGGTTGACTTAAGTGTCTGGCGTCGCCAAACCTGCAGTCTGGCGATCGCCAGATGGCCCCTGGACGTTTTCTTTTAAATACCAGCCTTCCCCTTCAGTTCAGAGAGACGTTTTTGCATGATTCTTGGTACGGGATACGAGGAGGAACGAGAGTGAGAGTACGAAAGGTGCCGATACGCTGCGGGAGTCGATCTTCGATCATCCGTCGTTGTATTGTCGGTATCATGTCGATGTCTACTTTTGTTTATGTTTTCATTATGATTAGTGAGTAGTTTTTAGTAGTAGTGCTTGTCATGGTCGATGAACCTTTATGGATGATACTTTTGTGATTAATGTTTACTGGTTTGTTTTGATTAATTGAATGTTTATTATGGTCATTTTCTGATTGATAGTGTTTTGGCAATTTGAATTCAATTGGTTGGGTGTATTTGTTAGACCAAAGCAGATAGACTCCGAAAGGATAATCAACCTACCTTAGCCTGACTTTGGACCGAAAGGTTGTGTTAAGGGGTTACTTGAACCAAGAGTGACCAGATAGTAGAAGAGCCATTGCAATATTAATTAGGACTGGTTTACCGATTCTAGATTGTGGACCAAACGATTTAGGATTGGAATTAGGAGGATCGTGTCCTAGTTTCTAACCATAATCTTCACATGTTAGGGTGTCCCAGACTTAAATTCCTACAATAGTCAAAACAACCAAACCTTCGACCTATTCATATCATCCATTTTGGGGATTCACTTTACCATGATAAGTACTGCTGTTTTTCCTTAATATAATCTTAAACCAGTATTTTTATTGCTTTCTTAGTTTTTACTTAGTTAATTTTCTTTTTAAATATTCAAACCTTTTACATACAAAACCCCCCTTTAGGTTAATTAAACCGATTTAGACTTTAGTCTACGATAACTTGACCGTTCCCAGTGGTAGATACGATACCTGGACTTTCCTACACTATATTACTCACGATCAGGTACGTTTGACTGTATATGTGGTAAGACAGTGGCTAGGCATTAGAGGTTAAAACTTATTACGCTTTTTATATACGTTAATTACCGCATCAGTCGCCATGGGGAGCGCCGGTCCTTTTCGTCAAGAAGAAGGACGGCTCCATGCGGATGTGTATCGACTACCGTGAGCTAAACAAAGAGACGGTAAAGAACAAATATCCCTTGCCCCGGATCGACGACCTTTTCGACCAACTTCAAGGTGCCGGGTGTTTCTCCAAGATAGACCTACGATCCGGGTATCACCAAGTTAGGGTGAAAGAACACGACGTACCAAAGACCGCTTTACGGACGAGATACGGGCACTACGAGTTCTTAGTGATGCCGTTCAGTCTAACCAACGCACCAGCGGTATTCATGGACTTGATGAACCGAGAGTGTGTAGACCATTCTTAGATAAGTCGGTTATAGTCTTTATCGACGATATCTTGGTCTATTCCAAAGATGAGGCCGAACATGAGCGACACTTACGAGAGGTGTTGAACGTGCTTAGAGACGAGAAATTGTACGCCAAGTTTTCAAAGTGCAAGTTTTGGCTCCATGAGGTACAGTTTCTAGGCCATGTGGTATGCGGAGACGGGATCAAAGTGGATCCGGCGAAGATCGAGGCCATGATGAGTTGGAAGTCACCAACGAACCCGTCGGAGATAAGGAGCTTTTTAGGCTTAGCGGGTTACTACCGGAGGTTTATTCAAGATTTCTCGAAGATCGCTTCGTCGCTCACGGTGTTGACAAAGAAGAACGCCAAGTTTCTATGGACCGACAAGCAAGAAGAAGCATTTCAAACACTCAAGAGGAAGTTATGTCAAGCGCCGATTTTGTCATTACCGAACGGGACGGAAGACTTCGTAGTCTACAGCGACGCGTCCAAGATGGGACTCGGGTGCGTGCTTATGCAAAGAGGCAAGGTGATCTTCTACGCATCTCGACAGTTGAAAGATCACAAAAAGAATTATCCGGTGCACGATTTGGAGTTAGCGGCGGTGGTGTTTGCTTTGAAATTATGGCGACACTATCTTTACGGGACCAAGTGTACCCTCTTCACCGATCACAAAAGTCTCCAACACATTTTCGATCAAAAGGAGCTCAATATGGGACAAAGGAGATGGCTTGAGCTACTAAAGGATTACGATTGCGATTTATTGTACCACCCCGGTAAAGCGAACGTGGTTGCCGATGCCTTGAGCCGTAAGAACCATAGTGACGGGGATAGTGTAACCCTTAACCGGATTAGCGTGGTGTCAAGCTTAGTGGAGAAGATCAAGACTAGTCAAACGGAGGGCCTACGAGAGGAGAACCTCAAAGATGAAGTGATGGTGAAGCAAAAGGAGTTGTTGACCGAGGATAGCCGTGGGCTTAAATTGTTCCAAGGTCGAATTTGGGTGCCAAAGATTGGCGGTAATCGGGAGTTGCTCTTGGAGGAGGCTCACAAGTCCAAGTATTCTATACATCCCGGGAGCACCAAAATGTAACGAGATTTGAAGATGAACTATTGGTGGCCGATCATGAAGCTTGACGTGGCTAAATACGTCGAGAAGTGTGTCACATGTCTTCAAGTCAAGGCGGAACACCAAAAGCCTTATGGTAATTTGCAGCCCTTGGAAATTCCGGAGTGGAAGTGGGAGCATGTCACAATGGATTTTGTGACTAAGTTGCCTAGAACCTTAAGGGGACACGACACCATTTGGGTGATCGTGGACCGACTCACGAAGAGTGCTCACTTTCTCGAGATGCGAGAGACCCTACCTATAGACAAATTGGCCAAACTCTACATAAACGAAACCGTGAGGAGGCACGGTGTACCTCTATCGATTGTTTCGGATAGGGATAGCCGATTCACTTCCCAGTTTTGGCATGGATTACAAGAAGGCTTGGGTACGAAACTCAAGTTGAGCACCGCTTACCACCCTCAAACCGACGGGCAAAGTGAACGAACGATACAGACGTTAGAAGATATGTTGCGGTCGTGCGTTATCGACTTTGGTGGGAATTGGGATACACACCTACCATTAGTGGAGTTTGCATACAACAACAGTTTTCACTCTAGCATTAGGATGGCACCGTTCGAGGCATTGTACGGACGGAAGTGTAGAACGCCGACGTGTTGGTTGGAAGCGGGTGAGAAGCAATTCGCGGGACCCGATATCATACAAGAGACGGCAGATAAAATGAAGGGCATTCGCGAACGCTTGAAAGCCGCCCAAGACCGTCAAAAGAGCTATGCCGACAAGAAACGTCGTCCCGTAGACTTCCAAGTGGGAGAGCGCGTGATGTTGAAATTGTCCCCTTGGAAGGGTATCATACGGTTTGGGAAGCGGGGGAAACTTAGCCCACGTTTCCTAGGACCGTTTACCATTTCGGAAAAAGTTGGACTTCAAGCGTATCGGCTAGAACTACCACCCGAAATGGATGGGATACATCCCACCTTTCACGTGTGTTACTTGCGGAAGTGTCTAGCCGAAGAGGAGAGCATCATTCCGTTATCGGAGATCCGAGTCGACGCCCGTAACCGATGTATAGAAGAACCGGAAGCCATCTTAGAAAGGAAAACGAAGAAACTACGCCATAAAGAGGTGACGATGGTCAAACTCCAATGGAAGCACCACCGAGGTGCTAATGTCACGTGGGAGGCCAAGGAAGACATGAAACGGATCTGCAATTGTTCGCATAGGTGTAACAAATTTCGGGGACGAAATTTTATTTAGGAGGGGAGGATTGTAACACCCGTAATTTTCGGTTGCAATAATGACTCGTTGGTAATTATGGGAATTAGAATTTTTGGATCAAAACCTATGTTTTATGGTTTAATATGTTAGGGAATCCAATTACGAGCCCAACGGTCCTTTCGGAATCGAAAACGGAGCTATAACGAAGAAGTTACGGCCGAAACAAAATAGAACCAAAATGGCCCAGATGCTAGCGATCGCTAGCTATTACCCCTAGCGATCGCTACGCACAAAAAGGTTGGCTGCTGACTTTCCTCGCGAACACATCCTGCTCGCTAGCACACGAAGCTAGCGATCGCTAGCCTCACACCTAGCGATCGCTAGGTACCTGTATAATTGAGAAAACGGGTTTTAAACCCTTCCTACCTTCATTTGTTCACAACTCTCTCATTTCTTCACCAAAATCTCTGATTTTCTCTCTACACTTCCCATTTTCAAAGCTCTCCAAGATCTTGAGGTTGAATCCTTACTTGGAGCTAGCTAGGTTGGAAACCACATCTCATCCACTTCATCTTCTCCACTCATCCATCCTCCACCATTGTTGCTTGAAAAGGCGAAGCTCAAATCCTAGGGTTTTAGTTCGGATCTCGCTCGGTAAGCTTTATTTAAACCTTTGTAGGTTGGATCTATACATATGATAAGGGTTATGAACTAACCTAGGGTACGATTTACTTGATTTTAGGTTGCTCTCGTATTTGACCTAAATCGGAAGATTTGGGGGTTTTGGGTGCAAACCCTAAGGTGAGTTGTTAAAACTATTTTGTTAAAACTGAGAGCACATCATCTTGATGATTTTACATTCTTTGTTTGATTTTGTGGATGAACGTGATTCTAACATGAAATGCTTATTATGTCTAGTTCAAGGAATTTCCCATGAAACGCATGATGTAAAGTGCTTATATGAACTACTTAAATTGGGCGGTTGTATACTTGAATAGGATTATTGTACACTACTATGGCACGTGTTAAATCCATGAGATTGTGGAATGAATGCATGTATGCGAAATACGTGGAATTATGGATGCTATGGAATTACGTGAAAGGGATTTGATATCCGTGCGAGTTGGCATGTATGAAATGAGCAAAGGGCTTGAGACCCTCGATTTATACCTATGATAGGTGGAAACAAATGTATGAGTCTTTTAGACAGTACGGATATGCCTCAGATGGTGTCATGATAGATATGACATCGGCGTTGTTTGTAAATTAATAACATGGACGAACCAACGCAGTATTTCCACACCGAACAGTCTTGGGAGGTTCTGAAATAGGAATGCCCCTATGTCGCCGGCCCTCGGGTTTCTCCTTGGTGCGCGGGCCTCTGATGGTGTCATGATAGATATGGCATCGAGGTGTTCGGAAGTAACGAGTGATGGGGTATTGGTTGGGGGAAATGGGTCGCTCCCATTGATTCCGAAGATAAAGGATTAACCGGTTTAGCATGTTTCTTATGTTGACAATCCCCTCTAGTTTATCTCACGTCTATTCACATGCTTATATGTATTTATGATATGTTATTGGTACAACTCACTAGGCTCCTTTAGCCTAACACTTGTTTGGTGTCGATGTGTCTCTCAGGTGCTAGGGACGTCGTTCCTAAGTAGGCCTCGGGCGTAGAGTGAGCATTTGGGAATGTGGAGAACCGGTCTTTTAGGCCGTAGGATTCATTGGCGATCGATAACCCTTTTGTAGTCTTCTTCCTAGACGGAATTAGACTAGTTGGTTATTGTAATTCTTTACTTGATTACAAACGTTGTAATTATTACATTACTTATACCCCGTTTTGGGAAGAGCTCACGCCATGGCGTTACATTTTGTATACCACCTTTCATTAATTGAAAGTTTTTGTTGACTCCAATTTTTGGGGTGTTACAGTAGGCGTCGCTGATAGAGAGAGAGTTGTTCTCTTTTTGTATTGTCACCCCCAATTCTCCGTGTACTCAACTCATTCCCACCGAGAGTTCCATTTTCCATTTCTCTCCATTTCTCCACAAAAAGTAGAGAAATCAAAATACAAAGAAGCCAATTCCAAAGAATTGTCAATTCTCCGTTTTTTTATTTCTTTATCCTACCAAATAAGGGAAATGGAATCCATTTCCATTTCTCTCCTCTCAATTCTCTCTACCAAACACCCCCTTAATATTGTCAAGAAGTTCTAGGGTCTTTTGTGTAATTTTTCGCTTTCTCTAGTTTAGCTAGTTTGTTTATGTTCCTTTTGTGTTACTATTTTGTAAGCCCAAGGGGCTCTTTTGTAATTTTCTAGTAGGGCTATAAATAGTTAGCATAACCTTTCTACTAGGGTTGGTGAACACAAATATCAAATCAGTAGTCTTTGAATGAGCAGCTTTTCTCAAGACATATTCTCTTTGTTCTTCATCTTCTACACACATTCTTCACCCACAAACTTGAATATCACTTATATATGTTGTTTAGTTTGTTTTAGACATCTTCTTGCTTGTTATTAGGACTCACATAAGGGTATTAAGTATAACTTATAAATTAAAAAAACGGAACACGGAGAGATTGGGAAACGAGTGGAGGGGTTGTGCATACGTTGCAATATTTTGCTTTAATATGTATACCTCTTAAAATTTTCAAAATAGTGTAAATAACTATTTTAATGTAGTTGGATAGATATATGTTGATCCAGTCTTCCTAAGACGTTATGAAATATCAATGATCCTTTATCTTTCATCTCAGAATACTTAGCAAAATATAGATGCTTAGGGAACTACAACGAGTCTGTTCGCTGAAGGTCCATACTGCTGAGCATGGTTCATAAATGATATCAGCGATAGCTTGACACTGACTCCTTTCAGTAACAGCGATAGCTGATAACTGCTAATGTATTCTCTAAAGACAAACAGTCATGTCACTAGGAAAACCATCAGCACCATGATGTAAGCTGATGATAGAGTCAGCGATGCTAATGATCTGAAGTTGAAATCAGTGACACCTAGCTGACTACACATACATGACGTTCGATGAAGACAAGTCACAGTGCCTCCCTGATCCTTCCCAAGGATCAGCGATTCTACGACCTGATCAGTGACTTGTTCTTTAAGAATATTAGTTTTGTCTTCTTGTCTTATATGCACAAAAAGGATTTGGTTTGCCTTTCTGACAAAAAGTACAAGAGGGATGTCTCTTTACTGTTCCCTCCTTACTTGTCAACCATAAGGCTACTATTTACCATAGACCATGACTCTACCAAGCATGGGCATTATTTTATGGTACAATAGTACACCAAACCCAATCTTTACATGACAAGTGTAAAGTTGGTGTGACATGCATTTAATGCATGGGGTATAAATATGAACATAGTGTGTTCTTCAAACATGAACTTTTGGTCCATGTTCAATACCCCTATCCTTTCTTCTTTCTTTCTTCTACCCTCTAATTCTTGTTTAGTGCATAAGTAAAGGCTGTGTGTCTTAAAACTTAAAGATTGTTTTGGATCTTGACAAAGTCTTGATCCTCTTCAACAAACAATCTACTTCAGTTTCACACAAAGGCTCCATAGGAGTCGTGAACTGAATTAAGTGGAAGAAACTGTGTTGATTGTATTCAACCCCTCCTTCTACAATACAATCTATCATATTGGCCATCAATAGAGGACCAACAATATATACACAAGATGAACGTAGATTTACATGAATATATTTTCACCCAGGTAACTATCTAAGTATCCACAATGGTCGCATAAACCATCACAATATTGTGATCACTCTAACAAGATCACAATCTATGCCACGTTTGTGATCCGATCCCAGTAATAAAATCGCAGTTTATGCGAATCTAATGGGACTACAAACAAATAATCTTATTGCACAATGAAAACGAAACTACACATACAAATCATTGTAGTCACACATACATCTATTCCTATTGTGACATTTACTCAACCTATGTAATAACCTTAGTCTTAAATTTTGGGTTTGTATAAGAGTTAAGGGAGATGAATGCAACTCTATTACTTTCGGGGACTAAAACTAGAATAAAAGTTATAAAGGGAATAAATAGGGGGAAAACGCTATCACTTTGATCTATGTGATGCTCATAACAATTCTAGAAAAGTAGGAAGGAAAACCTTGAAGCTTTTGAAGAAAAAGATTAGATTAGGTGTGGTTTTTGAAGCAATTAGAAGATTTTAAAGTCATCTTATCTAAGGGTAAGCTCTTCTTCTTCATCTTCTTCTTTTTTGTATATCTCTACTGATGAAGCTTAAGTGCACTATGGGCTTTGAATATTTCCTTGATGTGGACTAAAACTTATTGGTGGATGTTTGGATTAGAATGATTTCTTACTGGGAAAAATGTTTTTATCAATAAAGAATCCACAAATGTGCTAGTTTTTTAAAGAATGTAAGGTTTAGTATTTAGAGGAAATTCCTTGGTTGATTGGTTATCTTAGAATGCATTAATTAAGATTTCTATGTTAGTTTATGGTTAAGGATGTTCAATATATCGAATCTATCATTTCTTAGACTTTACAACTGATTTGGAAAATGACAGGGAACATTTAGCTTTAGAAATTTTGGGGATAAGATCGAGTAGGTCTAAACATAGCGTGAAACGAGCTAGCTATTTCACTTAAAGTTGGCAGTCATTAACTTCATCTATAACTTTCCATGTGTAGAGCACCTTTTCACTATTTTTATTATGTTACTGTGATTGAAAAGGAGGTCTCAGTTTAAGGGACCAAGGTCTCAGTTGTTGAGTGAATATTGGAGAACTAAGGTTCTGTTTTATTATATATTTTAGATCCAGTATATGTATATATAATATATACATATGGCTTGTGTATAAAATTTAGTATGGTTTATTTATTTTAATACTTAGTTGTGTATATGTTTGTAATCTGAATGATGACCAGAGGTTCATTAGGTATCGCCACATCCAGCACTGAGAATGTTGGCGCATCAGCTTAGCTAGTAGCATCTGCTAGTAGGGGTCGGGGTCGAGGTCAAAGTAGGGGTGCAACTCCAGCCCTTTGTGCAAGTAAGTGGAACCAACGAAATTGGTCATGATAGACCTCGAGGAATGAGCCGAGAGGCGCCACCCATTACAGACGAGATGCTCACAAAGAGGATTACTCAAGTACTACAGGCTACATTGCCTAGTATGTTAGCAATCGTTGTTGCAGCCAGAACTGAACACCAAACGAGCCCACCACGAGTGGAAAAGACTAATAATAATATCTTGACTGGAAGAAAGATAGGATGTAGAACTTGTGAGTGTTTGCATGCAACTACATTCCGTTATGTAGCACTACTTTGGTGGAATTTAGTAGAATTAGTCATGGGCGAAGCTGCAATTGCTACAATGACCTGGGAACAGATGGAGAAGCTCACGACTGATAAATATTTCTCTAGAGTCGAGTTAAATGTAGAGTTGGAGTGTTGGTTGTTTCTGTTTTAGGAAGCTAGGACACTCTATAAAGGATTCTTCAAGCGCACGGGCATGTTATGAATGTGGCTCAACTGATCAGCGTCTTAGAAGCAAGTGCCTAATGGTACAAAGAGGTCAATCCGGGACGGTCAAAGCCATTGTAGATGGTTCAGGAAAAAGACTCAACTAACAGGAAGGAGGTTCCTGATGCTAAGGGTCAAGCATATACTGTGATACTGGAAGAAGCAAAAAATTCACCCGATGTTGTATAAGGTATGTTTCCTATCAATAACATCATTGCTCATCTTTTATATGATTCTGGTGTAACTAAGAGCTTTATATTTACTTCTTTTTGTCACTACCTGAATAGATCTTCCAGTAAGTTACAAAAGAACTACATTGTAGAAATGACAGATATTGGTCATATGATTCTGGTGTAACTAAGAGCTTTATATTTACTTCTTTTTGTCACTACCTGAATAGATCTTCCAGTTAGTTACAAAAGAACTACATTGTAGAAATGACAGATAGTGGTCATATCAATATTAAGAAAATCATTGAGGATTGCACGATAATATCAATGGTAGAGATTTCCAATTAAGTTATTGTCTATGTGCCGAGGTGGTTTTGATATAAGGTTAGGCAAGGATTGGTTCGTTGTCAAAAAACCATGCTCAGCTTCTCTTCAATTAAAAGATGATTTGAATACAAGGTCCAACTGGAGAGAACATCCATGTTTATGGAGATAGAAGGAAAAACGAGATAGGCATCATTTTACTATGTACACACACATGATTTACCTATTTGTGAAACAAAAAGTACATATAAGAAGTTTCTTATTTTGAACCAAATACATATGAAACAAGCACACTGTAAAACAAATATATGTAATAAAACATTAAATACTACTCTTATATGATAAAAAAAATCATGTAAAAAAAGTCGTAAGGTAGACATTCGCATAGATCTCACAAATTTAGGTATTTCAAATGATTAAGCTCATATGTATATGTGTGTGTGTGTGTGCGTGTGCGTGCGTGCGCGCGCAACATACAAATTTTCCGCATTATATCACATGTTGTAATGTAGCATCTTCACCGTGATGTGTAACGGTTGAGCTTGACCTCGCCGTAACACCACGCCTTATGCCATTTTAAACCTTGCATTCATGTTACAAAATAAAAGTTAAAGAACCCAAGAGTCTAGAAACCAAAATAACACACAAGATAAGTAAAAAATCACATATATAACGAACTTGGAGACTTCAAATCTTCAGAACCTAATGCATACAAGTTGTAATCATAATAAATTAAAGAGTAAATTACATTCCTGGTCCCTGTGGTTTTGCGAAATTTTGGATTAAGTCCCTAATTCGCGTTTATCACACTGGGCGTCCTTGTGGTATGCAGAATCGCACGCTCTGGGTCCCTCCCTCTAACAGATCATGTTAACCCCGTTAAGTATAAGGACATTTTTGTCTTTCTACCCCTCTCCCTTGTCCTTTTCTCGATAAAAAAATAATAATAGTTATTAATATTTTTATATACATACATACACACACACACACACACACACACACACACACATATATATATAGGGATGGGTTCAATTGCAAACCACTTTTTCATTGTGAACGTGAGGACAAACGAGAGCGCGCCACGTGTCACTCTGAATTTCGGCGACTTAGTGTTATTCAGACTGAATAACGCTATATTCAGACTGAATATAGCGTTATTCAGTCTGAATAACACTAAGTCGCCGAAATTCAGAGTGACACGCGCGACTTGTAACCAAAAAGCCCGCGACCTAGTGTTATTCAGTCTGAATAACACTATTATTCAGTGTTATTCAGACTGAATAACACTAGGTCGCGGGAAAAAGTCGCGCGTCTCATAAAATTTGTTGCCACGTGTTGCGCTCTGGGTTGTCCTCACGTTCACAATGAAAAAGTGGTTTGTATTTGAACTTTCACATATATATATATATATATATATATATATTGCTTTTCCAATCGATCCCCTTCTTCGTATTCCTTAGACTCCTCTCAAACCCACCTTTTCCGACACCGGAACCCCTCTCTTCGACAACCCAGTATTTTTGACTTACCAACCATCTAACGTCTTTCTTCGTAAACAGATGGGTGAGAGAAAGAGGGAGAAAGAGGAAAAAATAGAGAAAAAGTTGCAGGCGGGTTTACTTTCTGGTGTGTGTGTATGAGACAGAGAGAGAGAGAGAGGGGGGGAGGGGAGAGAGAGATAAATGATAGGGACGATATTTGAGTGAGCTTCGGAGAATGGAGGAAGGTAGAGGTGCGAGTGGGAGGTGGCCGGAGGTTCTGTCCGGCAAAACGTCATCGTCCGCCACCTGCTACTCACCGACGGCCACCGGCGGGAAGAGCCTCATGGTTTCACAAAGCCAAGCGTTAGTGTCGACCATCGATTTCACGTCGTCGTAGGCGAGATTCTCAGATTTTGATCGGATTTCCTTCAGAATCTCGATCTCTGGTCCTACGGTTTTTGGAGATCAACCAGAAGAAAAAAAAGTCAATGCCGCGTATCTCTTCCGGCTAGAATGAAGCTGATGACGATATCGGCGATGGAGTTTTCGTCGGAGAGGCCGGAGATTAGGAACCTCGAGAGTAAATCGAGTGATTCTGATTTTTTTCATCGATGAGGTTTTATCGAGTTCTGATTTTTCTATCGATGAGTTTTGATCGAGTTCTTCTGGGTTTTTTTTATCGATGAGTTTTGATTGAGTTCCTTTAATTTTTTTAATCGATGAATTTTGATTGAGTGATTCTGAGTTTTTGATCGATAGCTATTTTCCTTTCTATAAGCATGCTACAACCATTTAAATTTAAAAACAAGATGCAAGTAGGTTTTTATGGTGTTTAAAGGATAGAGATAGAGATAGAGAGAGAGAGAGAGAGAGAGAGAGAGAGAGAGAGAGAAAATAGTTTCAGGTGGGTTTTCATGGGGAAGAGGATAGAGAAAGAAAGGGAAAAGGAAAAAAAAGGAAAGAGAAAAAAAAAGGAAAGGGGGTAAGGTAGGTTACGTGGCAGGTTAGGATAGGAAGAAAAGGAGGGGTACATGGAAGAAAAAAAATAAGAAAAGAAAAGAAAACGCTAAAAAGACTGAAATACCCTTAGATTTAATAAGGTTAATGGAATCTCTTTAACTCCGTTAAATGGAGGGACTCGGAGCGTGCGATTCTGCATACCATAGGGACGCCCAGTGTAATAAACGCGAATTAATCCAAAATTTCGCAAAACCACAGGGACCGGGAATGTAATTTACTCTAAATTAAATCACGATACAGATATACATAAAATCATAACCATAATCATGAAGCAAACATATGTAAAATTGTTACTTTAGCTTATAGGTAGAAAATCACATACACAACTTAAAGACTTCAAATCTTCATGATGAGATATATAAAATGATTCAAATCAGGATTCAAATACACATAAAATTATAATGTGATTCATGTTCACACTTCATGGTAAGAACATACATAAAGTTGTAATGTGGTCCATATTCACGATATGAGCATACATAAAGTTATTATGTGATCCATATTAAAGTTACGCACACACATAAATTTATTTTACGATTAAAATCATGAAACGAATATATATACATAAAGTTATCATGCAATCAAGGTCACAATTTAACATACATGATGTGAATATACATCAAATTATCATTTAATCAAAATTAAAATACGAGCATACAAAAAATCATTCAATCAAAATCACATTATGTTACGTAAATGTATAATGCAATACCAACATATACAAAATTCTTAGCTTAATTAAATTATAACCCAAAAATATTAATAAATAGGTGAATTCAATGACAAACTATACTATTAAGATAATTGATTAAAATCCTTACATCAGGAAAAAAAACAAAAATGAATATCAAAAGTACTACACAAGAGAAAACAAGGAGAATAGATCAAATTGAGATGAATAAAGTGGAAGAAAGTTAGAGATTGATATATTAGAAAGAGAATTTTAGAGGGTGTGGGAAACGAAGATGAATAGGTAGGAAGAAGAAGGATGGGTTGGATAATTGCATCAAAAGTCATTAACAAAATAATAAATTTAGAACATCAAAAAATTTAGAAAAATCTGAAGACATTTTTACTATCTCAATTTGACACATTATATATATAGGGAAGTTATTTTGTAAACCACAAATAACGTGTAAACTGTATAAACTCATGGTTGCATATGTAAATTAATGAAAAATCTTTTGTAGAGTTGTTTAATATGATGAAAATGTTTCATATCCTAAATTTTTTGATGACATTGTTTCATATGAAGGTGTTTATTTACGTAGAAATGAAAAAGTTTCACTGAAACCAAAAAAAAGTTTCATATGAATAAAAACCACCAAAAATATGAAACAATTTCATCAAAATTTGATGTTTATGAAACATTTTCATCATATTAAACAACTTCATAAATCAATTTTATTGATTTAATCTATGCAACCATGAGTTTACACGGTTTACACGTTATTTATGGTTTACAAAATAAATTCCCTCTATATATATATATATATATATATAGGGGTCAGGTTCAAATATGAACTCATTTTTCGTTATGAACGTAAGTATCACTAAAATCGTGTCACGTGACAATATTCAGTCTGAATATTAATGTATTATTCAGATTGAATAAAACTTTATTCAGTCCAAATAAAGCTTTATTCAATCAAAATAAAGTTTGTCTTTCAGAGTACATGATATTTACACAGAATAAAATTTATAAAATTAAAAGAAGAAAGATTTTCTTTATTAAAAACCTTTTATTCCTTTTATTGACGTTTGTATTTTTCTTATTTTTGACCCTTCCTGCAAATTCCCCTTTCATGTCTTTTAGGATGCGTTTGGTATGCAGACAGGACAGGACAGGACAAGGTAGAACAGAACAGGACAGGACAGGACAGAACAGCTGTCCAGCGTTTGGTAAGACATGATAGGGCAGGACTGGACAGAACAGGACTGATTAAATGACCATTTTACCCCTGATGAAATTTTTAGTGTTTTTTTACCTAATAATCGATCTAAATGAAATTCAACAAAAAAACAAAAAAACTTCAATCTATGTATCAACAAAACTATAGTCAAGTATATAATCAAAAACCATAACTTGCAAGATAAATAGTAGCAATATACATTATTAGTTGTATTTTCGATCGAGTTTTCGGTATGAAATGTTGTCCTCAAAATTAAGTGTGAAATATTTCGTTTTCATGCTTAATCATTAAAGATTAAAATTAATTCAAACTTCAAAATCCAAATTTCACACGTTAAAAGTTAAATTAAACACTTAAACCAATTAAAATAAGTTCAAATCTCAAAGATCTACATAAAAAAGTTACAAAATATTAATAAAAGGTTTTATTCGGGTTTCAGGTGAGTTCGGGTAATGGTTACGGAGACCCTAAGACCCTATCCGAACCAAATAACTCGTCATAAAGTTGGATTTCAAAGATCGAGTTAGTTGGAGTTATGTGGGTCATGTAGATTCGAGATTTTTTTAATCGGATTTTCGGTTTTTCGGATTTAATCGAGTTTTTTTCACCCCTAAGTATGATAAAATTATAAAGAAAGAGAAAATCAATCTGTATTTTGAGGGGTATAATGGTAAATCTGACTCTGTTCTACTTAGTTCCAGGGGGGTAGGATGGGACAGGCTTGTCCCACTCTTGTTCTACTTAGTTCTGGTGTGTCCCACATAGATGTCTGCCAAACATGGGACAGGCCTGTCCTGTCCCATCCTGTCCAGCGTACCAAACGCACCCTTAAGTGTCCCATATGTCCCTAACATGAAGACATTTTTGTCTTTTCATAGAGAGAATCATAACATACTTTTCATAAGGACTTTGGAGATTTTTTTTTTTTTGAAAGGCCAAATTTTATTACGAAAATAGTGACACTAATCCAACAATAGCCTATTGGGTCTATACACAGTCAGTTGTGTAGCCAAAATTATAATTTAGGAGGCTAAAAGTTCTTAAATTTAACTTGCCATGCAAAGTAATTCAAACAAGAGGTTTGACATAAAATGTGTAATTAAGGTTGATTCTCTAGGTCCCGTGAGATTTTGAAGAAAAATTTGATTTGTAATCGGTGTAAATAAAAAATGAAAAACAAAAATACAATGAGTTTTATGACCTTTTTTTGTGAAATTTTAAAAACGAGACCAATATTTTATACTAGCCAATTTATATATCATATATATTGATAAAAGGAAAATTCATAACTTGGATGAAAAGAATAAATTTATAGAAATCTATGGTTCTATATAATTTTTATAACCTTAGTTTCTAATTTTGTAGAATTTGTGCATTGATACGATGGTTGAATATAGTTCTTTTTTTTGTTTTTATGTAATAGATATATATATATATATATATATAGGGGTGGGTTCAAATGTGAACCACTTTTTGGTTGTGAACGTGAGGACATCCGAGAGCGCGACACGTGGCGGATGA
This sequence comes from Centaurea solstitialis, assembly GCA_030169165.1. NCBI lineage: Eukaryota > Viridiplantae > Streptophyta > Magnoliopsida > Asterales > Asteraceae > Centaurea > Centaurea solstitialis. The sequence continues at coordinate 68,602,144 of CM058041.1, forward strand.
CTAGGCGTCACGTCAAGTCCACGGCGGATGACTAGGCGCCATGTCAAGTCTACGGCGGATGACTAGGCGCGATTCATGGGAAGGCATTGAATTAAAGAGGGGGACCACACTCAAAGCCGCCACATGTCGCGCTCTCGGTTTTCCTCACGTTCACAACCAAAAAGTGGTTCACATTTGAACTTTCCTCTATATATATATATATATATATATATATATATAGGGGTGGGTTCAAATGTGAATCACTTTTTCGTTGTGAACGTGAGGACAACCGAGAGCGCGACACGTGGCGGATGACTACGCGCCACATCAGATCCACGGCGGATGACTAGGCGCGATTCATGGGAGAACATTAAATTAAAGAGGGGGACCACACTCAAAGTCGCCACGTGTCGCGCTCTCGGGTGTCCTCACGTTCACAACCAAAAAGTGGTTCACATTTGAACTTTCCTCTCTCTATATATATACACATATATGGGTGGGTTCAAATACAAACCACTTTTTGGTTGTGAACGTGAGGACAACCCAGAGCGCGCCACGTGTCAATCTGAATTTTCTGCGACTAAGCTTATTCATACTGAATAACACTATTATTCAGACTGAATAAGCCTAATTCAGTATGAATATAGCTTAGTAGCAGAAAATTCAGAGTGACACGCGCGACTTGTCCCGCAACTTAGCCTTATTCAGTATGAATAACACTAAGTCGCGGGCTTTATTCAGACTGAATAACATCAAGTCGCGTAAGTCAAAATGTCACGTGTCGCGCTCTGGGTTGTCCTCGCGTTCACAACCAAAAAGTGGTTTGTATTTGAACTTTTCTCTATACATACATACATACATACATATATATAGAGGAAAGTTCAAATGTGGACCACATTTTGGTTGTGAACGTGAGGACAACCGAGAGCGCGACACGTGGCGACTTTAAGTGTGGTCCCCCTCTTTAATTCAATACCCTCCCATGAATCGCGCCTAGTCATCCACCGCGGATCTTACGTGGCGCCTAGTCATCCGCCGTGGATCTTACGTGGCGCCTAGTCATCCTCCACGTGTCGCGTTCTCGGTTGTCCTCACGTTCACAACCAAAAAGTGGTTCACATTTGAACCCACCCCTATATATATATATATATATTTGTAAAAGTCTTAGTAAATGAAAAACAACAAAAAAACTGATAATATATAATCATTATAAGAATAATTGCTTTAAAAATATAAGAACTTAATTAATAAAAACTAGAAATTAAGAAAAAATAACAATTAAATAAAATTTTACAATTTTAGTATAAAAAAAATAAAATTAGAAAAAAGCGAAAAGAAATGAATATGGGGAAAAAAGTTTAACCAAACCTGGGCGTTCAGAGTATAACTGTGTATGCTAAATCATTTGGGCTAGGAGGCCTTCTAATAGCATTTTCCATATAAAAGTATATAAGGCGGGCAACAGTTTTTTTAGGGGGGGAAGGGGGGGTTAGTAGCACCAGCCTGCCCCCTACTGCCTCTACCATCGTACACAGCTACGAGTAACATTACTCATACACAGAAGATAGAAAAACAAACAGAAACCAAGATCCTATCTGATTGAATTACTAATGTTTACAAGACGCAAACATATTGCCATCGATCATCATAACAGTCTTAATAGAACTGTCGAACTCCATGAAACATATAGTTTCTGTCTCGATCAGCCATCTACAATCTGATTTTTTCGAAATTGCTTCCTTCGGATTCTAGAGCCAATTAATCCAATCAATTCTTCTATTACCTGTTCTCCCGTCGATCCACTTGAATGTCAACTTTTAAAACTCGAAGAAGAGGTCCTCTACCTTTCTCGTGTCTTTGTTGAATACTAGTTGATTCCGATGAGACCATATTTGATATGCGAATGACCACACCGCCACTTCCCAAAGATTCGGGATATTACTATCGTTTCCTCTATCTCTTGCCTTGTCTAGTAATTCTGATAGGTTTCCCACGTTGCTTATTAAATTCCACCATTGCGCTACCATTATCCATATCTTTTTTACCTCCACGCAACTGAAAATTGGGTGGTTTACCAATTCCACTTCCATATCACATCTTGGGTACAACGTTGAATCCAAATCGCTGCCCATCTTATGTAGAGTTTCCTGAGTTGGAAGTCTTTCAAGCCGCACCCTCCACATAATCGCTATCTTCTTAGGTAATGTCTTCAACCACCTTGTTGCCACCTCTCCGTTCGATGATATATCTTTTCTTTGATTAACACCTTCTACATCCCATTGTTTCAGCTCAAGATTTAGGGTTTATTAAAATAATTACAAGGTTTTGATTTGTTTTATATCTTTGATTTTTCAATATATATCTATACTACTTATAAAAAGAAATAACTCAATTTGACGGTTATTTTTGTTCAACAATTCATTTTACACATTTACATTTTGTACCCCCATAGTTAGTTATTAAATCTTATTTTAGTCTTTTACTTTTTCATTTTCTATTTTAAACCCTTATCATATAATCTAAATAATCATATATTATGAACTAAAATATATTAAAATTACGTTTCTTTTTTTTTACAAATTATACCATTATAATCGTCTCGTCAATACCTTCGAAATGAGCCCAATATTGAATAAAGATAATAATTTTATTTCAATTTTCGAGATTGACTATTCAATAAACCATTAGAAGGTTAATTGATTGAACACATATGATTAAATTGATGTTTATAATGATGCATATAAAAATCGGGTAATTGATACATACTTCGCGCTGCAACGCGCACGGGTATGTTTCTAGTATATATATATATATATATATATATAGGGGTGGGTTCAAATGTGAACCACTTTTTGGTTGTGAACGTGAGGACAACCGAGAGCGCGACACGTGCCGGATGACTAGACGCCACGTCCAGTCCACGGCGGATGACTAGGCGCCACGTCAAGTCCACGACGGATGACTAGGCGCGATTCATGGGAGGGCATTGAATTAAAGAGGTGGACCACACTTAAAGCCGCCACGTGTCGCGCTCTCAGTTGTCCTCACGTTCACAACCAAAAAGTGGTTCACATTTGAACTTTCCTCTATATATATATATATATATATATATATAGGTGAAAGTTCAATTGCAAACCACTTTTTCATTGTGAACGTGAGGACAAACGAGAGCGCGACACGTGGCAAAAAAAAATTCTGAGACGCGCGACCTTCCCCGCGACCTTAGTGTTATTCATACTGAATAACACTGTTATTCAGTGTTATTCAGTATGAATAACACTAAGGTCGCGCGCTTTTTGGTTGAAGTCGCGCGTGTCCTTTGAAATTTCGGCGACTTTAGTGTTATTCATACTGAATAACGCTTTATTCAGTCTGAATATAGCGTTATTCAGACTGAATAACACTAAAGTCGCCGAAATTTCAGAGTGACACGTGGCGCGCTCTCGTTTGTCCTCACGTTCACAACGAAATAGTGGTTTGCAATTGAACCCCCCCCTATATATATATATATGGATTTGTTGTATATGTTCATAATACGTATTTAGATTTGAATTTATTAGAAAAAAGTATAGGTTTATTAATATTTCAGTAATGTTTGTGGATTTAAGGTTTGAAAATGATATTTCTTTGAGTTTTTTGGTTTGAAGAACATGGGGAAGGAAGCCGGATTAACAACGAAATACAAAAAAGCCAAAATTGCATCACATGAGGAACTGACAAAAAACACCTAACAACCGTTAAAGGGAAAGAAGCTAAGAAAATTGAAATGAAATGAAAACCATAAAAAAACATTTGTAATAATTGAAGTCGTGGAATGAAAAATACAGTTTCAGCAAACGACAAATACGAAAGGTTGGGTACGGGTCAAAATGATCCACTTATTTGTGTGCTTTAAAATAGGCTGGATGGTCTATTCGTTAATAACGTTTTGCTCATAATTATGCTATAACTAGATAATATAGTTAACATGATCCCAAATTCTAATTAGTATAAGTATTTTTTAATAAAATGGTTTATGGCTTATCAGTTTTTGAAATATATTTTGATTTTTTTCCAGCAAATATTTTATTCCATTAATAGAAAATTATAAAAAGTACAAGCTCTTAAACTTATTTAGTGGATAAGATTTAGAGGATTCAATGATTATTTTTTTGGTGTTTTTTAAGGTTTTATCGTAATTCTGGTAATGACAATTTCGTTACACTTCAATATTTTCAAGAGTGATATCCTGTTAGGGAGGAACACGTAATTCTCAAGTTAGTTTTACTTTTATCTTTTTAGTATTAATTTTAAGATGTATTATTTATTAAATTTATTCTCAAATAAATGTCCCAACTATATACAACAGTTCTAACCTTTTAAGACAAAATCTGAAATGGGCTCCAAAAATTTGGAAATTGGCATGAGGGAACAAAATGGAAAGGAGCCCAAAAGCCCTAACCCAAGAAATATTCAACAATGATATCAGAATAATTATATATGTCTACAAGATAATAACTCAAAATAATATTTGAACAAATCTATCATAAATCAAATACAATCTAAAAAATTTCGTTTTAATTTTGAAAATTTTCTTATAGAGGACTTTATAAAAGTAATTTCAAGACCGAATAATTTTGTTCAACAAGCTCTTCTTTGCAATTTAATTTGTCGACACAGTTAGCATCCTATATTTGGGGTGTTAATGATCTGGATTTCGACCATGTGCCGGCTTCTAGGAGATCGGGGGGGCTGCTCTTGCTGTGGAACAAGAAGTCCTTTGAGTGCGAATTTGTGGTGAAGGATGAAAATTTCTTGGCAGTAGTAGGTAAATGGGAGAGAGTCAGTGGAAAAATATGATGTGTCAACGTTTACGGTCCATGTGATCAGAGACAGAGGTTCGCATTATGGAAGAAATTAGACTTATTATGTGAAAAAGTGGAGATAAAATGGGTCTTCTTTGGAGACTTCAACGAGGTGCGGGGACAAAACGAAAGGCTGAATTCAAATGTTTGCAAAAAGGGATCAGAAGAGTTTAATGATTTCATTCAAAGGAACAACTTAGAAGACATTCGTATGGGAGGAAGCAGATTTACTCGAGTGAGCGACGATGGAGTGAAATTCATTAAGCTAGATAGATTTCTAACAACAACCGCATTCAGAGAAAGCTGGAAACAATTAAGAGCAGTGGTTTTGGACAGAAAATGGTCTGACCACAAGCCTATTGTCCTAAGCGATAGGAATTTTAACTTTGGACCGCCTCCGTTCAAGGTTTTTGATGCATGGCTTGCGGAAGAAAAACTAGAAGAAGTGGCTCGGAATGCTTGGGGTAAAGAAGTCAAATCCATCTTCCCGGATTGTAAACTTCGGGACAAGCCCAAAAACGTGAAAAGTGAGATAAAACAATGGCGGAAAGAAAGACGGGACCTTTCGATAGTGGAAGTAAAGGCTTTGGAAGAAGAAATAAAGAAATGGGAAGCAAAAGGTGAGATGAATTCTCTTGAAGAGAATGATAGAGTTCGGTGGATTGAAGCTCGGAAAAAATGGTTAGAGTTGGAAGAGAGAATTTTGGCCAAGGCAAGACAAAAGGCGAAGATTAAGTGGCTAGAGGAAGGGGACGAAAACTCTAAGTTCTTTCATACGGTTTGTAAAAGTCGAGAGCGAAAGAACACAATGCATGGTTTAAATGTTAGATCGGGGTGGTCGGAGGATCCGAGTGAGATTAAGGAGTTCGTTTTTGATTTTTTCAAAGCCAAGTTCGCAAGAGCTAGTGAGTCCTTACCTAAGATGACAATGGACCGGTTGACAAGATTATCATTGGAAGAGGCATCTTACTTGGGGTTGAATGACTATAGGCCAATTAGCCTTATCGGAATTTCCTACAAGATCATCTCAAAAATCTTGGCGGAACGATTGAAATCGGTCATGGGAAAGATCATTAGCAAAGAACAAAGCGCCTTCATAAAAGGGAGATCGATCCTTGATGGGGTGTTAATAGCAAATGAGACACTAGATTTCTTGAAGAAATCAAAGAAAAGAGGTCTAATTTTCAAAGTGGACTTTGAGAAGGCCTACGACTCCGTAGAATGGTCATTCCTTCTTGAAGGGTTAGAGAATATGGGTTTTGGACAAAAGTGGAGGAATTGGATAAAAGCTTGCCTTCAATCCGCAAAAATATCAATCCTAGTAAATGGATCTCCTACAAGAGAATTCCGCATGGAAAAGGGGCTTCGTCAAGGGGATCCTCTTGCTCCGTTCCTCTTTTTAGTGGTCGCCGAGTGTTTGCATGTCTTGATGGAGGTCTCATTGGAAAAAGGTATCTTCAAAGGCTTAAAAGTCGGGAAAGATGGAGTCGTGATACCCCACCTTCAATACGCCGATGATGTAATATTTTTTGGAGAATGGGATACCACAAATATCGATAATCTTGTGAAGATTTTGAAGTGTTTCCACTTGGTTTCCGGGCTAAAGTTGAATTTACACAAAAGCAAAATGATTGGTGTAGGAGTAACCGAGTCCAAAGTACAAGATTGGGCAAGGAACTTGGGATGCGGTAGGGAATCACTCCCATTTACTTACCTTGGCCTTCCGGTAGGGGGAAACTTGAAGAAAAAAGATATTTGGCAACCGGTGTTTGAAAAGATGAAGAAAAAGTTAGCAAATTGGAAAGCAAAGATGCTATCTTTCGAGGGTCGGTGGACGTTGGTAAGGTCGGTATTAGGTAGTGTTCCATTATACTTTTTCTCGTTGTTTCGTACCCCGTCGAGTGTTTTAAAAATTCTTGAGAGTCTTCGTTGTCACTTCTTTGGGGGGGGGGGGGCGGTAAGGTAGGAGAGGAATCCAAAAAAAGGGGTGTTTGGGTGAAATGGGACAAAGTAGTGAGGTCTTTTAAGTTGGGGGGGGGGGGTGAATATTGGAAGTTTAAAGGATTTAAATTTGGGGCTAATTGGGAAATGGTGGTGGAGATTCCATAGGGAGAGAGGGGCCTTGTGGAGAGAGGTAATAGTGAGTATCCATGGGAGGGATGGTGGTCTTGTGGAGGGTGCTGCAGGTAGAAGGAGTAGCTCGGTGTGGGGTGGTATAAAGGAGGGAGGGATAGAGTTGGATAGGTTGGGTATCTCATTTTCGGAATCCTTTGAACATGTGGTTGGAGAGGGTTCGAGCGTCCGGTTTTGGGAGGATAGATGGGTTCAAGGAAGACCGCTAAAAGAGAGATTCAAAAGGTTCTTCCTTCTTGAGAGCAATAAAAGGGTTGTGGTATCGGAGAGAGGTGAATGGAGGGGGGAGGAGTGGGTTTGGACGTGGTGTTGGAGACGGAATCCGAGGGGTAGAGAGTGTGGGGAATTAGAGGAACTTAAGAGGATCTTAGAGCGAGTCACGGTAGCAAGAGGGAGAGGGGATCGGGTGGTTTGGAATTTAGATCCATCTAATGACTTTTCGGTTAAAAGAGTGAGAGAGTTAATTGAAGACAAGCGTGCTGTAGCAGGACAATTAAGAGAGAGTACGTCGTGGGAGAAAGCCATTCCGAAGAAGATCAACATCTTCATTTGGAGAGCGAAATTAGGCCGGCTCCCAACCCGTGTAGAGCTAGATAAGAGAGGAATAGATTTAGACTCTACCTTATGCCCTCGATGCGGCAAAGAGGTGGAATCGCTAGATCATGCATTTTTACGGTGTGAGCAAGTTAACAAATTGTGGTCTCAAATAGGGAATTGGTGGAGGGTTGACGTGGGGTTAGCACCGTCGTGGGAAGGACTTTGTGAAATCGGGAAATCTGGGAATGGATGCGATATCCGTTCCAGAAGATGGGTGGCATTAGTTTGGTGCTCTTTATACTATATATGGACAGACAGGAACAAGCGTACATTTGGTAAGACCAATGGATCAATTGCAGATTCTTTTTTTGATTTACAATTGAAGACGTTTGATTGCGTGAACCGGAAATCGAAAGAGCTCGCGATCGACTGGACGCGTGGCTTCAAGATCCTAAAGAGAGATAGCTACTGGAGCAGTCCATAGAAGGTGGAAACCTGGTTCGGCAGCCTCGTTGGCTAACTTACTGATCTGGCAGATTCGGGGAATTATTCTAAGGTCGTAACACAGACACAGAGAGTGCTGTGATTTTACCGTCGGGGACTGGTTGGAGAATATTTTGGCTCGATGATGTTGCAGTACAGATGTCGGTTCTTTGTAGTCTTACGGAGCCAGTTTGAAACTCACAAACTGATTCTGTGGCCTACTATGAGCCATTCTGCACAATCTTGACACTGCGCTCGTGTTCAAATCGGGCTTAGATGCAGCTGCTGCTTTAATTTCACTGATGTACGAAAGGTCTATATCGACTTCGTGGGTAGGTATTGCATCTCGTCTAGTCTTGGCGATTTTTTGGGGTTTTAGCTGTTGGTTTAGCTGTGTTCTTAGTTTGCCTTGGATTTGCTTCTGGTTGCATTTCGTGGCTTCTGTTCTCCTATGTACTTTGTTGGTGGTTTGTGGTTTTGGTGGTATAAATAAATGTTGCCTTTTTCAAAAAAAAAATTTTAATTTTGATCCAATATCAAAAAAAAAAAAAAAAAAAAAAACTTTATCTACTTCTACAAATAAACTTTTAATAGAAGCATATTTTAGTTAACAAAACTCTAAAAATAAGGCATAAGTTTTTTGTATCCTCAAAATATTATTGCATCTCCAACAGTATTGCTAAAATACAACAATTTAAGGTTTTTCTTCTAAATTGCCCAAACAATATTGTTAAACCATTTGATAAAATATAAAATTTTGAAATTTTCTCTAAATTTAAAGATTTCTCTAAAACCTCTAAATGATAAGAGAGAAATAATATTTTAATCTATTTCACTAATAGCATAATTAATTAATTAAAAGTTTTTAAAAAGTTTGGTGTGATAATAAATATAGTGTATATTTTAATAATATAAGTGATGATGGATTCTCTAAAATAAAATAAAAACCGTTGGAGATGAAAAAAATTGTTTTAGAGATTTTGATCTTTCATTATCTACTTTAGAGAAATTATAGCAAAACTGTTGGAGATGCTCTTATGTAAGGGGTGACGATTGTAACCGGGTACCCGCCTTTGGAACCAGAACTGCTTCAAAACTGTCGTTTTCTGAACCGAAACCGATCGTGACCGATTCCGCTTTCGGTTCATTTTATATGCCTATTATGTTTAACTAAACAAAATTACAATTATTATTTTATCTTTTATGATTACATAGTTACACATATACACTTACGACCATTTTCCTTACTTAACTTATTTATTCTTTTTTCTCGATATTTTTTATATCATATTTATCATTTCAAGTTGTGTTTTTTTTTCTTTTTTCATTTCAAAAAATATTCGTAATTATTTATATAATTATTTTTTAGTTTATCGGATAAATTTTCATCGTTTGAAGTATTTGTTTTGTTACATTACGACTATATAATAACCAACAATTACTTTTTATAACATAAAACGATAAAAATATTTAAAAGAAGTAGACATTGGGTACCCAGTTTCGGAATCGGAACCGGCAGTTTCAAGACCAGTTCTCATATATAAAGAATCGGTTCCGGTTCCTTCATTCTAGGAACAAACGGTTCCGGTTTCATAAATTTTGGTCGGATACCTGCCTTGTAAAGACCCAACTTTCACTAAAAAGACATCAGATTTAATTTAGCAAAAACACGGCACAAGGCCCTCAATTCTCAAAGTTCAATCATCATAACGGAAGCTAAAACATGTCTAAAGCGTTTCTACAGGCTTACTCTCTTAACACAACTGAGAAATAGTTAACTACAATCACATTCTACTTCCAATCACATTCTGTCGCATATATCGTGACAACTCTTTTGGGCACATACCTCCCAAGACTAGAGGAAATTTAATGCGAAATCGAACCCCTCAATGGATCCATTAACCATCAAGTCTCATACAATTGCATGCGTATCACACAATTATAAAGACATAAGCATTTTATCGTGAACATGCATAACTCATCTATCAAGATAAGAAAGTGAAAACATTCTTCACTCTACTTTACGCCTTTGGCTTAACGATCACCTATACCATGATCCCTAATCGAATTAAACACTCTAAAGTAACTAGACATCCTTTAGTGTTCCTATAAACAAGGTTTAAGTCGAAACCTAGCTTAAAATTGGCCAAAACGCCAAACTCGAAAACGACTCCAGAGCAATCGGCGGGTAACCCGCGATTGCTTACCTACGGATGGCCCGCGCTGGGTAACCCGCGGCAACCACGCGGCTGCTACCCGCGGATACCCGCCGAAGCTACTGGAGCTCCGGGTCTGCACTCGATTTTCAGCATCTTGAACACCCAAAATGTCATCCAAACATAGATACAACCTTATTCATGTACCCACAAGCATAGGTTACTAAAAAATCACTCCTACATCCTTAAATCCATCAAAGTCAAGGATTTTCTTAGGAGGATTGAAGCTTACCCAATCCACCATTAATGATGGTTGTAGCTTGAAAAGGGGAATCCATGGAATGACAATTCCACTCACCCAATCAACAATCAATATGATACTAATCTACTAGGTAAGATACATAATCAACTTCAATTGATTCAAACCCTAGCTTACTCAACAATTTGGTAAAACAAGGAAACTAAGGGGAAAATGATGAAGGAAATCATACCTTAGTGACAACCTTCTTCTCAAGCAATTTTCCCCAAAAATCTTCCTCTCCTTCTCTATCAATTCTACAATTCTATCTCTCTCTCTCTCTCTCTCTCTCTCTCTCTCTCTCACAGACACACCTAGAGATGTTCCTTCAAATGATTCCTTTTCTTTCTCAAAACCCTTGAAATATAGACTTACATACAAAGGCTTTTAAGCCCAAGTATCCCAAGCCCAACACCTTTATTTCCCAACCTGAAAATAAAGGCCCAACATTAAATTAATTAGGATTTAATCACTCCCATTAGCTACATAAAACATGGTTGTTACGAGCTCACCCCTACTTTTATGAGCCAAGTCTCATGATGACAACTTTTGTGTTTTTTCGTATTAGATGATTTTGAAACACGCTTCATACTTTCATACATATTACGTTCAACATTGGCTTAATTTAACATATTTTAGAATAAATAAATTACATAATTTAAAACTTTTTAAAGCTAGTTCCAAATAGCGTCATTCTAAAAATAAATTGATAATGTCTAATTCGTTTATTAAATGTTTTGTGGCAGCTTAAGCCAACCTACATGCATCTTGATTTAGATTGACAACATGTTGAAAGAAGTCTTAAGTCATACTATCATAGCCAAAAACATAATTTACTATTTTTGATGAAATATTTTTGATAGTTTGGAGGATTTTAGGTTTGGAGTCTAAGACACGCTCGTCCTTTCTTTCTTTATGACCTTAAAAAACCTCCAAACCACTATGATCCCGGAAACTACTAACGTGCAACTCACTTAACTCAATTTCCTCAATGACACCATCTCTTCTTTCCTATGACCGATTCCCAACCACCCTTCCACCTCTCCCCTGTTCTTCATCGTGCAAACATTAGTACCGCAGTCATAAAAATGGACGTACAAACCCATCAAGACGGCCTTAGTTGTTTTCTGTTTTTTTGCATTCAAATTTCAAACCCATTGGTCACAAAGAAAAACATATTGCAGTTAAGTTTTGATTTTGGATGAGTTTTTTTTTTTTGGATTTGGATTTGATTTTCAAGTTAGGTTTTTATTTTGGGGTTTGAATTTTGCATTTGAATACCTGTCTGATTATGGAATTAGGTTTTGATTTTGGATTTCAGATTATATATATATATATATATATTGCTATGGATTTGGTTTTTAGTTTTTGATTTTTGATATGGGTTTCTTTTAGAATGTTTGTTTAGATTTAGGTTTTGCTGAAAAAGATGACCAATGGAGGTTCGTTGGACTATGAGTGTATTGAGTAGAAGAATAAGAGGGGTTAGATAGGTGGTTGAGAATGCATCAATAGGTTGCTTTAAACATGTATACTTCTATTCGAGAAAAAAATCTAATAAAACATAGAATGCAAAACACATAACTGAATAAGCTCACAACTAGTGTTGTGTTTTAAATTTATACCGCAAGCGTACGGGTGTGTAGCATACAAGTCGATCATGGGGAGGCGATGGACTAAACATAGACTCGTTTAGGACTATGGTCTAGCTATGGAAAATCATCAATATTTTGATTTTTTTAATAATTAGACATAAAATAAATAAACATGAAAACAACTAAAACCGAACATTGGGTAATGTCAACTTCGAATTTTCAGTAACGATTAGGATTTGTCATCCAAAATTACTTTAACCCTCTTTCGAGGCAGAAAAGCTTTTCAAAACCAAGACTCATACTTACTTTCGTAGTATGAGTACGTTGGAAAAAACATTAAGATTAAAACAAATATTTTTCCCAATCTATGTCCCTAACTATTTTTCATGTTAGAACCGTAGTCATTGATCAATTTAGTCTCATATTAAGATCAAACCATCGTTCAAATCAAAATTCACCAAATTAACCAAACATTTTATAAAAAATCAATTAACCAAAAGCCAACTATCGTTAGGTAAAAATCAATCAATATAAAACTCAATATTTGTCATAAGGGACAATTACAAAAAAGTGTATCCAACTTGGCACGAAAAGCTATTGTATGTATTGTACTTCGATTTTTACCTTTTGACGTATCAAACTTGTAAAAAAACTGTATCGTATGTATCCGGTTACCTGCTTAGCAGGTAACCGGTAAGAAACTCCGGCGACCATCTTTGGCCACCATCTCCGGCCACAATTTCTGGCCACCACCACCATCTCCGGCCACACCACCATCTCCACCATTTTCGGCCACCACCACCATCTCAGGCAACACCACCATCTCCGGCCAAACCTGCAAATCCACCATCTCCGGCCACACCACCATTTCCGGCCACCACCACCATCGTCGCCACACCACCCAGCCTCCATCACTACCATCTCCAGCCACACCTGCACCACAACCATCTCCGGCCACACCACCATCTCCACCATCTTCGGCCACCACCACCATCTTCACCACACCACCCAGCCTCCATCACCAGCATCTCCAGCCACACCTGCACCACAACCATCTCCGGCCACACCACCATTTTCACCAAGACCCACTTCCATATCGAGAGGAGAGGGTGTAGAGAGAGAGATACGTTTGAAAATGGTCGTCGGAGTACGGGAGGCGTCGGAAAAGGATCGTCGGAAGGATGGGAGGCGCCGGAAAAGGGTCACCGGAAAAGGGTCACCGGTGCCACGTCATCATCTAACCTGCTATAACAGGTTGGATACACATAGTAGATTGTTTTTAAAAGTTTGATACGTCAAAAGGTAAAAATCGAAGTACAATACATACAATAGCTTTTCGTGTCAAGTTGGATACACTTTTTTGTAATTGTCCCTTGTCATAAAAACAATTGATCATCATCATTACAACGATCCAAAGTAACGATTACCCAAATGAACGAAAACTAAACTACAAAACGAGACATAAACATAAATCTAATGGAAGCAATAACATTAATCTAAGAAAACTGTAAAAATCGTTCCAAGGAGTGTCTCTCTCCAATAATCGATTTTAAGCTACGAAAACAATAAATTACATGTAAAAAAACTAAAGTAAAACATAAAATTAACAAGGATAAAGGAGAAGAAAACAATACAACGGGTGATGATTCATGAGACTTTCATCTTCATCGTCGATCCATCATCTTTTTTTTTGGAAGGGTATTCGAGGCTTTGCCCCGACAATCCTGGCAAGGTTTACCTATAGCTATAGCATGTTGCCCTGAGTTAATCCTAGTGGCCACAATCTGGAAGCGCCTGATTCAAACATGGGGTAGAAAGGTTAACTAGCCACTTCCCGCACAAATCTTAATTAGTACGCCACATCCTTGTGGTTTCTATCCATCATCTTGCGTCGTTGTAAACTTCAAGAATTATAAACCTAAACCTAGTTCTAATCTAAAAAAAATACTAGAAAAAGGAAAATCAAAAACTAACTAAAAACTTAAAACCTAAAACTAAAAAGAAGAAAGGAAAAAAGAAAAAGAAAACCACAGAAGCCGAGCCGTGGGGGAGAGAAGAGAGGAAGTTTTCTAAACCTAAACATGTTATAATGGCAAATTTTCACAAACAGCCCCTGTACTTTAAGCTCTTCCAAAAGTAACCTTCTTGTTTTCTTTTATTTCAAGTAATGTCTTCATAAATATTCTTTCTTTCAATCTTGATCCAACTTTGGACACGCTTTTTGAATTAGGCCACCATGTAATTGATTGATTAGATACTTCGAAATCAATCTTCATCCAAATCAACGTTTCATCTCAAAGTACCTATCAAAATCAAATAAAATCACAAAATACCAATGTAATATCCCCAATCGACAAATAAATCAAAACTAACTAAAAATCAAATAAAAACTAGAGTTAATTACATACTTGGTCCCTGTGGTTTTATGGTTTTAACACTTCGGGTCCCTCGATTGAAAGAATTATGGATTGGGTCCCTGTGGAATGCGTTTTATAACGCTTTGGGTCCCTCTGGGTCACGCCGTCCATCTTTGCGCCGTTAGGCCCATCATGTGCACCGCACATGATGGGCATTTTGGTCATTTTACTTTTCAAGGACCAAACTTGTAATTTATTCTAACCTTTTAAAATCCTCATCTTCATAAAATGGAAATACATGAACTTCATGACCCTCATAAAAAAAACCCAGATTCATAAATCTGATAAAAGAGATTCACATGAACCTTAAGAAACCCAGATTCATCATTTTCATAAAAACGCCCATATTGATGAACTTTCCAGAAATTCATATTCATCATCTTCATTAAAATACCCAGATTAACAAACCTTCAAGAAACCCATATTCCTGATCTTCATAAAAAATATCCAGATTAACAAACTTTCAAGAAACCCAATTTTCATTATCTTAAAAAAAACAGATTCATGAACCTTCAATAAACCCATGTTCATGATCTTCATTAAAAACTCAAATTAATGAACCTTCAAAAAAAAACAGATTCATTAACCTTCAATAAACCCATGTTCACTCTCTTAAAAAAAATCCAAATTCATAAAACCCATCCTAAATCAAAATCCCAAATTAACCCTAAATCAAATTTAGGAACCCTAAATAAATCAAGTTTAGGAACCTTTAAATCAACCTAAAAACAAAAGCAGGTGGTGGCGAGGAGATGCTCGATGCAAAGCATCAGGCGGCGGGACGGAGACGGTAACAGGCGGCGGCGTGAGGAGACGGAAGCGGGCGGCGGCATGACAGAGACGGAAGAGGGCGGCGGCGTGACAGAGACGAAAGCGGGTGGTGGCGTTGATAGAAGCAGGCAGCGACAGTGTTGGAAGCAGGCGGTGGCGGCAGATCTTTGGTTGCCGGAGATGGCTACTGGTGTTCGTCGGAGGGTTGTGAAAGAGGTGTTCGTCGTGAACGGTGGTGGAAGTCGCCGGTTGGTAGTAAAGACGTGATGGAGGGTGACTGGGTGAAGGTCGTGAAGACGGTTTCGCTCATCTCAGATCTAAGGTTGGTGAAGGTGTAGGGTGGCGGTGGGTGGTGGAGGTGGGTGGAGAGGAAGACGATGCTGGAGGTGGGTGGAGAGGAAGACGGTGGTGGAGATAGGTGGTGGTGGTGGCGGTGGAGGTTTAGGTGGTGGGTGGTTGGTGATGAAGAATATGATTTCTTGGAGGAGAAGAAGACGTAGGGTTGGTGATGAAGAATAGGATTTAATTTGTTTTTTATTTCTTTTATTTTTTATTAGTTTATAATAGTGTAAATTACAAATTTGGTCCCTCTAATTTTAATCTAAAATAAAAAAGTAAAGTAAAATGACTAAAATGCCCATCTTGTGTCGTGCACATGATGGGTCTACCGGTGCAAAATGAACGGAGTTAATTTCAGGGACCCAGAGCGTTATAAAACGCATACCATAGGGACCCAATCCATAATTAGTTCAATCGAGGGACCAGAGTGTTAAAACCATAAAACCACAGGGACCAAATATGTAATTAACTCTAAAAACTATATACAAACTACCAAATACAATGAAAAATGCAATTAAAACTAACAAAGTTAGGTGCATAAAATGCACTTAACAACTAGGGAAAACATAGAAAGGAAAATAACATATAAAACCTAACTATGTCTTGCTCTTTCCTTTGTCCAGACCTGTACATTCGTCTCCTTAGATGCATACTAGTAGTTAATTAAAAAGTTAAGTGAGTCCATGGTTTACATGCACATAAACACGCACTTTTTATTATGCATCAACAAATATCATCAAATATAGTATCCTTATTGTAAAAGCATATAGCACCAAATAAATACCCCTGAACTATTCTCCATATAGGTCTATTGTGTCGCTGGCATTCTCTGGGTTGTACGACTCACACACGTCTGGCACCGTTACTGGGTCGTGCCAACTCCAACCTGTGACATGTCGAGCCAACCTCACATCCAAATATCAGTACCATATTGTACCACATAAAATAAACACTAAAATACAACATGTTAACTTATTTAAAACATCAATAAGTAAATCGCATACAACTCCATATAACATTATATACAAGTAAACATACAACCGTAAATATGCACATATAATATATCATCATGCTTCACATACATAACTTCAAATAATTATCATACTAAAATAGGACTATCTTCACCAAAGTATATCCAACTATACCCGTATTCCTATTGTGTGTATCCAACTTCAAAATGTGTTATTAGGTGTGCTAAACTTTCAAAATGGTCTATTGTATGTAGCAGTTTACTTGCTAAACCCTTAGTCGGTCATCCAATTCAAAAAATGCCTATGTAGATGCCATGTGGGTGTCATGTGGATTCCATGCCATCTTCTTCTCCATTTCTAAACCCATCATCTCCACCCATCAATTTGAAACCCTAAATCATAAACCTGATAACCCTAAATCAAAACCCAAGTGCATTGGAGATGAATTGGGGCTGAGGGGGAATCGTCGGAGGGGAGTGGTCGGTCTGAGGGGGGATTCGTTGGAGAATGTGAAATAGAGGTCGGAGATGGTGGTGGTGGCGTAATGGTAGTCGATCGACAGTGAAGGTGGTGTAGGGGTGGTGGTTAACGGTGTTAGTTGCAGTGGTCGATGGCGGCATCACGGAGGTAGCAGCACATGATGGTGTGTGGTGGTCTACAGCGGTAATGGTAGCGGCCGTTGGTGGTAGCAGCAGCAGATGGTGGTTGCGGTCGTCGGCGGCAGCGGATGGTGGCTGCGGTCGGCGGCGGCAGATGGTGGTTGCCGGCGATGAAGGGTTTTTAATCCAATCCTCATCTTTTTCTCCAAATCAAAAACCCTAATTTGAACAAAAACCCAATTGAAGAACCCTAATTTTGATGAAGAAGATGATGCCACGTAGGATGTCACATTGCAATAACCTGATACACATAAGCATAAACAAGTTACCAGTAAAACTGCTACATATAATAAACCATTTTGAAAGTTTAGTACACACAATAACACATGTTGAAGTTGGACACACAATAGGAAGACGGGTATAGTTAGATACATTTTGATGAAGATAGTCCTACCAAACTAATATATGTTTATGAATGTATACATTATAAAAAAGTCTCATGAATGCACACCTGAAAGCGTATGTGTCCAAGCAATAAACTCCACTTAGTGACTTACACGATATACACCAAAATACTCTATCAAGGTCCTGAATTGCCAACAAGTCAACAAAATTGTTGTAGTATGGTTCAAAAACAAAATGAAATTGAAGATGTTTGGTTGTAAGTAATGCAATCAATCATTATAAGAGAAAGGTCCAAAAACCAATGCACTCCAAATTGGGTGGAATGAACTTAATTGTTGCCTCTAATGTCCATGGGATATACCATCTTCAATGTTAAAGAAATCGATCATCTCACCATATTTGGTTCAATGCGTGAAGAAATCAATCATGTTTCTCATCATGCGGGTTTGTTATCATTTTCTATTTGGTTCGATTTCTACTATGTGAAGTCCTAAATATGTGATGAACAAGTCGATCAATTTTTCTATTTCTCATCTTCAATTTTCTCTGGTTTAACAAATTGAAGAAATTGATCGTGTTTGTCATCAGGAAGGAATCCGATTTTGTTTACAAATCGAAATTGCTTTTGTTCAAAAATCGGATGAAACCATGTACAAAAATCGATTTTTGGTTTTTAGGAAGGAATCAGGGTTTTGCTTTTGTTCAATCTGATTTTTTGCTTTAATGATTTACAATTTTCAGCTTGCTTGTATCCTTCATCTTCGAGTTTAATTGATTTTAGGTTTTTTCTATTTTGGTCCCTTATCTTCTTTCTCACAAGTATAACCCTATAAATCATCTCTCATGGGATGGAAATGACATCCTATCATGTTCTGGATAGATTTTTCAATGTCTTAACTTCATCTATGTTCTTCATCATTGTTCCATCTTCATCAATGTTCTTCAAAGAAAAAGTGATGGTTCATGGCGATAATTAGGATAACAAAAACAAGAAGAAAAGAAAATACATCATCATTGTTCTCCAAGAAGGTTTGCGTTGGAAAGTAGGGGATGGTCATTCTATCAACATTTGGAACGATCCTTGGTTAAATAAAATACTAAATATTTTATTTCTGAATCCATTCAGTTTTAAAATCATTCACGAAATCCAAATCTTTCGACAAAATAATTATAAATTTTCAATTTCAGATTTTAACAACTATTAGATGACTAAAATACTTAATAATAAAACAAGAGTAATGTCTTTCTTTTTTCCATTTAAATCATTGATTAATAAGATTATTTTTACTAAATAATTATTCTCTACTTACTCAATTTTAAAGAAGACTTTGAATAAACGATTGTAACAAAAGTAAATTAAATATTATATATATAATTTCCTAAATGACTAGGGTTAAACTAAATTATTAATGTTTCTTTCATCAACTAAGTCATATTATGTTATTGATTGGATATTACGGTTGATTTGTGGTGAAGTAACTGTAAACTTTATAATGCAAATGCCTATTTTTTTAGAAATTAAAAAAATATGTTTAAATTGTCCGTGTATTACATGAATCATTAACTAGTTCCTTATTATATTCATTCCTATTTTCATTCTGGTTCCTTGAAACAAACCAAACCACCCCCTTAATCCTTATTCTTAATTAATTAATTATATAATTTGGTCCAACAAATAATAATTAAATGAGGCCCAAAGAAGGGTCAATTCTTAGCCGAAAGCCTAAAACTCTTTGGAAAGAACCGATCCATTGACCAGGGTCGATCTGACCGAACCGCCCTAACCACCTGACAGCAGTTCATCAAACCGCTAGAAGCACCTAAACCATGGCAGAACCGCGATAAAAAGCCTGAACCACCACCACCACATGACCCAACACTGATAACGGCGTTTTTGGCACGTTTAGGCTTGTTTCTTTGCCTTTTTCGCGATTCCTTTTGCATTAAATTTCCACAACATAAGTCCTCATCTAATGATTCAAAAATCAACAAAAATGATGCACCATAGAGTCCAAACTTTGTGATCAGATGTCTCTCTATATCTTCTTTTCCGACCAAAAGGTTGGGCTCTGGTTCGTTTTTACGACCCAAAACTTCCAGAAAACGTAAAGCAAGTATAACACACACCAAATTTAATACTTGTAAAACCGAACGGAAAAATTCAGCGTAATTCGTTGTGACAATATTGTAACGTCGCACATTCGTCAGTTTTTTCTCTCAAACCTCTTGACCGATTTGCTTTGCACCAACACCGAACTCACTCAAAATTTATAGACGGAGAAAATTGTACCAAATTTATCATATATACTCTTGAAATGAGCATACTCGTATCACATAATTGACCTATGGTTGGTTTTTACCACCCCATTCTCACCAACAATCATGCATAAAATTTAGGGACTTGGCATGTTTGGTCCTTGAAGTTTACATTTTTCTTCTTTATTCTTTTCTTTTCATTTCACTTTTTACCTTTTACTTGCCTTTCAATTATTTTCTCACTTCAACCTTTATTCCTTGCTTATTTTTATTTTTTTCTTAGTGTTACACAAAAACATAATAAATTGACAACTACCACTACCATCAAATTATTAAATTAACTTTAGGGATAAGAGTTAATGGAAGGATTACAATCTCAAGGACCAAAAGTGTAATTTATTTTATGAAAAAAGTTTGATTGAACCTCAAAATGTCCATATCATATGAAGGTAGCCTTCTGCTTTTACTAGTTTTGGTTAGACACACCCACCCCCTCAACTTTCCTTTTTTCTGTTTCTAGCACATGGCATCATTATAATAATTCAAACCTTTTCCAAACCCCTTTTCTTTTCTTTATTCTATTTAATTTAATGGTTTTTGTTTTATGCATAAAAGTTTATAAACGCTCTTTACTAATTATATATTTTTAGAAAATAATTACAAATGATAATAATAACGTGTACTTCATTTCTTGTTTAATCATTTATGTTGTTTATAAATCATTTAACTTTCGAAAACATTTAAAAACTGATTAACTTCTAAATCATAATAATAAGTGTTATAAAAATTCATTTAACTGCGATAATATATTATAGCTTGTGTTTTGTTTAAATTAGTCCAAAATATTTAAATTTAAAAAATAATGTCTTGGTAAGTATTTTTAAAATCTAGGTAAACAACTAGAATTTAAAGAAAACTTGTTATATAACAATTTCAAAATCATAAGAGTTGTAGCATAGTTGTTGAAGGCCGAAGGATGTGGTAGAATATATCATTATTCAGAGTTCAATTTCAAACATCCATAATAATTGTGGCCACTGAATTTATTAGAATTGATGTCTCACAACTACAATTTGTCGTGGTTAATCTGGGCACAACTCGACACCCTTCCAAAAAACAAATTTTTGCCCAATATTAAGATTAAATACGATCGAATTTACATGTAGTGAGCCATAATAAAGACTTAATGGTGAAATTTTATATAAACATAGAAACTATCTTAAAGGCAATACATATGATGTCATATATGAGATAGGGGTGCATCGACCCAATAGGTTTTGTCTTAAAAGAATCTTTCTTCTTGACCAGTTGAAAGTTGGGAATCATAAAATAATATGGTTTGTTTATACACAAAAAAATAAACGTACAAAAGCTACAAACGTCGAATATTTTTGCAACGTATATACTCTGATACGGACTTTCTCTATTTTCTCTCATTATCAATACATCCTTTATTTAGGGATCTTACTAATTTTCGAACGTTGGATATCAAACGTCTTTTGAAGTAACGCACTAAGGTTTGAAGGCCAAACAAGAAACCCAAGGGTCATGCTGCTTTTATTTTGTATTTGCAGTAAATATTAGACACATATATACTTATAAGCATATTCAACCTAATTATGTGTAAACATAAATAATTCAAAATTTCAAATTAGACCACAAATTGTCGAATTTAAAAAGTAATCATGAGTTGAGAACAAGGACCACAATACAAAGTCTCGACTACTAATCTTTGTTTTTGATGCTCTCTAAGACGATAACGATACCGTGGTCCACCACACATCTTTCTTCTACGAATATCAACAATTACATCTACTAATCCCATCCTCACTTTCATACGATAAACACGTATATACAATATGCGTGTGTACAAACCATCGATTTCATTGGTTAAATTAATAAAATTATCAGTTTAACTGATAAAATTATTTCATATGATTATTTTTTGATGTAATTGCTCCATATATTTGGACTCTTCACATCCACTCATCAATGTGGAATAAATAAAACATCATAAATCTAACACACTATTTAAGAATACTTAAATCTCACAACGACACGTCATTCTTTATGATTCATCCTTACATATAAGAGTGAGTTACAAGTTAGTCCCTACAGTTTGTTAAGATATGCAATTTTCGTGCCTATAGTTTAGAGCTAACAATTTTAGTTTATATAATTTGTAATTCATTGTTATTTTCGTTTTTAAAATATAAAATTTTAGTTGATACAATTCTTATAGCTTACAACTCATTACTATTTTGGCCCCTTATAGAGTTATACTTATTAGTATAAATTAATACATGAATGAAAATAATAACAAATTTTAAATTTTAAATTATTGGTATAAAAATTATAATCTTTAGACCATAAAATAAAATCAAAATTATTGTAATTTAATCTATATATAAAGATATATATATATATATACACACACCTATAGTAGCATATAATAGGGGATGGTGACTTGGTAAGCTACATGCTTACACGTCCTATTTGCCATTCCTGGACTACAATAATCAATGACTAGTATTTGGGTTGTTAAAACAATAAATGTGTAGGTTAAATTGTACAAATATAAATTAAATAAATATTTGTTTCTATGAACTTAACTTTTAATAGATGAAATCGTCCACCTATTACCTTATCCATACTTTATTTCGTGTCATCCCAACAGAAACGTATAATCTTGTCTAAATTTCAAAATTTACAAACCAAAAAAACAAATGGTAAAAAAGAGCCTAACATCATAATGATATAAGTTTTGCAAATTTTTAGAAATTTGAGGGGTCAAAGTAAAAGTTGGAAAAGGTATAAAGTGAGATTAAGGAACTTGGAATATAAATTTACATGTAAAGCAAAAAAAATAAAAATAAAAATAAAAATGTGTGGTGGTAATAACTGAAACCATACCATTACAAATCAAATGTATTTACAAGGAAAATCTATTTATACCCTCTTTGCATGTGAGTGTTTGGATGAGTCCAGCATAAAAAAGGTATGGATTATGTGAAAAAATAATAATAAAAGAAGATACAATATTCATTTGGAGTAAGGCCATCATTAACGGCGTCGGCATGGGTGGCCGGTACCGCCGGGTACCGACGGTGCACACCGTCGTGGATGGCCGGTACCGGACCGGCAGTGGTGAGAGCCGGTACCACCATACCGACTGAAAACGCGTCCATGCCCCCACCCCCCCTACCCCCCATCTCTCTCTATCTCTCTCTTCATTCACTCTCTCTCTCTTCTTTTTCTATTTTTTTTTTCAATTAATTTAGATGGGTATGGTATTGGTATGGTTAAGGATGGATTGGTATGGTGTTGGTAAGGTGTTGGTAAAGCTGATGTGGCGCTGACGTGGCAACAAAAATGAGGGGTATGAGGGGTACGGTTAAGGATGGCCTAATAGTAGTTTGTTTGTGTATAGCTCAATAGAATAATATCTATAATATATTATAAGACAATATTTAAGTTTGCAAACAACAAAAATATAAACTAAGTAAGGTCTATGTATTGTATACAATGTTTAATAATTTTAACTTATACCTTATGATTAAATTTCAAAGGTTTAAACTCTGTGGTCGATATTTTAATATGATGAGGTGATTGATATTTTAATATGATGATGTCTGACCCAAACGTACATTCTTGAGTCAACGTATTTAATCGAATGTTCGAATGATCTAAGTTAGATATTGGTGTTACAAAACTCAAATCGTTAAGTTAAAAAAGTTTTTTAATGTTCGAGACTAACTCAGGTTAAGACCCACTAATCTTCAACTCGATTAGTTTATTAAATTCTTAAATCCTTACCACGCCTATCTTCACACCAACTCTACCGTTAAACAAATATTCTTGTAAGGAACCTAGGCTTACAAAAGATTTTGGCAAATAACAAAAATATAAACTAAGGTCTAACGTATTATATATAATGGTTTAATATTGAACATTTGTTAAGGTGTTTTTTAAAAAGTTCAAGTAGTCGATTTTAAATTGAAAACTCAAAGTCAGAGAGAGGAGAACTTCGTGAACTACATAGGCTTAAAAGATGTCAGATATCATGCTTTTAGAAAAATTACACTCTGATATAAACCGAAAAAAGAAATTACCCTTCATGTTTCTCTTCTAATTTCGACATGTGTAAGGATAGATGACTAATACAAAACTTGAGGGGCTATATGTACTCGGTGCATATACAAATTAAATGACGGTAACTCGATGAGCAGAGAAAAAAGATGATGCATCGATAATTTATTGGAGAGAAAGTATAACAATTACAAACAAGATATGACTTAAATCCTTTGTTTGCTAGATGTGGCAAAATTTGCAATTAAATTACAATGCAATCTTGTGTTTAGTTTAATGGAGAATCTAGAATTTAAATCTCAAAAATATTGGATTTAGAGTTGCATGAGGTTGTTGATATTTAATGGGATTTGTAAGACATGTTTGTAAAATATTTTAAAACTAGTTATTAAAAGCCCGGGCTTCGCGCCGGGTTATAAGCTATGATAGATTTTATCATTTATATGAAACATAAAGTTTGTACATATGTTGTCATACGAAAGGTTAGTATGACGAACTTCATAATATAGTTACAATAGAAAAGAGGTATATGGTGCAATTGTTGTCTATTTTACATAGTTGTTCACATGTAGATAATGTGTGTGTGTGTGTGTGGGGGGGGGGGGGGGGGGTATATGTCAATGATTATTTAAAATAAATAAAAATATTTAATAAATCAATAAATAAAAATATTAATTTTAACTTAATCTTTGAAAAAATATTATGTATTATCCATTAACCAATTGAGCAACATAACTTAATAAAATAAAAAAGAAAGATAAAAATAACAAAATGTGAAATATGTAATTTGAGAATAAAAAATATAAAGATGGTCTACTATAAGGACCAAATATGTAAATTAATCAAACATTTTTTGGATGAGCTAACTACATAATTTAACGAAATTGGGTGAAGGGATGGAAATAGAATAAAAATAAAAACCACAGAGAGATGAAAAAACAGTTTTTAAAGATCAAGAATGAAAAACGTTATAGTCATCAAACTACAGGAACTAAAGTTGTACTTTAACATATTTCAGATATATAACTAAAACGTAAAATGAAATATAGAAAACTAAAAACTATAAAGTGAATAAATATTATAAGTTTAGAGGAGCTAAAATTTAATTTTTGCAAATGTTGGTATATTGACGAACCGTGTTTTGTCTTCCTCAATATATAATCGTACCATACATGAGAAAGGTTCAAATGAGAATGTTAAAAAAATGAGAAGTAGAGAAGTGATCTCCACCACTCATCCAGTCAATAAAGACGGTTTTGACCGGTTACGGTGGACGCAATCACGGAGGATTGACGCGATTCATTGGAGGGTAGAGAGTATTAAAGGGGGGACCGGTTAAAGCCGCCTTTGTTGACCGAGATGAGTGGTGGAGATCACTTCTGTACTTTTCATTTTTTTAGCAATTCTCATTTGAACCTAATTAATACTACTATATATAATATATAATAAATAAGTTACATTAAAAAATTTCAATATTAGATTCATTTCGAACGTATCGACAATACAATTATAATACGTAATTTGTTAAAATTAAAACGTACAATTTTTACATATTTCAGCCGACATATGATATATGACTAAAACGTAAAATGAAATACACAAAACTAAAAAGGTATAAAGTAAATAAATATTATAAGTTTAAGAGCTAAAATGTAATGTTTTTAAATAGATAATGGTACTATATATGGTATATAATAAAATAATCGCAACAAAATATATTCAATATTGGGCTTATTTCGAACGTATCGACGTAAATATTATAAGTTTAAGGGCTAAAATGTAATGTTTTTAAATAGTTAATCGTACTATATATGATATATAATAAAATAATCACATCAAAATATATTCAATATTGAGCTTATTTCGAACGTATCGACGATACGATAATAATGGTGTAACTTGTTAAAATTAAAACGTATTTTTATAACATATTACAGCCTATATACAATATATGACTAAAACTTAAAATGAAATATAAAAAAACTAAAAGATATAAAGTGAATATATATTATAAGTTTAGGGGGATAAAGTGTAAATGTTAAAACTTTACTGTTCATAAACTCCTGATAAATGTTATATATATATAATACGTTAAAAACATTTATTTTGTAATAATAAATCAATAAAAGATAATAGCATTATTTTTATAATTTATAAATAATAGAATTTAGTTTCTTTTTAAATCCTATGAACTAAATACGCAAAAAAAATTTTAATCTTTTAATTTCAAATTCCAACTTTTTCCTTTGAACAACAAGTTAACGAGTTAACGCGCGCACACGTTTCAACAGTATCGGACCTCCTTACGGATAATCTTACTAATCCGCTGCGACCCGACCCAACCTATGACTGAACCCGACCGACAGGGTTTTAGGGGCCCTATGGACCAACGCGAACCGGTCCCCAAACCAACCCCAGGGGTGTTAATGAGCCGAGCCAAATCGAGTAGTAGGATAATTGATCCGAGCTCAAAAAATAATATTGGGCTTGAGCTCGATTAACTTTTTCAATGTAGAGCTCGAGCTCGAATATTTTTTTAGTTATTGGGCTCGAGCTCGAGAGCTCAAGCTCGAATATCTTTTTAGTTATTGGGCTCGAGCTCGACTCGAGCTCGATTAACTTTTTCAATGAAAATCGAACCCTAATAATATGGCTTTCACCTCACGCCCCATCTGTTTCCAAAATCATTTTGAAGAGCTAATAAACATATGGTCAAGCTAATCAGACTCTATAAAGGTTTTTTGGACAACTTTTTAATGAAGATTTATGTCTTTAATGTATAAAAGTATTAATCCACAAGTTGATCCATAGGCTAAATATTTTGAATGAAATGTGAAAGGAATCAAAACATTTAATCTGTAATAAATCTTGGATTTGATTTAAGTTGACCGACCAAAAATACAAGCCAATAACTATAATTAATATTTGCTAATTTCATAAAAGTGATGGGAGTTGACAAATTCAAAAAGCATTTGTTAATAATTGACTAGCGATAATGTTGTATATTGTATACCTTTTTGGAGTATCAAAAATACGACCAGAAATACGTATTTTAAGAAGGAAAAAGAAAATCTAAAAAGCACCGTCTAACGTATCAATTTCATTAACTTTTTTTTATTCTTTTTTGCAATATTTTTCTTAAAACTCACTACATTACATAAATTCTGGTGTTCTAAAAAAGATAAGGTATTTGGATTTTTTTGAAGTTTTTAATATTTAAAGTCTTACTTCTTAGTTTAAGTGTATAATTTTATTAAATTGGCTAATATCATTTACAAATTAAATAATAGTATTAAGGGGTGGGTTCAAATGTGAACCACTTTTTGGTTGTGAACGTGAGGACAGCCGAGAGCGCGACACGTGCCGGATGACTAAGCGCCACGTCAGGTCCATGGCAGATGACTAGGCGCGATTCATGGGAGGGCATTGATTAAAAGGGGGGGACCACACTCAAAGCCGCATTTATTGACTAGTCTCCGCCACGTGTCGCGCTCTCGGCTATCCTCATGTTCACAACCAAAAAGTGGTTCACATTTGAACTTTCCTCATAGTACTAATATATATATATATATATATATAATTGGATTCGAGTATAAGTTGATTTAACTTGAGAAGAGTAAAAAAAATATTATCAATAGTTGAATGCACATTATGATGAGATCCATTAGATCACTTCATGTATCAAACGTGATACATTGGTGGAAGTTTGAGGTGAAAAATGATCAAAGGCTTTAGATTCACTTCTCTCCCTCTCCCTCTCCCTCTCCCTCTCTCCCTCTCTCTCTCTCTCTCTCTCTCTCTCTCTCTCTATATATATATATATATAGTATTAGGTTCACATGAGAATTGCTAAAAAAAAGAGAAGTAGAGAAGTGATCTTCACTACTCATCCCGTCAATAAAAGCGGCTTTGACCGGGTCCCCTTTTTTAATAATCTCTACCCTCCCATTAATTGCGTCAATCCCCTGTGGTCGCGTCCACCATAACCGGTCAAAACCACCTTTATTGACCAGATGAATGGTGATCACTTATCTACTCTGTATTTTTTAGCACTTATCATTTGAACTTATATATATATAGAGGGACTTTCTTTTGTAAATTTTTTTTTGTGTGAACTTGTGAACTTTCTCCAAAACGACGATTTCATAGGTTAAAGTAATGAAATTGGTTCATGAAATTGTTTAATATGATGAAATTATATCATATGATACATTTTTTGTTGAAATTGTTTCATATTTTGGTGGTTTTACGTGAAATCAAAAGGTTTTATAAAAATATATGAAACAGTTTCATAAGAATGAAAAAGTTACGTAAAAAATACCGAAATATGAAACATTTTCATCAAAAAATGAATCATATGATATAACTTCATCATATTAAACAATTTCATGAATCAATTTCATTAATTTAACCTATGAAATAGTCGTTTTGAAGAAAGTTCACAAGTTCACACAAAAAAAAAGTTCACAAAAGAAAATCCCTCTATATAGATATATAGTTCTAAAACACTTGTCAAGCAGCCGTCATGGTGCGTCATGGCTTCAAAGCTTGTGTCTCATGCCACATTAAGCTTGTGATATGCCATGGCCTACTATGTAGTTCTTCTAATGTTATTTTTACGTGGTTAAGATTTTATTTGCTAGTTGTTAATATGTAACCTAATTTTATCTTGCTTATTACTGTTAACCGATTGAATGACATAACAAAACGTATACTCTTATATATAATATTTTTTATGAAATACAAAATTGACGCCGTAAGTCATTCCTTGAAAACTACACTGCTTCGCCATGTCTCCTAAAGCTTGACGCTTGGCCTCGTCGCCACACAACGCCACGCCTAAATGATCTACTGGCCCCAAAATGACCTGGACCAATAGGGAAATCCTCACGCCATTTAAGAGCCCGAACCTTTTTAGATTAATCATATATGATTAAACACGTTACATTGCCCATATAAATTTGTGATTAACGACACCCAAAAGATATGCAATCATATTACTTCCTCTATACAACTATACAACCTCGAAAAAGGGTCCGGACTTTAAGAATTGACAACCCTATCACGCAATTTAGAACCTTGACGACACACCCATAGCTTTTATAAATCTAAGTACATGATACAAATAGTACTATTTCAAATGATACAAAACCGGTACTATTTCAAACCATATCAATTGCACATAGCTTCTATTTCAAACCATATCAATTGCACATAGCTTCTTAACCCGACATTCAAAAACTCGATTAAACGGTTGTTGAGAAGGCCGATCGAGCCAATAATTGGGTCACATGGCTATCGGTGCACACATACGCGAGACGTTAGACATCAAAACAACATACCGTGTACTTCATTACATATTTGTAAAGTACAAGGATAAATTCATAAATACGTTAATTAAGATGAAATTAGGGTTCATATCATAAAGAAAGGATTATAAAAAAAAGTAATTAAATACTCAAGATCCCAACATTGATTTGGTGTAGAATATTAAATGTAATCATAGGATTATAGGGATCAAGATCCTAGTAAACTTTCCACTTTTGGATAATTCCTCATCTAATATTATAATTAAAGTAAGATTACTTAATTAATTAATTAATTAACAAAAAAGGGTTTCTAATATAAGCAAAAACAACACCAGCCTCATTCATACTCTTGTTCTTCTTCTTCTCTCTTAACTATCTCTAATTAAACAAGTGCTTATTATCATCCATCCATCATCATAATCAAGATTAATTAAAATTAACATCCAACATTTAACATTAAGACGACGACGATGAGCCGTTAGTTCCGATAACATTACCGCCACCGCCACCGCTGCTAATACTGTCGTTTTGATGTTGTCGTTGCAACTCATGGTGGTCGTGATGGTGGTGGTGGTGGTGGTTGTTATTATTATCATCATTATCATTTCTATTGCTTAAAAAATCAATACCACCGCCACCGCCACCGTTGCCGGAATCTTTCTTGGTTCCCAAATTCATCTTGTTATTATGCATCCAGACCTTGAAAACCCCTTTTTCGACACCGATTTCGTTGCAGAATCCGATGATTAAATCCTCATCCCTCTTCTGCATCTTCCACCCGACCCGTTCCGCTAATTCCTGCATCTTCTCCTTCTGATCTTGGCTGAATTTCGTCCGGAACCGCTTTTTTCCATTCGGGTGCGACCCGGAACCGGACCCGGGTGTGATCGGAATCGAGGGGTGGTTGTTGTTGTAGTTGTGGTTGTTCTCCGGCGGCGGAGGACCGGATAGGCCGCCGGAGCTGAGAGCTAGGAGCATGTGGGGTGCCGATGGGTAGTAGGAGGAAGAGATCGGAGGTGGGGATGGAGAATCCGGCGGAGTGGGGCTGTTTCCGGCGAGTGAAATCGGGTGGGGCGGGTGGTGGCGGTGGTGGGGTTGGTACTCGATGAGGTGTTGTTGGGGAGGTGGTGGTGGGAAGGGTGGCGATTCGTCGGGGTCGCGGCGGTGGAAGTTCCGGTGGCAGCCGCAGGCGGCGCATTTTAAGGAGGTGGGGTCGGCGGGGTGGACGCCGGGGAGGGCATGAACTCGCCGCATCCGTCGACGGCGTGGCCGCCGATGGAGGCGGCGTGGTTCTTGAGGCATTCGCGGTAGGTGATGACCACCGGAGTCGGGTGGTGGAGGTTGTGGTGGCGGGGGTGGTGGCGTTTGAGGACGCCGTTGGAGAAGGGCGGCGGTGGGAGGTGTTTTGGTTGGATCCGGGTGTCGGGATCGAGGGTTTTGACGGCGGTGGTGGTGGTGGTTGTGGTGGTGGTGGGTGGTGGTGGTGGTGGTGGTGATGATGTTTCCATATGGGGGGTATTATGGGAAAAAGTGTTTAAGGATCCATGGATGGATGGATGGATGGATGGAAGGGGGAATTTTAGAGAGATTTTTTTGATGAAATTTGTGTGTGTGTTTTTAAGTAATTTGGTGTGTGTTTTTGGGGAAGATGACTGTAGATAACCTTTGTTTGTGGTGGTGCACTACTTCTGCTTAACCCTTTCTTGGGTTATCTAATCCACACTCCTTGGTTAACCCGAATCCATATGTGGGTTCCCTTGACCCGACCCGAATGTGGTGTAAGGAAATATCATCTTATCATTATTGTTTATTGTAAAAAAAAAGGTTTATAAAGTTTGTTTAGTGTACATGACAAAAAATAATAGTGGCTTCTTACATATATTTTTTGTCCTATCCAACTATTTCTTGTCAATCTGGGGGATGTGAGATACATGAAATTTTATAAATAACATTACAATTACCTAGTAAAATATTGTGAATGTAACTTTTATAACAATTTTGTGATAAAGGTTTGGTTTTTTTCTGGAATGATGTTTCAGACTATGTTCAAACTAAATTCTAATAAATTATAGCTGTATGATATTAATTTCTGATAACTTTGTGATACAATTGTTGTGCATGTTTAAAATAGAAACCTAGATAGATGGGATATTCCATAACGTTTTCCAGAGCCTTACCACTATGCTACAATTCTTATGGTTACGTTATCTTCATAATATTTTACTATAAGGTTTTATCATTATTATATGATGTTAATGATCTCATAAAAAGTTAAAAACAGACTAATCTCATATAAATAAAGATAACTTATATCACGTCCATCTTGTAAACATGTAAATAACTTAAATGATGAAATTGGATATGTGGTAACAAATTTTCATTAAAACAAAGAGCTCTTTCTTCCTTTTTCCTTAATTGAGAGTAAACAATATATAAAATGATATACATAAATTATACAAAAAACCAATTTTTATCTCGTTTGATTAAGATTGTGATTGGCAAAAATAAGCTAGCTTTTTGAAACGCTAATTTGAATAACTTTTTGAAGGCTTTTTCTACTTTTTTCCAACTACACCCTTATTAATTTAAATTCAAATATAAGGGTTTTGTTTACTTTACAAACTCATAAGCTAGTTTTGTCAAACATAATTTGTTCATAAGTTAGCTTATCAATTACTAATTATTTTGTTAATCAACAGCTAGTTTATCAGCTACCAGCTAGCTTATCAGTTACTAGCTGTTTATCAACCAACAGCTAGCTTATCAGCTATTTTGCAAACATAACCTAAACCAAAAAAGATTTTTTTTCCTGTTTCTTTTAACATTTTTGCTATTTCACAGAAAACATAAATTGTTGTTTTCATTTATTGCATCTCAAACAAATATCTTTTTAACTTTCAAAATAAAACTTTAAGACAAACTATGTTAATATACACAACATTATATTTCAATGTCTGAAGATGAACAATATTTATTTTTCTCTGTAAAAAAATAAAAATAAACATATTTAATCCTTTTTCAGGAATCAAGTTCTAAATTTTTCTTAAAATCTAGGTTTTTTGGTTTATCTTGTTTTATCTATTTCAAATAACACATTATAACTTATACGTTAACGAAAATATGGTCTAAATAATTAAACTTTTCCTTCAATGTAACTGATATAGGCATGCTTATAATTATGTATTATTAACATTATTATATTCCGTCTTCCAGTGTGTGGCGAATTGGTTATCGCTTGGGGGTTCATAATGCCTTAACTGACTTCGAGCTTTTTCATACGCATGCCTGAGGACATTTAAGTAAAAACATGTTTAGTCTCTAAAATTGTCGACGATTAGTCGGGCTTTGGTCCGGACACCCTTTTAAAAAAACATTATTATATTCATAGGAGATGAAATATAGAATGAGGGGGCGTTTGGTTCATTTCAGGGAATGGGAATGAAAATGAAAATGGGAATGCAGGAGAATGGGAATAGGAATGAGCATTGCATTGATGCTGTTTGGTTAACCCACTATAATCAATGAAAAATTGCTTCATATTGAAAAAATATGTTTTTCCATCTTGAAAATACAAAAGATATTTCATTTTACATCCATAGATGGAACAATGGGTGGAAAAAAGAACCAAGTAGAAATAAAAATTTCATTCCCCCCAATTTGGTCAGGAATGGAAATTAATGGGTCTGCAGGAATGATTCCATTATATAATATCAAACCAAACAGCAGTTTTCATTATCATTTCCATTCCTGACTGCTCAATACCCCCAACCAAACGCCCCCTGAATGATTTAAGGAACAAGGGGAAAAATCGTTTGACTTGGACAAGGTGTAGTGTTGGTGTGGATTCAAGTTTACTCAACGGGTTTTAAAGGTGAAGAAAGCCGGGTCAACCCAGAAAGATGTGGGCCCCACGTCTTAAAAAACGTAAACTATTCGCGTGTGTGGGTCCCAGGGACCAGTAAAAAAACACAGCAGGCATTTACTGATCCACCCTCCCACCTTCTTCATTTCTCTCTAAATTTTAATCCAACTACAGTGGTGGGGCCTCTGGACCACATGCTCATTTTTTTCAACCCCTCAACTTTTATCTCTCTTACAATATGCATCCATTATCTTTCACTTTTTTCAAATTTGGCACCAAACCTATTTTAGTAGTTGAATAACTAAAACTCACAAGGTAGGTTACAATGTGAAATGACCGGGAAAACATGTTAATGTTGGATAATTAATTGTAAAACTTATAAGTATATTGTTGAAAACAAGTGGAAAAGACTCATGGAAATTATTGAAAGGTTATGTGAAATAAACTTTTCAAAGTTTACCTTACAACTAATTAAACTACACATTTTAGAAAACTCAATAAACAAACCCGTTTATGATTACCAAATATAACATTTAACTTTAGAGGTTTAATGGATAATAATACTTTGGATTATAACAAAACTAGCAACCTTTAAAAAGTTGCTATGGGACACTGATTAATGTGTTGTTTTGATAAAATGACTTTCATTTATTTTTTCAATTGTTCGAAACTCAATATTAACATGTACGGTTTCATTCCTTTTAAATCTCATGTGTGAATTAGACTCTAATAATATATGAAATATCATTAGATTAATCTTTAAAATAACTCTTAATAAGATAACCGATGTTCCAATATATAGAAGGAAATGGTCTAAGTATCCCAATGTGGCAACCTAGCACAACCTCTCTAACGAAACTAGACAGGTACAAAGTCTCCAAAAGTGTCGTTTGTTTTTTAAGAGTTTTGAAGTCTAACATCTGGTTTCACATCTAAAAAAATAAGAGGTGAATTGTGCACCTCTTAAAATTTCAGAGCACGGGTAAAGGTTTTCGAACCTTATCTTAAGAGGTTTAAGAGTTATTTTTCTAAAAACAAACAATCCCGAAGTGTCAAGAGCGGGATCATCAACATAAAGGTGCTAGATGAGTACAAATCCCAGAAGATGTCGAGCCTCTAAAGTGTCGTCTTGTCTATAATATCATTTGAATATATGCCGAACCCATTATATTACTCTCGAAAATAGTCCTTGGCAAGAGAAAAGATGTTTCAACATATATCTAAAGGAATTGGGCAAAGTCTAACCATTGTAAGACTCTAACCTAAATAAATAAACGATATATGAACACACATACATAAGGGCTGTTTTAGCCGATAATGAATCTAAAGGGCTATAAATGAAAATTTTTGGAAAAAGGTGAGAACAAATTGTACTAAAGTTCAAAAGCCCATGCTATAATCAGATGGATGACGTTAGTACACTTGCATCCAAAACATCTGACCGGAAATATTTTTTCCGGTGCCGGCGGCGGCAATGACGGCAGTTATCGCTCATTTTCCGGCGAGCTTACGTGGAGTAATTTTGGAGGTTAGTGCATGTTTAGGAAATTAATGAGCAGGTTAAACAAGGTTGTTAAATTAATGACACGTGTAATTTAAGGTCTTACACATATTGACACGTAGCTTTGTATTTGTACACATATAAGTTTTGCTTCTTATCACATTGTTTGTTACAAATTTGGTCATCAAACATTGTTTTTCTAAAAATATTATTTTAATTATAAAATCATCATAATATCAAAAATTAATTAGAGTAACATCTAAAATTTAATTATTTCTAATTTTTGTTACTAGAAAATATATGAAATGGATGAATTTATAACTTTTCTTTTGTTTTTTAACTTTGTTGTCATAATAATACACGTATATTCTTTTTAGTAAATTTCAGTTTTGGTCCAATTTTTACAATTTTCAAAACTAGATATTGTCTCTAACTTTAATAACTCAAATTAGTCCATGTTTGTCGATTTTCTAAGGATATTGGTTCTTTTGTTTAACGGTCGTTAAGTTCTATTATTTTTAAAAGTATTTTAGACATTTTTACTATTTTTAGATGTATATATATACTAGATACTTACCCGCGCGCGATGCGGCGCGAAAAATCTTAATATCAAAACCAAAAACTCGATTTAGATATGTTAATTTTATTAATCTATGTGGTCTTATGTTGCAAATTGAAAGTTAATATGGTCGATT
Organism: Centaurea solstitialis; assembly: GCA_030169165.1. NCBI lineage: Eukaryota > Viridiplantae > Streptophyta > Magnoliopsida > Asterales > Asteraceae > Centaurea > Centaurea solstitialis. The sequence continues at coordinate 68,637,383 of CM058041.1, forward strand.
GTGTCGTATTTTTAAAAAGGTTGTTGATGGATAATGTGGTTTTTAAATTCAAAACATTGGTGCTTAACATTCAATGACCAACTTACACATTAGTACTTTATACACCTATTACTACAATGTAGAAAGATGTAAATTATTAAAAATATTTAAAAAATAGTTGGAGTAAAAATCCTATGAATAACATTTCTAATTTTATTTTTTATTTGTCATTTTATTTTATTTTTCTTTGAATTTGACACCGGCATAAACCATACAATTCCAATAGCTCGTGCCGCATTCTTCACGGAAAGCTTTGATGTATGTTGATCCAATAAATAACTTCAAAACCGAAGACAAATTTTCTTATGTAGGGACAAAAAGGCTTTATATATTATTCTTGGTAATAACTAATAAGCAACCAACTTACAACGCCAATTCATAACCATCAAGTTTCTCTAGAATGAATGAACTCATTTTTCTTCAAGGAAGGACATCAAGTATACTTTTTGGAACATACCCAAAAATTAAAAATCATATAACTGTTAATTAAAACAATTCTACAAGGGGCTAGTTACACATCCATCTTCAACTCGATTCTTTTTTATGCGATTCTTTTATGAGGAAAGGTACTAATGAAAAACAAAATCTTGGAAGTTATAAATCGTAAGTTATAAATTAAATATTATAGAATGAATATTTAATAATCTTGAAAAATTGAATAGTCAATCTTGAAATTTGAAATAAAATTATTACTTTTATATAAAATAATTGCATAAAATATTCAATATTGGGCTCATTTCGAAGGTATTGACGAGACAATTATGATGCTACACTTTGTAAAATAAAAAACGTAATTTTAATATATTTTAATTCATAATATATAATTATTTAGATTATATGATAAGGGTTTAAGATAGAAAATGAAAAACTAAAGGACTAAAACAAGATTTAATAACTAACTATAGGGGGTAAAATGTAAGTGTGTAAATTAGTTTTGTTGAACAAAATAACTAACATATTGAGTTATTCTCTTTATATAATAGTATAGATATACACATATTACAAAAAAACATATTTTAATTTTAATTCAATTTGTAAATGGAAAATGAAAAAGGTGAGTCTTTTTAAAATTTAAAAAATAATATTATTAGTCACTATTCTCGAGTTTTTTTAGTAAAATATAAAATATAATATATTTTAATTCTAACGTTGATGTAGAAAATAGTGAAAAAAACTAAAATTACTTCTTACTAATATAGATCTAAGAAAAAAGGATAACGTTCGTTAACCATAAAAACTAAAATCATCATGAATCAGTCAATTTTAAAAATTAAATCTGGGTTTTTAAAATTTAGGAATTTTACCCTATATTAAATAATGACATTAAATGGGTATGTTAGCTTTTAGTTTTAAAATAAGAAAATGTTAAACTTCTTATCATAAATATAGCAAATATAAACAGTATGCTATTTTTTTGTTAAATTTCCAAGTAGTAGTAAGAGTAAATTACATTAAAGGACAATGGTTTATATATTTTGTGGCTTTGGTCCCTTCATCAAACAACCATCCATCTTATTGTTAAAATTAAGGGTAAAATATTTAGTTTAGTGGTTTTGTTTATTCTAAGATTTTATTTTGACAAAAGAAAAATACATCTCTCCCTCTCCCTCTCCCTCCCTCCCTCCCTCCCTCTCTCTCTCCCTCTCCATATTCACCTACCTTGGTTTTTCATCGAGAACAATTAAAATCGATTTATTAATATTAATTTAGGCCTAAATTAAACCCTAAAATAAAAATAAAACATCATATTAAACCCTAACTTTTTCATGGAAGGATTTGTTGAAGAGAAAAGGTTTATGTGAACGTGAAAAGATAACCGCTTGCTAGATAGCCATTGATCACAAAATTTTGTAGTGATAACTCGTTGTGTATGTATCTTGATCGGGAGATTGAGAGAAGGCAAAAAGGAAACCAAAGTCGTTGTCTAATGGTTGCTTTGCTAACTTTGTTAGAGGCCAATGAGGTTGTTTTCAACATGAGGGCCGTAAGCACTACAATTTAGGTTGAGGCTACACTATATATATTGTGTCTTGGCAACTAAGGTCACTTGTATCAAGACTGTGACGATTGCTTGATCGTGTATTAACATTGTATATCATAAATTGAAATTGAAAGTGAAATGTTCTGACGTTTACCATCAAATCGTTGATATGGCGAAGTTAAATTGGATTAAATCGTATAAAATTATAGTTTATGTACATATGTTTTTTATGTTGATTGTTGTTTTAAGGACATAACATTGTTTTCAAATTCTTATTGGTTTTTGTTTTAATTTTAAGTAATTTTTTGTAAAATTTTAGTGATGTTTTTATTCTTAACGGATGGTGTTAGAAGTAATCACTCATAAATAGAAAGATGCCTATATAAATTTAAATAAACATACTTAAATTGTAGAGTTCTTATACAAATATATGAAATAAACATAAATCAATGATAACAATAGATACAACTATTCAACGGAGTATTAACGTTTGCCAATAGATACAACAATCAATTCAAGTTTCTCGTTTGAATCTAGTGAGTTAGATATATGTTTGGCGATGATTTTTCGAGTGAAAAAGGAGAGAAATTGGATAGAAAAATCGTAGTTTATCCGTCCATAAACATTGCCTCATGTATGCCTCCTTAATTGTCGTGCTTGCTAGTGAATTACTTGACATTTTGCACGACCTTTATCAAGGTGACTCCGCTATGAACAACCATACATTAGCGTCCAAACTCTTAAAATGATTCATGTAATGTTCAAAGATAGTCTTTATTAAATAAGTATTAGTTTAATGAGGCTTCTATGTGGGACCAATTATGTCATATTAAACCAAGTTTCTAAATAATGATTTGTTGATCCAAGCTTTCCTAGGACTGATGAAATAATGATGACCCTGATGCTACTTAGCGTAGATATTTTATTTATACTCAAACTTGAGGAATTATCATTGAGAAATTCTCTTTGGTTATTTTATTATCAAGTATCTTTTGTAACAAGTAAAAATCTACATCAGGACTCGTTGAGTCTGTTTGGCATCTCTGATGAATGATATACATATATATATGAAGTATCGATCTCCAAGACAAAGAAGTCATGCTACAATAACCATCAGCGATGTCGAAGAAGTAGCTGATGATAAAGTCATGGTCACTCGCGATCTGTAGAAGGATTTCAGTGATAGCTACCTGACTATACATGTCTGGCAATCATAAGAGAGTTTGCTTCAGTGACTGCTGACCTCTCCAAGGACCCACGACTTCTTACCACTGATCATAGGCATATCCCTAATAAAAGATAATTTGTCTTATTATCTTTAATGCACAAAGAAGATGTCCATGCCTTTTCTGACAAAGTACAAAATGGACGTTCTAAACACTGTTCCCTCTGTACTTATCAGCCTATAAAGCAACTGTTTACCTTTTACCCACTATGATTTCTTACACATAGGTATATTAAAATGGTCAATAGTACACATGGTCCACTAGATGCACAACACATGTAAAAGTGATCATACAATGAATTTAATGCATACAGTATAAATAGAGACTTAAGGGTTGTTCTTCAAACACACCTCAATATCTCTATCTTACTTAATCCTCGATTCTTATCTTTTGATTCTTTTCTATCTTTCTCGCTCGTGCATTACTGAAAGCTTAGTGTTAAACTTAAGAGTGTTTATATTATGTTTACTCCTTTTCTGTTTCCACAACATTCTTGTAAATTCATTTTGTTTTTATACAAAGAATTTAAAAGTGGTCAACAGTGGTGTGACGGATTGGTTAACACTCGGGGGATTCATAGCGCCCTAACCAGTTCGAGCCTTCCCGTGCTCATGCCTGGGAACATTTAAGTGGGACCATGTTTAGCCTCCAAAATTGTCGGGGATTAGTCGGGCTTTGGCCCAGACACTCTTAAAAAAAGAATTTAAAAGTGAAACAACTTGTGTCAATTGTAATCAAACCCCCATTTCTACAATTCCTTACACCTTGAAGGTTACCCTTTGGATCAACATGATTCAAGTGAAAGAAAAAATAAATAAATAAAACCACTAAAATGAAGAAAATTAAAAGGGAAAAAGCTATTTTGTCACCGACTTAACGAATCTAATAGACGAACGTTAAAATAAAAGACTAAATCCAATAAAAAGTGGAAACCCCAAGACTTACATGTAATAAACTAGTTATTAAGATCCCGGGGCTTCGCACCGGGTTATAAAGTGTGATAGATTTTATCATAAGCACTAAGATGGATTTACATGAAACATAAGTTTGTACATATGTTATCATACGAAAGGTTAGTATGACGGAGTTCATGCATTGTGTTAGGTATTTAGCTATATGCATTGTCTTAGGTGTTTAGCATATACAAATGTCCCTTCTTCATTTTTCTCAAATTTCTTAATTATAAACTTAATTTAATTAAATCATATACACTTTTTTAAAAATATTGCTTATACTTTTAATTTACCTTCGTAGGAAATGCTCTTTACATATTTCTTTCCGGTTAAATGAATATTATTTTTTCTGAATTTACATATAACACAGGAAATTGTCATGATTTTATTTTCGTTGTCTTCCAAGTTTAGAAGAAAAGTTTTGGAAGGAAAATAATGTTAATAATTTTTGTCAAAATAATTCTATTTTTTTTCTTTGTTTTTCTTCTTTCTCCTCTATTTTTAGAACGATATATATATATTATTCTATTTTATGTTCTCTTTCACACTCATGTTCATTCACTATCACCACCAAATACATACTCCAAAAACACAATCTTTTTTCACGTTTTCACCTTGACCCCAAAATTTCATCTTCTTTTTCATTCCATCAACATACAACCGATTCATATTATTTTATTAATATACAAAATCAAGACCTCACCAATAGCAACAATATTATATACATATATATATATATATATATGTGTGTGTGTGTTTATTGTCAATGGTTATTTAATATATATACAAAGATTTAATAAATCAATAAATAAAAAATCTTAATTTTAAGAAATTTTACCTAAAAGTTTTGGAAAAAAAATATCATGCACTTATCAATAGTTTAATGAAAATATTTGTTAATATTTTTGATTAAAATTATAATAGTCTTTAATTAACCAGTAAAAGAATGTGTTGATAAAATAAATAAATTAAAAAGTAAAAAAATGTGAATTATGTAATCTGAGACTAAAAAATATAAAGAATTGTCTACTATAAGGATCAACTATGTAATTTAATTAAGCATTTTTTGGATGAGTTAGCCATTTAATTTAATAAAGTTAGATGGAGGGATAAAAATGGAATGAAAATAGAAGTTTTGGGGATTAAAAAAGCATTTTTTAAAGATTGGGAATGAAAAGTAGCATATATGAAACTACAGGGACTAAAATTATAAGTATAACATTTTATTAGGAAAAGCTTTTCCTGGTAATTGTAGGGTTGTATAATGAAATTTAAGGTAATTGTAGGGTTGTATAATGAAATTTAAGGAGGAAAGGGGAAAAAAAGCCCAAACTACATGAGCAAAATCCGTAAAAACCTCAAATTACAAAATCAAATTATTCAAATCCATAATTTGCTTTAGTTTTAATAATAAAAGTGATATCAACATACATAAATGCCTTTGAAAAGCACTTATTTCAGCATTTAAATAATTAATGGCGATGACCTTTGACCATTTGTCTATGCTTTAATTCGTGAAATGTGTTACGTGCGGGTGTGCATGTGCGTATATGTATCGTACAATTTTAATTTTGTTTTCATTTTAATTAAGAACTTATTTTTGTAAAAATTTCATTCAAGGTTCTAAAATTTAATAGAAGTTAACTTTAGTATCAAATTATGACATTATGTAAAATTTGACGTCCAATTTAATTTACATTTCACAAATCAACAATTTCAAAGGTTATATACGGTTAAACAGACATTCTAGAATTGTAGACGCTTAAATGTGATTTTTAAAAGTATGTATTAACGAAATACTTAGGTCATGAAATTATATTTTCTTTTTTCATATTGTTTCTTATATATTTGTGTGCAATGTCGGTTTAGGTGCAACTACTTACTTTCACAAGCCCGCGAGAGATTTATGAGATAACATTTAATGCATAGACGTGATCATTAGAAAGAAGTGAACATGATAAAGGGGTAGGATCGGATAAAACTAGACTGAAGGCAAGTTGCTTGTCTAGTGTTTGTTACACTGTCCCTAAAAGTTGTTTGATGGTTTTTATATATTATAATAGTAAAAAATGACATAGATCGAGTAAATATATGCACATACATATGGAAAAATGATGACGATAATGAGAAAAATACTATATTTGATTTAAAATTTTGATATAATTGATGGTGGTTTGAAAAAAGAGGTTCGTACAAATGAAAAACTAGTTATTATTTGGTTTTGGAAGATCCTCATGAATTGGCGGAGGCGCAATGGAGGTTGTAGCAACAACAATGATGGTGGAGGTAGAAATGGTGGTGGTGGTTGGTAGATGACGGTTCACAATGGAGGCATGAAGATGGTGGACACTGGTAGTAGGGTGGCGATTGTCAATGGTTAAATGAGGTAGTTATGGCTGATACGGTAGCAGCCTCCAGTGATGGCTGTATGTAGAGGTGGCAATGCTTATGATGATGGGTGGTGGCCAACGCTAGTTGGCAATGGCTACAGGTGGCCCTGATGGCGCTAGTAGCAATAATGGATGGTGGCAATAGTAAGGGATGGTTGTGACCATCAATAAGGATGGCAATGCTCATCTGGTTCCATCTATTTTGGTAAAACGGAAAATGTATTTGTTATCTCATCTTGCTCACACAGTCCCAATCCTTATCTTTGTCACATGTTGCGCCAAAGTTGAAATCGTGAGTTTTCATCCTGTCCTATGTCACGCTAAATGTTGGATAGTAGGTTTTGTTTTGTCCCGTCCAATCTTATCCTCGATAACCACTTTATATATTAAGTCACAATATCTTTTTAAATTGAATAATTGTGGGAATTTTGTCATCAAGGTGGAGTGGATAAGGCTTGGGGGTTCATAGCGTTGAACCCAGGTTTAAATCCCTCGTTGCGCAACCGTTGGACATTTATAAAGGGACATGCTTTTGCCCTGATCTTGTCGGGGATTAGTCGGGCCATAAACTCGAACACCCTTCAAAAAATAAGAATGTAATATGCTAATGAACTAGAATGATTTTTGTAAAGGCTAGTTTAAAGATTTCTTATAATAGTTTCTAGACTTTGGGTACAGGAAAAAGAATTGGCCAGGCTTAGACGGGTCGAGGTACAAAAGAACATATCCACCCGTGGCATTTGGATATCCATGGAATTCATGGTGTTCGGGATTCAGGGAGGTCGGGTGGGATATTTGGGCCCCGAATCCCTTGACTAACATTTTAAAACCATTCAGGACTTAGTTTCCTAATCGAGCTAGAATCAAGAAAGAAGGGTTTATATTAGATAAGTAGAGTTGAATACTAGTCAACTTTCAAATGCTAGATTACTAGTCAACTAGGTAAGTAGATAAGGGATTGAGAGAATGAAAAGTACCAAACCAAATCAGTGTCATGGTGGTTGACAATGTCTGAGGGACGGAACCGGTCGGCGAGCGGTATTGTGGTCAGGTGGTGCGCCGACTCCTCGACGTCTGTCGTCCCACGTCGGAGTAGGGGAGAGTCGAGTGCCTCGACTTGGGGGAACAGTAGGCAAAAGCAGAAAGAATGGTTGACGATGGGGGTATTTAATTTCTATGTGTTTTAGGTTTGTAAATAATAAAGGTACCAGAAATAAAAATAAAAACCTATTTTTTTTTTAAGATTTCTGATATTCGGGTCGAACGGAAGACCTTTTCCGATACCTAAACTAATCCTACCATGATATTGGGTATCTCGGTTTTTGGATATCGTGTATTTTCGGGTTCGGCTTTTTTGCTTATTTTCCGGTCAGGTTGCGGGTCAGATTTTTGGTCCGGTCGAGTAATTCTCACCCCCCCCCCCCGATTTGGGTTTGTAGTTAAAGATACAAGCCAAGGATCATTTAAGGTATGATATGCCTAATGGTAACTTGTTTAAATACAACGATATATTTGGTAGCATATAAATAAAAAATACGAACGAAAAGATTACTAAAATACGAAAATATTATCAAATAACAAACTTTTTAAAAAACCGAGTTAACAATTCTGATAGTTGAAAATTTTATAACCATCTACATTCTATACAAACTCCAAGAATGAAAAATTGATTTCCAAAATGTTTGTTAAACTAGTAGTTATCCCGGACAAACATATCATTTTACAACTTTGTAAAAAACCAAAAATATCATAAAAGAAACAAAAGTAGTCGTTAGCATGATCCTGACTTTTAGATCATACTTCGTAATTTCGTGGAAGCAACAATGGCTAATATGAAAATAACGTTTGAAACATCTGATTGCTTTAGTCCTTATCTGCACGATCAATATTTTACAAATCATTTCATATTTGGTCGGTAAAAAAATCTTAGTGGTCCAAGTCAACCTTATAAAAAGTAACATTTTTGGACAAAAAAGTTGATACCGGCAACCTCAACCGGCCCACAATCGTCTGCCAATTCCATAATGTGGGGGCATCCCTGACTCACTCAGCGGTTGTGGCTATGGGGGTGCCCTGGGCTTGAACTCAGGACCAATTCGATTTTGAACAAATTATGCCCCCACCCATTACCAACTGAGCTACGCACCATTGGCTAATTTTTTTGGTTTATCTTTATTTTTATTTTATTTTTGGTAAATTTTTACACGTTGTAAGCAATTAAATATAAAGTAAGGAAATGCTACTTTTTATTATAAATTCTTATTTAAGAATAATAAAGAAATTGTCATAAAAATGTTTGATAAAATAATCAACACTAATTGAAGCATTAAACCCCTCCTTTTTTTTGAACGGCAAAACGAGGAAGCAAGGTAAGGAGCTTCGGCTGGGCCATCACCCCCGCCCAACAACCAAACCAATTTATTAAAACAACTTCAGCCAGGAGCTGGAAGCAAAAAGTACAAGCGAAGAAGAAGAAGCAGCCTACAAAACCAAAAACCAAAAACCAAACCAAAGAAAAAAGCCAACCCGATGAGCATCACAGAACAAGAGGGATAGAAGCCCAATGATGCCAAATCCCTTTAATCCCGGGTTTTCTATTGGTAATCCAAAGGTACGCCAAGCGTTGAACTACCGGAAAGAGGTCCTCTTGCAGAATCTTAACCGCCTCCTCTTGCGACGAGTGCACCGCCCTGTTTCGCCAATACCAAATAGACCAAATAGTTACCATAATAACCCCTCCTAATTGTAACAACTTGGGCCGGTATAGAAAAAAGTAGGCGACATTTCTGAATTATTTAAATAAATAAATAAACTCGTGCTACATGCTCAAAATCTAATAATATAATATAATATCATGTCCAATGACCATTGCACTTATGAGTTTAGGATGGAGTAATACGATATTATGATTTATGATAACGACTACTACATAAATAATTCGTAAAAAGATTAAGGTGATCTTGTGTATTTAGCATGGCTTCCTATAAAAAAATTACAATGGATGTCATAGGTAAATGATGATGTGAGAAGTTGAGTTGCGTTTGATAGAGGGACTGGTCCGGTGCATCCGATCCTGATGTGCATCCAACGTCTGATAACCACTTCTCATGCTTCTTACGTTAACTCAACTTTTTTTACCGGATATGGTCACTGCACATGTACTCATGCAACTTGAGATCGGGATTCACCCACATCAAGCTTCCCGATTCAAGAAGCTTGATGTGTGAGTGACATGTTTTGACCCTTCAAATAATTTCATAAGGGGGCGATTACTAAACGTTTACCTTGTAAGTGCTTAACATATCAACTTTAACTTGGCAGGTGGATATCATAATGGTGAAGAATCTTACATGGTAAGAGTGATGGTAAGGGCTAGAAGTCTTATCCTAGTGTTCTGACTTTTAACTGATACTAGATACATTGTTGTAGATGATGCGTTTTGATGAATTAGAATCATCATGTATAAGATAAGTGACAATGTTGACTAACACTGCTAAGTGCTTACCGGGAAAGCCTTTAGGTAAACGGCGCCTAGTAATTGTAGGATGCATCATGTATTATGTGGTAGTACTAACATGAATTACAATAACAATTTGTTTATATTATATAACAAATTGAGGAAACTTATGCATATGCTTATATAGTCAATATAGGATATTGATATAAATTATGTTTGTATATTTAAGTATAAAAGCTAGGGATTTGATATATAAGGGTTGGGTTCTGGTGAGGATGAAAGTTATGGTAGGAAGGGTAAGAAGTGATCTCCAGCGATCAATCCCAATTGAAAAGAAAACTAGATCAAAACTAATGATATACACTAGATAAATCATCTTCTAAAGCGTAATTCGTGGGTTGTTCCAACATTAATAGTGATCAAGGGTCTCAATCCCTTCTTATGTTTCTCACTTTAACTTTTATTCTCAAATGATCCTTCATCTTTGACATAATGGATATGACACTTCCATGTCTTATGCTCAATATAGACATCAAGAAAAAAGGAATACAACATGAACGTTGATTAAAAAGAGCAAACACATGATTGATGATTAATTAAACCATCAATACATTTCATTTGGGGTGAAAATAATATATCACGAGATGACGCCCATTATTTGTGACACTCCAAAGTCCAAGGCTACAAACTGACATAATAATTTCGAGTCTAACTTAAAACCATGATGGAACTTATTAGTAGCCCACAACTAGAGGCTTATAGAGAACTCATAAATTCGACTTTTTTCAATGGGGGATGGGTTGATACATCATTTATATTTATTATCAATATGACAAGCTCGGGTTGATACATCATTTACATTTATTATCAATATGACAAGCTCTAAGTGGTTACAGGTAAAAAAATACAACTAAACTAAAATTTAATAAATAAAGTGTTTAAATTTATATCTACTTTATACTTTAGTTTAAATGATATATTGATTAGAGTTGAATGACATGTTTGTATACTCTTCATGTATATAAGAAATGTGAATAGTCACGTTTCTCTACTCTCTCTCCTTCTAGAATACGACATCCCTTTCTTTAGGTTTTCTATATCTAGCAACACGAAAAATGAATGGACCTTTTGACCATGGAGGGGAAGACCAATTTGTTGGTTTTCCTATATGCCATGGGCACGTCGTTGATTATGAGGTTCGGCATTTGATTCAACATCTTTTCCAAAGGAATTTGTAATCATAAAGGTACATTTTCGAAACATGTAATCTATTATTGTTATGTTCTACCGGGAGGTTACAATATTGGTTTTCTGTTGCGTGTTATGATCTGGTAACCAAACATATAACACCATGTCGATGAAACCCCTTTCCAATTCGTCCAAACACACAACCACCAAACCCGAGCTTCCTCCTCCTTTGCTCACTTTGCCATCTCCAACATCATTGACATATTTGCTCAATTTTAATCGTTTTCTTTTTCTCATATCACCATATATTTGTGTTGGGTGACCGTTGAAGGTGATTGCCACCTCTCATTTTCCGTCGAAATGTGTGCGTGTAGAGTGTTGAAGGTGTGTTTGGGTAAAGAGGGACAAGATTAAGAGAGATATATGTATAATGCACAAAATATACATGACTCAATGTCGTTTATTTCCCCCCAAAAAACAACCAAGTTTGCTGTATAGAAAACCTGACATGTTTTCCATCAAATCATAAAGTTAAAAGAAAAGAATCACATAGTAGTACACTAGGTATTGACTGAGGCAATAATAGAGATCTCATATTCGAATTTGTTAGATATTATCAGTTTTTATTGCGAGTCACATCAGTTTTTAGTAAAAAAAAATTTGTCGGTTCTAATACTTAAGAAACTATTCCCTCAATTCAATAATCCAAATAAAAAAAACTTTGCCCACTACTATTACAAGTCATACCAACATTAACTTTTCTATACATTTACAAAATTTAAATCAAAATTCATTATTAAAAAAATTAGAAAAAGATATTGAGTTTAATGTATTTGGGTTGTTCTCAATAATTGGAAGTTATTATTCACCCAAAAAAGAAGAAAAAAGGGAAAAATAAACAATACATAAATATGACAAGGTGTGATGGATGGGTAACCAAAACATGTAGTGTTTACCTTAAAAAAAACATTTATAAATAATGGTAGACAGGATATGGGTGATGGGCTGTTTTGTAACCAAAGTCTACAATCAATTCATCTACCCACCACCCCCACCCCCACCCCCACTAACACTAAAATTTGCATTTTATTAAACAAGAAAGTTTTGAGTTTGGGTCTCTGCCCATCTTTTATTTGTAAGGTTTTAATTCAGTTTAAATGTATGTTATGGTTGATTTTATCCTATTGATATTTAGTGAGTCAAAAATTCAACATCAATATGAAGAAATAAATTTTGTACAATATAGTTGTACTATTATTTGATGAATTTATGTTGATATTATAGATCCGATACTCTCTTCTTCCGGTAAATTTGTAGTTGATATAGAATTTGTAAAAAAAGCAGATTTTTTTTATGTTCTTAGGTTTCCCTTCTTAATTTGTTTCTTTATCCAAAATTATCATTTGTATTTTAGTTCACATGTTTTTTTATAGTTTGTTTTTATTTAAGAAAAACTTAAACACATATATGAATGAGTTCAAACAAAAATGCTATCTATTTAAAATAATATGAAAACTAAGAAAATCATATATGATTTATATACAAATTTATATATGGTTTAAGGGACTTTGCAATTTGCTGTCAAAGGCTTCTTGGCATTTTTCAAAATTTAATGCAAAATCATATATGATTTTCGTATTCTTTTAAATAAATATCATTCTTGTATGATTCTCAAAAAATGAAAAACCGAGGAACTCCCTTGTATGTTTGTAGCCCTCCATCTGAACCATATGCACTTGTGAATATGGGCAATTTAAGTTCTTTTTGGTTTTTATGTACACGTACATACTGTCTAGATGGAGGGCTATGAGCATGTACCTAGGTTTTCCGTTTTATTTGAGGTTTTCCTTGAACCTGACCATATGTGTGTGTATATACACACACATTTTTATGCAACCCATTTTGAGGTTGCAAACTATGAAACCTCTTTATACATCACATATTTTTAGTGAATTGAATAAAAAGATTGAAATAATAAGAGGTGGATAAAATATGTGTGGTGGATAAGTGGGTTTCAAGTTCAAATGGCTTGCATAATAAACCACCTCTATATCTATATAGGCAACTTCATATGAGAACGCTAGCTTTTTTTAAAAGCATGAAAAACGTTTTTTATGTACAAAATTATATATGATTCACATAAAAAATCCCAGTACAAAAAATCATACACAAAATCATATACGATTCATGTAAAAAATCGCATATGATTCACGTAGAAAATCATATATGATTCACGTATAAAATCATATATGATTCACGACACTTACATGCAAGTTAAGTTGTGAAAAATTCGTCCATATCCAGTTAATGGTGAATCATATATGATTTTGTATATAATTCTTTTTATGTTTTCTTTAAAAAGTTATCATTCTCGTTCGAATCTCTTTATTTATATATGTATTATTTTTACAACAAAGCAATACCTTTAGGGGCTTGAGCAATAAAATTTATTGGGGCTTAAACTATTAATGGACTTGCAACCCATTTATTGGATAAACTGATCCACAAAAGGCCCATTGTTTTTGGGTTTTAGTTAAAAAGGGTTAAAGACAATTATTTTAATTATCATACCTTTTTTTTCATACTTTAAAGCCGTTTACTAAATGTTATGGGTAAACATTTACGGTTATTATTCACCTTACTGGTTGAGCATGGAAATAATCTAGAAGATTACCCATTGTGAGATACGGTAAATAAACCTGACAACAATTGACACGACACGCTAATCAGACACGAATTCAACACGAAATAAATGAGTTTGGGTGACAGATTTCAACACGACACGACACAAAAATTACATGGGTAAGATCAGGGTCAAACATATCAACTCGAGAATGACTCGACTAACGCGTTGTTTGCACAAATTACACTGTTTGTAAAATAAGGGGACTATATATATAAAGTTTTATTTTTACCTTTTTACTAATTTACGATTTATTTGGATTCCTACATTTTTGTAAATTTTTAAATTTTATAAAAACGGGTTAAACGGGTCAACGCGTTTATTGAATGGGTCGGGTTAGGGTCAAGCATTTTTAACCTGTTTAAATTTGAACCCGACTTGAACTCGACACGACACGACACGTTTGTGAGTCTAACGGCAAGGATCGAAAGTCTTACCTGCTAAGTGTGTGAAACGACTATTACGAGGTGACCGCTTACCAACTATAAGATGGTTACCAACAATCCTTTTTCATAGCTAATGAAGTAATGATACGATATGGTAAATAAAAGCAAATCTCTTGTTAGGAAATACTTACCGGACAATATTTTGGTATACCACAATGTCTATTTTAATTAAAATATAACGGTTAGTTCATAACTCAAGTAAATTATTAAAGAGAGGTTTTGTCATGTATAGTGTTCTTATTTTATCTTAAATTATTTTGATAAGAAAAATTGCATAGGTTAATAAATTGCAAGATGATAAGGCGAAACCAATGGGGGTTTTACCCTATCTGAGTTATTGGTACTTGGTAGGGCTCATCATTTTAGAAGGTCAAAACTACAAACCTTAATTTTTTTTATCTTAATAAAGGTAAAAAAAGTATAAGATAATTTGTTACTTGTTAGATATAAATATTATTTTTTTATTAAAAAAATATGACATGAATACGATTTTACAGGATTGTAACTGCAAGTTGAACTTGTTTATATTGAGATGGATTGAACTTGATTATAAAATAGAACTCACTTAAGTTAACGAGTTAACTTCTTTAGCACTAACATTTGACTTTTACTCGTTCAAAGGCTTGATTATATATTTTGAAATGAGTCGAGCCTAATTGATCCATAGGAGCATATATTATAAAGCTCAACCTATTCATAAATAATATGATAAAATATAAAGTATAAACAACCTTGCTTATAACATGTGTCAAGTGATTTAATCTTTTTAATTATAAAACCAGATATAAACTAATTGTTTGTTCTTTTTTCCATCCAAGTGGAACAATGATTTTCCACACTTAAAACATTATTTTCTGTAACGCTCCATTTTTCATTTCTAGTTATTTTGACGTTAGTATTGGTTAAATTAATGAGAGGGTCGTTTATGTTTAATTGTCGGGACTTCAGGGGCCGAGTGGGAAGTTGTAAATCAGATCTTAGAGGGGGTTAAAGCCCCATTCTTGATTCTTTTGGTTGGCTTATTGGTTAAGTTAGAAAAGGGGGAGTTGAAGGAAGTTTTCGGATTTCCGTCCAGAACTGCGCAGTCGTGGGAGAACGGCCCGTTCTCCCTCGTTAACCGTTGGATCGTCACGAAATTTTGACAGTAGATTCAAGACTCATCAATCTACAAACTGACCGGAGGGATTAGCGATCGGAGTTACCAGTAGAGAGCAGCAGCTTCCCGAAGTTACTGGAATTTTAAGGAAAAAAAAACGAATTTGGTGATTTGAAGAGTTAAGGGGTGTGTGCGAGCGATTCTCAAAGACAACCGACGGAGAATGAAGTACTAAGTTTGAATTACTCGAAAGGTGGTGAGAAGTGATTGTTTAGCTTGTGAAGTGTTGAATTGCTAGCAAACCTATCAGGTGAGTTACACTGTGCTTGTTTTATATTGTTATGTGCGTATGTATGCATGATTGCGTGTGAAAGGGAACCACATGCCCTTGGTGAGTTGTGGGGGCCGAATTGACGGGAGAGAGGGAACCACATGCCCTTGGTGAGTTGTGGGGGCCGACCCGTGTCCTAATTGACGGGAGATAGAGAACCACATGCCGTTGGTGAGTTGTGGGGGCCGACCCGTGTCCTAATTGACGGGAGAGAGGGAACCACATGCCCTTGGTGAGTTGTGGGGGCCGACCCGTGTCCAAACTGACGGGAGATTTATATCGATCTCATGAGAGTCGCGTGTACGTTTGAGTCTGTTGATTTGCTGACTTGTTATGATGTGATTTGTATGTGTGATTGTGATGGCACCGGTTATGGTATATACCCACGTGGCGGTATGAGATAGGCATAGTGCTAGCTCACTAAGCTTTAAGCTTAACCTTTCGTTGTTTCCCCTTTTTTTTCAGGTTCTGGTTCGGGAGTGGATAAGGGCAAGGCCCCAACTTGATTTTTCTATGGATGACGGATTTCGGTGACACCTTGACATTAAATTTTTGGATTTTTATCTTATAAGTAAAAGGAAATTTTAGTTACTTATTTTTGGTTGACATTTATTTGAGCCAGTCGGCTGTGGATACATTTTGATTTCGAATTAAATTCAGTTAGTTATTTATTTTTATTTAAATCTTTAGAAATCCCGTTTTTGAAAACTAGACGTTACAACTTGGTATCAGAGCCTAGGTTTAACAGAATCAGCACACATGCTTGCGAGTGTGTGTGTGGTTGGACTTAAACTGGGAGATTTTGGGAAAAAGAAAATGGTCAAGGGTCGAAACTGTCAACGGAACTTCGAGTTGGGGGTGAGTAGCACTATATACATCTCTGTTAAATTTTGTGTCATTTAAATGATTATGTGTTAACGTTTGAGTTGCGATAGTTGGCAATCCCTCTTGGGGTATGTTTAGTAATTTATGTTTGTTGACTACCTACTTAGTCGATAGGATTGAGATTGATTTAGGATGGTATCAAACTCAATTGTAAACACCTCGAGAAGTCGGTAAGGGGTTACTAGGCATGTTCTTGTTTGATTGTTGTTTAGTGACCTCAATCCGGTTATCGATTTTTGGTTGGTTATAGTAGTATGGGCCCAAATAATAGTACTACTATAAACACTGGTGTAGATTTGAATTTGATTAAGTCTTGGGAACCTCAATTTGATTGACGACAGTTAGGGAACCGATGAATGCTTGAGCTGTAAATATAATTTGATGAGGTTATTTGTTGCTTATGATACTACATGAGAATGACTATATGAGGTTTAAACGTATGTGTTATGTACTTATGTGTGTGGGGGTGTGATCTAGTCTTTAGGATTGCATGTGCATTAATGACTAGTGTTAGGTACCTGCGTGAGCTCTAGCTATGATTAAGGGATGGTATACTAAGACACTCTAGATGTGGATAGTGGAATGACCTCAAGTATTTCTGTTCCTAAATTACTTTGTTAAACGTTTAGAACGCTGACTTAGGGAGCACTCAATTGGTGAGAATTGTTTAGACTGCATATCTATATCCAGTAGATTAGTTGACTCTTCAGTGCATCAGGATGCCTAGTAGTACAGTTAAGACCAAATCCGTATCATTGGGTGGGAATTTTGTGGAGAACTCTCTGGTTTGTTTGTAATAGTACGGACTCCGTACTAACATGAACGCCGGTACGGATTCCTTATTTCTTTGATATGTATATGCGATTGCTAAATTCCGTTTGCGTTTATTTGATACGTGTACGGACTCCTTGTGTTTTCATTCGTGTCATTCGATCTATTCGTTCGTGCTTAATGTGCTTTATTGTGTTTGTGTTTATTTAGTTCTCGTCCATTCATTTAGTTGATTGTTCGGTTAGACGTCTTCTTTGATTTTATATTTGGAAACATCTTATTGTAATTGTAAAGCTGCCAAAATATTTTCTGAAAATTATGTCTTACTTGTAAAAATCATAACTCTTCGTTTGTTTATTGGATTTACTCATACGATACGTTTTTAAAACCCCTAGACGTCTACTACGATTTACTGTCACACGAGAAATCTGTGATTCTTAAGATAACTCATCTAAAATCTACGTTTTCCAAAATTGGTCTCGTTTTAGACGAGAACAACGCCACTGTTTTCAAAAGTTCATATCGGATTCATTTTAGACCCGATTCAGTCCGTTCTAGATTCTTTGGATTCCTAAGACGTTGATCTAAAACTTCCGTTTAGATATGTTTTTATAAAACCAACTGGAAATATGTTAAAATGTTCGATTTCTAAACGTGTTAAATGCTGAAAATCGTACGTCTTGGTTTCTAAAAGTCGTGTTTATGGTCTTCGTTTTGATTTGATTCGTTATGCGTTTTCCTTGTAAATATTGTGTTTGTTTGTATCTGAATTATGTTAATAGTTTACGATATTTGATCATTTTAAACTCTTTTCGGTTTGTAATCTGTTTGATTAAGTGACTACGAATTTATGAACATTTTAAGGATTTGGTTCATATATGTTATTCGTTTTATAATTTGTATGGATAGTTATTTATTTGATGTGATCACATGGGTTGTGATATGCTTTGAGATTTTTGTGTTTTGCAAACTACCTATGGAGGTACCATAGGCACGTCATTGTGGCACCGATGGCGTGACACCGCCCGTGGCGGTGTGATCAGTCCACGACGTCTCCTCTTTTGTGTTTGTGCTCATGTGGGAGCTTTTGTGTGTGACCGGTAAGGAGGCGTATGGGTCGACCCTAGTATGTAGGGTGAGTGTCGGTGTGTGTCCAACACCGCCATCTCACAAGTAGTACAGTTGGATGTGTATGACCAACGTACGGGCCTTTGTGGCCAGATGTCTGACGCTTGTCACGTCGGTTGATATGCAAGTGTATGCGTTCGAGCTCGATATTTGTGATATGATGTGATATTTTGATATATGATATTTGATGTGTAACCATATGATATAAGTTTGCTTTAAGCTCTTCAGATTTGTTTAGTAGTTAATTAATGCTACGTTTTATGTGATAGCTTACGTCTTTGACAAGATTCACTGATTTTGATATAATAAGTTTGGATATTATCATTTTGTTTCGACCTTGATTTAACATCTATTTTTGAGTTATTGGTTCAAATACTCTTAGTTCTGTTTCGTTTCCTTTTGTGGTGTCTCGATAAGTTACGTTTACTTCAGATAAGATGTGTCTTTTACTCGTGATTGTTCCCACGGGACCTTAGAAATTGTGTTTGTTATTTGTTTGTATCCGCCCACTGAGCGTTTGGCTCAGCCGCATTTCTTTATTCGCGGCAGGTATCCAAAGGGAAGATTAAGAGTGCGATCCAAGGTGCCAAGCATACTTAAGAGGTTCGATTATAAGCATTTTGTAGGATTTGATATTGGTTGGAGCTAGTTTAAAGAGAAATGCAATCATTCGAGACATTTGTTATCTTTGATGGGTTTATTTGTAATTATGGATTTTAGTGCTCTGTTTGCTTTTGTTAGTTGATTTGTTATAAGTTTGAAAGTGACCTCCCCTTTCCGTCTCGGGAGGGGGGGGGGGTGTTACAAATGGTAACAGAGCTCTAGGTTCTATCTTGTAGAAAATCGCATAGGTTTGACTTGTGAGTATGGGTAATTAAGATGAGGATATTTAAAGGGTGTAGCGGAGGCGTGGTGGTTAAATTAGTTTTGTTATCTTACTTGGCTCCCTAGTTGTTTTTAATATTAAATAACTGTGTTTTTGGATTAGCATATTGGTTGATGAATATCTTGGTCAAAATGGTAGTAGATGTTGGGTAATATTTTATTTAAGCATTTCGTTAAAGTTTTGAAGTTAGATTAGATGGATGTCTTCCTTTATTAAGATAGGTAGGGAGATTCGAATTGGTTTGCTAAGGCAATAGTTTATAAGCGACTAGATTTTTGAATCTCTAAATGAAGGATATAGTTGTACTTATTGACCTTGTTTAATCGTAAGAAAGTTGCAGTTTCGTGAACTTCAAAAGTTGCAGTGTTAATGGAATAGTTATGCATTATAGGAATACTGTGAAAAGCGTTGGGATATATTATAAGAATTAGTTGGATTTTTTTGATTTTACAAACTTGATGATACTATAAGGTTTTGGGTAAACCACAATGAGATGTTTAAGGTTTGTATTGACTTCTAGATCTTGATTTTATCTCAGTGTTGTTCATATGATCATGAATGGAATTATGGTGTGAGATCTTTTCTATAGAATTTGAAGACGCTTACTAGGGAATGTTCAAATGGAGTTCAGAAAAGGCTCGGAATAGACGTGGAAACCGGATGATGAGATAAGACGGAACTACTCCGAGTTGTTCCAAGTTTAGGCGATTTCGGGGACGAAGTCTTGGTAAGTGGGGGAGAGTTGTAACGCTCCATTTTTCATTTCTAGTTATTTTGACGTTAGTATTGGTTAAATTAATGAGAGGGTCGTTTATGTTTAATTGTTGGGACTTTAGGGGCCGAGTGGGAAGTTGTAAATCAGATCTTAGAGGGGGTTAAAGCCCCGTTCTTGATTCTTTTGGTTGGCTTATTGGTTAAGTTAGAAAAGGGGGAGTTGAAGGAAGTTTTCGGATTTCCGTCCAGAACTGCGCATTCGTGGGAGAATGGCCCGTTCTCCCTCGTTAACCGTTGGATCGTCGCGAAATTTTGACAGTAGATTCAAGACTCATCAATCTACAATCTGACCGGAGGGATTAGCGATCGGAGTTACCAGTAGAGAGCAGCAACTTCCCGAAGTTACTGGAATTTTCAGGAAAAAAACGAATTTGGTGATTTGAAGAGTTAAGGGGTGTGTGCGAGCGATTGTCAAAGGCAACCGACGGAGAATGAAGTACTAAGTTTGAATTACTCGAAAGGTGGTGAGAAGTGATTGTTTAGCTTGTGAAGTGTTGAATTGCTAGCAAACCTATCAGGTGAGTTACACTGTGCTTGTTTTATATTGTTATGTGCGTATGTATGCATGATTGCGTGTGAAAGGGAACCACATGCCCTTGGTGAGTTGTGGGGGCCGACCCGTGTCCTAATTGACGGGAGAGAGGGAACCACATGCCCTTGGTGAGTTGTGGGGGCCGACCCGTGTCCAAACTGACGGGAGATTTATATCGATCTCATGAGAGTCGCGTGTACGTTTGAGTCTGTTGATTTGCTGACTTGTTATGATGTGATTTGTATGTGTGATTGTGATGGCCCGGTTATGGTATATACCCACGTGGCGGTATGAGATAGGCATAGTGCTAGCTCACTAAGCTTTAAGCTTAACCTTTCGTTGTTTCCCCTTTTTTTTCAGGTTCTGGTTCGGGAGTGGATAAGGGCAAGGCCCCAGCTTGATTTTTCTATGGATGACGGATTTCGGTGACACCTTGACATTAAATTTTTGGATTTTTATCTTATAAGTAAAAGGAAATTTTAGTTACTTATTTTTGGTTGACATTTATTTGAGCCAGTCGGCTGTGGATACATTTGATTTCGAATTAAATTCAGTTAGTTATTTATTTTTATTTAAATCTTTAGAAATCCCGTTTTTGAAAATTAGACGTTACATTTTCAGTTGTGCATAAAATTTTCATCCACCTACATTTTGTTTATGGGAATCAATACGGATCTTTCCAAAATGTGTCTAAAGAATTGAACTTGATTTTGTGTATCGAATCTAAAACAGACATCAAACCCATATTTTTCAATAAAGCTGAGAGGATGCAATACAAGAATTGCTGCATATAAGATTATGGGTTGGTCATTGGTGTAAGGCAGCGGCCGCAGCGCTACACCAAAAAGAGATTATCTGACTAGCCAACTTAGAACCATACGTATGACTGCCGTTTATGAGCGTTAAGTATGAATTACACAATGAAAATGATCAAGATTTTGTATTTATTTAAACTTTATACGAGGATATTTGTATCATTGGGAAGATAAATTAAGGAGTTTTCTACCAACACCTATGGATAGATGAGGTCTAGAATAAAGGGGTATGAACTAATATGAGTGAAAAAATGGTAGGAGGAGGTACCAACACCCTAAATTAAGGGAATTTGGCCATACTAGCCAAGGACCTCCCTCTTGGCTTCTACCCATTTCTTTACTGATTTCAGCTCATACCCACTATCTTCGCTAAAAAGCTTCGTTTTAATGGGTCCAACCCCAAAAAACAAGTTTGACCGTTAAAGAAAAGTCATCCTTAAACACATCCGTTTTAACGGATCTAGCACAAATTAATCTTTAGATCCACCGCTGCCAATATAAAATATGAAATCAAATATACCTTTTTTTAGTTATTAGACATTGATAACTAAGATCAACCATTTTATTATAATTAAAAGAAATGTTTTACGATATATACTTGATATCTCTTTTTTTACTAAATAAGTAAAATCATGTGATACCCAAAGTAATCAACAAATCAATAAGGCAAAAATAATAGCAATTTACCTTGACTTCTAAGACATAACCCACTTTTTAAACAATATATTTTATACAGCTAATTTTGCACTAGGAGAACTTACTTTTTTCAGTATTTCTTGGAACTAAAGTAAATTACTGATAAAAGGATGTTTTCTTTTGATATAAATAATCAATTTTTATTACTTCTATAGTTTAAAAAGTGAATCATAACATAATATTTTATTTTGATCATTCATGTGTTTTATGCCTAACCAAAATAAAGTATAAATAAATAACTTGTTCTTATCTTATTAAGAATAAAATCTAAATTTAATATAGAGTAAACTACTATTTTCGTCCCTGTAATTTGCTGTTTATAACTATTTTGGTCTCTATGGTTTAAAATTTGCTTTTATTATCCTTGTTTCTATTTCATTTTGCTTTTCGTCCCTTAGACCAACAAAGTTCATTAAGGTTAGAACAATTTAGTCATTTTATATTTTATTATTGTTTGGCTTTTCTTTTATCAGATTAAAGTACACTTAAAATAATCTAAAAAGAAAATTAACCAACCTAACCTAACCCATCTTCAACATCATCTTCTCCATGTCTTCAAGTCTTCTGCATTTTTTTTTACCTATTTTCCCCATTTCCTCTTTCGAACACCTCTGTACTTCAACTCATCAACTCTTTCCATGCTATTGCTGGTCGTTGGAGGAGATTCACCATTTAGTAGCTTATTATATGTGATGGGTTTGGCTTGATTGTTTTTCGGTTTGGTAATTGGTGTATATATAGTTTGAATAGAAATTGGCGACCAAAAAGACTACGATATGCCTGACGTTTTCATTTCTCGTGGGTATAATTTTTGGGTTTTTTTGTTTGTGAAATAGATCAATGGAAGATAGCCGGAGTTGGCGTCTATTCCAGAAAAATGAGGAAGATGATCAAGGCATAGATGGGTAGTTATTATTATTATTTTATGGATTAAATAATAAAATATTATTTTGATAAAAAGTAAAAATAAAACATAAAAGGTAGAAAGTCTATTTTACTCTTAGTTTAACAGGCCTTTTATACTATATTTAGTATCAAGGACGAAAAAGGAAACAAAACACAAATCACAGGGATGAAAAAAGCAAAAAAACAAAAATAGTTATAAACAATAAACCACATGGACGAAAATCGTAGTTTACACTTTAATATACTTAAGTAATGATGAAAGTTTCGGCTAAAAATTAATTCGTAAGGACAACCGAGAGGGTGTCACGTGTTTTATTCAGTCTGAATAATACATGAGTATTCAGATGTATTATTCATAATGAATAATACAACATTCAGTTTGAATGATGCATTAATTATTCAGGGTCATTCCTAACATTTTAATTATTCAGGGTCGTTCCTAACATTTTATAGGCCTTGGATGAGATGTAAAACTAGGGACCTCGCTAAGTATGAAAAACCATTTAATATATTGTCTTTATCATAAAAATAACATATTCTTGAATTGAAGACACACTAGTAATTCATATGGGTTCTTCTAGTATTTTTTGACAACAAATTAATTAATAACTATATATTTCTAAGTTAATATTATCTACTATATCATTTTCAGATAATATTGTTAAGTCAAAAACATCCTATAAGATAACCTTTAATATATAAATAGTTAACATCATTTGAAGTCACAATGTTGACAATTTAGATAAACATTCAATATAATATACACCTTTAGAGATGAAGCTTTTGGTTCGCTCGTATACATTTGAGTCTTATAAAACATGAAGTATTTTATTATGAAGCCTAGACATTTTAGGGGTTCTATAAAATCAACTAAGTACTAAATATGTCAAGGTAACCAAGTAGTTTTAGACTTCAATACTAACTAAAAAACATAGATAGATCAATAATAAATACTATAAAGTGAATGACTAATTGATTTTTTATATATTGTTTTTTGCCAATGTAATTAATTAACATTTATTTTGTCCTTTAACATAATACGACATTCTTTTTTTTTCTTATTAATACTATATAGCAGAGTCTAAAATTTTGAGCCCCTATTTCTTGTGCCTTGGGCATACGCCCGACCCGCCCTCCCCTGGGCATGGCCCTGTAATTACTCAGACTAAATGTTGTATCATTCATCATGAATAATGCATGAACATTCGGTTTGAATAATCATGTATTATTCAGAGTAAAAGATACATGCGACATGTTCTCGATTGTCCAGCATGTCCTGATGTTCGTAATGAAAAATAAATTTTCATGTGAACGTGTTCCCTTAAACGGAAAAAAAATCTTATATGCTCGAAATCAAGGGTATTTATAGATGTACTGAAATTCATCATTGATTGCAACCTCAGGATGTAACCTTTTTCTTGTTTTTTTTTTCCTAGGAATGGAGTTTTTAAAATTTTCGTTCAATTGTTAAATAGAACATAATGAAGCTAGTCAAACTACAACTAGTTGAAAAGTATGATAAATAGAACACATTCACGATGGAATTGATAAAAAAAATATATATGTGTACATTGATTATTTCTTTATGTTATATTTTACCTTTTTGAAGGCACCAATATTTAAAGAAATTAGAACAATTTGATAATAATTTGATCCGATCTTTATAGCTAGAAATTTTACAACACAAAACTTGACAAAACCTTGTTGAGTTTACATAACTTCTGAGCATACCCTATATTTACTTCAATGTATATTTTATCGATAGTTAGAATCAAATATTGATCCAAACAGTTGCCAATTTATCTATGCAATTTTTAGTCTAAAATTATCATAAGTACATTGCTCCCAATTGTTTGATTATTTGATAGCCCGAGAACTGCTATCATATTAATATCTAAAAAAATCTAATCTATGAAGAGAACCATAACAAGAATAAAGTTGCTGAAAATAAGATTATTCAAGTACATTTATAAGATGGAAATACAAAATGAGAGATTTCGATGGCAAAGTTTGGTGGTTAAACCGAACGAGAACCAAAAGAAAGAAACACACAGTTAGAGAGAGAGAGAGAGAGAGAGAGAGAGAGAGAGAGAGTTATACAGAAATATTTAGTTAAATTTTTTTTTTTCTAAATAGAGTACGTATATTAATTTCATAATCCTAAATTTCAATAGTAATTATTTTTTTTTGTCAATTTTTAATTATTTTTTTTGAACGACATTTTTTTAATTATTACTTGAAATATAAATTTTAATAAAGTTCTATTAGAAGTATCTGATTAATTTTTATTTGTTTTGTGTTAATATATTTGTATTATTTAATTAACTATCAATTATTTTTGTCAAACTTATTTTTTTTGGTTGCCTACAAAAATACAATATTATAAATAAATCTTTTAATTAAATATGATATGATCTCCAATTTCTTGATTGTGATCCCCACAATCTTTTAAATTTTGATGGATTTATGCATTATAATTCACTTCAAAAACACGTGGTTGCTAAATTAAGATTTTTATCATTATTTATACTTTTATATTGTTGTTGACTCTTGAAATTCAGGTAGTAATAGTTCCCATCCATCTTTGTGAATAGCATTAAAATGAAGTTATAGGCATATACCAACCACCCGTGTGGAGAGACAAAAGTTGTAATGGAGGCCATGAAGCAAGAAGTTAGAATACCACTATTGGTTGGCAATGGGGATTTGGGAAGAAAGAAAGATGAGGATCAATACACCAAAATTGGCACTACTTCCTTCTTTAGTACTTGTTTCAATTGCCTCAATTCCCTTTCAGGTTTTAAAATTTCTTTTAATTCATTCTTTTTAACTCACAAGTCTTGAGAATTTTCTATGTAAATAAACCCTTGAATTGTTGGTCTAGCGATATATAAGTGAGTTACTGATAAAAAACAGCATTAGAGATGAGGAATGTTTGAGAGAATTTGTTTTATGTAAATATTATATGTTTTAAAACCTCATGTGTGAGTTTTCATCTTATGTTGCTTCTTAGGAGTTGGAATACTATCAGTTCCATATGCATTGGCATCAGGAGGGTGGTTGAGCTTGATGTTGCTCTTCGCAATTGCTAGCTCAACCTTTTACACGGGATTGTTGATCCAAAGATGTATGGATAGTGATCCAACAATAAGAAGTTATCCTGATATTGGAGATCGAGCTTTTGGGAAGACAGGGAGAACAATAGTATCAATCTTCATGAACTTAGAGCTCTACTTGGTTGCAACAGGTTTCTTGATCCTAGAAGGTGATAATTTGAGTAACTTATTTCCACATATGGATTTGATATTTATGGGACTCAAATTGGTGCAAAAAGTGGATTTGTTGTTCTTGTTGCGATTGTTTTACTACCCACAAGTTGGTTAAACAGTATGAGCTTTCTATCATATGTATCAGCGAGTGGAGTTCTAGCCTCTGTGATCATCCTAGGCTCAATCTTATGGGCATGAGCATTTGATGGTGTTGGCTTTCAAGAAAAGGGTAAACTCGTAAATTGGAATGGGATCCCCTCAGCTATCAGCTTATTTGCATTTTGCTACTGTGCTCATCCGGTTTTCCCTACCCTATATGCTTCCATGAGAAACCAACATCAATTCTCAAAGGTATACACATGTGTAACATCCCGTTACTTTTTTTATTTATGTTGTTAATAATAATATTATTATTAGTATTATTATTAGAGTTGTTATTATTATTATTAGGGTTAAGATTGGGTTACTTGCGGGTTAAGCAAAAGAGAGAGAAATAGGCCCGTTAAACTTAAATAAAAACCCTAGGGTTGTGATCTATTCCTCATTACGAAACTTGAGGTCTAAGATACGAGAGGGAGGGTACGGGAACGAGGAGAGATCGGGGAGAGAGGCTGCCGGATTCTTGCTTGCGTCGTAGGTAATCCCCGTTTTCGTTTCTCGTACGTAGATTAGGGTTCCGTAGTGGCGTCGTTTTATTGGGTTGGCGACGGTGGTACTCCACCGTTAACGCCGCCGTTGGTTGGGTTGGGATCGGTGGTGGCGGAGGTTGTTACCATCACCGCCGCCGAACTCCCTCCTGGTGGGTGACGCCGGTACGCGGCAACAGCCGTGGACGGCGGTGGTCGTGGGTCGTTCTATCGGATGCCGGTGAAAGCTAGCCGCCGTTGTGTGGCCGTAAGTGGACGGAGGCGCAAGGCAGCGGTGGTCGTGTGACCGCTGCTGCTGCCGATCGGGTTCGAGGGCCGGCCGGCGGCTTGGTGAATCCACCTCGCCATTGTGCCGCCGCCCTGTGTGCCGAGTATAGCGACGCCGGCACTAGCCGGCCGCCGCGTTGTTGATGTTTTTCCGTGACCGGCGGTGGCCGAAGCCATCCTCGGTCGCCGCTGCTTCTAGCGGTGTGGTGTGCGCCGGCGGTGAAGCCGGAATGGTCCAGCCGCCGCTGCTGTGCCGTGGTCGGGGTGAGCCAGCGGTGGTGGCGAGTTGGTCCGCGGCTGCCGTTGTCCCTCGGACGGAGCACGGTGGTGGTGGCGGGTCGCCGCCGCCAATACCGCCATCTCGGCCAACCGATAGCGGTGGGTTGGGTTTGGTCTAGTTCGCGACGTGTTGTGCTACCGTTCAACTCGGTTAAAAGGAAGGTTATAATTCTAAGTTAGTATCTCGTAACTAATTGTTAAAATAACGAGTAGGATATATTGTGCTTAATTTCAGAGTGGTTGCGTGGGTTACACTTGTGAGCGAGACTTTTCTTGCGCGTACGTGGCACATTGAGGTGAGTGGGTTTTACATGCGATATGTTATAATTGTATGTATGTATATGTGATTAATGATGATATGTTTCGATGGTTTGGGTTGTGTGATGGCCCGAAGGGTGGGAAACCACTGAGGCCGGATTGCGGGATGGTCCGGTGAACGGGAAACCGTTAAGCTGTATTTGATGAGGATGTATATGTGTATGTGCATATTAATTGTAATATATTGTATGTGAACTTACTCACTAAGCGGTTGAGCTTACCCCTCGTGTTTAATTGTTTTTAGGTACGAGTTCCGGTGTCGACAAGGGCAAAGCTCCGGCTTGAGGGTTTCCGGCTAGATGGCGTTCCGATCCGAATAGTGACTTTTATCACATTGACTTTTATTGTTTGTGGGATATTATTTTGTTTGACTTGGGAATTTTGGAACAAATATTTATTTGATAAATTATGCGGAGGTTTTTATTTCAAATTTATTCTTAAAATTTTTAAACGGGTTTTGGGTGTTACAACATGTTTGGGGACCGGACACCCTTAACCTTGTTCCATAAGTTGTATTAGGCATCATCATTGATGTACTTAATGCATCATAGATGCATTACTATATGCACGATGGGTTAAAATGAGAACTTTAAATAGTTTGAGAACCTATGAACCAACTATTTATATGTTATCCATTATCATGTGTGGGATCTTGGCCTTGTGACGAGGTCAAGAATGTGATGGTTGAATGATTTAGTAGCACTTGTCTCCATTATTTACTAAGTTTCTTTTACATTGCAAGTCTTGATCCTTTGCTTTGCCTTTTGTACAATTACATACTCATTGATGGCGGTTATTGGTTACCTTATGTTCGGCTCAAGGGCAGAGTCACAAATTACGTTAAACCTTCCTACAAATAAGATAAGCTCAGGAGTCGCCATTTGGACCACCTTGCTTACACCAATAGCTAAATATCCTCTAATGCTAACACCAATTGTTGATGCCATTGAAGCACAATTTTGATCTTGTTACAACACAAGGAAGTGTAGATTCTTAATTAGAACATTTTTGATGATAGGCACAGTAATTATAGCTATGTCACTACCCTTCTTCGGGTATCTGATGCCACTGGTGGGAGTGTTCTTAAGTGTCACGGCTTCAATAACACTACCAAGTTTATGCTACTTGAAGATTTCAGGTACTTACAGAAGGTTTAGTCTTGAGCTAGTGATTGTTGTGTTGATTATAATAATTGGTCAAATTATTGCAGTTGTGGGTACTTATGTGTCATTGGTGGATATAATAAGCCATTTATGAGCAACAAGTTCGCTTTGGATCAATGTTACGCATCCACTGAGCACCTATTTTTAAAAGCTTTCAAGTACTATTATATAGTTAAGATTTGTATTTATTTTGATATAAAACAGATGTATCATCTATCTTGTATTTACTTTTATTGGGTATTTAGGTTCTTTTCTTATAAATTAGATTATTGGGTATTTAAGTTCTTTTTCTTAAATTAGATTATTGGGTATTTGGGCCAACCTTAATTTTCTTTTAAGAAAGCAACAATTTTATTCAAATAAAAAGAAAACCCACCCTATTAGACACAATTAGTATTTATTCTTGTAAATGTTTTATTCTCTTGGTAGTTAGTTGTATATCTCCATTGTTATAGGGGGTGTATATGTAATTCTTTCTATTATTTATAGAGCTTATCTCCACCGTATGTGAGGTGGAGAGTCATATTATCATGGTATCAGATACCAAACGGTTCTGACCTTCTTTCTTCCCTCCCAATGGCCGATCATCTCTCATCTTCCTCCCCTCTGTTTCGCCCCTTCTACTTCTCCCATGGCTGCTTCTTCAGATTCAATTCTTCCCATGAATACCATTATGCACCTTATCACGAATCGTTTAACCTCTTCCAATTACTTGTTATGGAAAAATCAATTACTTCCGCTTCTTGCTTCTCAGAATTTGCTCACCCATATTGATGGTACTATTGGCGCACCGCCGCCTGAAGTGATCACTGACGGAAAATCGTCCCCCAATCCGGCTTATTTGACATGGCTTTCCACTAATCAACGTGCTTTGATTCTTCTCCATGCGTCCCTTACTGAAGAAGCTTTTTCTGAAATTGTCGGTCTCTCTACAGCAAGGCAAATCTGGGTAGCCTTAGAGGCTGCGTACAACAGCTCTTCCGTGGAGCGCATTCAAAATCTACGTGATCAGTTACGCCAGTTCTTGAAAGGTAACTCTACTGTTGCTGAATTCGGTCGTAAATTCAAATCTATATGTGACCAACTAGCGGCTATTGGACACCCTGTTGATGAATCTGATAAAGTCCATTGGTTTTTATGTGGACTTGGGGCCTCATTTGAATCCTTTTCCACTGCTATTAGAGCCTCACGATCCCATCTTAATCTTCGGGATGTAATTGCTCAAGCCGAGGGACATGAACTCTTCCTTCGATCTCTACATGGGTCTGGCACACCACCAGTTGCTTTCAATACTCAAACTACTCCCAACAGGGGTAGAGGACGGGTTTTTCGTGGTGGCAGGGGGCGTGGGCGTAGACCCCCTCATTGCCAATTATGTCGCACAACAGGTCATTTTGCGAAGACTTGCCCTCAACTTGCTACCTTTGCCTCTCATGCTCCTGGCTCGGATACTGATTTAGCGAAAGCGTTTCATGCTCAATGTCATGTTAACTCCGCTGGTCCTGATTGGTTTGTTGATTCTGGTGCAACGGACCACATGACTCCTTCAACGGCATCAATATCTCAACCCACTGTTTTTTTAGGAAATTCAAAGGTTTCTTTTGGGAATGGTAATGTTCTCCCAATTTCTCACACAGGTCATTCGATTCTTAATAACAATATAAGGTTAAGGGACATTTTAGTTGTTCCAAAACTTACTAAAAACCTTTTATCCATCAGCAAATTAACATCCGACAATCACATGGATGTCTTGTTTTCTCAACCTTACTTTTATATCCAAGATCGAACAACGAAGCGGGTTCTCGCTCAAGGTCGGTGTGATCGAGGTCTCTATGTTCTCTCCACTAAACCTCAAGCTTTTGTTGCTACTACCAGCTCAAGGTTAAAGGCCTCTTATGAACTTTGGCACTCTCGGCTTGGACATGTGTCCTTTGATACTATTTTACTTTTAAATAAAATGGGACATTTGTCGGTTACCTCAGTTTTACCGAAACCTATTGTATGTTCCCCTTGTCAATTAGCAAAAGCACACCGTTTACCTTTTGAACAAAATGAAAAACGGGCACTTGGGATATTAGACTTGATTCATTGTGATTTATGGGGACCATCACCAGTTGGCTTGGTTGATTATTATCGCTACTATGCGACTTTTTTGGATGATCATTCTCGATTTATGTGGTTTTTGTTGGGTTTTTGTTGGGTTTTTGTGGGTATCCTCGGATCAAACTGACTCGAGGATTATCTCAGATCTATCGAACCTCGCTGGTTTGATATATCACATAGGTTAATCAAACTGATAAAACCTACGCGATCAAAAACACGCTGTTTTCGATCTTATTTGTACGGAAGCGATAAAAGCTAAAAACCCATTAAGCCTAATGATTTTTAATCGTTATAGTTTTAATCCTATTAGTTTGGTTTAGATCAATTTACCTGGTTGCTTGAGAATAGATCCACCAATGATCGACCAGCGAACGTCCCTCTAGTAGAACTGTATGAAACCCGAACAAAAACTGAGATTCGACCGGGGAAGGATCAGCGCCGTTTTTGGAGAGAGAGAGAGAGGAGGGAAACTGAGAACTGGTTTTCTTAATTGAAAAGCTTGTTATTTTTCCTTAACCCATAAGCCTTATTTATATGGAGGAAAAATACAGTTTGTATGGAATCCAGTTTCCTTATTATAATTATCTCAAATCCTTTCCCTTTTTAATTAGCTGGAAAAGAATTTGCATACGATAATTACGATTATATATATTTATCTAATATATATAAACCTTATTAATTAACTATTATATATTTATTTATCTAATAAATATATAATATCCTAATTAATTAATAACCCTCCAACTTTGGTAATTCTGACTGAAATTACCCAACTGATTTATAATACACTATTATAAATCTTAATTCTCCATTTCGGGGTTTCATCTAACTTGTTCAACTTATAGGTCCTCACAGGTGTGACCCTCAAGTGTCTCGTAACATTGGATATATAATCACTTGGTTTGTCAACTCTGCACATAATTCCTAACAGACTCCCACTTGTGCAAGTTGGCAATACCACCTTTGACTATACGGACCTAAGGAGGCCCCTAGACAGGCACTTAGGCTGACCAGGTTACAAGAACTCTTATACCCAGACTGGTGATATAAACATTCCGTAAGGAATTGGTATCTATGAAACTACTGTTCATTGATTGGGTATATCTTGGCTTTTCCCTTTGCATCGCGATATTTCATCTATGAGTATGAGCTTGGAAAGTGTCAACTCTAAATACTCAAGATTCTGTTCTCTTGATTATCTGACTTTCATTGATAGGTAAACGACAAAGAACTAATCAGTTCGTTTGGGCATGGCCATGCACTTCATCAGTATACTTAGTCAGTCAAGATGGTCCCAGAAATATCTCTCTTCTGAGAAGAGGTGCAAATCCCATCTTGCATATCTGCCTTTGACGCCACGGCTTCCGCTGAATCTAGTTACACCCTTTATAGCCACCCTGTTACGGCGTAGCGGTTGAGTGCACTAAGAGTCCAGTAGTCCTCATGATATCAAATCAGATACCTCAGGTGATAGGGACAACCACTGTGAGATTCACTTATTACTTTATTCCAAGAAGTAATCTCAACCGCGGATCACGTCCGATATTTGCTACTCTATCAAATATCTGTGCAACTTTTAGTCTACAACACTTGTAGCTGTTATTCAGCAACTGATCATAACTACCTAAAAGTTCACAATGACTTTAACACCTTATCATGCTCCCACATTGATAAGTTGTCACGGACAGATTTTGAATGAAAAACGGAGACTGATTTCATTCCTGGATACATTAAAACATGCAAAATGTGAAAGTGATAAAGAAATCAATCTTGTATAGTCCATTTTACACGCTGTAATAATAACAAGATTGCATGTCTTTTCTTTAATAACTTTCATAATATCTATTTAACGTTTGTTAGATACTGGTCTAAAATAAAGTATCACCTATCTTTAGTTTAAACCCTTTGATTAAAGTTTACCAATCTAATCAAAGTGATAACCAAAAACACAAGTCTGTTTACTTGTATCTGCTAATTATTGTTTTGCAAACACCTCTTAAAACAATAATTAGTCTTTTATCATATTCCGTGAACTTGGAGACCTGGACTAACTTCCAGTTCCTGAATATGTAAAACTGCAACTTTCCTTAGTTGCTGTGTAGATGAATGATTTCTACCTGAAATCCGATTCCATTTGCAATCCTGGCAAATCTTACTGGAATCTTTATTTTGATCCAACACTTTAATTATTGATTTCTAAGGTCAGTCACGACCTTTTGTTTCATGGGTCTTGAAACTCTTATCCTTTTGACTAAAAGGGTAAATTATATCTTATGAATTCTTATCCTACCTGGATTATGAATTCCGAGATATATCAATAATTGCATCTTTTATTCTTTATCTGAGACTAGATAGAGAATAAATTGGGCTCCCACTTGCTTATATAAAAACTAACTATTACTCAAATTTTTTACTATTGACTTAGTCAAAACTTTGATTAGTCAATCCTAATTTCAAGTAATGAACCTTGAGAATTTCCCTTTATGAAACTTAAATGGATTTGGTCAAATCCTAATTCCAGATCTTGGAATCTTTCTAGTTTCATAAATACTGTTATTAACGTCATCTGAGTTAATATCCTAAATTCTCCTTTCAAAACATTTGAACAATAAAACTTGATCAAACTTGATTACTTAATTCTGAGAATTTCCTTTTATAAAACTTAACTGGATTTGTTCAAATCCTAATTCCAGAACTTGGAATCTTTCTAGTTTTATAAATACTGTTATTAACGCTATCTGAGTCAATATCCTAAATTCTCCTTTTAAATTTTGATCATAAAACAATTATTCATAAATGTTTTAATCTCAAAACACATTCCTGTAGAATCTCGTGTGTTTTGATAGTTTTTATACAAATCACTTCAATTTAATAGATTTTATTGAAGTAATTATAACAGGCAATAACTAGGATCATACAAACACTAAGCACAATCAGATATTTCAATGTCAAGACAATAACTTTTGAAAATAAAACCATCGAATTATAAAATATAATTATTCAAACATTGTTTAAAACATAAATCCCCAAAAACAACTGTTTTAAAAATTATAAATTCAAAATGTCTTGACTTAAATTATCTTGTACTTTGATCCTCAGCAACCTCTGGGCATTTCACTTCTGACCTCCTGCAATAATCATTTTGCTCTAGGTATCAGTATACTTGTAAATCAACAAGTAAGAAGTGACAAGTCAAAGCAATCTTAAATTTTCTGAGGTTTACATACCTGCTTCATGACGCTTAGGGCAGTTTTGCCTCCAATGACCGATCTCATTGCATATGAAGCAGCGATTCTCGGTCCTAGCTTTGTTTGGCTTAACCTTCTTGCCCTTGCCCTTGCCTTTGCCTTTCTTGGGTGCACTCTGGATGGCCTGGACTGGTCCTTTTCCTTTACTGGTGCTAGCTTGCCCATTCTTCTTCTTCACCCCTCCGTCTTTCACCATCAAGACATCCTTAGTCTTGTTCTTGTTCCCCATATTCAGTTCAGCTGTCTTTAGCATGGTGTGCAATTCTGCTATTGGTTTCTCCATGTTATTCATATTGTAATTGACTACGAAGGGCCTGTAGTCTTCTGACAGTGAATTGAGTATGGTGTCTGTTGCTAGCTGCAACGGAACGGGATGACCTAGCCTCTCCAGATGATCTAAGTGCCGTTTCATTTTCATGACATGGTCACTTACTGATGTTCCTTTTACCATCTTGCACTCATTGAATGCTTTGGTGGCATCGTAGCGTTCTGTACGAGCCTGAGTCTGAAACATGTCCCTCAGCTGGCGGATCATGTCGTAAGCATTTGTATTTATGAGCCCTGTTTGCAGATCTGGGCTCATAGTTGCTAGCATCAGACAGGCGACATCAAGGAGATCATCTGAGTGCTTCTTGTGGGCGTTTCTGGCAGCAGCCGGAGCATTTGCCGGAGGTGCCTCCCCAAGTGGCTCTTCAAGCACATACCACTTTCTCTCATGTCTGAGCACAATCATCAGATTGCGCTCCCAGTCGAGAAAGTTAGAGCCGGTCAGTTTATCCTTCTCTAGGATAGAGCGGAGGGAAAGATTGTTAGTGCTGGTAACAGTGCTTGCCATCTACACAAAATAAAACTTTTGGTCTTAGCAACTGTAAATAGACTAATTTCCAATAAAATATCAATAAACCCTTAAATGATCAATTTATTGGACTAGGATCCTTATTTCATACGTCCTGATGTGCGTAGTGTTCTTGCTCCACCAGACCCGTATTTATTTCGGTAGGTAAGGACTTTTACCAATCATGTCTAACTGACATGACTCCTAGATCTTTTTGGGATTATGGCAACTACCTGTGCATGTTTTAGTCCCTCTTAGTGCTTTTTGGCCTGGTACCACCCGGTGAACATTATAGTACCAAAACAGATCTCACCATTTTGGGGACCTGATCACTATACTCTGGCCGGTACCACCCGGAGATAATTCGCAGAGTTATGTAACCCCTTCAGCTTCAGTTTGAACACAGACGTTGAATGTGTGATCACTTACAACGCCTATGTACTTTACGCCGAAGGTGCCCCTAAATGGGTTGCACTACTGATCTATGATTTTCGGGGTTTTGAAAAACTTTACTTCCAGGATTTTGAAAAACTGATTGTTATAAAGGCTACTTATGTTTTAAACTAACTGTTTCAAACATACATGTAATTTTAAAACCAACTGTTCTAAAATCACTTGCTAGTTAAAACTAACTGTTTTAATAGCATATCTAGTTGATTAAAACTAACTGTTTTTGTCAACTCTGCCTTTTATATAAAACAATCATCTATAGGTTTTAAAACAAAACTATCGTTTTGAAAAGTTTAACGAAAACTAAAACCTATATACTCTATTGTGATGCAACCTAGTTTTAAATTAACAATTTTATTTAAAACTACTGGTCATGCAGATATCACAAAAACAATTAATCAACCATGCAATTAAATAATTAATCACGTAGTACCTAATTATAGTTTTTGCCAACGTTTCCTAGGGACCAATAATGACCTATACTATTAAAAGCTTCAAAAATCGCGTAGCTCCCACTGGCCTTGTCATGTTTTGTTAGTATTCCGGTAGTGATGAATTTTAGCAGCTCCCACTGGCCTCGTCATCCCGAAAGAATAAAACAAATATCTATCCTAAGGTCATTATTACATAAGGGGTTGTAAATGGCACGCAGGCCTCCCCGCAAATATGTCAAGGGTCTAGGTTGGCAAAACACTATAATAGATATAGATACAAACTCAAACTGGGATGTATATATAACTCAAGCAATCACGCAATTATATAAATAAGCAATATTATAATTACGAGAAATAAATCTGGATCCGTTAAAATTATCTTGTCTCAATTAAAACTTGGTTTTATTACAGATTCGGAAAACAAACTGTCTTATGAATCAAAAATATTTTAGGTTGAAAAATGGTTTTTAATTAAAACTGAGGTTTATAAACAATAAATCCTACTTTACAAAAACTAAAACCATTTTATCTAAAAATAATTCATTTACCCAAAAATTATATCAAACGGGTTTTATTGATCCAATTTTAAAATACTGGCCCTTAGTGTTTTAATAGTAAAACAAAAGAAAACATAAAATTAGGCCTATTTGAGAAACCGGTAAAATTTTAATTCCGAAACTCAACTGGTTTGAATAAATTTTATTGGATACAGAAAAAAAAAAATTTGGATAAGAAAACTTTTAAAACCAAGACAATTTCTTTTGGGCCATAACTTGGTCCAAGAATTGGGCTCTTGGGCCTGACAACGGAACTTGGCCCAAAACGGAAAAACCCTAGGGTAGTAACGTTTGCGTTTGGCTACCGTTATCCCCTCCGATCATCACCAATCACTTCCGCTGTGCAAAGACAGCGGTGTTTAGTGTCACCACGACTGTGGTTGTGGTCGGCGACGATAGCATTACGAGCCACCATCGATTATAGGATTGTTGCCGAAAAAGAAATCACCACCGCCTAGCTGGTGGTGCGGCTTGGCGGTTCGCGAAATTGCCGCCACCACCTCGCTGGTGGTTCGGCTTGGCGATCGCGAAATCGCCGCCACCTCTATCGATCGATTGATCGTTTGGCCACCATCACACGTTGCCATCGCCGTTTGTTCACTATTGCCACCACCACACAACCGTCGCCGCCTTGGCTGGCGATCGATTGAAAAACAACAGCCGCCATCGTCACCACCGATCTGGTGGCAGACCCCGTCGGCAACCGTCGCTCGCTTACCACCGGACTGGTGGGGCGACGATTGGTCTGTGGTTCTCGGCCACGATCGCGAAGACAATCCGGCCACCACCGTCCACCGCGACCACCGATCTGGGGTGCGGTCTGGTGGTTGATTACGACGCCTGACGCCGCCACCACGAACTGTGGTGCGGCCGGTGTTCTTGTGTGGGTCGATTGATTTCGAGAGCCAACCGCCGCCGCCGCCCGGCATGGCCGTAAGGCAGCCGGCGGCCTGGCAGGTGTTTCGTGGTGCTCCGATGATGTCAACGGCCTTAAGCCGCTGCCACCACCGTACCAACAACGCTACCACCGCCACCAAATCGTGGTGCGGTGGTCGATTATCACGACGCCGCTGCTATCACCACCGTTGCTGGTGGTGTGATTTAACAGCGTGTGCCGCCACCACCAATCGGGTGGTGCGGCTTGGTGCTCATGTGGCGAGATTTCACAGCCGGCGATCGGCCTGGCGGTCCGGCCAGCTAACTGCTGCCATTCCACCGCCGATCGTCGGTTGCGTGTTCTTGGTGTGTTCGAAGTGATAAAAATTAAAACTTTAAAACCAAAACGACCAATTTTAACGGATCACGCATAAATTGACATAAACAGGTAAAAAACTAAAACTAAAAACGATTTATTAACAATGGCTCTGATACCACTGTTGGGTTTTTGTGGGTATCCTCGGATCAAACTGACTCGAGGATTATCTCAGATCTATCGAACCTCGCTGGTTTGATATATCACATAGGTTAATCAAACTGATAAAACCTACGCGATCAAAAACACGCTGTTTTCGATCTTATTTGTGCGGAAGCGATAAAAGCTAAAAACCCATTAAGCCTAATGATTTTTAATCGTTATAGTTTTAATCCTATTAGTTTGGTTTAGATCAATTTACCTGGTTGCTTGAGAATAGATCCACCAATGATCGACCAGCGAACGTCCCTCTAGTAGAACTGTATGAAACCCAAACAAAAACTGAGATTCGACCGGGGAAGGATCAGCGCCGTTTTTGGAGAGAGAGAGAGGAGGGAAACTGAGAACTGGTTTTCTTAATTGAAAAGCTTGTTATTTTTCCTTAACCCATAAGCCTTATTTATATGGAGGAAAAATACAGTTTGTATGGAATCCAGTTTCCTTATTATAATTATCTCAAATCCTTTCCCTTTTTAATTAGCTGGAAAAGAATTTGCATACGATAATTACGATTATATATATTTATCTAATATATATAAACCTTATTAATTAACTATTATATATTTATTTATCTAATAAATATATAATATCCTAATTAATTAATAACCCTCCAACTTTGGTAATTCTGACTGAAATTACCCAACTGATTTATAATACACTATTATAAATCCTAATTCTCCATTTCAGGGTTTCATCTAACTTGTTCGACTTATAGGTCCTCACAGGTGTGACCCTCAAGTGTCTCGTAACATTGGATATATAATCACTTGGTTTGTCAACTCTGCACATAATTCCTAACAGTTTTATCCGCTAAAAACCAAATCGAGTTTTTATACTGTCTTTAATGTTTTTGTCACATTTGTTCAAACACAATTCTCTCGTAAGATAAAGGTTTTTCAAAGTGACGGAGGCACGGAATTTCTAAACCATAATGTCAGAAAATTGCTCAATGACAATGGCACTTTTCACCGCATCTCATGCCTGTACACTCCTCAACAAAATGGTAGAGTGGAGCGTAAGCATCGGCATATTGTTGAAACTGGGTTGGCGATATTATTCAATAGTCATGTTCCTCCATCATATTGGGTATATGCATTTAGTTCGGCGGTATACATCATAAACAGGTTACCAACACCGGTGCTACAAAATAAATCGCCATTCGAGATTGTTTTTAATCGAGCTCCAACTTACGACAATTTTCGACCGTTTGGGTGTCGAGTTTATCCATATTTGCGTGATTATGCGGATCACAAACTTTCTCCACGAAGTCTTCCATGCATCTTTCTCGGATATTGTTCTCAATACAAGGGTTACCGATGCTTTGAACCAACCACATCACGCATCTATATTACTCAACATGCTAAATTTGATGAAGAGTCTTTTCCTTACAGTGGTGATGTGTCTCAAACACCATTACATTTCTTGCAATTAACAAATTTTTTAGATGATTGCCCTCCCATTTTTCGTGATGCCTCATCTACCACGATTCATAAACCGCCCTGTCCACCTACATCTTCTTGTGGGTTGTGTGATGATACACAAGCACCACCAGTTACTAATGAACCGTTCAATCCAACTCCTGTCACCAACCCGATTTCAGAAGCCCAACAACCATCTTCTGATCCTAACCCGGTTCAAGAAGCACCAATGCCTGATGCTGTTACGTCAACTTCTCATCCGCCTGCTAGCAACACTCCTCCTATTCAAACGGTTCCAACCACCCAAACATCTGGTCACCCAATGACAACACGCTCGAAGGCCGGTATTTTTAAACCTAAACATCGGGCTAATTTGGCTCACGTTAATACACATAGGCTTTTCTCAGCCTTATTTGCTTCCACAGACCCGAAGAGTTTTAAAACTGCCGCTCAACATCCAACTTGGATGAAAGCCATGCAACAAGAGATGGATGTTCTCCATCTTAATAACACTTGGACGTTAGTACCTCGTCCGACCGATCATAATGTGGTTGGTAGCAAATGGTTGTTTCGTACCAAATATCATGCTGATGGTTCCAATGAGAGACATAAGGCTCGTCTGGTTGCCCAAGGGTACAGTCAAATTCCGGGCTTAGACTATCACATACTTTCAGTCCGGTTGTTAAAGCTTCAACCGTCCGCATTGTTCTTTCATTAGCGGTTATTAACGGGTGGAAACTTCACCAACTGGATGCTAATAATGCCTTTCTTCATGGCAATTTGGGTGAACTGGTGTTCATGGAACAACCACCAGGTTTTCGAAATCCTCAACTTCCCAATCATGTGTGTCGCCTTAACAAAGCTATTTACGGCCTTAAACAGGCCCCTCGAGCATGGTTTCATCGGCTTAGTTCTTTTCTTGTTACAAATGGATTTGTATGTAGCAAGGCAGATACATCCTTGTTTGTGTTCAAACGAGACTCCTGCATTTTATATCTGCTTGTCTATGTCGATGATGTGATTCTAACAGGAAATCAAGAACCTGTCATTCAATCTTTCATCGCCAAGCTACACAAGGAGTTTGCCATCAAAGATCTAGGCAACCTAAATTATTTTCTTGGACTGGAGGTAACCTATACGGAGAAAGGTTTATTTCTCAGTCAATCTAAGTATGCTCATGACATCTTAGATCGTGCAAATCTTCTTGATTCCAAATCGGTTACCACTCCCCTTGTTGCCAACACCACCTTTGTCACCAGTGGTCCCTTATATCATGATCCTACCCACTATCGCTCCCTTGTTGGTGCTCTTCAGTACTTAACCATCACCCGTCCTGATATCTCATATGCGGTCAACCAGGTTAGTCAGTTTCTCCAGGCCCCGACTATTTCTCATTATCA
The DNA here is from genome assembly GCA_030169165.1 of Centaurea solstitialis. Taxonomy (NCBI): domain Eukaryota; kingdom Viridiplantae; phylum Streptophyta; class Magnoliopsida; order Asterales; family Asteraceae; genus Centaurea; species Centaurea solstitialis. The sequence goes on from CM058041.1 coordinate 68,678,365, forward strand.
AGGAGTCAAACGGATCCTTCGGTATATTAAAGGCACTTTGTCGTTTGGTCTCACGTTCTCCCGTCCGTCATCTACAACTATTCTTGGTTTCTCAGATGCAGATTGGGCGCGATGCATTGAGACGAGGAGATCCACATATGGTTACTCGATATTCCTAGGAGGAAATCTTGTATCCTGGAGCGCCAAGAAACAACCCACAATCTCACGTTCCAGCTGTGAATCTGAATATCGAGCAATGGCTAACACTGCAGCGGAACTCATTTGGATAACTCATTTATTACGTGAACTCCATGCCTTACCCACTATGCGGCCAACTCTTCTATGTGATAATAAGAGTGCTCTTTTCCTAACTCAAAATCCGGTCTCCCACAAACGAGCCAAGCATATTGATCTCGACTATCATTTTATTCGAGAACTCGTTTCCTCAGGTAAACTTTACACCAGGTTTGTTCCGTCCAAGCTCCAGGTGGCAGATATTTTTACGAAGAGTCTCTCGCGTCATCAATTTGAGTTCTTTCGGAATATGTTGCGCATTGGTCCACCACCGCTTCGCTTGTGGGGGGATATTAGACACAATTAGTATTTATTCTTGTAAATGTTTTATTCTCTTGGTAGTTAGTTGTATATCTCCATTGTTATAAGGGGTGTATATGTAGTTCTTACTATTATTTATAGAGCTTATCTCCACCGTATGTGAGGTGGAGAGTCATATTATCACACCCAAGGGGGATACAAAGAACCAGGCACCAACAATAGCCAAAAAGAGGTTTTGCCAAGCAGCTGCAGATCACCTTGAAAACCAACAACAACGAACACGACCCAACCAAGCAAAACTCGAATGCTAACCAACCAAAAATTGCCTTGGCTTTAAAAGCTAATAAACAAAAAAAATTAAAAATAAATAAATAAAATTTGGAGTGCAATCGAACCTTAGACATTTTATACATAATGCAAGGTGTTAACCAACACAAGACATGAGTTTTAGCTTCCCTTAGGCTTCTAAACAAAAATTTAAGATAGCTCCTCAAAACTTTTTAAAGTGAGTCTAAAGAAAAGTTCTATATAACTTCTAAATAAAATAAAAAATGTACGTAGATCCTGGGACCTATCTAACTAGTAGGTAAATTCGGTCTTGCTTTTGGTGCATGTTCAAACATAAAGAACTGTATTAATACAAAAAATTGCATAGGTTAATAGAAGACTTCTGATAGACATAATATGCATTCTGTTAGAACCTGACTGGTCCGTTTGTAAAGAAGTCAGGGGCGTCTTTTGATATTATGTAATAGTTAGTTTTAAAACAATACTTTTGTGCGCCTCTTGAAAGAGTCATAGACTCTAGGGGCTATTTTGTAACTTCGGCTCTATATATAGGGGTCGATAGTTAACGTTATTAAATGTTCTTGCAACTAACAACTCTAGTCATATGCTTTGTCGTATTGTCGTGTTCTTCATATTACTTGCATATCTGATTGCTTGATCCATTACATTGCATTCTTGTCGATTATCGGACTCACAATTGGTATCAGAGCGCGTGTTTTGGTAGTTTTGGACAGAAATCTGACGTTGTTTTTGATCTCCCGAATCGGAACATCAATTCCCGAATTGGACACAAGTGTCCCGATTCGGAACATTTGATTTCCCGATTTGGAAATCTCAAACTCCTGAATCGGATCTTATATCTCCCGAATCGGATCTTTTGTCACTCCCGAATTGGAAATCTGAACTCCCGAATCGGGACTCTCATTTCCCGAATCGGGATTTGGCTTAATCTCCCGAATCGGGACTCATTCTCACTCCCGTATCGGGACTTGCAACTCCCGAATCGGGACTTGCAGTCTTTCCCGCCTTAGCCTTTCTTTTTGAAATTCTCGAATTTCTATAAAAGGAACGCTTTAAGCGCGGAAGCTCTGTCCAATCAAAAATCACCATCTACTCAAAACAGATCCTATTTCCGAGGACGCAATGTCTAAAGAAATCGTAAGTATGGGCTCAGATGATGAAGGCCCTTCCGCCATGCAAGGACACTGCCTCATGGCTGACTTTGAGGAACCATGCATATCTGGTTCCCCTAATGATTCAACTGAGGAAGAAGCAGAGGTAACTTCAAACTCAAATCTGTTAAATAGAGTTGAACTGTTAGAATCTGAAACTCTAAGACTTGAGAGCCAACTCCAAATGGAAAGAGCTCTCGTCGCAAGATTCAGAATTGAGAGTGCTGTTTACAAATGTTCCTTGGAGGACCTTACCCTGAGTTATGACAGATTAGAGCTTGAATCTGGGATTAGAGAATCTAACCTGGAAAACAAGCTCATCTCTCTTCAAAGTTCTCATGACGAAATTGAAAGCAGTCGTGAGGAACTCAAGCTCAAATTTCACATTCTTTCTATGGAAAGAACAAAACTGTTTACAAAAATAGAAGAGCTTGAGGAAAACAATCTAAAGAGAGGACAATCTGAACATACCTTAAGTCTACTTACCAAGCAAACCACTCAACATCCCTTTTATAATGCCAAACCTGGGTTGGGACATTTAGATAATCATATTCTTGAAAAAGCACCTGCACATCTATACAATTTTGATAATATGAGTGCTTCCAAACCGACTGTTAGAGGATCAGACAATGACAACTATGTGATGCAGACTGTGACCTTTACCGAAATCATAGACGGAAAAGTTGTGTCTTATACCACCAGTCCTTCAAATAGTTCAACCAATAGTCCTCCTTCCAGTCCTGTTGCAACCGGTCCCATCTTCACTCCTGCTAGAAATCCTGATAACACTTTCTCAGACTGGGAGGGCATCAAAGCTAGAACACCTAAGATAGCCATGCCTCCCATCAACTATGAAAATCTGAACTCTAGTTACGACACTAGGGAGATAGATACATCTTTGGATGCTGATGTTATCCAATCTTTGGATTCTTCCGCAACTCAGCCTCCAGCCCCAGTATGTCTAGAGAGAGAAGTGTTCCTTCTTAGATCCAAAGTTGTAGAACTGAAAGCCTGTCACCATAAGATCAAGAACCTTGAATCAATTCTTTCTGAAAAAGACTGCCTGATTAATTCATTGGAACATAACTATCTTGAGGCGAATGCTGAAAGGATAGGTATGTCAAGCCAATGTGAGACCGCAAATTTTACTGGTACAACTTTTGAAATTGAATATGCGGATCTCCAGATGCAACTCATTGTCCTAACTGTTTCAAACAGAATTGAAAAAGAATTCTTTTACGAAAAGGAAATGATGTATGCCCAATACTTTACTAATCAGGATTGTCAAATCAATCGATTGAACGATCGATTGTCTCTGTTAGAAGAATCTGATCCTTGGTCCTCAGGTACCAGTAGAACACCCTTCACACCAAACTTTAGGACAACCAAGCCTAAACTCATATTAGATCCAAATGTCGTGTATGATGTGAAGGTATTTTTAAATGCTGATGATCCTTCTTCAGGTTATATTCCACGAAAACCTGTTTTGCCAAAGGCACCTGCTGTAAAGCAAATCAGTTCTCCCAAGCCACTCGCATCAGTATCTGTGATAAACACTAAAGGTGAAACTTGTGACGGTACTGACAAAGGGAAGTCAGTTAAGCCTCACACACCTACAGTAACACAAACACAGCATTCAAATACTAAGGATGCTAGTAGCTTGGTGAAACCCATTAAGGGACTAAACTTTCATTCTAGTTCATTTGATGTGGGTGAGAACTCCAAACCCAAACAGCCTTTGAATACTTCAAAACCTGTTTTTCAAAAGGCCCCACAAATCAAAGGTGGTCAATCCACTCTTGCTAAACCATCACCCAACTCACAATTTGCTACTCATGCATATGGGAGAACTGGTGATGGGGCAGCAAATGTGAAACCACGGAGGAGGAGGAGGAGAAATCGCAAGAAGAATAACTCTTTTACTGCTTTTCCAAAAAGGGGAGGTCAAGATCATTCTGTTCTTGGCTACAACCCACGTAGTTGTAATTTAAACTTGAACTCAAAGTCTGTAAACTCTAATCGCTCTGCGAATTCTGAAAACTTTACAGCTTTTAGAAATCAAATTTGTTCAATGTTTGATAATTACATGCGTGTCGATTTGCCTAGTAATGCCAATACTTATCGCAAGTCAAGTGGTCCTCCCAGGAAAAGAAGTAACAAAATGGCAAAGCAAAGTGCTTTGCCTCCTGTGAAGTCTCCTAAGCCTAAGGAGAAATCCGAAAAGGACACTTCATCGGAAGTTTTAACTGTGTCTAATGCTAGGAAACCCATGTGGCAATGGGTTCCTAAACAGCCAGTCTCCTTATATGCATGTGCATAGGGGGAGCCTCGGTGTTGCATACACCTAGGGGGAGCCTCGGTGTTGCATACACCTAGGGGGAGCTATTGTATAAGTGTTGTGTTACTAACACTATCGGATCCAATCTGCTATGGATACCATTCCTACTTTTTCTTGCAGGTTGTAGAACCGAAGTACGGCTTCTGAATACTTCAGTTCAGGACCCGATGATCAATTTTACGACTTCTGATCACCTGTGTCAGAACTCATGCAAAATCCAAAGCAGGTTTGAGGCACTCGAGAAGACTGATCAGGCAAAGACAAAACGGCTGGAAGCTCTTGAGAAAGCTGACAAAGCTCGCCGTGCCGAGATCGAGGCCCTCAGAAAAGCCGACGAGGAAAGGGAGATACAACTGGATGAAGCCAGACGCTTTATCAAAGGCAAGTTCCAGGAAGGGGAGCGCCCGTCTTTCGGCGATTCGAGCCGCTCTCCTACTCCCGTCCTCCGTCTCCAACCACCACCTATAGCTGAGGAGTTTCCCGGCTTTGTCTCTGAAGCCGAGCACCAGATTGTCATCGCTCAGCTCACCACTCAGAACGATGCCCTTCAGAGACAGGTGGATCAGTACAAGCAGCTGGTAGCCACGAGGGATATGCAGCTGGAGATCGCATTGCGGAGGATCCGCGAGCTTGAGGAAACTTGCAGGTCTCAGGCTCAACCCTCCAAGCGCGGGCATGATGATCCGGACGACGCCGCCAATCCTCATGAGGGGGAGGGTCCGTCCAAGAGGGCTCGCCTAGACCTTCCCTCCGGCTCCGGAACCGCCGCCGATGACACACCAGTTGACACCACTCCACCTGCAGATCAGCCTGCCGATATTGCAGATCCGGCAGATCCTGTGAACGACGATTCCGATGAAGAGATCCCGGCAGAGGCAGCGAACTGGAGATATGAGGCTATCCCCGTGGGTACGACCGTCCAGTTTCCTCACGAGAAGGTGACTCCTGCCATTGACCTGATCGATCCAAACACCGCGCCGATGGATCCTTCCGACCTTCGTATCTCTGACGAGGGAAGGAAGATCCTGAACCAGCATGCCCAGAGCCTTCGGTTTTGGAAGAGATCAGATGACGTTGTCTCTGGTACGGAGTACGACGCCTTTCTTCCCACGGTACAGACGCCAGAAGCTTTCACAGGTCAACAACCGATCAGACTGGGTTGGAACCACACCGTCATTTTCAGGCCCTTCCTGGAGGAATCCTTCACACGGATTTTCCAACAGGAAAGCCTCTTCTCGTGGTCCAAGAAGGTCTTCTTCGGCCTATCTCATGTCAAGAAGCGTCGCCGCCGTACCGCGTACATCTACCAGAGGAAGCTTAGCTGGAGCGAGCATGGGCAGATCAGATGGAAGCTCAGATTTACCAAGGTAACTGATGTCCGACCTTACAAATTTGGACACCAGTTATTCCTTGAGTTCCATGTCCGTATGTACAACCCAGGCAAGCCCGACGGAGAACTCAGAGACTTCATGTTCACTGAAGCCGATCTGGACAGCATAGATCTCGATGATCTTCTCACTTTGATCAGACACCTTGAGGGCCCGATTCTGAAACCAGGCTACTTCAGAGACGGTCTGGAAGTCCTCAAGAGATATGTACGCCACTCGATCAACCTCGCGCATCTCACAGACTATCAGATGGCGATCGAGAGCAAGCAACAGAAGGTAAATCTTCTCCGTCCCAACCTGGAGGCAAATCTACTGGACCAATACATGCCCTACTTCCCAACGGAACTCCCAGAGCATGGTGTTGTGTACATCACCTTCAGGAAGAACCAGCGGAGATTCATGCGCTTCAGTGAGCTGTCTAGCTTCTGTGACGGCACTCTGCTGTATGTTTACAACGGGATGAAGCGTCGTCTGATGGAGGAGAATATGCCTATGTACAAGGGGACTCAGTGGAAGAGAAAGCTGAAGGAGGCCCTGAATCTGATCGAGGTGAAGCTTAAAGAAAGACTGATGCTGAGAAGAGTGGAAACTGCGATGGAGCTCCGTACAAGATCGATCCGCGAATGGGACGAGTACCTGCAGCTCTCGCAGTGGGAACCAGCATTGAAGTATCCGCCGCCTTTCTGACTTCTTCCCAAAGGGGGAGATTGTTAGAACCTGACTGGTCCGTTTGTAAAGAAGTCAGGGGCGTCTTTTGATATTATGTAATAGTTAGTTTTAAAACAATACTTTTGTGCGCCTCTTGAAAGAGTCATAGACTCTAGGGGCTATTTTGTAACTTCGGCTCTATATATAGGGGTCGATAGTTAACGTTATTAAATGTTCTTGCAACTAACAACTCTAGTCATATGCTTTGTCGTATTGTCGTGTTCTTCATATTACTTGCATATCTGATTGCTTGATCCATTACATTGCATTCTTGTCGATTATCGGACTCACACATTCACTCATATATACTACTAAAAAATATGTACATAGATGAGATCTAGCAAGATGATGAGGTGAAATCAATGGGATTTCAAAAGGTGAGGACCTCAAAGCTCAACAAAGGTGGAAAAATTGTGTGAATTTATTTAGTATATATATAAATATTATATATTTTAAAAAAATAATGTTATGAAAACAATTTGAGACAAATGCGTGATTGTTAATAAGTCGAGCAAAACTTGTTTATGTTGAGTTGGAGTTGATTTCCAACACAAAAGAGAACTCATATAATTTAACGAGTTGAGTTCTTTAACATCGACGTTCGACTTTTGTTGTTCGAAGACTCATATTTCAAGCTGAGTCAAGCCTAGCTGATCCATAAGAACATATATCTTTTAAAGCTGAAAATGTTATAAATAATACACCCAAACATAAATTAAAGTTGCTTTTAATACAAGGTATCATCAAGCTCAAAAAAGTTGCATCTCCTATACACACGTGTATATGATTTGTTTATATATGATTTGTAATTATAAAATCATATATAAACTAATTGTTTGTATCTTTTCCTACCCAAGTGGGACGATGATATACCACACCAAACATTATTTTCAATTTCAACGTTTCGAATATAAATTTCTTATTCATCCACATTTTGTATAAGGCAATTAATATATCAAAATGATGTTGTCACATAGGACTACACAAATCCATACACATCTTTACACTATGTGTTTTCAACCCGACTTTGTGTATCAGTCTGAAATGGGCATAAGCACATATTTTCAAGAAAACTAAGATGATAAAATACAAGAATCATAAAATAGGATTATCGACTGGTATGATGCAACATATGGCCAAGAAGAATTATCTAACTGACAACTTAGAACAACAAATACGGTTGTTATTCGTGAATGTGAAGTATAAATTTTATAATAAGAATGATCATATTTTATAGTTACTTAAATTTTATATTACCATATTTGTGTTACAAGGGAGAATATGAAACTGAATATACCTTTTTATTGGTACACAAGATTGAATGATTTTATTAAGAATTAAAAAATGTTTTATGACAGATTTGATGGCTTTTTTTTTTTTTACAAAAGTAACGAACAAATTAGTAAGACAAAAATAGTGGTATTTTACTTCGAACTTATAGACGTAATCCACATTTTAAACAAGATATTTTCGGAAAATTTTATATAACAATAAACCACTAGGAGAACATACTTTTTCCTTGAAATATTGTTTTTGGAACTAAAGTAAATTACAAAAGTGGTAATAACAAAATATAAACAATCACCTTTTTTACGTTACTTTTACCGTTTAAAGAGTTAATAATATAATATTTTAATCAGTTCATATGTTTCATGCCTAACCAAAATAAAATAAGAGGTTAGTGGTTCTTATCTTATTAAGGAATAAGGATAAGATTAGAACTAATATATTAAAATAAGAGTAAATTTCAATTTTCGTCCCTGACGTTTGATCATTTTAACGGTTTTCGTCCCTCACCTTTGTTTTAACAGATTCATCCCTCACGTTTGACACCTTGCAACGGTTTTCGTCCCTCATCTAAACGACCGTTAACTTTTTCTGTTAAGTTCAAATTAATGAATGGTATTTTTAGTCATTTTATTTGTTTTCTTGTTTTTGCAAAATCCATCAAACTTTAAGGACTTCATAGTAATTATGTATAATATATATATATATATATATACATACATACACACGTTTACGTTCTCCAAACCACCACCACCACACCTACCTTCTCCAAACCACCACCACCGCCACCGCCAAAATATCGAAAACCCAAACCCAAAAAAATCAAAAACCCAAAAAATCGGATCTAGAAGTGGAACGAAGGAGAGAAAGAGAGAGAGGTCGCCGGATTTGGGTTTGGGGGAAGGGGGAAATGTTTGTAGGTGGCAGCGATGGTGTGACCGGAGAAAGAGGAACGATAGAGAGAGGTCGCCAGATCTAGGTTTGGGGGGGGGGGAAGGGGGACACGTTTGCAGGCGGCGGTGGTGGTGGTGTGACCGGAGAAGGGGGAACGACAGAGAGAGGTCTCCGGATCGCCTTGTTTATCGGCGGTGCTGGTTGCTTTTGCGGGTGGCAGTGATGGTGGTTGTTTTAACAGGCGGTGACAAACCACAGTGTGACGGAGAAGAAGAGGTTGGAAGGGGAGGGAAAGTGGCGGGAGGGTGTGATCGGGGTGGCGGTTCGCGGTGGGTGGGAAAGGCAGTTGATCGCCGGCGGGGTGATCCATTCGTACGTAAACGTGTATATGTGGGCAAGTCATATACTGTCGGTTCCATTTATTTACGTATCGTACACCCATCGGAAACCCTCTCGCCATCGGCTGACGACCGCTGCTCCAACGTCCATTTCTCCAGCGGCTTATTTATAACACCCTAAATCCGGAAACACAGGTGATAACACCAAAATTATACATGTTTTGGTTGAGTTTAATTGTATGGCTTTACCCCATTTCTCACCTGTTTCTGATCATTTCACTCAACAAATGAGCTTATTATTGCTTTTGATAGGATTTGGAGGCCGTGGAACGGAAAAGTACGAAAAAGGCGAAAAAACGTGAAAAATGCACAATATCAATCCAGTAGCTATGTGGCGATCGCGAAACTCCAGATCTGGTGCCGCCAAGTTCGACAAAGATGAAGACCAGGGTTTGACCTAAGTGTCTGGCACCGCGAAACCGCCGTCTGGCGAACGCGAAATGGCCCCTGGACGCCTTCTTTTAAATACCAGTCTCCTCCTTCAGTTCAAAAAGACGAAGCAGAGACGAGGGGAACGATAGAGTAGAGAGTGAAAGTCTGAGTGGTGCCGATACGCTGCGTGGTTCGATCTTCGATCATCCGTCGTTGGACTGTCGGTATCATGTCTGTGTCTACTATCGTTTTTTCTGTTTTAATTATGATTAGTGAGTAGTCTTTTAATAGTGGTACTTGTTATGGTCGATGAACCAGTGTGGATGATGATTTCGTAATTTAATGTTTATTGGTCTGTTTTTGGTTGATTGAATGTGTGCTGTGGTTCCGATTTGATTCATATTGTTTGGCTATTTGAATTCGTTGATTGGGTGTATCTGTTTTAACCTGAATAGATAGACTCCGATAGGATAATCAATCTCTCTTGACCTACCCTTCATCCCGGAGAGTTGTGTTAAGTGGTTACTCAGATCGAGAGCGACCAGATAGTAAAATACCATGCAATAGAGATAGGATTGGGTTACCGGTGCTAGATTGTCTGACAAATATTCTATGTATTGGAACTAGGAGGATCAAGACCTAGTTAATAGCCATATTCATCATATGTTAGGGTGTCCTAGACTTAAAGTCCTACAATAACCAAAACAACCAAACCTTTGGTCTATTTAAATCATCCACTTGGGGATTCACTATACCATGATAAGTACTACTGTTTTCTTTCATAAAGTTTTAATCCATCGTTTAATCGCTTTCTTAGTTCATAGTTAATTTAGTTGTCTTTTTAGTATTAAAACCTTTTTCACAAAAAAACCCCCAAAAGCTTTAGGTTAATAAACTGATTTAGATTAATAATCTACGATAACTTGACCGTTCCCAGTGGTATATACGATACCTGGACCTCCCGGTTTGTTTGCACCAAATCAATAAACCCAAAGACCGGATGGAGAGCCGCGCGTTTCTATCGTGGACCGAATACTCCAATTCATGGATACATAAAAGAAGCTAAACGATGAGGTAGGTTCGTACTTACGTAACCACCAAAGTACTATCCAGAATTTGAAATTGCAGGTTGGTCGTGTTTCGCAAATGTTAAGTGAAAGGACTCAAGGGGAGTTGCCAACGCAAACCCAAGTCAACCCGAAGGTGGAGAATGCGAAACCGATGCTCATGATGACCGGAGAACCATCAAAGACGAAGTGGACGGACATCTACACGAAGAAGTATGTGGAGAGCGATAGTGGAAGTGAGCCCGATTATGCCACGGATTACGACTTGGAGGGGTTCACCATTTCGTTCGAGCATCAAGGACTTAAAGGACCCGTTGCTTCAAGTGATGATGAGGAGGAAGATGGAAAGCAAGGTGGATACGTGGAGTTCGTGATACCGAAGAAAGAGGATAAAGGCAAAGAGAAAGAGAAGGAGAAGGCGACGGAAGATGAGCTCACCTATATTGCACTTATCAAGCATGATCCGGGAAGTTATAGTTTACCAATTTCTTGTCATAAATTTAAGGGTCTTGCTTTAGTAGACACAGGTGCCGCACTTAACATGATGCCTGTTTGTTATTGCAGGAAAATGGGAGTCAAGAAGGTTCTGCCAACAGACTATCAATACCGAGGAGTGAACGGATACATGACAAAGCCGTTAGGAATAGCGGAAGGAGTCCCGATTTGCATTGGCAACTTTGTTTACTTTACAGACTTCGTCATAGCTAATCTTCCAAAGGATACGGAGATCCCGATAATCCTCGGGAGATCTTTCTTGCACACCGCTCAAGTGAATACCGATATGCGAGAAACCAAGTGACGAGCTTGGGGTATGGAGAAAATCGGATTTACTTTGACCCTAACGGAGAGCCGGTCACACATCTCGATGAACCATATGAAGATCATTCTCTAGCCTACAAGAAGAGCACGAACCGCCCGTTACTCCCTCATGAACACACGGAAAGAAGACGGAGGATTATCCGAACCCGATACGTCAAAAGGAACAAACACCCAATGGGCTGGGACCCTCCAAGAAGGAATACAGAAAAAAGAGGGGCTCGTCATCCCGACGTGCCAAGAAATGAGTCGAAAAAGGGGTCGAGCTCTAGACCCATTCAAAAACGAAGCGCTTCTCGGGAGGCAACCCGAGCTTTTTCTTTCTTTGTGCATTTTTATGTTTTCGTGTGTGTTTTCGTTAATCTTTTTGTTTGATATTGCTTAGGTAACCATATGGAGGGGATAAGAACCAAAATCGAGCAAATCCGACGTGCGATAGAGTTTTTGAAAAGTTGGAAACAGAAGGCAATTCGCGATCGCCAGTTTCCAAATTTGGCGACGCGAGGTTGGTCAGGCTGGGTACAGGTTAAAATTTTCGAATCTCGCGACGCGAGGGAGCCGTTTCGCGACGCGAAGCCTTTAAAAACTAGGGTTAATTTTTCGAAAACCGCCTGTTTGGCGACGCGAAAGTACCAGTTTGGCGACGCGAAAGTACCAGTTTGGCGACGCCAAACCAGTGCAGACGGGTTTTTAACCCTCTTTTGCTCACTTTTTCCAAATACACAACTCTAATTTCCTTTAGGCGCCGCGAACCCTTCTCACATTTTTGCGAAATCCGACCTTTTTGAGCTTCAATTTCTTCATTCACCATGAACAAGGTATGTTTCCCAACTTTGATTTTATGAGATTAGCTTGATTTTGTAAGTGTAGATCTTGTTTTGGGCATCAATGGTGTTTGTATGCTTTTATGGATTTGACATTGTTCTTGAGACACCATTGATTGTTAGAGCTTATTGATTGATGCATGCCCTATATTGTGATTGAAATTTTACTCTAGCATGCTATTTGATTGTTTAATCTAGTGATTATGCTTTGATGATAAGTGTGGGGATTTTGATGACATCAAAATCCCCCATTCTTGCTTAGTTAGCTAGATTAGTTTGTAATTGAGGTTGGACTAAAAGTTCAAGTGTGGGGATGTTCCACATCCCCTTTGATCTTGGTTTTTCATGTATACATTTGCTAGTTGAACTTATTAGTCGTGGAAGTTTTGTCTCGTTAAATTTGATATGATTGAACCTTGTCTTGCGTTTATTGAATAAAAATTCCTAAGACAATGGTATTTGGATTTTGTAGAGACAAAGAACCCGCTCGTTAATTTCCACCGCAACCAACTTCCGTGCACCGGATGGGAGTCACATTTTCACCTATTTCATGAATGACTCAACTTTGAATGCTCCGAAACGGGAGGAATACCGGGATACCGGAATGACACAACTTTGAATGCACCGAGGAGAGCCGATTGAAACCTCCTTAGATCTATGGGGGTTGAGAACGAAATCAATGCGACTTTCGAAAAGCACGCCTACGATGAAGATGGCACCGAGTACTATATTTGCCATGCATGGGAACGCGTCTTCGACATTTCCGAGACCCTCTACCGCGAGCTTATCGTTGAGTTCGTGGCCACGTTCCGTTTCAATGCGATCAAGGCCCTTGAGGAATTCTATCAGTCGTGCATAACTTTCCGACTCGGGGGAGTTTGGAGATCGCTTTCATTGGTGGAATTTGCCGTTGCCTTGGGGATATATACCCAAGCAGAAGTGGATGCTCCCGGATTCGTGGAGTACATGTGGGCGACCGCAAGGAGTCCGGACGGTTTCGATCCTCAGATAGCTTGGGCAATTTTGGGTGAGGGTGACTATGGTGGTAATCTCAAGGTGAAGGGCTTCCTTACTTCTTCAGACCGACTTCTGCACCGCATGCTTATTCACGCGGTGAATGCTCGTTTCTCGAGTGAGGAAAACGTTTCTGTGTACGATCTTTGGCTTCTTGAGCAGTTTTCTACGGAGGACAAGTATCCGAATGCTCCGTACCTTATTGACGTACAACTCGCTAAGGCGAGTGGTTATCGCGAGGGTAGTCGATTGGTTGGTGGCCAGTACGTAACGCTCTTGGCCAAGCACTTCGGTATTTTAACCGATGGTGCCATTGCCTCGATGACTGTTCTTGGTGAGACGGGGTTGATTGACATGGACCAACTCCGGGGCATGGGTGTGGCATTGGTTGATCATCTACTTAGCGGAGATCGGAACACATGGATTCGCGATTCTCAAGCTATCGGGACGAGGAGTCAAGCAAGGAGAGCACCGAGAAGCAAGCATGAGACCGGTGGAACAAGTGGGACGAGTGCGGGGGAACAACCCGGCGGAATGGACGGCATATTCGGGTTACCAAGACTTGAGTAACCGACTCTCGGAGATGTCGTTGTCTTATGGCCGCCATCATCAGCATATGGAGTATAACACCACGGAGGCTCTTCACCAAGCCAACTGGCAAAGTGAAGTGATGAACCAGATGGCCTCCCATTTCGGTATTCAACCGAATACCGCTTTTGCTCCATCTCCATATTGGCCATACTTCGAGAATGCTCCGCCCGGTTTCCCGAGATTCAAGGATTGGCAAAACCAACCTCATGGCCCTTATTGATCTCTCTCTTTTTATCTCTCATTCGATATGGTTGTTTAAGATAATTTTATTTTGCTTTGGTTGTGTTTGGTTTATTTGAACAATTTTTATTTTTGTTTGGTTTGTTTAGGTTAAGACTTTTTAATTGATTGCTTTAGTTTGGTTTATTTTCTTTAGTTCGTTTTTACTTTTTTCTTTTTCCTTTTGGTAATAGATACAGCGACCTATGATCTTGAATCGAGCACGATATTTGGAACACTCTCTCGGATCAGAACAGATTTCGTCACATAACCCGGGAAGTTTCTCTTTTTCCCAATTACTCCTTAATTGTTTTGATTGTTGCATTGAGGACACTGCAAATTTTAAGTGTGGGGAGGGGGTTATGTAGACTTATCTGTTTAAATGGGTTCACTTTTTGCTTTTGGTTTGTCGTTTTTCAAATTTTTGAAAGCTTTGAGATTTGACCCCAATTTTTTTTCGAAATCTGAGATTGTTTTTGGGACTGAGTTGCTTGCATAGGAGAACACTGAATAGGATTAATTGAGTAAAAGGATGCCTTGGAATACTGATTACCATGAGTGCCTCACCCAATTCCTTTGAGAGATTGAGCCTTAATTGTTATTTATTTCGTGAGGAATACCGACTTTGACCCAAGGTAGAACTTGTCATTTGAATGCTTGTTGAGACCACATAAGAGAAGTATTTATCACCATTGCACTGATAGAGGCCTTCGTTTCTAACCCTTTTAGCCTTCGTCAGATAACCTCACCATAAGGTTATTTGATTTGCCTAGCCTTTGATTGAAAGTACTCATCCTAAGTACTTTATCCTTTGTAACCATTTTGAGCCTTAGCCTTTTCATTTCTTTACCCACTATATACTTTATCCTTTAGCCCAATTTTTATCTATCTTTTGGCCGTAGCTCAAAGTTGAGAACTTTTCATGTTTTTTGGTCCGTTTTATGAATCTGACAAATAGAGAAAGGGATTATGAAAAAGAAAGAGAGCAAAAGAGTAAAAAGCAACATAGTTGCTACTCAAGAAAAAAAAATATATAGAGAGCTTGAAAAGATAAAGAAAAAGTCAAAAAGAGAAAACGACTCATTAAAAAAGAAAAAAAAATCAAAAGAGTCGATGTGTTGAAAAAGAAAAGAAAAATATTGAAGCCACAAATAAGCAATATGCTTAGGCCGATATACAAGTGATAGTGATAGAAATCCCGAGCTCTAAAAATCTCAAAAGTCAGATGGTTAATTTGGGTCTTGGACTGATTGGTTTTCAGGTTTTTGCTACAACCCTTAGTCACTTATATATCCTTTATCTTACCCTTAACCCTTAGCCTAATGTTACAACCCTAAAGTCCTCTTGACGGTTGACAACTTCTCAGTGGTGGAGATTAGATTTGGGGACAAGCTTATGCATGCGGGAATTAGTCGAGTATTGGTGTGATCACTTATCATATATACACTTTTACCCCCGAGAGATACACTTTATATGATTATTCATACTACGTGAGGGTGAAGGTTGATCTTGGTATCCAATTGCTTGATGTGTCTTGTTTGTGTGTTCGATTGTGTGAGTATACTCTGTTCTCTTGGATGATCTTGGGTGGAGATAATTTTGGAGTTATCTTTCTTATCTTTCAGTCTCTTGATTGAGGACAATCAAAGCTTAAGTGTGGGGATTTTGATAACACCAAAATTATACATTTTTTGGTTGAGCTTAATTGTATGACTTTACCCCATTTCTCACCTGTTTCTGATCATTTCACTCACCAAATGAGCTTATTATTGCTTTTGTAGGATTTGAAGACCGTGGAACGGAAAAGTACGAAAAAAGGCGAAAAAACGTGAAAAATGCAGAATATCAATCCAGTAGCTATGTGGCGATCGCGAAACTCCAGATCTGGCGCCGCCAAGTTCGACAAAGATGAAGACCAGGGTTTGACCTAAGTGTCTGGCGCCGTGAAACCGCCGTCTGGCGAACGCGAAATGGCCCCTGGACGCCTTCTTTTAAATACCAGCCACTTCCTTCAGTTCAAAAAGACGAAGCAGAGACGAGGGGAACGATAGAGTAGAGAGTGAAAGTCTGAGTGTGTGCCGATACGCTGCGGGGTTCGATCTACGATCATCCGTCGTTGTACTGTCGGTATCATGTCTGTGTCTACTATCGTTTTTCTGTTTTAATTATGATTAGTGAGTACTCTTTTAATAGTGGTACTTGTTATGGTCGATGAACAAGTGTGAATGATGATTTCGTAATTTAATGTTTATTGGTCTGTTTTTGGTTGATTGAATGTGTGTTGTGGTTCCGATTTGATTCATATTGTTTGGCTATTTGAATTCGTTGATTGGGTGTATCTATTTTAACCTGAATAGATAGACTCCGATAGGATAATCAATCTCTCTTGACCTACCCTTCATCCCGGAGAGTTGTGTTAAGTGGTTACTCAGATCGAGAGCGACCAGATAGTAAAATACCATGCAATAGAGATAGGATTGGGTTACCGGTGTTAGATTGTCTGACAAATAATCTATGTATTGGAACTAGGAGGATCAAGACCTAGTTAATAGCCATAGTCATCATATGTTAGGGTGTCCTAGACTTAAAGTCCTACAATAACCAAAACAACCAAACCTTTGGTCTATTTAAATCATCCACTTGGGGATTCACTATACCATGATTAGTACTACTGTTTTCTTTCATAAAGTTTTAATCCATCGTTTAATCGCTTTCTTAGTTCATAGTTAATTTAGTTGTCTTTTTAGTATTATAACCTTTTTCACAAAAAAAACCCCCCAAAAGCTTTAGGTTAATTAAACTGATTTAGATTAATAATCTACGATAACTTGACCGTTCCAGTGGTAGATACGATACCTGGAATTTCCTACACTATATTACTCACGATCAGGTACGCTTGCCTGTATATGTGGTAAGACAGTGGCTAGGCATTAGAGGTTAAAACTTGTTTCGCTTTTTATATACAATAATTACCGCATCAACAGGTTAACAAGAAAAGTAACCAACTACGTTAAAAAACAATACGGAAGCTTGTCCCAACATTCAAACAAAAAGGAACGTCATAGTACCATAGTTTCCAACTTAAGTTCAAACCGAACAAACCACAAGTTAATTGTTTAAGAAGATCAACCAACATAAAAAGTTAACAAAGTAGTTGTTTGAAAACTGATAAAACCATGATCACTTCATCACTTCCACTTGGAGACTGAACTAATGGAACCCGGAGCCTCAAACTTTTTCTTTTCCCTTACGGGAAGTACCTGCATCTAAAAAGTGTAAACAACATCGGGGTAAGCGAAAAGTTTAGTGAGAACACACCTAACCATCTACCATCATACATACATAACAATGAATACATATAATCACATATGTGCCTCTTGCACTATCTTCCCTTCGGCTAAACCCGAAATAGGAAGAAAACTCCATATCCCCGAAGGGAAACCATATCCCCGAAGGGAGCATACAATTTCATAAAGCAATCACATGAACCATCATCATACACATACAACATTAGGTAGCTAGGTAGTGAACTCACCTTAGCTATGATCACAATTAGCTCAAAGATACGTACGATAGTCACCTCGTACCACCTAAGCACATTACGCGTACAAACACATCAAACAATGCCCAAAACGGGTCCTTAACCCATAACCCGACTCTCTAACGCGAAATGACCAAGCTAAACTCGACCAATTTCCACAAAACTTCACATATCATCTAGTTACATAAGCCCTTAGGGGTATATAAGCTAGAGAACCCCAAACGAATTCGTTTCAGAAAACTCAAAATCTGAAACAGCAGAAAGGGCGGGTCACGACCCGCCGATACCAAATGACCAAAAATCCCAAGTCGCCTGATGCGACTAAACTCGGGGTTTTTACCCAAAACCCCAATTTCAACCAAAATCATGTTTCTACACTAGTTAGGGTCGATATCTAACAATTACATGCGAGTAATTCGACCCGAAACATACCGATTACTTACAAATGATGATTCTGTGATCATCATTCCAACATCCAAACCCTAACCATCGATAGACTCCGAATTACACAAAATTGACATCCCTTAAACACTTCATGAACATAGGAATCATACCTTAACACCAATTGATGACAATCCTAAGCCAATTGCTTCACGAAGACCTTCAATTGGCCTTCCTCCTTTCTCCTCCAAATCGCTCCCTTCCTTTCTCTCGTACGTTTCTGGAAACTGACTAAGGACGGTTAGGGTTAAAACTTCCCTCTTATTTGCATGCTAGGATTATCCCCCTCTAGTTCCACAATTAACACTTTAACCCTCGGAATTCTGCAAAACAAGTTAATCAAGTCACTAACTATCTCTAACACAGTTAAATGACTAAACATGAAAACGGGGCGTTACAACTCTCCCCCACTTACCAGGATTTCATCCCCGAAATCGCATAGGCTTGGAACAACTCTGGATAGTTCCTCCGCATCTCTTCCTCGGGTTCCCAAGTCCATTCTGAGCCCTTTCGATGCTCCCACTGGACTTTAACAATCCCGACCTCCTTATTCCTCAACGTCTTGGTTTTCCTCTCCAAGACCGCTATCGGCCTCTCCACATAATTAAGCCGATCGTCCACTTGAATATCATCTAGTGGTACATAAGCCGACTCGTTGGCTAAACACTTTCGAAGCTGAGAAACATGAAAAGTGTTGTGTATCTGACCGAGTTCTGGCGGTAACTCTAGTCGATACACAACCTTCCCCACTCGAGCAACTACCACAAACGGCCCAATAAACCTCGGACCCAACTTCCGTCGCTTCCGAAAGCGTATCACCCCTTTCCACGGTGACACCTTTAGAAGTACTCTGTCACCAACACTAAACTCTAGGTCGGACCGTCTCTTGTCTGCGTAGCTCTTCTTACGACTCTGTGCCGTCCGCAGCCTATCACGAATCAACTGAACACTCTTCACGGTCCTCTGCACAATCTCGATGCTCCCGAGCTCCCTCTGTCCGACCTCTCCCCAACATACGGGAGTCCTACACTGTCTCCCGTACAACATTTCATAAGGCGGCATGCCAATACTGGCATGGAAGTTGTTGTTATACGAGAACTCCACCAACGGAAGATGGGAATCCCAGCTGCCTTCGAAATCAAGTACACACGCCCGAAGCATATCCTTGAGAGTCTGAATGGTCCTCTCGCTCTGTCCGTCTGTCTGCGGGTGGAACGCCGTACTGAACTGAAGTGTGTTGCCCAACTCCTCATGGAATCTACTCTAGAAACGAGATGTAAAACGGACATCCCGATCTGAAATCACCGTCACTGGCACCCCGTACCTCGCCACAATCTCCCGGACATAGATATCCGCCAACACTTCCGAAGAGGAAGCCTCTCTGATCGCGATGAAGTGGGCACTCTTCGTCAGCCGGTCTACCACCACCCATATGGCATCATGCTTCCGAAATTCGGTAACAAAATCCATGGTCACGTGCTCCCACTTCCACTCGGGTATCTCCAAAGGTTGGAGTTTCCCGTGTGGCCTCTGATGCTCTGCCTTGACCCTTAGACATGTCAGGCACTTCTCCACATAACTTGCTACATCTCTCTTCATGTCGGGCCACCAATAATCCGTCCTCAAGTCTCGGTACATTTTGTGGCACCGGGGTGAATTGAGAACTTCGATTTGTGAACCCCATCTAAAAGAGTCTGTCTCGCCTCACACGAAACTGGAACCCACACCCGGCCGTATCGATTCAACAACCCCCGACTATCGGCCACTAGCTGATCCACTAGCCCCTTAATCCTCTATTTTCTCTGGTTATCCTTCTTTACCGTCTCCTCTTGAGACTGTCGTATCAACTCGATCAAGGAAGTTGACACAGTCAATCTCATACACGGTACTCGAAGGAGTAAACTGCTCCCCTTTCGACTCAAGGCGTCCGCCACCACGTTCGCCTTCCCTGGGTGATAAAGGATCTCACATTCATAATCCTTTATCACCTCTAACCACCGACGCTGCCTCATATTGAGGTTCTGTTGATCCACGAAGTAGCGGAGACTCTTGTGGTCCGTAAAGATGGTACAGCGAACCCCATATAAGTAGTGCCGCCACAACTTGAGCGCGAACACGACTGCCGCCAACTCAAGATCATGGGTCGGGTAATTCGCCTCATGCATCTTTAACTGGCGAGACGCTTAGGCTATCACCTTCCCCCTCTGCATGAGGACGCAGCCTAACCCGTGATATGAGGCATTACAGTAGACTGTCAGGTCCTCAACTCCCTCCGGTAAGGTCAACACCGGAGCCTCGCACAGCTTCCTCCACAAAGTATCAAACGTCGTCTCTTGCTCATTACCCCACACGAACCGCTCATTCTTTCTCGTCAGCTTAGTCAACGGAACGACTATCTTAGAGAAGTCTTGGATGAACCGACGGTAGTACCCAGCCAATCCAAGAAAACTCCTAATCTCTGTGGGAGTCTTCGGGGTCTCCCACTTCATCAGTGCCTCTACCTTCGTCGGGTCTACCTTTATGCCCTCCCGGTTACAAGATGCCCAAGAAATTGGACCTCTTGTAACCAGAAGTCACATTTGGAGAATTTCGCGTACAATTTCTCCTTACGTAAGACCTCTAATACCTCTCGCAGATGCTTCACGTGCTCCTCCTTCGATCTCGAATAGATCAGTATATCGTCTATGAACACGATTACCGATCTATCCAACATCAGCCTGCAGACCCGATTCATCAGGTCCATGAAAGCTGTCGGCACGTTCGTCAACCCGAATGGCATCACAATAAACTTGAAGTGACCATATCGAGTGTGGAATGTCGTCTTGTGCACATCCTCCTCCCGAACCTTCAACTGATGGTACCCGGAGCGAAGATCTATCTTTGAGAACCACGCGACTCCCTGAAGCTGATCAAAGAGATCGTTGATCCTCGGTAGTGGGTATCTGTTCTTCACCGTGAGCTTGTTTAGCTCTCGGTAGTAGATACACATCCGCATCGACCCATCCTTCTTCTTTACAAACAGGATAGGGGATCCCCAAGGTAAGGTACTTGGGCGAATGAACCCCTTGTCCAAAAGCTCTCCCAGCTGCGTTGACAACTCCATCATCTCCGAAGGTGCTAACCGGTACGGAGCCTTAGCTACCAGTGTCGCCCCCGGAAACTCGATCCGGAACTCTACTTGCCTCTCGGGAGGGACGCCAGGCAAGTCATCCGGGAATACATCTGGATACTCGCTGACTACAGGCACATCTGCTACCGCCTTCTTCCTTAGCTCGACTCGGCTATTGACCACAAACACTAGGTAGTTGCTGCGTCCATGGAGAACGTGTTTCCTTGCTTTCGCCAAGGTACACATCTTCGGTAGTCTCTTCTTCCTTTCACTCTCAACAATTAGCTCTCCCCCACTTGGGTTCCGAATCACTGCTCGCTCATGTTCACAATCAATGTGAGCCCCGTTACGACTCATCCAATCTACTCCAGCCACTACATTGATCTCCCTCATAGGAATCAGGATGAGATCAATGTTGAACTTAACACCACCTATCTCTATTACATTATTCTTATATACATCTCTACACAACCGATAATCTTCGGCCGCTATCTCTACTTCTAAGGGTTTATCTAATCTACCATTTGCATTCACAAAACTTTTACAAAAAGACAAAGATACAAATGAGATACTAGCTCCCGACTCAAATAACACGAGAGCGGGTACAGAATTAACGGAAAATGTACCTGTAACCACATCCGGCTCCTCCTTGGCCTCCTCGGCCGTCAACTGATAAACACGAGCTCGAGTGCGAGGTGGATCTACCTTCTTTCTGGTGCTAGCCTCCGCGGTCTTTACGGACACCGCTCCAGACGACTGAGTCGGGCCAGCCTTAGGGCATTGGCTCGCGATATGGCCCAACTCGAGGCACTTAAAGCATAGACGTATGGTCTCCTTGCAGTCTCGACTCATATGGCCCGGTTTTCCGCACTTGAAGCACGTTCCCGAACCCAATCTGCACGCACCCCAGTGAGATCATCCGCAAGTAACACATCTCGGAACCTCTTTCTTTACCTCTACTTTCGGCCCGAGCTACTTAGGCCTCTTGGCCTGCTGAGTCGATACCGGCGCTGTCTCGGTTTTCTTCTTCCGATCTGGTCTCTCAAGCTCTAGCTCCCTGATTTAAGCCTTCTAATACACCTCCTGGAATGTCTTGCACTGAGAGATCGCCACGAACTCACGTATCTCCGGCTTCAGGATCTCCAAGTAGCGGTATCTTTTCATTCGCTCATTCTTCACATATTCCTGACAGAAGACTGACCGCTCCAAAAACATATCGGTGATTTCATTCACCGATTCCGTGGTCTGCTTCATCTGGAGGAACTCGCCCGTCAGTCGCTCAATCTCTACCTGGGACACGTACTGCTCCTTGAACAGATCCTTAAACTCCTCCCATGTCATAGCTGCGATCTGCTCGGTTGATCGAAACTTGTTGACGATGTTCCACCAGTCTTTTTTCGCCTTCCTCAACAGGTTCGTCGCATAGCGAACCTTCACCTCCTCAGAACAGGCGCAAGTCAGAAATGCGCCCTCGATATCAGCCAGCCAACGAGTGCTGGAAATGGGGTCCTTCTGCCCATCAAACTGAGGTGGCTGGCAAGCCATGAAGTCCTTGTAGCTAGCACTCCTGGCTTGCCCGCCACTCGAGCCCCAGAACCACTGGCCCGATGTCCCACGACTGCCTCTACTTGTGATCGAATTTCCTTCTTAAGTTCGTCTTTCATTTGGGCGAAAAAGCCCCGGTAGCAAGTCCTGTAATGCTTCACCGACCTCTGAGGCTATCAGTCCCCTCAGATTCTCGGCATCGGCATCCTCCTGGCCAGCAGTTCCTTTCTTGTTCGGTCTACCCATACTGATTCAATAAACACATACACATCAGTTTCACATATTTCCTCTCTACATGCATCTTAGGGGCCCATCTACTTGTCCTAAGGACATAAGCACACCCTAGCATGCTACTACCCCAAAACACAATCTAGCTAGTTCATGATACTCCGGTAACTATGTCAATTCTCTGATATGCACAATGTATTTACAGTGATACGGGCCCTTGTATCCTTGTAAATACACCCTACATATCTAGCCTCAACACTGTCACAGAAATCTCATTCCCTAACTAGTTGTTCCATACATAACCTTCACACTAGAGCCTAACAGTTCACCTACCAGTTATTCACGTAATTGGCCACATGCTTTTCTGCTCGTGGCTAAGTACTACTAGCCTATACAAGGCTCACATGCGATGCTTACACATTAATTAGTATCATAGTGGTACATGTTGTCTATCATGCAACTTATGTTCAATACTAGCATCTCATACCATATATCACATTTACATGCATTAATCATTGCAACATAAATCAACATGCTAAACATAGGTAGGGTTTAGTGTGCTCACCCCCGTTCTGATGCTCCGGCTCGCAGTTCAGTCTCTTAACCATTTCTCAAGTAAAGCACATTTTTGGTTACTTTTATTTTAAGAAAAACACGAGCATTGGTTTAAGTTCAAGTACCCACCTCTTGATACCAACTTATAACACCCTAAATCCGGAAACACAGGTTAACAAGAAAAGTAACCAACTACGTTAAAAAAATTACGGAAGCTTGTCCCAACATTCAAGCTTGTCCCAACGTCATAGTACCATAGTTTCCAACTTAAGTTCAAACCGAACAAACCATAAGTTAATTGTTTAAGAAGACCACCCAACATAATAAGTTAACAAAGTAGTTGTTTGAAAACTGATAAAACCATGATCACTTCATCACTTCCACTTGAAAACTGATAAAAAGTTAACAAAGTAGTTGTTTGAAAACTGATATTCCACTTGTTGTGAAATATCAAACGTGAGGGACAAATATGTTGAAATAAAGGTGAGGGACGAAAACCGTTGAAATGGTCAAACGTCAGGGACGAAAATTGAAATTTACTCTTAAAATAATCTATATGCTCGAAATCAGGGGTACTTGTAAATGTACTGAAATTGTTAAATTTGTTAGGAAATTAGTATCACAAACATTTTATACTTTTATAGTTTCATGTTATTTTATTCATCAGTTTTTTTAGAACACTTAAGTGAAGTACCACCAATATTTCATACTTTCATATCTTTATGTCATTTCAGCACCACATCAGTTTTTCTCCTTCTACCATTTGAACACTCAAGTGAAGAACCACCAACATTTCATACCTTTATACCCTTTGTTTTTTATTTTATTATTTTAATATAAATGTAAAGAGAGAGAGAGAGAGAGAGAGAGAGAGGTTTCAACGACCGTAGGAACCCTCGGCCATACCCGTTGAACCCAACCTGCCCCTCCCGTACCACCAACCTCCCCTACCCGCTGAACCCTCCCCCTACCCGCGCCATTACCTGCTTGGTGGTACTCATGGCCTTATTGTAACAATGATATCAAAGTTTTAAATGACGTGAGACATGATGTGACAACGGGATTAAGAGCATTTGCAACAACTTTGCTATATATTCTTTTAAAATAAAGAATGAAAGATTAAAATCTCTAAAACTTTTATTTTAATTTAAATAATCTATCATCATTTATATTATAAAAATATACCTATTTATTATCCAGGTTAATTTCATAGAATAGTAACCAAGTTTGAAAAGTG
The DNA here is from genome assembly GCA_030169165.1 of Centaurea solstitialis. Lineage (NCBI taxonomy): Eukaryota > Viridiplantae > Streptophyta > Magnoliopsida > Asterales > Asteraceae > Centaurea > Centaurea solstitialis. The sequence goes on from CM058041.1 coordinate 68,702,931, forward strand.
TCCCACCTAATTCACTCATACTTTGTTTTCATTCAATAATAGTAACCAAGTTTGAAAACTGTCCCATTTATGTGAAATTTATCTTTTATTATAAGTTACCAAGTTACCATAATTAATTTATATATAAAAAACAACTAATAATCTAAAAAATCAATTAATTTATAAAAAAAACTCTTTAAATCCCACAATTAATTGATTATCCTCTTCCTAATTTATTTGTCCTCCTAATTTACCTCCTTCTTAATTAATTTATCCTTCTAATTGATCTATTAAAAAAACAATTAATAATCTAAAAAAAACGATAATATATACATTCAATTGATTTATCCTACTAAATTACAATATAAAAAGTGTCTCAGTTGATTATATATGCCCGTTTAGTTGATTAAACTACAAATAAATTAAAATTGTTCCACTACACTTTCAAACTTTGTCACTTTCAAGATTTGACACTTTCAAAATTTGTCATATAACTCATTTAATTGATAAATTATTTGAACTATATCATTGCACTTTTAAACTGTGCATTTTTTTTATATAATATCACTAAAGACGTTTATAATAATTTGCCCAACGAATTTTTACATTTATTTGACAAAGTACCTGACATTAAAAACGAAAAGCCAAAAGCCAACAATAAACATGCATTAAAAACGAAAATATGCTTGCATTTCAAAAGAATCTAAAAGCAAATAAAAATAACCTTTGTTGCGTTCAACCACTTTTCAGATTTACTTCTTCAAAATATGTGTCTTTGTGTTTTGTGCACCGAGGCAAACACCCCAAGACATCTTAAAATCGACGAAAAATATATAAAGAAAATCAAAGCAAAGTTATCTTTTAATCATCGATTTATGCTTCAAATGTCCTTTGTTCATGATTTCACCATGCAATTGTGGGAAGTCGAAGTAGATTGTAGGAGTCGATTGTGGGAGTTGATTGTGGGAAGTGTCGTATGGTAAAAAGAATTTTGTTAAATTACGAGGATAAATTAATTAAAATGTAAATTAAAAGGATAAATCAGTTAGAGGATAAATAAATTAAGAAAGAGGAAAATTAAGAGGACAAATGAAGAGGATAATCAATTAATAGTGGGATTTATATTGTTTTTTATAAATCAATTGATTTTTTTAGATCATTAATTGTTTTTTATAAATAAATTAATTATGGACTTGGTAACCTATAATAAAAGGTAAATTTCACATAAATGGGACAATTTTTAAACTTGGTTACTATTATTGAATGAAAACAAAGTATCAATGACCTAGGTGAGACACTTTTCAAACTTGGTTATTATTCTATGAAATTAACCCTTATTATCTTAATAAACTTTTTAAAAACTTTTAAACAATTCATTATGCTATTGGAATATATTTAAATAATATTTATTTCTCTTCATTTTGAGGTTTTGTAGAAATCTCTATACCTAGAGAAAACTTCAAATTTTTATATTTTAGCAAATAGTTTAGCAATGTTGTTGGAGCACTCTAGGGGAAATAACCCAAATTTGTCTATTTTAGCAATGTTATTGGAGATGCTAAAAGACTCAAGCCACTACGAACTTGTGACATCTTCAAACCATGACTTAGGCTATGTGTACCCGAACCCTCCCAACCCCACTGGCACATTATCGCCACATCAGGTTTTCCCCAACCCCACAATAAGCCCTCTAAAACCCTCTCTGGTTAGTACCCGAACCCTCCCACTTTTTATTTATAAAACAAACCACACACAACACACACACACACAAAAGCAACGGTTTAGAGCGGTGTGGCTACGCCGCTCCAACCCCAGCTCGCCGAACCCGTCACCAGCGTACCGGAGGCCGCGTGCCCAGCCTGCCGAAACCGACGGTTTCAACCCCACCAACCCGTTTGTCCCGGTATGCATAGCCTTATGACAACAAATTTCTATTTCATATGTAAGTATATATAAATACATATGTTTTGCATTGTTACTCAATGAATCAACAGTAATAAGAAAGTTAAATTAGATTATATATTAAAAACTAACAAATAAGACATTAAAGAAAAATAAAATATAACATTATGAAAACTAAAAATTAGGCAATGGTGTGTCATAGGGGTGAACATAAGACTGATACTGTATCGAACGGTACCGTACCAAAAATTCCTGATATCGAAAATGTAAAAACCTCAATGTTGAATGCCGAATACCCGAACCGATTAGAGGTAAGTGCAGTACTTGTTCGGTACCAATACCAGTACGAGTAGTTCAATACTAGTATCCATCAGTCCTGATTTTACAAATAATTGACAGATAAACCAAATTTAAAAGAGATCGATGAATGAAAGAATGATTTTCAATTTAGTAGTAGAGATTCTTCTCGTATTCTTCTCATCCAAACAATGATTTTACTTGGAAAAATCAAATTTCGCAAGTTCATAAAAACAATAAAATAAAAAAAACAAACAAACTTCGTATGTTCATAAAAACAAACATCTTAATCAAACAAACGTGTGCATCTTCAATATAAGGAGTTGATTTTATAAAGTTAGACATTGGAAGAGTTGATCAATTACAAAAAATTTGAAAATTTTGAAGGTTTAGGGATTGGTATCATCAATCCTTAGATGGTAACGGATCCTTTTAACTTTGGAATAGATTTGAGATTTGTTTTGGGTTTTTTGAAAAAGGGGTGTCTTTTTTATCCGGTACAGGTCAATATTTTCTGCCATTATAGGAGATCCGGTACAAATATTACTCAATACCGATTATAGGAAAAACATGAAACCGATTACCGTATCAAAATACATGAATTGATCCGGGATCGATATGATACCAGTACCGTACCGATTCAGTATCAAGATTTGGGACTCGTTGCTCACCCCTAAACTGTGTCAGGGGTTTAATGTGGAGTGAGACACGAGTATTAATTAGGCCATGGGGCGCCATGGTGACGACTATTCCATGAGTTTTTTAAAACAATGAATGATAAACACACTGCATCACCACTAATTCCATCACCAATTCACCATGCGAGCATCATTTTCTCATCACTGATTGCAACCTCAAGAAACAACGTTTATTATTTCTTTTTTAGGAGCTGCATTTTTATGATTTCCATTACAGTTATCAAAAGAAAAGCCCAAAGAAAGTAGTCAAAGCTACTACTAATTGAATAGTATGATATATAATACAACTTTTCATGATGGAATTCATAAGAAAATGTACCTTTTTATGGTAATGAAATACTATATTTATTTTTTATAAAAGCTTACCTAACATGAGAATATCATATTTAAATATCTATACTATAAAAGCTTACCTACTACTAGCCAAAGTTTGCCACTTGCTTCCTTTCTTTGCCGTTCAAACAAAATATCTATATATACATAAAATTAAAGTACAAAGAAAATCAAAACAAGAATGAGCATAAAACTTTGTAATAAAAAGACGAAGAAAAAGAGATTAATCAAGTACATTTATAAGATGTAGATAGAAAATGAGAGCATTCGATGAAAAAGTTTGGCGGTTAGACCGAACGAGAAGCTAAAGAACGAAAGACGAAGTTGTGGAAAGTGAGAGTTACGTGATAATTGGTGAGGATTTTATTTTAACAACAAAACTATTTGAACTACTTTTTTAATAGTTAAAGTTTTTCAAAATAAAGAGCTTATATTGACCACATATTGGTGTATATTATTTGCACTCGGTTTTATGTCTAATTTGTAATGATTCATAGGAAATATTAGATCATTGTCTTGTGGGACGCAACACACAAGTTTGCTTCGGAAATTTGCGAACTGTGTCAGACTTGGTGGGCTCTTGAGAACATGGGAAATATGTTGTGCAATATTCTAAACCATCCACACGCTCTCACGTTTTTTCCGAGGCTTTAAAAGATTTGGTAAACATCTGTTTGGGCTACTCTCTACCTGATTTGGCATCACCGAAATAACATGGTTTTTCACGGCAAGTTACTTCCGGAAGATAATTTAATTGTAGAAATAAGAGTTTGTGTGTTCGAATGGATTTCAAGACGATCGAACAAGGTGTCTTTGAATTGGGAGCAGTAGATGGTTAGGCGGCATCACATTTCTCCCATCTTTTATTTTTCTTGGCTTCACTTTTCGTTGTTTCGTATATGTTTCACCTTTGTGATCTTTGTTTTATTTTGTCTTATCTTCATTTGTTTTGGTTCTGTGTTCTGCTTCGTGTTTTCTTTAGCCTCTGGACTCTATGATGACTAGTTTTGTACTACCTTGACTTTTTTGTTTAATAATTGTCGCTTGTCTTTAAAAAAAAATATTGACCACATAACCCAATTTTCTCTTGTCAAAAACATTTTAATTTTTATTTTTTTAAATACTAAAATACATAATTAAAATAAATAATTTTAAATTAAACTAATAATAAAATTAAATAATGTTAAAAATTAAAAATTGCATTAAAATTAAAATACATTAAAATGATAAAAAAATACATTGTAGCGGAGAAAACCCCTTAACGCCTCTTGCATCCCACGATTGCTTGAAATAATCAAACTCCCTCTCAAGATCCTCAAGGATTCTAAGGTATAGTCGTCGGGTCATACGAAATTATATACCGGGTTATCAGAAAAGTAGTCAGCGATAAGTGTATCGTGTCCCTCTAGTCGATATCTATTTTTATTCGGCCCTCTCTGTCGTGGATTCAACGTTCCTATTAGCTCGTTTTCGACAACTAGACGGGCCGCTTCTATCGCAACAGCTCCGAAAAGCCAAAAGTGTTTATCGACCGCGACTTCATCCGCATCCTCCCATAATGATTCAAAATAAGTTGACATTTTTTGGAATAAATGAAGAGATTCAGAATGAGATATAATAGAGGTTGAGGAAATAAATAAGAGGTTGAGGTTGAGATGGAGATGGAGATAGATATTGAGATGGAGATAAAGATTAATATTGATATATATATATAGAGGATACTTAAAAGGAAATAAAATAATAAAATAATAATAATAAAGTAGCCGTTTATAGCCGTTGGGGGTGGGGTGGGTCGTCTAAGTGATCGGCACACCCGTGCCGTTTTCCTTTCTTACCGACGAACCTCGGCGGTGTTGCCAAGGGTACCGCTCGGTACCTCTGTGAATGGTCTTACTAATTACTTTTTTGTCTATTTCTAATTATAATTTGAAATATTAATTCTAATATTGATTTTAATTTATTAGTCATACATCATAACAATATTTTAAAATATCAATTCCTTTTCGTTTTCTGTTAATATATTTGTTTGCCTTAAAAAAATTGTTTAATTAGTTGTCAATTCATTTTTCTATTAAATACAATATTTTTTATTTTTTTTAATTAAATATGATGTGATACCCAAATTCTTAGATTGTGATCCCCACAATGTTTTAAATTGTGATGGATTTATGCATTATAATTTTCAGTTTAAAAACACGTGGTTGTTATTTTAAGATTCTTTTGTATCATTATTTATACGTTTAGATTGTTAGCGACTCTTGAAACTTTCTCATCCATCATTGTGAATAGCATTCAAATATAGTTATCATGGAGGCCAAGAAGCATGAAGTTAGAATACCACTGTTGGTTGGCAATGGAGATTTGGGAAGAAAGATAGATGAGGACCAATACATCAAAATTGGCACTACTTCCTTCTTAAGTACTTGTTTCAACTGTCTCAATGCTCTCTCAGGTTTTGAAATCTCTTTTGTTCCATTCCTCTAACTCATGAATTTTGCATTTAAAGAAACCTGATGGATCATTCATAACCCGACCGGCCCGATTAACCCGACCAAACGCGACCCAAATTTTCCCAAAAAAACCCAAACACGACCAACCCGAAACCCGAGAAACCGAACCCAATTTTTTAAGTGTAAAGTGTAGGTTCGGTTTGGGTGCTCATATCCCAACCCAAACCGACCCGACAACCCGAACTTTATATTAAAACTAATTTTTTATATTTTATTTATTTCCCCTCCTAACTTAAATACGTAATAATATTGACATTCACACCTCCTTTCACGGTTCAATGGTTGTAAGTTGAATGAGTTGAAAATAAAAAAATCACAAATCTGGAAATTTGGTTGAATGGATGTAATTGTAAGTTGAATGGGTCGAAAATAAAAATCACAAATCACAAATCTAGAAATTTCAGCCTAACCCGATCCCAACCCGAACTCAACCGAACCCGACCAACCCAAAAAGTACCGGTCGGTTTGCGGATTTCACTTTCACCACCCGAGAATTTTGGATATCCAAACTTCCCAACCCGACCCCGACCCGTGCACATTACCGCTAGCAGTACATAGCCTTAGTAGAGGTCATTAGTTCATACCTTGCAAAAATAAGGAATGTGTGTCAGAATTTGTTTTATGTAAATATTATATGTTTTGAAACCATGTTTGAATTTTCATCTTATGTTGCTTCTAGGAGTTGGAATACTCTCAGTCCCATATGCATTGGCATCGGGAGGGTGGTTGAGCTTGGTGTTGCTCTTCGCAATTGCTAGCGCAACCTTCTACACAGGATTGTTGATCCAAAGATGTATGGATGCGGATCCAACAATAAGAAGTTATCCTGATATTGGAGATCGGGCTTTTGGGAAAACAGGGAGAACGATAGTATCAATCTCTATGAACTTAGAGCTCTACTTGGTTGCAACGGGTTTCTTGATCCTAGAAGGTGATAATTTGAGTAACTTATTCCCATATGTGGATTTTGACATTTACGGTACTCAAATTGGTGCAAAAAGTGGATTTGTTGTTCTTGTTGCGATTGTTTTACTACCCACAAGTTGGTTAAACAACATGAGCTTTCTATCATATATATCAGCGAGTGGAGTTATAGCCTCTATGATCATCCTAGGCTCAATCTTATGGGCAGGAGCATTCGATGGTGTTGGCTTTCAAGAAAAGGGTACACTCGTAAACTGGAATGGAATCCCATCAGCTATCAGCTTATTTGCATTCTGCTTTTGTGCTCATCCAGTTTTCCCTACCCTATATACTTCCATGAGAAACCAACATCAATTCTCAAAGGTATACACATGTTTGGGGATCCCACCCCCTTAACCTTGTTCCATAAGCTGCAATAGGCATCATCATTAATGTACTTAATTCATCATGATTTATATCTTTTTTTTTTAAATATAGATGCAATATTGTATATACATGGTGTATATCAACTGGGGCTAGCTTGGTTGGTAGAGGGGTCACCCTCTTGGAGTAGAAGTCCCAAGTTCAAACCTGGGCAGAGGCGTTTCTAATCTAACTAATTAAGGTGTATAATAACAACTAATTAAGTTGTCGTTCAAAAAAAAATAGCTTGAGAATCTATGAACCAACTATTTATAAGTTATTCATTATGATGTATGGGGTCTTCCCGTGTTGACGAGGCTAAGAATGGGATGGTTGAGTGAGTTAATAACATTTGTCTCAGTTAATACTAAGTTTCTTTTACATTGCAGGTCTTGATCCTCTGCTTTGCCTTTTGTACAATTACGTACTCATTGATGGCAGTCACTGGTTACCTTATGTTCGGCTCAAAGGTAGAGTCACAAATTACATTAAACCTTCCTACAAGCAAGATAAGCTCAGGAGTGGCCATTTGGACCACCTTGCTTACACCAATAGCTAAATATGCACTAATGCTAACACCAATTGTTGATGCTATAGAAGCACGATTTCGGTCTTGTTTCAACACGAGAAAGTGTAGATTCTTGATTAGAATAATTTTGATGATAGGCACTGTAGTTACAGCTGTTTCCCTACCCTTCTTTGGGTATTTGATGCCGCTAGTGGGAGCATTCTTAAGTGTCACGGCTTCAATAACACTGCCAAGTTTATGCTACTTAAAGATTTCAGATACTTATAGAAGAATTAGCCTTGAGCTAGTGATTATTGTGTTGATTGTGTTAGTTGGCCAAATTATGGCAGTTCTGGGTACTTATGTTTCGTTGGTAGATATAATAAGCCATTTATGAGCACCTATTTTTCAAATCTTTTAAGTAGTATTATATAGATTTGATTTGTATTTATTTTGATATGACAAAGATGTATCATCTATCATGTTACTTCCTTCCTCCAAGGCTAGTGAAATTAACGATTGTGTCAGCCGCATACATTTTTATTATTCAAATGTCTTTTGGTGCATATGGAATGAAATTGAATTACTCACACCACAAAGAAATTTGCTTAAACCTTCAAGAATTTGACTTACCATATTTTTCTTACAACATCATTAATCATTATCATCTCAACAAATTAAGAACTACCTTAAAACTCTACAATGGGGATTTTTACGAAAACCTCAATTCACTTTTTTATTTATAACATAATTTTTATCTATACTATATATATAAGATTCTTAATCAGTTATTTTAAGCAAAACTATTTTTCACCAATATTACAACTCTTAATACCCTTAGTACAACAATGTAATGCATCAATTAGAAACTCCTCCCACCCACGTCTTCAATTTCAATTTCAATTCATATTTCAATTGATAACTTACACTCTATATCCCTATAGTTACTTAAATAAATTACTTTTACCCCCCTCACTTTTTCAATTTTCATTTTACACCCTTATTATATTAACATAAATAAAGTAAATTGCGTAAAATGTATTAAAATTTTTATTTATATTTTTAAGAAATTATACCATTATAATCGTCTCGAAAATATCTTCAAAATGAGTCCAATATCGAATACTTTTAGATTTTAATCATATTATTAAATATTAAAAATACATATGAATTAATTTGTTCATATATTTTTACATTAAATGTTAAATTGTTTATAAATTTGGAAGTTACAGTTAATACCCATGATTAGTCATTTAGTATACTATTAATCCTCTATTTTTTCATGTATCATTTTAAATCTTTATCATATTAAGATAAATAATCATATGTGAACAAAAATATGTTAAAAAAAATCTTAAATGTTATTTTTCACATGGGTCAAAAGATGATGATCAATTATCCATCTTCGTTATAGAATTTTAAATGCTTTGTGCGGCATCGCGCACGGGCAATTTATAGTTCATGTAAATTATTATATGACAAAAAAGGAAAGTATTACAAGAACTCGAGTTCTTGTTCAAACACCTGGGTTTTTCAATAAGAACGTGTGATTGGACAAGAACCTTTGTCCCATAGTGAAGGTTATTATAAAAACCTCAAGAAGAACCTCCATTGTGGATGCTCTAATGTTCTTATGATCCTTTTTTTCAAAGTTCCCAAAATTGTAAAGTCATTAACTTAACCCCATAATGAAAAGAATTTAAGATATTTATCAAACTTGATAGGTCGTTTTTCCGTAGTGTTGTAGGCCTACAGAATGGTTGGATTAATCTTGAGAGTCAAGGGTAAATTCATAGTGATAGCCCGTATCATATGCTAATAAAGCAAGAGTAGGCAAGATGTGTGTATAAAGTCATCTTATCCCGATACAATTGGTTAACCATAATTAGATATCCGATTGCAATCAGACTTAATCAAATCCCAAAGTTCAAAATCCAAACGGAGTTGGTCTGCTCTTGAATGATATTCCAGAATCAAATAAAGTCGAACTAAATAAGCATCCAATTAATAAACATATACGATTAACAATCGTTTACTATATGATTAACACGATCTTTTATAAAAATGCATGAATCATTGACTGAAATGACAAATTAACCCATTGAAAATCGGATCAATATATTGGATGGATTAAACTCAATCCAATAGATTAAATTAGATGAAATGAATTAAATATATATGATCCGATCATTTATTTGATTGGACTTAACTAGTCATCAAATATTTTAATTGGATGAGATCAAATTCAATTCATTTAAATATGTCTTGTTTTCAAACTTATTAATGAATGAGTTTTGACCAACACTTTGTGAGCATTAATAATCTTCTTAGGAATAAATATGAATCTTGTTAACATAGTCATCAAAATTCAAACGATTATTAAAAAGTCAACTTGGATTGGTGGGCCTTTACGAACAAATCTCAGAATTCACCAACAAATCTTGTCCTCTCCACGAAAGAATTAAATTACATATTATTTTATCATTTTTATATCCAAAACTATATTCGAATTCACCTCCTAATTGTATCTTCTAACCACAATATATAATCTAATTCTTATCTCCCAAAAATTGACTCAATAATTCCAATTGCCATCTTCTTTCAATTCCACATAATCCATTTGCCATCAAGAACAAAACTAAAATACACCTTTGATTGATTTTTGTGAATGAACTCCAAGTAGGTTTAGGGCATGAAATGAAACTGCAAAATTAAAACCATCTGTGTTTTTAGGCTCGTTTAAGTAAAATAAAAAAATAAAATAAAAACAGACCCCATTTATCATCTTCATCTAGTAAATCTAAACCAAGGAGATAAATCATAGGGAGAAATCAAAACCAACCATTAGGGAGAAACAAAGACCAATAAATCTAAAGCATTAAGAGAAATCAAAGTCATGGGGAGAAACGAAAACCAATAAATCGAAACTATGGAGAGAAACGAAGCAATGGGGAAGAACGAAAACCTACAATCAAAACGACTAAAAGAAATCACAACGAGAAATCATAATCCTAGGAAGAAACCCATATACTTGTGGTCATGGAGACCCAAAGGTTTTAAGAAGAAATCAAATGTGAGAGAGTCGATTACTGGGAAGAAGATGCTCGAAAGAAACCGAAACCCTTATGAATATGTAAGCGTGAACGGATACCTGACGGCTTGTAGCTAGTATTGGATCTGTCTTTTTTATTTATTAGAAAGGGTATTTGCGAAAATTGATGGTCAGGATCATAAAACTAAGGTTTTCGGGCTGAGCTAATAAGGCTCAACCGGACAGCCTTTTATGACTAAGCGAATAAGCTATAAGGCTTATACAGCTCATTAAGTCACAAACGAACAATCGCTAACTTGGTTAAACATATTTGGTCGAATCGAAATTACGAGTGACTTGTGTTGCTATTTATTAATTTTTGTAATGGGTAATATTCATGCAACATTGCATTATTTTTAACTCTTGTATTAAAATTATATTTATGTTTTTTAATGTTTTTTAATATGTTGACAAAATATATAAATTAACAATTAAAAATTAATGCTAAAAAGAGAAAATTAATAAATCATATATGAAATTTTTTTTATAGTTTTATAATATACATATACAGTTATATAAATTGGGTCAGGTTCACGTGAGACCAAACTATTTTCGTGATCCGCTGAGACCAATATTTTTTACATGAAACTTCGTAGCAAAACACTGTGAAGGTAAAAAAAATTCGAATATTCATGGTAAAACACTGTAAATGTTACGTTTACGATATTTTTTGATGTGAAGGTTCAACTTTTTTTTACCTTCACAACATTTTCGCTGTGAATGTTTTGTTTTTTTACCTTGTTTTGGATTTTTTACCTCGATAGTGCTTTTTGGTATGAATATTCGAATATTATTTACCTTTACGGTATTTTGTGTGAAATTTGGTAAACACCCTCTTAGTCTTACCGAGTCTCACGTAAACCTAAGTCTATATAAATTTGCATAATAATATATGAATACAATTACCTACAAATTAAAAATATGGAAAATTAGGGTTTAAAAAATTCCATCGTAAAGTTTTGTCACGATTCTTATTTTGTTGAGATACAATAATGTAATAAAAAACATAATAAATAAGGTTTTTAAAGCTTCTACCATTATTGATGGACCGGAAAACCATTAAATACTACATATCTCAAACACCATTTCAAAAACATATTCATGATTCATGAGGAAGAATTAAAAATTATGAAGAATTAATATCTTTTTTTTATTTATAAAACGATTTGTTCTAGAACCATGAAGAACTCATTGATTTTATGAATATATTCAATGCTCAATATTCTGTTGACGAAAGCAAGAATAATAAATTAAACTGTTCAAGTACAATTTTCAACTACATACATTTATAGGATCTTATTCACACATTTATAGTATCTCAAATCAGTGTTTCATATGTAACATACATATATATATATATATAGAAACTTGGGTTCACCTAAAATTAAGTAATTAACAAACCCAACTCTCTCTCTCTCTGTCTATATATATATATATATATTACATATGAAACTCGAATTTGAGATTCTATAAATTATTCAGCAACAAAAGAAATTTTGTTAAACAAAAGAAAAGGAAAACTTCCAGTTATTTTGAATAACACAAATAAGTTTCAAAACTAAGAAAACGATTTATTTGCAGTATATAAAATTCTTTAAAGTTATGTAAACACATAAGTGAGTTAAAATACAGGGTTATTTTAGATGCAACAATTGTCAGCAATGATTGTCTTGTTATTTTTACTGGAATAACAACATTAACCCCAACTAGTTAGAAGTCCGGACCCATTAATGGAACTAGCTTCTGATTGGTGCTTCCTGTTGTTAAAAAAAAAAAAAAAAAAAAAAAAAAAAAAAAAAAAAAAAAAAACTCTTTAGGTTCCAACAATCAACAAAGACAAGAGCAAGGACAGGAGTGCTCCTAAACCAAGGAGCACTTTTTGCTCTAAGCTAGATATCATATATCACCTCACTCTTTCTTTGGGCCGTAAGCCCTTGGGTGGTTGCCTGGTTTGGTAAAGTTCATTAACAAAAACAAGACAACCATTACTAACAACTGTTACAACTAGAACAACTTTTTTTTTGAAGGAAACCGGCAATATTATAAAGAAAGGAAACAAAAGAAAAGTAAACCAAGGACAAGCCCCAAGGTTAGCCAAGGAAGATTAAACAAGCAAAAATCCAACCATAAGGGAAAAACCCAACAACCAACCACTCCAAAACCTAGACAACAAAAAACAACACAAGAAAACCATCTCTAATCCAACACAGCATCGTCAAAAGTAGTCCAAGCCATCCGAAGAAGGACCACCTCCCGAATTTCCTTAATAACGTGAGTTGCCGGCTTACTCTGATTACCAAAGAGTCGTCGATTTCTCTCCCTCCAAACACAATAAACGGTCGCTTGCAATGCCAACTTTTGCTCCTTTTTCCTTGGTCCCCGACCATTCTTGAGATCATCCATAATGTCATTCCACCGCTCCGCAAAGCCAAAAAGACGTACTTCCCTTTTTATAGTGCGCCAGATCTCCAACGAAAACTTGCAAAGGAAAAATAAATGATCATGACTATCCATACAAACATTACAAAAAGGACATCTCATATCAGGGGGTTGATGGTTCCAAATCAGTCTATCCTGCGTAGGGAGACGTCCATGTGAAGCCGTCCAAACACAAAAAGCATGCTTTGGAATACATCCTTTAAACCACACCTGCTTCGCCCAATCAACTGTGTCAAAGCTACCGCAAAAATCATCATAAGCACCCGAAACCGTAAAGGTACCCAGTGAGCCATCTATTCCCTTCCACATAACTCTATCATCAGAGTTATCATCCAATTGAGGTATTGCACATTGATTTAGGGCAGGAGAAATCTGTAACCAAACCAGCGGCCAAGCATTTCCACAAGAATTGATAACATCTCGAACAGTCGAAGTCTGTGAAAATCCCATGTTCGTATATCGTCTATAAGGGATGAGGTCCATAATGGAGCCACACTCAAGCCATGAATCCGTCCAAGCACACGTGTTCCTTCCATCTCCTAAAGAATGAAAAATAAACCGCCTGATATATGGACGTAAGTCAAGTAATTTCCTGAAAAGCCATGACCACGAGTTCTTGGGAATCATTGTCCAAAAAGAGCCTCCCTGAATATAGTTCAGCCGAATCCAATCAACCCACAATGTAGTCCTCGATGTCAGAATATCCCACAGATGTTTAGTAACCATGGCTCTGTTCCATACAGAAAGTTTCCTGATCCCTAAACCACCATTAGCAAGAGGTCTACACACCATATCCCAAGAAAGTTTACACTTACCTTGCGGCGATTCACCTTGCGCCCATAAAAATTTGCGGAATAAGCATTCCAGCTCATGAATTATCCCAGATGGCAAAAGGAAAACCGACATCCAATATAGCTGAAGCGACTGAAGTACCGAAGTAATCAATAATTTTCTCCCAGCAAAGGAAAGGGCTTTATTTTTCCAGTTATGAATACGCATCTTAACTTTCAAAATCAGCCCCTGAAAATCCGCCACCTTTAATCGAGCCGGTGACAACGGAACACCTAGATATCTTATCGGAAAAACTCCCGCATTAAACGGTAACAAATTCAGTATCCCGGCCCTCACATCACTTGGTACATTTGAAAAAAATACCTCACTCTTTTCCATGCTTGGTTCCAAACCTGACCACCTCCGAAACATCTCCAATGCCCTTTTTACAACATCCACCGAGGCTAGATCCCCACGTGTAAACACGAAAAGATCATCAGCAAAACATAAATGTGATATCTCTAACACATCACATCCCGCATGATATCCAAACTGCTCACCCGCAAGTTGAATGCAATGTCTCATGGCCATCGAGAAACCTTCCATCACTATTGTAAACAAGTAAGGTGAGATAGGATCACCTTGACGCAAGCCCCGGGCCCCTTTGAAAAAACCAAGCGATCCCCCATTTATGGCCAACGAGAAAGAGGAAGTATTGAGCATTTCATTAATCCACTTCACTAAAACAGGATGGAATCCCATCCCATTAAGCATAGCAATTATGAAATTCCAATCAACCATGTCGTATGCTTTCCTAATATCAATCTTGAAAGCGCATCTCGGTGGTCCCACAGATTTATGGTAACCCGAAACCAACTCATGAGCCAACATGATGTTATCCGAAATCCTTCTACCCGGGATAAATGCCGAGTGACTTTTGCTAACCAACTGATTCAACACTGGTTTGATGCGTTCCACAATGATTTTAGAGATACACTTATAAAGAACCGAACAACATGAAATTGGTCTATAATCAGTCACTCTTGACGCAGCTGTGTTTTTTGGGATTAGGCAAATCAAAGTGTGGTTAATCTCCTTAAGAATACGACCCACATAAAAGAAGTTATGCACAGCAGTGACCACATCCTTACCAACCACATCCCACGCACATTTAAAAAACTTGGAGGTAAATCCATCCGAACCTGGTGCCTTATCGTTACCAATACTAAATAACGCCTGTCTGATATCCTCATCCGAGATAGGTCTTATAATATGGAGAGCCTCTTGTAAAGATAAAGTAGTCTGAAACATTCCCGCC
This sequence comes from Centaurea solstitialis, assembly GCA_030169165.1. Lineage (NCBI taxonomy): Eukaryota > Viridiplantae > Streptophyta > Magnoliopsida > Asterales > Asteraceae > Centaurea > Centaurea solstitialis. Next base: position 68,718,103 of record CM058041.1, read on the forward strand.
ATCACTTGAGGATCGACCAAAGGGTCACGAGTACCAAGAATATGCTGGAAATGAGCCAGAAAGGTCGGGCCGATATCATCACCAGTCATATAGTTGCCCTGCTGATCAAACACCGAATGAATAATACTCCTAGCCCTCTTTTCCTGAACACACTTATGAAAATACTTTGTGTTCATATCTCCATCTTTTAACCATTGAACCTTAGCACGTTGACGTAGGAAAGCATCCTCATCCAATTTTGCTTGCTGGAAAGCAAGACAAAGATGTGCGAGGTCCTCTTGAAGCTCTGGGTTACCCGGATCCAAATCAACCGAACTCTGTATAACATCCAATTCACTCTTTAGATCAGCCACTCTTTTAAACACACTACCATAAGAAGATCGAAGCTGTCGTAAAGGTTTTTTAAGCAATTTCAAACGACACAGAATTTGATGCATGAAGGATCCATAGGTCGGCTGATTCCATATCTCCTGAACAATTGGTAGGAAATTTGGATGATTAACCACAAGTTATCAAATCTAAATCCAGGCACATTGACCCGAATGTTATCCCCAAACCGAAGGATTCCCGGGGAATGATCCGAAACACCTCTAGGCAGGAACTGAACCGCAGCATCCAAGAATAAGCTCGTAAACTCCACATTGCTCATTATACGATCCAGCTTTCTGTAAAGACCATCACCCCCACTTGGCTTTTGGCACCATGTATATTGGATGCCTGAATAATTTACATCAATTAATTCCACATCCTCTATACACATGAAGAAATCCTCCATATCCACTTCAAGGCTTCAAGTGAGCTGAAGGTAAAATGAGTGAGGATAAACCCTTGTAAGACATAGTAAGACATTGAAAGGACCTTAAAACCCTATTTCAAAATGCCTTAAATCTTTAAACAACATAAAACAATTACAAAACTAACAGAATACTTTTTCTTACAACATAACTTCTTTTAAATTAACGAAAGAGTTATGTTAAAATGAATTGTATGGACATGTAAAAATGCTCTTTAAACAACATAAGAATTTACCAAAACAAAAAAAATAGAAAAATAAAGTATTATGTGAAAACAGAATGCAGTTTTATTATCAAACTATTTTTTTCAAACATATTTATAATTTTTTTACTAAATTACATGCACTTATACTTACAGCCTTGATATCTCAGTTTTGTTGCAACAGCTTCTTACACGTTTCTTTGAAAATTAATTTATAATGACTTTTGAAGAAAATTAACAAATCAAAGTTAAGAATAAGTTTTCTAAGTTTAACTAACTGTTAAAGAAAATACCCATTTGGCCATTTCCATAAAACACCCAAATTTTATAAGTTGTAAAATTCTATTGGGCCTAAACTTTATTATTGGGCTCATACACTAAAAAGTTGCTCCTATCTTAAAATTTAAACCCAACAATTGTATTCCCATCGAACACAAAATAGTCGGTTATTCGATTCGACCCGAAAAAAATGCAGAACTAGATTTTCAAAAAACCAGTGTTTAACCGGTTTTTTGGATGACTGGTTTTTTACCGGATATTCAACCAGTTTTTTAATAGATATCCGTTTTTTTTTTCTAACCGAACCACTTCTACCGGATATGTATATTCATTCCCAAAACCGTTTTTTTTTTTCCGAACCAGTTATTGGAAAAATCGGTTTTGCATTAAAAACCCGGTTCGGTTAAAACCGGTTCCGGATCGATTTTTTAACGGTTAATGTGCACCTCTATTCCCATCTAGAGGTGGACAAAAACCAAACCATTTTTTAACCGGTCTTAGTGTAATCAGTTTTGGGACGGATTCAGCCTGAAAAGGATTAACCATGTTAGGTTCTCATTGTAAGTTTGTGGGGTTCCAACTCAAAACCAATTGGCAATGAGTGGAGTAGCCCATGACCCTTATAAGCACATACAAGTTCACTTTGTGTCCGATGTGGGACATTGCTCAACACGCCCCCTCACGTGTGGTGTTCTTTTAGCCTAACACGTAGATACTTTGGGTTACGTGGAGTCCAGGTGAACCTTGCTCTAATACCATGTAAGTTTGTGGGGTTCCAACTCAAAACCAATTGACAATGATTGGAGTAGCCCAGGACCCTTATAAGCACATTACAAGTTCACTTTGTGTCCAATGTGGGACATTGCTCAACACGCCCCCTCACGTGTGGTGTTCTTTTCAGCCTAACACATGGATATTAACACGCCCCCTCCAACAGAGGCTAGATAGAGAGCCTAGAAGGGTCACGAGAGGACCAGGAAAGGGTCAAGAGAGTGCCGGCATGTGAGTCCGTACAGTGGTAGACTTTGGCTCTGATACCATGTAAGTTTGTGGGGTTCCAATTCAAAACCAATTGGCAATGAGTGGAGTAGCCCATGACCCTTATAAGCACATTACAAGTTCACTTTGTGTCCGATGTGGGACATTGCTCAACACTCATTAACTTGTCTTTTGACTTATGTGATTTTTTAATTATTTAATAAATTAATATAAAATAACTTTCGTGTAGGAATAACTTAACTGTAGGAACCTCCATGTATCAATAATGAATACGATAACGAGATTACGAGAATGCAAAAATTATGAACGTTTTTTGCATTTTGGAAGTTATCTAACCACAAACCTCAAACAACTTATTTATACCAACGGGATGGCATTATAACACAAAAAAGGCTAGGAATTGGAAAAAAGAAGGGTCGTATAACTGATACCTACAAATCTCCAACGGCTATAATTTTAAAAAAAATGAATTTTAAGGAAGTCGGGCCGGCACGGGCCATAACCAAACCTTTAACCGGGAGCAAGGCTTAACAGTCCCCGATTATAACCAGTCTCTGATTGTAACCGGTCCTCAGAAATAGAGAGCTTGAACGTGTTCTTCAAACACATCAGTTCATTCTCTATTTCTACTGAATCCTTTCTTCCTTCTATCGTGCTTTCTTTCTCTTCTGTTATCTTACTCACTTAGTGCATAAGTAAAGGCTTTGTGTCAAACTTAAGATTGTTTAGATTAAGTTTAATCATTTTCTATTTCCACAACAGTCTTGTAAATTCTCTATTTGAGTTTTAAATACAAATATAATTTAAAAGTGAAAATTTTGTATAATTGTATTCAAACACACCACCCCCCCCCCCCCCCCCCCTCCTCTCTACAATTCCTTGTTAACTTGAAGATCACCAACTTTGGAAGTTGGGACCAACAAAAACATTAATGAATTATGTGTGTAATTGTTTAGAAATCAATAAATTATACATACTTACAAACCCAAGATATAAATTATGTGTGAAAACACAATTGTTTATATAATGTTGTTTCATTACACGTGGAATATTTAAAATGCTTTGTACATGGAAGAAAATAGTCATGAACGTTTTACATATGAGACAATTTCAATTTGTATAAACACTAGAGTTTCGTACGCGTAGTTTCAAATGTGATATAACACATGAAAATTGGTTTATAACTTATACTAATGATCGAGTTTGAACAAGAAGTGGACGTTGTGACAAGGTTTAACATAGTATGTGGGCCACAAAGTTAAATGTTATGCCAAACCAAAATTCAAGGGAGGCAAAAGGAATATTGGATCAGGCACATGGCATAACTACCTCTAATAATTCATTAGGCTAGGTGGCAAAAGGTATAAAGAGAAGCAATAGGGAGAAAATCCCAAATAGGAAAATACATGGAGGAATGGGCTATATAGAGGACAGTCATCTTATTTGTTTGGGCAAGCAGTGATTTGAGTCCCTCTCTCTCCTGTCTATCTGGAATTCTCTCTTCTTCTTCATGGCTTCTTTCATTTATCTTTATGCCCATATTTTCAGTCGTCATAGTTTTGTGCATTTCAACTCCCTAATAAAGAAACATTTACTTGAGCCCTAGATTTGTGTACCGATTATTTTTGTGTAATTCGGCAAGCTTCTTCAATAAAGAAACATTTACTTGAGCCCTAGATTTGTGTTACTGGTTTTATAAGCATTACATTAAGGATGGCAATGAGTAGGTTTTGTGTTGAGGTCCCTCATCACAAAATCTACAACGCTAAATAGATGAACATTTATTTTCATGTACACCTGCATTTCTTTGTAACAAAGAGTGGCGGACCCATGATCCTTTTTCGACGGATGTACCTTTAAGTTAAATTAAATGTTCATAAAGTTTTTGAGTTAGGATATAAAAACAAGACTAAAACCAAGACGATTTTTAACTTTGAAATATATATATATATATATATATATATATAGAGAGAGAGAGAGAGAGAGGAAAGTTCAAATGTGAACCACATTTTGGTTGTGAACGTGAGGACAACCGAGAGCGCGACACATGGCGGCTTTGAGTGTGGTCCCCCTCTTTAATTCAATGCCCTCCCATGAATCGCGCCTAGTCATCCGCCGTGGACTTGACGTGGCGCCTAGTCATCCGCCACGTGTCGCGCTCTCAGTTGTTTTCACGTTCACAACCAAAAAGTGGTTCACATTTGAACCCACCCCTATATATATATATATATATATATATATACACGGCCTTGACTATCAACTACGGATTGGTTGAAATTGAAACCATTTAGGTTGAAAGCCATAGTGCTGATACCTAACGCAGTGAACCAGATACCTACTACAGGCCAAGCAGCTAGGAAGAAATGTAAAGAACGAGAGTTGTTGAAACTAGCATATTGGAAGATCAATCGGCCAAAATAACCATGAGCGGCTACGATATTATAAGTTTCTTCTTCTTGACCGAATCTCTAACCTTTCTTGACCGAATTTGTCACCTTCATTAGCAGATTCATTTTATGTGGTTTCCCTCCTGATCAAACTAGAGGTTACCAAGGAACCATGCATAGCACTGAATAGGGAGCCGCTGAATACACCAGCTACGCCTAGCATGTGAAATGGGTGCATAAGAATGTTGTGCTCAGCCTGGAATACAATCATGAAGTTGAAAGTACCAAAAATTCCTAGAGGCATAATATATACATATATATATATATATAGAGAGAGAGAGAGAGAGGAAAGTTAAAATATGAACTCAATTTTGGTTGTGAACATGAGGATGAATCTCAACCACTTATCCGGTCAATAAATGCGGCTTTGACCAAGTCCCCTTCTTTAATAATCTACACCCTCACATGAGTCGCATCAATCCTTCGTGATCGCGTCTACCATAACCGAAGATGTGTAGCTAAGATTCCTCCTCACGTTTACAACCAAATTGAGTTCACATATGAACCTAAACCTATATATATATATATATATATATATATATAGAGAGAGAGAGAGAGAGAGAGAATAGTTTAAATGTGAACTCAACTTTAGTTGTGTACATGATGACGAATCTCAGCCACTCATCCGGTCAATAAAGACAGCTTTGACCGGGTCTCATCCTTTAATAATCTACACCCTCCAATTATATATATTGCCTTGAAAATGCGATGAAGAAAACAATGAATTTTAAGATGTATGTGTTTTTAAAATGCACATCAGATATAAATTCTAGGTCAATTGGTCAAAACAATTGAAAATGATTCAGTAATTTACTCTTCAAACTCATAACATTTTAGCTCAATTAGAAGGTTTCGATTTGACAATTATAATAGTATATATTGTAACAAAATATTTTTAATATAATTTTAGTTAACATAAGATTATGTATGTTAATATGATAAAAATATAAAAACAAAAGGAAATGTGAAGTAAATTAAATAAGTATATATAAGGGCATAAAGTGTAATGTAAATATAAAAGTAATTCTAGTTATGATGTTGAAAATGAGAGTGTTTAAAACTTGTAAACTGTATAGATATAAATATAAATTATAAATGGAAAATGGGAAAGTAAATTTTTGATTGTTGTACATGATGGTCAAGAAATAGTATTCTTGAAAAATAGTATTTTTGAAAGTTAGAAAATTAAAAAGCTAAAAAGATCTTTGATATACAAAGATTATCTTAATATTTACAAAACGAAAATATAATGTGATTACAAAATTTTCAATTTTACAGAAACACCCTCGTCCATGTTTTTTTAACAGATTCGCCTCAGCGGTAGAGGCACATGGTTTGAACACGGTTGATCTTATTCGGGCCCCAACTTCAAACCCACTACTCTACACCCCCCCTAATTAATTCGGTGGGGTTGCTTCACCTACCCGCAGGGATAATAACCCCAAGGGCCCCAAGGGAAATACCCTCAGGAAGCTCCAAGGAAGAAATCATCTAGAGAGGCTCGAACTTGAGACCTCTCCTTCAAAGGAAAAACTCCCTACCACCAGGCTATAACCCCTGATGGCACCCTCGTTCATGTGAGATATTTTTTATCGCGGTAAATATATATATATAGAGAGAGAGAGAGGAGAGAGAGGAAAGTTCAAATGTGAACCACTTTTTTATTATGAACATGAGGACAGTCGAGAGCGCGACACGTGGCGACTTTGAGTGTGGTCCCTCTCTTTAATTCAATGCCCTCCCATGAATCGCGCCTAGTCATCCGTCGTGGATCTGACGTGGCGCCTAGTCATCCGCCACGTGTCGCGCTCTCGGTTGTCCTCACGTTCACAACCAAAAAGTATTTGAACCCACCCCTATATATATATTCTATAGAATTAGGTTCAAACAAGAACAAAACCAATTTGCAAGAATGAATGAACCATGTAAATCACAGGTGATTTTGTACTACGCTTGCCCACTCGCACCGACCCACGCGCCTAGTCGGCAAGTGTACTACACTCGCTTTTTCTTGTTTAGTACAAAATCACATGTGATTTACATGGTTCATTTGTTCTTGCAAAATGGATTGTTCTTGTATGAACCTCCCTCATATTCTATATATATAGGAAAGTTCAAATGTGAACTATTTTTTGATTGTGAACATTAGGACGAATCTCAACTACTCATCCGGTCAACAAATGCGGCTTTGACCAGTCCCCTTTAATAATCTCTACCCTCCCATGAATCGCGTCAATCCCCCCGTGATCACGTCCACTGTAACCGCGAGATGTGTGGTTGAGATTCGTTCTCACGGCTGTCCTCACGTTCACGTGTCGTGCTCTCGACTATTCTCACGTTAACAACCAAAAGTGCTTCACATTTGAACTTTCCTCTCTGTATATATATTATCATCGGACTGGTACAAGGCCACACGGAAAAAGTCGTCCAATGTAGGACCCAACTGTCCCAACAAACGCATTTTTCATTTTCCTCATGCAATAATCAATTAAACGTTTTTAATTAAAAATAAAAGTAAAAATAAAACTATCTAAACTATAACACAAGTTTATTACACGGATCTATAGTATTAACTGAATAGGAATCAAATAGATTGGATTGAATTGCATGTGGAGTTTTGGATTTGATTTTCGAGAGATCTAAATTCCATTATCTATAAATAAAACATTAAAAAATAAAAATAATTAAATTATAGTTTATTTAACTGTTACTAAAAAACATATGTTTTTACATATTTCAAAACATTATTATATACAAATTCTTTTATTTAACCCGTTTGGTTCCAAGCCGAGAAAACAAATTTCATTGAGAACATGAGAACAATCGAGAACGCACCACATAACATATTCACTCTGAGTATCACATATTATTTAGAGTGAATAACATAATATTCAGTGTTTTTCATATGTATTATTCACCTTGAAAAACACTAGATGATGTGTTATTTACTACAAATAATACATGATTATTCAAAGTGCATATGTCACGTGGCACGCTTTCAGATGTCCTCATGTTTGCAATGGAAAATGAATTTTCATTTGAACCTAACCCTATATAGTATTTATAATATATATATATATATATATATTATAATGGTTTGCAATTGAAACTCGCTCTAACATATAGAGAAATTTATTTAGGTAGCCATTTATAAACATAAACAACCCCATATAACCCATCTCTCCACAAAATTCACGAAATAGCCCAACGAGTCGCCCCACGGGAAGTCGCCTCAGGCGACTTACGGGTTTCCGGCGAAAAAAACGCCGATTCCGGTCACTTTTCCCACTTTCCGGCCAAAACTCGCCGGAGTCGCCCCAAGGGAAGTCGCCTCAGGCGACTTTAATTTTCCAGCCACATTTTCCGGCCAACCTTCATTCTTTCCGGCAAATAAACCCAAAAATCATCTCAGATTTGGGTTTTTAGCCTTAATTAGGAGAAGCATTTTGGTTCATAAGTTGGTTAAAAAAGAAAAGGTTGCAGGTTTTCATCTTTTCACGCCTATGGATCTATCATCCAGATCTGTTCATCCCTTCTTTTCACGCCGGAAATGGTGCTACACACTTGAGCTTTTGAAGAAAGAGATACCATAAGAGGAAGAAAAGGCTAAAACCTGCAACTTTTTCACGCCGGAAAGAATGAAGGTTGGCCGGAAAATGTGGCCGGAAATTTAAAGTCGCCTGAGGCGACTTCCCTTGGGGCGACTCCGGCGAGTTTTGGCCGGAAAGTGGGAAAAGTGGCCGGAATCGGTTTTTTTCGCCGGAAACCCGTAAGTCGCCTGAGACGACTTCCCGTGGGGCGACTCGTTGGGCTATTTCGTGAATTTTGTGGAGAGATGGGTTATATGGGGTTGTTTATATTTATAAATGGCTACCTAAATAAATTTCTCAACATATATTATTATTATATATAATAATATATTTATAGAGGAATGTTCAAATGTGAACTCATTTTTCGTTGTGAACGTGATGACGAATCTCACTCACTCATTCGGTCAATAAATAACGTCAATCCTCCGTGATCGTGTCCACCGTAACCGGAGATGTGTGATGAGATTCGTCCTCAAGTTCACAATCAAAATTGAGTTCACATTTGAATCTGACCCTATATTTATATATTAGATACGTGTCCATGCGCGTTGCGACACGAATCATCCTGAATTTAACACCGATAACTCGAAAAAGTAATCTTGTTTCTTGTTCAAATTTATTTCTCATCACACAATACCAATTTTATGGTTGTGTGTATGTTTTTCGCATATCAAATGTATAAAACTCAAGGTCAAACTCGACACACCCACTTGGATTTAACTGATCACGTCCTCCAAATAAATTTGGTTTGGAACATCATAAACACAAATGTATCTCAACTTGGTTCGATTGAAGGTGAGATATGTTAAACATCAGATAATCTATATCCACACATGAAATCCATTCCATTTACTTCAAACCAAACGGACCCTAAGAATATGCATGTGTGTGTGTGTGGAGAGAGAGAGAGGGAGAATCAAAAGAGAACAACACATATTTAAAAAGAACATGATAACCAACAAATTCATATTTGATTCATGTGACTTTGAGTGGCGTCCAAAGTGTCTGCAGGGATTTTTCGAAAGTTTTTTTTTTTTTTTTGAAAAGGTTCGTCTACGTTTTGCCTAGACTACATTCTTGGAAATTAAGATACGACCGTCTGAGACTAAGTTTGACCACAAGATGTTAACGCCTGGACTTGAATTCGAATAGATAAGATATTCCACCACATCCCCTAAGCGTTTTACCAGTATGCCATCACTCTTGTGATTCTTTTTTCGAAAATTAATACAAAATTATATGTTATTTTGTTCGTTCTTGTATTCTTTTAATTCATAATATTCACATTTGAATCTTGACTTTGTGATCTATATATGTATGTGTGTTGTATAGTGGTTTATACTTTATATATGCCAAAATGTCAAAATGTGCCAAATTTGATAATTTTGATCATTATTTATAGTTTTACTTTTGATCATTACTTCCTAATAGTTCCACCCAGCCCCAGGGGAGAATCTCTAAGCAGAATTTTAAGTGAGAAAGGTTGAAAAAATCTGTAAACAAGCCTCAAGCGGAAAGCAAAGTCTATAACACATTTTTAATACTAAAATCACATTTAATGGTCTCATATATATGTTTCATACGATAGAGAAAAGGCTTGCAATTAGTTGGACCAAGAATGGTCAAATATGTAACATGGTTGTTGGAAAGTTGCATAGGCTAAAGTCTCAAAAGATTGAAAATGTGTGAGTAAGGGTGTTAAATAATCCGAATAAAGTTAAAGTAGGGGGTGTTCATTGTTTAAGTTCGACTCAAAAAAATTAATGTGAGTGCTTGAGCTAAGTAAGGGTATTAAATAATCCAAATAAAGTTAAAGTAGGGGGTGTTTATTGTTCAAGTTCGACTCAAAAAATAATGTCAGTGCTTGAGCTCGAATAACTATTTTCATGATAGCGATCGAGCTTATTATAATTTTTCAATCTTCGAGCTTGAGATAAATATTTGTTTTAACGAATTTGAGTTGTGTATTATCATTAACATGAAAAAAAAAACCCAATTGTGGGTTTTTGAGCTAACTTATGCCTTGACTATATGCCCGCACAACACAAATAATCTGGAGACTGGAGTAATGGTAGGTGAACCTCCATGGCTGCAAGGACTTTGGCTACACCAAGATTTGAATTCAGGGAATATAAGATTTTTACTACATTCTCGTGAGCCTTAACATTCAATTTTTATAAGCTCGTTGATGGTTTGTCGGGAGCGATTACCTTTTATATTGTGCTCGATTAGTCTTTTTTTCATTTTATCATAGAGTTTATGCACATATAATTATGTTAGGCTCTACAATGAAGTAAAAAAAGGTTTCTATAGTCTAAGCAAAAACAAAGTTGGTGACTTATCTTTTAATATTTATTGTCTTCCTTACAAGAAAAAATAACACGTATAAATTTACGAACCAATTTTCAAACGTGTTGCTTATTTATATATGAAACAACACGTATTATTTTAAACCATAAGGTTGTGGCGTACTGGTTAAGGCCTGTGAGGGAAGTGGTTAGTTAACCCTTCTACCCCAGGTTTAAATCCAGGCGCTTTCGGATTGTGGTCACTGGGGAATGGGGATTAACCCTTCTACCCCATGTTGTCGGTGAACCTTGTCGGGATTAGTAGGGGCAAAGCCTCGGATACACTTAAAAAAAACACATACGCTGCTTTTATATTGTATGTTATTATTTGATATGTGAAATGTTTAAAATTTCTTTATATTAACTGTATTTTCATACATATCAGAAAACTGGTTTATAAATATACAGACAAGTGACAAGAAGTTATTTCATTATTTCAAGATTCAATGTGATTTGATTTATTTGAATTTTAATAGAATGCATGTTTTGGTTGGTAAATAGTTTGTTGTAAATTTACTCCTTTCGAGAAATATTTGGAAATTTTCAAATCAAATATACAAATATTATAATTTTTAAATCAAAGTTTTATTTCCATTATAGGGAATGGGGCCCACGTGGGCCCCTTACGTACATCTAATGATCTAAAATCTCGAATAATTAACATAAATGTTCATGTTGACTAATTTCTCGTAAAAAATAGCCACCAGATCTTTTTTCAAGGTCTGTCGACATGTGATATTTTTGCTTCGGATGTTAGATTTTATTTGACAAAATATGAATAACAAAAATGTACAATCTCAAAATGATTATACAATACTGTAACCAGCGGTTTTTAATCCTGCTGCTTGAGGTGTCTTATTTAGGGGTGTTTATCGGTTGATATCCAATGGATGTGAATGAAACTGAATCGATTCGATCATCCATTGGATGTAGGATTTTTCCAATCCAATTGATTATTGGATCGGTTCGGTTCCATCCATTGAATATTCTTTTTGAATATTTATTGGATCAGACCAATTAATACTAATTGAATTGGAGTTATCCGACATCCAATGGATGATCTGATTAGATCCATTCAATGTTTTAAATTCAATCTACAATAATCCATATAATTATCCATGATGTTAATTCCATACGTTATATATTAATTGTTTATATTTTATTAGATGGTAACTAGATGGGTATTGGATGAATGGGCATCAAATGGTAACTGGATGGGTATTGGATGGATGGGCGTGGATGATGACTGGATAGGTATTGGATGGGTCAGTTGGTTTTTTATTGGATGGTAAATCGGATCGGTTCGGTCGTTCCTGTAGGTTTTGGACTTCCAACCTATCCAATTGAATGTTGAATTTTTCCATCCAATCTGATTCAATTAAAATTGGATATTCAATCATTGTCAGCATTTTGTTATTGGATCAGTTGACTTTTTACACACCTCTAATCTTATTATTTGTAGTTAATTTTATAAAATTTGTTAAAGCTAAATATATAGCCGAATTAACTTGTAAATGATTGATAAACTTATAAACATAATTTAATTTATCCACATAATTAACCAAAATACATATACACAGGTTTAGTTTTTTCTAAAATTTAGCCATCAGAACAGTTGCTTTTATTTATGTGGTTTCATAAGAGAAAACTACGAGGTGCGATTTTTTATGGCTATTGGCTAACTTCGAAAAAAAACTAGACTATCTTGACTATTTTGGTTCATTATTTTGAAAAACTGACCTTAAATTCATCGATGATTTATGATTTAATTCTACTCTATTTTTGGTTTTATTAAAAAAAATATAACTACGAACTGCAAGGTATCATAAGTTATGGAACTAAAGTCTTTTTTCTTTTCATATTTTATCATATAAAATTTTATACTGTATGCAAAAGTAGACATACAGTGTAAAACTTGCAAATCAATAGACTTTTTTGGAAAAAAAGGAATTTGTGGCGACTGCTTTCTAAATAAAGTTAGTCAATAACTCAATATGATTATTAATTTCTAAACCTCAAAAACATATATATTTCTATATACTAATAATCAACTTTTTTGTTTTATTTATACATGTTAAATACTAAAACGTGAAAGACTCCGGGTTGAATGCAGTCTGGGCCCACAATACGCGATTCTCGAGTCCACATCATTTATTATTCATTAAATCGACAAGTTCAAAATATTGAACAACCATTAGTTTTATTTATTGTTTAGGAGTATTATTTTAATGACATTGCTAAAATAAAATAAAAAATTGGATTTTTCTCTTAAAACGCTTCAATAGTATTACTAAATCATTTACTAAAATGCAAAATCAAAGCCGTATATGTTGATCGGATGAATGGCTAGGTTCACTACTTCTCATTTGAACCTCTCCTATGCATAGGGTTAGGTTCAAATGTGAACTCAATTTTGGTTGTGAACGTGGGTACCATTAAAATCTCGCCAGGTGGCAATATTCACTCTGAATATTGGAAATGGATGATTCAGCCCTTTAAATTCCTTCCAATCGAGACCTTGCCAAAAGATATTCAGAGTAATATTGCCACGTGGCGAGATTTTAGTGGTGCTCATGTTCACAATGAAATATAGGTTCACATTTAAACTTTTCTCTCTCTCTCTCTCTCTCTCTCTCTCTCTCTCTCTATATATATATATATATATAGTATTAGAGAGGAAAGTTTAAATGTGAATGTGAGGACCAACAAAATTGCGTCACATGGCAATCTGAATTGGTACCTAAGCTTTGTTTCATATGAATATCATGCAGACTGAATAAACCATGTATATTCAAACTGAATATTGTCATGTGGCGGGATACTAGTGGTCTTCACGTTCACAATGAAAGATGAGTTCACATTTAAACCTGGCCCTATATAGATATATATAGAAAGAAAGTCGAATTCAAATGAACAATACATATTTAAAAGAATACGAGAAAAGCCACACAACTTTGGATGCGACTTGCAAAGTTGCATGAATCATATATTATTTACTTGTTCTCGTGTTCTTTTAGATAGATATTGTTTTCGTTTGATCTCTTTCTAAAAATATATTATACTTGTATACATGATGGACAATGTTAGAATAACATTTATGGTAAGAAGGTAAGAATACTTCAAAGCCTTTATACGAGTAGATTTTTTAATCTAACCTTATTATCTTCAATTACTTTTACTTTTATATACATTTAACTACATCCGTCTACTTTTTTCTTCACTTTGAAGTCTACATACGTACAATTTATCACCTAAAGATGTATGAATTTATTAGACTTTCAATTAGACCTGGTAAAAAGTGACACGTCACGCTAACCCAACACAAATTCGACAAGAAATAAACGGGTTTAGGTAACAGATTTCAACCCGTTTAAGTAAACTGGTTGACATGACACGATACGAAAATTAAACGGGTAAGGTCAGAGTCAAACATATCAACTCGAAAATGACCCGGCTAACCCGTTTATACTTATATGTGTGTGTTTTTGTGTGTATATATATATAAAGTTTTTTTAATCTTTTTACTAATTTACGATTTATTCTTTTAATATAACAATGTTAATGGATTTTGCTCAATCTTATAAGTTTGAATTATGAAATTTGGATTCATAAACTTTTGTGAATTTTTTATTTTTAATTTTATAAATGTTAAACGGGTTAAACGGGTCAACCTGTTTATTAAACGGGTCGGGTTATGGTCAAACATTTTCAACCCGTTTAACTTTGAACCTGACACAAACCCAACACGACACGTTTGCCGGGTCTACTTTCAATCATGATAAAGTAGATTATAAAATGTTTTTTTGTCACCTTTGCACCACACCTCTTATTCCACCTAACCCTATATAGTTTTAATATACATACACACACATATATTATATATTAACAACCCCAAATCTGTAAAGAGATAATATGGAGGATAAGAAGCAAGAAGATTACTCTCTTGCAATACCACTACTGGTTGGCAGCAATGGAGATGTGGGAACTAAGGCAGATGAAGAGGATCAATACACACCCACTGCTTCCTTCTTCAGTACTTGCTTCAATTGTCTCAATGCCCTTTCAGGTTGTCCTTCATTTCTTCCATTTATTCACTTTTAACCTCTAAATCAGCTTAAAATCATGGTGAAAGTTATCAGTATTGTACAACTACTTAAACCTCTAAATCAGCTTAAAACCAGACTTAAACTTACAAATCTCATTTTCTATCCATGTAGGACGAGTTATTACGAATATATACATATATCTGGTATTAATGGGTTTTTCAGATGTACGAAACCCCATCAGATTACTCTCCAAAAGAAAGAACCAAAGAAAATGGAAGTCAAACTTTTGCATGGTTTTGCTAATCTTGAAACTTAATGATTGATTTGGGTTTTGATGTTTGGTTGGTAGGAGTTGGAATACTCTCGGTTCCGTACGCACTGGCATCGGGAGGGTGGTTGAGCTTGATACTGCTTTTCGCAATCGCAAGCTCAACCTTCTACACGGGATTGTTGATCCAAAGATGTATGGATGCCGATCCAACGATAAGAAGTTATCCCGACATCGGGGATCGAGCGTTTGGGAACACGGGCAGGATTCTAGTATCGATCACTATGAATGTCGAGCTCTATTTGGTCGCAACGGGTTTCCTGATTCTCGGAGGCGATAACCTGAGCAACTTATTTCCGGAAATGGAGTTCGATATTTACGGCACCCGTATCGGTGCACAAGCCGGGTGTCTAGTCCTTATTGCGATCGTTATCCTCCCCACGAATTGGTTAAACAACATGAGCCTTCTTTCGTATATATCAGCCAGTGGAGTTCTAGCCTCCCTGATCATCCTAGGCTCGATCTTATGGGCTGGTGTATTCGATGGTATCGGTTTTCAAGAAAAGGGTGAAACTGTAAATTGGAACGGAATCCCGTCAGCTATCAGCTTGTACGCGTTCTGCTACTGTGCTCATCCTGTTTTCCCTACCTTATATACTTCCATGAAAAACCAACGTCAATTCTCAAAGGTATATACACGAGTTGCGATTTTATCCCCATATCTCTACAGGTTAAATGACCTTTTGACAGATTCGTTTTAAATCCATAATCTTCTGACAGGTTTGAGAATGTCACTATTTAACAGGAGAAAGTCTCTTCCATATACAAGAATGCCTAAAAATCTGTTAGAAGGTCGTAGATTTGAAAAGCATTTGTCAAAAGGTCATTTAGCTGAATAACCCGTTATTCAGCTAAATGACCTCTTGCGAAATGCAACTTATATCCATGACCATCTGACGGGTTTTTAGCCATTTTTGGTAGGAAGGGACTTTCTTATGTTAAACAGTAACATTCTCAAAGCTGTCAGAAGGTCATGGATTTAAAAAGAACCTCGCAGGAGGTCATTTAATTGATAAAATTCATCTCCATTATAACTAAATTTCTTTTACATTGCAGGTCTTGATCTTCTGTTTTGCCTTTTGTACAGTTACTTATTCGTCAATGGCCGTTATCGGTTACCTTATGTTCGGCCCAAACGTAGAGTCCCAGATAACGTTAAACCTTCCCACCAACAACATAAGCTCGAGAGTGGCCATATCAACCACCCTCGTTACCCCGATCGCTAAATACGCACTAATGCTAACACCAACCGTCAACGCTATCGAGTCGTTGTTACAATCTTATTACAAGAGAAAAAAGTGTGGTTTCCTAATCAGAACAATCTTGATGATAAGCACGGTAGTCGTAGCACTGTTTCTCCCATACTTTGGGGAGTTAATGTCGCTCGTGGGAGCACTCTTAAGTGCTACGGTTTCGATCACGATACCGTGCTTGTGTTACTTAAAGATTTCGGGCACTTATAGGAGATTTGGGCTCGAGATGGTGATCGTTGGGTTGATCGTGTTGGTTGGTGTAATTGTTGCAGTTGTGGGTACTTACGTATCGTTCATAGGTATAGTAGGCCGTCTATGAAGAGTGAATCGTTTGCAGAGTATGTTAACATATGGAAATTTTTGAGGGAATGCATGTTTTGACGTCTGCTAAGAGTCGAGCTCCTAACTTATAACAATATGTAATGTAACTGATTCCAAATATTTAGGGAAATACATGTTTATCGAATAATTTTGCGCACTATTTTATCGATGCTATGCATTTGACACATTGTAGCGTTCCAACAAGCTTCAGGGGCTTTTTTCCAAGTATGCCCCTTGTATTTTTCCGATGAATTTTTTGGCATGATCTTGTAGGTCACTAAACATTGTTATATAGCTTTTCCCAAATATGACTAGTTTATTAGCTAGCTTATTAGCGAATAGCTAAGTTATCAATTATGTCAAAGATAGCCCTAGAGAAGTTAAAACTATCAGACATCAAACATGTTTCATTTAGGAAAACCAACTCAGTTCTGAATAGTGGCTTATAAAGTGCAAC
Source organism: Centaurea solstitialis (assembly GCA_030169165.1). Lineage (NCBI taxonomy): Eukaryota > Viridiplantae > Streptophyta > Magnoliopsida > Asterales > Asteraceae > Centaurea > Centaurea solstitialis. The sequence continues at coordinate 68,735,167 of CM058041.1, forward strand.
TATTCTAGACAAGGTGATCTTTCATAAAATGATATGGAATGGTTGTCTTAATATAGATAGGATGCATTACTATAAATAAACACAACTAATATATAGAGAGAAGCTTGGTCAAACAAGAACGATACCTATTTAAGAGAATAAGAAAACGGTTGAATCACATCAAGTACAAAATCACATGTGATTCACGCGACCATTAATGTAAAACCACATGTGATTTTGCACATGATTTGGCCATTTTTGTGTTCTCTTAAATGGTTAGCATTCTTGTTTGATCCTCTCTCTCTCTCTCTCTCTCTCTCTCTCTCTCTTATATATATATATATATATAGACACACACACACACCTATATAGGGGTCATTCAAGAGAGAGCTGGTAAGTTTGTGATAACTGTGCAATTCAATCTCATCCATGCATTTTATTAATCGGTTGTTATTAAAAAAAAGGTTATTAAAAAGGGGAAAAAACTAATATAATCCCAAAAAAAACGTCAATGTTATACGCCTTATTAAATAGGTAAAAACAATTAATTTGATAAAATGAATATTGGAGCTCACAGTTATCACAACTACCTGGTTCTCATTTGATTAGACCCCTACCTATATAAAGGGAGGTTTAGGAGAAACTCCCAAAAAATGAAAAACTGAAGAACACCCAGGTAAACCGTCCATTTGGACAGTATGCACATGTGCATACGAGTAATTGAAGTTATTTTTCGGTTTTTATACACATGTGCATGTTACAAATCACTTGTGTGCACGTATGCATACCAACCATATTAACGGTTGGTGTTCCTCAAATTTTCATTTTTTTGCAGTTTTCCCCAAAACCCGACCCTACTTACCTCTGTGTGCACGTGTGTGTGAAAGGCACCAAGTATTACAGAAAAAGCAGCAATGGAGCAAACTATGGATTGCCAATCTTCATATTCAAACTTAAACCATCTAGTAACATATAAACATCCACACAAGAAGCTTTAGAATCATACCCAGATAAGAACCTCACGGTCGATCCTTTCACCTCAACGCAGCTCTCTCCAGCCATCTTTTTCATCCCTCCGACCCTCATACGCTTCCTCAGTTCAGCCGCATCCTCCCACTCGTTCCCATCCGCATACTTATTCGCAAGCATCACCAAATTACCGCCCCACCGTGGCTCCAACTCAAGCAACCTTTCCCTCACCTTCGCCCCAATTCCATCCATATCACCATTCACATTGCACGCACTCAGCAACGCCCTCCACACAGTTGCATCGGGCTTAATGGGCATGCTTAAAATGAAGTCATAAGCTTCTTTGATACGACCAGCTCGTCCTAAAACATCCACCATCGCACCATAGTGGATTAACCGTGGCTTAATCCCATAAACGTGCTTCATTTCCTCAAAAGATAGATACCCATCTTCCACAAGTCCTCCATGACTACATGCACAAATGACACCAAGAAATGTCACGTAGTTAGGCCGGATCGAAGTGGCTTTCATTTTCTTGAAAAGCAAAAGCGCGTTTCTTGCGAGCCCGTGTTGAGCTAATCCTAGAATCATCGAACTCCATGACCACACGTTTCGAAGGGGCATTTTATTGAAAACTAAGCGTGCATTATTCAAAGCACCACATTTGGCATACATGTTAATGATTGTTGTTCCTAATTGGCAATCAAGTTCGAACCCGTTCACAATTAATTGCGCATGAATCCATTTTCCAATCGTCAAGTTCCCGAGCTCAGCGCAGACGGAAAGCATGACCACCATCGTAGTCCTGTTAGGTTCGATCCCAACGTCTCGCATCTTTGTAAAATGATGCACTGATTCATTAAGCCAATTTACGCGAAGGAAAGAAGAGATGATGGTGTTCCAAGACACAACATCTCTGTGCGGCATATCATCGAACACCTTGCGTGCATCGATGATTTTCTTACAACACCCATAGAAATTGATCATGGTGTTTCGGACATGGACATCGAAATCCAAACCACGCTTCGAGCAGTCAACGTGGATTTGTCGGCCTTCTTCAAGGGCCAACAATGAAGCGCAAGCTTTAAATAGCGAAGCGTAAGAAAGCTCAAAGGATGGAATGTTTGAACAATGCTTTGTTTTGAAGATCAATATGGATTCTCTGTACAAATCGCGGTTGTTTACTTTTCTAATGGCGGAAGCGCTCCTCATGAGATTGTTCCTTGACATATTTGCTGGTATGGAATTCAGATGTTAGACTTAGGGCATGAATTTGGAAGAGAATTTTCATGGAGGTAGAAGAGTTTTATGTGGTTTGAAACCAAATAGGAGTAGTTGCAGGCTTGCAGGTGAAGGTGAAGCTTGAAGATTTTGAAATTGCATGCAATATTTGAATGTTCATCTATTTATATGTATGGTTTGTATGAAAGGCAAGGATTGGTGTGAGAACTGAGAAGGTTAAGGTGTATTCGTTGATCACTTTTAATCTCATGTCCCTTTGTAAATTGTGTTTTAAGAGAGAACTGATTCGATGTATTTTATCTTGGTTCATTTCATCCTTAGTGCATCCACTTCTCATCCAACAATTGATAATTAGTTCCTTTGTTTCTTACGTTAATCTCAACTTCTTATTGGACCCCAACCGTAGTGTGAAATATGAAGTAAATGCTGACACTAAGGGACCGTTTACTTGATGCTTACCTGGTAAGTGCTTATTGGGTCAATTCACCTTACGGGACGAACATGAAAATGACTAGAATCTTACCCAATAAAAGCAATAGCATGAAATGGTAAGAGCGATACCATGAACCAAGAGTCTTATCCGGTAAGTGAGATCAACAACTCTTACCCGGTAAGAGCTTACAGGGGTAAATTGTTTCGTACGATACCAAGAGGCTTAAATATTGTCCAATATGCTAGTAATAGTGTTCCATTTTACCCGGTAAACACTTACCGGATAAATGTTCAAGTAAACGACCGCTAAGTTATGGAAATAAAGGTGCAACAACCAATAAACACTTACCAGATAAACATTTGGTAAACAATCTTAAACAGTAATTAACCAATAAATAACCATAAGAAAGTCTAACATAATGTTTAATAATGTTGTCATTTGTTAAATAAAAAAAAACTGATTACTAAACGATAATAACTATCCCTTGGTACATAATCAAAATCAAGCAACTAATCCAAGGCAAAAATGGGGAACCAAAAGTCGCCTTCTTTCTCGTATCCATACACAATTGAAAACCCTACCCAAAATCCCAAAAGTCAATCCAATCCTGTAAGTAAAACTCATTGAGACTTTTTCTTCCTGCCATCAACCGATTTCGACTTCTTGATCGTCGGCATTTTCCCGGGAAACGCCCACCGCAAGAACCGCTCCCACGTGTAGCACCCGACAAACATCAATGCCGCCCAGATCAGAAGCTTATCCCGCAACTCCCTCGGCAACGGGACCAGCTTCAACCAATCGTTCAGATCCCGAAACAGATCGGAAGTGATCACGGTGAAGAACACGACCGCCCCGAAAAGCGCTATCTTAAACGGCTTGTTTTCCGATATACTTTGGTTAAACGGGTGACCCATGTAGTTGACGGCAAACGTAGCCACTTGGATCATCATGCTCACCATGTAGGAAACCGTGTTGACCAAATTGCTCTCAAATTCAGAGTCCGGCTCGATGCACTCGTCGGGCATGTGTTTCTCGGCCGCTTTCACGGAGGAAATCAAGAAGAGGATGTGAAGGGCGAACTGGCCGAGTAACGAGAGGAAGACGTAGAAGCAAAAGACGTTGGGGTGGGGGCGTTCGGCGGAGAGCGTCGGCATTGGGCGGGCGTGGGAGATGAAGAGGAAGAAGGCAGCAGTGAAAATGCCACTAATGGTGGCCTGAACGTCGCCAAGCTTAACACCGTCCAAATACATCACACTTAAAACATAGGCGGTTGCAAGGCAGTTGAGTCCGAGAATCTTGAACATTTGCAGGGTGGTGACGAGAGTGCTACGGCCCTGGCGGATGATGTCGGTGGTCGGGGAGACCGATGCGTGTTTGGCGGTGAAAGGGGAGGCCATGGATGCATCACCAAGTTTGACTATGGGAGCTGATCGACCATCATCTCCTTCGTTCAGCTCGTCCATGAGCTTCTTTAGCTTCTGCCTTTGGATCTCGGCTGGCGTGAGATGGCGGTTATTGGTGGCAGGGGGGTTGCTGCTGGAACTTGATTCAGCAATGGATTTAGGTTTCTTCGGCTTAGCGGCTTTAGCTTCTGACGAGGGCTTATCACCAGTGCTCGGAGGCGGTATTGCATTCAGTAAAGCCACTCCTACGTGCGCCTGAAAACGTAAATAACATCAAAAACCAAACCAATCTAGTACACTACAACAAGATCAAGCTTTTTATAGAAAGCCAAATATGTCTAAATTTCCTAATAACACTGCTTTACATGACTTAAGGCCTGTTTGTTAACAGCTTAATGAGCTTAATGGGACCCACAGCTTATTCGGTTAGTTATACATGACTGTTTGGTAGTGGCTTAACGATATAAAAAGTGGCTTATTCGGCCAGTTATCCATGACTGTTTGGTAGTGGCTTGATGATATATTCAATAAGCTTCCTGGGATGAGCATTATGCAATAAGACACGTTTATTCCAAACCTTCCCCTCCCAATTAAAAAACATGCTCCTTCCAACTATGAAAAAGCCCCGCAACACCAAAACCTACATAATCTATACAGACATTAATTTAGTGGGTTGGGTTGGTCGGGTTTCGCGGGTTGCGGATTTTTGTACACCCCTAGCTTTATCTATGCAGACTTAATGGAAAACCAACCAAACAACCTCAAATGAGAAATGTCATATGACGACAACTTTTTATGACGCTTTTTCAAATAACTTCATATAAAAAACGACTTTCTTGCATTACCTGCTTCAAAGCTCCGACGTCGTTAGTACCATCGCCACACATCAAAGTTATCCTTCCGGACGATTTAAAAGTGGTCATTATGAGTTCTTTTTGTTCCGGAGCCACCCTTGCGAACACCTGATATTCAAAATTGCTTTGTTAGCATCACAACGTTGAACAGTTGGAGATTATTGAACTCATACTTGCTATAAAAATCACGACCTTTACGAATGGAATCACTTTGACAACAGCGGAGGTTTGCAGCAACATTTCAAAGCAGTCGCCTCCGATACAAAGGTCATGATCCTCTGCTAAAGCCTCAACCTCGTCCTCACTGCAAATAGCAAGTTATAATACATCTCAACCAAAATCTAAACGATATTATAAAGCATTTAGGTAGAAGTCTTAAAAACATCTTAATAAATTTCAAATTTACAAGTAATTGCTACGTATGCATAATTTTTAAAGCTTAACCGACTGATAAACACATACAAATCAAGATAATCATTGAGCAATACTAACTAAAATGAATTATATCTTTACTTTAATAAATTTTGGATTAGATCAAATATATACCAAAAAACGAGAATTTTATATCTTCAATTTCACACCAAGATCGATAATTTTTGGATCTTTTTAATTAATTAGGTCTTCAAATTGGTAAAACATGTTCGGCCACCACTTGTAAATTATATTTTATTTAAATACAAATATTGTATTTTTCCGTTTTTGATGAAAACTGACATTAACTGCCTATTCTCGATATACAACAAAATTTTGCATCTTGCACGGGGAACAGCTAGTATATAAAAATGCATAACAAAGAAAGCAGAGCTCATGACTCATGATTATGTTACCTGTAGCTAACGGTCTCTGTTTCATCTGGTGAAACCCACTCATATCGTTCCTTGTTCTTCGTAGGTGCAAGTATTAATGCTGGTTTTGAGATTATATGAACTTGACGAGCAACATGACAAGCCGTCAATGCTTGGTCACCGGTAATCATAACCTGATCACGAAACAGTTTCTCGATAAAAAAACACCAAATAAAGAGTACAGCTGCTTCTGAATTCAATTTTTATACCTACCCCTTGAACCCACCTACAAGTTTGACTTTTGCCTAATGGTTTATCAACCAACCAATATGACCCACCCCCCCCCCCCCCCCCCCCCAACAAAAAAAAACAAAACAAAAAAAATTTAAAAAATTTGAAATAAATGTCAACAATGAGAATGAAAAAGAAAAGCTTTATGCGCGTGTAATCATAAATCATTACCCTTACTAATAGGGGGAGCACAAAATTTATCCATCTCATAATTAAGGATAGAATTGGTGTAAGTGGACACTTATTTTGGAAAGAACGAAAATAGAAATGTGGCCACTTATTTTCGGGCAGCAGTAGTTAATCGAAGAAATTAAATCAGCACCACTTACCAAGTCATGCGACGACTTTTTCAATTCAGCCAAGACCGTAGCAGAATCTCCTCTGATTGGGCAATTAAATACCTGAAGTATATGTGAAGATGGCAAATGTGTGAAAAAAAAGCATATCGGTGAAAATTGAATATTGTAGATATAGAAAAAAAAATGCAAGTATGGGATAAATTTGAAGACAGAAAACTTGATATATCTTCGTACCGCAAAACCAGCAAAAGTGAGTCCACTTTCCACCACTTCCCTGTCCAAGTTTCTAGCTTCACTTACCTATATATAGCCATTCAACAAAAGGGAAACAACTCAAAACCTATTTACAAATATGTGGGATAAAAACAAAGAAAAGTCAAAAATGGATCTCAATCATACCAAGGTATAGATCATAGATTCATAAGCTTAGGATAAAGAATACAATTTACAAACAGGAATAAAGATAAAAAAATGTAATTTACATCGCAGATTCATACGCTTTATAATAGAGATAGCTCAAATTTTCAAACGAAGAAGATAAAAAATGCAATTTACAAAATTGTCCCATTAGTATTGTCTCATATTAATCTGTGAGAACTGAATACCACATCATTTCAAAATCCAAAATCAGAATCATATCTTGATTTGGTATTTCAAGATTTCTTATTTTGACTTCAACTAACAGCACGATACCAAGTACGCTAATGCACTTGAAGAATGAATTTCTGAAAATGCCTCTTTATCTTTCCTCTTTTAAAATAAAGTTGATGGGGTTTTTCCATTTTTGCCGGTTTTCCCGTCATACATATATATATATATATATATATATATAGAGAGAGAGAGAGAGAGAGAGTATATATATATATATACATAGAGAGAGAGAGAGAGTTCAAATAAGAACCATAAATATTCTGAGAACACAGGAACGTAATATAGTATAAGTTATTCATGATGAATAACCCTAAAATATTCATGAATATAACGATATTCATTTGTTCATGATGATGATATTCATCATGAATGGCCGGTTCCTAGGTTTACAAAATATTTGCGGGTTCTCACTTGTTTAAGTACAACTAGGGATTCTCTGAAGCACAAATAGTAAAAACGGCTGCCAAAAAAGAAAAGATACTTACCGTCATATCAGGAAGAGGCTTAAATGCTAAAGCCAAGACACGAGATCCTTGTCGTGTGTACTTCTTGTAGGTGCTTACATAAAACGCCGGTACATCATTTAGTCTTTCTTGGATGGTCTCTGGTGCTCCCTGAAATCATGGTATCAAGATTTTGAGAATAAGTGGTACATACACCTTCCACCATCATACTTGATATGGACCTTCTAATTACCTTCACAAAAGCAAAAAATTGCTCCTCTGTACGAACAACAACAGCCATTCTTTTAAGGTGGGATGCAAAGTGATGTCTCTGAACGATTTGGACGGTAACGCCACCTCCCCTGAAAACAATGTAAACCACAAACTTCAAGAAAGTTCTTTCGCGAAGAAACCATATAAAACATAGAAACAAGTAATCACCAAGCAGCGCGTTCCTTGGATTCCAAACTCATAAACCTCTTAATACCATATTGTTTCTACCATTGTCACCAAATTCAAAACGATATTTTACTTCCAAGAGCATACAATCAAACACATAAAACACTCCACAAACAAAATGATAAGTAAGCTACTCGAAGTTACAGAGAGAAGTAATGAATAGCTTACTTCTTAGGCATGGCCTTCTCATCAGATTTATAAGTCCACTCTATGCCTTTGATTGCAGCCTTCTCAAGAGGATCACCAACCTACAAGAAACATTATGACTCTTAAATATACAGACCGTATCTGGCAAGCTAAACCAAAAAAAAAAGAAACCAAGTATTAACAAAGGTCGATTAATATATGTAGACTATAAACGCATTGTAAAGCTCATAGTGCAAGACATAGCAAACAAATAGTATATTTTATATGAATTTTTCAACTCTGGTTTCTTATGGTATTATATAAGAGCCTTGTAGCTCGTAAAATTTAACAAAGTAACAACTTTTTGACAACCATCAATCTGCAAAGTAATCATCCTTGTGTTTTACAAAAAACGATCCATAAGACTGATAAGCAGTGGCTTTAATCTTTCTAGCACTTGATAATAACATATTTTAGTTACATTTGCACCATTTTATAAAGAGAGAATGCAGTAAAGAGTAATCAGATAAGGACTACGTCTTCAGTCTAGTGGATAACCAGACAGAGATTAGACTTCCGGCCAGCAGAGACCTCTGAAACCAAGGTTCCAACCCTTAACCCAACAGGAAAACCCTCGATTTCACTTCTTCAAGTTGACAGCATTCGCAATCCATAATGCTAAATGTATTTAAAACATAAAATTGCCTCTTTACACCAGTAAACAAAAAAACCCATAAAAGGCGAAACAATGATAACAATTGCATACCAGCTTGTTGTCCACAAAGACCAGCGCATGGCAAGAAGCAAGAATTTCCAAAGTGCGAGATGGCACTTTCTTAGTATCTGTTTCTAAATCTATATTGTCACTCAACCCACCAACTCCAGAAAACTCCTGGAGATCAAAGCGCCAAATAAAGCATTAATGGGAGGTTGTTAACCAAAATTTTACCAAGAATGACAGACTTGAAACTGACGTACCATGTCATCAGATGTCAATGTTCCTGTCTTGTCGAAACAACATATATCAACCTACAGAACGATAATTTATATGAGCAATCTAGCAAAGACATAATAGAAGACACTCAGGGACGGAGCTTCTTTGGTTCTCACGGTGGAACGTGCCACCGTATTATTCGTCCGACAAAAGGTAAAAGAAATATTTTGTAAAGGTGCAACCGTATTATTTTGGAGGGTGCCACCGTATTATTTTCAAACCTTAAAGCGGTGCACCAAAAACAAAAAAATCTCTGGAAATCAACCAAAAAACTAAAAATATCTCACAAAATCAACCAAAAAACCAAAAAAGTTCTCTTCAAATCAACAAAAAAATCTCTCAAAATCAACTAAAAACCCAAAAAATTCTCTCGAAATCAACCAAAAAGCCAAAAAATTCTCTTGAAATAAACCCAAAAAATTATCGATTCAACAAAAAAAAAAGTCCATAGAAATCAACATAAAGTAACTTAAAAATCTCTCAAAATAAACCAAAAAATTGAAAGAAAAAAAAACTCTCGAAATCAACCAAAAATTTAATTATATGGTGCCACCGTTTAAAAAATGTTCTGGCTTGGTCCCTGAAGACACTGCCAACCACTAGAAAGAAAGTAAAAGCCATACGAAGCTGTGAAAGCTTAAGCTTTTAAATTGCTGTGAACCCCAACTCATTGACAAAGCCAACCACTAGAAAGAAGGTAACTGAAAAACATAAAATAAATGTAAAAGAAGCTAAAAAACATTATAAACCTAAATGGTGCATTATCAAACCGGTCTCGCTCACCTTCCCAGCAAATGGTATACGAAAAGGTTCTGTACAGAATATACCACGCCGTGCTAGTGCAATCAAAGATGTATTAACAGCTATCGACAACTCCATTGGCAGTTCCGGAGGGATCACAGAAGTTATAATTAAGGAACAGCTCAGGAGAAGCTTGTATCTACTCCTGTTTGGGTCCTCAAGTCCCTAAATCAGCAACATTTATGTTAACATCTTACACATCCGAAAAATAATTATAGAAGTCGATTCAACGCCCAGTTGAGATGATAATTAATAACCACAAGCTTACCTTTTTAAGTACATAACCGGCTGCTATAATTGCAAACACAACTAAAAACAAAATAAATAGTCCACTCTCCCAGCTGTTAGCAGTAACCTTCACAAAAGATATAAATGCATCAAATACAAGGTGATAAAAGAGAAATGAGATGCTAATCTCAAATAGCTGGAAACTGTCAATTGCCAACAACAATTACCCTCTCTGTTGAAAACAAAATAGTTCGCATCAGTTTCCCTTGGGTCGTCTCAAATCCAGTTCGTAAAACAATTGCTAAACAGCCACCATCGGGAGTTTTCATATGAAAGGTCTGAAGCATGGACAAAACAAACATGTTAATTGTGAAATGCCGACTCAAACCTATATTAGAGTCAAATGTAACAACATGCAAAACCTTATCAGGAGTGTGCTGCAATATCTTTGTGCCACCAAAAAGAACATGGGTTTTATCTCTTTTGGAAGACAATTGCTCTTCTGGTCCTCTGCCCATGATTGAAACCTGTAAAAAATTCCATTTGTTACAGGTTTGCGCAACTCTGCCACAAAATTTTGACATCCACCCAAGTTTACTCCTCTACGAACACACATATGAATATGCTAGTAATTGTATATAGAAAATAGACAAATACCCAACCTTGTCAAATAAACCCTTCTCTTGCGAAAGGAAACATCACTATTACAAAATGACAAGAAAATATGAAAGTAAATTGAAAAAGAGAACCACCTTCCATTGGGGGGTAGACTCGCCTGTCAGGATTGCCTCGTTCACAATAGCAGTGCCTGCAAGAATAAGCATATCTGCAGGGACAGACTTTTCCTCTCCATCGTGGCCAGCAGCACGACCAACAGACACAACATCTCCAGGCAAAAGATCCGTCCCTGATATCTTTGTCCACCTGGCATGTAGCCATTTAAAATAAATCAATAATTGTATGTGAAGTTAAGAAGAAAAAAAGCATACACTACCAATCTCCCATTCAGTTAACAGACTTACTTCCCACAACGGTACGCCATTATCATCTGGGAATCTACTCTGACACGTCTAAGCTCTGACAAAGTCTTCAACCGACTCTTGGCCATTGTTGACTCAAACATAAACAGCATAAATAGGGTGAACAGACTATAATACCAATATGCATCCAGACACCAAAGTCCCACACAGAAGACCTGCAGCTCAAAGATAATAACTTAATTGAGAAAATGTAATCCAGGCCCATGTCAAGGTATCTTACAAATAAACTTTCTTAATAAATGGGCACATTGCACTAGAAACAGGATACATCACAACACACCTGAAATACAAAGAAGGGCTCCATGCAGTGCTCTTTCATCAGTTTTTGGAATGTTGGCTGTGGATATTCAAATCTACATAGATGCCAGAAGAATTGAGTAAGGTTAGTAGACTAGTAGCTAATCACTTAAATTAGCTAATGAAGCAAGCATCAAGGAAAATATAACAGACCAGGTAACCATCAAATATTAGAACTCTGAATCTGTCTAGAAGACTAGATGTTCAACGAGTGAAACAGGTTAAAACATGAGTCAACCAAAACTACGATGCAATACTGTTTGTACTCAAAGCACCTTGCCTCTTGCAGAACTACCACGGTCTGCTTCAAAGCCATGCAATAATATTATTATGCTGTTGTATAAATAAAAGACTGCTATTCTTGTTACGACATCACAATTCAGTTGGAGCTTTGATGTTGCTGCCAACATGGTATTTACTAGCATACATACATATACATCTCTTTGCTCTTACGCACATGTTGCGACCATACCATGGTCAAAGGCAAACGATAGAATTAGTAAATGAAGAAGAAGTATCCAAATCATAGTTTTGAAAACTATTGAAAGCGAGGCTGCCCTAAACTGGCCCTGTGGCGCCTTAGTTCAATAAGGCGGTGTGGTGAGACGTGAGGAGCTGTTGAGGCGTACGCCTCAGATGATCTGCTTCAGTAATGGTTCTTTTGGCTTTTTTATAAGTTTTATGACAGTAGTAGTACTTTCTCTTTATAGTGTTTTTCTATTTAAATTTAAAAAACTAAAAGTCAAAGCCCAATTGCCCCAGTGTGTACTTTTAATATTTCAAAACCCAAAAATCTAGTACTTACTCCTCCCGATTGAAAAGTGTGGTTTAACCCTTCCTCTTTCTCCAAAGCAACCAATTTTCCACACCCTCTCAGCCTATCTCACGGTCTAACTCTTTCCTGTGTCAAGAACCACTGTACCATTGCCACTTAGTAATTTAGTATTAGACATATTGTGTATATATATATATATATATATATGTATATATTTGCGTACTATATATACATATTTTGGTGTATATATATTTCCACCTTGAGGCTTACGCCTCGCCTTGTTGAGGGAAAACGCCTCGAGGCTCAATTTCCACCTTTTAAAACCTTGATCCGGATACAGATCTTTTTTGTTGTTATCCCTTTTACTGATCACAAGATAATGTGGAGAGGAGATAGAGCTTAGAATGGCAGCAGGGGTAAGGAAACATGGATGACATTCTGTCCTCATCTGCCTAAGGTATCAAACAAATGAGAAAAATAGCTTGCAGGAAGTAAAAGGAACTTACACATTGCGTCCCCACTTCTCAGCAGCAACTTGAACTTTCGCTTCAGTACCATGTCCAGTACTTTTGAGATAGTAGCCAAAAGTTTCCTTTGATGGGTAAGGAAGCTTACAGAAAGTTTTTTTCTCATTTGAGTAGATGAAACACTGCTTTCGGAAATCAAAATATATCTCCTCTGATGAAGAGCCTGCCAGCTGAGTGAAGCAAATATATATTGATGTCAAACAAATGGTACATCTAAAGTTAACTAAAAACATGAGTTTGTTAAGAAGAGACATTTTCTATTTTATTTTCTCAAAACTCCTGTCTGCCTGACCCCTTGTATAAATAACTTTATTGTATTTCATCTTGTTTTGTAAACTAGTTCCTATGTAATAAACAAATAATATAATGTAACATCTAACAATACAAGTTGAGCTTACAACCTTTCGGAAATGTAGTGGTACTACTTCTTTAGATCCACAAAACTTGGCTGGAGTGATTTTGCATGCATTTGCATGATTGATATCTTTAACCTGCCAAATAAAGACACAAATCACAAGTCCTGCATTAAGAGCTAAAACATAAATTGAAAGCATTATAGTTTCTTTCGGAACAAGACGTCAAGTGAATCATAACAACATATTGCATCAAAATCTCTGTCTTGGCAGCTAATATAATCTTATAGATAGATAAGTTCAGAACGACACAAACCTTCGAAAAATGAACGAAACACTTAAAATCCACCGACCATACTGTAAAGAGGAACACCAATATGTGGAGAGCTAAGAGACCACCAAGGACTATAAAGGCATCAAGGAAATCTAAACTGGGTACGATAACGATCATCCATGTAGCATAAAGTATAGCAAACGGCCACGAATCAAGCCGCCACGGCCAGTGCCTCTTCCTCAGCAGATCAACAGTATCAACTACTTTCCCATTGACATGAAACCTCGTCATCACCACCCTTTTAAATTAGTAATTAAATCTTCTTTATCAAGCAACTGCAATGAAGAATCGTAACCTAAACATAAGTAAATTAAAAACCCTAGCACAATCATAAGTAATCTGAGGAACAATTTTACGTAATTACACTAATAATCCTCTTTCAACTACTGTAATTTGAGTTTTTATACTATCGGATTGAAAGTTTCTGAAACCTAACAAATCGGAGTTACACGATTGAATATATACATATATATATATACTATATAAAAGAGTAACATAGTATAGAATTCATCAATCTTAAAGGAGAAGAAGGAGTAGGAATTGATGGTTACCTCCTGTGAGAAGTAGGTTTTGAAAGAGATCAAGGCGAAAGTGATGGAGATGTGTTCTCCGTCGCTCTCGCTGTCTCTCTATCTCTGTATATGTATCTATATATGTATGTATAGATCGCTAGGGTTTAGAGGGTTTTGATTGTTGAGAAAATTGGGCGGAGATCTGGTGGAAGGTGCGATCGGAGGGAGAACTCCAAGAAAGAAGAAGCCACAGAGAGAACTGGGAGTTTAGACCAAAAGATTTGATGCCGTATAACTTTCACGTAATTTACATAAACAGTCCCTAAACTATTAGTAGGTAGTTGAACTATTTGTAAAATCAATAGTTTAGTCTATGGAACTTTTAGGTGCTGTTTGTTTTTTAAGTTGTGCTGAAGACTGAATCTGTTTTCACTTCTGATTGTTAAGTGGTGGTGCTGAAGACTGAATCTGAATCTGTCAAGACTGTTTGTTTTTGTAAACTGTCAAATATCTGAATCTGATTATTCATAAGAACTAAAATCAACTAAAATATGTCAACTCAATCAAGTACAATAGTAAACTTTAACAATCCAGCAACTTAATGAACTTTATAGAACAATACAAACAAGCTTAATGAGCTTGATGAATAATCCAAACAAGCTTAATGAACTTAATGAACAATCCAAACAAGCTTAATAAGCTTAATGAACAATCCAAACAAACTTAATGAGCTTAATGAACAACCCAAACAAGCCCAAGCTTAATGAACAATCCAATCAAGTCCAAGATTAATGAAAAAGTGAAAAAGTGAACAAAAAGTGGTTTTACTATCACTTTTTCAGTAAGTGGTCAAAAAGTGATAAGTGGCACTTAATAAAAATAAAAAAACAAACAGTCTGAATGAGAAAACCACTGACCGAATAAATGATTCTCCTCCAAAAAGTGCTGAAAAAGTGATAAGTGGAAAAAACAAACACCCCCTAAACTGAGGGGCCATTTACTAAAACACTTATCCGGTAAGTTTTTACCAATAAAATTTAACATTATCATCTACTATACCGGACAATATTTTAGTATCTCAAAACGGTGACATAGGTAACAATTTACCCTCTACACTCTTACCGGTAACATTTGTCGATCTCACTTACCGGGTAAGACTCTCGGTTTATGTCATTGCTCTTACTAGGTCATGTGATAGCTCTTACAAGGTAAGATTCTAGTCCTTGTCATACTCATCCCGTAAAGTAAATTGACCCGATAAACACTTACCGGGTAAGCGTCAAGTAAACGGCCATTTTTGTTGCAAAAATAAGCTACTTTATAACCTTTATAGGTTTGGATGGACTATAAGTTAACTTATTGAAACGCTAGTTGTAGTAACATTTCAAGAGTTTTTTTGTGTTTTGTTCAATTATACTCTTATTGATGTTAACTATCAAACCCGAGATACCCTTTTTGGTCATTTTACATACTCATAAGCTAGTTTTTGTCAAACATAATTTATTCATAAACTAGGTTATTAGCTATTAGCTAGCTTATCAACTACCAGCTAACTTATTAGCAGTTTGTCATACACAGCCTAAATACAAAACATAGATATTGTAAGAAGGTAAGTGGTTGGTTGTTTACTAAACATTTATCGGATAAATGTTTTATCTTTATCATTTACCTTATTGACTAAGCATAATAATAACCAAAAAAATCAAAGAACCAAGGATCTTACCTGTTAAGTGTGAGAAACAACTCGTAAATGTTTATTGAGAGGTTGTTTACTTGGTGTTGATCGATAAGCAGTCAGGTTGTTTATTAATGCTAAGATTTAACTCAGATCTGAGGAAGCATCTAACCAAGCCAACACCAAAATGATACTTACCTGAGCCAGATTTGATTATTCCATGCATGCCCCTTCTTCTTTTCTCATCTCTTTCTTTTAACATGCAATTCTAAAATAAGTTAATATAGTAATTTTTTTTTGTTAATAAACACTTACCAAAAATACTTGTTAGACACTTTTACCCGCTCAACACTTACTTGAACCAATACTCTTACTTGATAAGAATTAATAAACATTCTTTGAATGTAAGATGTTTAACAACAATCTATTTTTATAGCTAATAATAGTATTATTTATACTAATTTATAAGGTATAATTTCATCAATTTGACCATAGATCATTTATAGCATATGTGAAATTCAAACTCGGATATTATAATACCATATAAATACCAGAAAAAAATAAGATTCATCATGAAATTTGCTTAAATTACAATAAAGACATTTTAATTATAAATACACTAAATTACAATTTTCATCCATGTGGCTTGATATTTTTAATGATTTTCATCTCTGATCTTTTACAATTATTTTTTTAATCCATATAACTTTTATATTCATTTCATTTTCGTCCCCCATCCAACTTTGTTAAAGTAAGTAGTTAACTCATCCAAAAAACGTTTGATTAAATTACATATTTGGTTCTTATATTAAACCATTCTTTATATTTTTTTATTCTCAAATTACATAATTCACATTGTTTACTTTTTACTTTCTTTATTTATTAACACATTTTGTTTTATTGATTAATTATAAATCATTGTAACTTTAACAAAAAAAAATACAATCAAATAATTATAACTCTACAATTAACAGTAAAAAATATTACTATAACATACAATTTGAAAGAAAAAAATAAATGTGACTCTAGAAATCGCTTAAATTACAAAACTGCAATCGTTGTTAAATTACAAGATTGCCATTGTGGTAAATTACAAGATTATTTGGTCATTATAGTAGACCATTCTTAAGTGGTTAACTCATCCAAAAAATATTTGGTTAATTTATATATTTGGTCATTATAGTAGACTATTCTTTATACTTTGTATTCTCAAATTACATAATTCACATTTTTTACTTTTTACTTTATTTAATTTATCAATGCATTTTGTTTTAATATTAACTACAAACTATTGTGACTTTAATAAAAAAAAAATAAGCATGGCTCTGTGTTCACCCTCATTCATTCACCACATTTATTTCTTATTTATTATGATTTGTGTTAATTAAAGCTAATAAATAATCATGTATTGATGACCAAATAGACAATTAAGGGAAAAGTCTAAAAAAAACCCAACAAACTATTACATTTTGAATGGTTAAGTCCCTAAACAATTTTTTTTAAATAAAAAAGCCATTAAACTTTCTCATTTTGAATGATTAAGTCACTAAACTATTCTTTTGAATGAAAAAACCATTAAACCTTTTCGTTTTGATTGATTAAGTCCTCGAACAATTTCTTTTTGATAAATAAACCATTAACCTTTCAAAAATTGGTTACTTACCCCCTTTTAATAAAAATAAAAAAAATAAATGTAACCGACTATGAAGGTTTTAAAGGTAAAATATAACAATATTAGTTTAAGTTAAACAAATATAAGTAGCAATGTTTTAAAAATTCAATAATTTATTTTGTTGGAAAAAATGTTTAGGGACTTAATCATTCAAAATGAAAAAGTTCAATGGTTTTTTCATTCAAAAGAATAGTTTAGTGACTTAATCATTCAAAATGAGAAAGTTTAATGGTTTTTTTGTTCAAAAAAATTGTTTAGGGACTTAACCATTCAAAATGCAATAGTTCGTTGGGTTTTTTTGGACTTTTCCCGACAATTAAATTAATTTTTTTATTTAGAACAGAAACTGAAAATTTGGCCGTCAGAGATTAAGCCTAGCCACAAGATGCGTACGAGTGGATTCGAACCTGAGGTGAATGGGATACCATCTACATTTCCCACAGGCCTTACTGCTATGCCACAAGCCTTGTCGTTAAGCATGGGCTCTTAATACCTAGTTTTAACGAAAACACAAGTTTAACTTGTTTGGTCAAAACCTATTGGGAGTTGGGAAGTGCTTTTGTTAAACGGAATGCTCAAATGTACAAAATGAGCCCTTCAACTTATTGCAAATCTACATTTTTGTGAAACGGTTGGGCCTCCAACTTAATTAAACCATATATTTTTAATTAGAATAAATATAAATAAATCATTGAGGTAAAAACTTAATTATCTATTTTTCATAGATATTTATATTATTTTAATTATTGGTACTGTGATAAAACTATGATAACCGATTGCTTCTCTAGGAACGAGAGATCTAACCTACTTTAGCTAACCTTTAGGGGTTACAAGTCAAAACACTATAGTCCTAACATGGTATGGAGTAATAAGAGGTTTCTGTATTTATATAATTTCTTTCGGCTTTTGGTTTGTTTTCTTCAAAAGAAATAATGTGGTTAGTTAATGTTAGCCCATGGGATGATGGGCTACAACCTATAGGGTTACATGGGCAGCTTCAAAAAACATTAACAACAAGTTATTTCTCTTATTTTTCCATTTTCTTTCATTTGCATTTGTTTTTTATTTGTACGAGTGCTAATGTGTGTTTATGTTTCGATGTTCCAACATAACTTTTGACAGTGTGAAGATTTTAGTAATATAATTTGTTTTTGTTATATGGGACTATGTACAAACTCTTTTAAGTGGGGTTGAAATAGTTGTGAGCTTGTGACGTCCACTGCAATAACGTCGATAAAAGATTGGACCAAGAATTTATTTAAAAACAAGGTTAACCTAGAAAATACAAAAATCTTGTCTAATAATGTTTTAGGTTGCATGTTTGCTCATGTTTTGTAACTTTTTTTTTTTTTTTTTTCAAAATTGTAGGGTTATTTTGCATATAGAAATGTTGCAAAGGTGAATCACAAGAACTTTGTGAATCTTATAGGGTACATATATGCACATAATACTTGGTTGAAAAGCATTCTCGCATTTTCTGTAACACATTTTTTTCAAAAACACACATTTATCAAGAGTAACCTTGAATTAGCGGAAGCTTGTCAAATAATTCGTCAATTAACTCAAAAACTGTAATTTCATAAAACCCAAGTAACCAAATATCTTTACAAACCAATCACTCAAATTGTAAATTAACTTTAAGTAAAGTATATTCAAGGTTGTTGATCCAGCTCTCCTAAGACCTGATGAAATGATAATGATCCTGATACTTTACTTAGTGAATAGGTCTTTACTTATAGTTATAGCTTGAGAAATTAGCACTGAGATTGTTCAGTGTTATTCCGTGTTAAAAATGTTGTAACTTGTATTTATAATCATCAGGATCAGGATCAGGAGATGAACGAGTCTGTTCTGAAGTCTACTGATCCTGACCATCAAAGTGAAGACCTCCTGAAGACATTAAGATCATACTCAATAACCATCAGGGAAGTCGAAGAATTAGCTGATGACAGGAACAGCGTGCTCGTGATCTGAAGACGGAACTCAGTGATAGCAGGCTGCTCAATTTCGTATGACATCCTGAAGACTCATCAGGATACAGTGACCCCTGATCAACCTCAGTATCAGGGCATTCCATCAAGGAAGAAATACTGACATTGATATCAGGCCTCTTCATCCATATATCTTTCCTAGGAGTATTGCTACCACCATATGTATTATCATCCCTTTTCATGCCAATACATCCACATAATCACACATGCATCATAATCACATACACATAACCATAGGTAGAATAGGTAGAGTACTCACCTGTCGAGATGTTAAACTAACAAGCATGATCACAATTACAAAGCTCACCACATACCACCTATCAACATGCAAATACATACACATATCAAAACATAACCCGAAAATGGGTTTCTAACTCAATCCCGACCCTTATCCCAAAATGACATAGCTACACTATCCCAAATTTTACCAAACTTCACCAAACATCATGTTTCATCATCCCTTAGGGGAGTATAAACAAAAAAAAAACCCAAACGAACCCAAACAGAAAAAGTACAAAAATCATCCAGAGGTTGTTTTGGTAAAAAATTACACAATTTAATATCGTAAGATGTTGTGAGACGAATCCGTCGAGAGAAAGAAATTTGGTTCGATAAAACGTGCGATGAAATAAATGACAAGACAATTTGATGACGCAGGAAAAACCTCGAGGTCGAGGAAAAAACCTGCGGCCGACTAAAAGGGTATAGTCGACGTTGCACTAAGTATCACCAATAAGGGGTGATGTCCTCGAGAGTTACAGTATAGATCGTGCGATTACAATGAAACAAGATGTAAATTACAAAGAGCAATATCAATATTGTAGAGAGTGTTTGCTAGCTTCAATGTAATCAGATGTCTTCAAACGATGTTCTCGAACTCCTTTTATAGCTGATCAGAGTGTAACAGTCGTCCTTAATTGTGCATTTAATGTAACGGCTATAACGGTAGCTAGATTCTCGTTCGTAACGGCTGGAGCTTTATGAGAAGCGTATCTTGGTCTTCAATGTTTGTTGTTTACCTGTTACAAATGATTATTCTCAAGATATAATTAACTGTTAGTATCATATCGTGCGATATTGTATGTTTTGTCGTACGATATGATATAGATATCGTTCGACGATTGATTATTATCGTTCGAGGGTATATTTGTCTTATTTCAGGACCTTATCTTAATACAGGATTATCATCCTGAAAGATATCTTAAGATTTTAAGTCGGTCGTCGTGCGTCGTGCGATTTTTCACCCAAACAGTTTGCCCCCGAGATTTAGAAAAAATTTTGTCCTAAATATTTCTGAATCTCTTATCTGCAAAAGCTGATCGTCAGTTATGCTGAAGAAAAATCAATTGTAGATAAATGAATTTTATTTAAATCAAATCGAATATGAAACGATCTTAGTGACGTCGTCGTGATGACGCGTTTACGACATCTGTCGTCTCAACGGTTGTGACTGAATGCGTGTCGTTGTACGATTGGACCTGCAATACTTGGAGAGAAATTCAGTTTCCATATAATAGATAATTTCAATTTGAATTAGATACATATCTCTTAATTTGTTAGAGCAATCGTTTCCCAAAATCAATCCTCTATTTTCGGCAAGGATTTGAGCGACGATTCTTTATAAGGTACCCTCTTCTTCTTGCTTTTTCATGCGTTTAAAATCCATTGCCCATAAAAGTACTAGAGGTCTTGATACTCTTAGGTTTCTTAGGTTAAGAAGAAGTCTTGATAGGTTGGATTTCATTATGTCGCCTGAGGTTAAAAGTACAATTAAGGATAGTTTAGAGGTTATGGCTTTAAGGGAATTATCAGGATTACCGGATAATGCTATGGTTAGGATAGCTAGTGAGATTAGACCAGCGGATGCACCGGCGGGGTTTTTTGCTTTGTTTGAATACCCGTTCAAGATAGGTTTTAGATGGCCATACAGTCCTCTGTCGCGAGCTTTCATGAGTCGTTTTGATCTTTCTCCTGGTCAACTGATGCCTCAATTCTGGAGGGTTATTAACGTCATCGAACGTGTGACGAAGGATTGGGGTCGTTCTGCATTCTCTGTCGATGACCTTCTCACAGCGTATACCGTGAAGCCGACGGAGTATCATCGATATGGTCTTTTTCCCAAAGGCAGAGGGGATTCGATGCTGGTCCATGGTACCCAGGTTCACGACAGGGGTTGGAAGACAAGATACGTGTTTGTTCAGTCTTCTTCGGTCTTAGGAGATGGGGATTGGGTGGTTCCAGAGTGGAATCCATTAGGTATAGGTGTTTTTCTTGTGAAATACTTTTACTTGTAGCTTTTTGATCTGTTTATCTAATGCTTGACTAATTTCGCAGAAATTGATTTCTCGTTCGAGCCTACCGAAGAATCGAAGGCTGCAGTCGAACGATTCTTATCGTACAGCATCAGTGAACGTTTTTACTCTACCCAGAAGGCTAAAGAGATCGTGGTAGAGTGCGAAGAAGAAGAAGTTACACAAACAGATCCTGAAGTTCAAGTGATTTCAGAGGAGGAGATGGAAGGTAAATCGTACGTTTAACGTATCGCACGATATTATTTTATTACTTGCTTCTTATACGTATCTTGTTTTCGTAGGATCATCGAAGAAACCGTCAAGGAGAGCCGAACAGTTGGAAGCTGCTAGGAGGGCAGCTTTGAAGAAGAAGGAGATGGCTGGAGGTGAGCCTCCAGCGAAACGTACGAGGTCTACGTCTGAGGCCTCTAATCCGTCGAATGAAGCCGTTCAAAAGGCGGATGACGTGATTAACGTCTCTCCTATCAGATCCGCTCCTCCCGAGGATCAGTCGAAGGGAATCAAAGCAACCAAGACTTCAGCGAAGGCGCCAAAGAAGACGTCGTTCGATGCTGGTTCATCCTCGATGAACATAACTCTGCCCAACGGTTTTCTGGAAGGAGATGTCGTGAGGAAAGAAGACATCTTCCCAGCCATCGAGCAGTTTCTCCTTCCCTCGCAAAAGGAGCAATTTTCCAAATTGAGGTTTGAGGAAATTGATGCTGCTGCTGTGGGCCTCTCTTTCTTGGTAAGTCTTTCTTCTATCGCACGATTTTTTGAATATCGTACGATTTTAATTAATTTTTCTTCGTTTTCCAGGGCTTTCAGGCTAGCCTTGGTCTTCATTCTCGGATGGAGACCATAAAGAACGATATGAAAGCCAAGATGGCCAGCGAGAGGGCTGCTGTAAAGGAAGCTGACAAAGCTAAGGAGAAGGTTTTTAAGCTTGCGTCCGACCTGGAGGCAAAACAGGTTAAGATCGATGATCTGGAGTTGAAGCTCGAAGAGTCTGAACGCATGAGGGAAGAGCAAAGATCCCGGATGAAGATCGTTCTTGATTGTGCGTCCAAGCTGGAGGAAGAGCTGAAGGCTATTCAACTCGAGAAGGCAATGCGGGAGGAGGCCTTATCGTCTGAAATCCAGGATCTGAAGGACGAGGCGGCGTTAATAAGGGTTGTAGCTCGTGCGGCCCTTATGCGTCGTGTAATAGCCGGAATCCTCACCGTCGGGATTGCCAAGGAAGAGGTGGAGGCATTCCGCGAGCTTATGGGATCTGAAGATCTTTTGGATGCTGACGATCTTAAAGACTTGGACGAGGAGGTTGGAGAGAAGCCTGTCGAGGTTGCTGCCGTTGGGGAGGAGATTCGAGATGAAATGGTCTCTGGATCCACTCCAGCAATCTTGACTACTGAAGAGGCTCTTCCTAAGATCGTAGGTTCTTCAGACGTTGTTGAAGGATCGGGCGATGAAACCGGTGTTGTGGGATCTGATGCTCCTGTTAGTTCTTAGTTTCTTTTTGTAATCGCACGATCTTTCTTTTTGTTAAGTACTTTTGATTTTGTTTAAGTACTTTTTTGGAATGAATGATTTTAGTTTATCGTACATGTTTAACTTGTGTTTTAAGAACTTAGTTCTTTTTTAGAAACGTTTCTTTATTTTGTATCGTGCGACTGGCGTTTTATCTTGCGCGCGTGCGTATTGTGATCGTGCGTTATAAGCTTTATTCATGCGATACTTGCGATATTCGTGCGATACATGCGATTATCGTGCGATACCTGCGATAAGAAAAGAATGGCTAAAGGGGTGGCCGTTGGTTTGACCAACGACGCTCCGACGCCCAAGTCAGTAATCGTTCGTAATAAAATAGTTAGTAAAAATGAAAAGGTTTAGAAGTAATACCTCTTAAGATGTGTTGCATTCCAACTTCGTGGAATTTCTTTTCCTTCGATGTTTGTAAGCTTGTATGCACCATTTCCGACAATCTTAGAGATTATATAAGGTCCTTCCCATTTGATGGAAAGTTTTCCTGCATTTAGCTCTTGAGTATTTTGAAATACCTGTCGTAGGACATAATCACCTACTTGGAAAATTTTTGCTTTAACTTTCCTGTTGAAATGTCGTTCGACCATGGCTTTTTGTAATGCCATTTTTTGAAATGCCTTTTCTCTGAGTTCTTCCAATGCATCTAGATCATAATATAGATTTATTACGTTTTGGTCCATCGTACGATGCCTTGCTATTGGAAGTTGAGATTCGATCGGTAGTACTGCTTCACATCCATAAACAAGGGAGAAGGGTGTTTGTCCTGTTGAGGTCCTTGGAGTCGTACGATTTGCCCATAAGACTGAAGGTAATTCTTCGACCCATCTTCCCTTCGCTTCCTTTAGCCTTTTTCGAATCGAATTAATGATGACTTTGTTACTCGATTCTGCTAGACCATTGGATTGAGGGTATCTAGGTGTTGAAGTAATTAACCTAATTCCACGTTCATCGCAGAACTTACGAGTTTTTTCGCTTATGAATTGCGAACCATTATCGCACATGATCTCCGATGGTACTCCAAACCTGTATATAATGTTAGTTTGGATAAAAGAAATAACTTCCTTATCTCTTACCTGCGAAAAAGCAGCAGCTTCGATCCATTTGGAAAAATAATCGGTGAGAACAAGCAAGTAAACTTTTTGTCCTGGAGCAGGAGGTAACTTTCCTACGATGTCCATCCCCCATCGCATGAACGGCCATGGGATTAAGACAGAATGTAGGGGTTCAGAAGGTAAGTGGGACATACCTGAATGTTTTTGGCAGGCGTCGCATTTTTGTACGTACCTCATAGCATCTTCTCGAAGAGTAGGCCAATAATAGCCTTGTCGTGAGATTCTATTTGCAAGACTTCGTCCTCCAGAATGGTTTCCACATTCTCCATCGTGCATTTCTTGTAAGATCTGATTCATATGCTTCTGACTTGTTATGCATCGTAGGATTAATCCAGATGTGGATTTGCGATATAGTTTTCCTTCGAAGATTGTATACCGCGAGGCCTTTACTTTGGTTTTTCTCGCTTCCATCTTGTCGTCAGGGAGTTTATCATACTTTAGATAATTCCATACATCAAGCGACCAGTTGTAGACTTCTTCGATCATTTGTACTTTTTCTTTTGCTTCGATGGAAGACATCGTAAGATGAATTATTGGAATATTCTCCAAAGTTGGCTCATTGAATGCGGATCCTAAATTAGCCAAAGCGTCAGCTTGAACGTTCAGATCTCTTGGAATTTGTTCTATCGAGAATTTTTTGAATCGTGCGATGCTTTCTTTAGCGATCTCGAGATATACCATCATTTTCGAATCTTTGGCTTGAAAATCACCATTAATTTGATTCACCACTAGTAACGAGTCACTTCGTACGTGCAGATGTCGTGCCCCCGAGTTATAAGCTATTTCCAATCCAGCAATTAAGGCTTCATATTCTGCTTCGTTGTTGGTAGCCTTGAATTCACATCGTACTGAGTACACCATGTTCCCCCCGTGTGATGATTTCAGGACAATTCCTAATCCCGATCCTCTTACGTTAGAGGATCCATCGACGTATAGGGTCCAAGGCTGATTGTCTGAATCATCACATTGTTGATTTCATCGTGCGATGGTTGTTCTACTTCTGGACTGAATTCTGCCACGAAATCTGCCAATGCTTGAGATTTTATCGCCGTTCTGGGTTTGTATGTGAGATCAAATCCACTTAGGTAGATACTCCATTTGGCTAGTCGACCCGTAAGTTCAGGCTTACGGAGTACGGTCTTGAGAGGATAATTGGTTACGACTATTATATGATGTGATTCGAAATAATGTCGTAACTTTTTACCTGCTGTCACGAGACCTAAGAGCAATTTTTCCATCGATGTATATCTGGTCTCAGCATTTAGAAAGGATTTACTTATGTAGTAAATCGGATGTTGTTGCTGATCATCTTCTCGTACAAGGACTGCACTTACCGCATTGTTACTAACGGCTAAGTATAATTGCAAGCTTTCGCCTTCAATCGGTTTTGTCAACAATGGAGGGGAGGCCATGTACTGCTTCAGATCTTGCAATGCTTTTTCATGAGCCTCTGTCCAGTTGAAACCTTGATTTTTACGTAGTACATTGTAAAATAAGTGACATTTGTCAGATGATCGTGAGATGAATCTGTTTAATGCCGCCACTCGTCCAGTAAGCTTTTGTACTTCTTTCACGTTTCTTGGGGATTGTATCTCTTGGATGGCCTTGATTTGCTCTGGACTTGCTTCTATCCCACGTTGAGTGACCATGTATCCGAGGAACTTTCCAGCACGTACTCCGAAGGAACATTTCGTAGGATTGAGTTTCATTTTGTATTGTCGTAAGATATCGAACGATTGTTTCAAATGATCAATGTGATCATGTGATCGTTCGGATTTTACCAGCATATCGTCGATGTACACTTCCATCGTTCGACCAAGATGTTCTTTGAACATCATGTTTACGAGTCGTTGGTACGTTGATCCTGCGTTCTTGAGGCCGAAGGGCATCACCTTGTAGCAGTATATCCCTTTATCCGTCATGAAGGCTGTCTTCTCTTGATCGTCTGTGTGCATCAGGATTTGATTGTATCCAGAATAAGCGTCCATGAATGTGAGTAATTCATGACCTGCCGTTGCGTCGACCATCGCATCAATGTGAGGTAGTGGAAACGGGTCTTTTGGACATGCTTTATTTAAATCTGTAAAGTCGATACAGACTCGCCATTTTCCATTCTTCTTTTGCACGACTACCACGTTTGCCAGCCAATCTGGATACTTAACTTCTCTAATCTTTCCTGTCTTTAGCAAGTTATCGACCTCGTCGTTAATAACTTTGTTGCGTTCTGGCGCGAACTTACGTCGTTTCTGCTTAATTGGTTTAAAGGATGGATCCACGTTCAGCTTGTGCGATATGATGTCAGGATCAATCCCAACCATGTCTTCGTGCGACCATGCGAAGCAATCTGAGTGTTCCTGCAAAAAAGATATTATTCTATTTTTTATATCAGGGGTTAATGTTGCTCCCACGAAGACTTTTCGATCAGGATGTTTTGGATCTAGTATGACTTCTTCAAGTTGAAGGTCATCGTACGATCGTATTCCATCCTGGCTCTGTAATTGCTAGATATCCTGGGGTTTGGTCTTCATCGTGATCTTGTAACATTCACGAGCGATTTTCTTTTCACTGACGATCTCTTGCACGCCCCAGGGAGATGGAAACTTAATCTTCTGATGATAGGTCGATGGTACGGCCTTCATATCATGGATCCAGGGTCTTCCAAGTATTGCGTTGTATGCTGACGGACAATCTATGACGTTGAATTTGGTTTGCTTGTTGATTCCTTTGGCGAAGACTGGCAATACTATTTCTCCGAGGGTACTTGTCGCGTCTCCATTGAAGCCTACTAGAGTTGTAGTCCGTCGTACGATGTTGGATCTGTCGATGCCCATGATCTTTAGAGTATCTGAGAATATAACGTTAGCTGAGCTACCTCCATCCACCAATACTCTCTTGGTTAAACAGTTTCCAATGGTTAACTGTATAACCAAAGCATCATGGTGTTTTTGGTTAATGCCCGATAGATCGTCTTGATCGAACGTTAGTTTGGCTGCATCGAGTTCTTTTTCAGCTGCAGTCTTTGAATCTTCAGAAATAGGATAACCTTCAGGTCCTTCTCGTGCGTGTCGTTTGGCCGCAGAGTATGTCAAGCCACATACTTCTGATCCACCAGTAATGCAATTGACCACTTTTGTATGGATCGGAGATGCTGGCCTTTTTGCTTCATCGCCGATGATACCTTTTAGGTGCCCATTCGTTTTGAGGTAAGCAATCTCTTTTTTGAGGCTGATGCATTCGTCCGTCGTGTGTCCATGATCAGCATGGAACTCGCACCATTTAGTCTGATCTTTGTCTTTGCTGGGATTCTCCGGCTTCTTGGGCCATCGTACGTTTGCGTCGATCTTTCGCAAGGAATCCACCAGTTCTTTGGATGTACCTGCAAAATTGTAAGTAGATAAATCGGGATATCTAATTCTTCCTGTACCTTTGTTCGTGCGAGTTTTGGATTCTTGTCGAGAGTTTCCAATTTTATTTACTCTCTTAGGTTTAAAATCGTGTTTCTGTGCACCCAGATTTTTCTTTTCGTTCGAATGCTTCCGTCTGAAGATGGCGTCGTCTTCAATTCTCATGTGGGCTAACGTTCGAGCTCGTACATCGTCAAAGTTCTCTGGTGGATATTTTGTGAGATCCGTATATAATTCCGAAGAATTATCGAGCCCACGTTTGTATGCTTCAATTGCGGTTTTTATATCGCAATTCTTGACTTCGATCATTTCTGCATTAAACCTGTTAAAATAATCGCGTATTGTTTCTCCGGTTTTCTGTACGACATAGTACAGGTCACTGGTTTGTTTTTCCATCTTGCGACTGCTCGCGAACTGTCGAGTGAATTGGTTCACCAATTCAGCGAATGATTCGATACTTTTTGGCTTTAGATTTATAAGCCATTGTAGCGCGGCTCCTGTAAGAGTAGATCCGAAACTTTTACACATGCATGCCTCCTGATATTGGGATGGGATCGAAGCAGTCCACATAAGTTGTTTGTATTGCGCGACGTGTTCCACTGGATCTGTTATTCCTGAATATTTAGTTGTAAAGGCAGGAATGTTGTATTTCTTCGGTATTTCCATGAGAGCAATTTCATCAACGTAGGGTGAAGCTTGAAATCCTGTCTTTGGTTCGACTTCAACTGGTACGGCAGCTCCAGGAAGTTTTGCGAGCAATGCGAGCATTGCTTTGTTTTGTTCCTCTAACATCTTTAATCGTACGTCCATAAGGTTTTCAGTAGGTGTTACTCCAATATTTCCTTGATAGTTGGGTTGGATTGGAATATGGGTTACGGTGGTATTTATTGTTGGTATGTGTGGTATTGGTTCTGGGATTGAATAGAAAGGTCGAGGAACACCTTGAGGTTGAACGTAGGTAAATACAGGAGGTGGTCCTGATGGAAGAGGAGGAAAAATGGTTTGAGATTGGTTATTCTGAGGTGGACGTACGTTGTTTTGAGATACTTGTGACATCACTGGTATTTGAGAGGCTTGAGGCATTGAAGGTATTTGTGGTGTCCTGAACTGATTCTGCTGAACGGGAGGTGGTCTAGGGAGCGGTGCTGATATCACAGGATTAGTTTGAGAAACTTGAGGATTTAGACCCCGTAATCGTACGATTTCGTTATTGGCTTCCATGTTTTGATTAGCTAGTTGCTGGATTTGTTGCTGAGCAGCTGCTAGTTGTTGTTGCAGAGTAGGTTGGAAGTTATTCTCCATAATCCTGCAATGAATACTCAAGACAACTCGAAGATTAGTAGACAAACGTTTTATCAAACGAAATTTTCTCAGAACGGGGTCCCACGGATGGCGCCAAATTGTTTATGCTAAAAATTGCATCTACGGACGACGTAAGGTTTTCTTATCCGGCGAGAGAAAGGAAACTTCAATAATCGTGCACAAAACAAATAAGGAAAAAGACACGAGATTTGGTGACGCGGGAAAACCTCAACGGAGGAAAAAACCCGCGGCCGACTAAGAAATAGTCGACGTTGAACTATGTATCACCAATAAGGGGTGATGCCTTTCGTAGTACAATAACTTATCTTACGTTTACAATGAAAAGGTAAACATAAGTCATGCGAAAGTAACGTGCGTCGTAAGTACAAATGTCATATGTAAATATGAAAGTATAAATGAATTCGAGAGAAAACGTAGATGATTCGAATGATCAGTTGTCGGGGGTCCTTCCAAATGAGCCGGAGTGTTCTTTATATAGTGCAAAGGTTGTAATTTGTAACCGCTTGACATTTAATGCTCTTAATGACAATAATCGTAACGGTCGATCACCATTAATTCATTTAATTATGCTTTTACTCACGGTCGTCGGTTACATCGCTTTACTCCTGCATTAAACAAACATTAAAACGGCAGTTACAGGTTAGAT
Organism: Centaurea solstitialis; assembly: GCA_030169165.1. Lineage (NCBI taxonomy): Eukaryota > Viridiplantae > Streptophyta > Magnoliopsida > Asterales > Asteraceae > Centaurea > Centaurea solstitialis. The sequence continues at coordinate 68,764,618 of CM058041.1, forward strand.
AATCGCGATCTTACGAAATCTTAAGAGGGTCGTCGTACGATATCATCGTAAGACGGATGATATAATCGTACGATGAATGGTAAAATCGTAAGATGATTATGACAAATTCGTAAGACAATTATTTCTGTTGTATTCGCTCTTAAGAACCCTGTTTAAATACAAGCTCTGTCCTGTAATATTTGATCTTATAATTTCGTCTGTCGGCGTTAGAATTTGACCACAACAGTTAGCCCCCTAGATTTGAATTTCAAAGTCTATTTGAATTTCAAATCTTCTTTCAAAGTCTCGAAGATGCATGTAAATGCCAATTCCCTGTAGAAGCAAAAATATGGAGAAAAATATTAGTAGAAGCGCACGTAATTATTGAATTTTTTTCTCAAGGCGGGGTCCCGGGGATGGCGCCAAATTGTTTTGGTAAAAAATTACACAATTTAATATCGTAAGATGTTGTGAGACGAATCCGTCGAGAGAAAGAAATTTGGTTCGATAAAACGTGCGATGAAATAAATGACAAGACAATTTGATGACGCAGGAAAAACCTCGAGGTCGAGGAAAAAACCTGCGGCCGACTAAAAGGGTATAGTCGACGTTGCACTAAGTATCACCAATAAGGGGTGATGTCCTCGAGAGTTACAGTATAGATCGTGCGATTACAATGAAACAAGATGTAAATTACAAAGAGCAATATCAATATTGTAGAGAGTGTTTGCTAGCTTCAATGTAATCAGATGTCTTCAAACGATGTTCTCGAACTCCTTTTATAGCTGATCAGAGTGTAACAGTCGTCCTTAATTGTGCATTTAATGTAACGGCTATAACGGTAGCTAGATTCTCGTTCGTAACGGCTGGAGCTTTATGAGAAGCGTATCTTGGTCTTCAATGTTTGTTGTTTACCTGTTACAAATGATTATTCTCAAGATATAATTAACTGTTAGTATCATATCGTGCGATATTGTATGTTTTGTCGTACGATATGATATAGATATCGTTCGACGATTGATTATTATCGTTCGAGGGTATATTTGTCTTATTTCAGGACCTTATCTTAATACAGGATTATCATCCTGAAAGATATCTTAAGATTTTAAGTCGGTCGTCGTGCGTCGTGCGATTTTTCACCCAAACAGAGGTATCGGCGAGTTGACCGTAGATTGCTATCCACCGATTACCCGCGAATTCCCGCAGATCGTACCTCTCATGCAATTTACGATCAACACAAGGGTTTTCACCCCAAAACTCCAATTTATGCAATTACTAACCAAAAACCATGACTATACAACCTTCTTGAACGATATCTAACATTTATTAACATCCTTTCTACTCAATTACATGCCATTGATGATCCATTTATCATCATTCTACAAATCCTAGCCCCAAACATAACTCAAACTTAACTAAACTTGAATTAGGAGCATACCTTGCACAACTGACACGATAACCGCTTCGATTGTTCGACAATAGCCTCTAAAGTAATCTCCCTTGCTCCCAATTTCTCCAAGATCGCCTCCCTCTCTCTCTCTGACTTCTTTGGAAATCGATTATGGCAAAAACAAAAGGGTTGGAAGTTCTAACTGCTTATATCCATGCTTAATGTAACCCCTTACTTCCGATATTAACACAATACCCCTTTAACTCCTGAAAACAACATAACCATCACAATTTAACCTTACTTCATCATAACACAGTTAAATCACATAATTCAGAAAATGAGATGTTACATTTTCGTTTTACCATGATTATATACAGTAGAAACTCGATAAATTAATACTCGATTATTTAATAAACTCTCTAAGATAATATTTTTTGCCGGTCCCGACTCGGGGATAGGGTGCTAAATTAATAATTCGCTAAAATTATAAGATAATACATTTTTGATAATTTCTTTAGACCCCATATAAATATAAATTAATAATTCCTTATATATAGCATATTACATGAATGATTTATGAAGGTTTCTTGAAAAATGACTCAATTGTCTTTTGTTTTTTGTTAAAATCAATTTCCCCTTGAATCTCGTCTCTAATTTTCCTTAGCATGGTAAGAACTTCTGGTGTTGTTTTCTCATAGCTCAACAAGAAATTGTTCAATGTGATTGCTGCTTTAATAGCTTCGTTTCGCGAAGGGGGCTCCATTGTAGAACTTTCATCATCTTCTTCATCGATATCATCTTTATTAATTCCAACAAGAAAATATTTTTAATGTCCATAAAGTGATACATTGAACACAAGAAGCATAATAAGGTGGGAGATTGAAGGTTTCTTTCAAATTGGGTCGTTCATTTGATATACATGCATTGTATACAATAATTAAGTGGAAACTTGAAAGATGTTTGTAAACTAAGTATTCTACTATAAATTAATAAAATATTAATTAATATATAAATTAATAATTATTAATTTATCGATTAATTAATAACTCTTTTAATTAATAAATTTTGGTGGTCCCAAGTGTATTATTTTATAGAGTTTCTACTGTACGCACATAATACAATTATTACTAGGCATGTTTTCAAATATTTGTATTAATGATTTAGTTTATAAATACATGTTAATGATGTTGTTTATAAATACATGTTCTGACTTGGAAAAAAAAGGAATATTATATGGCTTCAAGTATAAAACAAGTTCACAAAACTATTGAAATTTATTAGATCATGCCTGCTTTATATATATATAAAACTATGTACTTATGAAATTCGTTATTGCAAATAAAAGATGGATTATTAGGTAGATGGTTTTTATTTCAACAAAAACTCGCTTCTATCTTGAAATAACTGGAAAAAAAAGTAACTTTGAATTAATCTAACTAACATTTATTAGAAGAGATTGCAACATAACGGTAGACGGTTGTATAAATGGAATCAAAATCATGAGGATGTTTATCATAATCATATGTGACAATGATGTTTAAATTGACAATAAATATTTTTCTATCATGTTAAAAGGTAACTATATTTGATCAAGTTATGAAGTTTTGTTCGAATGACATTCTACTTGAAGTTTACTACAAGCAATGTATTAAGAAAAAGAGCAACTAAACTAAATTATAATATTTTTTATGGATGAATTAGAGAAAAGAGTGTACGATGAAATCATTTTACAAATATTTGTTGCAAAATTTGGAATGTGTTTTATTATATTATTCAAGACTCTGATTGGATAGATGAACCATCTTGGCCGTTAACCAAACGTGTCTTTTAAGGAAAAATGAGTTGAATACTTAGAACGGATGGAATAGTAAAAAACCAACACATGCTTTTACGAAGGAACTCATCCTTTGAATGGGAAACAACCATGAAGGTACATATAAAGATTACACAAAGAGAATGATACAATATAGTGGCTATAATATTTAAAATTTAGCAATCAAAATCTTGATGATCGTTGGAATTCATATATTATTTAAAAGCGTCTCTAACATTTATGTATGTTATAATATAACTTCAAGTGAATTATAAGAGTTTTATGCACCCACATATATGTTATATTGTAAGGAGAGGGAGGAAGGGAGAGAGAACATTTCCAACAAAAGTGTAATATTTTCTCTCTCTTTTTTCTAATCTATTTTAAGAGACGTTTAACATAGCCATTGGAGCAAAAGAAAAATCGTTCAAATCTTCAAAATTTCTTAAATAACATGAATGTTGAAGATGTTCTTAAATTCTCTTAATTTAGAGAGACCTCTAAAACCTTATATAGGAAAGAAAGTTTGTTCTATTTCCATTTCACCAATAAAAAACATTTAAAATAAATGCTTAAGAAATAATACTTATTAAGCATATTAAGTATTTTAATAATACTTAATGTTGTAGTTGTTAAAATAAAATGACTTAAAGTTAAATATAATATTTTTAAAATCTTTTGATTTTTATACCTTTATTTTAAGATAGCTATTGAAAATGCTTGACATGATCGATTATATCAAGAACAGAAAACTAAATCAAAGAAGTTTGCGGAATAACACTTTGAATGAATGAATTAACAATGAATTATATAACGAATTGTGTATTGATCACAAGCTTAATGATTACAACCAAAGCCCCAATCTGATTTGAACAGGCTCAAACCAGACGTACAATACTTCTCTATTGTAGGGATTCAAGAACACTCTTGAGGCTTCTAATTCTAAACAAAAACTTATGAACTCGTATCTCTAACCTTCTATCAGTTATCTACTTATACGAATTACAAGATTACAATAAGAAAAGTAAATCTAAACAAGATAATCTCTACAAAATCTCAAAGATAATCGTATCTTGTCCATATCTCCAATCTGCACAATCCTTTCCTTATCGCAACTCTTCAGCAGTGGTAACACAAAATCAACAGTAATCTTCAGTCAGCAGTGGTAACTTTGTGCCAGCAGTGGTAAGTTGATCTTTGTAACACCCAAACCCAAATGGAAAATTTTTTAAAAATAAAAAAAAAATTTAAATAAAGAATTTTAAATAAAGCCTTCTTAAACGATTCAAATAAACAACCGTTCAAACAAACCCAATTAAGTTAACATTCGTAATTAATATCCCAAACAATAATTGTTAATAAGTGCACAATCGGATCGGAACGCCACGTCATGCCGGGAACCCTCAAGCCGGAGCCTTGCCTTTGTCCACACCGGAACTCGTACCTAAAAAGTTATAAACACGAGGGGTAAGCTTCACCGCTTAGTGAGTAAGGTACATACAATATAATATAATTAAATGCACGTATACAAATAACCACATCAACAGCTTAACGGTTTCCCGTTACCGGACCATCACGCAATCCGGCCACCGCGGTTTCCCGCCCGTTGGGTCATCACGCAACCCGCATATCACCATACCACATCCATAGCATACATTCACACATAAAATCATAGAATATTGCATGTAAACCCACTCACCTGATTCGTACAGATCACAACAAAATAATGATTCGAACCGCTTCCGCAAGTCTGAAATATAGATATATATATACTCTATCAATATGTTATCCAATCGAAGAATTAAATCCCTATTGGTACCCCCTAGACATTATCTCGACAACCGACCGGAAAAATTACCCTCTCGACGCGAAACCTTGCTCTCGCGGCGCGTGGCCGCTTCACGCGATTCTTACTCAAGCAAGACAATGGTGACGACCGTATACGACCGCCACCCTCACCGGCGATTACCCGACACACGAGGCAGCGGCAGCGGTGGTTTAACCACCACCACCGCCGGCCGGTGACCACTACGGCCGCCCCAAACCCCGACAGCCACCACGGGGTGGGTGCTTGTGTGTGTGTGTTATAGCCGGCCCGAAACAACCAAGCACGACGACGACGGCGGCCATGGAGTTGTCCACAACCACCGCCGGCCGGCCAAAGCGTAAGATCAGCGGCGAGGCGAACCACCGCGACCACCAGCCGATCGAACGGCGGCAGCAGCCGTGGCGTTCGGCCATCGCGCGTCGACCCGAAGCAACAAGGAGCAGCCGTGGCTGCCCTTGAAACTACCTGCTACCACCTTCGACGGTGGCTAGACACCACCACCGATCATCCGCGCACAAGGAACCGCAGCAACGGCGGCGGCCGTGATTTTCATCACTACCACCGCCGGCCGGGACAACCACAGCGGCACAGCGGCGGCGAGGCCACCCACCGCCGTCGCCTACCGATAGAACAACAACGGTGGCAGCGGTGTTACCACCACCACCACCTTCCGACGCCGCAAGAAACCGAGCAGCAGCGGCCGCGGCCACCGCTGCTGGAACAAGACACCACCACCGCCCGGCCATCGCCGGAGTGGAGAACCACCAGGCGATCGGCAGATCACCGCTGGCCAAGACCGGCGGTTGCCGTGATCGCGGTTGACTCCGACCAAGCTCACGATAACCCTAAACGAGAACGGTGCAAGATTACCTTACGAGGATAACGACGCTAACTAACTCCGGCGATCTTCCCGACCCTCTCTTCCCGCCGACCTCCTCTCTCTCTCTCGGTTTCTCTCTCTCTCTCTAACTTGCTTGCCAAGGAATGCAATGAGGAAGATGATTGTACGCCTAGGGTTTTAATCTATGCTATAACGGGCTTTTTCTCCTATTCCCGTGGCTTGACCCGCAAGGTAACGATTAATAAAACCCTAACCCTAAAACACCACCCTAATATTAAATGCAACAATAATATTACTAATTATATTAAATAAAATAAAATAAATAATTAAATAAATAAAGCGGGACGTTACAACTCTCCCCCACTTACAAGGATTTCGTCCTCGAAATCAATCTGTGAACAGCTCTGGGTAATGCTCTCGCATTTCTGCCTCTGGTTCCCAGGTCCACTCGGAACCCTTCCGATGCTGCCACTGCACCTTCACGATTCCGATTTCCCTGCGTCGTAACCTCTTCACCTTCCGGTCTATCACCGCTACCGGCCTCTCGACGTAATTCAGGCTCTCGTCCACCTGAATATCGTCGAAAGGGATATGAGCCGTCTCGTCAGCGAGGCACTTACGCAACTGCGAAACGTGAAAGGTGCTGTGGATCTGGCCTAGTACCGCAGGCAGCTCTAAACGATAAGCTACCTTCCCAACACGCGCAAGAACAGTGAATGGTCCGATATAACGAGGCCCCAGCTTGCCCCTCTTCCGGAACCGGATCACACCCTTCCAAGGAGAAACCTTGAGTAGAACTCGGTCTCCCACCTGGAACTCCAAATTCGACCTCCGCCGATCCGCATAACTCTTCTGTCGACTCTGGGCCGTCCGTAACCGCTCCCGGATCCTCTGAATGTCCTCCGTGGTCCTCTGGACAACCTCAGTGCTACCGAGAACACGCTGTCCGACCTCACCCCAGCAGATAGGAGTACGGCATCTCCTCCCGTATAACATCTCGAACGGCGGCATCCCAATACTCGAATGGTAGCTGTTGTTATACGAAAACTCCGCCAGAGGCAGATACGTATCCCAACTGCCACCGAAATCCAGAACGCAAGCTCGTAGCATATCCTCTAAGGTCTGAATCGTCCGCTCACTCTGACCGTCCGTCTGAGGATGGTACGCGGTGCTAAAATGCAGTCTGGTACCCAACTCCGAATGAAACCTCTCCCAAAACCGAGAAGTGAAACGCACGTCCCGGTCCGAAATGATCGATACTGGCACTCCGTGCCTCGACACCACCTCGTCCACGTAGATTTTCGCCAGCTGCTCTGCAGTCGAACTCTCCCGAATAGGAAGGAAGATAGCACTCTTGGTCAACCGATCCACTATGACCCAAATCGCATCAAACTTCCGAGGGGTTTTCGGAAGCTTGGTGATCAGATCCATAGTGAGGTTTTCCCACTTCCACTCGGGATCTCAAGAGGCTGCATCTTGCCGTGAGGCTTCTGATGCTCAGCTTTGACCTTCAGACAGGTCAAACACGACTCCACGTACCGTGCCACGTCTCTTTTCATCCCTGGCCACCAATAACCCGTCCGCAGATCCCGATACATCTTTGTAGCTCCCGGATGGATTGAGAATTTGGACTTATGGGCTTCCTCTAGCAAGGTCTGACGTGCCGCACCCGCACGAGGAACCCACACTCGACCAAATCTCGTCAGCAACCCACGACTGTCTCTGATCAACGCGGCCATCTGTCCCCGGATCCGCTCCCCGTTCTGGTTCTCCTCCCGACTCGCCTCCTCCTGGGCCCGTAAAACCAAGTCCACAAAGGAGGTAGTCACTGCCATCTTCAGATGTGAGATACGAAGCGGCGCGTGCTCCGTCTTCCTACTCAAAGCGTCAGCAACTACATTGGCCTTGCCCGGATGATAGAGAATCTCGCAATCGTAGTCCTTGACTACGTCAAGCCATCTCCGCTGTCTCATATTCAGATTCGGCTGCTCCAAGAAGTACCTCAAGCTACGATGGTCCGAGAAAATGGTGCACTTCACCCCATACAGATAATGCCTCCACAACTTGAGAGCAAAAACAACCGCCGCAAGCTCGAGATCATGCGTGGGGTAATTAGCCTCGTGAGGCTTCAGCTGCCTCGAAGCGTAGGCTATCACCCGCCCCCTCTGCATCAGAACACAACCCAGACCCAGCCGAGATGCGTCGCAATAAACTGCCATGTCTTCCACCCCTTCTGGTAAAGTTAGAACCGGTGCCTCACACAGTTTCTGTCTCAACGTGTCGAAAGCCTTCTGCTGTTCAGAACCCCAAACGTACGGCTCACTCTTCTTCGTCAGACGCGTCAAAGGTACCGCAATCTTAGAGAAATCCTGGATGAACCGTCGGTAGTAGCCGGCTAAACCCAGGAAACTCCGGATCTCGGTAGGTGCCTTCGGAATCTCCCAATTCATAACTGCTTCGATTTTTGCTGGATCCACCTTGATGCCTTCTCGGTTAATGATGTGACCCAAGAACTGAACTTCCTCCAACCAGAAAGCGCATTTCGAGAACTTGGCGTAGAGACGCTCCCTCCTCAACACCTCAAGCACCTCCCGCAGATGCATCACATGCTCCTCCTTCGTCTTCGAGTAGATTAGAATATCGTCGATGAAAACGATCACAGACCGATCAAGCATCGGGCGGCACACCCGGTTCATGAGGTCCATGAAAGCTGCTGGAGCATTGGTAAGCCCAAACGGCATTACCAGAAACTCGAAGTGGCCGTAACGGGTTCGGAAAGCGGTCTTGTGGACATCCGCTTCCTTCACCTTCAGCTGGTGATACCCTGACCGAAGATCGATCTTAGAAAACCACGAAGCCCCCTGAAGCTGGTCGAACAGATCATCAATTCTAGGTAGAGGATACCTATTCTTGATGGTAACCTTGTTGAGTCCACGGTAGTCGATGCACATACGGTGACTCCCGTCTTTCTTCTTCACAAACAGAATCGGTGCACCCCACGGTGAGCTGCTCGGGCGGATGAACCCCTTCCCCGAGAGCTCCTGCAACTGCTCCGATAACTCCTGAAGCTCCGGCGGAGCCAGACGGTAAGGAGCTCGCGCAATCGGAGCTGCTCCTGGTACCAAGTCGATGCCGAACTCGATCTGCCTATCAGGTGGAAGGCCAGGCAGATCCTCTGGAAACACGTCTGGAAACTCGCTGACCACTGGCACCTCCGCTACCGACAGCTTCTTCTCCTTCGTCTGATCCGCCATAGCGTAAACCAAGAACCCCGTACACCCCCGTTGGATGTACCTCTGAGCTTTTGCGAGAGAACAGAAGGATGTGGATATCCTCCTTCCCTTACCGTACACAACCAATTCTCCCCCACTTGGATTATGGATGCGTACACACTGCCCTGCAACGTCCGTGGTCGCCCGGTTTGGAAACATCCAGTCGATTCCGACAACTACGTCCACTCCGTTCATGGGAATGGGGATAAGGTTGATGCTGAAACGTACTCCGAAAATTTCAATACTGCATCCCCGGTACACATGCTCGACCACCTGCACCTCCTCCGCCGCTACGTCGATTGCCTGAGGGCTATCCAGATTGCCGAGCTCGATCTGGAAGTCCCTACAGAACTTACGCGACACATAGGACCACGTGGCCCCCGTGTCGAAAAGTACTAGAGCCGGTTTCGAGTTGACCGGAAATATGCCTAAAGTATACAAGTGAAGGCAGGTACACTATTCTTAATACTAACAAGTAAGGCAAGTCTACTAACAGTAATCGCATAAAATATAATAAGAAAAACCTGTAATCACGTCAGGCGCCGTCTGCGCTTCCTCAGCAGTCATCTGAAAGGCTCGCCCACGGGTGGTAGCTCCACTCTTCCCCTGTGTAGTGCCGTCGGTGATCCTAAGCGTCGCTGGTGCAGGAGCCAGGGCTGGCGTCTTCTTCAGCTGAGGGCAATCGGGCTTGATATGCCCTGGCTGATAGCAGTGAAAGCAAAGCCTGGCAGTCTCCTTGCAGTCTTTGCTGAGGTGGCCCGTCTTGCCACACTTGTAGCACGATAGCTCCCGCGGTCTGCACTCACCCCGGTGGTATCGCCCACACTTTGGGCAGCTCGGGGTCCCGCTCCTAGTATCGGTCCTAGCTCCCTTGAACTTCTTTGCTGGTCCCGACTGGTCCTCCGCCTTTCTCTTTCCTTGCTGCAGTTCCTCCAAGACTAGCTCCTGAGACCTCGCTACCTCCTGCATGTCGCTGAGGGTCTTACACCTCCCCGTGGCCACCGCCTTTTTGAGTTCCGGCTTCAGCATTCCCAAGTAACGAGCCATCTTCAGCGACTCGTCGTTCGCGTACCCCGGTACAAACAGCAGCTTCTCCAGAAACTGCGCAGTAATCTCGTTCACCGACTCCGTCGTCTGAGTCAGCTTCAAGAATTCAGATGCTATCCGCTCCTTCTCGATGCGAGGTGCAAATTCCTCGTCGGACAAAGCCCGGAAGTCCCCCCAGGTCAGCGCAGTGATCTGTGCCTCCGTGTATTTCTTGAGTGTCAGCTCCCACCAATCCTTTGCAGCTCCACGAAGAAGGTTCACAGCAAATAGAACCTTCGAACCATCAGGGCACCCACAAGTGCGAAAGGCTCCCTCGACCGCCGAATACCAGCGGTAGCAAGCCACGGGATCCTTCTTCCCGTCGAATAATGGCGGTTGGCACGCCATGAAGTCCTTAAAGGTGATCCCACGAGGCTGGGATTGACTCGAGCTCCCAGTACCTAAGCTACGGGCCGTGAGGGCCACATCAATGCGCTGATCAATGGTTTGGATCAGCTCATCTCTCATCTGGTTAAACAGCCCCGGCAGCGTCTGCTGCAGGGTCTCAGCGATTTGGGCAGCAATGTGGTCGGACTGTCCGGCCTCATCATCAGTATGGCTCCTAGTTTGCACCATTCTGAAGGTTCAAGAAACATCTTAGTTCACAGCTATCGAAGTGTCACTAGGCACTATTACGGTACTCACACATAACCCTGCTATTAGTGATCATGCTAACCCTAAGGCTAGTTGTTATCGCGCATGCTAAAACAGACCGTCCCACAAATATATATATTTTACACATAGCATGCTATCACCCTAACCGTAATCAATGAGTTTTAAGTCTCCAGAACTTAATCAAATCCAACACTACACAGGCGTTTATAGTAACACTATTATTGGCGCCGTATTACTATAACCAACCATGCATGGTAGCCGGATCAAGACCACCGAGCAACAATCAGACAAGAATATGCTCGACGACCCATCCCCGACGTACCAAGGTGTTTACGTTTGGTCTTGATACCGTCCTAATTAGACCTAATCCCACTGACTAACAGTCACATAAAATCACAGCTCAACCACATAAAATCACATGCAGTTACATAACTGAACATACAATCACAATTATTTAATACTACACACATGCCTATAATAATTTAAAGGTACTAAAGCTTACCTCCGTCTTGACGGTTCCGCTGGCCGTTCCGATCTTATCCAATTACTTTCACCTGCCTGGTTTAAGTCCAACCACACACACACTCACGAGTGCGTGTGCTGATTCTCTTAAACCTAGGCTCTGATACCAAGTTGTAACACCCAAACCCAAATGGAAAATTTTTTAAAAATAAAAAAAAAATTTAAATAAAGAATTTTAAATAAAGCCTTCTTAAACGATTCAAATAAACAACCGTTCAAACAAACCCAATTAAGTTAACATTCGTAATTAATATCCCAAACAATAATTGTTAATAAGTGCACAATCGGATCGGAACGCCACGTCATGCCGGGAACCCTCAAGCCGGAGCCTTGCCTTTGTCCACACCGGAACTCGTACCTAAAAAGTTATAAACACGAGGGGTAAGCTTCACCGCTTAGTGAGTAAGGTACATACAATATAATATAATTAAATGCACGTATACAAATAACCACATCAACAGCTTAACGGTTTCCCGTTACCGGACCATCACGCAATCCGGCCACCGCGGTTTCCCGCCCGTTGGGTCATCACGCAACCCGCATATCACCATACCACATCCATAGCATACATTCACACATAAAATCATAGAATATTGCATGTAAACCCACTCACCTGATTCGTACAGATCACAACAAAATAATGATTCGAACCGCTTCCGCAAGTCTGAAATATAGATATATATACTCTATCAATATGTTATCCAATCGAAGAATTAAATCCCTATTGGTACCCCCTAGACATTATCTCGACAACCGACCGGAAAAATTACCCTCTCGACGCGAAACCTTGCTCTCGCGGCGCGTGGCCGCTTCACGCGATTCTTACTCAAGCAAGACAATGGTGACGACCGTATACGACCGCCACCCTCACCGGCGATTACCCGACACACGAGGCAGCGGCAGCGGTGGTTTAACCACCACCACCGCCGGCCGGTGACCACTACGGCCGCCCCAAACCCCGACAGCCACCACGGGGTGGGTGCTTGTGTGTGTGTGTTATAGCCGGCCCGAAACAACCAAGCACGACGACGACGGCGGCCATGGAGTTGTCCACAACCACCGCCGGCCGGCCAAAGCGTAAGATCAGCGGCGAGGCGAACCACCGCGACCACCAGCCGATCGAACGGCGGCAGCAGCCGTGGCGTTCGGCCATCGCGCGTCGACCCGAAGCAACAAGGAGCAGCCGTGGCTGCCCTTGAAACTACCTGCTACCACCTTCGACGGTGGCTAGACACCACCACCGATCATCCGCGCACAAGGAACCGCAGCAACGGCGGCGGCCGTGATTTTCATCACTACCACCGCCGGCCGGGACAACCACAGCGGCACAGCGGCGGCGAGGCCACCCACCGCCGTCGCCTACCGATAGAACAACAACGGTGGCAGCGGTGTTACCACCACCACCACCTTCCGACGCCGCAAGAAACCGAGCAGCAGCGGCCGCGGCCACCGCTGCTGGAACAAGACACCACCACCGCCCGGCCATCGCCGGAGTGGAGAACCACCAGGCGATCGGCAGATCACCGCTGGCCAAGACCGGCGGTTGCCGTGATCGCGGTTGACTCCGACCAAGCTCACGATAACCCTAAACGAGAACGGTGCAAGATTACCTTACGAGGATAACGACGCTAACTAACTCCGGCGATCTTCCCGACCCTCTCTTCCCGCCGACCTCCTCTCTCTCTCTCGGTTTCTCTCTCTCTCTCTAACTTGCTTGCCAAGGAATGCAATGAGGAAGATGATTGTACGCCTAGGGTTTTAATCTATGCTATAACGGGCTTTTTCTCCTATTCCCGTGGCTTGACCCGCAAGGTAACGATTAATAAAACCCTAACCCTAAAACACCACCCTAATATTAAATGCAACAATAATATTACTAATTATATTAAATAAAATAAAATAAATAATTAAATAAATAAAGCGGGACGTTACAATCTTCAGTAGTAATGTTGCCCAACAGTGGTATTTCACATACTAGCAGTGGTAACACCCAACTAACCCTTCAGCAGTAATACTCCAAAGCTAGCAGTGGTAATTTTCAACAGTTGTATCAGCAGTGGTATTTCAGACCCAACAATGCTCCTGGACACTCTCAATATAAAGATGCCATATATGTCAAATGTTACTAATTGAGCACAACTTGATTGTCCAAGTGGCTGTTTGATAGTTCCCAAATGATTTGGTGTAAAATAATTAAGTTATATGGTTGGTTGGTAATTGTTAAAGAATAAAATTATGGTATTAAATGGTTAAGGGAGATCCAAAGTACAAAATCATTCAAAATGTTTTTGAAATATTAAGAGACAGATTTATTACTATTATTTTTATTATTTTGAAAAATGTTCATTTAAGATTTATCTAGACTACATTTTTAGCAATTTGGTCACATGATGCTCGTGCCTGCACTCAAACCCGGGATGAATGAGATATACATTCTTTCAAGTTTTTCATCAATACACCACTACCCTTGTGGTTGAGAGAGTTATTTATAGTCAAACAAGATTCACTTTTTAGCGATTAAAAGATTATTTCTTAACAAAACTATAAAAAGATAAACAACCAAACAACCCCTAATATTGGGATATAAATCACATGTACCTAATTAAGATTCTTCAGAAATAGAAGTTGCGATTGATGAGTACATGCATCAAATATGTGTACTCAATGCATTTAGAGTTGTACATCTATCTAGATATGATCGAATCTACTACATGTGGAGTCGGGAACTTGAGGGGTCAAATTCGCAAAGCAAACAAACAACGAACAACATTTCCATTTATTTCACGTGTTTTTTTTTTTTTAGTTTAAAAAAAATTTATATCAAAAGAATTTGCAATTAATACTTTTATTGATTAAAATGCAACAAAAGGATTTTGCAATTAATCTGATTTTTTTCGAAATTACTAGTGAAAATAGTATTTTTCATCTGTATGATTTACATACGGTATTATATTGCTACTAAAAGAAATTCTATATTCCTTCCATTTTGTATGTGAAAAATTTTAAGTATATGTTTATAAATATAATTCAGCAACTTAGAACATGAAAGCATGTGTCTTTTTACTTTTCTGATAATTTATAATATTAATTGGTTTCGTAGATAATAATGATGTATTTGATCGGTTTCAAGAAGAGTGTTCTAAAAAAAGTTCCTATATGAACTTGTCTAAAATAATTTATTTAGTAACAATTTTTGAATTTCAATTTAGAATGATTAACAATATCATATTTTTAAAGCTTAAAACAACTTCAAATGGTAACACTTCATAGCATATTAGACAATTGTTTCAAAAAAAAATTTTGAAACAAGGAATTGAAATTTAGAATCTAGAAAAATAATTTACATCTATCTTTAACAAATTGTTTGTTTTAGATATTACAAATTACACACATGCACATACATACATATATGAAACACAAACATCTCTGTTTCATAAAAACACAAGGACACCTTAATCACATGTGATAATACGCGTGAGGGACTTGTTGGTGTGTAGACTGCGTGTCATGTAAGTTCGGCCATGTCAAAGGTCGCATATGTCTTTGATTTGATATCACATGTGATTGATTATAATATTTTATTAACAACACTTTTATCACACGTGAGAGAGAGTGTAAGAGTGACTTGGTCGGAGAAGGAAGAGACTAACAACAACTGGCTTTATTACGGGACAACCCATAATGTTCTTATCCATCTATTATGCGCCTCTACATCTAGCATCGGGAAAAGAGGTTCACGACCCGTGGGCCTTCTACCTCCACGCGACATTGCTCTATCGGGCTTTTGCCCAATCTTTTTTCGTAGCAGAAGTATTTAATTCACGGATCCTCTTGAAAAATATGTTAGTTTAGCATAGTGGAAAAGTTGACAGATAAGTCACGCTTACTGCCACTCTACAGAATTGTACATGAGATTTTCACCTACTACGACTCCTCGTTCAATTCTTTTGAAGTTATTGGATCCTTTTCCGCGTTCAATAACCATCATCTATAATTGGCTCCTTGTAAACGTGGCCGCCGGCCACCGTCTTCTCATCCGAGCGGGTGGCTCAGCCTTCTCTGACCACCACCACCACTCATTTAATCAGATTTTGGTTTTGAATAAACGTCAAACTCACCTTCAAAATCAATGCATATTTTCTTCTATAAATTCCAAATTTTAGTGGGACCCACTTGTAGACACGGTGATCCATGGCTTCCCCCCCTCATTTAAATTCCAAAAGAGAATCCATTTGTTTTCTAACTTCTTCTATCCCATAATTCTTCAGATTCCCCACTCTCTTTAATTGGTTGTATTCGGTTTGAGGCATTTCATCCAACACCTTAATGGCGTCCATTGGCTCCACGGCGTTTGTGATCGATCACATTGCAATCGAAAGAAGCGTTGTATCGAGTAGTCATCGTCGATATGTATCGAATTCTCGATCCAGAAGATCGCTTGGTGATTTGGTATTTGTATGTGATGGCGGTGAAAGAGTACGGCGGATCAACGCAACCGGAGAACGGAGCTCCGGTGTGGATGATCAAGCTACAATTTATGGAAGTAGGAAGAGTTTTGCCATGCAAAGAGACCTGCTTTCCCAGGTATTTTGTGCATCAATTGATGAAAATCTTGTTTAATATTTAACCGTTTTAGATTACTATTCAAAAGAGCCATTGAAAAGAGTTTTAACATATACTAATAAGAAATTGTCCAAGTATAACTGATATGGGACTCTAATACATACCGACATGGAGGCTAAATTGCGTATAAACATTACAAATTGTTGAGGCTCTGCTACCATGTGAGAATACGTGGAAGACTACTCTGCCAAAGAGCCGTTAAGGGTTAAAGGATCTTTTTGGGAGCAAACAAGTTAGTTTGTTGTTGCTTGGTTGGTTGGTAATAACCTAAGTGATAAATTGGTAAAAGCTAGTTGAAAAGTTAGATGACGATGTGAAATCACCTTAAAATGGTTGCTAACCTAAGTGATAAATTGGTAAAAGCTAGCTGTTGAAAAGTTAGACACGATGTATAAACTAAAGGGACATGTTCAATAGTTAGTTGAAAAATATCTAAGGGCATAATTTAAAAAAAAAAAAAAAAACATTATTAATATTGAAATGCTAGTTGAAGTAGTTTTTTTCAAAAAGTTAGCTTATATAAACGATATAACTTACTTCATAGCTAACCAAAACAGATTTTTCGAATAACCTTGAAAGTTAGAGAGAAATTCCTATAGTTGTGAAAAGAGATTATCTTTGAACTCGGAGTAGATTTTAAACTTGCATGTAATTGCTTGCTCGTAACTAGTATTTTCAAATTTATCTTATATGCGTTTTTCTCTTCCGCTTTTCACGAGCAATAGTATTCACATAAATAATCGCTCTACTCTTGAGGTGAAATATATTTGACCCATTTTGGTTTTGGACATAACCAATGTGTTATATATCATGCTTTTTTTTCTAGCAGATAACCGAAAGAAGAGAAACAAATACGTCGACAGAAAATACCACAATTAAGTCCGAAGGAGAGGGAATTCTTTCGGAAAAAAGGGAACAAAGCTATTTCTATCGTGATAATACTTTAAATGGAGAATCATGGAGCAAGTTTCAATCATCTACATCCAATGGTTCATATGAAAAGTCCAAAAATACAAGTGAATCGGTGCTAGATGAAGAGGATGATGATCCTGCAAGTGATGATGTCGAATCTCCTCCTTTAGCTGGCCCAAACGTAATGAATGTTATATTGGTTGCTTCGGAATGTGCTCCTTGGTCGAAAACAGGTAATTCACTTGAAATCCCGTCTTTCGATACGTAATTCTCTGTATGCATTTGGAACGCAAACAAAAGTTGGACTGGATATGAGCGAGAGTGAGGTAGGCGCGTGAAAAAATTGTAGAAGGTTTTAGGGTGTTAATTTGACAGGAGTAGTTTAGTAATTTACCAATCTTGTTTCATTTTCTTGATTTTTGTTCCACCTATTTTAGTGGGACAGAAAAAATACATTTTTTGTCATGTTTTTCTTATGCTTTTTCCACACATCGAAGGTTATCATAGGAACAATCGCTCTGCTCTTTAGAGTAGAGATCAGGTTTGCATACATCTCACTCTCTTGAAGCCCTACTTTTGGATAGGATATTTCGGGCTTGTTTGGTTTGGTTCAATTGCACATTTTCTTGGCATGTTTGTGTATATGTCTATGATCCTTTGTCCATTTCATGCTAATCATAAACAAAGAATTTGGGATGGTTCTAAGAAGTTTTATCTGTAGGTGGCCTTGGAGACGTTGCTGGTGCCTTACCAAAGGCTTTGGCTCAACGCGGGCACAGAGTAATGGTAATTTGCTTAACCGGTTACTAATTGTTCTACAATAAGCGCTAGAAGGCATATTGAGTAGTACTAATCTTCGGCTTTCCCACAATCAATTAGGTAGTGGTACCTCGCTATGGTGATTACATTGAACCTCAAGATACAGGAATTAGGAGACGATACAACGTTGGTGGGGAGGTATGCAACCACAAACATCTTTGTAGTTGTATGCATCTTTCAGTGATTCAGTCTACCTCCAGACTGTACCTCTGTGTGGGATTTACTGGGTTTCTGTTAATTTCAGGAGGTGGAGGTGCAGTACTTTCAAACTTATATCGATGGTGTAGATTTCGTTTTTATTGGATCTCACATGTTTCACAACTTGGGAAGTAATATTTATGGCGGGAACCGCGAGGTAAGCTTCTACTCTTGTTGCATAAGTTCTAACAAGGTGAACGTCTATATCGTGCTCGCTTTTGTCGAAAATATATGATATTTATATACACCAGATACTTTCATGCCACTACTTATTTTTGGTGAAATTTGAACCCTTTGATTATAGTTCTGATGTCTAATGACACACCCGTTATTGTAGGAAATTCTACGAAGAATGGTTTTATTCTGCAAAGCAGCCGTTGAGGTACCATTTAGAAACTTTCTAAACTACTTCCCAAATACGAGTCGTCATATGATTCATGTAACTATTCGTTCATACATAAAATCATATGAAACTAAGGATTTGGTCATGTACAGGTTCCATGGTACGTGCCATGTGGCGGGGTCTGCTACGGAGACGGAAATTTGGTCTTTATTGCGAACGACTGGCATACCGCATTGTTACCGGTTTATCTGAAAGCATATTATCGTGACAACGGATTAATGCGATACGCAAGATCTGTCCTTGTGATTCATAACATAGCTCACCAGGTCGGTTAACTTAATGCAACTTAATATTTTTCACAAACTAGAGATTTTCACGGAAATAATTGCTTTTACTCTTAGGGTTCAGGTCTGCCAACATTCTACCCTCCACACCCCATCCGACTTTTTACAAGCTACTGGTTTTCACTTTTCATGGAAACAACTGCTCTATTTTTGGGTAGAAAAAAGATTCGCATACGTCCTACCCCCATTGCCCCGTTAGCAAATGAGATATTCTGGAATAGTTTGGTTTCTTGCACGAACAATTGTTTCTTCTCAAAGACGTTTCTTATTCATGCATCTTTGATTTTCAGGGTCGTGGTCCGGTGGCCGATTTTGGTCATGTGGATCTACCACCGCACTACTTGGATCTATTCCGATTGTACGATCCCGTGGGTGGTGAGCACTTCAACATCTTTTCCGCAGGTCTCAAGACTGCAGACCGTGTAGTTACCGTGAGTCACGGATACGCGTGGGAACTAAAGACCACCGAGGGTGGTTGGGGTCTGCACGGCATAATTGGCGAAAACGACTGGAAATTGAGAGGTATCGTCAACGGAATTGACTTGAAAGATTGGAACCCTGAACTCGATGTTCACTTGACATCTGATGGCTACACTAATTACTCGCTAGAGACTCTCGATACAGGAAAGCCACAGTGCAAAGCGGCGCTCCAGAAAGAGCTCGGTTTGCCGGTTCGCGATGACGTTCCGTTAATCGGTTTCATCGGACGGCTCGATGTCCAGAAAGGCGTCGACTTGATAGCCGAGTGCGTTCCGTGGATGGTTGACCAAGATGTACAACTCGTCATGCTCGGAACCGGGAGACCGGACCTCGAGGAGATGCTTAGGCAGATGGAGGATCAGCACAAAGACAAAATCCGAGGATGGGTCGGTTTCTCGGTCAAAACCGCTCATCGGATAACCGCTGGTGTGGACATATTACTAATGCCGTCACGGTTCGAGCCATGTGGGCTTAACCAACTGTACGCTATGAGTTACGGAACCGTACCTGTTGTACACGCCGTGGGTGGTTTGAGAGATACGGTGCAGCCATTTGACCCCTACAACGAGTCAGGGTTAGGATGGACATTTCACAAAGCGGAGGCTGGCGAGCTGATCCATGCACTCGGGAATTGTTTGTTAACTTACCGGGAGTACAAGCAGAGTTGGGCGGGGATTCAACGGCGTGGGATGATGCAGGATCTCAGTTGGGATAACGCTGCTCATCGCTATGAGGAAGTTTTCGTTGCTGCCAAGTATCAATGGTAGGTTCGGTTCTGCTAAAGGTGTACAGTAGTCAGAAAAACCCAATAGAAGCTAAACGAGTAGATTTAGACCGATGGATGCATGAAGCATAAGTTAACGGTATATGTTGATTGAATATAATGCTTCCAATTATCAAACCAAACAAGCCCAGTATATTCCACCTGGAGATGGGGTTTAGGGAGAGTAAGGAAGTGTTTGGTTGGTTTTCCATTAAGTCATGTATATTTAAAGTTGTCTGGATGATTGATTTGTATGTTTGTATAGGCCCGCAAAAGTTTTTATTGTGGAGAGTTTTGTCATAGGTGGAAGAAACATCTTATTTAATTGCATTTGACATGTTTGGAAAAAAATGGCTTTGTGCATATAATTCCCACCTAAAAGCTTACTGAATAAGCCACTTCTTATACCATAACCCACTACCAAACAGTCATGTATGATTGACAAAATAAGTTGTGAGTCTCATAAAGCTCATTAAGATGCTAGCAAACAAGCCCTAAGATGTATAAAGATCTGACCTCTACATCAAAGAGTCAAGCGGTTGCTTAAACCAAACGAAATAAACGACCGAGTATATCCCACCTAGAAGTGGGGTTTTGGGAGGGTAACATGTATGCAGACCTAATCTCTACCTCAAAAAGTCAGAGCAGTTGTTTAAACAAAGCGAGCCGGTATACCCCATAGGCCCATTTGATCTAAACACAAACCTGACTTCCACCTCAAAGAGTAGAGCGAGTGGTTGTTTCCAAATGTGCGAAAGTGAAAAACCAGTATGACTACTAAAAAATGTGAGGGAAACCTCTTTATTATGTATATAGATCACATAATACACAATCGTAAGATTAGTCAACGATCAAATATACCCCTATCTTAAACACAAACCCCTATCTTAAACCCACGAACTTGACGACAAATGGGTGATTATGGATGGCTTCAAGAATGAATCTGGGAAGAAAGTATAGCCAACTCAACCAAGAATATTAACCCTTCTCTATGTGTACGAAACTCTACTTTTGTGATCAAACTGCAAACAAGGCCGGCCTGAGAAAAGTTCGGCAAAACCTTTCGAGAGGCAGCCCTCAACTGCACATGGGGACTTGGAGCAACTCAACGGGTTGTTATATGTCGAAGCAATCTGCTGGTGGTATCCCCCACTGTTAGCTGAAATTGTGTGCCTTCTTTTAATGGTATTAGAGTCGATAAATGCATCCAAGGGTTCAAATTCTTGACCTTCCATGTCCTCATCCAACTTCCTCTTCACCCCAGAAAAGACTTTCAATCCTGCAAGTATGATGCCGGAGGATCAGATATGTTTACTAAACCAAACAAGCCCAATATATGGAGGTGGGGTCCAAGGTCAGGATGTATGCCAACATGATCTTTAGTAGAGAGGAGCATAGATGTTTTACCAACCAAACAAGGAAATATATAAATCACATGTGATTTGCGCATTTCATATTCTCCTAAATAATTAACATTCTCGTTTGATCCTCCCTCTATAATCATAACTACATATGTGTGTGTGTGTATGTATATATAGAGGGAAGTTCATTTAAAAACCACCATAAGAGTAAAAACCGTGCAAACCATGGGTTTCATAGGTTAAATCAATGAAACATCTTTGTGGAGTTGTTTAATATAATTCTTTTTTTTTTTGATAAAACTGTCATATATTTGTAGTTTTGATATAAAAATGACAAGGTTTCATAGGAATAAGAAAAATACGTGAAATAGTATAAAAAACACCAAAATATGACACAATTTCATCAAAAAATGAGCTATTTTTAATATTTTCATCATATTAAACAATTTCATGAACCAAATTCGTTGATTTAACCTATGAAACCGATGATTTGCACGGTTTTTACTCTTAACTCCTAGTCATCCGCCACGTGTCACGCTCTCGGTTGTCCTCACGTTCACAACCAAAAAGTGGTTCACATTTGAACCCACCCCTATATATATATATATATATATATATATATATATATATATATATATATAGGAGAGAGAGATTCATTTGTGAACCATGTTTTTAGTGTGAACTTGTGAACCAGATCCTAACCGTCCATATGCAAGATCGATGGCTACGATTGAAGTTGTGGCGGTTACGAAAATATTTGAGTAACTACCCTACTTTAATCTTGACCGTCGATCTTTAATTTGTGCTGTTGTGATGTAGTTCACAAGTTCACACCAAAACAATGGTTCACAAATGAAACTCCCTCTATATATGAGATACATGTTGCCACTATAAGTCATGCCTTGAAAAACGTTGCAGCCTCAACATGGCTTGTAAGGCTTGTGTCGCTTAGAACCTCGGGTCTAGGGGTGGGATGTACACAGACCTAACCTAACCTAACCTAACCTCTACCTCAAAGGGTAGAGAGAACCAGAGATATTTCTAGTTTATAATTTCTTCTTTCTAGCAACGACTTACCAGTTTGAGAGTCGTAAATTGGTTGGGCTTCTGAATCACCACAGTTGCAACACAAATTATGAGCATCATCAGATCCAGTTATCCTGCACCACACAATAAACATCAAATCCTTAACCACTTCAACAACAACAAATGTATGAAAATAGGGTTTCTGTTATCATTAAGGAATTTAGGGACAAAGCTTTTATACCTATACATGTGCTCAACAAACTCATCGACCAAAACAGGCCAAGCGCCTAACACAAGCCATGTACGAGCATTCAATTAGAGAGAAACGATGCAAGTATTAGCTAAAGAAGTTGCTTCTTCATCAGTCTTAACAATTAGGTGCATACTAGCAAGTGTATGTGTTATTATTACCTTCAGGATCATATCCTTCAAGGTTTTCATGTACACAACGACTAAACGCCAGTACTTGCCGCCATGTATCCTCAGAGATATTGTGCCGCTGATTATTCTAGATGTAAAATTTGAAAGAATTAGTTTGGTCTCATAATCAAAGTAACCATTTGTATATATTCTGAAAAAAAGTAAGAAGGGATCAAAACCATGGATCACATTTAGGTGTCGTTTGTTTTTAAGAAGTCTGAAGTATGAAGTCTGATTTCACATCTAAAAACTAAGAGGTGGATGGTGCACCTCTTAAAATTCCAGAGGACGGTAAGAGGTTTTCTGACCTTTTCTTAAAAATAAAAGTCTTAAGTTTGCAAACCTCTTAATTTTCAGACTTGAGAGGTTTTAAGAGATATTTTTTTTAAAAACATACAGCCCCTTAATCTCATACCCATCCCATGAATTGCTCTTGATGGGAATTGATCTGATGCATCTCATCCTAACGTGCATCAAAGGGTGGCGATCCCTTCTCACCAGAACCCAACCCTATACATATATATATATATATATGGTCAGGGTCAAGGGAAAAACTCAAAAAACAGAAGAATGAAAAACACCCTCGTGGCTCTTCATCCAAACCTTATACATTTGTGCATATAAGTAAATTAAGTTGTTCTTTTTGTTTTTATGCACGTGTGCATGCTACAAATTACTTCTATGCACAAATGCATACGGTTCAGATGAAGGGCTACGAGAGCGTTCTTAGTTTTCCGTTTATTTGAGGTTTTCCCTTGAACCTCCCTCTTTTCTCTCTCCCTCTCTCCCCTCCCCCCCCCCCCCCCCCCCCCTTACCCCTACCCCCTACTCTCTCTCTCTCTCTCTCTATATATATATATATATATATATATACACACACACACACACATATATATATATATAAACAATACACATCCACTACCATAAATATATATATATGTCTCAATTGGTATATTCATCGATGTATATGTACTATATATGAAAGTATATATGCACCGGCGCTTATACCCACTAAATTCATATAGTGTATGCACCGTTTTGTCACGGTTCTCAAAAAAAATTATGGTTCTTGTTTGAACCTTACCCTTGGATGATAAACTGTGAAAAAAACTTTGTAACTTGCTTGAGTCAACAACAACTTGAGCAAAATTATAATTTTTAACTTGGCTAAAAAAACACATTATGTCATTTCAACCATTTTTGAACTGAACGCATGATGTCATTATAACTAAGAAACTGCCATTTTTTTTCTCTTTTTACTGAACGCATGCACCCAAAAAAAACATCTAAAATTCCAATTATTACTGAGTAAAATACCTCAACAAAGCTACACCACTGATCGAGTAATCTAAATCTTCCAGACAATACTAATTTCCAAGCCATAATTGCCCTGCTTACAGCTGAAAATAATTTGAAAAAAAAAGTTCAGAAACTGAGGTTAAGTGTATATCAGACTATCTTAGAAGTAAAGGGAGGTGGGCGATACAAAGCCTTATCATCTTTCGGATGATATTCTACTTACTGATGCTTCTTTGACCGTTTTCTCGGCAAATGAAGAATACAAAATTATAGAATCTTGAAAACTCACGAGAGTCCTGCAGATAGAAAGGAAAAAGACTATTCTTGGTAAGAATGTATATGATTGGGTATTCAACTTCTAGTTGCTAGAGCTTTGGTGCTTCGGCGATACATATATTTATACACACATCAATGCTCAACCAACCAGAAAATTATCACATCTCACCATCAGATTAAGCCTCGAAATAAGAACCGAAGTTTCTTCAAGAATTGACATCCTGCCATGCATGATAACACAGTGTTCATCAATCTAGATCAGTTTCAATTGGTCTCACATCCTCATAGACGAATATTTAAGCATGTACAATTAATGCAGGTCAGGTCACAAGTCCATTCTATCTAATTAAAACTTTAGACTTTTTCAGTGTTATGTGTATTTATATAGATGCAGTAGACCATCTGGTGCTTCAGAGAAATCAATGTATTAACATATAAAAGAATCCCCGGAGTGCACCAAGGCTCTGTAAAACAGGACGATACAAAACTTGTCGTCCCATGTTTGGCACAACGTTATACTGGGATAAGACTTGAGTGGAACAAGTAATGCATTTTTTTCTATCCTACCAAAATAGGTGAAACAAAAATCAGAGAGATGGGACAACATTAGTAAATTACTAAACTAACTCGTGTCAAATTAAAACCCTAAAATCTTCCACAATTTTTCATCCACCTACACTCTGTTCGATCCATTTTGTGTACCAAATGCACATTTGGAATGATTGGGATATGGTCATAGCTTAAGGGAGCACTTGGTTCTTTATAAGGGATGAAATGCACTATAATTCTTTTCATTGAAAATTGAGAGTTCGCTATCATTACTTCATGATGAAGAAAAAAAGGTGTTGATTAAACAAAACACTAAGTATTATTAATTACATTGAAAAACACGCAAGATAACTGTTTTTCTATGTGTGTGAACATCAAACCAAATATTTGTATCTCGCTAGGCTCAGTGAGGTACAAGGTGAAATGCAAGTAGCAGATACCTTTTATGTACCCTCGACTCGACCAATTCTAGGAGCTGAGACAAAGCCTCCCTGGCTAATTTAGCTTTCACCGACTCATTGACCTGCCTGTAAACCATCCCCCTCAGAAGCATACACATCCAATGTGATATCTGCAAAAGAACATCAAAATATATTGATAATTGACGATGTCATATGTATATATACATGTACACACACACATATATATACATATATACACATGCATGAATAAGTGCATACTGGATTTGAAAGACAGTTGGAATGTTGGATCCTATTTCATACATGATGAGCCAATTTATGTGTTTTTTGCATGATAAAACCAAGAAATTTGTTACTATATCTTACTACTATAAGCATGCAAACTCCACCATAAAAAGGATTGTAGAAACCTAAGAGAGCAAACCAGCATATCAGTAACCACTAACAGCAAGTTCCAAATTATATCCTGCTCCACAAAAGGAGATCCATCCCAAACAATTCCCTTCACCTAATTCAATCTAAAATAGAAACTTCTTGAATAGCCAAGTAAATGATATTAGAAACCTCCAACTCCTTTAATCAAGGAATAAAAAAAAAACCCTAATTTCCTCCTTGAAGTTGATACATACTTGATCTATTACTCAACTTTCTAGCTTCAAACTCAACAAAACATGAATTTTTGTTTGCTAAATCATTCTCTCCGTCTTCCAGAAACAGAAATTCTCGACGATTAAACGGAATCGAATTCAAAGAAGTTTCAGTAATTGATGAGCAAAGCAGAAGAAGTATGATAATAAGTATCAGAAAAAAGCAAAATTGGATTTAGGTTTACCACAATAGCGCCTGTAAATCTGGAAGATGTCCATCCGATTTGAAGAATCCATTGGAGGCAGGAGGAAAAGGGGATTTTGATTTCGTAATAACGAAACCCTAGAACATCAGCATAACAACGTCCATGGATCCCCCCCCTCTATAAACAGTGTCACTCTCCAGCACGCAATGCCCTTTTTCACAACTTTACAATTTTTGAATTTTAATTATTATATGACCACATAATGTTGTTTCTTTTAGCTTTCGGCATTTTATTTCTTTTCTTTTGAGTAAAAACTATGATTTTCGTTCTTGTGGTTTAACCCGTCACGAGTATAATTATTTTTTTCTACGTTGTCTAAAAATTGTTTTTTTCGTTCTTATAGTTTCAATTTATTTTTATTTTTGTCATTACCTCTAATTTTGTTAACAAAACGTTTTAAGATGTTAAAGAAAATAAAAAAATTACATATTTAATCATTGTGGTTTATAGAGTTATAAATACTAGTGTGTTGCACCGCGCTCGCGCGGTGGCGGGAAAGTTGTTAAGGGTTTACAGATGGGACAAATGACCTCATGGACGTTAAGGGTTTTCATCATTAGAGATAAAACGATCATGATGTTGTACTTCTGTCATTTCAGCCTATAATGTCAATGAATTAGCAAAAACCCAAAAAAATTACACAACACAAATAATAAAATATAGAGGAAATAGATAATAACATGGATTATACATTAACAATAGTTGACTCTCATTCAAGTTTTATTTTTTTCGTCTAAAAATAAGAATGAAACTTCAACAATACCTAAAACCTTCTTAAATATGTTGAACATACTTACATACATCATGTTGAACTTCATTAACATATCAAAAAGATACACCATCAAATAAACTCTATTACTTTAGATTCAATGAAGTAAAATAAAGAATGATGATTGAAGTCATTCATAACAGCAATACAACCACTTCTAATGTAAATTTGTATTAAAATTTAAAAAATTGTAGGAAACATAAATAAGACCTTAATTAAATTAAGACACTTTAAAATCCAAATTCCAACAAAAATGCATACATGGATTAGTTTTCTCAAAGTAAAATGAAAAAAAAAATAAACATAACCATTCAAAAAAGACATCTTGAAGTTTGGTGAAGCTACGTTAAAGATTGTTATACTTTCAATATTAAATCTCAAAATTTGTATGAACATTCAAGTCATATCTTATCATTTATATATACTCATTTAACATCCAACTTTTCACTTTTGTCACAAACATAAGACAATGAAGATTTTACCAAATTTTACCATTTCGTTGGCAATACATCATATAAAATGTAAATGAAATGTTTAACTATTACATTAAATATTATGTGAATAAAAATATAACTATCTAACCCAATAAATGGATCAAAATTTGGATGAACATTCAAGAAACATCTTATTCTTAATATACTCACTTAACTTCTAACTTTTTCACATTTTTCACCAATGTGGGACAATAAAAAGATTATTACAATTCATCATTTGATGAAAACTTTGTTTGCATTGTGTCATGTTATATCATTTAAAAGCTTTTCTTTATATATTGATATTTTACAATTTTCATATAATTTAGTCTATATAAAACTAAAATGAAATGTTTTACTACTACATGAAGTGTTTTGTCATGTACATAAAATATTACTATTTAATCCAAATCCAAAAATAGATTAAAGTTAAGATGAACATTCATTTGAATTTAACTTTAATATATCAAATAAAATATTTAACTATTACATGAAATATTTTGTCATCTAAAAAAAATAACTATTATTTATATAATCAAGAGTTGTCATCTAAATATTTAACTATTACCTAAAAATGGATCAAAGGTTGATGACCATTCAAATCATATTTCATCATTTATTTAATCACCTCTACTTCAGACTTTTTACTATTGCCACCAATGTGGGACAAAAAAGATTTCACTACAATCCAACAATTGGCAACTGCTTGTTTCTCATGGTGCCACCTCACTTCTAGGTTGTTGCTATTTATATATATAATAAAGATCTAAATTTAGTTTATATAAAGCTAAAATAAAATGTTAAAATATTACATTACATGTTTTGCCATGTAAATAAAATATAACTATTTTTAATCCAAAAATAAAACAAAATTAGGATGAACAGTCATTGAAAATAACTATCAAACCAAAAAAATGGATGAAATGTTAGATAATCATTCATATCTTATCATTTATATAATCACTTCTACTTCCAACTTTTTACTTTTGCCACCAATGTGGGACAAAGAAGATTTCATCACAATCCAAAAATTGGTGAATGTTTGCTTCTCATCTAACTATTAAACTTCGGTTAAACTACAATTAACCAACACTATTTCACATTGTTCAACAATATCAATCCACCCTTTTAAATACACATCTTTACTTTTCAAAGTTTCATCTTCCTACCAATGTGGGATAAGCAAAATTATACTAATTTTTTATCTTTTCACCAAAATTTACCACTTGATGGATACTTGATTCCAGAGACATAGATATAAAACGAAGATGAAATGTTTAACTATTACATTAAATATTTTGTTATGTGAATAAAAGATAGCTATCTAACACAATAAATGGATCGAAATTTAGATGAACATTCAAGACACATCTTATTCTTTATATACTCACTTAAACCTCTTACTTTTCACATTTTTCACCATTGTGGGACAATAAAAAATTTATTACAATTCATAGTTTAACGAATACTTTGTTTTCATTGTGTCATGTTATCATCTATAAATTTTTTCTTTATATCAATATATTATGATTCTTTCATATAAATTTAGTTTATATAAAACTAAATTGAAATGTTTAACTATTACATGACATGTTTTGTCATGTAAATAAAATATAACTACTTAATCTAAAAATGGATTAAAATTAGGATGAACATTCATTTACTTCAAATTTATGTATCAAATAAAAAATAAAATATTTTCAATTACATAAAATATTTTATCATGTAAATAATAACTATCAAACCGAAAAAATGATGAAAGGTTGGATGAACATTCAAACCATATCTTATCCTTTATATAATCACTTATGCTTCCAACTTTTCATTTTGCTAGCAATGTGGGACAACAAAGATTTCCCAACAACCCAAACAATTGGTGAATGTTTGCTTTGCATTGTGTCACCTCAACTATCATAAGTTGTTGTTTTTCGCTTGAAATCGTTTTGAAAAAAAAAACTAATATAAAATTAACTTGTTTATATATTAAAATTGGTTTAGCTATATTTAACTAACATTATTTCACAATTTCTAACAACACAATTCAACCCATTATATACACATCATTTCTTTTCTTTTTTCTTCATCTTCCTACCAATGTAGGATAACAAAAACACCATTAATCTTCCATCTATCCATTAACTTCAACATTTTTTAGAAAAGAAATCAAAAGTTATCATCTAAAAGTTTTTTCATTTACTTATTGACATTTTGATTCTTTCATATAAATCTAGGTTATATATATCTAAACCAAAATGTTTAGCTATTACATGACATGTTTTGTCATGTAAATAAAATATAACTATTTAATCCAAAAATGGATTAAAATTAGGATCAACATTCATTGAATTCAAATTTATATCAAATAAAAAATAAAATATTTTCAATTACCTGAAATATTTTATCATGTAAATAAACAATTAACTATCAAACCCAAAAAAGATCAAAGATTGTATGGACATTTAAACCATATCTTGTTCCTTATATACTCACTTCTACTTCCAACTTTTTACTTTTGCCACAAATGTGGGACAAATAAGATTTCACAACAATCCAAACAATTGGTGGAAGCTTGGGTTTAGCTACAATTAACCAACACCATTCACATTTTTCAACAACACCTATCAACTCTTTAAATACACATCTTTAGTTTTTAAAGTTTCATCTTCCTACCAATGTGGGATAAACAAAACTACACTAACTTCTATCTTTTCACCAACTACAACCACTTGTAAAAAAATAAATCAAAATTATAGGAAATTAGAAAAATAGCAATGAAGCTCTCTTATTATGCCAAGTCATTATATGAGGTTCTTCCTTTAATATATATAAATGATTTATTCTTAAAACAAAAAAATTTAAATTTATATATTGGTTTTTTTCTTTTTTAATCTTTTATTATTTCTTTATTATATTTATATATTATATGGTTTACACATTTTTAAAAATTATATATATCGACATAGAGGGAGTTTCAAACGAGAATGACATCAATTTAAGAGAATACGAGAATGATTTTTGTGTACAAAATCATATATGATTAACAAAGGAAAAATTAAGGTACAAAAAACATGTACAAAATCATATATGATTCATATAGTAAATCACATATGATTCATGTTGTTAATCATACATGATTAACAACTGCGCGGGTTACATGCGACTTACAACCAGCATGTAACCCGCCCGCGTCCCCTTATTTTTCATCAGTACTTAATCATATATGATTTTGTACACAAAAATCATTCTCGTATTCTATTAAAAAGATGTCATTCTCGTTTGAGCATCCCTCTATAGAGATATACAACATATATATATGTGTGTGTTTTTTAATTTAATTTTTTTTCATTTTTAATCTTTTATTATTCTTTATTATATTTCTATACTATATATAAAATATTATATATGTATGCTTTTTAACTTGAATATTAAAATGAATTAATAAAAAATAAAATACAAATAAGTGTGAGTGAAACGAACTTAAAATAAGTAAGATTTTTATTTATTAGTTTGAGTAAAGCGTATTTAAAATAAGTAAACCATTAAATTTTACTTATTTTAAATTATCATTTGAAAAGTTTAATATTACTCGTGAAAAAAATTAGTTTTATTTTATACCAACCGATTGTAATTGTTAAATACGTTATACTCACACTAATCCGTATATTCATTTATGCTTAATTTTTTATTAACTAATTTTAATATTTAATATTTACATTAAACAAAAAATAATATCATATGTATAATGTTGTGTGTGTATATATATCATAGAAATATAATAAATAATAATAAAAAACTAAAAAAGAAAAAATAATTTAAATTAAAAAAACACACATATATATGTTATATATATAGTCTTTTAAAAATGTATATAACATATAATATAGAAATATAATAAATAAATAATAAAAAAAACCAATATATAAGTTTTAAATTTTTTGAAATTTAAGAAATATATATAACTCTACAAACCACAAGAACTGAATATGTAACTTTTCAAAAAAAAATGAAATTTTAACACCTTTTGTTAACAAAGTTAGAGGCAGAGACGAAAATAGAAACACATTGAAACCATAATGACGAAAAAAGCAATTTTTAAACCACAGGGACGAAAATAGTTATAATCATCCAATCACAGAGACGAAAATCGTAGTTTACTCTTTTCTTTTTGAAGTGTGTCCGAGCCTATGGTCCAACTAATCCCTGACAAGATCAAAGATAAAATATGTCTCTTTGTAAATATCCACATATTGTGCGTGGAGAGATTCGAACCCGGGTTAGACGCTATGAACCCCCAAACTTTATCCACTTCACCACAAAGTGGATAGACAGCTTTCGGTATTCTTTGGTTGTAAATTCTTTTTTCTTTTTTTAATGACAAATAAACTCACACATACGTTTCCATGGTGTTTGAGATCAATTTAGTCACCCGATTAATCCGTGTCGGTCTCAAACCATCCCGAAGGCTGACCCGAAACCTTGGGTAAATCCATTTGTTGTGTGGGATTTCGAACCCAGGTAACCAGGAATACTACTTACTGACCCCCTGGATGTTACTTCTACCAGTGATATAAACAAACTTTAACATTGGGCTAAAGAAGCTTTGTTTTTCCTTTTTTTTTAGTTTTAAAACTACAATATGATTATTATAGTTTGTAAATATATTTAAATTGTTTTTTACATAATGTTCATTAAAAGATTATGTTAAATAATAGAGGTAAAATCATGAAGGATTGGATGTTTTTTACAACACTATGACCATCTTGTAATCTTGAAATTGTAGCAAGAAAAAAAATGTCATTTTGAGCAAACTAGAGTGATCTAATTTGTAGTTTGCTCTTATTTGATGAGATTTCAAAGTAAATGGTGAGATAAATATCTCCATGGGTTAGAGGGGAATTTGAATTTAATATTTGTGGGAAGTAAACCAAAGTCTTGTCTTGTTGAATTATCGATCGGTATTTAGAATATTTTTTGAATGAATGAATTTTATCAAATAAATTAAAGTTTTAATATCTTAAAGGGATTTTGTTCTAAAAAATACTAGATATGATAATTATGCCCCATGTGTCGGAGAACCTGGTTCATCACCTTGATCGAGGCCGGAATTCCTGTAAATCCAAGTACCAGAGCAACGCCTTCGTGATGCATTCCCCAACCCAACAGTTTTTGTATATATATTTAATATATATTCTTATATTTCTTTGTAAGTATCATAAACCCTATTTTCTAATATTATATTTATCTGTCACTAGTATCATTTATTTAAATGACTTTATATTCCTAATGCACTCACGATTCAAAATTTTATTTTTAAAATTGTTTGATTCCATTTCTAAAAATAATTGGATGGAAGATGAATAGGTCGTCAATAATTGACTAAAAACTAGTTATTAAGAGTCCGGGTTTCGCACCGGGTTATAAACTGTGATAGATTTTATCATAAGTAGCAAAATAGATTTATATGGATTTACATGACGAACTTCATACATTGTGTTGTGAATTTAACTATATGCTACAATCAAAAATAGATATATGGTGTAGCTGTTGTCTATTTTACGTGACAGTTAGCATGTAGATAATATGTGTGTAGGGGGTTATATGTTAATGGTTATCTAAAATAAATAAAAAGATTTAATAATAAATAAAAAATATTAATTTTAAGAGATTTTAACCTAAAGCTTTAAAAAAATATGATGTACTTATCAATAGTTTAATGAAAATTACTTGATTTTTTTATTAAAGTTATAATAGTTTATAATTAACCAATAAAGTAAAATGTCATAATAAAATAAATAAATAAAGTAAAAGTAATAAAATGTGAATTATGTAATTTGAGAATAAAATATATAGATGGTATACTAAAAGGACCAAATATGTATTTTAATCAAACAGTTTTTTGGATTAATTAACTAACTTAATTTAACAAAGTTGGATGGCAGAATGAAAATGGAATAAAAAAACCCATAAGAATGAAAAAACAGTTTTTAAAAATCGATGACTGAAAACACTCTAAATATCAAACTATAGGGACCAAAGTCGTACTTTACTTCATATGTTTACTATCCATTTCATTTTGTATTTCATTTTATAGGGACCAAAGTTGTAATTTACTCCATATGTTTACTATCTATTTCATAAATTTCATTTTTTATTTCATTTTATAGGAACCAAAATTGCACTTTCATTTTGTGAATTTTCATTTTATAGGGACCTAAGTTGCACTTTACTCAAAAAGTTTACTATTTCATTTTGTGAATTTTTATTTTATAAGGACCAAAGTTGCATTTTACTCAAAAAATTTACTATTCACTTCATTTTGTAAATTGATTATAAGGGGATAATGGGCTTGATTTACTTCATTTTGTAAATTGATTATAAGGGGATAAGTATCAAACTATAGGGATAAGTATTAGATAGTAGACTGA
The DNA here is from genome assembly GCA_030169165.1 of Centaurea solstitialis. Lineage (NCBI taxonomy): Eukaryota > Viridiplantae > Streptophyta > Magnoliopsida > Asterales > Asteraceae > Centaurea > Centaurea solstitialis. The sequence goes on from CM058041.1 coordinate 68,798,316, forward strand.
ATAAAATAATATTAGATAGTAGACTGAATAATATTAGATACTACAGATATCTAATAAAAATTTACTATTAAAATACTACAGATATCTAATCGATGACTGAAAACACTCTAAATATCAAACTATAGGGATAAGTATTAGATAGTAGACTGAATAAAAGCGAGGATGAGACTCAATTCTCTGTACCAAAGATAAAGATGTGGTACTTTTTCATAAATCATTTTGAAGTTCTTGTAATTCATCATTGTCGTTGTTCCACATCCAACTCCATGTTAAATCTTTGGATTTTTCTTATAAAATATCTTTTTACTCTTAAAGTATTTCCAACAGTTTCTTTAAAATAGAAAAAATAAAGATTTTAGAAAATTTAGGTTTTCAACATATTCTTCAAAACTTTCTCTAAAATAAAGAAAGTACGAGAGAAAATATAAAAATTCTCAAAACTAGAGAACCATCAAAAAATGATTACTATGAGAGAAAAAATGTTTTTTTATTGTATTCCACCAATAGGAAATCTTGAAATAAAATGGTTATGAGAGAGAAATAATATTTTATTAGATATCTGTAGTATTTTAATAATATAAATAATGATCTTATCTCCTAAAAGAGAATAAGTTGGAATTGAATGCATTTTCTTATAATTTTTAGACTTTGAATCTTCATTTTAAAGAATTTTTAGAGAAGCTGTTGAATATGGTCCTATAAACCAAAATCGTTTCAATACCATCCAAATAATATGTTTGGAATGCCTATTTTAATAAAATGATTCATACAAATTTGAGAATCATCCTTTATCAAATACAAAACTATTTTGAATTCTTCTATTTCTATAAAAAAGAATCAATCGACTATGAAAACTTATATGCAAATGTGTAAAAGTAAATAATATTTATATACAATAACTCAGTTGGTGATGATCGGGGGTAATGTTTGTTCAAAATCGAATGGTTCTAGGTTCGAGCCCTTAGGCACTCCCATAGCCACAACGGTTGAGTGAGTCAAGTATGCCCCGACATTACGGAATTGGTAGACGATTATGGTCGGTTAGGGTTGCCGACATCAACCTTTTCGTCCAAAATAAACGTTTACTGTTAATACAATGAGCTAGAGTTGATTTGCTATCGAATCTATCATGGTCTGCTTCCTAGAAAATGAATTACTTAAGTTTCAGATCGACACACATTGTAACACCCTAAAAATCGGGGCGAACAAAAACTTTCATTTTATAGAAAGATGGTATACAAATGTGCGCCAAAGCGTGAGCTATTCCCAAAAACAGGGGTATAAGTGATGTACAATTAATTACAATGTTTGTAATCAAAGGAGAAATACAATAACCAAACTAGTCTAGTTCTGTCTAAGAAGAAGACTACAAAAGGGTTATCGCTCTACGGTAAGTCTCGCGGTTCTAGTAGACCGGTATCTCCAATATTCCCCCAAGCTCACTCTACGCCCGAGGCCTACTTGGGGACAACGTCCCGAGTACCTGAGAAACACATCGACACCAAGCAAGTGTTAGGCTAAAGGAGCCTAGTGAGTTGTACAATTAATATCATGCGCATAGGGTATATAAAGACATGCGAGTTATACACGATTAGACTAACAATATAATTAGCCTATTAAACCGGTTCATTATTATCTTCGGAAACAATGGGAGCGACCCATTTCCACCAACCAATGCCCCGACATTATCTAATTCCAAACACCTCGATGCCCCGGATTTAGCATGGCGACATCATCAGAGGCCCGCGCTCTTCGGAGCCACCCGAAGGCCGGCGACATAGGTACAAACCCGCGACTGTTTGGTGTGGACACATTGCGTTGGTTCGTCCAGGTTATTATCATTTAGGATCGTGAGACGGAATTTAGCATCGCGTCACGTCCATATCATTTCCACACAAGACCTAGATACTGAATTTAGCATAGCATCTAGTCCATATTATTCACATACGAACCTCGACACTGGATTTAGCATAGTATCATTACAGAGGTATGTATCGAGGGTCTCAAGCCCCTTTTCATCGTTTAGCGTAAACCACATTTCGGATATCAATCCCCTTATTATATAATCCCATATCATATCTCATCTTATGTATCTCACATAAATACATTTATCATACACCCATAGGTTTAACACATCACGAAGTAGCATACGATGATCTATCTCATATAAGGGACAATACCATCCAAGTCATTCATACGAGCATAATACTTCATACATATCATGAATATCCTCAACTAGACATGATAAGTAATTTATACCACATTCACATTCAATCACAAAATCAAGCAAGGCATATAAATCATCAAGATGATGTGCTCTCAGTTTTAACAAAATGGTTTAACAACTCACCTTAGGGTTTTGTGACAAAAACCCCCAAATCCCAAGATTAGGTCAAATAACGAGCACGAACCTAAAATCAAGTAAATCGAATCCTAGGTTAGTTCATAACCCTTATTATATGCATAGATCCAACCTACAAGGGTTTAATCGAAGCTTACCGAGTGAGATCCAACAAAAACCCTAGAGTTTGAGCTTTCCCCCCCTTTCCAAGTAACAATGGTGGAGAATGGGTGAGTGGAGAAGATGAAGTGGGGAAGTGTGGTTTCCTCCCGAGCTAGCTCCAAGTGTGGATTTGACCTCAAGATCTTGTAGGGTTTTGGATTTGGAGAAGGTAGAGAGAAAATTCAGGAGAAATGGGTGAGAAATGAAGGAGTGGTGGCCAAATGAAGTTAAGAAGGGTTAAAAACCCGTTTTCTGCATTGTGCAGACACCTAGCGATCGCTAGGTGTCATGGCTAGCGATCGCTAGCTTGGTTCACTTCACGATCGAGAGTGCGTTCGCGAGCTCAAACAGCAGGCTTGGTTTCCTTGGCTAGCGATCGCTAGGGTGCTAGCTAGCGATCGCTAGCACCTGTGCGTTTTGGGTTCGATTTCGTTTCGGCCATAACTTCTTCGTTATAGCTCCGTTTTCGATTCCGAAAGAACCGTTGGACTCGTAATTGAATTTCCTAACATATTAGACCATAAAATGCATAATTTGATCTAAAATTCTAAATTCCATATTTCATCAAAGAGTCGTTATTACACCGAAATTACTGGTGTTACACACATCCCAAGATAAACTTAGATTTTTCACGACACTAATTCGATACAGTTTTTATGAAGCTTCGAAGATGCACATTTCAATTTTTCCATTTCCAAATTCCTATGCATCTTTATAAGACTTCAGGGACTCGAATTTAAATGTATTCATAATCAATTTTTTTCGGATTTTGATTCTCCTAGATAAAAAATATATATACAATCATGACAATGTTTTTTGCACAATCAATTTTACAAATATTAATAGATAACATTTCAGGTTCCTTTTGTTGTCAACAAAACTATTGGAACACTTTATTTGAAGATGTCCTCCGAACACTTTGTCTGAAGGTGTCCTTCGGAACACTTCCTCTGAAGGTGTACTCCGATCACCTTCTATATTTATTGTTGTAAAACTAACATCTCAGGAACTCAATAACATCAATTGTTCGAAGAAGAATTGGTACCAACTCAACTCATCAATGAAGTGGATTATAAGTTTGGCTAAGTGTCTGAGATCTTTCTCTACCTTCTAAATGATCACCACTGACAACATGGGATTCAGAAGGTGGTCTTCCGAATGTGTCCTTCCGAATGTGGCATTCCAAATGTAGCCTTCCGAATGTGGCCTTCCGAATGTGGCCTTCCGAATGTGGCCTTCCGAATGTTGGCCTTCCGAATGATTCCCATCGGTGGTGGTTCTCTTAGTGAAAAGCCCTATGTGCAACGACTACTTCTCTCTATATTGGAAGTACTCTCCAGTTGTGGAAAAGCTTTAAATGGAATATGTCAATGTACCAATGGATAAAAGAAATACATGTCCTTTGATCTTGAATATCTCTTGACAAAGACATTCATGCTCGGTCACATCATCTAGGCTGCAAAAGATAGCTGTCTGAAGAATTGTCTGTATTCACTTGAATACAGATTATTCTCAAAGACTTGTCTATTTGCAAAAAGGAGTCAAAAGGATTTGACTTGGTTGTTATACCATTTGTAGATCTTTGCAGGCAACAAGTCAAGAGGTGACACATGTCTCATGCAATCAATGCATGTGGGACTATAAATAAAGACTCCTTGCAACCAGATTGAAGAGACTTTTAAAGCTTTTAGAAATTAAGAGTTTTAAATCCACAGAGTGCTTCCAACCCCAAAAGTTATATGTGTTCTAAGTGTCTTAGTGTTAAGATTGTTTCAACTTTCAAGTAGCTGTTAGTTATTTGTATTCCGCAACAATCTAGTTATATGTGTTCTATGTGTCCTAAGTGTAATTTTTATTGAAGTTTTCAATAAAAAATTTAAAAAGTATATCTCTGTGTTTATATTTTGAAGTATTATATTCAACCCCTTTCTACAATACCATGATAGCCAAGCCTATCTCTTTGTGAGACCTAACAAAAACAATGAAGAATATTGTACATTTTAATTTAAAAAACATTTTTGTACATTTAAAAGTACAATTTAATATAATGTCATCAAGTATTTTCATCAAAAAAGGAGAAACAATTTGTCAAATATGACTTCACGATTGTAAGAATGTCGATTTTAGACATTTCAATCAACATCTGTCATCTGATACGTATATTTGACTGTAAGAATGTCGGTTATTTCAACCAATATCCGATACATATATAACATGACATCTGATCAATCTAATGCTTAATTGTGTATCGTTGCAAAAAATCGACTGAAAATAATTTATGACTCATTTATACAAATTCATAACTTTACAATAAAGTTTGAAAGTTGTCAAAGTATTACATTATATATATACTAGGAACTTCTCAGGGTCGTGCTAAGCACGACCCACGACTTGTTGCTAGGTTGTACGAAAAAACAAACACAAAACAGAAAAAAAAATACCGAGCAATCGAGGAATGTGGTGAGCCGGTGTGTTGTTGTTCATCCAACCGTCATGGTGATTGATGAGATCTAGTCCACCGATTTAACTGAAAGATCAACCTGCAATGTAAAGCCAAATACAAAAACTTATCATTTCATTTTAAGATTTATATAACATCAACAAAAACACTTTGCTTAAAGTTACTTCATAGAGACTATTACTGCATTTTATATATAGGCATGTGATGTGATCATGCCCATCATGTGAGACGGTGAGAGGTGCCATTTTTTATGAGAAGCGTGAAAAGTACTTTTAAACCGTTTATCACTTTTAATCAAATATCATTCCATGAATTGCAGCTTAAAAGGGATCTAAGGCATCTTATCTCGGTGCATCTCATCCTAATGTTCGTCCATTTATCATCCAACGGTGGATAGCCACTTCTCACGTTTCTCACCATATTTGACACTTCTCACAAGAACTCAACCTTATATAGCATTACTATTATATAGTGTTCAATTTTACCGCCAAATGCTTACCGGGTAAGTGTTTAAGTAAATGACCCCTTAGTCGGTTAGAAAAACCCACGACGGTTTGCTAGATTGTACGAAAAATGAAAGTATAATATTATAATTTAATGGATTATTCAAAATACGATGTCGTAAGGTTTTCAAATACGTAGGTATACATAAGAAAACATGAGTAGAGGTGGCAACTATATCATGTTCGGTTGGAGGTGATAAAGACTCTAACCTGCGACCCATTAACCCAAACACAACCTACATAAGCCGTTTAACTATACGGGTTGGCGGGTCATAAGCCGGCCCAAAGAATACACATCTTTTATTAAAACCAAAAAAATTAAAATTTGTTAGGAAAAACATAAACCCTCCAAAACAAAACTAAACAAACAGCTCATAAACATTTATCTCTTCTCTACAAGTTTCAATTAACAACACAAGCAACTTAAAAAAGAAACAGAACATGTGGATTTTTTTTTCAAATTAAAGAAAGAGTACAACTATAAAGAATTCTTATCCTAAGAAATTCTACAACAACTGAATCACCTTAGGCCATCCACTGTGGAGATACCCGATGGCATCTGTTTTATTTTCGGTTGACAAAATCTTTAAGACACATGCTTGTTTTCATTAGCCATTAAGGGCTTGCAAGAACTCTAAGAAACCGTTTATCAAACCCTAATCAAGTAGGTGCTTATCGGTAAGAACATTACCCTCGGCTACATTATTGCATAATGTTCTTGGCAAACAAAATTGACGATTCGTAAGCATATTAAACACTGTAAATATTTATCGGGTAAGAGTCTTTTACATCACTTACCGGGTAAGCTGCTCGATCCTGTAAGTGCTTACCCAAGTAAGTATTCACTAAACGTCCCCTAAATGAGGGCTAACCTTTTTCTTTGTTTTTAAGGTTTTGTGTCCCATAGACCACCAAGAGAGCCAGTTTATCTTTAAAGAACATTCAACAAAGTTCACAAAGTAGCCCCAATATGGAAAAAGATGGCCTACCTGATTTGTGATGACGAGAGTGACCAACATCATAATGGTAGATTGCTAGTGATTCTGTTTCTCTATACGGCTACATGAGCAAATGTTCTTGAATTAGATAAGAATCAATTTTCAATTTAATAACTCTGCATTTGAGGATTGGTTATCAAACTTATGATAGAAAATTGATGTACCTTTGAGCTTTAACATGCAAGTTCTTGTGTGCTAGTACCACCTATAGCTGCTGCTATCATCTCCCAGGACATAGTTTGATTAAGAATATCAACATGAAGAAAAAGTTGTAAAACGAACATCCAACCCCTTAAAAACAATCAATTTTATAACCTTAAAAATTCCGGGAAAAAAAAACATAGGTTAACTTCAAACTTGATGTTTGATTCATTTACCTTTGAACCCCTTTCAATGGCTTCCACTAATAGTCCTTTGAAGAAGAACTTCCGTTTCTTATAAACCTGTGTCCAAAATAGCCAAAAAACTTGGAAATTATAATTTTTTTTATTAAATGAAACTTAAATTAATATACACCTCACCTTAAACTCGCATCTCTCCTCCTGGTACAACACAAGGGCGCCATAGGGGACAAATGATTATGCAATTGTCAAAGTTCAACCACCACTACCTTTACCAATACCATTTTCTACTATCCTCTTAATTTCTTAAAGTATTCAACTTCTCCATCATAAAGGTTTACTCCTACAAGCAACTTATTTACATCTTACATATATATTCTTAAACAAACTATGATTAGAGACCACCAAAACAAAACAGGTTTTACAAAGTCTCTTTATATCAGCTTCGCCTGCTAGAGGCACAGAAATTGCCACATGACAACAAATATCAACAAAACAATTTATATTTAGGACACCAATATAGAGGGAACTCCATAACAAAATTGATACACACTATAACTATAAGCAAGCAAAACAGAAACCAAACTTAAGAAACAAATGATTAAGCAACTCTACTACTAAAAAATATTGCTTATCTAAAACCATTACAACATGCATCACCTACAAGTACCTTCTTACAAAACAAAGAAAAAGGAAATTATTGTATACCTTTGATTTGGAGCAGGTCTAAAAATAGAATGAAATCCATCAATTTATCACCACTTTTCTTCCTATGAAATAATTTTACAACCTATAAAATTTCATAGAATTGAACCACAAAACACTGCCTTCCATGAGATCAAGCAAAGAATCCATTGTCTTGTAGTTCATCAAGAATCATTCCATCATGCCTTCAAAAACAGAAGCTTCTCATTCAAAATTATGAAAAATCCAAGTAATAACCAAAAAATAAAGTATTTCGTGAAATAACACAGCAATTGAAGCAACTAAAGAAGACCATCAATAAAAACTCAACAACCCAACACGAAAACAATCAATTTTGGGAATAAAAACTCGAGAACTAAAATCCATATTATGAAAACCAAGTTGGGTAATCGAAAGGTTGGTTATGGTAATTGATTAATTCCATTAGAAGCAACAAACAGAGACATTGCAGAAATTGGGGGTTTTTGAAATTCAAGAAGACCCATTGAAGCCTCTATCCAGGTTTACCCCAATCTAGGGTTTTAAGAAATATAGATTTGGTGAGAGAAGAGAAGAGAGGAGAGGAGTAAATGTCGTGTAGATTTCAATGAATTGAGGAAGAAGGGGTAGACCAGGTGTCGATTGAGAACAAGGCCGCGTGGCTTTGAGAATGAAGAAAAGGGCTGGAAGACGCGCCTATGCGTGAAATAGGACGCGCCCTCTAAAGCCCAGACCCTTTCATATATAGATAAGATATTGTATGTGTTTAAAAATCTTACAACTAACTTTTTTTAGAATGGTGTCCTAGGTTATGCTCAAACTAATCTCGGTAAATTATAGTTGTAACATCCCGCCTTTCTCAACAACAATATTGTCCGCTTTGCCCCACCAGCTCACGGCTTTGTTTCTGGCGACCTGGTGAGGACTTCCTAGGAGGTCACCCATCCTGGTACTACTCCCACCCTAGCACGCTTAACTGTAGTGTTCCAAGAACCTGCCGTGCATTAGGGCCCAAAACGCGTTGTTGTTAGAAAGACCAATATATTACTTATAACACCCAGCATCACTCCTGTCCACGGCCGATATGGGATATGTCTAAGGTGTTACAATAGCTGTTAGACATCAGCCCCTAATAATTCAGTGGCCACAATTGTTATGCACGTTTGCAATAGAACCTTGGACAAATGAGATATTCCACCGCATCGCCCATAGCCTTAACCACTATGCCACAACCCTTATGGTTGATCTTATAACTGATTTATCTAACATATATTATCTATAACCACAAGATTGTGGCATACTGGTTAAGGTTTGTGAAGGAAGTGGCTAGTTAACCCTTTTACCCCATGTTCGAATCCAAGTGCTTCCAGATTGTGGCCACTGGAGATTAACTCAGGGCAGCACATGTTAGCTGTCGGTGAATCTTGTCAGGATTAGTCGGGCAAAGTCTCGAATACTCTTCCAAAAAAGAACATATATTATCTATTCGTTATTTAGTGGTTAAATATATGTATATATATCATGGCGACTAAGTTGAAAAAATGGATGAATGAATAGATGCATATGTATATATATGAAGAGAGAGAAAGAGAGAGAGAGGGAGGTGCGTTTGTAAGACCAAAAAATGGCCTGTATGATCCCATAGCAATCCTTGATAAAAAAATGAATGGTCAAGACATGGACAGTTATATTTTCAAAAAATTTGAAATTGAAAATACACCATAACCGCCTCCATCTCAATCGTTGATTGTTTAATCGTGTGGTGTGGATTGATTCATACGGTTTATACCATTTTTTTGGTTCATAAATGATTCTCCCTCAAATAAACGGAAAGCCGAGGAACACCTTCATAGCCTTCTATCGGGACCATATGCACTTGTGCATACGAGTAATTTTGTAATATGCACACGTGCATATGCATGGGTGCATAATGCACTTGTGCATAAAATACCCAAAAAAGGAACTCAAATTACCTTTATGCATTTATGTACTTGTAACTTGTGCATACGATCTAAATAGATGGCTACAAATGTGTTACTTTTTCGTTTTTTGAGGTTATTAAATAATATCGTACATGAAATAAGAAATAATATGAAATATTCCAAGAAAATTGCCTTAAGCTTTTATGGTGTGGTTTCGCATCCAAACTGACCATAAACGTTCATAAATTAGAAGTTCTAACAAATGATATTGTCGGTTTTTTGGTTTAACGAAAGAATACCCAACCTTTACACAAGATCAAGTTCAAACTTTATAGCATGTTTATAGTCTATTTGGCGCTTAGAATTAGATATTTGGCAAGAGAAAAAAAATTAAAGACGTTACATGTAAAAAAGTTTATAGTAGGGGTTGGGTTTCAATGAGTAGTTGAGTTAAGGTGAAAAGTGATTATTAGCTGTTGGATGCACATTAGAAATGAGATATACGAAAAATAAGTTGCACCAAATCAATCCTCGCATCAAATGTGATTCATAAGTGAACCTGAAATTAAAAATAATCAAGAGTTCAAATCTATTTCTCACTCTTTTCAAGTTAAATCAACTCCTCATATAGTTTTTTGCCTTGTAGTAGTAGATCTAATGGTAAAATATGTTTACTAACTAAAGTTTATTATAATATAATCAACCAATTAAAAACGGCCAAGAATAAAATCCGACCTTAGTGAATTAGACGTTTATATAAGTCAAATATTTGTTACATTTACAAGTGTCAACAACTTTGAATATCTTTGTATTTGGTGGAAAAAAAGCAGCCATAGTTTACCTTTAACTGCTTTGACCTAACATTTACTAATTTTTAAAGGTAGCATCATAACTTTGAAATCTATTTCCCTTTTTGTTGTCGGATACAACAAAACATAAGAACACGACTTAACTTACACCAAAATCAAATGAGGTTTTTGTATACTTCGATGATTATTTGGATAGCAATAGGTGAATATAAGATGATGCTTTAGTTGAGGTTGAACTTGTTAACATTGATGGTCATATATTCGATAGAAAAAGAAACCAATATTCAACAATGCTACCGACAATAGAAGAATAGAAGATCATGACTTAAGTCCATCAGAAGACTTTGAAACTTGAAAGTCTTCAAAATTCTTAAACAACTTTCAAAATTTCAATGTTCTTACGTTATCAGTTTTTCTTTTTGTATTTATAATGTACATAATAATCCTTTCAAAAAGAATAAGCACAATAATATCAGGTTGAATAAACAGTATTTCATATTTTATAAAAGTGACGGATAGTTTAGCTAACTAAATAAATATTATTATAAAAAAAAAGTTTAGCAGGTTTATTAAATTATTACACAAAAAGTTAATGTTTTAATAATCATTTAATATCAATTAAAAAAGAGTTCATATTTAATTATACTTATACATATGTTTTACATGGGGGAGTATCAATTGCAAACCATAAAAAACGTGCAAACTGTGCAAACTCATGGTTGCACACGTAAATCAATGAAAAATCTTTTGTAGAGTTGTTTAATATGATGAAAATGTTTCATATACTAAATTTTTTGATGACATTGTTTCATATGAAGGTGTTTATTTACGTAGAAATGAAAAAGTTTCACAAAAACGAGGAAAAAGTTTCATATGAATAAAAAACACCAAAATATGAAACAATTTCATCAAAATTTGATGTTTATGAAACATTTTCATCATATTAAACAACTCCATGAATCAATTTCACCGATTTTACGTGTGCAACCATGAGTTTGCACGGTTTGCACGTTTTTTGTGGTTTGCAATTGAAACTCCCTCTGTTTTACATTAGTAAAATAAAAATTCGGACTAACTTACATTACATAGGACCTTACTTTATATGTTGATGGTTCAATTGACGTGTAAGATCTCATATCAGTTGGGTATGGAAACTGAGATACGTTATCAGGTTATATTATAAGATGTCTTTATTAGACGCATTTTAAATCCGTGTGTGAGCTCAGATGTGGGTAAAAGCAAACAAATTCAGATTGTTGGATGGCTACGCGAGGTCAAAAGGAAGGTAGGAGAGTGCTTCTCGGGGAGGAGCACGGTCACCCTAGTGTTGTTTGTGTAGCCTTTCACTCTAATACGAACCGAAAGAATCACTATTGGGTTTGGTACCAACGAAGATTATCGTGGTCGATCGGCGAAGGAAATTCAGATACCTTTATAAGGGACTTAATACCTTATCTATTAAACATTTTCTAAAATAGCAAGCCAACGTGTAAATAAAACAGACAATATCGGATACAATTAGTTTGAGATGTTAACCCAAGACTGGTAAATATAATCTAGCATAGTCGTTCTCCTTCGATTAATCCGAATCAGAGATGGATCCATAAAGCAAGGGAATAAAATAATTAACATATTAGTAATGAACAAAATATTAACTATAGATGTACCCTTTCCATCACAAATGATATGCAAGTGGCTTTTCAGCGTTAGCAATACCCAAATTGTTTTCTTCTTTCTTTATTGTTATTGTTATCCAAAAAACAAAAAGAAATTTAAATTCAACTTATAATACCACTTGCAATCATCTTATCAATAAACTATAAGTCTTCAAACCCTTTTTGTTAACTTATGAAAACATAGATCAATTTAAAACTAAACGCACATTCTAAGACCTGTATACTTTTTACCATTGCAACATGCCGATAGGATGGCTTCACATACACCCCCTAACCTAAGCCTAAATCCGCCTTGATCCCAATTAGTTATTTGAATGAAATGAACCAACTTGACAAAGAATGATACCAAAAAGATCATTATATACAAATCCGTAACTCATACCCTTATAGGTTCTTTCAATAAGCATCACGTGTTTTTATAAGTTATCTTCCTACAACACCATGTTCAGAATCTCCTTAGGAAGAGTTAAAGGACTCTTTGTTTACCTCTTAACCATTCCATTGAGAGACAATCTCTAAATCGTTTAGAGGGAAATCCATACCCTATTGATAAGTATAAAATCCTATTTCTTTTAAGGGTTTAGTTCCCCAAAATGTATCAAACTTGTCACCTTTTGCTATTGTATATACTGTACTTTAAAAATTACCATTTAATACACCATACTACTAAAAACCTAACATTTTAAATACTGAATGACTTGTAAACCAAGTAGCCGGTCATTCCGGCCACCTGGTCAACTTTTCCGACGAGACTTTTTCCGGCGAGACTTTTTCCGGCAAAAACCTATCTTCTCCGGCAACCTTCGGCAAGAAGCCATCTTTTTCCGGCGAGACTTTTAGCACGAACAACAACCTCCATCTCCGACACCCACCATCTTCTCCGGCAACCTCCATCTCCGCCACCCACCATCTTCTCCAGAAACGTCAATCTCCGCCACCCACCATCTTCTCCGGCGACCTTCATCAACCCTTCCGCAAACTCACCAGCTTACTCCAATCCGAAAACCTGAAATCATCAGCATCGTTGCCGGAGAAAATGGTGGTCGTTGGGAAATCGTCGGAAAAGATGGTGGTTTCCGGGAAGTCGTAGGAGAAGATTGTGGTTGCCGGGAAGTCGTAGGAGAAGATGGTGGTTGCCGGGAAGTCGTAGAAGAAGATGGTGGTCGCCGGAAAAGTTGTCGAAGAAGACGGTAGTGGTCGGAAAAGTCACCGGATAAGATGGTGGTGGCCGGAAAAGGCGTCGGAAAAGATGGTGGTGGCCGGAAAAGGTGTCGGAAAAGATGGTGGTGGTGGCCGGAAAATGGTGGTCGCCGGAGAAGATGACCGGATGGCCGGAAAAGTCGCCGGAGGGGAGGTGACCGGCTGGTAACCTTTGATAGCAGGTCAGATACATCAAAATGTTAGGTTTTAGGTAGTATGATGTATTAATTGGTAATTTTTGAAGTACAGTATATACAATAGCAAAAGGTGACAAGTTGGATACATTTTGGGGAACTAAACCCTTCTTTTAATGGATCAAAAGATCATGAATTTAATGAATCTTATTAAAAGTTTTATACCTAAATGCCTATACTAGAGATAGTCATTTGTCCACTAACCAAAATCTTATCATCTAAAGAATCAAGCATAAAAGAAGAAAAAGTTCCAAAGGACAATACTAGAAAAAGAAAGCCACATATGACAAGAAACATCAAAAAGCATAAACCTTTATATCAAAATCCCATCAAAGTATATACTAAAGATTGTATATCCACCATTCATATCCATATCAACTTATTTTTCATCATCTTTTATATGCAAGTAAACACCAAATTCCCATTTTATCTATTCGAGAAATCGTTCATTTACGAACCTTAAATATTTCAACAACTCAAAAACCACCCATTTCATAAGTATTCATAACGAATATTCACGAGTATTCATAATGAATTCTCGCGAATATTCGTTATGAATACTCACAAAACAGATAGTCGCTAAGCACTGAAATATTTCAGGTTCCTAAATGAACCTCCCTCTATCTACTTTTTGATCTTCCGGTTATTCCTCTTCGGGCCGAGAACTTCCATCCGGCCAACCGAACAACCACACCGAGCTCGAAAAATGAGCACGGCCCTCCCGTTAACGGGCGCCATTTTCTTGAGCTCGGCCTCTAACTCCTTATGATAATCCCTTGGCAATTCAAACAACCCTTTCTTCAACCCTCCAATCTTCCCCAAACTCCCACCATTAGAAGATCCCGAATTCGCCAAACTGTTATCCGTTTCGAGCTGGATATCGAACTCGGCCGCCTTCTGCAGCCCACGACAGCCCGGTTTACCGCACTTCTGAGACGTGCAGAACGTAATCGCTAAAACCGCCATCGACGCACTGAAAATACTTAGGGCTAAACACCCGTAAATCATCGGGGCATCCAAAACCTCATCTTTGACCACAAACACGATCGACTCGACAATTTCTAGGGTTCCGGAAAACAAAAGCTTCGCATACGGATAGATAAGGAATCCGATTGCGGAAATCACCGCAATCAAAATGATCAAATCGATTAAAGCCGATGAAGATTGCTCACATGTGGAAATCGGTGTTCGTTTCGATGATTTCTGCGATTGATTAGCCATGTTCATATGGTGGCTAACCGGAATTGAGCTATGAAAACAGACCATTTGGGGGTAAAATTGAATAAAAAAACAAATCAATTCCCGAAACGAATTCGAAAAATTGATCAAAACCCAATTAGGGATCAACGAACCCTAATAAATTAAATCGAATCAGATAAACGAATTGGATCAAAATCGAATGAATTGTTCACCTGAGAAGGAAGATTTGCCGGTACGGAATGAAATCTGATCGATCGAATTAAGAAATTGTGAGATAATTTTTGGGGGAAGTGATAAGAGTTTGGTGAAATTGGCCGGCTAGAAGAAGAAAGAGAATGGGGATTTGTTGTTGATGGTGTGTGAATTGTGATTTTAATAAGGGGAAAGCGAGTGACAGAAGACGTTCTCAGGGGATTCCGCCATGGCCGCATAAATCGGAGCTTTTTGGGCTGAATGAATTAAGTTAGTTTTGAATGAATTGAAAATGGGGCCTTTTTTAATAAGCCTTTTTTCTTCTTCAATAATTTGTAAATGATGTTATATGATATGTATGTATACTTTTTATATATGGGCCTACTTTCTTTTCTCACTTTCTCTACCAAGTATATTTTTAATTTATACTTTAGAACATACATACCAATAAGATATTAAGATCTTTGTTATTTTGTAAAGAATCTATAGCATGTTATTTAAAATAAAGAACTTAAAAGTTAAAATATATAAAATAGTTTTTTAATCTAGATAGTTTCTTTGTTTTAAAAAGGTTTTAGTTGACGAAAGTGATCCAACTTATCATAAAAAGTTATTGTGTGTACTAAACAGGGACAGATCTAGAACTTTTTTCAAACGGTGGCACCATTTAACTATAAAGAACATATATAAAGAAAATTTTTAAAAAATCTCTAATGGTTTAGTGGTTGGTTCATTGCACTTCAAAGGTGAAGTCAGCAATTTGTTTATATAAACACTAAATCTGAAATTAAAAGAAAAAAAAAAGTGTTTCTAGCAAGACTTGAACCCATGACCTCATGTTACAAGGCAAGTAACTAACCAACTCAGCCAAAGAAAACTTACGTCTTTATTGTAGTTTCAAAATATATATGGTGGCACACGACAAATTGATACGGTGGCACCATAATTTTTTATACTACGACGGAGGAATTTGACGGTGGCCCGTGCCACCGTGTGCCCCTCTATAAATCCGTCCATGGTACTAAACTTTCAAATCTACCTTTTAGTGTATCAAACTTATGAAAGCTATCAATTTAATAACACAATGCAACAAATTTGATATACTTTCGTGAACTAAACCCAATTTTTAATATCTTGTAATTTTAACATAAAGTCGATAATGGTTATGAACATGAACATAAAGATGAAACTCATAAACCTTAAAAGTGATTTTGGGGAGAAAACCCTAAATCGATGATGAATCTATAAATTCAAGATGCGGTGATTGTTTATTTGTAACTTTAGACATAAGAGGAATTGAGACCACATAAATTAATAGCCATAGGAATCATAAACCCAGAAATCAAAACCCAAAAAATTGTAAACACCTAAAATGAAACCCCAAAAATTGAAACCCTTAAAATAATAAATCCCATAAATTAAAAATTATGGGAGGGATGTTTTATCTCTAAATTTTGAGAACTATCCATGAATAGTTATAATGACGGAAAACCATTTTTATTATATTTCTATCGGCATATATCTTTGATGTTCAATGTTTATTAAATAGAAATAGTATTTTGTTACTCCATAATAACTATTACATTTTTATACACAATAACAAATATCAAATATACAAAAAATAAATGAAATGACATTTGATACAAGAGTCGAAATAAGAACCAATGTTTATGTATAGGAAGCCTAAAAATGTGGATGACTTATAAGAAATCTCTTCACGGTAGCGACTTATAAGAACAATTCTTTTTTTTTTTTTAAAAACCTCCTATTTAATAATATAAATTGTGTACACGCACATCTATATATAATAAAGGGTTTATGACTTATTTGGGTAACCAGCTATTCCATTTGTACTAATATTACCATCAAACTATTTTTTGTACTCAATATACCATTGAACTCTTTTTTTTGTACTAATAATACCATTATAAGTGGTAATAGTCCGTTTTTTTTCTTACGTGACATTTAAAACTATTGAAAAAATGCTTATGTGGATATGACGTGTGTTCCACATGGATCTGACGTATGTTTTTGACTTTTTATACTCATAATACTCATAAAAAGTCAAAAACACACGTCAGATCTACGTGGAACACACGTCATATCCACATAAGCATTTTTTTAATAGTTTTAAATGTCACGTAAGAAAAAAACGGGCTATTACCATTCAAAATGGTATTATTAGTACAAAAAAAGAGTTCAATGGTATATTGAGTACAAAAAATAGTTTGATGGTAATATTAGTACAAATGGAATATCTGGTTACCCAAATAAGTCATAAACCCTATAATAAATGAGTAATTAGGCTGCCACGTGTAGCTACTTCGTGAGCCGAAATCAGTATTTTCCCGTCCAAAAGTGAACTTGGATGTGATTTACGCTTTCAGTTTATTTAAGCCCAACTAATTGACACATGTCATCTCTATCTATTTATTTCAAATATTAAAATTCTATCTATTTATTTTAAATATTAATAATTACTAACTACGATATCCCTATTGCTAAAAAACTACAATATGTCAAAATTAGTTGGACTTTTGAAAAGCGGGTGGATGGAATAGACTATTTCAAAATTATAAATATCACTTAAATCCTTCTTTCTTCTTGCATGCACGTACTCCCATTTTCTTTGCTTTTGCTTTTCTTCTTCTTCTTAATTTTGTTACTGTTCTTCAATTTTAATCGATCATCTCATTATCTTCTTTATTGTTCTTCATGTTTTGTGCATTTGTTTGTTTGTTTCTAATTAGATTATTTTTTTCTCGACCCAAAAACAATAAACTATAATTTTGAATTTATACTATTTTACATAGATGACTTGAAAAAATATGAATCATCTAATTGTTATATAAATAAAATGTTTGATATTGTATTTTTAACTATTATAATTTAATTTGAATATTCATCATTTTAAGTAAGCTATATCTTAAATTATACCAAGAATTTATTTGTTATTCATTCATATCGTCAAAGTAGCATCGTACTTTTGATGATCATTTATATTTGTAATATAAGTTTTCTACCATGATTTAATTTTCTTACCCCATGTATTACATAGGTTCAAACCTAGTATATATATAATTTATATACGACTAAATTACTACACAATCATAAATATTTGTGATGCTTGAAGCCTTGACCTACAAAAAGATTAAGATTCGCTGCTAAGCTAAATATCGTTCGACCATTAACCATTTTTGTATTTCACATAACTATTCATTAGTTTTTTTTACCACGTGTTAGAACGATGTTGCGTTATATGTTTATACGTGCCTTTTTATCTATCATATGGTACGTCAAAAATGTGATGGTTGAGATTCCACTTGTGTTTTTCAATCTATGCTAGGTATAAACCATATGGCTGGAAAGAAACATACGAGATATTGGACTTGTGTCATAGTCGATAACAATGTCAAATGCAATTATTTTCTGTGTAATTCTTGTAGTTAATAAAAATGTTTTATTGCCTTAACTAAAAGTTAATTTTACTTTTTAATATAATTATAGTTACATGATTGACTTAAACAACCATAAACAAGTAATGAATTACCATAAGTATATAAATTAATGATTATCACATTCTCATTGCATCATAAAGATAGAGTACCATATACGAGGAAAAGTCACTCAAGTTATGTAGGATCTCGCACCCTAATAATAGGTTTTTGACCTAATCGTCATGTCGATTTGCTCCAACAAGTGGTTAACATGATTTGTGTTGTCAATACTTTCATTCTTGAGGGCAAAGTAGGACCAATGCCAATCAAAATCACACTTTAATCGAACATAAATGGTTTAGGTATTGCATATAAAAACAAAAACCTCAACTATAGTGGAGTATTACTTATTTCGAAGTTATCTACAAGCCAAAGATGGATTCATAACATTTTTCAAATGATGAGGAACATATAGTTAAGGTTTTGGTTGATTTTAAGATAATTTTTTTGGGTTGCTTTCGAGAGATTTTTAAGTTTTTTTTTTTTTGTTGACTTTGATGGATTTTTTTTGTTGAATAGAGGTAGTTTTTTGGGTTTTTTTGATTGATTTCAAGAGAATTTTCCCCTTTTTTAGTCCAAGAGAATTTTTCGGTTTTTTTTATTGATTTCAAAATAAATTTTGATTTTTTTGGTGCACCCCTTGAAGTTTCAAAAATAATACTGTAGCACTCTCCCAAACGATACGATTGCACCTTAACAAAACTATTTTTTTTATCTTTCATTGGACAAATAATATGGCTGCACGTACTATCGTGCGACCTTATAAAGGTGTGTCTATGCTACCATAGGGGTGTAAACGAGCCGAGTATCAGGTAGTTCAAGTCGAGTCGTTAGTATCTCGAGTCGAGTTTTATTCGAGTCGAGTTTTGACCGAGTCGATCTCGAGTAGCTCGCGAGTTGTCTTGGCTTAAGCCGAGTCGAGCCGAGTATCAGGTAGTTTGAGTTGAGTCCTTAGTATCTCGAGTCGGGTTTTATTCGAGTCGAGTTTTGACCGACTTTTGACCGAGTCGATTTCGAGTAGCTCGCGAGCTGGCTCGGCTCATTTACACCCCTATGCTACCAGCCTATTGGATCAGGAATCGCGGTAACTTTTTTTTTTTGAAAAGCAACAAGAAATTTTTAATAAAAAAACAAATAGGAACCACCTAGTACAACAGAAAGCTTCTATGAAAACGGGACAGTAGCTCCAACGAAACAAAACAGTACCCAAAAAGGTCTTAACATGTTGATGAACATAGAACATATATTTTATGTTTAAATTTAAATTTTGTTTTTTGTATTCAAATGTTTATGATAAGTTGATAGTATACTTGAATCTTTTTTGTAAGCTTATTAGGCTATGCGCACCCATAACTTGGGTTCATAGCGGGTATGCCTGCCGGCTTCAAGATGAACCGGCGGGTTGGCTGCTTCACAACCAAAACCAGCGGGTAGGCGGGCTTGGCGGTTGCATGAAGCCGTTGTAGCCGTCTGTGTGGTGTGTGTGTGTTGTGTGTGTATTGTGTGAGAGGGTTGAGAGGGTTGGGTGTGTGTTGTAGAGGGTTATGGGAGGGTAAAGAGAGGGTTGACCAAAAGCTGATGTGGCAGCTGATGTGACATTAAAAAAGTGAGTGGGTTGATTGGGTTGGGTGCAGGTAGGCTTAGCTAAAACAACATACTTGGGTAAGATATATAATTAGAATAAGTCAAAGTCAAAATTAAAGGCTACTATCCTCTTGTTGACTCTAACACATCACAAACTACCGATCACCTATCTTCTTGTGTTTAATTTTTACATTTTCTTTTTTACTTTTAAAATAACGTTTTTGATTTATACAATTTAAATATTAAATCACATCAGTAAAATTAAAACACATTTTTTACATGTCAAGATTAAATATATGGAGTTTTATGTTATTTTGGTCAAATCCAATGATCTAAAAACTGCAATTTCAAAAGTTTATTCTTACACTGCAAAAATAAAATATAATTTGATTTCCACGCTGCTTGTTTTATTCTATTGACGAATTCTAGTTTATTAAGAGTAGACTACGATAATATAAAGTTTAATTAAAGAACTTTAAATCAATGCCCCCCTTCCAATACGTTAAGGTTTTTAATTGTTTTTTTGTTTGAAAAACATAATATGCATTTTCAATAGACAAAATTTATGGAGACCATGTTTTTAGCGTATCCACTTAAATCGGATATTTTTCCCCCTTAGAAATAACCAAATGTGCTAATAAGTGACGTCCAAAGTGCCTTCTTAAAAGGAAGGTCCATTCTAGATGGGGTGCTAATTGCAAATGAAGCGGTAAATTACTTAAAAAGTACGAAAAGAAAAGCCCTCATTTTTAAAGTAGACTTTGAGAAGACGTACGATTCCGTTAATTGGGAGTTTCTTCTTGACATTTTGGAATTCATGGGTTTTGGGTTGAAATGGAGAAATTGGATCCGGTCTTGTCTTAAGACATCGAAAATCTCAATCTTGGTGAACGGTTCACCAACCGACGAGTTTCGCATGGAAAAGGGTCTTAGACAAGGTGATCCCTTGGCACCTTTCCTTTTTCTTGTGGTAGCGGAGGGACTTCATGTTTTGGTGGAGGAGGCAAAGGAGAAGGGCTTACTTAAAGGGATAAAGGTGGGAGAGAAGGAAGTAATCCTCTCTCATCTCCAGTATGCGGATGACGCAATTTTCTTTGGAGAGTGGGAAGCGAAAAACATCGTAAATGTAATCAAGATTTTGAAGCGTTTCAGTGTGGTCTCCAGTCTCAAAGTTAATCTTGACAAATGTAGTATCTTTGGTATTGGAGTTCCGGAGCAAGAAGTTGTCGATTGGGCAAGAGTTATAGGGTGTGGAAAGGGAACTCTTCCACTTTTTTACCTCGGTTTACCGGTAGGAAGTTCAATGAAAAGATTGTCGCATTGGGAAAAGGTTGTCAATAAATTCAAGAACAAGCTTTCGGGTTGGAAATCAAAGTGGCTTTCTTTCGGAGGTCGTCTAACTTTGGTGAAATCGGTTCTTAGTAGCATTCCCCTATACTATTTTTCGTTATTTCATGCCCCGGTAAGTGTGGTTAATTCCTTGGAGAGTGTAAGACGCAATTTCTTTTGGGGTGGGGGGTGTTCGGGAGATACAAAGGAGACTAGGAGGGGTAGTGCGTGGGTGAAATGGGATAAAGTCTTTGAGTCTTTCGAGGAAGGAGGGTTAAACGTGGGTGGTCTTAGAGAGATGAATTGGTGTTTGATCGGGAAATGGTGGTGGCGGTTTTTTCAAGAGAGTGGTGCTTTGTGGCGTAAAATCATTGTTAGTTTATATGGTGAGAACGGGGGTCTTGAGGTGGGAGGGGCGGTTGGTGAAGTAAGAGGGAGTTCGGTGTGGAAGTCGGTTATTAAAGTGGGTAAGGTCTTAGATAGAGAGGGTTGTCACTTCTCGAGGTCGTTTGAGAAAGAGGTGGGGGACGGGTGGAGCACAAAGTTTTGGGAGGATATTTGGGTGGGAGGGGAGACTTTAAAAGGTAGATTTAATAGGCTTTATAATCTTGAGACTTGTAAAGAGGCGTTAATTGCGGAAAGATGGAGTTTCATCGGAAATGGCTGGGTTTGGGAGTGGAGTTGGAGAAGAGAGCTGCGAGGGAGGGAAGTTGGTGAGTTTTCGGAGTTGTGTAGTATCTTAGAAGGCTTCAATCCCAAGCAAGGAGGGGCGGACAAGTATGTGTGGAAGCTAGATCCGGCAGGCGGTTTCTCGGTTAAGACACTTAGATCCGTGTTAGGGGAGAGGAGGTCGGGGTTGAGAGGTGGGGCTAGGAGAGATCCTACGAGGTGGGACAAGTCTGTCCTGGCAAAGGTCAATGTATTCTTTTGGAGGGTTTCTCTCGGTAGACTCCCATGTAGGGCGGAGTTGGATAAACGTGGTGTTGATATGGACTCGGTACTTTGCCCTAGGTGCAACCGGGAGATTGAGACAGTTTCTCACGCTTTGTTTTCTTGTGAAAAGGTAAAAGCTTTCTGGACACTCGTGGGGAGATGGTGGAACTTACAAGTCTCAAATTCTGAATCGCTTCAGGATCTACTTCTAACAGCGGTGCGGATTAACTCCAACTCGAAGGGGACGGCTAGGTGGGAGGCGACTATACGGTGTATGACGTATTTAATCTGGGATAACAGAAACAAAATAATTTTCAACCTGGATAAGGGTGGTCTAGTGGATAATTTTTTTGCCTTTCAAAGGCGAATTTTTTAGTGGATAGCGAATCGGAATAAAGCCGTACAAATTGGCTGGATTTCGTGGCTTTCAGATCCGCTAAACACTTAATTTACCGCGGAGCAAGCAGGTCAATCGAGTCAGTTGCAACCGGAATTCTCCATCGGCAAGGTGCAGGGCTGTTTGCTAGTCTGATAGTTCGACTAGGGCGACAGGTGTGCAGTGGCGGTAGAGACTGAGTTTTAATCGAGGCGGTGATGGAGCTTGTGTTTTTCGGCAGCTGTTCGGTCTTATTTTGATGTGGTTGGTTTTAAGAATGAATGCTGCAAGAGAGTTTGGATTGTTTCTCACAATCTGTCTTCTCTGTGTGGTATTTTTGTTTGGGGTATTTTGGTTTTTGGAGAATCTTCTGTTGGGGTTGGTAGAGTTTTGGTATTCCTTGGCTGCTACTTTTTGTAATTGGTTTTCACTTGGTTGGTAATATATTTTGCTGTTTAAAAAAAAATCATGATTTTGAATACCGATTTCTTGCTCTAGCACGTAAACTTGACGATAAGTCAATGTCGAGTTTGGTATTCTGACTTATTATCATATTATTTTTTGCTAATGAAAATTTATTAATTTTATTTCATGATGTTTCATCAAAGTTTTAAATTTTTGGATAGATTAAATTGTAAGTCCCTCGCCTTTGCAGCCTAAAGATGGGAGGTGTATAATCCAATAATCGGATCAAAACTTAATATATCAGAATTCATAGATGTGCTAGGCTTCCCACAGAAACAGTTAACTTAAAACAAAACTTAAAGACAATTACAACTTAAGATTTTATCGTCTGAAACTATCCTAAATGATTATACAAATCTGATATAAAAAAGTTGATGTGGAGTCTTTTTTTACTCCTAGTGATATCTTAATCTAATTTCAACCCGTCCCTAAAGTGGAACCTGAACCTGTAGAGGAGACAAAAAAGACATTGGCTGAACAAAGTCGCTTAGTGGGCAGATAATGTGCATAAGCGTATGAACATAATATAAGTTCAAATAAAAGATAATGTAGAATTATCATAGTGAAACTGTTCTGAACATGAATATATAATGTAACAATCGTTTTTTTCATTTAACAAATCACTGTATTGCAAATGTCAAGCATGACACCACTCATTCCCTGGTAACCAACTTAGTTCTGGTATTCGACTCTATCCGGTAACCAGAAATTTTCTGGTATTCGTCTTTATCCGATAATCGTGGGTTGACGCTCTGATACCAACTGACGCAGTAAGAAATGTGGAACGGATCGACTAGCTTCAACCCAAAAATTAGACAACATTCACAAGCGTGAAACGTAAACAAAGAAATCGTAAACACGATAGACAAAGCAAAGCTTTAATTGAATTGTTATTGAATGAATGAAAATCAACAAGCTAAACGTCCTTTAAATAGGCTAGAAAACTAATCGCAATAAGGAAACGTCTAAAGAAAAGGAAATAAAACTAGATAAAAATAATCTAACTTGATGGAAAAGAAAAACTAAGAAAAGGAAACGAATTAATTAAGGAAAATAGTAACAAGTCGTTTCTGGCGGATCTGATGGTCTTCGCGGCGCGAGGGGATGCTTCGTGGCGCGAGCAAGTTACGTAACTCGGAAAAGACGTCGAAAATCAGAACTCGCGGCTCGAAGAGAAGGCTCGCGGCGCGAGCAGGGAGGCTCGCAGCGCGAGCAACTTTCTTTGTGGTCCGGTCGCGATGCTCCTCGATTTGTCGGGCTTGGCGATCTGTATCAACTCTATTCGGTAACTAGACATTTTCTGGTATTTGACTTTATCCGATAATCGGTTCTATTTGGTAACCAAACATTTTCTAGTATTCAGCTCTTGGATGCATCCCACGTCCCCTATTTGGCTTGGCCTTATCCATTACGAGAACGCCATGGTCATTAATTGTCACCATGGAACGCAACTCAACTCCTGTACCTAAAGTGTTGAGTCTAATTCATAATCAAGAAATCACATGTCGCTAAAAATCAATCTAACTGGAAGTTGTAGCTTGAACTTTTAGGATTCTACAAAATTGGAATCACTTAAAATGGAGTTATATGAGTAGATCGGTGCAACCGTTACAAAAACAACATGCATGTTATATATATTGAGCCGATTAAAAAACACAACTTTTTGACACATTTAAACTCATAATTAGGACTTGTACTCTTCATAAAGGTTTTAGAAGATGTTATAAGCTTTCCAACGGTATATCATAGACCTCATTTAGACCAACGGTTGATTTCTATGAATTTTTTAAATATAGAATAAAAACATTAAACTAAAAATGTCTCTCAATCTTTTCATTAAATACTTCTTATGCATCCTATCTTTGAAGCTCATAAAGGTTTTAATGGTTTCAATTCACAATCTATGAACCTATTTTAAAGTATTCTAACCACAATTTAAGAACGCTAAAAATGTTCATCACTAATCATACACCATATAGTGCAAAACCATAAATTTCACTATAGATGAACTCTAACCTCAATTGCATGAATTATGTTTACCTCAAATAACCAAAATCTCTTCAGTTTGTTTATTCAAGCCTCACTTGAACTTGGTCGGCCTCTTACATATCATCATACAAAGGTTTAACACAATTTTAATCAACTTAAAACAAGAACTAGAGTCTAAAAATGAAGATATCTTAACAAATAGCTTCAATCTTATAAAACCAAAGCTTAATCCTTTCATCGAAAGTGGTAAGTCGAGCACTGTTTTGTTTTTCTGAAAGAGTCGATGGTTAAGCTAACAAATTACGTTAAAACCATATGCATGTATTTCATTTAGATACACTACTCAGTTTATCATTATTATGCTTAAACACAACTAATAAAAAACTGAAAGTTACTTGTCAAAATAAAACTACTTCAAAATCTTCAAAGTTTGAATTATATTAAAATAATAAACAAATAAAATTCAAAACTTTGTAACTAGCATTAACTTATGAAAACAAAGAAACTGAAACATTTATTTAATAAAAATAACATCAAGATCATCCACATATCCTACAAACCCATTAACTTAAAATTGGGCTTCCATTGAAAACTTGATGTGCAAAACAAGAAATAATCAACTTATCTCAAGCCCTATTATAGATGACATGTCCATTCTCTTAGGCCATCCACTGTCGACCCACTGTAACCCAATTGTTTAAACTGCCACTCAGCGCCACATCAGTTTTCCACTATTTTACCCAAAACTACCCAAAACTACCCAATTCATCCACTGTCGACCCACTGCAACCCACTACATCAACTTGATTAATTTTAAAAAACAATTAAAATTAAAAATAATATTAATAACATTTAAAATAATATTAAAAATTAAAATTAAAATTAAAATTAAACTAAATACTAACGTTACAATAAAATTAAAATTAAAATTAATTTCGGGATGCCCAAAAGTGTTCCGTTAAATCGGCTCGAAGGTTGAGGTGTCTTTCACTATTTTTGACTTCGTTGACGTTTTGCGCTCGTTCTTCTTCGGATATATCTACTTCATCAACGGGCACCTCGCTTTCATCAAAAGGATAATTTGCAAAGCCTTCGTCTTCACGAATCATGTTGTGTAAAATTATGCACGTGTACATTGTATACCTTAATTTTGCTTTTGACCACGCCCGTGCCGGATACTTAACAATGTGCCATTTTCCTTGAAGTAACGCGAATGCACGTTCGATATCCTTCCTAGCCGATTCTTGACGCTCCGAAAACGCTATCCGTTTGGCGTCATCTGGAAACCTATATGCTTTGACAAAAGTGGTCCACTTCGGATAAATCCCGTCCGCAAGATAGTATCCGTGTTTGTATTGTGTGCCATTCACAGAAAACGAGCTATCGGGTGCTTTGCCTTCGAACAAATCGTTGAATACCGGTGATTGGTTTACAACAACTATGTCGTTTGTGGCACCCGGGTTCCGTAATATGCGTGCCAAAACCAACCATCGTACGATGCTACCGCCTCTAGAACATTTGTCGGTCCCTCATGATCACCTCTATGGTATTGACCCCTCCATGCTACGGGACAATTTTTCCAATCCCAATGCATACAATCTATGCTACCAAGCATGCCGGGGAGGCCGTGTTGTTGCTCATGCAATGCGAACAACGACTGAACATCATTTGCGGTAGGCTTTCGTAAATATTTTCGCATATAAAGATGTATAATACCTTGACAAAAATTGGTGAAACATTCCCTTGATGTCGTTTCGGACATTTGCAAGTACTCGTCCGTGGAATCGGCGGCAATACCGTACGCCAATTGTCCGATAGCAGAAGTACATTTTTGAAGCGGAGAAAACCCCTTAACTCCTCTTGCATCTTCACTCCACTTAAAAAATTCGTACTCCCTCTCAAGATCCGCAACTATCCTACGGAATAGTCGTCGGGTCATACGAAACCGCCGTTCGAAATCTTTATTGTCGTACACGGATTATCTGAAAAGTAGTCCCTAACAAGTTTCTCGTGTGCCGTAATACGATCTCGACTTTTTGGCGGCCTCCTCGTTTGCCGACTCGAAGTTGCTTCCTCATCGAGAATTACTTTAACCATTTCGTTTATGGCTTCTTCGGCCGCCAATTCGTTGACGTCGAACATGTCGTCAACGTCGTCATCGTAATTCGGGTGGTAAATCGACGAAGATGATGCGGATGATGATCGCGATGACGATGAAGACATTTTTTGGAGAAAGAAAGTTTGGAAAAGATGAAGAAGAATGAGAGAAAGATTGAAAGAGGTGAAGAATGGTTGTGAAAAATAAATGGTTGGAGGTGTTATATATATATATATATAAATTAAATTGAAAAAAAATTTTAAAAAAAACTAGCCATTAAAAGTAGCCATTTGAGGGGGGGAGGGAGGTTTCTCGTCGGCTTGCACAAACCGAAACCAATCTACCCGAACCCAAACCGAAACACCCGCTTTGGTGTTCATGGCCGAAGCCGACGGCTTGGCCGTACCCGAAGGCCGAACCCGCTACCACAGCGGATGGCCTTAAGTCTTAATCATGGATGTGTTTCCCACATTTTTATTCAAGAGGCTATGAAAGCCCCTTTTTTAATCTGAGTCCAAAAAAGGCCCAATGCATTTATTTCACTAATCCATGTTTCTGTAAACCGAAACCTAATTTCATAATCCCAATTATCAAAGGATTTTGAGTCACTTAAATCAGGATTCAAACGAGTGAGAAGTCCCGTTCGTCCATTTCACATCCAACGGTTGATAACCACTTCTCACGATTTTTAACAAATTCGGGACTTTTCACCCAGAACCCAATCCTCTAGGTGAGAAGTCCCGAATTTGGTGAGAAGTGGTTATCAACCCATTGGATGAGAATGAACGAACATTAGAATGAGATGCATCAAGGTAAGATGCACCAGATCAACTTTAAGTTGCAATTCGTGGATTACTAATTAAAAATGAATAATGGTTTTAAAGTATTTCTCACAAGTTGTTAGGGGAGACCGATGTGGAAAAGGTCTTAAATGGTGTTATCATAGCATACAACAAAACAAAATGGAATCGTACAAAAATTTACACTATGTCGAAAGAATTTTTTGGTGGCATCACGGTCTTTTGTAGTTTTAATGATGCTAGGTATGGTTAATAAAGTTTAACTTTGATGAAAATGAATAGTGTAGATACATAGTCCATGGTTTTTGATGCATCATCATACATGTTCGATATATGGCAAGGATATTTTAAAGGATGACAATGATGATATTAGTAAATTAGGTGTATAATCTTAAATGAGATTTTAAATTAAATCTAATGACATCTACTATTTATAACCTAATTTACAGACTATAGCAGTTACAGAAAATAAATGAACAGTTTCGTAACTTTGATAAATAGACGACAAACAAGTTTGTATGTGAACTCGTGCCGTTCACATATGACCTATATGTTCACACCTCACATGTGAACCAGTTAATGAGTTTACATGTGAACTATTTAACTCATTTACATATGAACCCGTTTAAATAGTGCCATTGCTATAATTATATCTTTAACAAAATATTTGATCCAATTCAAAATAATAATCATTCTAATTTCGAAAATTGTTAATGGTATTCTATTAATCAATGAATAATACAGTTTATATTACTCTTTTCATTCTCGTAAATTGACACCATTCTCGTTTAAACCTCTTCCTATCTTTAACTTCTTAACATATTCTAACTTCTAAGCAAAATGAGAAAAACGAAAAAGACCAAAATACTCTTTATTTTAATGGAGCTAGGTTGTAACCGAAACCAATTCTATAGAAAAAAGCAAACTAGAGTATAGGAATATAAGTTTAAGTAGAAGGTTAAGTAGCCCTTTCAGATATTTCAGTGGTACCAAAATTATAGTTTACTCATATAGGATTAAAATAATATAACATGTAAACTAAAATTTTTATATAAAAAAAATAGATCGAAATTGCAGTCTTAATTATTTTATAATAGTTTTAAAGTTTCAACTCCTGGCAACAACCGATCGATCCAAGATTCTCTCAATTTGTCAACGCAATTTGCATCCTGGCACACTTTGTTATGTCAACTTTTTCATCACACACACTACCACACGCACAAAACTGTCTCCCTATAAAAATAAAACCATCAACCTTCCTATTTTTTCATATCTGGATCTGCTCGCTTTCATGCTGATTCTTATTTAACAATCATTTCATTCGTTCGTCCGCTCAAGAAGAAGAAGATAAGAAGAAGCTTTTGAATATGGATTCGTGTTCATCGTTTTCTCGAAAGGCTTTTGCAATTATAGCGGTTCTGATTCTGTTATTGTCAACAGGTAGTTAATTGATTAATTAATAAGGATCTAATGATCAGCTCCTGAAGTTGTTTAGTTTGCATTGATTTTAACAGATCCTTTGGTTTTTTGCTTTCAATTTGTGATTTCGGTTTAGGATTTAGTCGAGAACTGATGCGATCTACAGAAATTGATGATGTTTCTGCGACTCCTCCCGCTCTGTTTCAGGTATTCGTTTCGTTTTTTCTTTCGGTATCGTTAATTTTGTTCTACAGATTTTTGCACTTCTTTTCTGTCAAAAGAATAGATACAAATCGGAATTATAGTGAATAATTAGAGAAATACACAAAAAAAAAAAAAAAACTATATATGTATGTGTGTATACATACACATAGATACATATATAATGAAGGTGGTTTTACGGTGAAAACTGAGAAGGCTAGATTTCAGTGCAAACTTCACGTTGCATTTATCAAAAACAGCTACTACAGAACATATATATGTACTTAAATATATTGTGACAAGTTCACGTGAGACCAAATCATTTTTGTGAGACTGTTGAAACCAGATTTTATGCTTGAAACTTTATAGCAAAAGTAAAAAAATCAAAAGCTTCACAACAAAAGCATTGTGAAGGTAAAAAAAATCTGAACCTTCACAGCAAAAACATCGTGAAAGTTACTTTTAAAGTGCTTTGCTGTTAAGTTTCAAGTGTAAAATCTTAGTCTTAGCGATCTCATGAAAACAACTTCGTCTCACATGTGATCCCAAGTCTAAATATATCACCGTTATTTGTATTTATAGTAACTTTGACCAAATTTAACCAATTGTTGTGAGTCATATCATAATCGGGCAATATATATATTATATATGTATATAATATTTGAACATTAGTTTGTTACTAGAAGTATTTTTATTCAAATACTTTTATAGGAAAATGACATTTGCCCTTCTATATTGCGTGTTAGGAATGGGAAACATGTTGTTTGTGAAATATAACTAATCTTATGGATTACAACCAATGACATCAATAGATAGAAGTCTTGTTATCCCTAATTTCTCTAAGGAGAGAGAAAAACCATAATTAAATAATATAATGATATACCTATTTAAGGCTATCCGTAGTGGTGACCCAGGCCTCGGATGGCGGGCTCTGGTACGCCTCTAGTAGGCTGGCGGCATGAAGGCTCCAACGGTGTAGCCACACTGATCTATCCGCTCTCTCTCTCTCTCTCTCTCTCTCTCTCTCTCTCTCTCTCTCTCTCTCTCTCTCACACACACACACACACACACACACACATTCTCTTTTTTTTTCTTTTTTTATTATATTGGGTATTTGGTTTGGGAGGGTTCATGTAGTAAATAGAGAGTGCTCCAGAGGGCTTATTGTGGGTTTATGGGAAAGTTGATGTGGCGCATATACGACAGTGGGGCTCAGAGGGTTGGGAGGGTTCTGCTACGCATAGCCTAACTGATTAGCAGGACAAAGATTGAAATAGAAATTTAAGTTTGACAAATTAGCTGATAAGCTAGCTGATGAATAGGATGCGTTTGGCAAAAACTAGTTGGTAAGGTAGCTTATGACTGCAAAATGACAAAAAATGCATGTTTAAAAACTTGGTAGTTAAAAGTTACCAGGGTATATTTGGAATAAAAAAACAATAACATCCATAATTCACCAAAATGGTAATGAGAGTAGCTTTTGAAAAGACTAGCTTATAGTTTGTCCAAGCATGTACCTTACTTATACGCTAACTTAACACCTCAGAAGCAGTAGATTTTATTTAGTTGACATCAATAACTTATCTTGTTTAAAGGTAATTAATAGGATTAAGAAATGAATTATGAAACAGGAAAGTGAAGTAACAACAAGGGAGATGGCAGAGTTGGATTATGAAGATGCAGGCCCAAACACTAACAAAAGATCTGGACTTAATCTCCCAACCCCTGATCCTGAAGCACCTGCTCCTCAACCCTGATTGTGATTTCTCTTCCCTTTTTCTTCTTTATTTACAGTTACACACACACACCTTCACTTTCAAATGTTCAATAAACTTGTTTGTTTCATTTCCATGGTGATGATTCAAACTACTTTCGGTAATTATAAATACTTACGTACGGGTGGTGTGTGTTTTAAATTTAATCGGGATGTGAATATGAGAAACGATTTGTCAACCGAATCCACTCTCGTGAATTGTTTTTCTTTTGGATCATGACGATTTGTAAACGATGGGCTACGTTTATTAATTAGTCAGCCGGTCGACTTCTCTTGTTGTTTCTTATTTGGACCATTTGTGTGGTTTGTAGCAGTATAGGTTGGCTTGAAATCATCATATTCATTTTTATGTATCATCATTATGTGGTCTTAAGATTTTAATTTTCATGTATTATCATAAACTGTTGTTAAGATTATATTATATCATCATGGTGTTTTTAAGTGGTAAAGGGTTGGTTGGAATACATCTTTCAACCATTATGTATAATGAGTTATATGAGTATGAAAATCGATTTGTTTTTTATATTGCTCAATTTGAGTATCCAATTTTGCAGATTCATTGGTATATCTGCTTAAGTAATTCTTTTGATTTTTATATAACTTATTGTATATAAAAAAGTAACAAGATAACTATTAATTCACTGAACAAATAGAAAAATAAAATTAATACCGAAAGTGAAATGAAAGTGAAATGAAAACACATACACCATAGTAAAGATGCACAAGACCTGGGGTTTTTAAGATCGTAGCCCAAGCCTTTCAAATCTGTTTTAGGCTGTGTTTGGTAAAAATAAGCTGGCTTATAAGCTAGTCCATCTAAACATATATCATAAGCTAAACCCCAATGGGGGCAGCCTGCCAGTTAAGGCTTGGTGTTGGGAAAAACCCACCCAAGTTCGAATCCGGGGGTGAGCAACCAGGGCCACGGAGTATTAATTCCAGGGAGCATGCTTTAGCTCTCGGTAAAAATTACCAATGATGTAGTCTGGGCAAACCCAGGTAAACCTTATCAAAAAAAAAAAAAAAAAAAAAAAAAAAAAAAAAACATATACCATAAGCTAGCTTATTGAAATGCTACTTGGAGTAGTGTTTTAGGAGCTTTTTGTAGTTTTTTCCAATTATACCCTAATTAATATCAATTATTAAATTAAAAGATAAATTTTTTTGGTCATTTTACAATTACCAAACATAATATGTTCATAACCTAGTTTATCAACTACTAAGCTTATTAATCAAACTTAATAACAAATTCCAAAAGATTGGGCTTTTTGTAGGCCCTAAACTTTGGTCTAATTGGGCTTCTAGGTCTGGCCTAAACCAAGCTTTGGGCTCACTAGGCCTAAACTTCTTTTAACCGGTTCGCTTTTTTATACATTTGTACACTATGGTTGTTTCATATAAAGGTTAACCAATTCGGTGTCCGTATGGATCCGGATACCCTCGAAACGTGTGTGTGAGTTAATTGCCGTTAAAAAAAAGGTTAACCAATTCAAGTGTTTGAAAAGCTTAAAACCAAAAAAGTCAAATAGATAGGTTGGATAAAACCAAGTATTTGTAGGTACATATACAAATAGTAAAAGTTAAGATTAAAAAAAACACAATTTAAGTATTTGTACTTACATATTACTAGGTCATAATTGAAGGCCGAGAATATCCTACTCACTGACTCTTATCATCAATATTACTATGTAATGTAACGATTACAAACTTTTATCATAAAAAGTAAGAAAAATATTACAATTAAACACATAATAATCTTAAGATGCACCACATTTTTGTATAGTTATACGATTACACCGAGTAGGAATCTTAAAACTATTCCATACAACGGAACTAGTACTTGCTATACGCTCATTTATACGAATAAAATACGACTTTATAGTCGTCAAACTCGTATACGTATTTTCTATAAAACACAATCACATAAGTTTATTTGATCCTTCATCCCGACCCTATTCATTCTTTTTCAAGAAGAGGGGCCAGAGAAAGATCGAAATTCATATCTTTCAAGATGTAATAACTCATAGTCCAAAACGTCAAACCATATATTACTAAACGAAATGGTTAACGAAATTGGCCTCCGGTATACGTCTGCCCGAAAGACCAACTGGCAGGTGCCACATTGTAGGAGACCATGCTTCGGCCATCACCAGTGGTAACTTTAAAAGATAGGGACTGTCCATTAAGGTAACTATTGCTTTGCCAATTTTGCCCCCAATTTCTCGACATTGGTTGCCATCGTGTTCTTGACCCTTTTATGAAAACAGATCTCACATCCCCAGCATCCCCTACGTTTGTGACTAGAACCAAATTGAAGTAGGAGTGCCCGTTTATTGTAAATCTAATCCCTCCCCTTCTTCTGCACGGTACCCTACAAGGATAAGGACAAAATTTTCATTTTACCATATAAAGTAAAAGAAGGTTAAAAATGTCATTCCGTAGTTGGCGCTTTAAATATGCGACTTACATTTAAAATAAATTGGGTTATTTTTACCTTTTTAGTAATAATAAAGCATAAAAAGGTGAATTCGAATTTAGAAACTATGACTCAATTAATATTTAATACCAACCAAATATTTTAAATTATTAGTTGGGAGTTCATGATATGATATGATACTAATAAATGTGTGTTTTTAACAATGTCGAAGGTACCCTTGTCAATGTGATATTGTGATGGATGCTAAAAGACGCAACTACCCTTTACAACAACTGTGGTAAGCAAGTGGGAAAATGGATATTGGTAATGTGTATTAGTGAAAAGACGGAATTGCCCTTTGAGGATGCCTGCTTCTAGTTTAAAGCACATGGAAGATAGTACCCACCACCCAAGATCTAGACTCACGAGACCACCCTTGACAAATGACAACAATGGTCGAAGTCAATGTCATGCATGAAATGTCAAAAATACCCTTGAAGACGACCGTGTCGCGCAATTATTTGAATAGACAAAATCATCCTTGATAAGACAACGTTTTTTAAATATCTCAAAACGATCATGGTATATGTAAAATGTAAAATGGCTAAAATATTCTTGATATTAAATTACCTTCGATATACTTGACATAAATAACTCCCCTTGAAAACGACGGTTTTAGAAAAAGAAGTCTATGAAAGATTTAAGGTAAAACGATCATAGGATATACATAATTAACCAAGTACCTTCAATAAGCATCAACAATGAACAATTTGTGACCGATTATTATGTGAAAAAGACGAAACTACCTTAAAAAACAATGATGTTACACAAAGAAAGTTACGCAGGATAGAATGTAAAATGACCAAACTACCCATATCACATACCTTCGATAAGCAACGGGCACAACTCCGGCTCGGTATTGAGCAATATGAAGGAAAATAGGCTCGGAAAGATCGAAATGAATATTATCGCACCATCCTCCTGGCGGGCAGAAATTGGTGGCGGTGACGACGATGGTTCCGGGAAGACACCATTGTGGATCATTAACACACCGGAGCTCGAAGCATGCTCCACAACTCAAACCATTGTTGAACAAAGGTGTACTCAAAGCAGCAGTGTTTGTACCATACCCTTGACTGTATAAGTTTCCATAACCACAAGCACCACCTACAATAAAAACAAAAGGAACCACTCTCTTATCAAAACATCTTCAAGAGTTTCTTCATGAATAACAATTATGTATAGGTGTCTTTCAGTGTTGTGGCGGATTGGTTATCGCTCCGGGGGTTCATAGCGCCATAACCGAGTTCGTGTCTTCCCGTGCGTATGCCTTGGGACATTTAAGTGGGGCCATGTTTAGCCCCCAAAATTGTCGGGATTAGTCGGGCTTTAGCCCGGACACCCTTCCAAAAAATTCTATACGTTTGTAACAAAAAATAATGAAAATTTTCTCCTACATTATTCATAGTGTATAATTTAAATAGTTCTTTCTTATATATATGTTATAGAAAAATTGTCACGGATATTATTAAAAACAAACCCTAATTCGAACAACCACAACTCAATGCAATAAATGTTATACACATACATATATACATACCCATTGTTCCTGAGGCATCACCACCACCATAGAAGGTGGCATGAGCATTGCTCCATGGAGTTATATAGTAACCATTAACCGACGATACAATCAACAGAAGAAAACCCGTTATTGGAATCAAAATTGCACCCATCTTTGATCAATTTCCTGCGGAAAAAAAAAACAAAATGTCGATTTACATATGATTGTTACTTTGTGGGTGTTTTTAGGTTTCAAGTAACATAGAGAAAAGACATAGAAAATGATGAAAGTAGAAGGATTTACAAGCAAGAAAGGAGGGTGATCAT
This sequence comes from Centaurea solstitialis, assembly GCA_030169165.1. Taxonomy (NCBI): domain Eukaryota; kingdom Viridiplantae; phylum Streptophyta; class Magnoliopsida; order Asterales; family Asteraceae; genus Centaurea; species Centaurea solstitialis. The sequence continues at coordinate 68,833,767 of CM058041.1, forward strand.
GAGCAAGTTTCAATGGAGATAGTTTTATGAAAATGGGGATGAAGGATTAAATAGATGGTTTCTTGAATTTGCATGGACCCCTACAACTAGAAATGGACATATACTTGTTTTCAAAAAATTGATGTCTTATATCACTTTAATTATGACTATGATAACCGGTTTATGGGGGGCGATTTGAAAAGAAACACCCTTTAAGATCGCATTAGAATTAAATTAGATTTATATAACGTCAAAAATGTGTAAGTATTCCAAATGGGTTGATGTATAAGATTAAGTTTATTAGACTAACCAATAAAGCATCTTATCTAAAATTCATACAATAAGGTTCTATAATGTTTTTATACATCTTAAAAAGTTTTTTTTGATATTTAAAGAATATAATATCGTATTAGCTATTTTATAGGACATTTGTTAGAAATGTCTTATAGGCACATATTTTTGTAGAACGGTTTTTTCTTCAAATTGCGTCCTATAAAAAAAATAATACGACACTTTATGTAGTATCAACTATTACCATGTAATATGCACTACTATCATGTAATGTGCATATGGATTATAGTTATCGTGAGCTGAGATATTGAAGACAAAGTGCGTATGGATTAACTATAGTTATCGTGCATGTTGTAGGATAGAAGGATTTTTTTTTTCTCTTCCCAAAATGCCTCCCTTCATATATGCACAACAATGAAGGCGTGTAGGTCAATACAAGGTTCATTAGTTTGTTTGTTTCTAAATGGAGGGTTATAATTAGTTAACACGGGTAACACTAATTACTAGGTTAACAAAAGCATCCGACTTAATACACTACTAAAAAAACAGGCATCAGCGATGGTTATCAGCGATGGACCAAATCCGTCGCTAATTAGCGACAGAATAGTCAAGACCATTAGCGATGGAAATAGCGACGGATTAGCGACAGAATTAGTTAAAAAAAATATAAAAAACAATTAATTAATTTCGTCGCTCAAGAAAGGTTTGAACCGCTTAAGTAGACAAGATTTGAACCGCTCAAGAAAGTCAAAGCTTGTATTATGTTTTTGTCTTCATTTCAATTATGTTTGTGCTATTTTTATAGATTATAGATCAAGCGACTCACCTATATGTGACTTGTGTGTTTTGATCTCAAAATCTACACATGTATTGGATTAGAGCTTGGTTTCACAATATTGGTTAAGAAGGGTGAAAAACTACTAATTGTGTATGGATTTTGCTTTCAGATCTAATTGTATTTTAGAATTTAAAATTGAGGTTGTAAATAAAAAAATGTTGTGTACTTGTGTATTTACAGAAATACAGTTTTTAAATTATTTTTTTTTAAATTACCAAAAATCAGTGACGGAAAATCCGTCGCTAATCAGATCCGTCACCGATGTGTATTCGTCGCTGATGTGTATCCGTCGTTGATCCGTCGCTGAAACCCAGCCGTCGCTGATCCCTCGCTAATAGTATCAGCTACGAGGAGATCAGCGACAACCCTTCAGTGACGGATCAGCGACGGATAAGAGCAACAGCGACGGATCAGCGACGAAATATTCCGTCGCTGATGCCCGTTTTTCTAGTAGTGATATATAGGACACATTAAATACAAACCTTACAAATGGTACACATCTAACAAATCAATCTCAATCATCCATCTAATCTAATATATATCTGGTTTCGTAAATATATTCACTATTTACTATTATAAGGTGTTAGTAATAATTAATGAACTCTAATTATTTTTCATAAATACTTAAATCATAATAAATGAACCTTAATAGGACATATTAAATACAAACCTTGCAAACCAATCAATTTGCATATTTTATAAAATGATTAAAGGTACATTTTATCATGATTTAATTATATGCGTGTGTATCTATATATATATATATATATATATAGAGAGAGAGAGAGAGAGAGAGGAAAGTTCAAATGTGAACCACTTTTTTGGTTGTGAACGTGAGGACTTTAAGTGTGGTCCCCCTCTTTAATTCAATGCCCTCCCATGAATCGCACCTGGTCATCCGCCGCGGATCTTACGTGGCGCCTAGTCATCCGCTGTGGATCTTACGTGGCGCCTAGTCATCCGTCTCGTGTCGCGCTCTCGGTTGTCCTCATGTTCACAACCAAAAAGTGGTTCACATTTGAACCCACCCCTATATATATATATATATATTATTTGAAGAGGTATCACAAAATAAATAATATTTTTTTATTTTATTAATTTTCATAAAGTTTTAACATTTATGGTTTTTGATATGGATTTTCATGAATAGGTTTGAAATATTTGATATCGGAATGAAATTGAATTACATACTTATATATAAATAACTTATAAAAACAATTAATAAATAAATACAAAAGTATTTTTTTCACTAATAGGTTATTACAAAACATATAACTTTAACATATTTTAAAATTTTATTATATACAAAACTTACAAAATCTCATAAATTTATTACTATTTTAATTTATATTATGTGTGATTTTAGTAATCCCCCTAGAAACGGCCAATCAATTTTGCGTAATTTGTAATATTTGTGAAGAATTAAACACAATTCATTTATAAATCAAAAGTTACGGTTTGTTGAGAGCTATTTGTTATAGTAGATAGGTTCCGAATAAGTCGAGCAACAAGGTTGAATAGATTTCATGCCTATAAAACGAGTTCAAGCTTTGGATTCAAAATACTACAATCAAACGCGATTTAAGTAGTTTTTCACATAGCAAGTATCTTTTCTAAAACCTATTTTCTCCACACAAAAAAAAAAGAAAATCAAAATCAAATCCAAGAAATTTAGCATAATTAAACCCCATCTAACAAAAACAGGCACAAAATGAATGATTATAAATAATTGTAATTTCTATTTTATAAAAAAGTTTCAACTTGCAATAAATTTTACACATTTCTCATACAACTAATAACTAGAAGTTATGATGATATTAAAGTAATAATTCTAAATACGTGCGTACGGTTACATTTTATTCGACCATAAGGGTACAAGTTTATTACTGTGGAGTATTAAATAGATATGATGATGGGTGAAAATGAGAACTTTTGCAGGTTCATGTGACATAAATGCAAAATTATAAACTTTGTGGTCAATTTTATAAAATAGAAAAGATAGAGCAGCCAAATGTGTTTTGACAATTCTACCATGGAAAATGGAAGGCAAAAAGAAATAGTCATAACCAATTTGATCCCCTTTTTTTTATCATGGAATAATATCTTTGTAGGGTGAGCATGAGAGACTTGTTTCCTTTTTTTAAAACTGAAATCTCTTTGAAATTGTTCTTTTCGAATTATAAAATACGGAACCGATTAAGATTTGTTTTAGTTCTCAGTTTTCATTTTCTGGAATAGTTAACCGTTGGATGGATCATCGGAAGAGGTTCCAGAATCAGGTACTCGATCCCGTTTGGTATGTAGAACCGAAACCCATGGGTATCCGCTACTTTTTAAATAAAGTTTGTTTATATGCTTTTTTATCTTTAAATATTAAATAAAACTAAAATTTAATTTAAGGGTTTACTTTTTATTTTTAGGTTAATTAAATATAACATACACATTACAAACACTTATACACGTGCCGCACATTTTAGGTTAGAATTTTCAATCGAAGTGCTTTCTTCCATTGCCGTTCTCCACATCAAAATCGAACAAGTCAAGTTTTCTACTTTTCTATACAGATCGTCATTCTCCATCGATCAAACAGATCTAGTTTTCGATATACATTTTTTTAGTTTGTACTAGTTTAAGATTACATTTTTATTGTATGAAATGTTAAAAAAAATAAACAAAATTTGACACTGCACATACCTAGTACGGGAATCGGTTCCTAATGATTTCGGAATTTGTTCCAAATTATAGAAAGTTGATATAAGCGATTCTGGTTTTGCTTCATCATTTAAGGAATGGTTAGTTCCGGTTCCATGAAAATAGGATGAGTACCCGGTTATGCTTAACCTACTTCTTTCAATATAACATTCAAGAAAGCTGTTAGAAATAGGGATTTGAAGATGATTAGAGGACTAGAGGACTAGAGAATCTCATTAGATCATGTAGAATACATTTTTCAAATACAATCCATCCCTAATAGGCTTGGGGTTTACGAATTGAGTATTGAGATAATCCAAGAAAACAAGCCTCTGGAAGGCTATGAAATCGAGATATATATTCTCTCATATTCTAGTTAACATATTTATATGAAAGATCGACAGTTGTAGGCGATCAATAATAGTTACAACAATTAATAGATAAGAATGAAAAATAGTTACAACTGAATCAGAGTTCTAAGAACCGAAGTTTGATTGCATTAAACCAAAATCTAGTTTGAAGTATCAAACTCTGATTACAAGGTCTAAGTCTACGTGTGCAGACTTAAAGTTTGGTTGTATAGTCCAAACTTTACACTCGGTTAATTACTTAATTTAAAGGTAACTTCATAACTTTGATCAAAGAGTTAGATCAAACTTTTTATTAACTACCTCAAAATTACACTCAGTGAAATTTTTATCGGCTTTATCCCTTGGAACTCCGCCAAGGGCATAGCCCTCTCGTCCTCTGTCTTACGGTGGTCTAAGGTGATAAAAGTAACTTTTGTCAGTATGCAGTTAGCACTTTTTAACTCACTTATGTTTACTTCATCACTTTAATCTATCTCGAATAAATGTTGATAACTCTAAAATCATCAACAAAAGTAGACATTACGCAAGTTACATAAATGTTATGTTTACATAGACAAGCTATGTGGGAGTGGCACATACTCCTCATTTACTTACACTTCCAATACAACAGAAAGTACGCGAAACACTTACACAATTTGTTTAATGCCTACCTTTTTCTAAATATTATAATGAAAAATACACATCATCTAAGTTGTATATAAGGGGGTTGTTTAGTTGGTTTTCTTTTAAGTCATGTATGAATAAAGTTGTTTGTGTGAATTAATACGTTTGTATATATATATGTTGTGAAGTATTTTGTTTGGGATATATTTTTCCATAGATTTGCAAATAAATTGGCTTTCTGATAGAAATCACATGTACCAAATTTTTCTGTCTCAACCCTATCAAATTAATGAAATGATAACAACTTAGATTTTTATATATTATTTATTTGTTTTATTTAATTTTACATTTTCTTTCTGATAATGTATATTTATCTAATTGGTAAACATAAATAACACATCAAAATTTAGCAAAGACGGTGGATGAAATTTACTAATTTGGACAAAAGAAACCCTTAGAGGGTGCAAAGAGGAAACAATGGCATGCTAATGTTTTTAATTTACTAATTGCCGCGTGACCCGATATGCTTCCCACCTTCCTCACTCCACTTTAAATGAACTGGGGTTTAATTGTTTCAATTTTTTTTTATTAAAATAAATTATATTTTTTATAAAAAATAATATTTTATTTTACATATAACTTCATTTATATACAACCAAAATTTTAACTAATGTAACTAAAAATGAATAAATTTTAAAAAGTTAAAGAAAAATCATGGTAAATAAAGAATACTAAATTTGTAATTTTTTTATTCAATTTTAAATAGAAATGAGTTTATTATCAAAAGAAGCATTTCTTATAGTAAATTATAGTACTTTACTAGTATTAGGATAACCACTTTCTTTTGATGATGACATATGATCTTTTGTTATATATTTTATGTAGAATTATTAACGAGTAAAATTATGTTATTAACTAATCAATGGATTAAATGTTATCCAAAAGGTTAAATAGATTGAAGTTTGTTTAGAATATATTTTAATTTAGTTTTTATATTAACTTTTTATAGTATTTATAACCATATTTAACGTATTAATATTTATGAGGTCTAGGAGAAACGAAAGTAAAAAAAAAAAATGTGTAAAGCTAACCCGGACCCTTTTTCATGCATATAAATATTCTTGTGTTATGATCTATTACCTAACCTATGCATTTAACACATGTCTTTTAAAAAGTTATCAGAGCCTTTTTTGAAACGTTGATTCAGTGAAGAAATAAAATATCACGACTTATGTATCTAGGAAACAGTCGCCTCAAATTGAATTCTTCATAGACATATCTATTCGGTTAAATGATATATCTATGCCGACTCAGGATATATGAAATATGCTAAAGATAAAAAAACCTATTTTCAAACTTTTTCTAAAAGGTTGTAAAAATCCAATAGATTTAAAGCATTTGTTTGATATTATGGATGATTGGTTATAGATGGACCATTTCGTTTTCTAGGTTGGTCCGTCCTATTGCTCTTTCTCCGTGCCTACTTCATTGCAGGGGTTGGTTTACATGTATACTATATTGGTCAGTTTTTATTGAAAGACTACAATTTTTTAACTATCCCAATTTCTACTCATGATACTAGTTTAAGAGATTTTTGGTTATTACTATAGGCCATAGCCCATTGGGTCCCCAAGCATAAAGAGATTTTACTCCTTGGTGCTAGTTAGGATGTCTATAGACTTTAAGATGATTTTGGGGATTTATGACTTATTAGGATAACTAACTATTCTGTTTTATTACATTTTATCATTAAACTTATTTTTGTACTCAATATACTATTGATTTTTTTAAAAATGCTCAAATCTTACCATTATAACCAGTTATCGTAGGTATTCGTTTACATGACACCTACGTGGCAATTACTTTTAACAAGGGGCATTGACGTGGCAAGGTAAAGGGTTAATTTATGACTAATTAGGGTAATTATCTATTCTTTTTTATCGCATTTTACCATTGAACTTATTTGTGTGCTCAATATGCCATTGAATTTTTTTAAATGTTCAAATCTAAGGACTAGTGTTGTATTGAGATGAAGTATTTGTAAGGAAATAGGGCACAACAAAAGTACATGTTCAAAGAAAATGGAGCAGCCGTCAAATGCAGGGCAAAAGGAGCCACCAGTTGTAGTGCAAAGAGAACAATTATCACTTTTAATCTCATGCTCTCCCATGAATCTACCATGAATAGGTTCCCTACATACACACATACACATATATGTGTGTATAAATACATGCATGCAAATAAAAAACAAAAACACAGAGACTAACCTTATGAAGATTTGAACATAAATCAATGGTATATTGAGTACAAAAATAAGTACATGGTATTAAAATGTGATCAAAGAGAATAGTTAATTACCCTAATAAGTCATAAATTTACCCTTTACCTTGCCACGTCGATGTCACTTGTTATAAGTAATTTCCATGTAGATGTCATATAAGCGAACCGGTCATAATGGTAAGATTTGAACATTGAAAAAAATAAATGGTATATTAAGTATATAAATAAGTTTAATGATAAAATATGGTAAAATTGAATAGTTAGTTACCATAATAAGTCATAAACTCTACTTTTAGATTAATATTTGTATCGCTAAAAAATTCTTTATAGTTTTTCTAAAATAAAAAAGCAAAAGTTAAAATTCAAAAAAGTTTAAAGGTAACTCCAATACATTCATTAAATTTGATATTTCAAATTATATTATTAAATGTTATATAATTTTATCATTTTAATATACTTTTAAAATATATATAAATAAAATAATATGAATTCATCCAAGAATGAATAAATAATAATTGTGTTTATGATGATATTAAGTTTTAATGAATTCTTTACATCGAAAATCAACTTCTATTTTTTAATTCCAGATAACAATATAAAAAATTTATTGTAACAAAGTAAAAAACCCAAAAAGAATATTTTTTAATATATTAGAGATTATGTCCAAACTCGTGGATATTTGCAATTTATTTTAAATATATTGTATATGTTATTGAAATAAAAATAGTAATAAGATTAATGTGGGTAGGTTATTAATGCCTTCTGTCGGTGGCTATTGTTTCTTACAATTTTTGTTTTCAAGATAAACAAAAAGCATCATAAATGTACCCCAAATTAAAGCAAGTTATATTTGACATATAAAATAAAACCTATTTAGATTATGAATATATGATAGTTAATCAGAAAAAAATATAATAATCTTTTTATATATATGATAATTAAAGTTATTAACTGATTAGCTCCTCAACTCTATATTTGTCGGAACTAAGAAACCAGACAACAAAATCAATTGACCGAACATATAACATGTATTGATTATTTATTAGCAATTAGAATGGGGACTCGACAATTATAGCCATGATACGAGTACTGGAAAGAGATTTTCCGATCTCACGTTTATTAATATTATTATTATCTGGTATCACCATAGTTTGAAAAAAAAAATCTTTTTGTAGAAACGTTTCTAAGTAGAGGTGTCAGTTTCTTTTAGAAAATATATTAGTAAAAACTTTGAATATCGAAGCTCTCATTAGTTTGCCTCATTCAATAATTCCATTTAAGAAACTTGATGATCAAAATTTTGTTTCTCCAAATATGAGCTAAAATAAAATTAGGATCGGTTTACGAAAATCTTAACAACAAGCATTTACTGGCAAAAGATTTACTTACATTTACCTTATCATATAAGATCTTTAGATTTTAGCTATGAAAATAGATTGTTGGTAAGCATTTTAAATCCAATTAAAGTAGTTTTCCTCCGCTGTCGACTAAGATTTATGGTCCTTGTCATACTCTATCAATAAGGTAAATGAACCACTTACCTAATAAGCATTTAGTAAACGGTCTTTTTATATTGGTTGCTGTTCTTTCCCTTCAAAATGAGATTTCTTCAAAGTTTATTTCCCAAAGTAGAGATTTTGAAAGTTTATTCTGCAAACTAAGGATTTACAAAACCTATTTTCCCATATAAGAACAAATACAAAATTTGGTTTGATTTATGAGTTTAATACTAAAGGGTTTTTTGTTTTTTAAAAAATACCTCTTTAAGACCGAAAGTTATGAGATTTGCATACTTAAAAGACTGATTGTTTTAATTTTAAGAAACTGTTTGAAAATTTCTTATCATCCTCTAATATTTTAAGAGATGCATCATCCACCTCTTATTTTTTTTAAAGTGAAAACAGGCTTCAAATGTAACACCTTAGGCATATCCCATATCGCCGTGGACAGGAGTGATGTTGGGTATATAAGTAATACTTTGACCTTCCTAACAACAAAACATTTTGGGGCCACATGCATTGTAGGTTCTTGGAACGCTGCAGTTAAGCGTGCTTTGGTGGGAGTAGTACCAGGATAGGTGACCTCCTAGGAAGTCCTCACCAGGTCGTCAGAAACAAAGCCGTGAGGAACACGTTGGTTAAATCCATAGGTAAAGGGACAATATTGTGTTGAGGAAGGCGGGATGTTACATAAGACCTCTTAAAAGACAAACTGACATCTAAGTGTTATTACTCTTTAAAGAGACGTAAAAAATGGTCAAATACAAATATTTATTAATGCAAGAATAAATGTGAATGGTTAGATTCTAATGGGTAAGAAGGATCTTCATCTTTGGATTAATCCTAATTGAAGATGGGACATTCTCATTTTCTTATAAGAAATTACATAAACTTTTTATCATCAACTTGCAGTAAAATTTTACATTTTGTTACATTGCCAAACCTACAGAACTTGTACAAGTCTTCAAGATAATAATGTTTTACGTATCTAATTTTCCTTTTTGGGTAACCATGATATATGGATCAGTTTACGTATAACGGACTAACCCTCCATGCAACATGAATTGCTTGGAGTCACTCTTAGATGAACAACCATGGTCATAAGGGCTTTATCAGCGATCAAATTCGAACCACAAAAAATGAGATTTCTACAACGTCCCCAAAGTTTTAACTAGTGTAACACAATCTAAATGGCCGAATACTTAAATTTACATCGAACCCATATAGTTTTACATGGGTTTTTTATGAAAATAAAAAATGGAAAAAGATAAAGAGGTGTGATGTTGAGTGATTTGCCTATATACTGAGATTCGATGTGGCAAAATCGTATAGATGTCTCGCTTTCTTGAAATCCACATAAATGTCAATAGTCGTATCTAATCAAACAATTTAACATGATAACATTTAAATTCAATGGGTCCTTTGTGTACCAACCAACAAGTGGCTTCCAACATCAAAATCATGCCCATTTTCGTCATTTCACATCCACGTAGAAGCATATTTAAAGAAGTTTTAAGGTATTGTTTGGTAAAAATAAGCTAGCTTATAAGTCAGGACATGTTTGGATGGACTATAAGCTAGTTTATAAGATAGCTTTTTGAAAAGCTATTCTCACTAACGGTTTGGTGACTTATGAGACTTATTGGTTTTTATTCTAAATATACCCATGCTAAGTTTTACACTACCAATTTCTAAATATGTTCTTTTTTTTGTCATTTTACAGTCATAAACTACTTTATCAGCTAGTTTTTGTCAAATGCATCTAATTAATCATCAACTACCTTATCAATTATAAGCTAGTTTATCAGCTAGTTTGTCAAACATAGCCAAAGCAGTGGCTCGTGCAACCGTATGCTTTTATGAGTCATTTAATAAATGGTTACCGGATAATAAATAATAATAATAATATTAAAATCTTGGTCCAAATTAAAAAATATGAAAACTTTTTTGTATAATTTATGAAAGGAGGGTTTGGACCATTAAAAAATTGGAGAAAGTGTAACATGGGTATTAAACAGGGGTCTTTTTTATGCACATGGGAAATTAAAGGTTTGAAAATAACACATTTAAAACCACCCCCACACTACCCATTAGGTGTGTTTTATGTACCCATTGGTTTTTTCATCAATTTGCAGACCTTTAGGCTTTAATGCAGGAGGTTCCACTCTTTTAAATACTCAACCTTGATTAATTGCTTACTGTTTCTTGCTAGATAACTAACTGCCTCATGTCCCAAATTAAATGTCAAATTGTTGAAATGACATAATCTTAAACCTACATAATATATCATATTTTTTGATTAATCAAATGACAACTTTGTCTTAATAAATTTACAACTCTTATGCATTAATTAAGGACACATTTCATAATTTAGTTATCAATTTTTGAGTCTAAACATTTATTTTGGGACAAATTGAAGGTACGGAGGAGCAAAAGATAACATTGTTTTGAGGCATTTCGTTGAACAATATATTTTTGATAGACACCCATTTTCAATTAATGCCTATCTAGACCATATCTCTTACCAAACAATACTAATTCAATCGGTTATATATGATTATTTAATAGTAGCTTAATGATATAGAAAGCACTTATCTAATAAGCTTTTAGGATGGAGCTTTATCAAAAAGTCAAGTTTTCCTTCAATCCCAACAAAAGATCTTTCTCAAGCTATACAGATAACTTTATTGGGACTTAAAAGAAAAACCAATCAAAAGAGACCTTTAACATTTGCCTAAGAGCATAAGCTCAATGGGAAAGCGTTGGCAAATCTTTTTGTAAGCTTATTGGCCACATGAGCTTAATGAAAAAGCATTATCCAAAAAGAACATCTTTTTGCTTATTGACCATATATGCTCGATGAAAAGGTAAACGAACGCCTTTTCACTTGTACATTAGAAGTGTCGTTTTTCATTCGAGTCCCACTTCCTTTTTAAAGCTCCATAATTTTAAGACGGAAACTGTATACAACCACAAACACCACCGTCCGTCGGTTATGCCATAACGTAAAAGAAGAAAACGAAAAGCAAAGTTGAGTTATCGGCTTCACACCCAACCGGCAAAAACGAATAGGCCACATCTCTAGGAGATGGTATCAAACTCGAGGTTTACCAAATGAACATACTCTACCTGCATTCTTAAACTTAAATCGAGATATTACATCAAAAAGAATAATGGAAAACCTCAAAAACATTCAGGAATCGGTACACAAAACCGGCAAGGTTCTTGGCAGAAGACAGTTTTGAGTTGACGAAACGATTCAACGGCTGTAGTATGGCGGCTGAACAGGTGATGAAGCACCTCCAGGTCGCATGTTGGTTGGCTGTTCACCACCTCCTAAAGGAGGACCGCTGCCTGTAGGGGAATAAGACGGCGGGCCTGGGGGTGGTCCGCCATAAAAAGTAGCCGGAGCTGAAACAAAGCTTGGCCTCGCACCTTGCATATTTGGGTCCCACGAGGGTGGTTGACCTGGCAGATTGGGTGCTTGAGCCCGTCCTGAACTACCGGCTGCATACTCACCTCCAGAATACATTTGAGAAGTCTGCCAAACCGGTGCACCGGCTGGCTGGCCAGAAGCATGTTGCATGGCAAGCAGGGCTGACTCTGGGACTGTGTAGTCTCTACTCTTGTCACTGAATGCCTACAAATTATCATTTAATTAGTGATGCAATTTTTCTTCACAACGGTAACACAAAAATAAAATAGTGCCTGAAAGCATAACATAAACCAAATCGACACAGTAAATCCCACTCGAGAGGGTACACATTTATCAATTGTGCTGAGACAGTGAAAAAATTAGGTGTCTTAAAGGTGCACTTGCTCAAATTGACGTGTGAACCCTTAAATTAACAAAAAGTAGCTATAGTCTACCGGTAGCGTCATTACATGTTGCAATTTCAGATCTCTTTGCCTCTTTGTAGATTTCTTGGCAACGGCAAAAACAATTATTAATCATTTTAAAATGGAACCGTATTTTCATACTTACTTTTTGTATTATTTTAGAGTGAACTTCACTTTTGGTCCCTACCATTTGTCAATTGTAACGGGATATCATCCCTAAACTTCAAAAACTCAGATTTGGTCCCTCATGTTTGCCTTCACATAACATTTTTGGTCCCTCCTCCTAACAACCGTTTTTAGTGTCATTTTATTAATGACCAAAACACTCATTTAACCAGGTGTTGATGGATTTAACAGAAAACGTTTGAAATGGCTAAAATAGCCCTAATTTAATTGAATTTAACGAAAAAAATTAACACTTGTTAACAGGAGGGATCAAAACCATTACAAAATAACAAACGTAAGGAACGGAATCCGAGTTTTTTGAGGTTTAGGGACGAAATCCGTTGAAATTGACAATTGTCAGGTACCAAAACTGAAGTTTACTCTATTTTATATTATACTAGTTATATTATGCCGCTAGCCTTTAATGTACTTGAGCCCGAACCCAAAGAGTAGAGTTGCGGTTTCCGTGAAGACCCATGGCGGAGAGCATGCTATATTGACAAGAAATTGTACCCACTTTCTCGCAGAACATTTTTTATGGTTGGTTTTTATTTTCTCAAGAATTAAGCCAAAATCACATATTTTATACCTTTACATTGAGATCAGTATGACGAGAGTATGATAGATGAAGCTTACAAGAGCCACCATCATATATGCAGTGCCCCTCTAACGCATCTTTGGCAACCGCTGCAGTCGTGACATCTATAAAGCAAAGACCGCTTATATAAGTCAACAAGAAACACCGAAAAGATTTGGAGAAAGAAGTTGCATACACGGAACTAGGGCACATTCGGATAGCAGATAAGTTAATATACAAAATCCAACTTTGGCAAGAAGCAATTTAATGTAGGATGAAGAATAAAGCATAATGAGAGATAGATGAGCCATATAAACAACATGCTCTTGTTTGAGCAAGAAACTATTGGATAGGCATGGGAGGCATTGCACCAAGCATACCAAAACCAAATGATCCCAATAATTGCATTTGCGCTTGTGTTTTATTTAAACTTCGAACAATTTATTTGCATTTGTGGATGTGTTTTATTGAAAATTAAAAAATTAAATGAGTCAACCCAGGTTCAACTCATTTTAACTGGTTGGATTGAAAAAATCATAAATGGGTCAGCCCGTTGTCAACCCATTTAGGTAACAGGCCGGATTGGGTTGGGTTGCATTGAAAATCTCAACCCATTAAATTAAACAAGTTGGGGTGGGTTGGGATTTTCAACCCATTTAATAAATGGGTTGAACCTGAACCCAACCTGCTGCATTGCTACCCTAGCGTTGGGGTGGGCGGGGGAAAGGGGGGGAGGGGGAAGATGTATTCATACCTCACCTCTACCCTAAATAGTGATGGGAGGTGTAGGAATGGAAACAGCCGGAGTCTCTCTTTGTCACACTCCTCACGAGCCAAGGTCCTCACAGGAACAGCCACTCCGACTCTTTGGATGGAGGTCAGAGCTGTGCACTTCTTACCCTCCCCACGCGGCCACATGCCACTACAAATGGGATATACTAGGTTCGTTTAGTTTGGTTTGGTTCCATGGTAAAGGGCCTAAGGCATGTGCATAATCTACATGACACAGCCTTCAAAAAAATGTTTTCTGGCAACCGAGTGATGGTCTTTTCATATGGCATGCATATTTAGCATGTATGTAGCATACAAGATTTGCAAGCACAAATAGAAACAAAACACTGGTGGAATTAACTAATAATTATTAGAAGTAAGAGCATCGAGAAATTGCCTATCATGCAACAATTCCAAACGGGGTTCAACCACAAGTCCAGTTTCTGAAGAAAACATCCAGGAAACATTTTAATACCATAATATTAGAGCAGAGGAGGCAAAAATAAATAAGCAACTGAGTAGAGAGTTCACCATGATACTGCACTAGTGCCTGTGTCCCACCATTCTTCTCGAATATTGCAATCTTTTGAATGGGACCAAATGCGGAGAACACCTGAAGAAGAGAAACAATTGATCACTGATATGAATAAAAAATTAAGAACCACCAAAATAGTATGTTCTGGGCCACATAACATGAGAAACTAACAACTACAATTCATTACCGTGTGAATAACATCCACTGTGACTGCATATAACATATTCTCTATCGATGCAAGAAGAACATTACTCTCGGGTTCTTTTTTCTTACCATCAGGACCAACAATAGGCTGGAAAATAACTGCAAGTTAGTATACGCTAAGCACACAACTTTAACAAGCTTAAACTCCATATACATACCTGCGCAAATCCTTCAATTGCAGTCGGATTTACTGGAAGATATGGGTTAGTGTAGTCCCTGCATGATGGAATATATAAGATTTCAAAAAAAATATAACTAATCACAGTAAATTTTCAACATTACAGAAAATAAATGGTTTTCGAACAATCTATATATATTAGGTACAGAAAATGTATGGCAGGATGCCAAGGGCTACAAGATTCGCTATATGCCAACGAATTTGCATGAACCCTGTAAGGGTAAATGTGATCCCTTGACTCAATTGCTAGGTCAAAGAATACATGAATGATACCTTAATGCTTGAAGTGAACATAATATAAACCAAAATAACAAAAATAAAGTTCTTGACACTGTATATATTGAATTATATAAAATGCTACTGCAGTAAATATCTGTATGCCTAGTGAATTGGAAGCTACGGCACTGGATATCCACCCAGTTTGCAACTTGACGTATACCATGAGTTCAGAAACAGCTAGAAAATCTCATAATATGTTGTATTCACAATATTCAGATCACAGATCATAATTCTGTTCACTAAATTTCACAAGGCTACAAAAAGTAGCACGGCTTTCTTTATCAGTTTGTTTCTTCAGAATGCAAAAGGCAACTATTTTCTTAATAAAATTTAATGAGTTCACAGCAAATATCAAAAGAACTACATGTATATAATCAATTAATCATCAGGGTCATACAACTATTTTTAGCCGTCTCAAGTAGTGGTCTCAAGCAAAGAATTAGAAATGCTGAGACCCAGATCATAAATCAGCTATGGATACAAGTTTATCCCAAAAAAAACTGACAGCTGTCAGTTCTAGCTAACCAAAAATAATTTGGAATGCAAGGGTTATTGGGTTAGTTACAAAAGTATGTATATATTTATGCACTTATGAGATTATATTGCTCAAAGAGTAGAAAAAAGGTAATGTAATGACCCTTGATAGATAGACCATAACTTAGTTATTAGGATCATCAAAAAGATAATCATGAAGTGTTCAAAAGAAAATAACGTATCTAGTTTTGAAACAAGATATAAGAAGGCTCCAGAATACAGTGATGATTTACCACAGCCTTTGTTGACCAACTCAGCTTATACAAGATCACAGAAATCATTAAGGTTTATATAAGATGAGGGACTTTACTATGCATTGATGAAAACACATCTGTATTTAAGCTGCCAGGCTTCACTAACCCCCCTAAATAACAAAAACCACATACATCCATTAGCAAACTCTCGACTGCAGGTTGAAGAGCACACAGCACAAGCATAATGAAAATAAGACCAAGTGCATGAACACCTGAATTTGATAGTAAGATTTAGGAAAGAAACATGACAAATCAATCATTACCTGCTCCGATGAGATTGAAATTTGATATTCAGATCTGTGTGGGCAGAGTATGAGATGCGTAAATTGCACGAACCAACATGCTCAGGCAGCAAGTACCTAATATTTAGTAATACGAATTAACATAGATACCACCAAGAATCCAAGATAAAAGTAGCCAACAGAAAAAAGCAACTAGTGAAAAAGTTTAACGTGATGATACCACAGCTAACAACCACAAAATTAAAACATGCCTTGGGATACTTCTTCCATCCAAAGCTTCTTTTGCTGACAAAGCAGTCTCAGCATCAGTGAATTGGATCAATGCCTACACATCATAGTATGAATTTATTGAGAAAAAGAACAAAATTTCCAGCAATTAGCAAATGATTACAGGGATGTAAGTATGCATTTTCTTCCTATTAAGACCTGTTTGAAATAGATTGCTGAACATGGACAGCAGATACATAGTAGTTTATCCAATTAAGCAAAAAACAAACACTGCTTAATGGCTGAGAACATAAGCCATTACGCTCATCAACTCGATCAAGCAAAAAAACCAAACAAGCCCTATAACAATATCATTGATATTAACCTGAAAGCCTGCAGCCTTCTCAAATGTAGCAATCTTGTGCACAAATCCAAAAGCTGAGAAGACCTGCAATGAATATAACGAATTAAGTATGACACAGCATCAGACAAAAGTATATAGATAGACCATATAAGCTATTAGAACTCATAGAGGCAACCATTATATTGGCACAATAAAAAAATCAACAGCTAGTAATAAGTGCAGAATGACACCTGTATATGTAAGCGAGAAGCTAGACCTTAGAAAGGAGTATGACGCACATGACAACATATCCAGACTGTCTCCAAGAAAAGAACTAAAATAAGAGCCATCGCCATTAAAAAAAATCTGATTTTAATCAAAATGATAAATATTAAAGCCACTCCAACTTAGAAATACAAGATAATATAAGACTTGGTGAAGGACAAAAACAATATTCAAAAGTTGAATTGAATTACAAAAAAGTATTGTGATGCATGCACTTAAATCACACAATAACCAATTAAATGTGAATGAGAAGAAAAAGACGAACTGCTAAGCAACAGGAAAAGAATTACATTGACGTTAACTGTTGAAAAAGTTCCAAAGCTTCAAGAATCAAAAATCACAAACCTAGCAATATAAGGTGCAATCTCTTTGCAAGTTTTCAAGGACTTTGGAACATAAATATGACCCTAAGCACTTACCAAGTGAATAACATCAATGCTCACTTCACCAGCTTCTACACCCTCGATGGTTACAAGCAAGACATTTCCTGGAACATCTCCTGGGCCCTTGTTGTTAACAATTTCGTGTCTATTGGAGTATTGTATATACACACTTTTGCCACGAACCTGTGCTGGCTCTGAGGATGAAGCATAATATGTAACCATATTAATTGCTTGATTAAGGTCTACCTGCAAGATATCAAGGAAGGAACAAATGCTTCAATTCAGATGCTATGTTCTTCACACAAAAATTCAAGATCAATATCCACAAGAGCAGTGTGTGTATTCTCTCCCACTCTCACTTTCCCTAGCATACGTTATTAGAAAAACATGCATCAACACAAAACCCCTAAACCATATTAGTGAATTTTCTGCAAATACAATATATGGCTTAAATATGATATGATTACACATATTCATCTGCATAGACATAGAGAATAACTCTGGATAATTTGGCATGCATTTACAATAATCGTATAATGATGGAAAAAAACCCTAGATAGTAACAAGGAAATTTTAATTAATTGACTTACAAACTCGACGAATGCCTGGTTCCGATTGGCGCCCACATTGCACTTAGTGTTGACGATCTTGCCGAAGGGTTTGCAGAGGTCAACGAGCTCTTCATCGATGCACTCCCATGGGAGGTTGCGAAGGTGCAGGACCTTCGACGGCGTTTGCGTGTATCGGAATTGAGGTTGTCCGGAGGACGTCGACATGGCCGCCGATCTGTGGTCGAGATCGACTGTAATTGAAGGTCAAGGGTTTTGGAGACGATGATTAGGGTTTCAGTCGTCGGCCTTCGTTTTTGGCTCCCTCACCACTCACCACCACCACCGGGTTGAGTTTCATAAAGTAGTATAAAAATACCAGATCAAGTCGAAGCTCATTTACGGGTTCGAACTCGCGATCGATTGACTCGTTTATCAATTTGAGCTCGATAA
Organism: Centaurea solstitialis; assembly: GCA_030169165.1. Taxonomy (NCBI): domain Eukaryota; kingdom Viridiplantae; phylum Streptophyta; class Magnoliopsida; order Asterales; family Asteraceae; genus Centaurea; species Centaurea solstitialis. The sequence continues at coordinate 68,852,117 of CM058041.1, forward strand.
TTGTTATATTTTTTATACTAATATTGATAAATATATGAAAATGTTTGGCTCGGAAAAAGCTATGCTCGAATGGCTCGGCTCGGCTCGGCTCGACTCGGAAAATTTAATCGAGTTTTCGAACGAGTCGAGTCGAACATTGGTGTTATAAAGTTCGGCTCGTTAAGTTAAACGAGTTCTATATTATGTTCGAGATCCACTCGAGCTCAAGGAGCTCAAATATTATAAGCTTGAGCTCGAGATAAACGAGCTCGAGCTCGAGTAGCGTTAAAAGCTCGACTCGCTAACACCCCTAGTCACAATGACCTGAGTTCGAAACTTCAACAAGGAATGACCATCTCCAGCCTAACCATCTAATCTATATATATATATATATATAAAAGGAAGATCTACAAAGAATGATGTGGCACATTGTGAGAGTAGGAATTGCCTCTAGAATTTTCTCATTGTTTTGAATTTTTTTAATATGTTAAATAAGTTAAAGACTATAATACCCCTTAATTAAAATTTGTAATTTACTATGAAAAGGCTTCTTTGCTAATTTGGCTTACAATTTAATTAGCTTTAAATTTTAAATTATTTAACTTCCTATGGACATTCAATTTGGCCTCTTCAAATTCTCATTTATTACTTAAAGAAAAAACCTACTACAAACTCATATATAAATACAACATAACCAATGCTCCCTCAAAATGTAATATATAAACAACCTTTATGTTTTATGTTATGTTTGTATGTTTGTTTGTTGTTTCTCTTTTGTAGAATTTGTTTTCTTCAATACTATTGCTCAATCTTCAAAAAGTTTCAGGTAACATATCATTTTTTATTAGTAATTCTATGATTTATGTGACTTATATGTTATTTTGGGGATGAGTATCATTGGTTTTTTATATATAAAAAGATTTTCATATTTTTTGTATGTTACGATAGAATAATGTTTTTTTACTATTGTTTTGCATTTGATTGTTATGTTGTATCGATGTTGTAAGTAATGTTATTTTTTCTAATGTGTTTTGCTTATTATATATATATATATATAAATATATATTTTTTATGTGGCCTATATGTTTTTTTGGGGATGAGTATCATTGGTTTTTTAAATATAAAAAGATTTTCATAGTTTTTGTATGTTACGATAGAATAATGTTTTTATACTATTGCTTTGCATTTGATTTTTATGTTGTATCGATCTTTTAAGTGATGTTATTTTTTCTAATTTGTTTTGCTATTATTTTTGTAGTTTTTTATAAAAGTTATTTTTTGTTGACAACAATCAAACTACAACTTATGATCTACATGTTTTTTTTTTACTTTTTATTTCGTTGTGGGTTCTTTTTGGATTCTGTTATGTATTTATAAATTCACAATTTGCAATTTAAAAAAAAACCCAATAATGAGATGACATTTTTCTAAGCATCCAATCTCAAACTTCTTCTTTAATTTTTCCTTGAATATTTCTTTTTTTGATGTAGTTATTAACAAAATATTTTATCAAATATGATTATTCATATTCTTTGGTTGCACCTAAATTTATTTATTTCTTTTATTTCACATTAGTCTAATATGTTTATCCACATAACATTTGAAAATCAAGGGCAATCTTCTACTGTAGTGATGGTGGCATTGATGCGAAAGAAAGCAATTCTTTGGTTTCTACGTTTTACAAGGGATCAAGTGTAACTATTTTAGCAATTTGATAAGTAAAAATGTCACTAAAAATATTCTTTTGATTTATCTACTTTGTCACTGAAAATGTCTAAATGAAGCATAATAGTTGAAGATCTCCTAAAAATATTGATATCTAAAGTGATAAAACAATTTGATAGAAATAAGTTGTCTTGAATGTGTGTAGTTAAAGTGAAGACAACACCTTCACAAAATTTTGTAGGGACATGGTGACAGGGTTTAAGGTAAAAAAAAGGGACAAATACTAATGGCTAATTTAACAATTACTAATATAATATTGATTATAAGGTTCTATCTTTTGTTTCCTCATTATTATATTTTTATATAACTTTTAATATACCATAATTACATATGACTTTCTACCTTCTTTGGTCACCTTATATATAAATAAATTAAGAAAACCATTAATGTTTATATAAAAATTTATATCGCAAATTTCAACTATTCATTTAATACATTGAACTATTAATTTTTTTAATTACTACAAATTTAAACAATAGAAATTCGTGCAGAAACTATTTTTTAGATGATCAAAATATGGATAAGCAACCAACTCAACCACAAAATGTAAACATAAATATTTTGCATGATTATTTTAGTTTAGAACTCAAATTATTGATCATGTAATTCATTCTCTTTTTCTTTTTTCTTGCTCTAGAGAGGTGAAACAAACAACTATTTAAAAAAAATGAACAAATAATAGAGCAATCATATCGTATCTGAATAAAATCAAGTGTATTATTTGTTATTATTAAATTATTATTTGATATATGGAAAATTAATTTATTTAACTTTGTCCAATATTTTCTAACAAGAGGTCTTCGCAACCGCGCAACGCGCGGTGGAAACACTAGTTTTTATTTAAAGGGCTTCAAGGCATTGGCACCAATTCCCCCGCAATGGAGTATAGTAGGAGCCAAACTCCCAACCTTTACCATATGGGAATTATAACCTATGCATCAGACCAACTAAACTGACCATCATTTGTTTATCTTATAAGATTTTTGGCTTTAAAAACAAGTTGTTGATAAGACGTTTACATTTGATAAGAGTCAATTTCGACACTTACCATGATCAGAGTCTCCGTTATTGGCATCTTATCTTGTTTTTAATCGGATGAGCTTCCTGGCCCTTATTGTGCTCAATAAGGTAAATTACATTGGTAAACGTTTATCCCGTTTAGTAAACGGCAATCACTTTTACATGTTTTCTAGGTATCTTTTTCACTTTCTAAGAATTTACTACCCCATTAAGCAACTTGTGGATGGGTCAATTTTTAAGGATGAAAGATATTTTGAGGTGGTTCAATAAAAGGTACATTAGCAACTTGCTAATTAAATGGACTAAATAGAGGTTTAAGAAGGGGCACTTTAACAACTTGTTAATTATAAAGAGGAATTTTGTAATTTACTTATCTAACCTGATGATTACAGGGATCAAATTTCTTTTTCTTTGACCACTTTGGAAGTTGTTAAGCTCCCACTTGGGAACATAGTGATTTTTAGAAAGTGAGAGAGTAAATAGCTATGAAATGAATTCACTCACCCAAAATTACTATTATCCCCTTACTATCAATTGACAAAAAAAGAATGAATAGTGTTAAAATGAATAGTGTTAACGTTAAGAGTACCCTTTCATCTTATTTTTCCTTTCCTGATTTTCTTACCTGCTTCCATCTCTACACCATCACTCTATACCATGACTCATCATTGTTTTGGTTTATCAGACTTCCAACCATGCTTTCAATCCTCTTCTACAACCATAATGTCATATCTACTCACTTACCCTCTTCAATTCATTCTTTCCCATTTAGAAATTCCTCTACTCCTTTTCTCTTTTGCAGATTCACGTTGCAACTTGGAGCCCTAAACAAACATCTACATACTCATAGCTGCATAAGGTAATTCTTCATTATGTTTTCTTAATTGATTTGTTGATGGAATTAACCAGTGATAAGTGTCAAGCTTCATTTTAGCCCTAATCACAACCTTTCATAACTGCCTTCTTAATGTTCTTTTTTTTTCTTTCTAAAAATGTAAAGTGAGGTTTTTACTACTCTTTATGCTAATCACATCCTACATTCTGATCAAAGTTTACAAGCCTTAAATGGTTGTTTTTAGTTCACATTTTAGCATGCACGCCATATGTTTGATAAAATGCTTCAACCAAATATATATATATATATATATATATATTTGAACTAATAACAATGTTATTTATATGTTTTATTATGACATTTTGTTTTATTGGTTAATTATAAACTATTATAACTTTAATAAAAAAATAATCAAGTAATTTCATTAAACTATTGATAAGTACATGATATTTTTTAAGATTTAGGTTAAAATATATTAAAATTAGTATTTTTTATTTATTGATTTATTAAATATTTTTATTTATTTTAAATAACCATTAACATATAACCCCCCCCCCCAAACACACATATTATCTACATGCTAACAGTCACGTAAAATAGACATCAGCTACACCATATATCTCTTTTTGATTGTAAGTATATATTTAAATTCACAACACAATGCATGAAGTTCGTTATACAAATCCATATAAATCTATTTTACTACTTATCATAAATCTATAACAGTTTATAACCCGGTGCGAAGCCCGGGATGAATAGTGTTAAAATGAATAGTGTTAGTGTTAAGAGTACCCTTTCATCTTATTTTTCCTTTCTTGGTTTTCTTACCTGCTTCCATCTCTACACCATCACTCTATACCATGACTCATCATTGTTTTGGTTTATCATACTTCCAACCATGCTTTCAATCCTCTTCTACAAGCATAATGTCATATCTACTCACTTACCCTCTTCAATTCATTCTTTCCCATTTAGAAATTCCTCTACTCCTTTTCTCTTTTGCAGATTCACGTTGCAACTTGGAGCCCTAAACAAACATCTACATACTCATAGCTGCATAAGGTAATTCTTCATTATGTTTTCTTAATTGATTTGTTGATGGAATTAACCAGTGATAAGTGTCAAGCTTCATTTTAGCCCTAATCACAACCTTTCATAACTGCCTTCTTAATGTTCTTTTTTTTCTTTCTAAAAATGTAAAGTGAGGTTTGTTTTACTACTCTTTATGCTAATCACATCCTACATTCTGATCAAAGTTTACAAGCCTTAAATGGTTGTTTTTAGTTCACATTTTAGCATGCACGCCATATGTTTGATAAAATGCTTCAACCAAATATATATATATATATATATTTTTTGAACTAATAACAATGTTATTGGTAACTTAATGTAAAGTCAGTTTTGCTTTACCCAAATGCTATTTAGATTTTACCTTCTGATTAGAGTTCACAGTCTTTCATGATTGTTTTTTGTTTTTTTAGTTGTATTTACCAATAATCTTAGGGAGGCTTTGGTTCCCATTTTGGTTGTGTTTGATTGAAAAGGAATTGGAATGGATTGAAAAAGGTAACTTGAGCAAAAACCAAACCCGAGAAAAATGACAGCCAAAAACCGAAAATGGAAACCCGTAAAAACAATTCGGAAATAAAAAACGGTTTGGTTTCGGGTTTGCTTTCCATCTTGACTGGGAAAAAATGAAAATCCAAATCGGTTTGATTTTCCATGTCAACCGGGAAAAACAGAACCACACCGAAAATTGAAAACGATTTGATTTCGGTTTTGGTTGCATCTCGATCGCGAAAAAACGAAAACACAAATTAGTTCGATTTTCTTTGGATTTCCATCTCGATCGGGGAAAAAGAACCGAACCAAACGAAAACACAAAACGATTCAATTTCGGGTTTTGTTTCATCTCGACCGCAAAAACCGAACCGAATTGAAAACCGAAACGATTTGATTTCGATTTTGATTTCCATGTCGCCCGGAAAAAACCAAACCAAAGACCGAAAAATGATTCGATTTCGGTTTTGGTTTCTATCTCGATCGAAAAAAACGAACCGAACATGCTTGGTTTCTCCTAAGACCGAACCAAACCGAACCGCTTCAAATTATAATATTTTTATTATATATATAATTTGATTTTTTTAATAAATAAAAACCAACAACCGAGACCAAACCAAGGATTGCGAATGAGAAGGCTATAAAGTACGAGTTTTGAAGCTTTACCTTCTCAAAAAGACATCCATGCATGATAGTTGACATGTTATGAACCGTTTTAGTTTTTTTGAATATTTTCTAAAAGTGTCACATTTGAACTCTACAAGCATGATTTAAACTAGGTTGGTCCTTACCAAATATTAGCTTATTACACACTTTGTTTTAATTTTTACCATGTTCTTTTTTATTTATAAGTACGACACCAAGTTATTAAATTATTATTAATAATCTGTTGACTAGCTTATTGGTTTATACAGGTGGCGCTGAAATTACCCAAGTCATTCATAGGTTTATGTAAGTTTCTACATTTTCATACATTTATTTGATTATCTCAATATACACAATGTTTTAATGCGCTATTCTTGGTGTAAACAAATATACAAACAAACTTCATGATACAAACGTAAAGAATACTTATAATTTGCTTATAATCTGCTATGTTTTAGTGCCTATTTTATATTTAGTTCTCTTATTTTATGCTTCATGGGAAATAAAAGAAAATTTGATGTCTTGGCTGAAAAGGATATACTTTCTGAAGGTAGTTTTGGTGGTTTTACTAAAAAAAGACAGAATTTTTGAAAAGAAATAAACTTACATTACTTTTTCACAGGTCTTCATCTTTTGGTAAGGAAGCAATTATGTCTCCTACAAGGTGCGACAAGTAATATTAGTCTATATAACTGCTTTTGATAGTTATATTTTTGGTCCTTTTCGGTGGAATGACAACACAAATCATGTAGTCTTATGTACATAGTGTAATCATCGAATGCACTAGATGCATGTTAAACTAATTGTCTACTTTGAACGGTCGGCTTATCTAATAATATTATATGTAAATTAGATTGCTAAGAATGTGATTATTTGAATATCACCCGGCGCAACGCGCGGGCACGATTAACCTTGTTTATGTCAATTTTCTAGGAAAGATATCATATATTTACATCAAACTGAAATTAAATCTTAAATTTAAATATAAATATTGATGTATGTAAGATGGATACTAATATATAAGTGTGTATACGTGTATTTGGGAATTAAGAGTGTGCTTTTAGCCTATGACAAGTTTATTCGAAAGTAAGATCATGGTATGATGTAATGAGATTGACCTTTATTTGACCTTTGTTTTAAATAGAAAGCAGACACGTCATAACATTGGCTTGTAAAAGATGTAACTGGGAAAAAAATCATTTTAAAGAAGAAGATCTTGAGAGAGAAGAAATAAATATAAAAAACAGGCCCCTCTTTCACATGGACGTCAAGTATTGTTTAGGATGGACCAATGCAGTTAATGACCGATTGTGATTGAAATGTAACCGGTTAGGACTTAGGAGGGGGAAGGTATGGGACTGGTGAGTACAACAAGTTGAGAAATGTAACCGGTTAGCCAGATAGTTACAAACCGAGCATTAAATAACTTGTTATTTGGTCCAATTACCGATGACCTTATTAATTTCTTTGACTTTTTTTAAAAAAAAAAAATTGGATCAGTTTTTTAAGTATTAATAACCAAACGTTGTTTTACTTATTACTATTCTTCTTCAAGTGCCTTGTTCACTATTTTCGACTTAATCATTGTATACTTGATTGTTATCTAATGTGCCAACTCTTAACTTTAGAATTTCGATTTCATTATACTTTCGTTTTGATATCTGTTTGTATTTGGTTTCCAATTAAAAGTTTCACATAATTATGTGCCTCAACTCTCAATTAGGTGGTTCTCAAACTCAAACCGTTGGTTCTCATGTTGGGTCTTCGGTTTCCGAATTTTGCTACCAAACTAATCATTGATCATCGTCGACAAACATCAAGTTCGCAAAATTCTAACCAATCATTGGCCATCATCGAAAAACGTACAACATAAAGACGCAACTTGTTTTTTATAGTATATGTAATTTCCAAATGTGTGGAACTATGGGTGTAAGCGAGTCGAGCTTTTAACGAGGTACTCGAGCTCGAGCTCGTTTATTTCGAGCTCGAGCTTAATAATACTTGAGCTCGAGTCGATCTCGAACACATAATCGAGCTCATTTAAATTAACGAGCTGAGCTTTATAACACCAATGTTCGACTCGACTTGTTCGAAAACTCGATTAAATTTTTCGATCCGAGTCGAGTCGAGCCGAGCCATTCGACCATACCTTTTTTCGAGCCAAACATGTTCATATATATATATATATATATATATTTATTAATAATAGTATAAATATATAAAAATTAACGAGCTCAAGTAGATAAACGAGTTAATCGATCGCGAGTTCGAACCCATAAACGAGCTTCGAGCTCGAGCCCGATAACTCAAAAAATATTCGAGCTCGAGCTCGAGCCCTACATTGAAAAAGTTAATCGAGCTCGAGTTGAGCTCGAGCGAACATTATTTTTTTAACTCGGCTCAATAAACTCACTATTCGACTTAGCTCGGCTTGTTTACACCCCCTATGTGGAACAGTCTTGCATGTATTAGGGAGCCTAACTTCTCCGCAAAAGCAAATTGGTCAAAGTAGTACATGATGGGTCCACGCTAGATTAGATAAATTAGAATAATGTTAGAAACGATCTTCACCCAAGGTAAAAACAATCTTGTCATTAGTTATGCTCGCGATGAATTTTATAATAGGATAATTTATCAATTTAGCACATTGTCAAGAAATAATCTCGAGCTTACTAAATTTGGTGTTTACATGTGACTTAACTTTGTTATTGTAAGTTTTTATACGTTATAAATACATGTTACAAGTGATATTGTTAAAAAGTAAATAAACATATAGTGCCACATACAAACTATATACCATGCTTCGCATGGTCAATATGTTTATATAAAAGTTCTAACAATATCATTATAGTAGCGTAATTAAAGTATATGTAAGGAAAATAACAGTGATAAGATCATAAAATATAATAAAATATTTATTGGACTTAGGGGTTGTTTACTTGAACAGTTACCCGGTAAATGCTTACGGGTAAAATTGAACACTATCACCTATCATGTGGGATAATATTTTAGTCATTCAAAACAGTATCGTATGCAACAATTTACGTGGTAAACAGTTACCATGTAAGGTACTAATCCTTTTCATGCTCATCTTTTAAAGTAATTTGACCAACTAAGCACTTACCAGGTAAGCATCAAGTGAAAGACACTTTGATAGGACTTACAGAGCTTGGCTTAATGTTAAGTAGGTCCGACCATGATTAAGAGTTGTAGTCTATCTATTATTTATGGGCAACCTATAAATAAGGTGATAGGTCTTAAGTCCAATTACTAATCAATTGGTATACTTTTTTATTATTAGATAATCATGAAATAAACCTTGTTTTTTTATGTTAACAAACACATAGCATATTAGGGTTTTTGGGCTAGCGTTCTATTGAGGCCAAACATGTTCGTTTATGGATTTTTGTAGACGAAACCTTATATTGTTTTAGACTTTAGTGCTCTATTAAGATGCTGCATACAAGCCCTAAAGATAATTTCTATACACCATATGCTTTGTTTTTATTCATTTAGTTATGCCATTAGATATGAAAATTAAAATAACATGATTTAATCACTACCATTTTTTGTTGTGTTTTTCATTTGGTTACTTTTATACTTAAAAGGGAAACCAACCTTCATACTTAATGGCTTAACCCTTTTATCATATACTTAATATTCTTATTAAGCCAATACCAAACAACTTAGCGAATAAGCCCTATATTCCTTAGTTATGTAAAATCTCAAGACATGCAATGCACTCTTAAAAATCAATCAGGATTTTCTTAAACTAAAGGAACACTTCTTGTATTTTACTATTTCCTTTTTATTGGTGTGAAAAAACAAAAGTTGGTTTAAGATAATTTCCTAATTATTAAATTTTTTGTTGTACTTTTTTAATCTAAAACATTTCTCATATGCTATATTCCTCAAAACATCATAAACTAATGATATTTAATTTGATTTGTTAAATTCGTATTTGTCATATGTGTTTTAATATACTATTTTATTGGATTTGTTTTAAATCTTGTATTATTACATAATATTTGTAGGGTTAATTACACAGAGGTATATCGAACTTATCACGTTTTATCATTGTATGTACTCAACTTTAAAAATTACCAATTAATGTACTGAACTTGCTAGAGTTGTCATTGTGTGTATCAGGTTACCTACTAAGACGGTAACCGGTAAAATTGTCACGTAGGCTGCCATATAGGATGCCAACTCATTATATATTTGAGTAAATTACAAATTTCGTCCCTCTAGTTTACTTATTAGGTTCAAGGACCTGTTTTGCCATTTTAATATAATGCCACCATCACCACCACCACCACCACCACTACCACCACTACAGCTACCACCACCACACCCACCACCACCAAACCACTACCACCACAACCTACCACCAAACTACCATCATCTCCAAACCACCACACCCAACACCACCACCACCACCACCACTAAACCAACACCACCACCACCACCACCACTAAACCACCACCACCACCACTACCACACCCACCACCAAACTGTCGCCATCAAAGCATCGCCACCACATCCACCACCAAACTGCCACCAAACCGCCACCACCAAAGCACCATCACCACATCCACCATCTCAAAATCACTACCACCTCAGCCACGACCAAGCCATCGTCACCACAGCCTCCACCAAAACATCACCACGACAACCACCTGCACACCACCATCTCCATCGAAAACCAACCAGATTTGTGGAAATCGAGAACCCAACCCAGATCTGGAAGGTGGAACGATCGGTGAATCGGTGAATCCTAAAACCACCGGCGAATCAGATCCTAAAACGACCGACATCAGATCCTAAACGACCGGCGAATCCTAAAACCTCCTTCGAATCACCACCACCTCAAACCCTAAAATCGACATCAGACCGGAGTTCTGACAGCGACGACAGCGTCGGTGGAGCAGAAGATAGCGGCCGGCGAGGAATCGCAGGTATCAGAGAGGATGATGGGTGGTGTGGCCAGAGATGTGCCAGAGACATGCCGAAGATGTGGCCGACGCCGGTGACGTTCTAGAGTTGCAAAGAGAGAGAGTTGATATATATAAAAGGGTTAAAATTTAACCTTTCTACTCTCATTTTTGTTAAAGAAAACCTCAGGGACCAAATCTGTAGTTTACCCTTTTTGAAAATAAAAAGATAAATTCCACGTCAGATTTGACTTGTACACGTCAGAATTTTTGTAGTTAACAAGTAATCCGATACATACAATGGCAAGTTTAGCAGGTTCGATACATTAAATGGTAACTTTACAAGTTCAATACATACAATGATAAAACGTGACAAGTTGGATACAGTCCCATGTAATTAACCCCTATTTGTAAATACTAAATAACATGAACAATTTAAAGTTTAAAGTTGTATTTCACCACGTCATTTCTTAATATAGCTTTTAAAAACTGTTAAGATTTTTTTGTGACATTTAAATAAATATTGCAGGATGCTTATGTTGGACCAATTACAAAATGCTTGCTGGAAGAGTCATCTACTTATTGGCTCGGTTCATCTATTAGTACAAAATGCTTGCTGAAAGAGACATTTAAATAAATATTGAGTAATGAATAAGTAGCAAGTTATTCGAGTTAGGATTGACAGCAGACTCGAGCTCGAGCTTGATTAACTCGTTAATTGCTCACGGTTTATGATTTTTGTATTCTACCATATGATTTATGAACATATGAGCATGCTTGACATTAAAATTGCATGCTTGAATGGATCTACTCAACTCAGCTTGACTCGAAAAATGTAATTGACTTTTTGAACAAGCCGAGTCGGACACTGATACTATGAAACTCGGTTCAGTAAGTTATACGAGCTTTATTTTTTACGTTAGAGGCTTAGAGCTATGCAAGACATAAAAAAAATTGATTTTTAAAACATTTATTTTTTCGACAGTATTTTTATTGTAAATAAAAATCTAATAAAAGACCCAAAAGCAGAGACTCTGGGGGGTCGGTTTACGAATTTTGTCTTTATTATATGTTCTCCAGCCTTTGGATCGAAAGTCAGAAACCCTAGATTACCAAAATACACACTCTCTCTCTCTCATTCTCAATCATCAAGCGTCGAATTGACCTTCCAATTTGAACAATCGAGGTATGAATTCCAAATCCATCTCCAATTTCTTCTTCCGATTCCGTCGTAATTATTCCAATTTTAGGGATTAACCATTTATGAAGCACCTTGATTTATCCTTTTTAGCATTAATTATCCAGATTATTAACCGTACATAGATATATTGATTAGGTTATGGATCCCTTAGAGAAATGTTTGCAGCTTGATGTGGTTTTCCATGATTCTTACCAGTTATGTTAGTTTTGTATATGGTTACCCATAATTTACTGTTTTCAGCTCTAGATCTTGACTGAAGCTCAAAGAATTTGCAGTTATGTCTTTTTCTGTTTGCTTCTGAGCTCTGTTATGCATAATTGGCCAGCATTTGGTTTCTTTGATGCATTTCATATACCGTATTCACACCGATGTATCTTTTTTTTTAGTATGTTATGATAATTGTGTTCCATGTGCTTATGGGGAAAAGTTGTTATTTGGTGGTTAACAAGTTGACTGGGAATAGGTACCTTTTTGCACCATATGGCTGGGCAAAGAAATAGTCATGGAAAACGTTCGCATTCTCAACCTGACTACAATGATCACGGAAGAAGCAAAAGACGATCTAGCGGCGATGACAGAGGACAGAATTCTATTGGTTCAGACGATACGGTGTACCGTTATCTATGTCCTGGTAGGAAGATTGGAAGTATAATGGGAAGGGGTGGGGATATTGTTAAGCAACTGAGATCGGAGAGTAAGGCAAAGATTAGAATTGGTGAGACGGTGTCTGGATGTGATGAACGTGTGGTCACTATCCACAGTACGAGCGAGGAAACAAATGATTTTGATGGCACTGATGATCGTGTTTGTCCATCAATGGATGCTCTTTTCAAAGTGCACGATAGGGTTGTTGCTGATGACCTAAGTGCCGGAGAGGATGCTGAGGAAACACCACAGGTTACTGTTCGCCTTCTTGTATCATCAGATCAGATTGGATGTATTATTGGAAAAGGTGGACAGATAGTTCAAACCATACGGACTGACACTGGGGCTCAGATTCGGATTATGAAGGAGAATCATCTGCCTGCTTGTGCATTAAGTAGCGATGAACTTGTGCAGGTATATCACAGTTGTTTTTTCTTGGCCTTTTTTTGGATTCATGTCTTTTTTTGCCATAGAAGTGACATTTAAAGCTTTTTCTATCATTGCTACTTATGATACAGATATCTGGTGAAGCCTCTATTGTGAGAAAAGCACTCTACCAAATAGCAACCCGTCTTCATGATAATCCATCACGGTCACAGCACTTGCTTACTTCCTCCACACCTAATGCTTATCCTTCTGGTGGTTCTATCATGGGTGCAGCTGGTGGTGCACCAATTATGGGTTTGACTCCACTGGTTGGTGCTTATGGTGGGTACAAGGGTGAAAGCGGGGAGTGGCCACGTGGCTTCTATCCAGGTGGTCCAAGGGAGGATGCTTCACCAAAGGAATTTTCTCTTCGTTTGATTTGCCCTACTGCAAACATCGGTGGTGTAATTGGAAAGGGTGGTGCTATAATTAATCAAATTAGGCAGGAAACTGGAGCAGCCGTCAAAGTTGATAGTTCGGCGACAGAGGCAGATGATTGCATAATATCTATTTCATCCAGGGAGGTAACTTCGAGTGATCCGAAGTAAAATCTTTCATGAAGTTATGTAGATCAAAGATAAAGCAATAAATTGGTCTTATGTTATTTATGTATAATTGTATAGGTATTTGAAGACACATTTTCTCCAGCTATCGAGGCGGCATTACGCCTGCAACCCAGGTGTAGCGAGAGAGTTGAAAGAGATTCGGGTCTTATTTCTTTCACCACTCGATTGCTTGTGCCAACCTCTCGGATTGGGTGCCTTATTGGGAAAGGAGGAGCGATAATCACAGAAATCCGTAGAATTACCAAAGCCAACATTCGCATTCTTTCAAAGGAGAACCTTCCAAAAGTTGCCGAAGATGATGATGAGATGGTACAGGTACGTACAAGAATGTAATTTTCAAGAAAAGTTTTATTTGACTTTATCAGATTTGTACATGCAAGTAATGTGTTGGTCTTTCTTCTAAATTAGATTTCAGCAGAACTTGATCTTGCCAAGGACGCACTCTTACAAGTAACCTCACGATTGAGGGCAAATCTTTTTGAAAGAGAAGGCGCGATGTCAACTTTTGTTCCTGTTCTTCCATATCTTCCTGTGGCACCCGATGTGCCTGATGTTCCAAAATATGAAAATAGAGATTCTAAAGGTCATGGACGAGGACATTCGTATTCTGGTGGTGGATATAATGCATCTAATGACTTGCCAGCTAATGATGCATATGGAAGCTATGGTGGCTTACAGGTGAGTGTATATATTAATATATTATTTACTTGTGCAGTGTCAATAAACTATATGTTATATTTGTTTATAGGCATAAGAATAGCTTCAGTCAGCTCACATTTTTTTCCCCGGTTTTTGGTCCATTATCTTCCACTTTCTTTGTTTTGGTTGGATTTGTGTGCTTATAGCCTTGTTTTTTCTGTTCATGTTTATTGGTTTTTTCATACAAGGAAATGAAACCTCACCTTATTGTTACGTTTTCCTTCATTTTTCTCCACAATCTGTATTATGATGATCTTTGTCTATATATTGAATGGCCTATTATGTCAGCTTCAACTTTTCTTTGTTGCGTCATAATTTTCGGTCTCACTTCAGATGCAACCAAAAATGGAGCAGAGATGTCTTTGATCAACAAGTACTTCATCTCTAACATGCCATCTGTATGTTCAATTTCTCTCAGGGGCGCAGTAGCGGTGACGCTTATGGAGCTTATGGTGGTGGTGGCGGCGGCGGCGGCTATTCTTCTGGACGCAGTGGTAGTTCTGGGTAAGTATATGCTTTCGCATTTCATTTATCGGCTTATATGATTCCACCTCCAGATTAGTTAGTTTATGAGGAAATAATCCATCTAGGATATAAAAGATCTCAGTTGACACTTGACAAGCTAACCTGCTGTTGGAAAGTTGGACAAGCTGATGGGTGCACCACAGAAGGTGTCGCATTTAATGATTGCATCATGATCTTCCAATTAGTGCTCTAATTTAGTTTGTTGAAGATATATTTCTCTATCATGTGATTGCCTTAAGTTGCTTACAGAACGAGAACTCCATGCAGTCAAAAGGACTGAAAGGAGGCGTTAGAAAGTATTTTTTTTTTCCTGATTTTATATTATGTGACGGTCACACTATAATTGGTTAACACCTGTCATGTCTGTAAGTTTGAAGATTTTATTGACTGCTATCAAATTTTTTTGCTATGAGTCCGTCATCATTATTATCATCAATCAGATGTAAGAAAGGGAAATTTTACTGCTGGTGATTGTTATATATAATATACTGAAGACCCACATTAGAGGTATTTACATTTTTATAACAGATTGTTGGCTTCTGTTGCAGGGTATCGAGACATAACCCTGTTTCTAGGCGGAGGGATTATGGTTATTGAAGTGTTGATCCGTTTGCGGGCAGGTGAGTGACGATATTCATTTCTTGAGGTTTTGAATTGAGTTACATCTCTTCAGTGATTAATATATACCAAAGTTTATGACAGTCTGTGCAGTAAACCTAGCCTCTCCCATATATGGATCTGATTCTCTTATATTTTAACCTTGTTTCCTTTCCATTCCCTATAAAACAGCTGAGAAACTTGAAGCCCGAAGCCAAGCCAAGCCAAGCCCGCCTCCAACCTATATTGGCGAAGCCTCTGCCTAAACCAGAAGACCAGTTGAACCAGTGTCGGAAAACTTATGGCCCACCTTTCACGCTTTTTACTAAGAGGACCACTATTCGAAGATCTTATTTACTACTACTACTACTACTGATATTCTCCATGTCCTAAAAACTACTTTACCAAGCTTTCATTTCTTGATTTCCAAACAACCTGTGCCTTGATCAATGTTTCCAAGTTCCAAACCTTTGGCAGTTTGTAATGTTCAGTATTTTATTGCATTGTCTCTGAAGCTTTCTGGTAGTTCAACCTTAAAGAAAGGGTATCTGCCACCTCCTGGAACCCCCCCGCCGGACCTGTCCCCCATGGTGGATGGTTGCTTGACCTAGGAAGAGGAAACTATTTTGCCGTGAATGGCATCATCAGTGTTGTAGCATGCATGTGATGATTGTGTATACCCTCCCCCTCCCCCGAGCTGATGAGCAATTTGCATACAAAAACCAAACGAGTCTGGTATATCCCACCCGGAGGTGGGGTCTGGGTAGGGAAAAATGTAAGCATATCCTAAAGAGTAGAGATGGGTGATCAACAAACTGCAATTTTGGAAACTGTTCTGATATTTCTTGGAAGTTGTCATGCAATTTGGTGATCTTTAGCCTGGTTGGCGATAATAGCCGAACTTTGGTCTGTTTACCTACCAAATATCACTCTTCATCTATTAGTGTAGAAAGATCATCTTTTGCATGTAATTGACATATTAGATGTGAGGGGAAGGATCTTGTGAGAAGTGGGTATGAACCCTTGATCACTTCTAATCTCAAGCCCACCCATGATCACACTTGATACAAGGACTGATCCGGTGCATCCAACGGTCAAAACCACTTCTCATGTTAACTTAACTTCTCACCGAAACCCAACCCACTGATATAAAAGGGCATGGTTAGAACTTGTTTGCCCGGTAACATCAGACTGGGACATGATAGGACCTGGTGGAACAAAAATCATGGCAGATGAAGTAAGAATGATATATTACTAAACACCTATGTCAAATTTAAAACCCTCTAGAATTCTTATGCTCACCCATCCAACCTTGGCCAATCATGTCCGCCTACTTAAATACACCCAAACAGAAGAGATGCTAGTCATGACCTTAGTTGCTCTCAGGTAGTGTCTTCCTTGTCGTATTCACCACTCACGACTTTATTTATTTGATAATATATCCTTTTTATATGCTCGTGTTCTGCAAGCATTCTTTCCGCCTTATGCTCGTGAAGGAGGTAGAAATTAGCTTTGGTTTTCGACATGCCTGCATTCCCCCATCTTTTATTGCATATCATGTTTGTTCTATGCTTCAAACTTTTTCCCAAATTTTATTGGTGAATCTGCCCAATAATTCTATAATCCCAGTATCGGGATATCTTTCTTTGGTTAATAACTGGTGTGAGTGGGAAGAGTGCGCATGGCAGTGTGAAGGAAATAAAAATGGAGGAGGATTGATTTGATTGAAGGTTTGTGAAGATGATGGTTAGTTATTGATCGAGTAGAAAATAGTGTATCGTTTTGGGAGCATACTAACAAGATAGATTACTTATAATTTTTTTGGTATGTTACTTTTTTTGGTTATTGATGTTACAATACAGTATTTAAGGATTTGATAAAAAGCAGGTTGAATGTTTGAAGTGAAGATATGCAAGTGTTTGACTTTGATGTATCGTCATAATGTCATTTGGTTTTGTTGTGCATCGGCTGCTATTAATGAGGCTGGGGGGACAGGTTCGTATATATCTTGAGAACCAACTAAAACATGAACTATTCATGATGAATGGTGTCAAAGAGTATTTAGGTGTTATCCTGAATGAACTCTCTTGTGAGCCTCTGCCATGATAATATTCAAGTATTAAGAGCCTGTTTACTGGTAAGCGTTAACCAGCTAGGATATTACTCACTTACCTAACTGTATAACATTATCGGTCATCAAAATTGGTTGTTGGTAAGCGTATTCAACATGGTTAGCGCTTACCTGGTGAGTCTTTTCCACCAGTTATCGAATAAGACTCCCGGTTCTTGTTATGGTTCTTATTGGGTAAGATTTTCTGCTCAATTGGCAAGGATCGTAAGGTAATTGGTAGTAGTGCTTACCGGGATAAGTATCTCCTAAGGAGCTGTTTACTTAAACTCTTACTTGGTAAACGTATTGGTAAAATTGAACACTATCATCTACCATACTGGGTAAGATTTTAGTCATTGTCAGGTTCATTCCGTAAGGTAAATTCACCTGGTAAGCATTTATCGAGTAGGCGTTAAGTAAATGGTCTTTAAGTCTTCATTGTTTTGTTGATTGATGTTGTGAGACGTCGTGGAAAGTATTGAATAAACGTAAAACGAAGAATTGGAAGGGTTTTTCCTCAGGGTTAAGTTCCGGGGAGAATACCGAAAAGAAAACTGAATGGTGATATAATATATTGATGATATAAATAAAACTAGCCATTTTCTAGCAAGAGATTTTCTATTATTTTAAGAAAAGGCAGTTGTAATATTCTTGTCTTTTGGGTCTTTTCTCTTGTTGTTGGTTAAAATTCAATAAAGTTGCTTTAAGTTTGAATTAAGACCTTTCTTAAAAAGTTGACACCTTTAGGCTTTTATCAATCAAGATTGATGCAAAGTGGTCTTTCATTTAAAACTCATGAAGATCTCTTTGTTGAGTAGACATTACTCCTAAAAGCATCTCCAATGGGTAACACTATTTTTTACACCAAATGTTAAAAATAAGTGTAAAAAGTAGTGTAAGATTTAGTGTTACTACTAAATCTTCTCCAATGGGTAACACTATTTTTTACACTAAAAAAGTAGTGTGTAAAATAGTGTGAAAAATAGTGTTACACCAAATTTGGTGTTATACTATTCATCACACTATATTTAGTGTGAAAAATAGTGATCCCATTGAAGATGTGAATAGTAATATTTACACCAAATTTGATGTTTCGTGTAAGATTTAGTGACCCCATTTGATGTTTAGTCTAAGATGTTTAATGGATATAAAGAAATGGGTATATGGCATCATTCCTTCGAATGTCATTGTGTTGGAGATGTGTGAACACTGGTTTAAAAACATTGATCTCGTCAATGAACTAGTCTTAAAGCTTCTATCTCGATCAAACACTTCTAGCCATTGTTGTATTGGTGCTATAGATACGTTTAAAGGTAAATGTGTTTCTTGCGGATAGATGCATGATGGCTGAAGTCGAACTCCAATCATCCATTACTTTAAGATGTACAACTCATTTACTTCTGAAACAAATTATCTAAAATAAACAAAATGAAGATTTTAAGTGATTTTATTTGCTCCAACAACGTTGTCTATAGACCTTTTTCTTTTGAAATATAGAAATATAAAGAGGATAAAAGTCTTTGAATGTAGACTAAACTAAATGTTTGAGATAATTATTTTCATTAATAAAAGCAAATGCATCATTGTTCTTCTATAAATATTTAAAAAAAAAACTTAACTGATTTTTTAATAATATAATTACTGTTAAATTTTGCAAAATTGAAAATTTAATACACCTGAATATAAATTTTCTTTGTAAACTTTGGATTTTTATTTCACTATCCTAAAGAATTTATCAAGACGATGTTGTAGCTGTTATACAAAAAGGAAATTAATTTTTCAAGGTTGGTTTTAACTTTTAGCATTTCTTTTCACTCATTACAGATATAGCTCTAGCCTCTAGGTCCGTAATTTTAAGAAAATGTAATGTTTTTTTTAGACTTAGATAGAAAATGTAAGTTTTTTTACGGATCTATCGTCTACGTAAAAAATGTAAAATTTTAAGGGTTGAAATTGAAAATATTTTTTTGTCTTTTAGCTACACATACCTAGTTTTTGCAAATCTGATGTTAGTTTTGGAAAAATGTGAGAAAATAGTAGAGGTAAAATAACTAAATCATTTAATTTCCCACATAAAAATTCTGTTTACTTGAAAAAAATCAACTCTTTTGAAAATATAGTTTTTTTTAGATAAGGTTTACCTGGGTTTGCCCAGACTACATCCTTGGTAATTTTTACCGATAGCTAAATCATGCTTCCCTGAGATTAATACTCAGTGGCCCCTGGTAATCTGGTTACTAACCCCCGGATTCGAACTTTTGAAAATATAGTTTTTATTTAAATAAGTAAATTTAGATATTACAGTAAAGACAAAAAAAAAGTACACAAAGTGTAGTTGTCATGGGTCACTTTCCTGGGCAGAACCCAAAGCCTGGTAGAAGTTATTCATATATGAAGTAAATTTACCCAACTAACTCCCAATACAACAACAACTCTATGTACCATTATATAATATATATAAATTTGATCTTTTTTACATATGTAGTAATCAAATATTAATAGATGATATAATGACTGTTATTCTGCTAATAATAAAGTATATAATTTTAAAGAAAACACAATAAACATGATTGTAATAACTATTATTTTGTTAATGATGAAAAAAATATATTTGAAAGAAAACGTGAATAACATGATTGGTTAAATGAATCTGACAAATTCTCTTACTTTCAGAGGACGGATGTAGTCTAGAGGGGGCCGTGTATTTCCATATTATAACATGGATCCTTCTTTATTTAAATGGAGAGTACCATGTTGAATTGACAGTTTTACCCTTGTAATATATTACCAATAACATTGATTTTGATGTATATTTACCTATGTCATAAAGTATCATCAACATTGATTTTGAAGAAGATTAGGGGCACGCTTATGAAGACACAAACAAGGCATGTGGATCCGTTAAACCGATTTTTACAAGTAGAATTTTTTTTTTGTGTTTGAACAATTGTTAAACTTTGAGGGGTATTCTGGAAAATTTAAAACGTACAAAGGAAACCAACAAGAAAATTCAAAAAAGTCTTTCAAAATAACCAAGAAGCTCAAAAAAATCATTCAAAATACATAAATTAAGTTAAAAGTTATATAGGATGTTTTACATATCTTTGATCTCTTTAAAGATACATCCATTTAACAAAATCCTGATTCCAAAAGAAAGATAAAATGTCTTAATTACCCATACAAGGTCTTTTTTTTTTTTTTGGGTGTGAATGGAGGGGTGAGGCAGACCCTTGTGGGTGGGGGGTTCTTGTTAGGTCACATCCCCTTCATGAAATCTTATATTAATACACACCATCTACAAATAGTACAATTGGTTAATGCACAAGTAAATTTGTAAGTACCCTATGGATTTTGCCCAAATCTATTACTCCTACAAATCAACACTTTTCCCTTTATAAAGACCCTCAACTATCACACCCCACCCCTCATTGGTCCAATCACTTGTGTTTCTTTCACCATCTCTTCTTTCTTTCATGAGATTGGAAACCATTTGTTTTCTTGAGAGAATCTTGGTTCCTTTCTCCTTTTGGCAACTCCATCTTTCTTGGGGTCTTAGATATCATTAGATTTTTTATTATAAAAAAAACCATCATTCTTAACGGAATTAAAACCCCCCTTTTCAGTAGACCACACCCGTTTTGTTAAGAATTTTTACAAAAAAAAGGATGATTTGTTTCAATAGAAGTGATTCTTAAACATTGGTTGTTTAACGGAGTGGGAAGAAGGGGAGGGGTTCTATTGAGGAGATCAAATGGCACATGTTTTTTTTCATCTAAAAACCTTGCATGTGGGAACAAGGTCCATGTGGTCCAGCCAAGGATGACTTGCCGGAGACCTACACACTTCCTGTTGTTAATTAATAGGTCGGCTGGCAAGTCGTTTTTCGGCTAAACCACTGCCTTATTCTCTCATGCTAGGTTTCTGATGACAGTTGTAAGACATGCCATGAAATCCGCTTCACGTTGGCTGTATCTAGTTACGAGAATAATATCTTGAAGACGATATCTTCACTTTCCAACTACATACATATTTGTGTGTATCGGTGTATATAAACTTATATATTTTCTATCTATATAAATCTTATTAGATCAGTTAGATAAAAGATCTCGGATTATAATTTTTTAACAAAGAAATTAATTTCCTAACAATTTGTTAATACTTCAAATAGTTGTAACAAGGGTTTCTTGGATTTATTCTTGTGTATAACTGTTTGAGAAAATTGTTTTTGATTTATAATTCTACGCACACAAATACACAATATATATATATATATATAGGGGTGAGTTCAAATGTGAACCATTTTTTGGTTGTGAACGTGAGGACAACCGATAGCGTGACACGTGGCGGATGACTAAGCGCCACGTCAACTCCATGGCGGATGACTAGGCGCGATTCATGGGAGGGCATTGAATTAAAGAGGGGGACCACACTCAAAGCCGCCACGTGTCGCGCTCTCGGTTGTCCTCACGTTCACAACAAAAAAGTGGTTCACATTTGAACTTTCCTCTATATATATATATATATAGGTGAAAGTTCAAATACAAACCACTTTTTCATTGTGAACGTGAGGACAACCCAGAGCGCGACACGTGGCAACAAATTTTATGAGACGGCGACTTTTCCCGCGACCTAGTGTTATTCAGTCTGAATAACACTGAATAATAGTGTTATTCAGACTGAATAACACTAGGTCGCGGGCTTTTTGGTTACAAGTCGCGCGTGTCACTCTAAATTTCGGCGACTTAGTGTTATTCAGACTGAATAACGCTATATTCAGTCTGAATAACACTAAGTCGCCGAAATTCAGAGTGACACGTGGCGCGCTCTCGTTTGTCCTCACGTTCACAATGAAAAAGTGGTTTGCAATTGAACCCACGCCTATATATGTATATATGTGTGTGTGTGTATTTAATATATCTATGTAATTTTTAGGAATAATATGATAATTATGTATAGCATGGGATCTTCGTATAAATTGGGAAGGGATTCAAACTGTCACGGTTCTTGAATTGCTACTATTTTCACACAACACTTCTTTTTGTGTATTTTTAAAATCTAATTAACGTAAATATCAATAAAACCACAAACTAATCTTATTCTTGTTACACCAAAAATCCATAACCTACTGTTCTGTTAATCATATTAATTAAACACATAATACAACAACCCATTCTAATAAAAACAAAAATATCACTTCAATTCCATTATATACACATACATAAAAGTTTTCGTGTCACCATCAATGTTACAACATAAAGAGAAATACAAAAACGGATAAATATCTCATCCGGAGGTGCGGATTCATCTTTCGTTAAGATCCTCCATATCTATAGAAATCTTAAATCTTGTTTCCGATGAACAAAGAAAGTGAATTACGATAAACAGAAAGTCAATACTTCAATTTTGTTATACATGTATTATATGATTTTCGATCTACAATCATCAGTATGACATGCTACGACTTAAAAGAAATACAAACAAGATAATTAATACCTCAACTCCGTTATAAATATATTTATGTATGTCTGGATTTTCGATTTCCATGAATATTACAATTTAAAGAAACACAAAAAGATAATTAAAATGGATCCGTATCCCCGTATCCCCACATAGGGATACGGGTCCATCTTTCGTTTAGATCCTCCATATCTTTGGAGAATCTAAACTGGTATTTCCGCCAAAAGGGTAAATTAGACAGGGAGGAAACCTTCACCGACAAATAGCCCGACGATAAGAACCACGAGACCGGTGCCGATACACTGAGTTGGGGACATATATGTCTGTGAATATGCAGACAGTGTGATTCCTGCACCAACAACTCCAATCATCAAAGCTTTCATCTTTTCATTCATCATCTTCTTGTTCTTCGAATTCAATTGACCAGAGGAAAAGTCAACTCAAAGATTTCTGGTAGTAATGGAAAGAAAATATGAAATAATGAGTCAAAAATAGGGGGAGATGTAGATGTAAAACTTAAATCAAGTAAAAGTCAACTGTTGGAAGCCAAGGGGAAGGTTCATTAAGTTATTGAGGGTCATGGTGTGCCCCCTCCAACTTTCCAATGGACAAAGAATATATATTATCTATATTTATATAGCAAAGTGATAAATAAATGAGAAATAAATATGTGATCTTAGACCCGGTCAAGGATTTAATTGGTCAATAATTGCAAGAATTTGATTGGTCAAAATTTATGGTCATGCTAAAAACAGAAGGATAGTTTCGTAACTTTTATAAATAAGCGGCAACGGGCTTATATGTGAACCCATGTGATTCACATATGAACCAACTGATTCGCATATGCACTGGTTAACGGATTCACATTTGAACAAATTAATTGGTTCACATATGAATCTATGGGTTCATATATGAACAAACAGTGCTTCACAATTCACATGTGTTCATATATGTGAATCCGTTAACAGTTCACATGTGAAGTAATTAACGTGATCACATGTACACTTGTTTATCGTCTATTTGTAAAAATTACAGAACTATCCCTCCATCTTCTGCATACCCAGGCGATGAACTATTTGGTGCTTCATAGTTAAAGCTGCAAATTTTGACTAGATGAAAGACTAGAATCACTTCTCTACTTCTCATATATTTAACACTTCTCATTTAAACCTCTCCCTATTTATATATATATAGGGAGGTCATGATAAGATGGCTAAATGTCACGAGATGGTAAAAAAGAAAGGTTCGTATGTGAATCATTGAAAAAATCCATCTAAAGATGCGTATGTACCATAGTGATATCCACAAAACATTGGGAGAAAAGGATTCAAAACTAATCACTAAGCATTAGAATAGCACAGTGAAACATTCGAAAAGGAGTCCATTGAGTTTATTCAAAAAGCTAGGTTATAACACACATTTGCTCAGTTGTATCAACACAATGCAATTATATCATGAACGATTTCGTTACCTTTTCCACTTAGCGTATCGAACCACGCTGTCTCCCGCCCGCCGTTTGCGGTTTTGAGTCGAACAAGAAACGCATGAGCGTTTCTCGATCATCGTCGTTATCATCATCGGCGTCAATTAAGCTACTCGCAGCCTCTTTCCTCACTCCTCTGTCATCCATCACCTTCCTCAACCTCTCGGCTCCATCCCACTCGCCTCGTGAAGCGTATATGTTTGAAAGCAGCACGTAATCACCACTCTCACCCCGTCTTAACTTTAACAACTCCTCATTCGCACGTCTGCCCAACTCAACGTCGTTATGAACCCGACACGATCCCAGCAAAGTACGCCAAATGATCGCGTTTGGCTCGACCTCCATCTCGCCCACAAACTCAAACGCTTCGGTTAACAATCCCGCACGGCCGAGAAGATCCACCATGCACCCGTAATGCCTCACGTTTGGCTCGATATTGTAACGGGTTTTCATGAGATTGAAATACTCTCGACCCTCGTTAACTCTCCCCGCGTGGCTGCAAGCGACTAACACCCCAACAAAAGTGATATCGTTTGGTTTAATTTTTAATTTACGCATTTGTTTAAAGATACGAATAGCGTCGTTTGAGTGACCGTGGAACGCTAATCCTCCGATTATCGAGTTCCAAGTGGTTACGACTTTTTCCTTCATACCGTTGAAGATTTCGAGTGATTTCTTGATGTTTCCACATTTCGCGTACATGTCTATCAGTGCGTTTCCAAGTAAGATGCTCAATTCTCCTCCGCCCAAATCCAAAACCGATCGATGGATCTTTTCGCCGACGTCCAAGTCACCGGAATCCGTGCAGGCCGACACGAGGCTCAGCATCGTCACCTCGTCGGGCCATTCTCCCAAACTCCGCATCTCGTCAAACATCTCCAGCGCCCGCTTGTGCGATCCGCAGCTCACGTATCCCGCGATCATCGCGTTCCACGTCACGATATCGCGTTCCGGCACCTGGTCAAACAAAAGCCTCGCGCTCTCCATCTCCCTCGCTTCGCATAGCCCGTGATCATCACGTTCCAAGAAACCAAATCCTTCTCAGGCATTTCATCGAACACCTTCCGTGCCATAACCAAGTTCCCTCTCCTCGCGTACCCGGCCGTCAAAGCCGACCACGCCACGACTTGGGTCTTAGCAGAAGAATCAAACAAAGCGCTAGCTACCTCTATATCGCCCACATTAGCGTGAAAATAGATAAGCGTGTTCTTCGCAAACGTATTCCCTTCGAACCCATGTTTCGTAATCTTTCCATGAACGGCAGAACCAACGTCAGCCCACGAAAGCTTGGTGCAGGCCTTAAGCACGAAGGGGAACGTGTAACGATCGGGCCGAATACCCATTTTATCCATCCGGGTGTAGAGCGAAACGGCCTTAGAAGGGTTGGGGCTTTGAGCTGAGCCTCTAAGCATGGTGTTCCACATGAAGAGGTCTGGTTGGGTAATTTCGTCGAACACCTGGTGTGCATAGCTGATTCCGGAAGGTATGACCAAAGCCGAGACGTAGATGAGTTCTCTGAGGTTGAATCGATTGGTGTTGAAGCCATTGATGATCATGGAAGCATGGATTTGTTTGAGTTTTTTGAAGGTGGTGCATTTGCGCCATAGATTTGAACGTTGGTGGAAATTGGGGATTTTGTCGTTGGTTTGCCTTCGGATCATCAATTCTTGTTTGAAGTGGGCTGTTCTTTGTACCTTTTTATTTATTTATTTATAGGCCCATATAAGGCCCAATAGTTATTGGATTCTTTAATAAAATAAATTTAAATACAAAAAGTTAAATATCATAATAAGAGTGTAAGAAAGAAAAGATTCATATGTGAATTATTTTATAAAAAATATGAATTTATTATTTGAAGATAACTATGTAAACTGATGATATGGATTATTCTTATGGATGTATATGTATTATGTATATGTTTAAAATGGGGGTTTTCGATTATTCATGTACATTCTTTAAACTTTTCTTCTTCTTTTATGAAATTTATGTGGGGTTTGATTCACATGTTGGAATCTGTCAAAGGAATTAAAACAAAATTTAATCATGTTTGATTCACATGTTGATAGGGATTAAAATGAAATATGTTGATATGTATGTATTCTTTGTTGAATATAATAGTCATGGCGGGGTGGAGGTGTAATGGGGTGTGTGTGGTGTGGGGTGTGTGGGGGGGGGGGGGGGGGATGGGTTGTGGATGGTGGCGAGGGGTGGTGGGGGATGGTTGTAGATGGTGGCGGTGGTGTGACATGACTGCGATAGTGGTGGTGGTGCTCAAGGCAACAACAGTAAGGTTGTTGATGGTGACAACGACAGTTGGTGGAGAGGGTGACGATGATGATAACCATCATGGTGGGGTGTAACTAGATTAATACAATGTCAATATGTCATAGTAGTATTTCTAGAAAGATGGAATAATAGAGAATCGAATTCCTAACTAGAACCTAAGGAATTTACGTTCCATCATATTTGGACTTTAAACTCCTTAGTAAAACTCAAAAAATGAAACAAATGTGTGGATGGAAGTGATCATTTTTTTTGAATTTTGTTGTATTCTAGAGAACCAACCACCATCTTGGGGGTGTTTGGTTAGGACTTAGGCGAATGGAATTTCATGGAAGTCGAATTCATCAAAGGAATCTGACTTTAAAGGAAAAGAATTGGAATTTAACAACGCATTTTGTTGGTAGGAATTCAAATAAAATTTCTCGAAAAAAACTTAAATCTCAATCTTCATTTGTGGAAGGATGGGAGTGGCATATGTGAGAACGATATTAGTGACATGGTGATATTGATAATTGAAGGTGGGGATAGGTGGGTGTGGGTGGAGGTTGGGATGACAATATCAGTAGCCTAATGGTGAGGGAGAACCCTTGCACTTTCCCCCTACACCCCACCCCTCGTTTGAAATCTTTTGAATTTTGCGAATCAAACAACACCTTAGTCTTTTTATCTGAACAAACAAACAAACACACACACACACATACACATTATAGGGGAAAGTTTAAATAGACCTTAGTCTTTTTACAGATAGATTCATATATGAATTGTGTGTTCGTGTATGAAGGTATAGTTCATATATGAATCGGTTAAAAATAGTTAATATGTGAATTACACACGTTCATGTATGAATGTATAGTTCATATATGAATTGATTAAATATAGTTAATATGCGAATTATACGTTCATGTATGAACGTATAATTCATATATGAATAAGTTAAAAATAGTTAATATGTGAATTAAATAGATTAATATATGAACGTATATGAATTACATAGGTTCATGTATGAACGTATATTTCATATATGAATCAGTTAAAAATAGTTAGTGAATTACACAGGTTCATATATGAATGTATAGTTCATATATAGACTCGTTTTAGGCCTATTTGTTATAGTTACGAAATTACCCCTCAATGTTGTGCGTATTTATGAATTTTGACCAGCCAAAGATTGCAACTTTGATCGGTCGAAGCCGCAATCTTTGACTATTCACCCTTGATTTTAGCCGTATGGAGTGCTAAGATCACCTCTTACTTTACATTTTTACCACTTTTCATTTTAACCAACCACATATATATATATATATATATAGAGAGAGAGAGAGAGGGGAAAGTTCAAATGTGAACTCAATTTTGGTTGTGAACATGAGGACGAATCGCAACCACTCATCC
The DNA here is from genome assembly GCA_030169165.1 of Centaurea solstitialis. Lineage (NCBI taxonomy): Eukaryota > Viridiplantae > Streptophyta > Magnoliopsida > Asterales > Asteraceae > Centaurea > Centaurea solstitialis. The sequence goes on from CM058041.1 coordinate 68,880,196, forward strand.
GGTCAATAAAGGCGGCTTTGACTGGATCCCCTCTTTTAATAACCTCCACCCTCCCATGATTCGCGTCAATCATCCGTGATCGCATCCACCGTAACCGAAGATGTGTAGCTGTTCACATTTGAACTTTCCTATCTCCCTCTCTCTCTCTCTATGTGTGTGTGTGTGTGTGTGTGTGTGTGTGGATGTTCAAACGAGAACCCTTTCTATTTGCGAGAATGTCAGAATGGTTGTGGGCCTCCAACTTAATTAATCCATATTTTCTAATTAACTGGTTCCCTCCATTAGCTTTTACCATATTTTTTCATTTGTTTTGTGGTCACGAATGTAGAAGAGATTTACCCGACTAAGGATGCGGAGTCTTGGATGACTCAAAGTGGAGTTGTCACGTTGTCCTCAAAACGATATCACATCGTTATCACAGCGATATAGTGTCATTTTGTTTGAATAATTGCATTACCATTGTCAATTGATTTATTCCACCGTTCTAAAAAAACTTGCCTTGCAACCGTCATGGCGCGCCATGGCTTCAAGGCTTGGGTCTCACGCTACGTTAAGCTCGGGGCACGCCATGACCTACTGCGCAGTTCTTCTAATGCGAAATTTGATTTTTCTTTTCATTTTCAAGGTTTTATTTGCATGTTTTTAGTATATAACTTAATTCTAACTTATTTATTCTTGTTAACTTATTGAATGACAGTACAAAATATATAATCTTATATATAATAATTTATATGAACTAGAAATTTCACGCCATAAGTCACGCCTTAGAAATGCCATGGCTTCGCCATGGCTCCTAAGGCTTGAGGCTTGGCCTCGCCGCTACGTCAAGTCTCACGCCATTTAGAACCTTGATTTATTCTTTTTATGGGTTAATTAATTTGGAAGTCCATAACCATTCTTGCAAATAAAAAGGGTTCTTGTTTTAACTATTTCCTATATATAATCTAGTGTATCTGTAGAGATGTAAAAACGACAACCCTAGATAAAGAGAAAATAAAAATTAAGCATACACGTAAACTGGTGGGATGGGCGACTCAATATAGGGTGGGGCTTATGGTAGTAGTAGGATAGGGGTGGGTGAAATATATAATGATTTATGAACCAAATAACACTTTAGTCTTCTAATCAACATCATACTTTCTTTTTTATATCGATTTTACTTGACATTGACTCATTATTTAGGTATTAAATAGTTTTTTGAAATTGATATTCATATAATTTTAATTTAAGTAACTGCAGGTAGTTAGTCATAATAATCTGGTGTTGGATGATTAAGTGGTCAGAATAATTAAGAGACTCTTATGATACGATGCAAAATGAAATACGTTTGTTAGGTAATTGTTGAGCATGAAATCAGGACTCTGAATGGTTAAGAGACATCCAGGATACTAAATCATTCAGAGAGTTTTGGAACCATTAAAAGGCGGTCCATTTTTTTTTATCAAACATGATTCACCTCTAACGATTCAGAGACTGCCTCTTAATGAAACTATTAAGAGGTAAACGAACACCACCTTATACTATTTTATAAGATATGTGGCCATGATTCATGAGAGATTTTACTGTTATCGTAAGGCTGTGAGATTACTTTTGAAATCCTTTAGGCTATAATGAGCGTCTAACACACACACACACACACACATACACACATGCACGCGTACACACGCACATGCACACATGCACACACACGCGCACACACACATACACACGAGCGCGCGCACACACACACACACACACATGCGCGCACACACGCACGCGCACACACGCACACGCACACGCACCTACACGCATGCACACACACGCACACGCGCGCACACACACATATAGAAGTTCAGATGTAAACTCATCTTTAATTATGACGTGATCGTCATTAAAATCGCGCCACGTGGCAATCTGAATCGGCACCTAAGCTTCAGTATGGATATCATGCACTCTGACGCGCGCGCATGTAGATTGAATAAAACTTAGGCGCAGTCACTCTGAATCGTGTGTCTAAGCTTTATTCAGGCTAAATAAAGCTTTTATTCAATCTGAATAATACATGAATATTGTCAAGTGACATGATACTAGTGGTCCTCTCATTTACAATGAAAGATGAGTTCATATTTGAACCAGACCCTATATATGTAGGGCAACCAAGACTGCACCACGTGACATATTCAGTTTGAATAATTATGTATTATTAAGACCGAATAATACAACATTTAGTATTATTCAAACTAAATAATATTTAGTTTGAATAATAGTGAATGTTATTTAATTTGAATAACACTGAATGTTGTATTATTCAGTCTGAATAATACATGATTATTCAGACTAAATATGTCACGTGTCGTTCTCGTTTGTCCTCACATTTATAATAAAATTTGTGTTCGCAACCGAACTTTCGTCTTTCTTTATATATAAATCCATATTCTTGATTAATGAAAGCATATTGAAAAGACAAAGAGAAAGGTGTAGGATTACATCTTAGAAACTACGTTATATAAATCAATGTAGAATATCTAACAACCAAATTGATGGTTATGAACCCTTTAAAAATTAACAAAAATACATAATTAATTGCAAAACATATCGTCCACAACCTACTTAGCATAAGTGTATTCAATGGTGTAATGCCCAAATCCCAATATATATATATATAATATCAACATTCTAGTGATCTAACGTAGCGGAATTAATTATAAATCTCAAAACTTGGCATTCAAGTCCAATACAATAATCCAACGATGACAAAATCTAAATGTAATGTCAGTGGAACAACCCTCCACAGCTGAGATAAGTTAAAGCTAATGACCATCTAACGGATATCCAAACCTGAACTCTCGTCTAACTTTAAACCTTCTCATTTCCCTTCAAGGATCCTTCTCTACGAACTTTCCTTGAAAATGTTTTGGAAGCGAGGGTTAGACCATAAGGTCTAGTGAATTCCCTCAAAAACGGTTTTATCAAAAAAACGGCCTGCTGGCCCAATTATAAACACAATTTCTTATAAAGGTTTGGCCCGCTAGCCCAAGTACAAACACATTACCGGTGGTGCATTGTGGACAAAGAAACCGTCACCTCGTGAAGAATCCCAGGTCCATCCAACACCCAGTAAATACCACATAGTGGCAGGCCCATTCGGTAACCATTTAAGGATGCACGAAACAGATTCATGCACCCACCACTCTCAAAACTCCCAAGGAACACACACCGTCCCTTGGTACACGATGTCCACTTTGCAACTCAGCCCACACACCAACATATAACCGTTAATTACAAGCATGCTTATAATATACAGGATACAAAGCAATTTATCAAATACCGCCATGAGTTCACAACAGTTTAGTAAAACATTTTCAGTTTATCAAATACCGTCATCAGTTCACAACAGTTTAGTAAAACATTTTCAGTTTATCAAATACCGTCATCAGTTCACAACAACTTAGTAAAACATTTTCAGTTTATCAAATACCGTCATCAGTTTACAACAGTTCAGTAAAATATTTTCAGTTAATCAAAAGAGCTTGGCAAGGGAACTCACCTGGTTCTAGTCCAAGCTCACAATCGTCACACTCTAATTGAATCAACACGTGACCTATGATACCAACTCACCGCAACCTTACTTAAGCTTACGTCGTCGACCTATATGCCGACCAAAACTGACATTGCATCTACTCGGATTTTCTTGAATACACTATTTATCTCAAAACACTATTCATGTCGGAAAGTTTGGAATGGCAAGCAAGAAATGAGAAAAGCCGCGACACAAGAACGGTGGACCTACTCGGCTTCACAAACCAAATCGAGCCGGATTATGGACCCACTCGGGTTCACAGACCAAATCCGAGTCGGATTATGGACCCACTCGGGTTCACATACCATCAAGAACAAAATCAAATCTTAAGATCAAAAACCTTAAATCAAAACTCAAAATCAAGAAACAAAAATCAAAGTTTAATGATACACACCCTAACAAAGATGAAACCCAAATTCAAAATGTATACCCAGAATTCAAAAATTGTATTTACCAAAAACCCTAAGAACCAAACCCTAACAAAGATGAAATCAGATTAAAAAACCTTAATCGAAACCAAACTCTAAAAACCAAGAACCCTAAAAACTAAACCTTAACAAAGAATTGAATATACCTCTTTGATGCATACTAGACTTGTTCAAAACGAAACCACCAAGATGCAAGAATCGTTAGGGTTTCTGGGTTCTGGGTTCGACGATCGTTTAGGGTTCATCATCGATCTGGGAATTGGACCTTCTATACATCGATCTGGGTTCTGGATTCGATCTGGGAATCGTCTCAAACCAGATCTGGGTTTCATCATCGATTTGGGTTCGACGGTGAGTCGCCGGTGGTGACGAATGAAGATGGCCGGCGATTGGTGGCTAGGGAAGGATGGTGGTGGCGACGTTTTGGTAGCGGAGGCCGGCGGTGACGGTAGCGCTGTTGGTAGCGGTGGTCGGCGGTGGTAACGATTCAGGCGACGACGGCCGGTGGTGGTGACAATACAGGAGACGAAGGTCGGTGGTGGTGAAGACGTTGGTGGTGATGGTGGTGACGATGAAGACGACCGCCGGTGCCAACGACTTCTTCTGGTTTTCAATACACTCTGGTGAACATAACCCATGTATAATTAGCCCTTGTGAAGCCTTCCTCCCTCATTATCAGTGTTCAGAAAACTGAGAAAAAGAAAGAGAACGAGAGAGAGAGAGATCGAGAAAGAGAAGGGAGAAAAGTATAAGGGGGAAACGATTGAAGGTTCGTTGTGTGTTGATTTGTGATCGTTTTGCTATCAATTGCGTAAGGTATAATCCCCGTCCTCTTTTCTTTGCGTTTTGTTTCGTTAGGGTTTAGATTGTGGTTTTGATTGTTGATAATAAGCGTATTGTGGTCGAATTAATCATTGGTAATTGATAGTAATCGACCCTAGTAGCGTAGAAACAATTTTGGTGGTTTACGATGATCGGACAATCGAGTTTTGGGGCTGAAATCGAAGCAGATCGCGGATTGGGTGCGACAGGGGCATTCCCGCGACTTCTCCCGCAACCTGAAGTCGCGAGGAAGCTCGCGCAACCCCCTCTGTCCATTTTTCAATTTTTTGATGTTTGTCGTTTTTGGGTTTTGGCTTCGGGCTACTGTTGGGGATGTTATAGGATGGCGATAGATGAATTTTGAGGGCTAATGGACTAGTTTAGCGAGGTCTAAGACCCTCGTTTCGCTATTATTTTTGGTACCCTTTGTGTGGGTGTTTGATGAAGTCTTTGCTTGATTTGTTTAGGTGAGCTAACGCTTAAGCGTGTGGATATCAAGAGAGACACTAAGCTACATTCAGGTGAGTTGCACTATGTGTGTTGTGCACTATTATATGTATATGTATGCATGATAGTGTCGTGTAAAGGGAACCGCATGCCCTTGATGAGTTGCGGGGGCGGACTCGCGTCCAAAGCTGGCGAGGTATGAGGGATTCCACATTCCCTTGATGAGTTGTGGGGGCAGACCCGTGTCCTAAGCTGGCGGGATGTTTATTTGTCATTCTCATGAGAATTAGATGTTAATGTTTGGTCTATTGCATTGTATATGGTGATGCTATATTGTGTTACGGATGTGGTTTGGTACCTATTATGGTACATGTGCATGTGATGGTGTATGATATACATGGTGTCTGCTCACTAAGCGTTTTCGCTTACCCTTTAGTTGTTCCCCTTTTTTCTCAGGTTCTGGTTCGGGTGTGGACAAAGGCAAGGCCCCGCTTTAACGCCAGCGATACGGACAGTTCCGGCCAACTCTTTTGGGAATTTGGATTAAAAACTTGAATTTCTCATTTCCGTTATGTTTTAATTAGTTGACAAACTATAAGGATAAATAATGTTTTCTGTGGATTCTTTTGATACTTAAATGATGCTTCTTCTTGTATTTAATGCGACTTTAAATGATTAAAGTTTTTCCTTTTAAAAAATTTATTGTATTTGGGTTTTCAAAAATATGGTGTTACACTTCTTCTCTGCCTTCTTCCAGAATACGCACACACACTCAAACTGATAAATTTGGTTGCCCTAAATGGCAAAATGTATAGGTCACCCCTTTAAATACCATGGGCCAAAGCCCAAGCCCATCTTAATCTATACTCAAAATAGCCTAAGCCCACCATCATTTACTAATTATTCTTGAAAGTCATGTTTGGTCCCCAACATATAAAAGATTTTCAAAATGGATCCCATTCGTTAAATAAATTTGAATAATTACACGCCCCCTTAAATCCCGGTTATTACAAATGAAAATAAATTCATAAAGTAAATAGATTGTTCAACCTATTAATATAATAAAATACTTTATAAAGTTGATAACTACAAAAAGAAAAAACAAAAGTAAACTACGAATTTTGTTCTTGTGGTTTGATCTTATAACTATTTTTGTTCATGTGGTTTAAAAACTGTCTTTTCGTCTTTATGGTTCCAATTTGCTTTAATTTTCGTCACTGCCTCTAACTCTGTTTACATAAGGTGTTAAAATGTCAAAAATACATAGTTGAAAAGTTACATATTCAGTCCTTATAGTTAGTAGAGTTTATATATTTATCCTTAAATTTCAAAAAATTTAAAAACTATATATTGAGTTTTTCTTTTTTAGTTTTTTATTATTTCTTTATTTTATTTCATAATTATATGTATACACATTTTTTAAAAAACTATTTATATTCACATATATAGCATAATTTTTTTTCTTTTGTAGTTTTTTATTATTCTTTTTAATATATCTATATTGTATATATATACACAACATTATATATGTATGCTTTTCTTTTAATTTAATTAGTAAACATTAAAATTAATTAATAAAAAATAAAGTATAAATGAGTATACGGATTAGTATGAGTAAAATATATTTAATAAAAACAACCGGCTGATGTAAAATAAAACTAATTTTTTTACGAGTAATATTAAACTTTTCAAATGATAAATTTAAAATAAGAAAAAATTAATAATTTTTTTATTTATTGATTTATTTAAGACTTCTATTACTATACAAAAATAAGTAAAACTATTAATTTTTATTTATTAGTGTGAGTATAGCGTATTTAAAATAAGTAATATTTTTATTAAAATAAGTAAAACTATTTTACTTATTTTAAACTATCATTTGAAAAGTTTAACATTACTTGTGAAAAAAAATAATTTTATTTTATACCAACCGGTTGTTTTATTAAATACGTTTTACTTACACTAATCCATATACTCATTTATACTTTATTTTTTATTAATTAATTTTAGTATTTAATTTTTAATGTTTAAATTATAAACACACATATATATGCTATATATGTGTATATATATATATAGTCTTTAAAAAAATTGTATACATATAGTATAGAAATAATAAAAAACTAAAAAAAGAAAAAAACCAAATAGATAAGTTTTAAGTTTTTTGAAATTTAAGAATATATATTTATAACTCTACAAACTACAAGAACTGAATAGGTAACTTTTCAAAAAAAAAAATTGGATATTTTAACACCTTTTGTTAACAGAGTTAGAGATATGAATAAAAATAAAAGCAAATTAGAACTACAAAAACGAAAAAGAAAAACAGTTTTTAAACCACATAAACAAAAATAATTAGAACTACAAAAACGAAAAAAAAAATAGTTTTTAAACCACATAAACAAAAATAATTATGATCTATCAAACCAGATGAACGAAAACCATAGTTTACTCAAGAAAAAAACTTTGTTCTCTTTAAAGTTTAAACCACACAAGTTCATTATACAAAATCGGAAGAGACGAAACAAAATGTTAGGTTGCAACATGAGTGCATTTTTATATTAATATTACAAGCAATAAAATTTTTCAACTTTTATAATAATCAATGTCAAAATCCTTTTATTTCAAAAAGAAAATGCCAAAATTGTGCAATAAGGTTATGTTGATGGAAAATCAAATGATTGAGAATCATTGGCCCATTAAAACACCACAATGAATAAAATATTTTATATAAAGTATTTGTACTGTATATACATAGAAATTAAGTCGTAGTCTCAATCTCATATTCAATGAAAGTCTCCGCCGTATCTGATCCCCTTAATCTTTCTATTCGAAGTGAGTCAGGCGGCCAAGCCTTTAATCCTGATAAAAGATCTTGATAAAAAAAAATAGTTTTCCCACCCCAAAATATCCCTATTAGAATTTTAAATACTATAATTTTTACGGAATATTTTGTGAGGTTTATTTAGTTTAGTTAAGAATAAAGAAAAAAAAGTTTAGTTAAGAATAATAATTTTAAGTGTTAGGGGTTTTTGGTTTGTTGGAACCCGCCGGAATTTGATGGAAATGGAATGGTCAATTCCATTGACCAAATTCCATCATGCTGTTTGGTTGCTTAAGGAATGGAATTGAATTCCATGAATTCTTCCACTTGTGGATTTGGTCATTCATTCTCAAATGAGATGGAATTGAATTTCACTTCTTCCAATATTTTGTTAATGACAAAAATGCCCTCATCCGACCACCATCAGCCACCACCACCGCCACCGGCAACCACCACCACCTCCGACCACCACCGCTTCTGGCCACCATTAGCCACCGACCACCACCGCCTTTGACAACCACCGCCATCGGCCACCACCGCCTCCAACAACCATTGGGCACCATCGCCTCCGGCAACCAGCGCCACCGACCACTACCGGAAACCACCACCTCTGGCCACCACTACCGTTCAACATTATTAATGGTATTTTATTAATATTTTAAAAATAAAAATAAAATGGTATTTTGGTCATTTGTCATCATTTCATTCCAATTCCAAAGCTACATTTTGTTAACCAAACAGACAGATTCCAATTCGTTTAACATATTCCATTTCATTTCATGTCAACCAAACATCTAGTCAAACCCGATAACATTCCATTCCATTCCTTCCAGATTCCAATTCCTTTGACAGATTCCATTCCTTCAGAAATCATACTGCAAACCAAACGCCTCCTTAGTATTTACACGTATACAATAAGTACAACTCACATAATTCAACACGATATATATCTTGTTTTATTCTTTGTGTTTGTTTATTCTATAATATAATTTTATATGATTTTAAGAGAACAACAAGGTTTGATATTAATTTTTTTTAACGGCAACTTAATTTGTTTGTTAGTATACACCTCAGTTAGAAACGCATATGTCCAGGTTCGAACCTGAGACTTCTACTGCAAGAGGGAGACCCTCTACCAACCAGACACATTTGATGATCATATAAATTAATATATATATATATATATATGTGTGTGTGTGTGTGTGTGTATATATATCGGTATTAGTATCAAACTAACAATTTATATAATTTTCTAAATTTCAGTTGTTATTACAACTAAATTTTAGTTTAATAGTGATGAAATTTAACTTCAATAGATTCTCTATTTGTGATATCAAGGCAAATTGTATTATTAAAATATCATATAATTTTATCATAGATTCACTTGTTAAAATAAACTTTAGAGTAAATTACATATTGGGTCTCTATGGTTTACACTATATTGCACTGTTGGTCCCTATTTTGAAATACTTATGGTAAAGGTCCTGTCGTTTACATTATATTGCACCGTTGGTCCCTAAATCTAACTGCATGTGAAATCAGTCTGCAAAGCATACAGACTAATAGTGCAACATATTGTAAATCATAGGGACCAACATTGAATATAGTGTAAACCATAGGGACTAATAGTGCAATATAATGTAAACCACATGGACATTTTCCATAATTATTTTAAAAAGAGACCAATAGTGCAATATAATGTACACCATATGGACCTTTTCCATAATTGTTTTAAAATAAGGATCAACAGTACAATGTAGTGTAAACCATAGGAACCAAATATGTGATTTACTCTAAACTTTATAAAAAATAGAGTAAACTAAAATTTTTTGGTCCCTGAGGTTCATATAAACCACAAAATTGGTCCCAGAACTTCAAAAATTAACACCGAACGTCCCTGAGGTTCATGTTTTGCTTTGGATTTGGTACATGCTCACTAACCCCGTTAGTGACTTAGTTAAGTCAGGGTAACTTTATTCAAAATAAAAGAAGAAGGCTAAAATGTAATTCTTTCTTTTATCTCTCTCGTTGTTAACACAAACGCATCACTGACCAACTTTGACGCCGACACCATCCTCCGGATGTTTTCTCCGGCGTCGGCGTCGACGCCTCCAATCAGCGCTCTCTCTACCACCCCTTCCCTCTTTTTTCCGACGAGCTCCACCTCACCCACCCCTTCCCTCTTTTTCCATTTTTAGATTTAGTATGGTTTTTTGATTTGACATAGTTTTTGAGAAATTGATAGGGTGTTTGGGAACTTTTTTCTATGCTTATTCCAGATCTATAGTGGATTGGTTTCAATTATGATCTTGATAGGGTGTTTGGGATCTTTTTTCTATGCTTATTCCAGATCTATAGTGGATTAGTTTCAATTATGATCTTGATAGGGTGTTTAGGTGTTTCGATTTATCAGATTTTCTCGTTTTCGATTTCTAGATCTATAACTGATAGGGTGTTCTTGATAGGGTGTTTGGGTTTTGATTCCATTCGTGGTATAGTGGTGGTTGTGGTGGTCGTTTAGTGGCGGCTGCAGTGGTGGTAGTTTTGTGGTGGTGGTGGTTTGGAGGAGGTGGCTTTGGTGGTGGTGGTGGTTTGGAGATGGGGGTTGTGGTGGTGGTGGTTGTCTCGATGCCGGAGTCGTAGGTAGATACCGGAGACGTAGGGTTGGTTACGCTGTTGGTATGGACGAAGATGTGGCCGACGACAAATTCGTTCCCTAAGAGAGAGAGATGAGAGATGAGAAAGAATTACATTTTGAACCTTCTTCTTTCATTTTAGAAAAAAATCCCCTCATTTAACTGAGTTACTAACGGAGTTAGTGAGGAGGGACTTGATCTAAAGCAAAACTTGAACCTCAGGGACGTTCAGTATACTTTTTGAAGTTCAAGGACCAATTTCGTTGGTTTATGTAAATCTTAGGGACCAAATTTGTGTTTACTCTAAAAAATAATAATACTTCAATCTTATTGGTGAAAATAAATAAATTGGTGAACTACACATGCCGTCATTGAGGTTTTCTCAAATTTTGGATTAGGTCCGTAAAATAAATTATTTACACTGTTAGTTCATAACTTTATGTGCTCTAAACTTTAACAATGTTAATAATGTTTTATCTGCTCTAAAATTAAATTGATTCACGATTTTTTATTAAAAAAATACTTTGTATATTCGATCACAAATCAAATTTATTAAATATTAAATAAATGTTTTTACATTATCTAAAAACTATTAAATTCATACGAAACCTTAGCCTTAAAAAATCTCGAATTTTGAAAAATTAAAGGAATTCAAGGTAAATCTACAAATCTTTTGGTTAGGAAAATTAGAATATGCAATAAAAAATATTGAAAATTAAGTTTTTGGTGTAATGTAAACCTAAATTTGTTACAGTAACTTCTTTTTGATTATTTAAACAATCAATGATCTTTTTAATATCAAGTTATAACTTTTATTTTGTTATTATTTTATTATTCATAATTTGACTATAATATTAATATTTCATGTTAACTTAACTTTATTTCATTTTTTATTCATATTTCAATCATTAATTCGAAAGAGATGTCTTTTGTCTTGATGTCTTTAGTTTTTCTAAACTTGAAGATTTGTAACGTTAAAGTTTTTTTTTATGAACTTAATACTTTTTAAATAATATAAAAATATTTATTTAATATTAAATTTATTTGTGATTGGATGTATAAAATATTTCTCTAATATAAAGTAAAAGGCAAAACGTGAAGCATTTAAACTTTGAAGCAAATTGTATTTTTATTTCTTATATATAGTTTGTTTCAAGATAGGTTAATTTTTTATAAGGTTGCTAAATAATATAGTTAAGTGGAGAGGTTATGGGTGTTATGAAAAACAAAAACTAGGAATGACTAGTGTAGATAGCTTATTTTTAGGACAAATCAAAATTTGAGTAAACAACAAGGACCATTCACTCTAAATAAAAAAAATTCTATCACCTCATACTAAATTTGAAAAAATTATCTAAAATTGTGATTTTTTTTATTGGTTTCTCTATCGTAGAGAACTTTATAGAAAAGTCATTTGAGCAATATATAAAACAGTAACTTTCATTTTTTCTTTATTTTAGAGAAGGAAGCTTTAAGTATTATGTAATATCTCAACGATTATCCTAATTATGTTAAAATTTTTATATTTGAAATGAGTTAGACATGTGATAAACATACGATTGGGACCATGGTCAAAAAATTATTAAACCATAAAGACCAAATCCACAATTCACTTTTATTTAAAATCTTTAATTTTAAGTAGTAATGTAATAAATATTTATAAACTTTTTTTTGAATGGCAGGAAAAAAAAGTTTATAAATATATTGATAATTTTTTTAAGAGTTACATTAAATGTTATATATATAATACAATATAGATTCATTTTAAGTGGTTTTGTGGTTGAATTTTTCAAAAGAAATATAATAATTGATTTAAAAATTACTAATTTTTTTTATTGACACTCTTATTGTGTTATTGTGACACCATGGGTGTTAACATATAGGGTTTGATGTGAACATAGAGTCCACACATCATGAGAAACGTTGTTATATAAATAATAAAATGATTAAAATAAAATCATTAAAAAATATGCTTGATAACAACGTGGCAATATTAAAAAAACAATCATTTTGTCATATTTGAGAATACATATCCAAACCATTTCTCCCAAAATTTTATATTGTTTTCTAGTACAAACAAATTTATAAAAAACCTTTAATTTTAAAAAATTTACTTGAAACTTAGATATATACAAAAATAAACTATTTTTTATTCATTCTTGTTAATGAAAGAATTATTTTCGTTTTACAATTTAAAAAACTATATTGAGATAATAAATTCAAAAATATTTAAATGATATAATGCGAGTTAAAATCTATAAAATAGATAAGAGAAATTAATTATCTTACCAATTTAAAAATACATTTAATACTTTTTAGCCAATTTTTTTTCTAAAATTTACCAAATAGCAATCAAATCAGCTTATACGAAATCCTCCCTGGCAGAATTTAAATACATCTTTGTTTTGGAGAGGATTTTTAATCCAAAATCCTCTCTAAAACTCAAAATCCTCGCTAATAAAATTAAAACACAACTGCTCTAAAAATCCAAAATCCTCTCTAATTTCTGACTTCACAAAATCCACTCTAATTATTTTTAAACAAATCCGCTCGGGGAGTATTTCGTGTGGACGGATTTCATACAATTATGGCCGGGGATTGAGTTTTATTACTGGAAAAGAGTAAATTCATTCTGAAGGGAATTATTTGTGCGGATTTAATGACTATTTTGTGATTTTTTGGAAAAAAATAGTTAAGAGATGCTAAATATATTTTTAAATAACTAAAATAACTAACTTTTTAATAAATAATCTATTTAGTTGGATGTAAATGTGTTAAAAGATTTTAAACATGTTTCTCGTTTTTTAAAATTTATTGAGATATAATGCTCTCAATGACAAACGAAACCAATCATAAAATTTAGTTGTACTTTATATAATAGGCTTTACAAAAAAAAAAAAAAAATCTAAACTGAATAATTTAAATTTGAAAAGAACTTTAGAAAATAACTTTCGACTTCAACCATTTTTTTATTTTAAAAATTAAAATGTTAATTATTTCCCACATCTAATATTTCGTGTGATTTTGTAACACTTATATCTTAAAAACAACCATAAATAAGTGAAAAGTAACCATTACATAATAGTTTAAATAAAACTTTTAAAATTGCGGAAGCTTATCCAAAACCAACATTTAAAACCATTAATAAGTGAAAAATCCAAACATAAGTCATTACTAGCGAGATCATAGTAAAACCCAACCAATTTGTTTACATATCAAAACCATGAAAGAGTTAAATGCCAAAATAACACTTCATCCAAACCGTTGTGACTAAACTACCATTCCGGAGCCTCATACAGTGACTTTCTCTTTTCTCTTTCGGAACGCACCTGACACTAAAAAGATAAACATCAACGGGGTAAGCATAAAGCTTAGTGAGCATACACCTAAACCACTTACCATCATGTACATACAATTACAAGTACATAGCAATCACACACATGTAATAACTGCCACCTTCCTTACGACTCTATACCATCAAGAAAGAATTTTATGACACTGGTACCAGGCCTCTGCCTTTTATATCTTCCCTTGGGGTATTTCTACCACCATAGATACTATATGCCTTGTCTCCGTAGGAACACATACACATAATCACACATGCATCATAACCATACATACATAACAATAAAGAAGTAAGTAGAGTACTCACCTGATAGATTGCTAGCAATTCAAACACTTCACAAGCTAACACAATCACTTCTTACCACCTATAAACACATCACATGCATAAACACATCAAGACATTGACCAACAATGGGTCCTTAACTTGTTTCGGACTCTCTATCTCAAAATGACCAAGCTACCCTCGACCAGTTTCTACCAAACTTCATGAAACAACATGTTTCACTAACCCTTAGGCGGGTTAAAAATCCCAAACGAAAGCAATTCGGAAAAGTCAAAAATCCGACCAGCAGCATCGGCGGGTTACCGGCAGGTCCCCACCCGCGGCTCACCCGCCGATACCCGTAGACTGGTTTTCCAGTCGCGGGTTGCAACTATCTCCGAGGGTTCTCACCCCAAAACTCCGAAATCGATAACAAACAATTAGTTACTCCAGTTACTTACCAATTGATGATTCTAAAATCATCCTTCCATAACGTAACCCTAACTCATAACTTCTAACTCGAAAACAACATCAAAGAACATACACGTGCATAAAGTTCATACCATTGATGCAACCAACGTGATTACTTCAACAATCGATCACCCACAACCTTCAATTGACTTCCCTTGCTCTCCAATTTCTCCAAAATCGCCAAGCCTCTCTCCCGCTTTTGTTTCTCAAAAACGTGAACTGACAAAAGGAGAGATGGGGCTTTTGTCCCCCTTGTATACTCGCTAAACTTGGGCTTAGACTTTCAAGATTGACAACCCAGTCCTTACATTCCTAACACCACAAAACATAACTTACTTAACATTAACATAACTCCGTTAACTTACAACAAAAGTGAAAACGGGGCGTTACAGATTTGAATGGTTTTTCACTTTTAATTTTATAGCCTCTTATGAATTACGTTTTGGAAATAAACATTTGGTACATACATGTACATCTCATCTTAAAGTGCATCCACTTCCCATTCAATGATTGATAACGTCAAAAGGATCCAACCCAACCCAACTTAGATGAAGCTCTTTCGAAGTTACCCGTTTTCTCAATGAAGCTATGGTGGTTCCATTGGTTATATATACGTGCGTCTATGTGATATATATAATCAATATAAAATTACATTTTATTTTGTGTCGTTCATTTTTTTTTCTTTGTAAAAAACATAAAAAATACTAAAAACCAACTAAACATGGGAATCCCTAGGAAATAGATCCAAGGATTCTGCGAACCAAACGCCCCCTAGTTTCAATAGAGGTTATTCATGAAGTTAGTGATTAAGGACCACTTTGAAAACAAAATACAAATTACATGAATAATTTTTAGACTTATTAAAGCTCTGGTCCTGTTTTTAACCTTTTCACTAAACATGACCAAAATTAGTGTTTACTCTAGAAAAAACCACGTTCCCTCAAATATTGTGTGTTTGAATTTGATATTTGATGTAATACTTGATGAACAAATGGAATACATCAAAGAATGTGACAACAATTCCATTATTTTGTTTAGGGAAATGCTAGCTTGTAGTAAGAGCACTATCTTCATTAACTTTGTTGGATAATATACTCAGACACCAGAACGGAATGTTGGACAACATTGTCGGTAAAGATCTTTTTGGAGTGCACACAGGATGGGCTAATCGGGTTAAACACATTTGAACAACTCAATCTAATGTTTGTGGTCTGAAAAATCTGAACTCAACTAACTTCCTCCTCCCCCCCCCCCCTCTTAAAAAAAGAAGTAAAACCGAACTGTGCGAATTAAGTTAGTTGGATTGATTGGGTTGAAACTTTTGTGCATCAAAATATTCTCGTATATTTGTTACTTTGAATATACTGTTTTCTTTACTAACAAAGTCACAATTCCTTTATTTAACATCAAATACTTGATACAACTTTTACGTACTCCATTTTAATTGGATCACATTCAACTATTTTTGTTAAATAACATAAATATATAAGCACATTACTTCACATAAATACGAAAGTAATAAATGCAGGAGCTATATAGGACAAAGAAGAGGTTTAAAGTATATTTGTACGAAAAGGGTGATGGTCTAACGATTTAATGTACATATTAAGAAGGAACCTAACAAACCTGCCTATCAGTTTGTCAGCTTTTTGAGCCACCCTGGTGTCTTTCACCCATTAAATACTTACCACGTAACAATCTTATGTCTCCCTTACTGGATAAGATTCTTGATCCTTTCTATTCCACTTACCTAGTAAATTCATGGTCCTTGCTATGTCTCTTACCTGATAAGTTTGTAGGTCCTTGCTATGGTCATCTGAAAGGTAAATGACACCCGATAAGCATTTTTTGACAAACTTTAGGTAAACGACACCTTCTTTGCAGTATAACTATTTATTAAATAACAAAAAGAACTCATTGATAAATAATTTCTAAAATATTTTGTTGGTTTGAATCAAAATATTAGTTTATTTATGGATCCACAATAATAAAACATGAAGAAACAAATTATTGTAAAATAAAATGCTATAAAATTGTCGAATCATGTCCAAGGTGTTGTGGTGGAGTGGTTAGTGCTTGGAGGGTACAAAGTGCCCACCCAAGTTCTAATCCCTCCATCCAAACACTGAAGGACATTTGTCAATTCCTTTGTACCTCAATGGTCGGTGACATCCTGAGGGAGGCAGTGGATGGTATCCCTGTCTACTTGGGTTCGATTCGGAGGGGGAACAGGAGACGACACCCCAGTTCATGGGTCGACCTTCGGGCCGGGCATGGGCGAGGCTATGGGCCAGTAACGGTTTCCATGGTCGAGAGGATTAGGCGGGTGCCCGAATGGATCTCGGATACTCTTCGACTTCTGTCGAGGCGTGTGCGTGTGTTTAACTGCCGTCCAAAAAAAAATTGTCGAATCATTTTAAATACGTGTAGATTTCAGGTAGCTCCCAAACACATAAAAATTTTGGGATCCAACCTGATAGTCAAAAATTTACATATAACAACACTGCCCATGTTCTCAACTAGCAAAGACATTTTCAAATTCAAAGAGACCATTTAAAGGAAATGAAAATGGCAAATCACGTTTTTTTAATTTTGTTCCAACCACATTAGTTGTCTTTATCTCGAGAACGATTTTACCTTATTTAAGTGATGTTAACTACTCTCATGCTAGATAAAGATCGAAGAGCCATGTTCTTTCGATTCTAGTGTTTTTAGTAATGTTATTTCTCATTCAGTAACTCATGTTTTCGAAGCTACTTTTATATAAATGGGTTTTTTGATTGATTCTTACTTAAAGATGTAACTTATATGTTGTGTAATAAATGATATACTTTTTTTTAGCATTTTATTGACAAAAACTATCTTTGTGTATCATTAATTGAAATTGTGACTTTTTATTTTATAGCTTACAATTATTTATTTATTTATTAAACGTATAAAATACATTTGATTAAGAAAATACTACAATAAAATACTTTATGGAATATAAGTTTATAAGACCAAACTATAAATTATATCTAAAAATGTTATACAATGGATTTATATTACGTTTCTGGGCGTTTTAAAATAACATTAACGTTCTATTAGAGCATCTTCAACAATTTCTTCAAAATAAAGAAAATAAAGATTTTGCGTGTTTTTTTTTTTGCTACTGCAGATTTTCTAAAACTTCTTCAAGACGAAGGAAGTAAGAGAGAGGAATTTTTTTTCTCTCCAAATACGAAGAAATTCCAAAAATTAAGAGTATTTGAAGTTAAATGTCTAAGAGAGAGATAAACAATTTATCATTGAGTGAGGCATGAAATGTCTATCTCTAGTAGACATTTTTTTAATGGCAAGAAAGATCACTCAACTAGGGAGCTTCGGCAAGGCCATCACCCTTCAAAAGATAGTAGACACTGATTTTTTGATTCTTCATTTAAGAAAATTTAGAAAATTTGTGGAATTGTTCTTAGCTATTTTAACGATATTTCATTTTAAAAATGTCATAAAAACTAGTTAAAACATCTAAAAGCATCATATAAACTATTGTGAACACTTTTTGTTTAGATCGTATACACTTAAGTCCCATCAAATAATTTATTAAGACACAAAGATATTTTTAACGTTTTATAAAACTAATTTTCCTGTAACAATATTATATAATTTTTTAAATCCCAACAGGTAATTAATATTGATTTTATTAGCAAATATGAACCTTTCGTTTTGATACACGAAGACTGTGCGTATCAATGAATGGGGCTCAGCGGGCTGGGCAGCTTGGGCGGGCTCTGCTACGCCGCAAGCGGGCTCGGCGGCATGCGGCTGCAGTGGTGTGGCCACACCGTTTACCCCTTCTCTTCCTCTTTCACACTCTTTCTTTTAATTGTATTCGGTATTTGGTTTAAGAGGGTTTGGATACTAAATAGAGAGGACTCCAGATGGCTTATTGTGGGTTTATGAAAAACTGATTTGCCGCTGATGTGACACTGATGTGATAGTGGGATTGGAAGGGCCGGAAGGGTTTTGCTATGCATAGCCTAATAGGGTTAAAGGTTCAAAACTAAAAAAACCAACTTCATGTATTGGTTTAGATTTAATATGAAAATAAAATACCCAAAATGACCTTAATTTTGATGTCAAAACTAAAACATCCCATCTACGTACGAAAATTACGGTGCTCAAATATCGATAATCCCCTTTGTCGTCAAACGAAAACGTGTGTATATGTTTTTCCCTCGTAAAATTAATATAGGAAGTTTAGTAATTGACATTCCATTTAAAAGTAAGTAAACAAATATTTGTAGTAATTGATGATGATCTCTCTCTAACACATAAACACACACACATACACGTGAATGGAGAGACTAGAGAGATGTAGAGTTCAAATGAATGTTAAATATATAAGTATAGAAATAATATGTAAAACATGAAATATTTTTGTATGACAAATAATTTTTTATATAGAGATTGTTAGAAAAAAGAAAAACTCCACATTTATAAATGTGTACTTTACATTTCAAAAGTCAATGCTTTTTAATGTGTAATTTTTTTTGGAAGAGGTATCCAGTACCACATTGGGCCCAGACTAATCCTCGGCAATTTTGGGCCGAAGCCCGACTGCTAAAGCATGCAGCCCGGGGTCGAAACCCCCATACCTCCAGAATGCGTTCCCCAGGACTTGAACTCGGGTTCACCACTATGTAGTGCCCAAGCCTTAACACTAGGCTAACACTCCTTTGGTTAAATGTGTAATTTTTGTAATTAGAAAAGTTCACACTTTAAAGCGTGGACTTTTGTAACATTTGAATTATTTTTCAAAATTTTCATGCTTAGAAATGTGAAAATTTTATTTAATTTGTCCATACTAATAAATGTGATTTTTACTATAATTTTCACACTTTCAAAAGTAGAGATTTCATAAAAAAAAATTATAACACCAAATATCTATGCTTTATTATAGTTTTCCACACTTAAAAAGGTGCGGCTAATCAACCACTTTTTTGTAGTAACATTGAGCAACAAATATATCTTAGTTAATGTTTTTAAATCTTGATAATAACGCAGATGTTATTATTCAGAATGATCTTGAAGTATTATTTCATCAGATAGTATGTTATTACTATTCAGACAGACCTTAAACAATTAGAGTACCATTTGATCACGTAGTTTAATTTGACAAAAAAAAAGTGTGAAAAGATGAATTAATAATACAAGTGTAATTATATAGTAGGTGGATCAAGCTAGCTATCATATGTCAACTAAATTCATAAATCATTTTCATAAGGTGATTCAGACCAACCAAATCTCGCCACGTCACTGTCCCCCACCGTGGCTTCAGCTCATCCTCCTGCTGGACAAAAACAAATCACAACCATGGCCCGCCACCCCATCTCCGTCGTCTTTTTTATATATATGGAAAGATTCAAATAAAAAATGCTAAAAAGTTAAGAAGTAGAGAAGTGATCTCTACCACTCATCCACTTAATAAAGACGGCTTTGATCGGGTCATTCTCCTTTAATCGTCTCCACCCTCCATGAATCAATCCTCCGCGATCACGTTCATCGTAACCGGTCAAAGCCGCCTTTATTAATCGGATGAGTAGTAGAGATCTCACATCTCTACTACTCATTTTTTTAGCACTTCTCATTTGAAACATTCTCTCTCGCAAAAAGGTTAGGTTTTTGTTGTTACATGTATATATAGGGTTACGTTCAAATGAAAACTCATCTTTCATTGTGAACGAGAGCTGAGAGCGTGTCATGTGGCATATTCAGTCTGAATAATCACGTATTGCCACATGATGCTCTCGGCTGTCCTTACGTTCACAACAAAATTGGTGTTCCCAACCGAACTTTCGTCACACATATATATGTATATGCATATAGAGGAAAGTTCAAATGTGAACCATTTTTTGGTTGTGAACGTGAGGACAGTCGAGAGCGCGACATGTGTCGGCTTTGAGTGTGGTTCCCCCTTTAGTTCAATGCCCTCCCATGAATCGTGCCTAGTCATCCGTCGTGGACCTGATGTGGTGCCTGGTCATCCGCCACGTGTCGCGCTCTCGGCTGTCCTCACGTTCACAACAAAAAAGTGGTTCACATTTGAACCCACCCCTCGATGTATATGTATATGTGTGTATATATATATATTAAAGTCATGGGTTTTCCATGGGAAAAAGGTTAGGTTTTTGTTGTTGAAACCAACCAATCAAGGGATTTGCGTGGCGGATTTGATTTGATTTAATTTGATAATGGTGGTGGTGGTGGTAAAAACTCTTTTACTATTCACCGCCGGTTGCAGCTGCGGCGCTCCTGGTGGTGCTGTCGTGGCAGTCCGGTGGCCGTTTCTTCCAAGGCTTAAACTGGTTGGTTAAAAGGGATAGTGTCAACACGTGGCATTGACTTATGTGGTTTCATTAACAAAATGTTAAATATATAATTATTCCCAAATCCCAACTAAATTAATCAAATTTCATTCTCACTATGATTATCATCTCACACATGTTTCATACGGGGGAGCATGTAAGCAAACAAGAACAATTCAACATATTGGATCTGACTTAATCTTATCTCTCAATATTTAATATACAATACGTATGAACATATATATATATATATAGGTGTATGTATATATAAAAGGACAAATTCAAATGAGAACTCAAATTTAATTGTGAATATGAAGACAATTAAGAGCGCGACATGTGTCTTATCACACGAACATAAACAAGACTGGAAACCTTACCTAGTAAGAGGAAAACCAATGATCGAGAGTCATAGGCATAAGTGATAGTGACGACGACTCTTATCCTTTAAGCGCTTATTGAGTAACTTATTGCATACGACACTATTTTGATATACTTCAAATTTACTCAATAAAGTAAGTTATAGTATTTAATCTTATCGGTAAGTGTTTACGTGGTAAACATTTGGGTAAACGGTCCCCAAGTTTGTAATAACTTGTAATATGTAAACTATGTCAAATAAGTCAACCAACTTATATTTAGTTCTATTTATACTAAAATGACAAAACAACATTGAGCCCTTGATCGATGGCTTTTGTTAAATGTATTCGTTTACACTTGTACGTTTTTTTTAACTAGACTTATATGTCTTTTGTTACACTTCTGCTTCTTGAACTGAACGTAATTTAAACCTTCAACTAAAGTGTTAATTGTTCCATTTGGATTTCATGATTCGAAGCATATATCTTGATACTGGTTTCATTCTTTAATAACAAAATTGTTAAATACATTTATGGATAAGTATTTAACAAAGAAAATAATAAGTGGGGTTTCTCATCTACGCCATATCACGCTCTCCCTCAAACTAAATCCAAGCTCCGCTTTTGAATAACCCTATTTGTGTGTGTGTATTTCATGGGATGTTACTATCTATATTTCAACATCATGATGATAACAATAGTTTCGAGCATTAAATTTGAGTAGGGATTTGGACGATAAAAAAGCTAAAAAAGTTATTCAAGTAAGGTTTTTTACAATTAATTATATAATTAATTGATAGCCAATAGGTGTTTGCCATGAGTGTGTCTTTTCTTTTATGGATGAAATAAACATAGACCATCTTGAGTAATCAACCAATTAGATATAAGGTTGTGCTAGTATTTTGTGTTATCATTATTATTTTCTTAATTCTTAGGCCATTTTGTTATAATTTGTGAAATTAGTACTTTATAATAAATAGATGTTTGAAAAGAGTGCATTTATCGTATGGATGGAGGTGTAAATATCTCAACCTTTTATTGTAATGTATGATGTAATAGCATATGAAAGCATTAAGAGATATTAATTAGAAGATAATTTGAAGTGTTAGATGGTGAAGCTAGGTTAGGCATGGTAAAACATATAATTAATGATAATTAATTATTAAGATGAGAAGGAATCTTTGAATTGAACACCTATATAAAACAACATTATCTCAGTCAAGCATAAGTGAAGGAACCCACATTAAACAATATATAATTATTCACTTATTGAGATTAGTTACAATATTATAATAACTCTTAAGTCGTTTTTTATTTGTCAATTATTATTCTCTTTTTCAATATAGTAAAAATGCTTTTACTTATTATATTTTAGAATGTTTTCATGCAGAATAGCCAATTTATACTAGAATACAAGTGTTGTTTTTTGTAGCTTCAATAAAAATATTCGAAATTTACAATAAAAAATTCGAAATTTGGAATAAAAAAAAAGTAAATTAGTATAAATAATTTTACTTATTACAAAAGAAATTTCTGATACATTGAGAAAATCTATAACCATTCATATCCGTAGACTCCTTTTCCAATCTTGTTAATCGCCACATCAGTGCCACATCAGGTTTCTATACCAATCTAAATAGTTAATAAAAAAAGAGATAGAGAGAAAGGAAAGAGAGAGAGAGAGAGAGAGAGAGAGAGAGAGAGAGAGAGAGAGAGAGAGAGAGAGAGAGAGAGGGTGGGGTGGGGTGGTCTAGCGAGTTGGCAACACCATACCGAATTTGATCCATGTCTATCGGCCTCGGCGGTGTTGCCGATGGTATCGATCGACAAACCAAGCATACCGAGTCCATGCTGATGACCAATGCGGATTGATCCAAAATACACCAGATTATGAGAGCATCCATCTTCAACAAAATAATCAAATCTTTTAGAATGAAATAAAAGAAATTTAATTTCAATTCTCAAAGTTTTATAATTTGAATATTACAATATCTATACTTATAATTTAATAAATAAGTAAGTGGTTTAGAACTTAAAATTTATATATTATAATTATGTATTTAATTTGTGTGGGTTTGAAGATTCTATCATCGAGTGAATATTTTTCAACTTTTTTTATTAATTGATCTTGAATTCTATACATCTGATATGCGACTTAAAAACTCAAAAAACTATAAAGTTTGAAATTTAGTGATAGGAAATAAACTGAGATGAAACAAGATTATTTATTCGAGTTCTCAATAGGATGTTTTGCACCGTATCGTGCACGTATGTATCTAATTACTTATATTTAATAAAATATTATGTCTCTCTTTTAAATATTTTAAAAAATTTATTGATAAAAATGTAAAAAAAATATTTCTCTTCTATGTCATTTTATGAAAGCTCTTGAAATTCAGAGAATTTCACACTTACTTTTTCTATTTAGACAAAAATTTTGAAAAATCTATTGTAACATAAAACTTGACCAAAAGCTTCCAAAAAAATTCTAGAATTTGTTGATGATACTTTTATACGTTAAAAGCATATATTTAACTAAGAGATGGTTACCAAATGCTTACCAGTTATGTATTTATCAGCAAGAGCGCCACTCTAACTTACCTTAATCGGCAACATTGTTGTCATTAAAAATGATTGTTGGTAAGCGTCTTTCACCAAGCATGCAATTATCGGGTAAGAGTTGTCTTTCTTACTTACAGGGTAAGATTTAGTTTATTGCTATGATTCTTAACAGGTAAGATCGTCCCTCTGATCTGTCCTAGCGGTAAATGTGTGGGTGTAATCCATATGTTAAGGTCCCAGGTTCAAATCATGGGCACCACATCTTTGCCAATGGGATGCATGCAATGATTTACCTCCCCCATGATGACCGTAGGACCGGTGCGATGAGGGTGTCCCAGAGGGTGGCGTATACCCTTAACAGGTAAGATTTCCGGGACTTTGACATGCTCATCTCGAAAGTAAGGAACACTTGTAAATGCTTACCCGATTGATAAACAACGACTAAGTTTGGTTGTTAGTTTACATGTTTTTATAACAACCACAAATTTAAACTCCAAACATAGCATAGATATCGCCTAAACGACCTCAAATAAGTTTATTTGAAATGTAAGTACAATGTCTACGGGTAATTTATCTTCACAATTGAGAAATAAAAAAACTAAGTCCAAGACACGACTAAAAAGGAACTTCTACCAACCAGATCTTAGTTCACGCTTTCTCTTTGCCCTTACCCGATGCCCTACAAACCAACTTCCTTGAAAATGATTTTAGTTTAAAGAAAACGAAGGTTAGACGGATAGTCTAGTGAGTTTCCTTGGAAGCAACATCACACCGGTAAACCACAGTTGATATAAAAAAAATATCTAATAATGGTTCATGCACTAAATCTATCATGCAACACACCATGCATGCATGTAATTGGCTTACGCTAATGGTCATGCATACATGTGACAGTGTATTGGGCTCACACCTGCTCTAAATGAATATCACAAAATGTATTCATGTATTCGAATGGGTCACACCTTCCATATGATTAGCCAATACATGTCTCCCCAATGCATGCTTACACCATATAGACATTGGTGAACATGTAGATAACATTGTGTAAAATCATCATGTAGAATAAACATGCATAAACTAAAATGTTTAGAAAAATATGTCGAAGTAAGAGAAACTTACATGTTGTCCAAGTAAGAACCACAATCGAGATGAATCACCTCACAACTGAGCACCTAAATTACACATCGTAAATGAGTGCCAACACCCCAATCACCCTATAAAACTACTTTCAAGCCTACTCTAAGATAAGCCCTTAATATGTTCCTCAATCCTAGACATAACCAAGAAACGGAGCAAAAAATCGTTGAGCATAAACAGTGGCCCGTGCGACTTTTTGCGCGACCCAATCCTCGCCAAAAGTCACGCAAAACTCTGTTCAAGTTGTTCGTTCGATTTCGACAAAAACTTAACCTCCATGTTTTCTAATCCAAACCTCACCAATCTCTGTTTTAAGCCATAAGATTACCAAGTTTACACTCAATATAAATAATAGAATGTTATTCCACTCAATTAATCTCTTAATCAATGAGGATTAAACCTTAGCGAAATTCCCAAAATTAGAGCTCAGGAAATGATAGTTCTACACCCAACCATTCATTAGTAGCAAAAACCCCAATCATTTTCAAACAAAAATGATTGTAAAAGACCCATAATAACCTATCAAGAGGCTGTGCTAGAAATAAAGTCTACAATGAAGGAGTGATTTACCTTGGAAGGATGAAGAAGATGAATTTGCAAATTTCTTCCAATCCTTGAAGAACTCCTTAATTAACACACACCAACTCTCTTACTAGCCATGATGAGGAGGCAAAAGGGGTTTAAGGGTTTTATCCCTTCTTCCTTAATTACCAAAATGCGTCTGAGATTAAAGCTTATTTCAAAATTGCCATCACTTCTATAATTGTTTGATCATTAAAAGTGTGGGTTATTACAATTTTCCTTTAATTTTATTTCTCTACAATCTACATGCATATGTAAATGTATATACAAAGATTTATGTATAAGCATAATATGATAACCAAGTACTAATTAACACCTTTAATAGAATACATTTATATACAAAATGATAATTTAAAAAGTATATTTATTTTTAAATAAGACATGAGAATTTTATAAAGAACAAGAAACAACTTTCTTGACATGCAACTAAAACTAGTTTAAACCATGAATATTTTGATTATGCTTAAACTTATCATATTAAAATGAAAAATGAATTCCATTTTTGAGAGGACAAGACTACAATTTTGTAACAAGAATTACCTTTTCTAGAAAATCTAAATAGTTTGATAAGACCTTAAGTCAAAATACCCTAAATCCCAATTACGTAAATATGATTGAGTAAATTACAAAGTTGCCCCTAGACTTTATATTAATCAGGTTTGTGGACATATAAAAGCATTTTTATTTTTAAAATAAAAAAATAAATATTTTATTCTATATATTACTTTAACAACTTTTTTATAATATTTTCTAAAATAAAAAACAACAACAAAAAGTTCTAAGTTTAGAGAATTTTATAAGGTGGTGTTTGATTCCCAGAATATTTGTGGATGAAATATGAATTTGTCAAAATAATTTGATTTTGAAGAAATTGAAATGAAATGTCATCAGGTTTGACTATATGTTTAGTTGACAAAAGTTGAATGAAATTTGTTATAAGAAGTTGCATCTATCTTTTTGGTTAACAAAATGTAGTTTTGGAATTGAAATGAAATTTTAGAAAATAACCAAAATACCTTTTTTGATAACTTAAATTTTTTCAATGCACAAAATGTTTTAATAATTATTAAATACTTTATTTTCTAACTAAAAACACTTTAATTTAATTATAATTAAATACTTTAAAAAAATAAATGTTTAGTTATTAGGTTATATTAGATCCAGGTATATCTGTCATTATGAAAAAAATGAGTTTCATATCTACTAATTGCTAAAGAATATCAAATTTCTTTACCTGTGAAATTTGATGGAATTCATATATTCATTCCGTGAAAAATAACAAACCGAACGAAAGAATGGAAATCAATCAATGAAATTCAACATTATTATTACGTAATATACGAACCAAACGTCACCTAAAACTTGATGGGAGATGAGAGAAATTATTTTTTATTTGTTTTTTGTTTCACCAATAAAATTAAACTGTTATTATTTCATATAAAGTTTATTTTAAAAAGTGTATTGACGTTATGAAACTATATAATATTTTAATAATATAATTAATGTGATATTTCTAATAAAATTGTTTAACATCTTTATTTAAATTATTGTAAATTTAATATTCTTTATTTAAAATTATTGTAAATTTGGTGGAGATTTTCAAATGGTTTAATTATGCTAAAAGCATAACATCAAGTATAGTTTATCAAATTATGTGGAAAAAAAATATAAAGTTCAAAAATTACAAAATAACATAATGAAAGAAAAACATATTTTGTTTGTAAACAAATATTTCTAGAAAATATATAGTATAGATATGTGTGTGTGAAGGTTAAGTTATTACTCTTCTAAGTAATGGTTGGTTTTTAACAAAACATGCATGCTTTTCTTTGAAAGCTTGTGTTTACAAATTAACATATTTAGTAAATTATTTCTTAACGGTAAAAGTTCACATTTGTATAGATATAGACTAGTATGGTGAGAGAAACAAAAGGAAGAGAAATTAACTACAAATTCTAAAAGAAAGTTAATATACTATCTCATCAACTAAATTTATTGTAGTTATGACAAAATAAATAATTGAAATTAAAGCGTAATATTTGTAAAACTTGAAGTATAAATCCCTAATTCATTATTTTTTTCATCACAAAAATGATTTTCTATGTTTTATTTATGTTTTTTTTAAAGAAATCCTCGGCAATTTTGGGCCGAAGCCCGACTGCTAAAGCATGCAGCCCGGGGTCGAAGCCCCCGTACCTCCAGAATGCGTCCCACAGGGCTCGAACTCGGGTTCACCACTATGTAGTGCCCAAGCCTTACCACTAGGCTAACACTCCTTTGGTATGTTTTATTTATGTTTATTCTAGGATAAGTGCATTTTTTTGGAACGGTTGAAGGAAATAAAAAGAAAATCAACTCGCTAGCAAGATATTAGACGGAAGAAAGAAAAGGATACAACTTACAAGCATTCCTCGACGAGGTTACAACATCAATTGGTCCAATTTAAATTTCTACCCAACTTTCCCCTAGTATTTAAACCAAAAAAAAGACTGAGATTGGACCCTATCTAGGAAGTTGAGACCAAAAAAAGCTGAGTTGTTGAAGATTAAATCGTTCCTACCCATTCACATCAACCAACAAAACATAAAGACAACCGAAGTGAAAGCCTCCAGTCTATTGTTTTTGAGTCCTAAGACAGACCCCTATTGAGAAGCGCATCCAAAGAAGCAGGATAAGGAAGATTAATTCCCCACCACGTGCGTATTTCTTCAATTGCCTTTCGAGCCATCACGCAGGAAAAAAACATGTGATCTTCGTGTTTCGAAGTTGAGCCACAAAGCGGGCATAGATCTGTGTTGACTGGAACTCCTTGTCTGCTTAAGTTAGTACATGATATATTGGATTTTCCAAATGCTAAGGTTAACCTTGTTAGGAACGGATCAAATCCATATGGTCTTGAGACCTCTCAAATTATAGAGGAGGGCATCATCGATTGCAAACCAGGGAGAAGTTGTCGAGAAAATAGCAGAATTATCCACAGTATTGGGTCTAACATAGCAAGAAACTCATCTAAAATTGCATCTTGATCTATTAACTATTTCTCCAATGTCAACACTTCCGTACTGAAACCTTTTGTCTGAATTATAAGTGTTTAGTTTAAAAAAAAAATCTCAAATTTACCCTCAAACTAATGCCCAAATGTTTTTTCTTTCTTTTTTTTTTCTTAAAGGCACAAAGGTAAAAAAGTTGTGAAGGAGAGGATGAGAGAAAACTATTTTATGGCTAAAGTTGTTTTTTGGTTGATAAAAAAATATAATAAATATGCATGTTTAATGTTGTCTCTTAATTTTATAACTTATTTTAGGAGATGGAAAGTAGTAACTATGAAATGAGTATGCATGAATTTTAGAACCCCATTTCATGATATATATTTCAAAGTAAAATTAAACTAAATGGAAATAATTTAGCATATTGAGAAGGATCCCAACTAGAGCGAACTTAAGAACGAGGAGCATTCAAATTCACTCGGATTTATGCCCTATATGCGATCGTGAAGTGGAGACAGAAGACCATCTTTTCTATTCTTGCTCAAAAACCAAGGAGATATGGCGATGGATCGAAAATTGGTGCAACGCTAATGTTAGCCCTCATTCCTCTCTTAATGATGTTCTAGTGAACTTACTCAGCTATGCGACTTCAAAGAAAAAGAAGAAACTGTTGGAGGCTTTAATTGGGTGTGTTTTTTGGTTCATATGGAAGGCTCGAAACGAAGTGGTTTTCTTTAGCAAAAGTTTCTCGACTTCGGCGGTGATAGAGGAGTCCCAGACAATGCTTTTCACTTGGATAAAATACAGATCGAAATGTACTCTAGATTGGTGTAGGTGGTGTTGTAATCCCTTGTCTGCTTTGTAATTTCTTGTACTCTTTTCTCTTCTAGCTTCTTGCTAGATATCTCTCTAATAAATTTGGGGTGCCTGCGGGGGTGATGGCCTTGCCGAAGCTCCTTGCAGTGCTTTCCCTCTTCTTGCCGTTCAAAAAAAAATAGAAATGTGTATATATCATTACACATGAATGTATTCATTATTTTGTTCAGGCATGTGGTATGAATTTTTTTTAGTGATGACTAAATTAATTTTCCATTCTTTACAATAAAATTTACTAAGATCATCCTTACCCGTACCACCATCATACCACATTTATCAGTGCTACATCAGCGCCACATCAGTTTTCCAGTATCTTACCAACACCATACCATATCATTCTTGCCCATACCAATTCCATACCAATCTAATTAATTAATTAAAAAAATAAAAGAAAAAGAAAGAAGAGAGAGATAGAGAGAAAGGTGGGATGGGGTGGGGTGGGTAGAGGAGAGAGCCGGCATAGGGCTGCCGGGTGTGGTGTCTACCGGTCCCGTATCGGTTTACCACGCCGGTGTTACCGCCTTTGCCGGGCCGATACTGGCCTCGTACACGCAATGGCCGCGGATGGTCTAAGTAGTTGCATCAAAATGATATGTAATTAATATATAACATATTTGTATATTTTTTTAAGACAGACCCTCTGTTGAATCTGAAGGTGTCAATGAAGGCGATCTTCAGAATTATTCGTCACATTGTTCTTGTAAATGTGGTTCTTGTGACTTTTTTACGTGTCACTGTGGCCATGAGTGACGATGGTGTTGTACCGGTATCTGTTAGACGTTTATTTTTCTTATGTGATATCTCGACTCTTATAATTCTTTCTTTCATAGTACATGTGGTTTAAACACATAGTAACCCTATTTTTTCTAACAAAACTAACATAATTTAATATAATCATTATTGGTCCTTAAAAATGATATTTCAGAAATACTAATATGCACGAAAAGCATAATATATGCATAAGGGGGTGTTTGCATATACGTTTTGAAAGATTATTCGGTCATTTTAGCTCGAAGTTGTAACAATCTGATTTTTGAACATCACAATTGTACTTATTATTGGTTCTTAAAATAGATAATTTCATAAATATAAATATGCAAGGGGGTGTTTGCATATAAGTTTTGATAGATCATTTGATTATTTCAACTCGAAGTTGCAACAATCTGATTTCTAAACATCACAGTATTAGTTTAGGGTAATCAATTTAGTACAAGCTAAAAAAATTATTATAATTTTATATTATTTTTATCATACAATCATTTTTTATAGTCATTAAAAAGAAGCCGCGTACACATATGCTATTGCAAATATCCTACGACCTAAAAAATAGTTAGTTATCTTCAACAATAAGATTTATATCTAGAAAAAAAAAAGTTTATAAAGTAAGCACATTAATTACCAAAATTTATGGGGAAGCTAAGGTCAATTTGTAATAGCTTGGGTCACATTTGTCCATAATTATTTGTTGTTGGTAGGATAGACTTAAATTAACATTTGACTTTTACACTTGATTTTTTTAATAAATTATAAATCATAAATTTATATAGTTTTAATTAGATGGTTTTATGTTGATAATTGAAGAAAATAATTCTATGATTTGGAGGGTGAGCAACAAATGGATGGGCTTGATAGCATGTTCAGACTGAGGTTGGCGATAGATTAATAATTTTTTATGACAAATAAATATGAATTTGATTATTTTTTTGGACAGATTCAGTTGAGAAACGTATTTTTATTTTAATAAAAAACCATCAAAAATGCATCATGTATCTTAAAATTCATCATTAATGTTGTAAAAGATTAACACGTATTATTTATTATGAATACAAACACATAAATTTTACATACATTATTCATGTAACACACTTTGGATAGCTTTCCAATCCATAATAAAAATATGATTCTCAACCGAACTTTCTTTAAAATTTTCATGTAAATATATCAAAAGAAATGTTGAAAGCTAATATAAAAATAACCCAACTTTTCCAAATCCAATTTGAAAGTAGTTTACATTAGAATTTTATAGGTTTGACGATCAAAATACTTAATTTTGAAAAGGAAAATAAACAAACCAATTTAATTAAAGTTGCCATCCTTTAAAGAAACAGAAATTAAAAAAATTGTAACCTAAAAAATATATAATATTTAATTTAATACATAACTTAAAATTATATTTATTTGGATGTTGTTGACAACATCCCCTATACCATTAATAATAATAAAAAAACTATCTAAAAGTTTGGAAACAAGTAATTTTATAATAAAAAGTTAATTTGCATATTGCTAAAACTGTAAAAGTTTGAAATGATTTCATTTTCATAGGGTAGAAAGAGGTGTATCCTATTTATAATTAATATATACGAAACATCTACAATAGCTTATTTTAATTATAAATATTTGAATTTTAACCACTATTTATTTCAATATTTTAAGCCAATTTTATTTCAAACGACTCTTTTAAATGAAAAAAGAATAAACAAATTAAACTCAGATAATAATAACTTATTTGAAACCAAATATTTGTATATTAATAAAATCATTTCTAATTACTAGAACAACCTAGGATCCTAAATACGGATAATTTTTATTTTTTAAGAGGTATCTCAGACCACATTGGGCCCAGACTAATCCTTGGCAATTTTAGGTCGAAGCCCGACTGCTTAAGCATGCAGCCCGGGGTCGAAGCCCTCGTACCTCCAGAATGCGTCCCTAGGGCTCGAACTCGGGTTCACCACTATGTAGTGCCCAAGCCTTACCACTAGGCTAACAATCATTTGGTCGAAATACGATAATTAGTTCAAGAAATACTTAATACACATCTGGTAATATTAATTGACATATATTCAGATATTCAATCATCAACCATCAAGAAAACATTTTCAATAAATTATATTTTAGATTAAACCTTTTTTTCTCTAAGCACCTCTTTCACTAAAAACAACAATTTTGTTACCTAAATTAAAATAGAACTATATAGACAATACATCTCACCTTATTCACATCTTACAATAATAATATGACTGGTTATTATATGCTTATTGGGTAAGTGTTTACATAACATCATTTATGTTGTTGACTGAACATGAAAATGACCAAGAAACTTATCTGGTAAGAAATAAGTCAAGAACCGATGGTCTTTACCATGTAAGTATAGATAACAACTTTTATCCAATAAGCATTTACCTGGTTTAAAAACATATACAACACATTTTCGAAAATTTCTTTAAAATAGAAAAAAAAAATAATCAAAGCTTCAAAGAATTATATTTAACTGCGATAGATTTCGAATTTTAGAGATTTTATCATCAGTTATATTATTTAAATATTCAAGAAGTTTATGATCCTAATAAACTTTTTAACTTTTTTTTGTGTATAATAATATTGAATAAATCCTTATGGATGGAATGAATTAAAATTTATTTTTTTCTTCTCCTAAAGTTCTCTATATTATGAATTTTTCCTACGGTTCTCTGTCTTAGATAATGATAAGCATCCGGTTAAAGCAATCTACAGAACAAAAGATCGAGATGTCGCTAAGATGTTTACCAACAAACCATTTCATGACAAAACAAAACTACTAACACGATAAGGTAAATAAAAACATATCTTTTGCCTATATGATAATTGATAAACAATCAATTTATTTATTTATAAAATGTCCTATTTATATTTTTAAAATAAAAATTGTAAAAACTCAAAAAAGTAATAAAAATAAAAAATAAATAAACAAAGTATTCTCCATAGACACGTTTCTTTGTCTTCCAAGACCACCACCACTATTTAGCCTTCCCTATTCTTCCCCCCGTACCTTTTCTTCACTGCAACCCTTTTTCATTCTTCAAAACCTTCAATTATTCTTCTTCTTTAAATCTTCAATCAGATAAAACCCTTTTGATCCTAAAAAGAAAAACTCAAAGTTTTGCAGAAAACCCAAAAAAATTCAATAGAAATGGACCGCAAATTCGAGCACGAAGAACACATCGAACTCCCACCGGGTTTCCGGTTTCATCCCACCGATGAAGAACTCATCTCTCACTATCTTTACCCAAAAGTTTCCGATCACTCCTTCGTCGCTAAAGCGATCGGGGAAGTCGATTTGAACAAAGTTGAGCCATGGGAGCTTCCCTGTAAGTCCTACTCTGTTTCTGTATTTTCTCAATTTTCAATTTGGTGAATTCAATTTGGGGGTTTTGATTTTGAATTTGAATTTTGGATCCAATTTGGGGGTTTTGGTTTTGATTTTGATTTTGAATTTGAATCTAATTTGGGTTTTTTCTGTTTTTTGATTTTGAAGGGAGGGCGAAATTGGGAGAGCAAGAATGGTTCTTTTTCTGTATACGTGATCGAAAATACCCGACTGGATCGAGAACAAATCGAGCCACGGATGCCGGTTATTGGAAAGCTACCGGAAAAGATAAAGAAATCTACAAAGAGAAATCTCTTGTGGGTATGAAGAAAACGCTTGTTTTTTATAAAGGCCGAGCTCCGAAAGGCGAAAAAACCGATTGGGTTATGCACGAATATCGATTAGACGGGAAATTTTCCGCAAATAATCACCCAAAATCGAGCAAGGTACGAAGAACACGATAAATCCTCTGTTTTCTTTTTCGGGCTTTTTTTTGTTCATGAAGTTTTGAAATTTGCAAATTGTTCTGTCTTTTTTAGGGAGAATGGGTGATTAGTCGGGTTTTTCACAAGAGCCCCGGTGGGAAAAAGATTCCGATCTCGGGGTTATCGAGGGATTTCGGGTCAGCAAATTTGCCGCCATTAATGGAGATTTCGAGCTTCGAAGGTGGATCGTCAAGGACGGAGACATCTCACGTGACCTGCTTCTCCGAATCGGTGGAGGAACAAAAACCGAACAATCAAGAATTGGTGGGGAGTTGGAGCTCGAGCTACAACGCGTCAAGAACCGAACCCGCCAATTTCGGCCCGAGCCCGTTGGTTCAAAACCTCGAGAACTTTCAGTATCAGGACTCGATGTGGATGCAAGATCCGTCGATCCTCAAGATCTTGATCGAATCCAACAACGACCCCGTCATGCGGCAAAACCCGAAAACGGAATCGGTTGAAGATCAAGATTACGGTCTGAATTCGGGTGGTCAATACGATTTCGATTGCTTATGGAATTACTGAATACGAAGAACATGGATTGCGAATGATATCGAAAAAAAAAACAGAGTAGAAACAAGTTTGTCTTGTAGGTTGATGATTGTTTATACATTTTAGGTTAATTACAAAGATTTGATAGAATCAAAAGGGATTATGGAATGTAAATCATGAAATTGATCTTGGGTTTTTATTACTATTTAAGTTCATATAGTTTACAAACTTATGATATTTTGGAATTTTTTAAATTGTATTCATAAACTCTCGATACTGACATTTGATACAGTTTTTTTCTTACAAGATTAAACTGATTATTAATTAGCAAGTATCTTGCAGGATTTTAATTACTATTTAAGCTCACAAAGTTGCAAACTACTGATATTTCGATATTTCTAGAAGAGTGTTCATAAATTCGCGATACTGACATCTTACACGTATATTAGTTCAGTACAACTTTTTCTTACATGATTTAACTGGTTGTTGCTTAACACGTATGTTAAAAACGTTATGGAACGTGTTTTAATACATGATACAACTATTTCATACATGATTTAACCCGTCATTTTCTTAAATTTTAAATCTATCCAATCGGTGATAAAAAGACTATAATTTGGCATTATCCTTTTTTTCAATTGAATGTCAAATGTAATAAAAGAAGTATATTGGTAGGCCAACAACCAATTGGTTTTGATGCCTCATAAAACCTTGGATGACATAAGATGAGAGTTGTCTAGTAACCAACTCTTTTTAGATTATAAAATATTAGAGTAAATTGCAATTCTGATCCTTGTGGTGTATTATTGCTCTTAGTTTTGATCCTTAACAAGTTTTATTATAGAATGACTTTCATAGCATACATAAATGTTTGATTTTGGCCTCTTCCACTAACAAAAGAATTCTATTCATTAACTTCACATGTGCCTTATGCATATGGGTAAAATAGTCAATTTTATCTTTCAAATATAAGATGACTAAGATTTATACTGAAATAGTTTTTTTTAATATGTACTCGTATTTCAGACACAAATTAATTGTCTTACCCTCATGTACAAGGCACATGAAGAAACTAATGCATGTATTTTAACTTTTGTTAGTGGAATAGACTAAGGCTGTATTTGGCAAAAATAAGCTAACTTATATGCTAGTCCATCCAATATGTACCATAAGCTAACTTTTTGAAACGTTACTTTTTGGGAGCTTTTTGTAGCCTTTTCCAATTATACCTTATTAATATTAGTTATTAAATTCAAAAATATCGTTTTTTGTCATTTTACATACTCATAAGCTAGTTTTTGTCAAACATAATGTGTTCATAAGCTAGCTTATCAACAACCAGCTAGCTTATCAGCTAATTTGCCAAACATAGCCTAAATCCAAGCAATTGTGTATACCATACGGGTTTTCTTGCAATAGAAAACTTGTAAAGACAAAATAAAGAAAAACAACAAATCACAGGGACCATAATTGCAACTTACTCAAAATATTAACTAATTGCAGTATTTTATTTATTCTTTTAAATTATAAACTATTAATTAATTGTGTTATTTTATTTTATTCTGAACAGTTTAATTATTAGTTTAGATTTCTTTTCCTATTTAAATTCAGATATTCTTGACAAACATATACAACAACTTAAACAGATTTGGAATCAATATCTGATGTAATACGATTTAC
Source organism: Centaurea solstitialis (assembly GCA_030169165.1). Taxonomy (NCBI): domain Eukaryota; kingdom Viridiplantae; phylum Streptophyta; class Magnoliopsida; order Asterales; family Asteraceae; genus Centaurea; species Centaurea solstitialis. The sequence continues at coordinate 68,916,620 of CM058041.1, forward strand.
GATAAATAAATGCTAAAACAACAATTTTGCTTAGTGATATATTATTGAGTTTATTTTTTTAGTAATAATCAGAAAAAAAAATTATTTTGCATTTAAACAGATAACAATTTTGGATAAATCCGATTGAAACGAAAAACAATAATTTTAATTTTTAATTATCTTTAATAGTATTTTCGGATCTAGTCAAGCATAATAGAGGATAAATTCGTAGAAGAAAAACAAAAGGAAAGTTTCATAGAAACTAATGTGTTATAGTCGTCTAATTTTTATATTGGCAAGTTACATTATTTTTATTTTAAAACCACAATAATATTTTTTTTTAATCTGTAAATTGTGTTAAACTTTCACATATTTTGTATTTATTTTATTTTAGAGATTATTTTAAAAAGTAATATTTTTAAGTCCAATACAAAACATCACCGTTATGATTTTTTTTTTTTTAATTTCATAACAATTTTTAATTTTTAAAGTTATGATATTATTAGAGCCTAAATAATGTCTAAAGTTAAAACAGAAACTACTCTTTTTTATCAACGAAAATAAACCATTTACCAAAAAAATTTAAATGTAAAAATAATTACGCGTGAAGTACAAAATGGGTTTTTCCTTGAGTCGAGAAAATAAAATTTCTATAAAAAAAATACATAGGAATTAAAAACTAATTATTTGAAAAAGAACAAAACAATAAACAACATCGTTGGATGAGCTGATTGGCTAAAAATAGGCAGCAAACGGAAACATACTTTTTGTTGTCTTAAAAATATAATATTTTTATATAGGTTTAGGTTCTTATAAGATCAATTTGTAAAAATAACAATAAAAAATTTATACCAGAATATTGTGAATGTGCAAAATTTACATAACCTTCTAAGTAAAAATATTGTGAATGTAAAAGGTTCGAATTTTTTTATATATTGATAAGTGTTATGTTGTGAAGAATTAGTGTTATTTCATATGGCGTCACTGATTTTACGAAAACAGTCTATCCCAAATAATTTTAAGCCTTTCTTAAATTAACTATTTGTTTATCATGACAGCGTTCAAATACAACCCCTCTAGATTAAACGAACGATGCAACTCACATGCCCACTGTCCCATTGTTTTTCCTTTTCCTTTTTGTTTTTGTGTACTAAATTAAGGACAGTTAAACCGCTTAAATGGTAACCATTGATGATCAAATATATGTTTGTAATTTAGTTACAAGAGTTGTATAAATGCAAAGGGTTGCATAATAGTTTCCGTTCCCCCCCCCATATATATATATATATATATATATATATATAGAGAGAGAGAGAGGGGGATGTTCATACAAGAACAACCCAATTTCCAAGAACAAATGAACCAAGGAAATCACATGTGATTTTGTGCTGCGATGGAAAAAGCGTGTGTAGGCCACACTCCGACAAGGCGAGTGGGTGAGCCGCGAGTGGGCGTCCATGCACAAAATCACGTGTGATTTTGTTGGTTCCTTCATTCTTGCAATTTGGTTTTGTTCTTGTTTGAACCTAATTCTATATATATATATATATATATATATGTAGGGTTAGGTTCAGATGTGAACTCAATTTTGGTTGTGAACGTGAGGACGAATCTCAGCCACACATCTTCAGTTACGATGGACGTGATCACAGATGATTGACGCGATTCATGGGAGGGTGGAGATTATTAAAAGAGGGGACCTAGTCAAAGCTGCATTTTATTGACCGGATGAATGACTGAGATTCGTCCTCATGTTCACAACCAAAATTGAGTTCACATTTGAACTTTCCTCTATATATATATATAGGGGTGGTTTCAAATGTGAACCACTTTTTGGTTGTGAACGTGAGCACAAACCAGAGCGTGACACGTGGCAATATGACATCCACGGGTCAAGGCTTCTTCAGTCTGCACAAACCTGCGGGTTAGTGTTATTCATATTAAATAAAACCATCGGTTTGTACGATTTTACTCTTATCGTAGTTAAATGAACTTCTCTCTCTTTCCTCTCTCTCTCTCTCTCTCTCTCTCTCTCTCTATATATATATATATATATATAAATATAGAGGGAGGTTCATTTGTAAACCTCAAAAATCATGTAAACTTTGTGAACCCATCGTGGCCCTTGATCAAAAAAATCAAAGAAGGATATGGATTCATAGAAAATATGGAAATGTGAAATATATGGTAAGTCAATGATTATGGAAATATGAAAATGTGAAATATGGAAACGTTTTTGAAAATCAATGGTGTGGATTGGTTTACATAGTTTACACGAAATATAGAGTTTACATTTGAACCTCCCTCTATAAATATAAATATATAGAGAGAAGTTCAATTGCAAACCACTTTTTCATTGTGAACGTGAGGACAAACGAGAGCGCGACACGTGGCAAAAAAAAATTCTGACACGCGCAACCTTCCCCGCGACCTTAGTGTTATTCATATTGAATAACACTGTTATTCAGTGTTATTCAGTATGAATAACACTAAGGTCGCGCGCTTTTTGGTTGAAGTCGCGCGTGTCCTTTGAAATTTCGGCGACTTTAGTGTTATTCATACTGAATAACGCTTTATTCAGTCTGAATAATAGTGTTATTCAGACTGAATAACACTAAGTCGCGAAAATTCAGAGTGACACGTGGCGCGCTCTCGTTTGTCCTCACGTTCACAACGAAATAGTGGTTTGTATTTGAACCCACCCCTAAATATATATATATATATATATATATATATATTCTATATCTTCTCCCTCTCTCTTTCACACATAAGGATATATGCAACTAATTTCGGTACCAACGTCCATATTTCATGGAAATAATGAGATCAAACCTTCCCTAGAAAAATAAGTTGAATTTTTACATGAAGACTATCGAACATTCACAAAAAAATACTGTATCTGCACATGAAATAAACTAAATGTTCACATGAAAACACAATAACTATTATCAAAGAACACATTAAATGTTAAAAGTTGTAAAGTAAATCTCACCAAAAATGAATGTCATTAAAATAATACTTTCAAGTTGAACAATACCTTCATTACGTACATATAATACTTTACATGTAAAATAATGCATGCTAATGAATGAAAATAGACGTGTACAAAAGCTGGTTAAACGATCTTGGATCGAAGAAGAATTGAGGATTGGTTAAAAGAAGACTTGACTCAAGAATTAGTTATAGGCAAAATGCTGATTTGGTCATCAATTTTGAATTATAGTTTCGATATGCTTCAGTTAAAAAAAACTAATTAAAGCCCGAAAACTAGTTAATTGGGTAATCAAAAACCAATCCTCAATATAAAAAATTTATTTTTCTTATGATTTAATAGTCTAAAGTCCAAGGTATTTATTAAATGAGTCTTTTTCATTCTTTTATTTACCTACATATTTATTTGTTATTTAGAGAACCCCAATATGATATGTTAGGAATTAAGGATAGTTGATCCGAATTTGGTTCGAGATTTTTCCCGAAGACTAGTTAAGGATATGATATTTTTCTAATAAAGTGTATTATAGGATTGAAGTATATAAGATAAAATAAAAGAGTGTCATATATAAAAGTGTTACAATAAGTTTATGGTAAGCTTTTGAACGTCAAAACAAAACTTTTAAGACATTTTCAAAATAAAGTGTTGAATTAGCTAATTTTATAAGACGTTTTTGAAAAGTTTCTCTTATAAACCCACTTTTTATAGGACACTTGTGTTTCTAGAATATTATTTCAAATAGTGTTCTGTAAAATAGTTATGTAACGTTTTATTTGAAAAATATTTTAAAAAACTTGTTGTGACGCTCAAAAACATGCAATAAACTTCTTGTAACACCTTTAGATAGGACGTTTTTTTTGTTTGATCCTATAAACTGGGATGCTATAAAGTACTTTATTAGGACCCTTATTTAGTTTACGTGTCATACACACTCAATTTCATTGTAATGTATTATTTTCCTGATACTTTTTTATGGTATTTTGTTTTTACTAATTGTGCGACTAGAATTAAAACAATATATCAATGTTAATGTATCACAATTTTAATGTTCTTAATGGATGTCATGGTTGTGGTTGATCTTAGAAATTACACGTTAACATACGTCAATATCAAACTGTTAGTGTGCACCTTTTGAACTAGTGTCATTTCATTAATTATAAACAAAAACAAGTAACCTTTTTTCTAACTATAAATTTATAACAGAACAGGAAAATAAAAATGTGATCAGTCGATCATAATTATACCACGAACTATGATTACAAGTCTTTAAATATACAAAAGTCGCATTTATTCTAGAAAAAAGTATGCTTTTATAAAGTCTTCATCGTTTGCTAGCTTTCTTGGATTGCTTCTTCATCCTTGACAAGAGAATGCATTCCTCGAAATCAAATGAACAAATTACTTCAAATAGGGTTTTGCCCTTTAATAATGGACATTGTTTTATGATTGATTCGTAGCCGATCCTTGTCCACCCGTTTCACGTTTTGTCAATAGCCAATCAAACCTCAAGTGCAATGAAAAGTAGCTCAACGTACCTGGTCACCTTGAAATAGAAAGACAGGTGCACGTTTAACGAATAATACGAAAATATAAAATAGTTTTACTTAAATACGCATGATCATTCATTCATCATATTAGGGTTTAGCCGAAAGCATAATATTTCAGTATTTGGGATTTCAATCAATTCACACTTAGGTGGTGGTTGTTTAAAACTCATATAGCTGAAATGGACTCATAGATTAATTCATCAACACATGTATGGACATCTGTTTAAGATTTAATAGACAAGTCATTACAGGTGTTTTCTCATAATGAAATTTGTTTTCGTATCATCTCCGCAACATATCTACGTGTATCCACAAATTTATCAAGCGAACTTAATGAATATGAATTATTCATTTGTCAATTTCATACAAAACATATATCTGTTTATACATCTTTATCTAGACATAACTTATTCATATAAGAAACATGACTTTGTACATGTATATATATGTTACGTATTTGTTTAAAGGCGAAGGAACATGAGAGAAGTTGAGTTAACGTGAAAAGCGTGAAAAGTCCCTTGATCACTTTTAATCTCAAGAAGCACTAATGATCTGGTGCATTTCATCTTAACATGCATCCAACGATTGATAAACATTTCTCACATTAACTTAACTTACTATCTAAGTCCAACCATTTGTCCAAAATACGTAAAATATTATTGTATTCGTTGTATTACAAAAGAAAATACAATTTTAAATAGAAATGAGAATGAAGTCTTGAATTTATTCAAAGTGAGAAATGAAACAATCACCAATATCAGCAATTCTTCGTCCAAAAGATTCGGATAAGGTAATTGGTCAAAACTAAATACGATTTATTTAACTCAAAAAATTATAATACTTAGGGTATGGTAGTGCAATCCATAAACCCTTCGAAGTCTACTCTATCATATCAGCGTCACATCATCTTTACTCACAAACCCACAATAATCATAGAATAGAAGTACCACTACCCACAAAACCGAATACCCAATTATATATATATATATAGGGAGTTTCAATTGCAAACCATAAAAAACGTGCAAACCGTGCAAACTCATGGTTGCACACGTAAATCAATGAAAAATATTTTGTAGAGTTGTTTAATATGTTGATAATGTTTCATATACTAAATTTTTTGATGACATTGTTTCATATGAATGTATTTATTTACGTAGAAATGAAAAAGTTTCACAAAAACGAGGAAAAAGTTTCATATGAATAAAAAACACCAAAATATGAAACAATTTCATCAAAATTTGATGTTTATGAAACATTTTCATCATATTAAACAACTTCATGAATCAATTTCACCGATTTTATGTGTGCAACCATGATACATAGAGGATTAATCAAATAATATATATTTAGGGTTAGGTTCAAATGTGAACTCAATTTTGGTTGTGAACGTGAGAATGAATCTCAGCCACACATATTCGTTTACGTGGACACGATCACAAAGTTTAAATGTGAGCTCAATTTTGGTAGTGAACATGAAGACGAATCTTAGCCACTCATCCGGTCAATAAAGGTGGCTTTAATCGGGTCCCCTCCTTTAATAATCTCCACCCTTCCATGAATAGCGTAATCCTTCGTGATCGCGTCCACCGTAACCGAAGATGTGTGGCTGGGATTCGTCCTCACGTTCACAACCAAAATTGAGTTCACATTTGAACCTAACCCTATATATACATATATATATATATATATCTCAATAAAAAAAGGAGTGTGTGAGAGAAAGCGCTCGCTTTGATCGGGTTCCCCAACCCAACCCCTGGAGCCCACCGCGACCTGAGCAGGTCGTACCTCAGCCCGCTGAGCCCATTAAGACGGTACTGATAGCCTTTTAAAAATAAGAAAAATGTACGAAGCTAAAGTACTATAAATATAAAAATTACGGGACTATAAAATTTAATTGGATGGATTAAATTTAATTGTAATTTTATACATTTGTATATCAAGAATATATACTACACTTTATTTTAGTTAACGGTAATTATGGAACTTGGAGTTGACGATTTTGCCATATATTGAGTAAATGGGCGGAGTTCATACGAGAACATTAACTATTTAAAAGAATTCGAGAAACTTCGTCGGTGTACAAAATCACATATAATTCAAATACAAAATCATATATGACTCATACGACTTTACCAACGACTTTAACTCGTGTTCAAAGTCGTCCGTATCTAATTTTTATCAGTTAGCATTCTCGTTTTAGTCTTTTTCATCTAGTAATATTAAAAAGTTATCTATACTTTTAAAATGATACTTTGTAGTTCAAATTAAATTAGAAAAAAATATAAAATTATATTTTTGGTATTTTGTATTATAAAACTCTGGGGCCACACAAAGAAAAAGTGGGCCCAATAGTAAGACGGCTTGAAGCCCATAACCCACCAGGCCTGTTGACACGTGGTACGTTAGCTCTTTTTTGTGGAATCAGCTTTATGTGGACCCCACCTTAACCCGTTTTCGTGGGACCCACAACTCACGTGCGTAATTGTCACGTAAACTTCAGCTCTAGATCATAATTGGTTAACTCATTTTCTTTTAAATTTTATTGGTAAATATACTAAAAGGTAAGATTTTTAAATAAAGTTTTCTTTGGGTATTATTGATGCAACGAATTTTATCCCACGGTGATAATATTGTTTTTTTTTGCATAAAATATTGGTTAAACGGTAGTTGCTTGGCTATATCATTTATCTTACTTTAGTTATTGTAAATGAAAAAAATTGATATGCTTATTCGATAAGATCAAAACTAGGATAAAGGTTCATATCTGGTAAGTATGATAAACCATTTTTACTATATTAAGTCTTTATCGGGTTTAAGATGTTTACCGACACTTGATTCTCATGGACAATGATGTTATACAATAAGATAAATAAGAATGAATCTTTAATCGTGGAACACTTACCCAGTAAGAATTTTATAAACGGATCCTAAATGTTCGTATTTATATTTTAGTGTATCTAAAAATTAGTGTTAACTTTTAGGAGTAGATGTTTACTTGTCATTCATACGCTTATTTATAAGACGAAAAAACTCATTGCTTCATCTACTTTTAGGGGTATAATTATCATCTAGTGAATTAAAATGTAATATGTACATACTTTCTAACACTGTATGCCTCTTTCATTGTTAAATTTTGGAGATAAAAGGTAATAATATTTTAAAGTCTATATTGATGGGTAATAGTTGATTTTACAGCATTTAAGGATGTGGATGTTGAGTTTATTTTTCCTTTTGTTATAAACTTTTTATGAACGTCTCTAAAGTTATATGCATATATAAAATAAGAAAATCTTGAAACTTTGATACATAAAAAAGGTTAATTATTATATTAAAATATAGAAATTAAACCATGTTTATTGTATTTTGAAGCTTTGCTTTATTAAAGATAAAATTAAAAATAACAATTAAAAGAAAACCACTACGACATTCAAAGACTATACTTAACATTTTTATAATATCATAAAAGCAAATGTTTTAATAATTCATAATAGATTATGAACTAATAACAAAATTTTGAAAACATATACTATATACATTTAAAGAGTATAAACGGATCAACTCGATTCCAATATATTTCGATTAACCTGACAAACCCATTTTGTTTGGCATGAATCGAACAAAAAGAAATAGCAGAAAATACAAGATTATTTGGAAATGCAATTATAGATCCAAATTCGATTTACTGATAAATGTTTTATAGTTGATAAATATTTTATAGTTTATAATCATGTACAGGTAAAAAGAATAAAATCAGTATTCAACGTATTCCTTCACCAATCATCTAGTTGTTCGTAATTCTATTTTTAAAGATTTTGGTTTTAAGCACTTGTATCGAAGTTTGCATGACCTGATATGTTCATAACTGTTATACTATTTTGTCTTTATTTATATTTATGGTAAAGTGTCGGATTTGTTACAACTGTAATATTGTTTTTTTGGGCAAAATGGAATGAAATGTAATGAATTCTACTTTAATCGTTATTTTGTATAACAAAGAATATGTTTTTTTTTTCTTTTTCTCGATAGTGTCAAAAAGATTCAGAATTTCTATTTTATACTCTTTTGATTAATAACAAATATATATGGTAATCATTGATTACGTGAATATCTAGTTGTTAGTTTATATTGTACTTATTGATCTTGTGAAAAAATACAAATCGAAAAGCAATTTATGGCACGTTGGATGAGAAATCTCTTTATCATGTAAAATGTGTTTAAATAAGAAGAAGTGTTCATTTGTTACACTGATTAAAGAAAATAAAATCACAGTTTGACTAAATAAACAGCAAGACAAACTTGCTACATTATAAGACATCTTGGCCTATCTTTTTTAGCAAGTACGTGTTCTTTTTACTACACAAAGTGATGGTACGTCAATCCATCCTGACCCAACTTGTTTAGTGTAATCCTAAAAATTTGTCCATTTGTGGCACATATTTTTTTCAAAAATCTGTTGTAGCAAAAAATTGCTCAAAATTTACATTTATTCATTTTGGAGCATCTATTGAAGATGATCTAACCAACTCATTCAAATAAACCGATTACCCATCTACATAACTTATATTATGCAATCTAATATATATATGTGTGTGTGTGTATGGAAAGTTCGGCTACGAAGTTATTTTTCATTGCGAACATGATGACAACCGAGAGCGAGACACGTGACACATAGGGATGGCAACGGGGCGGGTTTGGGGCGGGGATTGGTCCCCCCCGTCCCTGTTTAAAAAAACAGTCCCCGTCCCAACTTAAAAACCCGCGGGGATTTAAACGGGGATCCCCATCGGGTAATCGGGGAAACCTGCGGGGAAACGGGTATCCCCGTTTAATATAAACGGTTAATTAAACGGGTTTCACCGCGGGATCTCCGTCATCGTTTAAATTTTACCACAAATCCACAAGTCTTGGAAAATGATATATAAATTACATAACATTCTCGAATCCATTCTCTAAACATATCCAAAAGAAAATTAAAGTTCTAAAGTCGAAATGCATCCAAAATAGTAACATTTAGCTATACATATATATATATATATATTGTTTAAACGCATCTAAAATATTAACAGTTGAAATGTTAAAGTATATATACGACCAAACATAAAAACCATTTAGCTATATATAATATATTGTCTACTAAACAATCATAAAATTAAATTAAATTAAGGGATATAATCGAGGATATATTTGGGGATACAATCGGGGAAATATTCGGGGATACGATCGGCTACGAAGTTATTTTTCATTGCAAACATGATGACAACCGAGAGCGAGATACGTGACACATTCAATATGAATAACGAAGGTGCACGTTCATACATTATTCAACATGAATTAACATTCAAGATGAATAATATAGCATTCATCTTGAATGGTGTATTATCCATCATGAATAATACATGTACGTACGCATGTGTTATTCATACTGAATGTGATACGTGACACACTCTCTTTCGTGTTCACGTTCGTAATGAAAAATGAGCTTTCATTAGAATCCGAATAAAGGATATTGGATATGGTTCGATAAATTGTAATACGATAAAAGGGATTGTTAGCAACACTAAAGGCTTATTTGAGTATATGGGCCAAATGCATGCATCATTAAGGATAGCAACAAATAATATGACGTATGGATGAAAACGAGAGTTTTGCATTCATCATACAAGGCTCCAAAAACCATATGATGTCATGATTTGTTAGATACACGTAGGAATATATGTTTCCATCTTCAATTTGCAAAATCAGTTTTGATTTTGCTAAGGTTTAAACTTGTCTTCATTCAAAAACCCAATGGCTTTGATTTGGTCTATGGTTTCTATTATTGAAAGTGAGCTAAAACAATTACTTCTAAAATATACTAAGAATATTTTGAAGAAGATATAGATACATAAGGTTACGGCCTTCCAAGCGCGTATCTAATAAGCGAAAAAAATATGGGTTACTCCAAACCGGGATTTTGGTTTGAAAATGAGTCTGATCGAACCTTTTCATACCCAAATTTTTCTAGGACTTTTAGGATGACTGGATGAGATTTATCTGAACTCTAAGAAAATGCATGGCTTGGTCAGTTCTTGACTTGAACTTACGAAGAACATGCTTTTCGGCCACGTTTTTTTTTTGTACGTCTCCAATCTCAAGTGAATCTAATTGGGCTAGTTAAGAAACGAGTGAAACAGATAAAGTTTAGTTGGCGAAACACGTTAGTTAAAATTAGAATCCCAAAAGGTATTCAACCTTTTAGAATAAAAATGGTTTATAAACTTGTAGCCTTATTATAATATATAACATTTATCAGGATGGATGAACAGTACATTTAACAAATTATAACTTTGGTCCCTGTACTTTGATATTATAACGTTTTTCGTCTTTGATCTTTAAAAATTGTTTTTTTTCATTCCTATGGTTTCATTTTCATTCTATTATCATCCTTTCATCCAACTTTGTTAAATCAAGTGGTTAACTCATTCAAAAAATATTTGATTAAATTACATATTTGATTCTTATAATATACCATCTTTATATTTTTTATTTATCAGATTACATAGTTCACATTTTGTTAATTTTTATTATATTTATTTATTTTATTAAAACATTTTGTTTTATTCATTAATTTATAAACTATTATAACTTTAATAAAAAATGATAAAATAACTTCATTAAACTATTGATAAGTACATGATATTTTTTCCAAAGCTCTAGGTTAAAATAATTTAAATTTAATATTTTTATTTATTGATTTATTGAATGTTTTTTATTTATTTAAATAACCATTGGCATATAAACCCAACCCCCCCCCCCCCTCCACACACACACACACATTATGTACATATTATCTTACAAATCAACTGCACCATATATACCTTACATGAAGTCTGTCATACTAACATTTTGTATGACAACATACGTAAAAAGTTTATGTTTCATATAAATGAGAAAGTCTATCACAGTTTATAGCCTAGTGCGAAGCTCGGACTCTTAATAACTAGTTTTAGTAAATTTGATGTACTGGACATCTTAAATAAATGAGAGGAAACGGTCTTTGAATTATTTTTAAAAATAAATGATTAAATTGGTTAAAAGTCTTTTGCCATGTGATTCAATTTAAAGTACATAAGGCGTGAGCAAGATGGTTTAGTTTATGAATTTTAATTTACTGAATCAAATTAAACCACGTCAAATTGTGTGAATATGTGTTTAACTACATCGAGAGAATGCTAATGTAGACTCGAAGAACCAATCAATTACCTTCAAAGATGTGTTTACACTATAGCTAGACCCCCTACCATCTATAGCTAGTTATAAATCAAAACTTCTAGACATATAAGGACGTCTTTCGAGCATTGATTTTACAACTAAAATATCACACGCGTCCACTTAAAATCTTATCATCCACTATTCATGGGCTTGATCATCATCGTAAAAGTATATCTTTGACTTCATGAAAACAAACTTATAGTTTAAGTGAATAATAATTGAAAACGATCCAAATCAAAATACATGTAGTTATGGACGATGAAATATATATTTTACAATTTTAACCACTATTGATGATACACAAGTACCTATTAGAATGAGAGGCGACCCTATTCCCTTGGATATACTTGGAGTACGGAATTGATTAAAAAAATAACCAATTAAGCTATAATGAACGAACGTTTGCGGATTTAAATATGTTTCATCAAACTTACACCTTGAATACAAAATCAAAGGGCCGATGGCCTATCTGGTACAGTCAAGTTTTTTAAGAGAGAAAAAGTACAAACTTTAATAGAGTTAAGAAAAAGATGTAGATTTATTTACTGTATATAAATTTTATCTGCTTAAAAGCACTAATTATTATCCAAATCCAATTCGAACATGAATTTTTATATTTATGTTGTAATATTAATTCATCTAGATAAATTTTTTTCAAAATGATAACTATTGTTGTTAGGATTATGTGCAAGACAGTAACAAGGTTACCGTATCCAATGTTATAAGACACTAGTAGGTCACACCGCTGCACACTAAACAAGAGGATGTTTGGATTACTTGGTTAAGAGAAATAATTAATCGTTTATTAATTATAAAAGAAGAGAGAAAGAAATAAATAATTAGCTGAATTATTTATTTGTATAAATTAATTAATTAGTTGAATTAATTAATAAAGAGATAATTATGGAATATATATTTAATTATCAGGTTGATAATTATAAGAGTATTCCATATGGTATCAAACAATGCCTTTTTAGTTAATATAAATAAAGGCATAAGGTTTGATTGAATATAACTGATTTTGATAATTCTCGAAAATCACTCTCTCTCTCTTCTCTCTCTCCACCGCCGGCGACCATAAGCAAGAAGGCGAGAACCGAAATTTTCTCGTTTTTGAATAGTAATCCTTGGTGGTCTAGCAACTGTTCCTCGAGACGTGTCAGTAGCGGTGTACCCCCTACAAGCCTTCTGGAAAGTTATTCTCAAAAGGTAAATCGTCAAACCTCACTAAATTGTATCTGTTTATGGTTAGGATTGGATCCTCGATTGGGAATCGTTTTTAGTTTTCCGCTGTGCATGTTTTAGTCTGCGATTTCCAACAGTGGTATCAGAGCCACTTCCTAAAACCTAACAGATCAGGTTTAAATTGTTTGTTTGATTAATTAGGTTTTATAAATCGTTAAAAATCTGATTTTTGTAAACCTAACGAAACGACGATTGGCGGCGGAACGGCGGCAGTTAGCCGGCCGGACCTCCAGGCCAATCGCCGTCGATTCTCTACCGGCCGCACCACCCGATTGGTGGCTGCGGTACCGGCTGTCATGAAAGTCGCCGGCCACACCACCCGCTTGGTGGTTGTGGCGTCGGCCGAAGTAAAACCGCAAAGCCACCACCACACCACCGATTGTGGTGATGGTGGTGTCGATCGACGCCGGCCATAACACCGAGGACCGCTGCACCACCAATTGGTGGCTGCGGCGGCTGTTAGGTTAATCGACCACCACACAGCCGTGTGGTGGCGACGGGGTTGTGGTCCGAACCACCGAAGCCGCAGATGGCAACGGTGGTGGTGTTCGTCCATAACGCCGGAGGCGGCGATGGTGGTAGGAGCTACTACTGCTGTCGTCGTTCTCCACGTCGACCGCCACACCACCGATTTGTGGTGGTGGCGGCGATAGTGTTTTCTTTCGATCGATCGCGGCGGCGGCGGTGGCTTTCCAGCCGCTGCTGTTGCCGATGATTGTTATTGCGGTGGGCGGCGGTGGTGGCTCCTCAGCTGCTGCCGTCGCCGGTTGAATTAGGTGACGGCGGTGGTTGCTGCGGCGGTGGTGACTATCGAAGTCGCCGCTGCCGGCGGCGATTGCGGTGGTAGACCGGGCGGTGGTGGTGGCGGTCGGATCATCATCATCGCCGGCGTTGAAAACCGCCGATCGACGACCGAGTTTCGGCGGATCGGTGGTGATTCGATGACGTTTTTTTTTTTGAGTTTCATTATTATCATTAACGGGTATCAGTTCGAAATCCGTTTCCAGATAATTTTTCGGATATAGGATCGTTTTTCTGATAAGGTTAAAACGATTCAGGATAAGATTTAATTAATTATTTTAATTAGTTAGTTTTATAATTATTAAATTAAAATTCAGATGTGTTTTAATTTATTATGTGATAAGTCATAGCTGAACCCTTTAGACCCGTGGTTGTGTTTATCCGTTTTATTAGAATAGATGGGAGGCCTGCGAGCCATTTACAACCCTTTTGTAATTTTAAAAGTTTTATTAGAATAGTTGGGAGGCCTGCGTGCCATTTAAACCCATTTGTAATAATTACTTTAATTGCATCAAGACGGAGACAAGACGACGACCATGGATCTCGGAGCCAGTGGGAGTGCCAGAAGTTGAAGACTTTTGTCACTTAGGGATTAAGACCGTTGTTTTTGTGTTGGCTCACAAAACAACATTAGTTTAAGGGTTTATGCTATGACTGTGCTTTTTATATTTAAATTGCGTGGTTGTTTAATTTACGTAATTGTTATTAAATGTAAATTGCTCTTTTTGAACGGATTGTTTAAAAATTAAAAGGATACAAATACAGTTAGTGTTTGGATCCAGTTTTTCAAAGGTTTTGAAATAGAAAAACTGGCAATTTAAACCCTTGTTAGAAATCATAGATTAGTAAGTGCAACCCACTTTAGGGGCACTTCCGGTGTAAGGTACATAGGGCGTTGTAAGTGCTCACACTATGAACGCCCGTGTTCAAACCGAAACTGGAAGGAGATAAAACTCTGCGAATTATCTCCGGGTGGTACCGGCCAGAGTTTGTCCAGGTCCCGGGTGGTGCAATCTATTTTGGTAATTATTTATTCACTGGGTGGTACCAGGCCAAAATGCACTAGAGGGACTAAATATGCACGGATTATTGATATCCGATGTCCTGACGATCTAGAAGTCGTATTTTCAGATAGGAATACGATTGGTATAGTGTTACCTACCATAGATCGCATGAGTCGGTATGACATGATCACATGCTTCCCGACACATGTGAAATATGGATTCTAGTCTAATAAATTTATTTTAAGGGTAATAATTTATTAGAATTACATAATTATAAACTAAAACTGGAATTTTATATTCTTCTGTAGATGTCTCAAATTAGTATTCCGTTTTATTCACCTGAAGAGTCACTTCGCCTTATTACGGGCAAGTGGAAGCTTACGGGCCATAACTTTCCAGTTTGGAAGTTACACTTGAGGAACGTTTTATGTGCCCAGGATAAGCTTTATGTGATCAACAAACCCGTATCACGACCTAAAAGCAATGCCCCTGAAGAGGAATTTGCTGAGTATTTTAGATACTTGACAGATGAATCGGATGTAATGTCCATTCTGATTTTCTCTATGTCACCCGAGTTCACGGGAGATTTAAGAGTTAAATCATGTCACGAGGTTGTGAGAGATGTGGAGAACCAACTAGGTCTCTACAAGCACACGGGAAAGCTATTGATCATGCAAGAGATTCTCTCCCTGAAGCTACAGAAGGGTCAGTCAGTTAAAAACCATCTTGTTGATATGAGAAGGCTTTTTAAATGTTTATCACGTCTGGGGTACAAGATGACTCAGGAAGAGTTAGTGTATCTCATGTGGTTCTCCCTCACAAAGGAAGTTCAGGACACAGCTAGTGCCTACATGAAGGAACCAAAGAGCGACGTGGATAAAGTTCATGAAGATATCCTGGCCAGTCTAGAGCCAGTACCCGAACCTGCGAATCTCATGGACACTGACATAATAGATGAGCTGGGAGATCTGAGTTGCCCAGAGTGCGGCAGCGAGGATATTTGCGAGCACTCGATGAACATCGACCAGATGGATATCGGTTTACCCGATACTCCAGGTATCTTTATGATAGATTGCTTAATCACTTCTTATGAATCATGGGTAATTGATACAGGCAGTGGTAACCACATTTGTAATCATTTACAGGGATTCACTAGAAGAAAGACTCTGAGGAAGGACCGTTCGAACCTACGAGTGGGCGAAGGCACTCCGTTGATTGCTGAAGCCGTGGGATCTTATAGTCTTAGTTTACCCTCGGGTCTAGTTTTGGAACTGAATAATTGTTATTATATTCCAAATATGATTAAGAATGTATTGTCTTTTGATTTGTTGGTAGACCAAGGCTTTTACTATAAATATTCTTATAAAATGATTTCGGTTTTTAAAGATAATATTTTCTATTTTAAAGCAACACCTGTAGATGGTCTATACACTGTAAATCTTAAAGACAACAATAGTGAAATCTATCATATAAGTAAGCGATCCAAGGATATTGAGGATCAGACTTACCTCTGGCATTGTCGTTTGGGCCATATAAACAAGAAACGTGTTGAACTACTCCTAAAAGGAGGTTTTCTTGGCAATTTCGATTACAAACCTTTAGATAATTGCGAATCTTGTTTATCTGGTAAAATGACAAAGCAACCTTTCAACAGTGAGAATGAAAGGGCTACTGACTTGCTTGAAATAATCCACACAGATGTATGTGGACCTATCAGTCACGTAGCAAGAGGAGGATACCGGTACTTCATTACCTTCACTGACGACTTCAGTAGGTATGGATATGTCTACTTGATGAGACATAAATCTGAAACCTTTGAGAAATTCAAGGAATATCAGAATGAAGTACAGAATCTACTTGACAAGAGGATCAAGTTCTTACGGTCAGATCGTGGTGGCGAATATCTCAGTGATGAGTTTGACAATCATCTGATGGAGTGTGGGATAGTATCCCAACTTACACCTCCGTATACACCTCAGATGAACGGTGTATCAGAAAGGAGAAATCGTACCTTACTTGACATGGTACGAACGATGATGTGTCATTCTTCGCTGCCAGTATCATTCTGGGGACACGCGCTCGAAACAGCAGCACACATACTGAACAGAGCGCCAACAAAGTCGGTAGAAAAGACTCCATACGAGTTATGGAAGGGTAAGAAACCCAACATATCTTTTCTAAAAATTTGGGGTTGTGAGGTTTACGTCAAACGACCTACCTCAGAAAAACTCAAACCCAAATCCGACAAGTGTTTCTTCGTTGGATATCCCAAGACCACCGTGGGATATTATTTCTACAACCCTGAAGAGAACAAAGTGTTTGTTGCTCGAAATGGAAAATTTCTGGAAGAAAAGTTTCTCAGTTTAGAGAACACCAGAAAGGATGTAGATCTACAGATAGTAGACGAAGAAAACACTACACCAGTTGTTGAGCCAGAAATTCAACATAACAATGTTGAACCTCAATCAGAGCCGATTGAGGAAGTGCAAACACAGGACCTTCGCAGATCCAGTAGGGTAAGACAAGAACCAGATAGGTATCTTGGGTTCCTAATCTCTCAAGAGAGCGGAGACTTAAATGAACCAACATCCTATGGAGAAGCTGTATCAGGCAGTGAGTCTGAACAATGGCAGGAAGCCATGAAGGCCGAGATGCAATCCATGTATGACAACCAAGTCTGGGAGTTGACTGATTTGCCACAACACTGTAAGGCTGTTGGACGCAAATGGGTTTTCAAGAAAAAAACCGACATGGATGGAAATGTACACACCTTCAAAGCCAGACTGGTCGCAAAAGGATTCACACAAACTCATGGTATCGACTATGATGAAACCTTTTCACCAGTAGCTATGTTAAAGTCAATTAGGATTCTAATGGCCATCTCAGCGTACTTTAACTACGAGATTTGGCAAATGGACGTCAAGACAGCCTTTCTGAATGGAAAGTTAACAGAAGACGTCTATATGGAACAACCAGAGGGGTTTGAAGATCCTAAGAATCCTAATAAGGTGTGTAAACTGCTAAAATCTATTTATGGATTAAAGCAAGCATCTCGAAGCTGGAACTTACACTTTGATGAGCGAATCAAAGAGTTTGGCTTCGCTAAAAGTGAGTTCGAACCATGTGTTTACACTAAGTTCAGTGGGAGCATAGTAACCTTCCTGGTCTTGTATGTAGATGACATACTACTCATAGGAAACAATGTACCAACTTTACAGAGTGTTAAAGAATGGTTGAGTAAATGTTTCCAGATGAAAGACCTTGGAGAAGCCGCTTATATACTAGGTATAAAGATCTACAGAAACAGATCTAAGCGGCTTATCGGACTTAGTCAGAGTACATACATTGACAAGGTACTGAAGAGATTCAGGATGGATGAATCCAAGAAAGGATTCATTCCAATGCAACATGGCATAGTGTTAAGCAAAACACAGTGTCCTGTTTCTAGTGAAGATCAGGACAGGATGAAATCAGTCCCATATGCTTCTGCAATTGGATCAATAATGTATGCCATGTTATGTACTAGGCCCGATGTTGCTTACTCAGTAAGTGTTACGAGCAGATACCAACAGAATCCAGGTGAGCCCCATTGGGTGGCTGTCAAGAACATTCTCAAATATCTGAGAAGAACGAAAGAAATGTTCTTGGTCTTTGGAGGTTCTGAGGATGAAATTAGTGTCACAGGATACTCTGACGCTAGTTTCCAGACCGACAGAGATGACTTCAGGTCACAGTCAGGGTACGTCTTTACCCTAAACGGAGGTGCGATCTCGTGGAAGAGCTCGAAGCAGGACACGATTGCGGACTCAACTACAGAGGCAGAGTACATTGCAGCATGTGATGCGGCAAAGGAAGCTGTCTGGCTGAGGAATTTTCTATCGGATCTCAGAGTGGTAGCCAGTATCTCGAGACCGATAGATATATTCTGTGATAACTCAGGAGCCGTGGCGCAAGCAAAGGAACCTAGAGAGCATCACAAGTCGAGACACGTGCTCAGAAAGTATCACCTCATCCGAGAGATCATTGGAAGAGGAGATGTAAGAATATGCAAGATTCCAACAGAAGACAATGTCGCAGATCCGCTGACAAAGCCACTAGCAAGGGCAAAGCATGAGGCACATGCGAATTCCATTGGGATGCAGTACCTGGAAGCCAGTAGCTAGTACTTAGTTTATTGATTATTACTATAGTCTAATTTAGAAACAATGTAATCATGTAAAGTTTTTATTTCACAGTGTGTTGGAAATAAATGGAGGTTTTAATTTCATGATTGTTCTAAATTAACTATTTTTCGCATATTTAACGTATCCTTGATTCTACAAAGTCTTGTATGAAATCTAAATTTCCGTAGCCACTTATTGAAATGGGAATTTCAATAGGGAGTTTAACGCTATTATAAATACTTGATGATTTATTCAAAGTAAAGAGTAAAAGCACAAGTGATGTGACCAAGTATTTATAGATACTCATCAGAGTGTTTGAGTATTGGAAGTGACCAGTAATCAAGTCTGCTTCATGGAGCCTCAGTCATAGGCACTGACTTGATAGGTTGTCCTTAGACCTGAGATACTTGGTTTGGGAACACGAGGACCACTGTACTCTTAGCACGTACTAACGCTGCACCGTAACTGGGTGGCTATACGGGACGTGACTAGATGCAGCGGAAGCCGTGGATCCAAATGCAAGTAGTCAAGAAGGGATTTGCACCTCTTTCAAAAGAGAGATATTTCCGGGCCCCTTGACGATTAAGATTGGCAGAAAACGCGTGGCCACGCTCGGATAGAATAACAGGGGTTATTTAGTAATATCCGTTACTGCAGGCAATCGAAATCAGAGTCAAGAAATACTTGATTTTAAGAAATGAATCCTCCACTCCATGTCTTAAATCACTTTAGAAATATCGTGTGCAAAAGGAATGAACCTGTGTACGAATTCAGTCGAGAATTGTATCTCTGGATGTAAGAGATCTTATAACCTGGTTAACCTAAGTGTCTGGCTAGGGACCTCCTTAGGCTAATGGTAACAGACATAGTTACATGTCTAGCACAAGTGGGAGTCTGTTAGGATTATGTGCAAGACAGTAACAAGGTTACCGTATCCAATGTTATAAGACACTAGTAGGTCACACCGCTGCACACTAAACAAGAGGATGTTTGGATTACTTGGTTAAGAGAAATAATTAATCGTTTATTAATTATAAAAGAAGAGAGAAAGAAATAAATAATTAGCTGAATTATTTATTTGTATAAATTAATTAATTAGTTGAATTAATTAATAAAGAGATAATTATGGAATATATATTTAATTATCAGGTTGATAATTATAAGAGTATTCCATATGGTATCAAACAATGCCTTTTTAGTTAATATAAATAAAGGCATAAGGTTTGATTGAATATAACTGATTTTGATAATTCTCGAAAATCACTCTCTCTCTCTTCTCTCTCTCCACCGCCGGCGACCATAAGCAAGAAGGCGAGAACCGAAATTTTCTCGTTTTTGAATAGTAATCCTTGGTGGTCTAGCAACTGTTCCTCGAGACGTGTCAGTAGCGGTGTACCCCCTACAAGCCTTCTGGAAAGTTATTCTCAAAAGGTAAATCGTCAAACCTCACTAAATTGTATCTGTTTATGGTTAGGATTGGATCCTCGATTGGGAATCGTTTTTAGTTTTCCGCTGTGCATGTTTTAGTCTGCGATTTCCAACAATTGTCAAGATTTATTAAATACTAGAGGCTTACTCATGTAATAGGGCATGATAAATCTTGATTTTAATGTTTTTTTTTAATTACTTGTCATTGTCAAATTTATAATAAGGTTCTTTCTTTTGAGAAAATGATAATATTTTATGTTTGTATAAAGTATAAATTTTAAAACCCCATACAATTTTGAAAATTTTTTTATATAAATAGAGGAATCAAAATGACAATTTAAAAGTTCTTGTTTCTTTTTTTATAATATTTTTAATTAAAATTTTTAACAATAATTTAACAAAAATTTAATAATGAAGTGGTTTATTTTAGGTTTAATAAAAAAATTTATAAAGATAATAATCATACCAATTGATCAAAAAGTAACCAGTTATCCTATAATGAATGAACGTTAACATACAAACTTAAACCTTAAAATACAAAATCAAAGGGCCTTTGGCCCATGGTCCCAGTTACCAATACAGTCCGGCCTTTTAAGAAATAAAAAATTCAAACTTTAACAAAGTTGAGAAAAAAATATGAGTTTATATAAATGTCATATGCTTAAATAAACACTAATTTTTATTCAAATTCAGTTTGAAGGTATGACCTACATGAATTTGATATTTTTATAATTGTAATACTGATTCATCCAGATAAGCCTTTTCCACGACGGTAACTAACGTTAAGATTTATTAAATACTAGAAGTGTGTTTACGCAATGCAGCGAAGTAAATCTTGATTTTAATGTTTGGTTTTATTATTTGTCTGTGTTGATTTTATAATACGATTTTTTTTGTTTTGAGAAAGCGAAAAAAAAAATATAGACAGTGGTATCAAATTAATAACTTAAAAGTTCATGTTTTTTTTTTGTATAGTTTGTTTCTTATATTAGATTTAATAACGAAGTGATTTATTTAGGTTTAATAATAATTATTTTATAAAGATAATCATAATAATCAAGTATTCTTTTGGAACTTAATGATTATCTTAATTATATTTAAAAAAATTTATATTTAAACATGAAATATTTATCTTGTATGAGTTTGTATTTGATTATGTTTATGAGTAGCTTATACAAATTCAAACATGCATCTTAAAAAATTTGTACTCGTGCATAATTTTCTTGTAATTTTGAATTATTTTATAATATAATATAGAATTATAGATACGGATGTAATATTGAATTTCAAGTATTCATCTATAAAAAAAATGGTTATTATAAGTTTTCTTTTATTGTTTTTATAATAAGTTACAGATTATAAAAATCAACTACGATTTAAAAACATTAAAACAGGCCCAAATAAATTGTAGCCCAATAACTTTTAGTTACACACCTTGGCACCTTTCTTATCATTGTTATCAAGTTATCATAAAAGGCCCAACTTATAAAGCTGTGTGCCTTTATCATTCCAAATGGGCCCAATTGTCAAACTTTTCGTTTAAAAGTTTTAATTTGTTATTTGTATGTATGTATATATTATATGTGTAAGTGTGTATTCTTATATTAGGTATTTACATTTAAAAATAAGTAAACTATTTATCTTTTATTCGACCATAATTAAATTATTACAATGGTAGATTCAAAATCTCAGATGACTAGAAAGCACATGGCACGCATTTATATTTTTTGTATACGTTTAGGTTTTAAGAGGGCATTGTTAGGGTTATGTATAGGTTGATATCCAATGGATGTGAGGAGATCCGATCCGATCCAATCATTCATTGAATGCTCAATTTCTTCAACCGAACCTATCCAATCATCCATTAGATGCTGGATTTTTCCAATCTAAGGGATGATTTGACCATTTCAGTTCCAACCAATATCAATCGGATTGGATTGGATTGGATCGGATCGGATCAGATCCATCTGACATTCGATGGATGATCCAATCAACCATCCAATGTTTTAATCCATTTCACAATAATTCATATAATAATCCAATATTCCAAACAATGGCATAATGTTTAGTTCGATATTTAATAACTATTAAGTAATACTAAAAAGTTAAAACATATAATGCAATAATGGTAATTAGATGAGTCAATGGATGATGATTGGATGGTCAATTTTATTGAATCGGTCGGTTCTGGACTCCCATCCAAGAACCTATCCACTCCAATTGGATGTCAAAATTTTCCATCCGATCAGATCCAATTACAATTGGACATCCAATCATTGTCGGTCGGTTTGTAATGGATCGATTGATCTTTGCACACCCTTAGGCATTGTCGAGATACACTCAATATGCAAACAGGACGAAACTAAACATGAGAAAGTGAGGTAAGCTGATGAAAGAATTATTAAATGTATTAGAACTTAACTTGACATTAATTGTTTAGTAGTTAATTAATCTTGTTATCATCTTCCAGATTTTAGTCCACTTGTTTTGATGGGATTAAAAATACATATTGTCACGCTCAATCTTGTCATGTCCTGGTTTGAATGTGTTCTAAGTTCAAATATATAAATTAAATATATTTGGTTATTTTCTATCACTCGTTTGTCTCACCCACCACTACTAAAAAGGGTATTTTCGACGGCCGAAACAGTCGGAAAACAGTCGAAAATCAGCTTTACTGACTATTTTCCCACGAAACGAGCGTCGCTAAAAACCTGCTTGGTAAAATTACCGACAGTTTTTTCGACAATTTTTACCTACTGCTTTTCGACTGTTTCATTTACCGACGGGTTACCTTCGACTTTCCGACTGTTTTTCGACGACTTATTATAAATAAATAACTAATAAAATAAATAAGAACAATCGGTAAACCATTGCAAAGCAGTCGGAAATTTCTGACAGTTTTTAGCAGTCGGTAATGGTCGTCGGTAGTATTGAATTTTCTAGTAGTGCACCCATAATATAGGGTAGGAATAGGAGTTGCGCACAAATGTCGACATATTAATAATCTTTGTAGAATGATACCAACTTGTCGCAAACCTTTATTGAATGGCAGAACATTTTTATTACCCACCAAACAAAAGTAGTACATCTAACGCAAAATGCGAAGCAAGATCCTGAAACACTACATAGAAAGCACAAAACACCAGGGACATACCAAAGGAACAACAAAACGAAACACACAAAAACAGTGGCGGAACATAGGTTTTATAAGCCGAGGGGCCAAGCCTAATCCTTCGTAAAATGTATAACATAAACAAGTGTAAGGGTGTTCTCAGTATCTACCATCACTTCTTCTTGAGAAGAACTTGTATGTTTTCTCTTAAAAAAACCATGAATAGTAGATTGTTTTTTCATGTTAATCTACATTTAATTTTTTTTAAATAAGGGTTACATAAATTTAACATTGAACAAGTAAACATAAACAAAAACGAATGGATAAATAAGTTACATGATTTAATATAAAATAAACAAAAACGTAATCAAAGATAAGGGTTAGTCTTACCAATAGACAACAACGTTTCAATGTCTGACGCCTAGCAAGTAAGTGATAAAGGTTGGTAGGGGATATGGGTTTGGTTAAGCTTCGAGTGAGGAGAAATTTTTAGAGAGATTGTAGAGGTTTTATGGCTTTGAAGTTTGAACGAAGTAAACGAAAAAATTGATTGGAAAATTAAAAAAAGTGATTGGGAAAACAAAAAGATGGTTATTGAAAAGAAGTCGAAAAGATGACCCGTAAGTTGTGAAATAAAATGCTTGGTTTTTTTTTTAACTATGAAATTAATAAATATGTTTAGGTTATTTTGTTACTTGGCTTTCTAAAACAATTAGTATACTTATTTTAGTTATGGAGGGGCCATCTAGTAAAATCCAATAAGAGAAACCTTGTTATATTAAGTTTATTATGAAAAACACAATTGCAAGGAACCAAAAAAAAAATAATAAACCAAATAAGAAAAACCTTATTATATTAAGTTTATTATGAAAAACACAATTGCAAGGAACCAAAAAAAAGAAAACCAATTGCCATATGTATCATCCGCCATTGCACAAAAAACATACTCAAATGCAAAAAACTGGACAGACTGTCATAAATAGTAGGTATAATATGTGATAACCAAAGTACAAATAAATAAGTTTTTAGAATAGAAGTCCATTTTTGATCTTTTTAAAAAAAATTGGCTTGCTTCACTTGACGTGTTATATTTTCAGTCATCAACGATCCAAAACCATCTTGTTATGCTTTATTTGAAGCAATATCACAAGAAGATTGTTTGAATTTTTGTTGTTGAGAAGTTTAGGAACCAACCCATTTCCCTTGGATGAAACAGATATGGGGATCTAATGTCCAAAAAAGACACGGTTGCATGATGATAATAAAACGAACTTTGACGATAAGATTGTAGACATATATAGAGCTTAACATACCTTAATATCACTCAAACACCTTAACATACCTAAGTCTTAACATGGCAACCTTAACCAAAGTTGTCAGAAAAATACTCAACCTTAACATATTTTAACGTGCATTAACGGGACATACTTGAACGTAGCTTAAGAAATCTCACAATCTTACATAGTTACATGTTTTATAATATAAACCTTAACATGTCTTTATAGGCAATTTAAACATATATACATTGACATAGAAAACAATGAATATTAATATACTTTGACATAAAAACAATGAACATTAACATATTTCAACATGAAAAATAATGAACATTAAAAATAAGTTAATACATATTAACATACTTTACCCATAAAAATGTTAACTCAATCGGAATGGAAACCCATATGCAGATAGCAGGATGACCAAACTACCTTTGCCTACTCATGGTTGTGACTTGTGAGGTCGTTTGATCAAAAACGCATTGTATGTAGAAAGGCTAAGGTATTACTTATGAACCCAGCATCATTCATATTCATGGCGATATGAGATTTGCCTAAGGTGTTATATAAACCCTTCTAATTTTCTTTGCGAGGATAATTGAATGTAATCCCCCAATGTGAAAACCATTTAATGAACCAAGTAGGGAAATTCAATTTCGACAGAGGGTAAAATTAAATAAACCAAGTACGTTTTTTTTGGCTTATTGTCATAGCAGAATGCTACATATATATATATATATATATATATAGGGGTGGGTTCAAATGTGAACCACTTTTTGGTTGTGAACGTGAGGACAACCGAGAGCGCGACACGTGGCGGATGACTAGGCGCCACGTCAGATTCACGACGGATGACTAGGCGCGATTCATGGGAGGGCATTGAATTAAAGAGGCGGACCACACTCAAAGTCGACACGTGTCGCGCTCTCGGCTGTCCTCACGTTCACAACCAAAAAGTGGTTCACATTTGAACTTTCCTCTATATATATATATATATATATAGAGAGAGAGAGAGAGAGAGAGAGAGAGAGTCCCTCTTGGACAACGCGTACCTAATGTGAATCCGATACAACCCTATGAAATCCTTTAAAATGTTATGAAATTTTTTCACTTTCTATATATTTCATATATCCATGATCATTGATTTTTCATATATTTCATATTAAATATGAAAACATTTCATAGAATTTTATAAGATTTTATAGGGTTGCATCGGTTTCAGGTTTAGAAATGAGTTGTAAATGATTATCTCTCTCTCTCTCTCTCTCTCTCTCTATATATATATATATATATATATATCGGGTTGGGTTCAAATACAAACCGTTTTTTGGTTGTGAACGTGAGGACAACCGAGAGCACCACATGTGGCGGATGACTAGGCGCCACGTCATGTCTACGGCGGATGACTAGGCGCGATTCATGGGAGGACATTGAATTAAAGGAGGGGACCACATTCAAAGCCGCCACGTGTCGCGCTCTTGGTTGTCCTCACGTTCACAACCAAAAAGTGGTTTGTATTTGAACTTTCCTCTATATCTATATATATATATATATATATAGAGAGAGAGAGAGAGAGAGAGAGAACGAGACAGATTCATACGAAA
Source organism: Centaurea solstitialis (assembly GCA_030169165.1). Classification (NCBI taxonomy): domain Eukaryota; kingdom Viridiplantae; phylum Streptophyta; class Magnoliopsida; order Asterales; family Asteraceae; genus Centaurea; species Centaurea solstitialis. The sequence continues at coordinate 68,943,026 of CM058041.1, forward strand.
ACAATAACTTTCTAATAAAACACGAAAAACTTTTTTATGTACAAAAATCATATATGATTCTCATAAAAAAAACATGGGGAAGAGAGAAAAAGAAATCATGATTTAACCTTTTCAAAAGCTTTTCTATATTTTTTCTAAAATAGATAATGAAATACCAAAATCTTTAAAATCTTACTTTTTCATCTTTAACAATTTTTTTATTATGAAGATTTTATCATCACTTGTATTATTTAAATATACATTACATTTATTATTTCAATAAAAATTTAAAAACTTTTAAACAATTAAATTATGCTATTGGTGGATGACATTAAAATAATATTTCTCTCTCTACTTTTAAAGATTTTAGAGAGTTCTTTATATTTAGAGATTTCTCCAAATTTTCCTATTTTAGAGAATGAGATAGCAAAGCTATTGGAGCATTTTAGCAAACCAAAACCAAATTTTTGCTATTCTAGCAAAGCTATTGGAGATGCTCTTAGTGGTGTCAAATTAATGTGAAATAGGCTTCTTACAATTATATCTTTTAAATAACGAGGTTTTAAATTATATTGCTTTAAACATGATTATGATAAACCATTTAGTTTGAAAAATATTTAATCCTTTTAATTTCTTCCACTGTAATATTATGATACTCGCATGAAAATCACATTTTTTTATTCTAACAAATATATTACAAAAGTTGACCAAATTAAACTTGAAAGTCTGGTTTCAATTCTAATCTCATCTTAATAATTTTGGAGTTCATTTCATCTTACACGTTCTTTGCTTCATGGCCTAGTTCACTTGGGTTGTCTAATGAAACAACTTATTCTGTAGAGTAAACTACGATTTTCGTCCCTGTGGTTTGATAGTTATAACTATTTTCGTCCCTGTGGTTTCAAAATTGCTTTTTTCGTCCTTGTAGTTTTAGTTTGTTTCTATTTTTGTCTTTGCCTCTAACTCTCTTAACAAAAGGGGTTAAAAAAGATTAAAATGTCAAAAAACCTTTTTTTGAAAAGTTACATATTCAGTCCTTGTGGTTTGTAAAGTTATAAAATTTATCCTTAAATTTCAAAAAATTTAAAACTTATATATTGGTTTTTTCTTTTTTTAGTTTTTTATTATTTCTTTATTATATTTCTATATTATATGTTATACACATTTTTCAAATACTATATATATACACATATACAACATATATAAGTGTGTGCTCTTTTTTAATTGAAATTTTTTTCCTTTTTAGTTTTTTTATTGTTCTTTATTATATTTCTATACTATATATAAAACATTATATATATGCTTTTTAATTTAAATACTAAATACTTAGTATCAATTAATAAAAAGTAAAATGTAAATGACTATACGAGTTAGTATGAGTAAAGTATATTTAATAAAAACAATTGGTTAGCGTGAAATAAAAATAATTTTTTTCAAGAGTAATGTTAAACTTTTCAAATGATTATTTTAAAATAAGTAAAAACTAATAGTTTTATTTATTTGATGATTTACTTGAGATCTTTATTACTATATAAAAATAAATAAAACTATTAGCTTTTATTTATAAGTATAAATAAAGCATATTTAAAAAAGTAAGATTTTTATAAATTAGTGTGAGTAAAGCGTATTTAAAATAAGTAAACTATTGTTTTTTACTTATTTTAAATTATCATTTGAAAAGTTTAATATTACTCGTGAAAAAAATAGTTTTATTTTATACCAACCGGTTATTTTTGTTAAATACATTTTATTCACACTAATTCGTATACTCATTTATACTTTATTTTTTAATATTTAATATTTAAATTAAAATAAGATATATATAATATTGTATATATAGTATAAAAATATAATAAAGAATAATAAAAAACTAAAAAGAAAAAAAATAATTTAAATTAAGAAAACACATATATATGCTACATATATGTATATATAGTTTTTAAAAAATTTATATAACATATAATATAGAAATACAATAAAGAAAATAATAAAAAGAAAAAAAGAAAAAACCAATATATAAGTTTTATTTTTTTTTTAAATTTAAAGATAATTTTTTGAAATTTAAAGATAAATTTTATAACTCTACAAACCACAAGGACAAAATATGTAACTTTTCAAAAAAAATAAGTTTTTTGACATTTTAGTCTCTTTTGTTAACAAAGTTAGAAGCAGGGACGGAAATGGAAACAAATTGAAACCACAAGGACGAAAAAAGCAATTTTGAAACCACAGGGACGAAAATAGTTATAACCATCAAACCACAAGGACGAAAATCGTAGTTTACTCTATTCTGTATTTCAAATGTCATATTTACCCATCATATAAAATATGTTGTCATTTTTTCCCCATATTTAATGCAATGTGATTCGCTTCAAAATTTTACATGTGTTTGGTCCCAATCTTAAAATACGGTCTATATTAAGTGGTGACATCGCTAGAAGAGGTCCAACATTATTCAAAACGGAAATACGAGTTGGTAAGTGGGGACACATGTTTTTTTTTTTGATAAATGTTGTATTAACAGAATGTTGTAATTTGTGTTCTTCTGGTTTCTGATTTTGGATAGCATTTTGGACAAAGTTTTTCTTTCTTTGGGTTCAACCTTCTGACATGTTTGGTTGCACTGTGGATGATTTATTTCTCGTAAACCACCGTTGCGATATGTAGCCTAGTTTTATATATACACATGATAAAATATTTTGAAAATATAAACAATTTAGAAATCTTTAAAAAATAGAGATTTGTTGAACAACAATATACCTTTTTTTTGTAATTTTCTCGTAAAAGATTGTTAAAAACACAATTATATGTTTTGACAAGATTTTAAATGATGTAAAGCATGATGTAACAACGAGATCAAACAAATAAATTAATAAAAAGTAATAAAATTTAAAAAAAAAACATTGACAACAAATTAAATTAATATAAAACTTATGAAAAGGGAGCTGAATCATATACATCAACTTTTTACTATCCACAAAAATTGCATATCAATGAACAATTTTACCCTAAAGTATAAGGGATTAATTGAAAAGTTTACTAAAAAGACGGAATGATATAATTGTCCATTTATATGAAATTGTTGTGGATGGTAAAAAGTTGTTGTGTACGGATAGTGTCTTATGAAAAACAATATAAAAAATATAAAATGGAAATTAATTATTTTTAACTTTACTCACTAAATTCTTTTAATTTTCAAAAGGCTACTGTTCAATTTTTTCAAAGGTTGGTTAACATGATGATAAACTCAAATCTTTTATGTCATAACATATCATATTAGAGCATCCAAAATGTGCTTTTTAGGGTGGTTTTCAAGAGGTTTTTAAAAAGCAAAAATTTTGAGGTTTTTCACATAGTGGAAGGGTTTTAAACTTGAGGTTTTTCGTTTAGGTGATAACTGTACTACCTGTCTTTTTGAAGGTTTTTCATATTTAATCAATTTTAACTTTATAAAATTTTATAAAAGTATCGTATTAATCAGTTTTATTTATTAATATATCTAAGTACTCATATTTATATTAATGAAAGTATTAAATTAATTATATATTTTATATATTTAAATCAAGCCACCAAGCCACCACCACCCACCCACCCACAACCACCAAGACACCACAGTTACCACCAAACCAACACCACCACACCCACCACCTCCAAACCACCACCACATCACATCCCATCGTCGCCTGAGAAATCACCACCACCCACCACCACCAGTCAACCAGCCACCATTTCGTCTTTTGAGAAATCCGAACCCTAAAAATCAAATGGTGGTGGTCTCAGATCAAACCCAAAAAATCAAACCACCGTGGAACCACCAGAAATCGATGGTCTTTAGATCTGGAAGGTGGACGAGAGAGAGATAGAGAGAGAGAAAAAGAGAAAAAGAGAGAGAGAGATCGCAAATCTGGAAGGTGCAAACGATGTCACCGGAGCAGTGACGGGAGTGGTCTTCGGAGATTGTGACCAGAGGTGGTGATTCGCCGGTTGGAGGATGGGTGGGTAGGTGGTGGTGGTGGTGGTTTTGTGGTGGTGGTGGTGTGATTGTGGTGATTGTGGTTGTGGCTGTGGTGGTGGTGGTGGTGGTGGGTGTAGTGGGTTTGGTGGTAGTGGTAGGGTGGAGTAGATGAAGATGAAAATAGAAGAGAGGAGAGAGAGAGAGAGAGAGAGAGAGAGAGAGAGAGAGAGAGAGAGAATTTGATCCTTGTTCTTTCATTATTCAAAAGCATCCCTCACTTAACTGGGTTTTTAACGGAGTTAGCAAGCAGAGACCAAATCAAAAGCAAAACACAAAGTTTAGGGACGACGCGCAATGTAGTTTTTAAAGTTTAAGGATGAGTTTCATTGTTTTGGTAAACCTTAGGAAACAATGATAGTTTACTCATAAATCAAATGTCTCAAATTTTATAATTTTATACAATTTTCACATATTTCTCAATAACACACTTTTTACTTTTGATACTTGTATTAATTTTTAAAATAAGAATAAAAATGATATAAAATTAAAATGATGGCATCTGAAAATTTTGAAAAAAGCTATGAGGAAACTTGAATGGGGTTTTCATATAATGGGATATGAATAAGTTTTTAAATTATTGAAATGACAATGATACATATGAAAAATGGTTAATTTCATGTATGCCCTTATTAAAGTTCAAAATATCATATTTACCCAACTTAAACTATAAATATCATATATACCCTTATTAACTTATCAAATATATCATATTTACCCAAATATCAATTTTTAATCATTTTAAATTAGATTTAATAATTTATAATTAAAAGTTTTAATAAAAAGACATCTTTACCCCTATAATTACATAACATTATTCATTGTTTTCTTTCAAAGGCGAGCCCCCAAACTTTTGTCAAGTCATGTTTGTAGTTGACCTTCGTCTCTGCCATCCCCACTCACCTTTTTTGCCATCATCAATGGCTAGATCAAAGTTGGTATCACCATATCCAAGGGGCTGTTGGTTCAACCCCTTGCTTTGATTGTGGTTGTATACTTTGTCGATGTTGGATGTTTGTCTTAGTGGGTTTTGGTTTGTTAATAAATGTTGTTTTTCAAAAAAATATATCACCGTAAATCTGCCCCACTGTGTGTTTAGGTGTGTATGAGAGAGAGAGAGAGAGAGAGAGTAAAAGAAACGAAATCAAACGGGAGCGTAAAAGAAACGAAATCAAATGGGAATGTGTGGATCGAGCAGATGGAGAAGCGATACCGAGAGTTCATGGAAGAAGACGACGTTTGGGGAGGAAGAAGACGACAATAGGTGGTACTAATCTTTATTCATCTTGTAATAAAGTTGATCCGTCTGCTGAAATATGTAATTCGATGAACCGATCTATTTGAAACCCTACTTTTCATGGTAAACTTTTTGCAAAGCCCCAAATTGTGTTCTTAAAATTGGGGTTTTTTTGTTTTTCAGCTTTTTGATGATTGATTATTGCTAAAATTCATAGAATATGATTTAATGAACTCAAACAAAATCCAATTTATTTTGGTGATTTGTTTATGATTTTTGAAGTGTCTGTTTTTTATTAGGAAGTACAAGTGGTTGATACTGAGGTGGGATTTGTCTAATGGTGATGAAGAAATTTGCAGGCGTAGGTGGGGATGATGGTATTGGAGTTTGGGGGATTGAATTTGAAGGAAAATAATGTATAATGTTATATAATGACAGGGGTAAAGATGTCCTTTTACTAAAACTTTTAATTATAAATTATCAAATCTAATTTAAAATGATTAAAAATTAATATTTGGGTAAATATGATATTTTAATAGATTAATAATGGTATATATATGATATTTATAGTTTAAGTTGGGTAAATATGATATTTTGAACTTTAATAACGGCATACATGAAATTAACCCTATGAAAAAAGATACGAAAAATCTTGGTAAAAAAGCTATACATTATAGATGTTCTTAGTTGTTAAAAACATAATTTTAAAGAGATACTAATAATTTCGGGTGTTGACGTGGATCCAGCTTTTGGTGGGGCTTACACAAACAACTTGTATGGTACATTCCCTTTAGATTCTTTAAGACAAAATATATGAATTCTAATATTTCATACTAAAAATAAAATATTTGATCTAAGAACATAATCAATTAGGGACATATTTGATCTTTAGCGAGCCAATTTTTTAGTGCAAACTTAACTACCTAACCAACATGTTTACCTCATCAACTCTACAAACTTTTGTCTTAGTGTAGAAACATGTTTGGTATGCGAGACAAGTTAAGTTTAAAAATACTATTTTATTATAATCATATTTCGTTTATTGTTTTTTCTACATACAAAGTAATGAGTTGTGTTAACATAATGACTACATCATATCTTTAAGATATTCAAAGACTGAAAAGAAGAGTACAAGCATGCAATAATCAACAAATCAGATGAACACACGTCAAAGTTGGATAGTGACATATAATGCAATGATGGCTATAGAAGGCGACCTTTGTCAATGTTGTGATGGATCCAATAATGTTTTTCTAGTACGGGAACATTCAAGATAAATTAAAGGTCTGCAAAGTTTTCGATACATTTTTACCTTAATTCTACCGTTTTCAAGGATTTTTAAAGTTTTCTCGATTAATTTCAAGGGACTTCTAAGTTTTTTGGTTGATTTTGATGGACCTCTGACTTTTTTTTTTATTGTTTTCAAGATTATTACTTTTTTAGTTTTTGACTGATTTTGAGCATATTTTGGTTTTTTAGTTAATTTCAAAGCAGTTTTTTGATTGATGAAGTGACGGAGAGATAATTATTGAGGAAAATCAGTGGTATAAGATAAAAAACTGATTTTTATTTAAAAAATGTTTTCTTTACTTTCTAGTGGGGGCCCATTCCCCTACATTGTATCCGCCCCTCATTGCAACTCACGAGTTTTGAGAGAAATTTTAACTGATGGATTCTTAAACAAACTTGATATCAACATTTGTAGGACTATATTAATTCTCCAAATCTAATGAAGTATCTTCCTTTACTACTCTTTCAACGTCTAGTAAATCTGGCACCAGTAAAATTGTTTATAGTTAGGTCTCACCTCCGTAACTTTCGTAGCAAATCCTCAATTCTTTGTTTTCATAAACATATGGAAGTAAAAGCGAAAATATGTTGTATATTATTTTTAATAATATTATATGCACTTTAATATATGTAACTTATGTTTTCTATTTATTAATAAACACATGACAATAAAATAATTTAGATATATTTTAGGGATTGATTCTTTATAATGAGTTTGAAATGTTATAAATAAAAGTATTAATACAAATCACGTGACAATAAATAATCATTTTCCTACTTAATAAGCCAAAAGAGTTAGATAATTGATTTGATCATTCACATGTCTATGTTTTCTTTAATTGAAAAAACCTTAAACTCTCACCAAGTTCAAATTAATCGGTTTTGATATGTTAGTCGTGTTTAAAGGAGATCAATAATTTAATAGAAATTTGCAATATATCAAAATGAGTTTTTCTTGTGTTGTAGGCATATTCTTTAAAAGCATCAAAACAGCTAAAATGAATCTTTTTGTGAAGTTAATACAAGAAAGAGCCTATTTGTTAGATTCTTAATGAGCTTAACGGGAGTCATAGATTATTCAGTCAGCTAGACATGACTGCTTGGTAGTGGACTCATTTGAATAAAATTTTACGTTTTAAACCAAGTTAAATGGACCATAAACAAACTTGAATTATATTATGTTTTTAAAATGACATATAATGTATATGTCTTTATTATGAACTAATAATAAATCCAATAATATCAAATATATCATACTATAGCTATTTTTATTATAATGCAGTAGAATAACTATTTTTAATGTTAGAATCGTTATATAATGTATATGTCTTTATTATGAACTATTAACAAATCCAATAATTCCAAATATATCATATTTTAGCTAGTTTTTATTATAATGCAGTAGAATAACTATTTTTAAATATTAGAATCGTTATATAATGTATATGTCTTTATTATGAACTAATAATAAATCCAATAATTCCAAATATATTATACTATAGCTATTTTTTACTATAATGCAGTAGAATAATTATATTTTAAATTTTTAATGTTAGAATCGTTTTCATACAACCAACTTGTGATAATAAAATATGCTATTTCCGCTAATAACATGATTGTTATACAATAATGGTTGTTAGCTAAATTAAAAATGCAAATGTGTGCATATAACATTTATACAAAGAGAAAAATAAAGAGGGTTTGTGTACCGATGAGAAACGCGATAAGTGGTTATCAACCATTAGGATAAGATGTATTAAGATGTACTAAATAATCCGGGTATCAAGCACGATTCATGTGTAAGCTTGAGATTAAAAGTGATCAAGGATTCACACTTCAAATCCACTATTTTACGTTTTTCACACGATCATTCGCCAAAACATATATGCATTAACCACAAGGGGGTGGTGTAGTGGTAATCACCTGGGGAGTGCATAGCTCTCAACCCGGGTTCGATCCCTGCAATCCCCCTTGTGACCACTGGGTTTAATCTCAGGGCTGCATGCTTTAGCAGTTGGTTGCATTGCCAAGGGATTTGTCTGGACCAAAGGCTCGGGAACCCTTTACAAAAAAAAACATATATGCATTAACAACTTGTACTATGAATATTGTAAATTTATCTTGAAGGGTTCATTTATAAAAAACTAAAAATCAAAACCATTTGTGAATAAAAAGAAATTGCCGATTCGAGTTGAAAATAATGACGGGAAAATGGTTTTAGCTCATCAACTTCATCTACCCTCCTTTTCACATAATCTTTTGGTTGTTCGATATATTACCAAATTGTAGGTCGTCACTCGTCAACACAAATCGACTTAATGACAGTTTTATCAAATGTTTCAGGATTACTAAATGGTTTAATAATTCAACTTCAGTATCAATCAATTACTATGAGTTGTCTTATCAAATGTTCTGAATGTAACAAGAACTATCTTACATTTGACCGAACTTACCAACTAAATTCATCTGGTCCAAGAGCATCCACAATGTATGGGATTTTTTACCTAGTTTTTTTACAACTTTTTTATTACGCGTTATTGACACCTCAACAACCTAAAAACCTCTACATATTTCCACTATGTGAAAAACTTCATCCAAGTTTTTTCAGAATTTTCACGGTCCAACAATTTTAACTTTATATCATTTATATTTTTATTTTTAGAAATAAATACAATAAAATTAATACAAATATATATATATATATATATATATCGAGAAAATACTACTGCATTAATTATGTATTTTTTATACGTAATTTTTTAAATATTTTAATAAAATATATTTTATAAAAAAATTAACGACTTCAATAATATTTAAATATGAAAACTTTATATAAGAAATAAAACTGATTAATACGAAACTTTTATAAAATTTTATAAAGTTAAAATAAATTAAATACGAAAAACATCTGAAAAAACATGTCATGCAGTTACGACCTATAACGCAAAAACTCACCCAAAAAACCTTTACACTATGTGGAAAACCTCAAATACCTTTTGAAAAACCTCTGAAAAACCTTCGAAAAAGCTGCGAAAAAACTACATTTGTGGACGCTCTAAGTCATGATCACATGTAGTTATGCAATTATAGAAAATATGAAAAATATTACAAAATGTTGTGTAGAAGATGCTCACTCATCAGTCATCGCCTACCCCATCGTCTCGGTGTCAATCCTTAAATTAAATAATTTTCTTACTTCAACTAAACCAGTTGTGTTTAGTTTTTTACTTAATAACATATGAAATTAAGAGTTATTTGATTCACTAAATTCAAAGAAATTCAACGTAATTCGAACGATAAAGTTCTATGACCTAATTCTTTAACGATGTTTGGTTCGTAGACTAAATTGATAGATTCCATTGAGTGTTTTTTGGAAGGGTATTCCGGCCAAAGCCCGACTAATCCCCGGCAATTTTGGGGCTAAACATGGCCCCACTTAAATGTCCACATGCATGCGCACTGAAGGGCTCGAACTCGGTTAGGGCGCTATGTAAGGTCTCGTGTAAGGTCTCGTGTTTGAGTCATGTTATTGTAATTTTTTAAAACATAATAAATCTGAAATTAAAAGTGAAAAATTAGAAAAATGATTCTACAAGGAGTTGAACAGAAGACCTCACGTTTGAAAAACAACGAACTATCCAACTCTACCATAAAAAAACTTGTCTTTAGTTAGTTTAAAAATAAATATAGTGGCACACAAGAATTTGATACAGTGACACTTTTCAAGATCCTATAACTTTTACATTGCGGCACAGGAACGAGACAGTGACACATGCCACGATGTGTGTTGCACTAAATCAACCCATGACTTATTTGTTGACTTTCAATTCAACCAAATTTCGATATTATGCCCCTAAATGTCATTGTCATTACAAACATGGACGGATGTCCCTTAGAGGCCATGATGGCACGGGCCGCCATGTTATTTGTGCATCGAAGAGTAAAATTTTTGAATTTTTATAAAATGCAATTGTATTACTTATTATGGAGAGTGCCATCGTATCATTTTCGAAACTTTAAGGTGTGCACCTAAAAACCAAAAACTTCAATCGGAATCAACCAAAAAACCCAAAAATTCACCCGAAATCAACCAAAAACCAATAATTTCTCTTGAAATCAATTAAAAAACCTAAAAATTCTAATTAAATAAAAAACCTAAAAACTCTCTCAAAATTTATTAAAAACCGAAAAATTCTCTCGCAATCAATCAAACAACCCAAAAATTATGTCAAGATCGAAATTCTAAACAAGAATCTAAACTAACTTTGAATATTGCTAAAGAAGTTGCGAAAAAACAGTTTTAACAATTAAAATTAAAATCACAGTTAACTTCAAATCACAACTATATTGATTGTTATTTGAATGATTACAAACCAAAGTCCCAATCTGTTGAACAGACTCAACAGACGTACAATACTTCTCTATTGTAAGGATAAAAAATAATTTCGAGGCTAAAACTTTTCTATCAAACGAAAACCATCAATCGTACAAAGGAAAATCAAAAACTATTAACTATAGATACAAGATAATCATCAAAATAATAAAGATCTTCAAAAATATCTTCCAAAATTATCTTCGGTCCTTGTCTTTGGCATCAAGCAACATTCTTTCCTTAATTCCATCAGCATCTTCAAAACACAAGCAGTACTAACCAACTCAGCAGTAATAACTGGCAGTAGTATCCATAAGTGGCAGTAATAACTACTTTTCTTCTAGCAGTATTAACACTTCAAGCTCAGCAGTAGTTACCTTTAGTACTAGCAGTTGTCATCGGTAGTATAAACCATTCAGACCGAACAAATTCTCTCGATTTTCAACCAAAAAAATCCATCGAAATCAACCAAAAAGTCTCTTAAAAACAACAAAAAACTTAATTGTGTGAAAATTGTCTTAAATCCGTCCCTGATTACAGGTGTAAAACGATCAAAAATCATTTGAAGTGCTATTTTCCATGCCTTTTCCCTCGTTTTGTTAGCTAGTGGTTGGTAATTGGTGGTGCGGCCAAAGGTCCTTATTTCATGCTAGCAATAGTACATATGTTTTATGAATTAGCTTACAAATTTTATAGAATGAAAAACTATAAATTAAAATTTTCAAAAAATAGTTACATTATATTTCATCAGTTTTTATATTTTATAAATTATAATATTAATTATATTATAAAAATATTTAGTGCAACTAATTTATCCTTTTCAAATATTTAATTTCAATAATTGTCATTGGCAAGGTTAATTAAAAAAAAATTGTCTCTTCTAAACAAACATTTTAGGAAGATGAGTTTAAAAATTTTCACATTCTCTTTCATTCTTTTAAAAGAATTTGTTGCATCAAAAATAGCAAAAATCATCAAAACCGTCGCTTTAAAATCTTTATTTTATCTATGGTTTTTTCCCGTTTAAGAATTTTTATCTGCTAGAATTAGGGATCAAAATTAGATTTCATCATTTCTTTTCTTTTCTTTTTTCTATTATTATCTTTTCAAATTTAAGAATCTAGGAAAAGTAAATATTTTTTAAACTTTAAAACATTAGACATGCAGTTTATAAATATATATATATTTTTAAATAAATTTGGCTTTAAAGCACGGATTTTAAATACGATTTAACCTAATCATGCAAAGTTTCTATTTCTTTATTAAGAACCAATTTATTTTATTCAAGTCCTTATAATATTTCAACAAATAAATTATAGTTGATACAAAAGCTTATTTTCAAAAAATACATATTATTATTATATGGATCCCACACAGGAATCATTGTATAGGAAAAGGTGGATCTATGAAATATAAAGTCAATATAGTCGTTTATTTTTATTGTTGTATTTTTTTTGGTTTTATTATAAATGGCTTTTTAATTACAGAGTGTATCTGTTCCTGTGTTGGGAGATTTGTTTGATTTTGGACCCTAAAATTCTTTTATTATTAAGAAAAATAATAATTGAGTACTAGTTGTTAGATTGGTAGTGGTCCTTCTCACTAACTTCCTTCTTGAATATTGTACACAAGGACAAATTGACAATCTATATCCACCACTCACCATCTCTTTTGAACCGGGGTCCCACCACCACCCACCTTCATCTCTTGTCATTTTCGCCTCGTCGGACCACCCTAACTCGCAATATAAACCCACCACTTCCTTTCTCTTTCTGTGACGCATAACACTATCGCAAATGCAACTTCCCGTTGTTAGCTAAGATCTTTGAGAACAAGCTTAACCCAACGTATATGAGAATCAGGAACATAAAATGATCTCCAACAAAAGACATCCAAATGAGGAGGCCATATCGGGGAGGAAAAAGAAGGTTTATGGTTTTTAAATACCCTTTTCATGCATGTATGTTTCACAAACATGTACATTAAAAAAATTATAAAAGAAAATAACAATGATACACATTAAAATTTGCACAGACTAAAGAGATTGAGGAAAATTTGAGAAATTTACCCTCGTGTGTTTGACACATGAAGCTTGTTGGTGGGAGAACGGTAGATGAAGTTAGTAGGAGAGATCAAAACTAATCAAAAACTCACATTAAATGCTAGTTTTTTGACAAAGTTAAATTACACGACCAAAATTAGACAAGGCGTTGGTCTATAGGACCATTTCCATAATTAACTCAAAATCGTAAAAAGAAAAGCTTTATGATCGACGTTGATTTCAGTAAATTGTATTGTGGAAACTAAACGAATAAATTATAATATTATTTCTATTGATTCTAGCCAATCTGTTTTCGTTTGGTCTTGAAATCATAACAGGGGTGGATGTAAAGCATTGGTAACAAAATATAAATTACATGGTAAAAAAAAATTGTATGTCTTGAAATATATAAAATATTTGTTGTTTATGTGTCCCCAACTAATAAAAACTGATACCCTTGATTCTCATGCATTCATGCTCTCATCTTCAATACTCGACTCACACTATCAACTCTGTATATCCTTCACTCAGGCTTCATCACTCAGAAGGCAACAATTACGTAAGAAGTGTTACTTTTAGTGAGAAGTGTAAGAAGTACTTTTAAACTGTTTATCATTTTTAATCAAATACGCTCCCATAAATTACGCCTTAAAAGGGAATTGATTGGTACAACTTATCTCGGTGCATCTCATTCTAATATTCGTCTAATTATCATCTAACGGTTGATAATCACTTCTCACGCTTCTCACCAATTTGGCACTTATCATCGGAACCTAGCTCTCTTTCATAATGCACCTATATACTCACACTCTCATCTCCACTCCTTGAGTCGTTGTTATCCATTTGTAGAACAACACCAAGGTGGCATTTGGTTCGTAAATTCCGGAGGAATTCAATTAAATTGAGGAATATTCAATTCCATTGACCAAATTTCATCTATTCGTTTGATTCGTTTTTTTTTTTCACAAAATTTAATTCTTGAATACATCAAATTTCACAAATGAAGGAATTTGACAGTCCTTAGCAACTAGTAAGAATTTTGATAAAATAAAATTCATTTTTTTTTTCATAATACACACCTTTAATCCAATATAACTTGATAAAAAAAAAACTTAAGATTTAATTCTTATTTTATTAAGTTATTTAATTCTTATTTTATTAAATCATATTAGAGTATTTAAAATTGTCTTATTTAGTATTTTGGATAAGCAAAATAAAGCATCTGATGACTATTTTATTAAATTATTTTGTGTTTTAAAAAGATTAAAATTGTCAAAAAGGGTATTTGGTTACTTATAAGATTTTATTTCAATTTCAAAACTACATTATGTAAACCAAGCAGACGTATTTTAATTCTTTTAACATATCTCATTACAATTTTGTCAACCAAACATGTGATCAAATCTAACAACATATCATTTCGATTCCTAAGTCAAACTTCTTTAACAAATTTCGGTTGTCTTTGGTAAAAACAAGCTAGCTTATAAAGTAGTACATGTTTAGATGAACCATAAACTAGCTTATTGAAACGCTAGTTGGAGTAACGTTTCAAGAGCTTTTTGTAGCTTTTTCCAATTATACCCATATTAATATTAGTTATTATACCCTAACATACATTTTTTAATCATTTTACGTATTCATAAGCTAGTTTTGTCAAACATAGTTTATTCATAAGCTAGCTTATCAACTACTAGCTAGCTTATTAACCAACAGCTAGCTTATCAACTAGTTTGCTAAACACAACCTTCATTCCATCAAAAGATATTTTCATAGATTTTATTCACTAAAAAAATATTTTGCGGACCAAGCTATAAGTTAGCTTATGAGTCAGATACATGCTTGGACGAACTATAAACTAACTTTTTGAAAAGTTACTCTCAGTAGCGGTTTGGTGACTAATGGGACTTATTATTTTTTATTCCAAATATACTTCTATTAAGTTTTAAACAACCAATTTATTAACATGACATTTTTTGTCATTTTACAGTTATAAGCTCCCTTATCAACTACTTTTTGCCAAACTCAACTTATTCATTAGCTAGCTTATCAGTTACCAGTTACTTTATCAGTCATCAACTAGCTTATCAGTTATCAGCTAGTTTGCCAAACATAACCTAAAGGATTTCACTTTATTTTTCACTAGGTTGGTTACAAATTGGCTTAATGTAACGTGTCAATTACAAATTGGTTTAATAGTTTGTTTATGTGATTATCTAGTAGACAAATCTTGTTTTAATGTGTATTGTCTTTACTTATTTTCACATTAACTTAAAGAGGAGAAGAATATATAATTAGTAGTGTAATGTGTTTTGATTTATCAACAAACATCAAAATAAAACCAATAAGTTATATTTATTCCATCTAAAAATTGCATCAAAATAAAATCAAGTTTGAGTGATTCCTATTTTGGAAACTTTTAAAATTACCAATTTAAGGTCTAAAACAAACTTCTCATATATTTAATGAACTACTAATCATGACATCGCTAAATGCACATTAAAATTCCATGTCATACCTAAAATATAAAAAAATGATGATATACAACTAAGATGAATTGGTAACGATTTTTTTTTTTTTTGAAAGGCAAGATATACCATTAACCAAACCAAGAGTACACAAGATGAATTGGTAACGATTATATACAAAGTTTGTTTTAAACTCCAAAATTATATCTTTAAAAGTTGGTTTCTCAAAACAAGGATTATCTCAAACTTAATTCCATTTTGATGTAATTTTTCATTATTCGATTAACCAAGCAATTTAGGCCAAAACCAAATAACCCAAAACTCTCTTGATTAAATTAATTGTTTGGTTTCAGACTTTCTTAAAACCCTTGAATGTGCCCTCAATCATACAAATATCTGAACCTACCACCTAATCATACTATCTAGAATGTGTTCTTTAGTATATATTCATTAAAACATTTTAAGATTATAGTAATCAATCTTTTACCTTTTTTTTTACCCTCTCTTTTCTAAAGTAAGTAAAAAATAAATAATTTACCATTTAACTATCTTGAAACTTAATTTAGGCAGATTTGTATAGAAAAAGTTTTATACCATTTAACATCTAAAGATTTTATTAAAAAATAGAAAACTTCAAAATTTGTATTTCCTCTTTATAAATATTTTATTAAATAAAAACTTTTATAAGCTGTACTTTATTATTTCATTAAAATTGTCAAAAGATTCTACAAAATAATAAATTGACGTTGTATTTTTTTTTTTTTTTTTTTTTTTTTTGGCATTGGAGAGTTAAATGCGTTTTTTCCTCTCCAATGTGGGTTGGTGGAGCAGCCGACGATCTAAAAAAGTCATAAATTTAGGCTTGGTTTGGCAAGCATAAGCTAGCTTATAAGCTAGCTGATAAGCTAGCTTATAAGCTAGTCCATCCAAACATGTACCTGGAAGCTAGCTTATCAGCTAGCTTATAAGCTAGCTTTTTGAAACGCTACTTTGAGTAGCTTATGAGAAGCTTATTGTAGCTTTTTCCAATTATACCCTTATTAATATTAATTATTAAATTCAAAGGTACCCTTTTTGGTCATTTTACATACTCATAAGCTAGTTTTTGCCAAACATTATTTGTTCAACAGCTAGCTTATCAGCTACTAGCAAGCTTATCAATCAACAGCTAGCTTATCAGCTATCCGCTAGCTTATCAGCTACCAGCTAGCTTATAAGCTACGCTTGCCAAACATAGCCTTAATGTAATTTATCATGAAGTAAAGTTTGGATTTCGTCCCTAATGTTTGTTTACATTGACAGTTTTCATCCCTTTTATTTAACGGTTGTTAATTTATCCGATTAGTCCCTAGTTAAATAAGAGGCATATTGGTCAATTTCAGAATTTTATTTTTTAAGTGATTAAAAGTATAATGTGTATGTATATGTGTATTATATAAAATATAAAATCTACCCATGAGTCTCTGGCACGCGCTCTCTTTCCTAAACTGATTAAGTATACTGCATACATATCCTAAGGGTTTGTTTACTAACAACTTAATGGACTTAATGAAAATTTTAGCTTATGTGCACAGACACTAACGACTTAATCGCATACATAGGGGATTTTTCAGACAGTTGGTGAAGTACACTTGTCCCCATTCAGACATTTTATTGGCGAAAATACCCTCGTTGGGTTTAAGGAGTGTTTAAAAATATCAAAACCCATTTCTTTCTCTTTCACGCTCAAGTTCTAAACCCTAGCTGGCACCTCTGCTCGTCGATCGCCTGCTGCTCATCGCCGGCCAATGGAAGCTCGTCGTCGGCCACCCTCTATTCGTCGTCGACCACCATCTACCCGTTGGCTCGTCTCTTTCCTCCCCCTTCCTTGTGATGATTTCCACTGTTGGTTGCATATTTACTCGCAACCGTAGATCCATTGTTGCATTTTTTTACGTTGATCGTCGCTCCACATACGAGGAATCAAATATTGAGTTAAAGAAACAAGAATTGTCTGGCATACTTTTTTTTATCGATTAAAAAAAACACTATTGTTCTTATACATCGATCCTAAATATATTTTTGTGTTTTATGTTCATCTACTTTGGGTGTGTTTTTGGTTAATTTTGGCGACGATGGTGATATGGAAAAGGGAAGAAGAAGGTAGAAGTAGGGGATTTTATAAGGAAATGAATTGTATTGTCCACTGTTACATTTTATATTTGATTTCATAAACATTAGTTTTTGTGGTTTGATTAGTTTGAATCACCTAGCCCACCATGTTTAGTTTTTCCACGATGGTTGTAGTTTTTGATCTTTTTAGTTGATAAATTTGCTAAATGATTTTGGTTTCCAAATATTGGTCAGACTTGCTATTCTTTAATTTCAATTGATTGGTGCGCATACAAATTGTTTTTGTGAGAATTGTGGAAAACCCCGTGACTGGGGAAGCGTGTATAGACAACAATATATAGACATATAATTACAGAGGGATCCCTAAACTATACAAATATTTAACACACCCCCGTAGTTTGATCGTGGAAAACCCCTTGGTTAGGGTTGCGTGTATTGAATACAATATATAGAGAGTACAATTACAAAGGGGTCCCCATACTATACAGAATTACACAGACTATTTGACACACCCCCGTAGTTTGAGCGGGAGGTAAACGAATGTTCAAACTATTTCTAAAATTAAGAAACAAACTAGTAGGTAGACCCTTCGTAAAAATATCTGCATACTAATAAGCGGATGGAACATGCAAAACACGCACATGACCAATCGTAACACGCTCCCTAACAAAATGTAAGTCTATTTCAACATGCTTGGTTCTCTGGTGCTGAACAGGGTTAGATGCTAGATACATGGCACTGACATTGTCACAGAAAACAACAGTGGCATGAGAGAGAGGACAATACAACTCGAGCAGAAGATTTCGTAACCAAGCAGTTTCAGCAACCACATTGGCTATCCCCCGATATTCGGCCTCGGCACTAGAACGTGAAACACCATGTTGTCATTTGGAGGACCAAGAAACGATATTATCACCCAGATAGACACAAAACCCTGAGATGGACCGCTGAGTATTAGGACACCCGGTCCAGTCGGCATCAGAATAGGCAACCAAGCGATCAACGGCTAACGCTTTGATATGAAGACCATGAAACAAGGTACCCTTTAAATACCGTAATATGTGCTTAAGAGCATTGAAATGCGGAGAACGTGGGTCATGCATAAAGAGGCAGACCTGTTGCACGTCATAGGCAATATCAGGACGAGTAAAAGTCAAGTACTGCAGGGCACCAACAAGGCTTCGATATAAAGTAGGATCAGAAACAGGCTCACCATCAACAGCAAGCTTTGTTTTGGTGTCAGCGGGAGTGCTGCAGGGATTACACGAGACCATATCCGCTCGTGCAAGAATCTCCTAAGCAAAGGAAGATTGAGAGAGAAAGAGGTCGGACTTGCTATGAGACGCAACAATGCCTAAGAAGAAGGATAAGGGACCCAAATCAGACATGGGAAACTCAGACGATAACTGAGAGATAACCATGGATATGAGATTAGGAGAAGAGGCAGTGAGAATGATATCATCGACATAGAGAAGAAGGTAGATGGTATCAGATCCGCGATGATATGTGAATAAGGAAGTGTCAGTGTTACTGCTAAGGAAGCCTAATGAAGAGAGGTAGACAGCAGCTGATACCACGCACGGGGTGCCTGCTTAAGACCATAGCGAGCCTTGCGCAGACGACATACATGATTGATAACGCCATTTTTGGCGTTGTTTTATAACCGCATTCGGAGTGATTCACAGGGTTCCCGAGCGAAATTAGCGTTGTTCTTACGGTTTTATGCAAGAAATTCTCAGGGTTACAGTTATCTGATGAGATGATTACAAGCGAAGCCAAAAGAGATGAATTTAGGAGCAGAATAGGAGATTTTGACCGAAGGGCGCTTGAAGCCGCGGGTGAAGACCTTACCCGCGGGGTGGTACCTAGCGGGCGGGTAAAACCGCGGGTAAGCTTACCCGCGGGATTACCCGCGGATTGGTCTGGATTGTTGTAAAAAGGACGATTTTTGGGTGCTAAGAGGGAAATCATTCATTCAGCTAGGGTTTCGAAGGGAGAAGGTTGGAGGCGACTTTTGGGAGCAGTTTTGAGCCGCTGAGAAGGAGAATCACTTGGAGAATCAACAGCCAGTAATTTTCATTGTTCGTGATACCGGAGGGAGTTTATGAGTTTTACTTTTCCGTTCAGTTTTCTTTCAATTATTGCTATGATGTCTTTAATGTGTGTTTGTCTAAACACCCCCAACATGAACTAATTTTAGATGTTGGGGGTTGGGTAGCTTTTGGATTAAGCAGTTGACTTATTTGATTGGATTTTTGTTAGATTTATGAATGGTGAAGCTTATGACTTTTGAACTTAATGCTATTGTTTGCCTGATCAACTTACAATTGAATTGTTGCTGTGAATTATTCTGAGAAGAATTAATTTCCTGTTAGAACTAAAGTTGTTTGCCTAAAGTGAGATTTTGGATAGAGATATACCAATTAAGCTTTAGTACTCGTGCAATTTTGTTAATTCCTTTTGCATGTTGAGATCGAGAGATAATTCATCAATTGGGATTAATCTCGTTGTTGTTTGAGAAAAGACAACGAGAGTTCAAGATTGTGTGTTCACTAATTTTTAATCCGCAAGAATCCATAATTATTTGTTGACTGTGAATATCCTTGAGTCCTGACTCCCAACTGTTTCTCTTAATTGATAAAGTTCACTTTTTACTCTAGTTTTGATTAAATTCTTTTAGTCTTAATTAATCAATTCAATCACCCACTTTGATTACATCCAACTAATAATAGTTATAGTAATTGTGTAACTCAATTCCTAGCTCTTTGGTTCGATACCGTACTTACCGTACGTATTACTTGATTCGACCCGTACACTTGCGGTTAGATTTAGGGGGGGTGTAAACCCTCCTATCAAGTTTTTGGCGCCGTTGCCGGGGAGCTAGGCGTTATTGATATCACGACCATCTATAATTGTTATTACTTTGGGTATCTTAGTTTTGTTTTTGTTTTGTTTTTAATTTCTTTGTCAACTAACCCGACTCTTTTGTTGCAGGTATCTGTTAGTGCATGCGACTAAGGAGTGCCGGTAACAAAGATTTGGAACCGTTTGATCCGGAAATCGAAAGAACCGTCCGTCGTTTACGCGCAGCATCAAGAAAAAACAAACCAGATCCGATGGGAGACCGTGTGCCAATGAGGAACCTCGCGAATCCCACTGGAGCAGACATACGAGTGGGAATTCAAGCACCTACCCTCGATGCGACCGTCAACTTTGAAGTTAAGCATGGAACTATCCAATTGGTTCAACAGAATCAGTTTGGGGGCTCACCGTCGGAAGATCCTCATGGCCATCTTCGAAATTTCGAGAAAGTGTGCAACACATTTAAGATGAGGGATGTCAGCGACGATGCTATTCGATTGCGGCTGTTTCCATTTTCACTGAGGGGACGAGCAGCTACTTGGGAGGAGAGCATTCCTTCCGGAACTTACCGCACCTGGGCAACAATGTCGGAAGCTTTTCTTCAAAAGTTCTTCCCGCCAGGACGTACTGCACAGCTGATGGCAGAGATCACACACTTCTCTCAATGGCCTCTTGAGACTTTTTACGAAGCTTGGGAAAGGTACAAAGATATGATCAAGAAGTGCCCCCACCATGGTCTGAGTAATTGGGTGATCATTCAGACATTCTTTGGCGGCCTCCATCCTCAATTTAAAAATGACATCACTGCAGCAGCTGGAGGATGCCTCATGGATAAAACGTATGACGAAGCGGTTGAACTGATAGAGAATCTGGCGGAACACAGTTATTCCACGCCCCGAGATGATGTCAGGAAGGTTGCACAAGTGCAAGGGTCAGATGAACTGAAGGAAATTAAAGCACAACTGGCAGCTCTCACAAATCAGCTGAAGGCCGTTTCAATCCAGCCGGTTCAGCAAGTAGAGGCAGGCACTCCCGACTATTTCCCGGCCCAGGGAGATCTTCCACCTATTGAACAGGTGCAGTTTTTGCAGAATCGGAACAGACCCCGCAATGATCCATTTTCTAACACTTACAACGAGGGGTGGAGAAATCATCCGAATTTGCAATATGGTAACGGTCAGAGAGAACCCATGGGACAACAACGACAGCAACATTCAGGTAATAATGCTAACGGTCCATCTAATCAGCAATCTAACAATGTTTATCGTCCACCAGGTTATCATCAGCGAAGGAATGAAGAGGGTCAGTCATCCGAAAAGAAGCCTGGGTTGGAAGATATGATGATGAAGTTCATGGCTAAGATGGAGGGCACTGTCGATGGATTTGCTAGCACAGTTGGGGAAGTAAAGAACGCGACCGCCCAAAACACTGCCTCAATTCAGATGCTCGAGAGGCAAGTGGGTCAAATAGCTGAAGTACTCCAAGCACGGACCCCGGGTCAGTTTCCAAGCCAGACAGAAAGAAAGTCGAGAGAGGATGTTAATTCCATTTCTCTGAGGAATGGCAAGGTAATTAATCCGGATCCCACTCGAGAAGCCGTGGTTGATGGTGACATGGAGCCGGAAGTTGAGGTTGTGGAAGTAGAAGATGAGGAACCGGTCCTCAAGGGAGCTAGTGGCACAAAGGAATTGAAGAAGAAAGAACCAGAAGTTGCAGTTAAGCCAGCAAGTAAACCGACAGTGACTCAGTCAATACCGAAAGTCCCATATCCGACTCGGTTGAAAGCTCACAAAGACGACCTCCAATTTTCTAAATTTCTTGAGGTATTTAAAAAACTGCACATTAACATTCCTTTTGCAGATGCACTAGCTCAAATGCCATCGTACGCGAAGTTCATGAAGGACATCATCTCCAACAAGAGGAAGATCGAAGAGCAGGCAACAGTTGCACTTACTGAAGAGTGCAGCGCGATCATTCAGAACAAGCTTCCACAAAAGCTAAAAGATCCAGGGAGTTTCACAATTCCTGTTCAAATTGCAAATTCTGATTTTGGTAGAGCTTTATGTGATCTGGGAGCAAGTATTAACTTAATGCCTTTGACTCTTTTCAGGAAACTCGGGCTTGGAGAAGTACAAAGCACAAACATTACGCTCCAGCTTGCGGATCGAACCATCAAATACCCATATGGGGTAATTGAGGATGTGATTGTAAAGGTGGATCGATTTTATTTCCCAGTGGACTTTGTTGTGCTTGACATGGAGGAGGATCAGCATATACCGCTTATCTTGGGGAGACCATTCTTAGCAACAGGGAGAGCACTGATAGACGTGGAAGGAGGAAAGTTAACTTTGCGAGTTGGTGACGAGACGGCGGAATTCGATGTTTTCAAGGCGACAAAGAATCAAAGTGAGCATGGTATGTGCTACCGGATTGATAGTTGGGAATCGATTAGCCAAGACGATCTCTATCATGTACGAGAGGTAGATCAAATAGAGGCGGCATTGTTGGGCCTCAATCGTGATGAGGATAGTGAGGCAATGATGCAATTGAATGCACTTCCACCGTTCAAGGGGCCTAAAAGGCCGATAGTCGAGGACTTGGGGGAACCAATTCCAAAGTCGCAACCATCCTCAAAGGTACCCCCGAAGTTGGATCTTAAACCGCTACCGGAACACTTGAAGTATGCCTTTTTGGGGGCAAACGACACTCTACCGGTCATCGTCTCGGCATATCTAACGGTCGAAGAAAGGGAGAAATTGTTACGAGTACTCCGGGCACATCAATCGGCTATCGGTTGGACAATCGCTGATTTGAAGGGTCTTAGCCCAACTTTCTGCACTCACCGGATCAATATGATTGAGGGACATAGACCGGTAGTTCAACCCCAACGACGTCTTAATCCTATTATGAAGGATGCGGTTCGTAAAGAAATTTTGAAGTTGTTGGACGCTGGAATCATATACCCAATCGCTGATAGTTCATGGGTGAGTTCGGTGCATGTTGTGCCTAAGAAAGGAGGGATGACGGTTGTGAAGAATGAAGCAAATGAATTGATCCCGTCAAGGACCGTTACGGGTTGGCGAGTTTGCATTGATTACCGCCGACTTAATGATGCTACTTGCAAGGACCACTTTCCCTTGCCATTCATCGATCAGATGCTTGAAAGGCTGGCGGCCCGATCTTATTATTGCTTTCTGGATGGGTACTCGGGATACAATCAAATCCCAATCGCTCCGGAGGACCAACAAAAGACTACGTTCACCTGTCCGTTTGGGACATTTGCTTATCGCCGGATGCCATTCGGCCTGTGTAACGCGCCAGCGACATTTCAACGTTGCATGTTGGCAATCTTTTCCGACATGGTGGAACGTACAATGGAGGTCTTTATGGACGATTTCTCAGTCTATGGAGACTCATATGACGAATGTTTGAGCAATCTGGAGGCGGTTCTTCAACGGTGTCAAGATACAAGCTTGGTACTTAACTGGGAGAAGTGCCATTTCATGGTGACCGAGGGCATAGTGTTGGGCCACAAGGTGTCCGAAGAAGGGATAGAGGTGGATCAAGCGAAGGTGGATGTCATCCGAAAACTACCATACCCGACTTCGGTGAAGGGAGTGAGGAGCTTCTTGGGGCATGCCGGATTCTACCGGCGGTTTATAAAGGATTTTTCTAAGATTACTAAACCCCTTTGCTCTTTACTGTTAAAAGATGCCAAATTTGATTTCACTAACGATTGTAAATTTGCTTTTGACAGGTTGAAGAGGGAGCTCACTTCAGCGCCTATTCTTACTGCACCGGATTGGAGTCTACCTTTCACCGTGATGTGCGATGCGAGTGACACAGCCGTAGGGGCTGTTTTGGGTCAGAAAAAGGACAACCGGATGCATGTGATCTATTATGCCAGCAAGACGTTGGATGAGGCTCAAGTCAACTACGCTACCACGGAGAAAGAATTTCTTGCAGTCGTCTTTGCATGTGAGAAATTCCGTTCGTACTTGGTTGGAGCAAAGGTCATCATTTATACCGATCACACGGCATTGAAGTACTTGATGGCGAAGAAAGACGCGAAGCCGAGGTTGATAAGGTGGGTACTCCTTCTCCAAGAGTTTGACATAGAAATCCGAGACAAGAAGGGAGCCGAGAACACTGTTGCGGACCACCTATCGCGGTTGGAAGAGGATGGCAAAATTCCCAATCACAAGACGATAATCAACGAGTCATTCCCGGATGAACAATTGTTTGGGGTAAGCTCTTCCGAACCATGGTATGCGGATATGGTTAACTTTCTGGTTGGTTCTATCATTCCCCATGACTATAATTCACATCAAAGGAAGAAATTCATCTCGGATGCCAAGCATTATTTTTGGGATGAACCGTGCTTTATAAGCGTTGCGCCGATGGAATGGTACGGCGATGTATCCCCGACGAGGAGAAAGCCGATGTGTTAAACCATTGCCACAACCTTGAATGTGGGGGTCACTTCAGTGCGGATAGAACGGTGGCCAAGGTTTTGCAATCCGGATTTTTCTGGAAATCAATGTTCAAGGATGCTCGTGAATTCATCGCCCGATGCGACAGATGCCAAAGGGTGGGGGATATCTCAAAGAAGGACGAGATGCCGATGAAGATCTTCATGGAAGTCGAGCTCTTCGATGTATGGGGTATAGACTTTATGGGGCCGTTTCCTAACTCTCACCGGAATGAGTACATATTGGTGGCCGTAGATTATGTGTCCAAGTGGGTGGAAGCGATTGCAACTCCCACGAACGACTCAAGGGCGGTTATCAATTTTCTCAAGAGGAATATTTTTGCACGGTTTGGGGTCCCGAGAGCCCTGATAAGCGATGGGGGCAGTCATTTCTGCAACCGATATTTAGAGGCACTCTTGAGGAAGTATTCAGTGAAGCATCGGGTGACCACTCCTTATCATCCACAAGGTAACGGTTTGGCTGAGGTATCTAATCGCGAGCTAAAACAAATTTTGGAGAAGACCGTGAATGCCTCAAGGAAAGATTGGTCCTTGAAGTTGGACGACGCCCTATGGGCATATCGGACAGCTTTCAAAACCCCACTTGGGACTTCTCCATATCGACTGGTTTTCGGGAAGTCTTGTCACTTACCAGTTGAGCTCGAGCATAAGGCGTTTTGGGCAATCAAGCAACTCAATATGGACATCAAGGCAGCTGGTGAACGTCGTTTTTTGCAGCTGAATGAGCTTGAAGAGATACGCAATGATGCGTTTGAGAATGCTGCCATCTATAAGGAGCGCACTAAGAAATTCCACGACAAAAGGCTCCACCAAAAGGTAATCACTCCTGGCATGCACGTTCTGTTATATAACTCACGTTTGCGTTTGTTTCCAGGTAAGTTGAAATCCAAATGGTCGGGTCCATTCATTGTAAAGGAGGTGTCACCATACGGCGCAATTGAGCTTCAAGGGAAGGATGGCGAAACCTTCAAGGTGAACGGTGAAAGAGTAAAACCATATTTGGGAGACGAAGCAATGGAGACGCACGCCGTGTATCTCCAAAATCCGACTAACTGAGAGTCACACGGTCGTGCCACGACCCTAAATAAGGCGCTAGGTGGGAGGCAACCCACCATCGGTTAGCTTAGTTTTTGAGTTCTAGTGTAATTTTTCATTTTTTTTGTGTTGGTTTGTTCGTTTGTTTTTTTTTTCGGTTGTCATGCACTTTTCAAGGTGGAATATGGTGATTGGTGTATTTGGGGGGATTGAGAAGTGGTTTGAGCGGGTGATGGTCGCCTCAGAATTGCCCGAAAAATTTCCAACACAGTCTAAACGGCGGGTAAAACCGCGGGTTAGCTTACCCGCAGGAATTACCCGCGGTTTCTTCACACACGCATACACTCAGGGCACGGGCGGGTAAAACCGCGGGTAAGCTTACCCGCGGGATTACCCGCGGATCGGACTGACCCCCTTTTATCACTTCATTGCCGGATTTTTCAAACCCTAGACCACTTTCTCCTTCCCGTCGCCGACCACCACCACTCTTGACCACCCTCTCCGGCCGAGATTCCGACCAAGGCAACTTCACTCAGGTATGTTTTTCGTGATTCCCTCTCTCTTCTACACGTTAGGTATGTCGATTGCACCTCTCTTGCTCCATGGTTTGATTTTGTTGAGTTGCATATACATGGATTTACATAGGTTGATTTTTGGATGAATGATTGTTTATGAAGGAAGTCTGAAGTTGAATGATGCATTTGTGCTTTGTTTTTACTCTTCAAAATCACAATTTCAGATTATGGTGTTGATTTGAGCATGGTTAAGGTACTAGAACCTTGGATTGAATGTGTGTATAAAGCATAATTTGGAGTTAGTTGTCGAGTATCTAACCTATGTATGTGCTTATCGTTAATTTTCGAGTGTGCATATGCCTGAAGAGCGTTTGTTAGAGTCCTCTTTGCTTCATACTGTGTAAGTGCAATTAGTTACTTTTATGTCGCATTATTCTTGTCGTGATGGCTTGGTTTTCTAGGAGAAGGATTATGTGGTTTTGTATTGCGTTGATGTCACCCCAAGGTGTTTGGTTGATAATTGGCACAACCTAGGTCTCGACCTAGGTTTGGGGTGGTATAGAGGCTCAATTTGTTTGTGGAATGATTGTAACCTAAGTTTCACTTAGGTTTGGGGTTGTAGTGTAGAAAACACCCATGGTTTTGAATACTTTTAACCTAGGTTTCACCTAGGTTTGGGGTGGATTTTTCTGTAGCCTATATGCTAACTTGATATGTTAATCATTTCAGGTACAATGCCGAGACCCCGTGCAAATGCCCCTAGCAAGTGGGGAGCTTTCGATAATCTTCCACCCCATCAACAAGAAGCATTGCGCTACTGTCAGAACCCAGATTTTGACCAACGTTTGGCAGCTCTTCAACAACGAGACGTCTATCCGGAAAGAGGGTTAGACGTGAATGACATCCCGCTTCCTGCTCTTGGACAGACGGCGGCGGAGCGGGGATGGATGCATCTCATTCAACAGCCGGGTTCTTATGATCCAACTCTCGTCCGCGAGTTCTACGCAGCGATGATCCCTCCGATTTTCAACCGGCATAGTACAGTGATTATACGCGGGGTCACCATTCGCATCTCGGTGGACGATATTAGCCGTCATTTCCATGTTACACGTCCAGAGAGAGGGGTTGACATATCTACGGGGGTCGGAATTATTCCTCAGGTAGCGCCTCATGCGACTTATAGTGGCCGCATCGCTTCCTCGCTTAGACGAAACCGCGAGTCTCACTGGGAGATAACTAACGCTGAAATCCGCCGATCTGAGTTACATTACGACCTCGCGATGTGGATGATGTTCGTAAAACACAGTCTGCTTCCATCCTCTCACCATACGTATGCGGATCCACATGTGGCGCGAGTGTTGTTCTGTATACAACACAGCCTCCCTCTTGATATCGGCCATATTATCCATTTATCGATCTTAGATGCTGGAGGACGGCAGGAGATGCGGGTTCTCCCGTTTCCGTCATTGATCACTCATTTCTGTAGACAAGCAGGGGTGCCAAACATCGGGGAAGTGGGACCGGAAAAGCCACTTGGAAAACACGCGTTCATCTGTTTTCGTAACGCCGCAACGGCATTAGATGGCGGTGAGTTGGGTGCGAACGAACAAATGCAGATCCCGGCAGGGGTCGATGAGTTTGGTATGGATGACGTAGGTCATGATCTTCCATCCGATGATGTTGATCGGAGTGATTGGCCTCCGTACGCCTTGGCTCTACGTCAGGAGTTGCGACAGGATGCTGCGAGGTACCGCCGAGAGATGCGGCAGAGTCATGCTAGTCTTCACCAGGAGATGCGACAGCAATTTGATAGCCTCACTTTGCTTCTTATGGGTGACAGGCAGCCAACCAACACGACTGGTGCCGGTACCTCATCCCAGCAGCCGACTCGTCGTGTGCGAGTGAGACCGACAGAACCGTCTACGTCGCAGCCTTCCACTTCTCAAGCACCATCATCACGTCCTCGCCGTAACACCCGCAACGCTTGAAGATGGGTTTGTTTTCTCTTTTGGAACAATTTTCTATTTTTCTGTTGGCATGTACTTAATCGTATCACTTTCTCTTGTTGGATGACTGTATAATTCGCATATTACCTGTAATCGTATTTGCTTATTTTGTATTGATTCACATTGGGGACAATGCGATATACAGGTTTGGGGTGGACTATCACAGGTAATATGTCATGCAAGTGTAGGTTAGAGTAATTTGTGTTGTAAAGCGTTGGTGTGGTCACCTATCGTCAATTACATGAAAAGGGGTATTGTATTGAGAACCTTAGGATAGGAACACAGTTGAGGAAACGCGGAATCGCATGACTAGGAGACATTAGTGGAGACCACCCGGAAAGGTTTTGAGCCGAAAATGTCGTAATTTTTCTTTTTCCGAGTGATTGAAATGTTTTCTTATTCAGATACACAGATCAGTTTCCTTGATTGATCATCGTAGTCGAATCTCGCTACGATATTGCATCAATTGGTATAGATAGTAGGATACGAGCTTGGCAACTTATGACGATGTGTGGACCCTAAGAGATGATCCCGGGCATTGTGTGCAAAATTTTGTGTCTTCTATTTTCTTTCTTTATCTTGTGTGCGCCTTCACCATGTTTGCAGCCTAAATCTGTATCAGTTTGTTGTTTTTCAACCCACATGAAACCCCAGCCAAGAAAGAACTTAACCCTCATCCGAAAGCGGCTCACAGTACATAACGATGGGAAAGGATTCTGGATTGACTGGGATGAGAAAGGTACAGCACAGAAAATCAGCAGAAAATTCAACAAAGTTGGAAAACAGATTCCAAAAAAAAAAAAAAAAAAAAAAAAAAAAAAAAAAAAAAAAAGAAGAAGAAGAAGAAGGGGGTTGAAAGCGAGAAAGGAATAAGGGCCAGTTTGCCCAGAAAAGCTGAATAAAAGGGATCTGAAGGAAGCGCGCAGTTGCAATTATGGGGGAAGGAAAGAAGGTGGTAATCGGGATGTACTGTGAAAGCGCTAAGGATTTTTGAGCCGACTTACCCTTCATTTCATAACCCTTAACCAAGAGCCCCATTACAACCTTTTGAAAGACCCGGGTGATCATTGGGAACACATCATCGAATTAGGTTGTCCGAGTAAGTAGTCCTTGTCATACTATGCGATTCCTTTCAGAGATTGTTTGTCACTACTTTATGTCCTTTATTCTATATTTCGCATGCAGCAGTTTGTGTTTCATTTCTTGATTAATCTCTTAACTGCATGTTTTGTGAGGTGTGACAACCTAGGATTCGAGCGAAAGAGTGCAACCCGTGAGGTAGGGTCGAGGCGAAATCCTCTCTGAAAGTGTGATCGAGTGGTAGTACTTGATTGGGTGACAGTTCCGAGGGTTTGATTTACAATACCACTATATTCAGTAGATGACAAAGACAGTGACCAGACTTGGGCTTTATTTCGTGAATTGTTCAAGCTAACAGTTGTGTGATGTATGTTTGTGAATCGCCCCGTATGCAGTTTTACAGTTTCCATTCTTGCTTAGATCGTTTTGTGTTATTTTTATCGCTATTTTGCTTGGGGACAAGCAACGCTAGGTTTGGGGTTGTTGATAACGCCATTTTTGGCGTTGTTTTATAACCGCATTCGGAGTGATTCACAGGGTTCCCGAGCGAAATTAGCGTTGTTCTTACGGTTTTATGCAAGAAATTCTCAGGGTTACAGTTATCTGATGAGATGATTACAAGCGAAGCCAAAAGAGATGAATTTAGGAGCAGAATAGGAGATTTTGACCGAAGGGCGCTTGAAGCCGCGGGTGAAGACCTTACCCGCGGGGTGGTACCTAGCGGGCGGGTAAAACCGCGGGTAAGCTTACCCGCGGGATTACCCGCGGATTGGTCTGGATTGTTGTAAAAAGGACGATTTTTGGGTGCTAAGAGGGGAATCATTCATTCAGCTAGGGTTTCGAAGGGAGAAGGTTGGAGGCGACTTTTGGGAGCAGTTTTGAGCCGCTGAGAAGGAGAATCACTTGGAGAATCAACAGCCAGTAATTTTCATTGTTCGTGATACCGGAGGGAGTTTATGAGTTTTACTTTTCCGTTCAGTTTTCTTTCAATTATTGCTATGATGTCTTTAATGTGTGTTTGTCTAAACACCCCCAACATGAACTAATTTTAGATGTTGGGGGTTGGGTAGCTTTTGGATTAAGCAGTTGACTTATTTGATTGGATTTTTGTTAGATTTATGAATGGTGAAGCTTATGACTTTTGAACTTAATGCTATTGTTTGCCTGATCAACTTACAATTGAATTGTTGCTGTGAATTATTCTGAGAAGAATTAATTTCCTGTTAGAACTAAAGTTGTTTGCCTAAAGTGAGATTTTGGATAGAGATATACCAATTAAGCTTTAGTACTCGTGCAATTTTGTTAATTCCTTTTGCATGTTGAGATCGAGAGATAATTCATCAATTGGGATTAATCTCGTTGTTGTTTGAGAAAAGACAACGAGAGTTCAAGATTGTGTGTTCACTAATTTTTAATCCGCAAGAATCCATAATTATTTGTTGACTGTGAATATCCTTGAGTCCTGACTCCCAACTGTTTCTCTTAATTGATAAAGTTCACTTTTTACTCTAGTTTTGATTAAATTCTTTTAGTCTTAATTAATCAATTCAATCACCCACTTTGATTACATCCAACTAATAATAGTTATAGTAATTGTGTAACTCAATTCCTAGCTCTTTGGTTCGATACCGTACTTACCGTACGTATTACTTGATTCGACCCGTACACTTGCGGTTAGATTTAGGGGGGGTGTAAACCCTCCTATCAATGATCAAGAAAATTACTGTCAACATAGCCCGGAGGCTGACTCATGTAAACAGTCTCAGTGAGATCACCATGAAGAAAGGCATTTTAAACATCAAGCTGATGAATAGGCCAATTGCGAGAGATGGAAATGCTAAGAACGGTGCGAATAGTGGCAGGTTTGACAACTGGACTGAAGGTGTCATCAAAGTCTAAACCAGGTTGCTGAGAGAAACCCTGAGCAACAAGACGTCCCTTATAGCGCTCAAGACGTCCGTTACTGTCAAACTTATGACGAAACAGCCAACGACTACCAACGATGTTAGCACCGGAGGGCTTAGGGACAAGATCCCATGTGTAGTTAGAAAGAAGAGCGACCATTTCAGCATCCATAGCGACCCACCAATGAGGGTCACACATAGCCTGAGTAGGAGACCGAGGGATGGGAGAGATGTCACTAGTGACAGAGAGGTTGAAAATCTGTTTAGGCTTGAGATAGCTAGTGTAAGAACGAGTGGTCATTGGATGACCAGAAGGGGCAGCAGGCGCAGGAGAGGTGGAAGAGACGCTAGAGGGCTCAGCGGAGGGAGGCTGAGATGAGGAATCAGAGGTAGACGGAGTAGTATATGGCGGAGGAGAGGAAGTGTCGACGACAGGAGAGAGGGAAGGTAGGGACTCATCAATATTAAACGAGTCATAGTCCTCAGCAGAGGGGCGTGGCTGGAAATCAGGAAATGGAAAATGAGTTTCGTCAAAGACGACATGACGAGAAATGATGACCTTTTTGGTAAAGAGATCTAAACAGCGGTACCCACGATGATCAGAGCTCGGATCGAGATAAACACAGACAGAGGAGCGAGGAGCAAGATTGTGGGGAGTAGTGGGTGAGGTGTTGGGATAGCAGAGACAACCAAAGACACGGAGGTGAGAGTAGGAAAGTGAGAAGCCAAATAACATCTTAAAGGGTGTTTTGTACTGTATGGTTGTGGATGGAAGCAAGTTGAATTTGTGAACAGAGGAAAGAAGAGCCTCAACCCAAAAGGTGGGTGGGAGGGAGGCTTGAATGAGTGACGTGCGAAGGGTGTTGTTGATTGTAA
Source organism: Centaurea solstitialis (assembly GCA_030169165.1). Taxonomy (NCBI): domain Eukaryota; kingdom Viridiplantae; phylum Streptophyta; class Magnoliopsida; order Asterales; family Asteraceae; genus Centaurea; species Centaurea solstitialis. The sequence goes on from CM058041.1 coordinate 68,975,304, forward strand.
CAACCGACATTTTAAAGTTAGCCAAAAGGTTAGTCACTCGTTAAGTATGACCATTTTGAAAAGATTTTTGAGAGTAAGGGGTGAAATGCGACTCTTTTAATTATGTTTGATAGTTGGGCTTATACCATAAATGGTATGGGCTTAGCCCTCTAGCCCATACTATATATAGTCTAAAGGTAGGGTTTTTGCCATTTTGGGGAATGATATTAGTGTGTGTTTAGTGTGTGTTTTTGGAGAAGCAAGTTGGAAGTATTTTCACCCTTTCGAGGACGGAAAATCATCGCGGAGGTAAGATTTCGATGCCCGAATAGTGTAAGACTACTGTTAATGATGTAGATTTGCTTTGGGGTTAGTTTGGGTACATTTGGGTCGAGTTAGAATAAGTTTTAGGCCGATTTTGGGCTGTTTTCGAAATCTGTTCGTATTTTCCGAGTTGGGAAATCATGTTTCCCGAATCGGAAATCATGTTTCCCGAATCGGAAATCATGTTTCCCGAATCGGAAATCATGTTTTCCGAGTCGGATTCTATGATCCATGTTTAAATTTCTCAAGTGCCTTTCCCGAATTGGAAACTTGATTTCCGAATCGGGAAATGGGCTGGCCTAGTCGTTATGTTGAATTCGGAGTTAGTCGTTTTCCGAATCAGGAATTGGTATTTTCCGAATCGGAAATTACCATTTTCCGAATCGGGATTTGCAAGTCCGAATCGTGCTTTTCCGAGTCGGTTTTTGAGGGGTTTCGATTGTAGGGTTAGTTTTCGGAGAGGATTTCTCCTAGTGATTTATTCTTATAGGAACCCCCGTGCTAAGTCTGCCTAGGGGTGTCATAGTTAGTGGGTTTTATTAAGCGCAGTTATTAATGCCTTAGAACTTATACAGGCACGTTAGGTGAGGTCTACGGCAGGGCAGTGAGAATTGGCTCAGGTGAGTTCCCCTTACCTAAAATGAACGGACTGTTTTACTGTCATTCGAAATTGCAAACTGTTTTGAATTGCGGAACATTTCTGATTGCTTGTTAAATAACATGAAATGATATTACATTTAAAGCATGCTTAAAATGGTAATGTCTTGATGATTTGACTGATGTGTTGCACTATGGACACTGGGTACCTTGGAACCTCGCGTTCCTTGGGAGTTTACCATTTGGTCTGATCCGCCACTTGGGGGTACCTCGGGACTACGTCCCCTGGGAGTTATTGTCAGGTGACCTGGACTGGGCCTGGACTGTGTTTTCTTTGTCCGCACACATTCAGTGGTTTTTGTTTTGGAATTACAGCCAGCGGGTCGGAACTGTTTTATTTACTGTTGGGGAATTCACTAGACCTTATGGTCTAACCCTCGCTTTCCAAATTCTTTTCTTTCTTATCTGTTACAGGAGTAGCCCGAGGGAAAGAGAAGGGCAAGGATAAGGTCTGACGTCTAGATAGAGTCGGCCTTGGTTTATTTGTTTTACGCACTCTAGATACCTAAAATTATTATCTCAGCCGTGGAGGGTTGTTCCGCGTGCACTTAGACATGCTTCTTTTGAAGGTTATTTAGTAATATTTTCGTTGCGTTAGATCACTGGGATTGTTACTATCATTGTTGTTATATCTGTTTGGGATATTGGGGTGTTACATTGATAGTGCGAATAGTGCGCTCAGCCTTCCCATTTTGTGGGGAAGTGTACGGACAAGAAAATCAGATTTTGATGCCATGAGTTTTGAAAAAATCCAGAAAGGGTTGATTGTTAAATTCACGGCCGTTATCACATTGAAAAAGTTGAATGTCCGTTTTAAATTGATTAAGTACATAAGGGCGAAACGTTTTAAAAATAGTAAACACCTCAGATTTAGCACGTAAAGGGAACACCCATAACAAAGGAGAGAAATCATCGAAAAACAGTACATAATATTTAAATCCACTTAAACTAGTAACAGGAGAAGTCTATAAATCAGAATGGATAAGTTCAAACACACGAGAGGTTTTAGTAGAAGATAAAGAAAATGGTAAACGACAATGTTTTCCTAACTGACAAGCATGACATAAAGAAGAAGATTGACTGGAGCAAGCGATAAACTTGCGAGACAAAAGGAACTGAAAGACATCAGTACCCGGATGACCTAGTTGCCGATGCCAGACGTCAAAGGAGACAGCAACGTTGGCCGATGCAACTGCAGACTTAGGAGAGGGAGGAAGAACGGGATAAATATCATGATGATCACTGTCACAGCGCTGAAGAAACGAACCTATTTTAAGATCCTTCACAGTAAAACCAAACGGATCAAACTCAACAGATACAGAATTATCAATGGCAAAACGTTTTACAGAGATAAGATTCTTGATGAGTTTATCAGACACTAAGACATTTTTGAGTTTAAGAGGCCACTGAGAAAAAAGTAGGTTACATTGACCAATGTATCTAGCACGAACCACAACACCATTACCAACCTGAATGAAACTAGAATTACAAGGAGTTAGAGAGTGCATAGTACCTTGATTGAAAGTCATGTGCTTGGATGCACCTGTATCCATGTAAAAGTTGTTGTCATGAGGTGGCTAAACAGACATAGCCTGAAACACAGAAGAGAGGTCAGTGTACTAAGAAGCATGTCCACCAAACGAAGGCTGAGGAGGTAGTGGCACTGGCATGGACGGCTGCACAGGCTGAGCAAACTGAGTAGGAACCGGTACCGGATTCGGGGACTGAGGTCCCCCGTAGTAGTATGGATGTGAGGTCACCGGTGGCTGATGGAAGGAATGAGCTGTGAGCTGTTGTGGAGTGCTGAACATCGTAAGGGATGGTTGAGGAGGACCAACCCCAAAGGATTGCGCAGGAGGCGCACCAAGAAGACCTGGCTGAGATGACGGGGCATGGCCAGGTGTAGCTGCATTCCCAAAGTAAGCCTGCGGTTGTCCCTGATTGCCTACAAAAGAGTGAGAGCTCGCAGAAACATTAGTATTACCCCCTGGAAGCGAGACGCCTAATATTTCGACCCCTATTAGATTTATTTTTCAACTTCCCATTTGGGGCAGATTGGGTAGAGGAGTACAAGGCAGCAGAAGAAGTAAGTGGGGTATCTGTGTGAGGCTCAACGGACTCTTCACGAGACTCATGAAGAAGAAGCATGTTTTTGGCCTCTAGAAAAGAGGGGAAGGGCTTGGTGTTTGTGATGACATCTACTATGCTATGGTAAGATGGTGGTAACTGACGCAGGATTTGTATGACAAGCTCAATCTCATCAATTTTAGAGTCACAGTCAGCCAGAGCATCTACCAGATTTTTTAAGTTATGGCAGAAATCAGTAATGGAGGAGGTGCCTTTTTTGTGTTATGAAACTGCTCTTCAAGCTGAAGCATTCGAGACATTTTGTTATTGAGAAAAAATTCATCAAGCTTATCCCATAAATCTTTGGCAGTACAGTTATCACCGGAAATAATTTGCAAAAGGTTGGCATCACATGTTGAGTAAAACCAGGATTTTATGCGGGAGTCAATGGCCTCCCAGTCCTCATCATCATCACTTGTAGGTTTTGATTTGCTAGTGATGTGACCATAGACTTTAGCACCTTTACACATATCAAAAAAAATACGACGCCAAAGCTTGTATTTAGACCCTTCAGATGAAAGCTTAAAGCTAAACTGTGAGTAGACGTTGGTGAGGGCAAAAACAAGCTGGCTGGCAGTAGGGCTAGAGAGGGTGGATGAGGCGGGCGAGGATGTCATTGCATCAAACAGAAAACGAAAAATAAACACAATAAGGAGACAAAATAAAAAAGCAAGCCGCTTAACCGAAGGTAGATGGATAGTAATGTACCACAAACCCTACACGCAATAGGTGGACGGAGGCAGTAGTCAGCGGCAACGGAGATCCGGAACAATGGCGTGGCGGCAGAACTGAGCCGTCCGACGCTAGGGTTCCGACATAGCACGGATCTGAACGGCGCTAGGGTTCCGTCGCTAGGGTTCCGACAGACGACAGTTCCAGCGGCGACGGTCAACATCATAGTAGGCGGCGGGAGTTCGCTAGGGTTTTGCGAGCGGTGGCGAGTGCAGAACGGCGGCACAGGTGGCGGACGTTTACTGATCAACGGTCGCTAAGGTTTAGGAACGATGGCGACTGTAGTACGACGACACAAGGAGCGTTGACAGTTGCTTTACAACGGTGGCGGTTGCACGACAGTTTGCGGTTGGTTTAGTCGGCGGCGTCTGTCGGCTTACGAACCGTTCGCTAGGGTTCCGCTAACAGCACGATGAGGGAGGCGGTTACTGAACAGCGAGCAACGGTTGAGTTGCGATGGCGGTTGACGAACGACGGCGATGGGGGTGCAAACGGGGAGCAATAGTCGACAGCAAATGTGGTTTGCGTCGGAGAGTCGGCGACGTAACAGACTCTAGGGATGGGTGGCCGGAGTAGTGGCCGGCGAGAGGCAGCGAGAGCAGTGACCGGCGACAGACCACTGGAGCAGTGGCCGGCGGCGGCAGAGGGCGGCGGCTGCCGGGAATTAGAGAAGCTAGGGTTTGGGAAAAAAATTAGGGTTTTGATAGGTGGCTCTATACCATGTGAGAATTATGGAAAACCCCCTGACTGGGGAAACGTGTATAGACAACAATATATAGACAGATAATTACAGAGGGATCCCTAAACTATACAAATATTTAACAGTTTTAAAGTTGTTCAATTCTATTGAAGTTTACCTTTTTGGTGAAGAATGAAGATATGTACGTCATCATAATATGTTTTAATCTATGTTAACGGGTAAATCAATTTATTTTTGTTATTCAAACAGTTGATTTAGGAACAAAGGTAAACATCATTGTATTTTTATATAGACAGACAAATTTATCTATACAGAACTTAAATAGATAATTTGGTAAACATTCCCTAAGTCTTTGCTAGATTGTAAACTTCCTCTCCGACCATACACATAAAGCAAACTCATGGATCTTTCCACATCTACTTTCGGGGAATTCCTACACGTTGATGGCCTCCCTGTCTCTAATGGCCTTCATTCCCATTTGAAGTCACAACCTCGACCCTCTTTTTCTCCCCCCCCCCCACTTATTTACTTCAAGCACCAGTCGAAGAATATTCTTCCTCACCTTTGTCATGGACCATCCCGAACATTAGCAGATTCATGAACAGGATGAAGATACGAGAAGTTGAAGATGCAAACACATGCACATGCATCGATGAGTTTTATCATATTTGCAAAAAAAATACCTTTAATCATCTTCAGTTTTTTTCTTCCAATCATGTCCTTCGGTGTGATTTTGTTTTAGGGATTAAATCTAATTTAGAATTTTCATTTTAGGGTTTTGATTTCAAGGACTGTATCACCAAAAAGTTCAACTAACTTGAATAAATTTATTGTTGATATTTTCAAAATATGGACCTTGTATTTTGACTTTTGACTTGGAGTGGTGGAATGTGGTAGAAAATGAACATTAGAATGGGTGGTGGTGGTGCCATTGTGGCAAAAGGATATTAGAAAGGGTGATGGGGTGGCAATTGTGGCCAGGGTCGGTCCTGAGGTTTTCTATGTCCCATGCGAAATTTTAAAAATGACCCTTATGCCTATCTTTTAAGCAAACATAATGATGAACTATTTGATTTTTAAAGGGTTTGGAACACGATCAAACTTATGCCTATCTTTTAGGCAGACATGAAAACCAAAATGCCAAATTACAAATATATAAACATATATCACTTAAAAATATCTTCATGATTTTTTGAAGCAAAAATATCAATTAGTTTTATGTATTTAGTATTCATAGAAACTTACTTTCAATACTAAAAATGCTAACATGTTTAACTTTTCCTTGATTCATGGTAGAGTGTAAATATGACTTAATAACTTTTGACCATTTGGGATTTCCATCTTCCATTGCTTTAATCTAGCTTCATGACCGTTAATTAGATAGAAATGGAACATCATACCTTGAGAATCAAAATAACCGAACAATAGAAATAGACTTGAGTTGTTGCAATGTTGGGCGTTTACAAGTTCATGATACGCTATTAGTATCCATCATTTTGTTTTATAGTTAAAATGCTTTTTGGGCTTTGATGGCTTATGTAATTGCATGGGCTACACATGGGGAGTGCTATTGAGATTAAAAAGAAAATAGAAAACCAAATAGTAACGAAATAAATTAACGTAAGTTAACCAAAGGGGTCAAAATCAAAAGAAATAGACAAACATGAGACATGATGGATGAGGATTACTATATGCACCAATTTACTAAAAGTGTGAATACATTAAGAATTGATATAAATGCATTGAGAATGTAAAAAGTGGTCTTTGATGTTGATGTGTATGTGTGAAACAATTCACTTTTTAAGATGTATATAGCAAATTAAATGGGGAGAAACTAAATACACTCATTGACTTGCTATATACACCCAAAAAGTGAATTGCGTCATACATACATATGTCAACATCAAATACTACTTTTTTAATTTCCGATGCATTCATTTCAATTCCGATTACATTCACATGGTTTGCATATTGGGACATATAGCAACCCCCATTAAATGGTGCATTTAACCTTCCGTATGCTGGAAACCAACTAACTAAAATCAAGGGACTAAAACCGTTAAAATAAACAAACTTTACTCTTAATTCCACTTATTCCAATAATCAATTCCTTTTAAAAGACCTACGACGAGTGGTCAATCATACAACTAACAAAAATCTGGATAATATATGCGGCTAGCATTTCCGGGATTAAAAAGACAACAATACCCCTGAAAAGCGTCACAGCCCCGTCACCGAAAAATAACCCCCCATTTTTTTTCGATCCATCGAACCTATTCTTCGGCTATAAAGCAACCACCTACCACCGTCGAAACCCTCCAACTTTTTAGATCATCTACCAGAGATTTGATTTGATTTGATTTCTATTTCAAATCTCTTTTTCTTCAAATTCAATCAAGACGGCTGATTCGATTTTGACCTCTTTCCCAAAAATGGCTAGCTCAATCTCTGTTTCTAGGGTTTTCGTTCCTTTTGAATACCGTTCAGATCCCGATTTCTCCGGCGGAATCCCCGCCGTGGCGACGGTGGCCGGTTCTCCTGCAAGCTCGGTGGCGGATCTGCTAATGGAGATGGAACGAGCGGAGCTGGTATGCGTGTGTGGTAGCTGATGAGGAGCGGCGGTGTGAGGTGGTTTGGCTACAGGATGGCGTCGATGGTGCGTGTTTTGGTGCGGTGGTGCGTAGTGGTTTGGCTGTAGGAGGCCGATGGTGGTCGATTTCTGATAAGGGACCGTCTTATCAGTCATATTGTGAATGTTATCCCAGGAAAACCTAGCTGAAGAAACAAAAATAGAGATAGGGTTAGAGTTTCGTTGAGGAAGAAGAAGAAAGTGGAAGGGAAAGGGGACTTACTGTACCGGCGGTGGTAGGGATGGTTTAGCCTGTAAGGGGTTTTCAGGAACGTAAATGAGAGGTTTACTGTAACATCCCATTATTATTGATCTTTATTATTTTTTTTATTTTTTTATTATTGTTATTATGATTATTAAGTTATTGGTTACCTTACTTAATAAGTAGTGAAAAGAGGTTGTTGGACTAGGATAAGGATAGGTGTAGGATAAGTACGCTACCCATAGGCTTCTCCCTTTATCCTCTTTAGTGGTTGAGAGAAAGTCAAAAGGGAGTTTTGGAGAGAGAGAGCTGCCGGAAATCAGGGACGTCGCCGGAGTTTTGACCGCCAGAAATAGGGAGTGGACGCGAGAGAGAGGTGCACGATCGTCACACGCGTAGGCAAGCCCTCTTTTTGGTTTTCTGTCGTACCCTATGGCTGCTACCGAGTTCCGGCGACTGTCAAGGGCGCGTCCCGGCCGTTGCCAGCGACGCGGTCGTGAGGCATGGTCAACCCGGTGGCGGCAGTAGGCCGTCACGTCTGGTGCGGCGGAAGGCCACCGTGGACGCCGACGTGACTGTGGTCACGATCTGTGCAAAGGCGGTGGCTGGTTGTAGCGGCGAACGACTGCTTATGATCGCTGGAGGTGGTGGCGTGTGCCGCTGCCGCCGTTACTGGTAATGGTCGGCAGTGGTGGCGGTACCTGTTGCTGCTGCTGCTGTTGTTCTTTGTGGCCGGCGACGGCAAACTTGCCGGCTGCTGTCGTTCTTGTTGGTCGGCGGCGGTGGTGGTGCAAACCATCGCTGCTGCCGCTTGTTGTTGTTTTGTTGACGAACGGCGGTGGTTCACACCGCCGCTGCTGCCGTTGTGGTGTTGTGGTTGTTGTTCGGCGGTGGTGGGAGGCCACTACTACTGCAGCAGTTTTTTGGAAGGACCGGCGGCGGTGGCGGTTGGTTCCGCCGCTGCTATCGTCGTACGGCTGTCCGGTGATGATGGTTTAAGGTCGCGGCTGTCCGATAGCGGTACCGCGGCGACGAGATGAGTCGGTAAGCCGTTAGACCCGTGTGTCGCTCGCGGGACCCGTTTCCTAGCTTATCCTTCTAATTAGGGACGACTGCATTAATTTGTTATTTGGGATAGTTGGATTGACGCGATTGGCGAAGAAGAGTGAGCCGTATGTTTGGGGTTCTGAGCAGCAGACGGCATTTCAGACCTTAAGACGGAAACTGTGTGAGGCATCGGTTCTGACACTGCCGGAGGGGGTAGAAGATATGACGGTCTATTGCGACGCTTCACGTCTTGTCTTGGGGTGTGTGTTGATGCAGAGGGGTCGAGTGATAGCCTATGCGTCGAGGCAGTTGAAGCCTCACGAGGCTAATTACCCCACGCATGATCTCGAGCTTGCGACGGTGGTCTTTGCCCTTAAGATATGGAGGCACTACCTGTATAGGGTGAAGTGCACCATCTTTACGGATCACAGGAGCTTGAGGTACTTCTTGGAGCAGCCGAATCTGAATATGCGACAGCGAAGGTGGCTTGATGTAGTCAAGGACTATGATTGCGAGATACTCTATCATCCGGGTAAGGCCAACGTGGTTGCAGATGCTCTGAGTAGGAAGATGGACCACACATCGCTTCGAATCTCACATCTGAAGATGGTTGTGGCTACCTCCTTTGTGGATATGGTTCTGCGGGCACAGGAGGAGGCGAGTCTGGAGGAGAATAAGAACGGAGAGTGGATTCGGGGTCAGTTGGCCGCGTTGGTCAGAGATAGTCGAGGTTTGCTGACTAGGTTCGGCCGAGTGTGGGTTCCTCGTGCGGGCGCGACATGGCAGACCTTACTAGAGGAGGCCTATAAGTCCAGATTTTCTATTTATCCGGGAGCTACTAAGATGTATCGGGATCTGCGGACTGGTTATTGGTGGCTGGGGATGAAGAGAGACGTTGCTCAGTTTGTGGAGTCGTGTTTGACCTGCTTAAAGGTCAAGGCTGAGCACCAGAAACCTCACGGCAAGATGCAACCTCTGGAAATTCCCGAGTGAAAGTGGGAGAATATCACTATGGACTGTTAGTAATTATGTGCATAAGTTGACAAACCAAAGATTACACATCCAATGTTATAAGACACTTGAGGGTCACACTTGTGAGGCCTGTAAAACGAACAAGTAAAATAACTCCAGTATAGAGAGATTAGATTTATAATAGTCAATTATAAATCTGTGGGGTGTTTTCTGTAAGAAACTCCAAAGTTAAAGGTTTCTATTATTATTTAAAAGGGATTATATATTTATTAGTTAAATAAATATATAACTGGTTTAATTAATTAATATATATATTTGTTAGTTAAATAAATATATATAATAATAATTATCCTGATATATATGGAATAAATCTTTCTTAGTGGAGAAGAAAGAATTATATATGGATAATTATATGGATAATTATATATGGAATAAATCTTTCTTGGTGGAAAAGAAAGAGTTTATTTATGGATAATTATCAGAAAAAGGAAACTGAATATGATACAGATACTGTTTATTCTATTATAAATATTCAGTTATGGTTCATCATTATTCATTCAATTCCAATTATCATTCCCACAAATAGAAACCTAGAAGCTCTCCAAAAACTCTCTCTCTCTCTCTCCCTTTGCGTCGACTTCAACCACGAACCGGAGGAAGTTCGTGTTTTCGTTCGAGAGCTCGGAGTTATTGATCGGCTAGAAGATCCGTTCGTAGGGTTCATCACGGGTGGATCTATCTCAAGCTTCCGAGGTAATTTTTCGTAACCTTATTATATGTATGTAATTTAGATAAACAATAAACGATAGTGTGCTTTCGGGTTTTTACACTTGTTTGCTTCCGCTGATCAAACCAGTTTGGTTTGATGTTTAGGATTAACAGTTTGTTTTTCTTGAACCGTGACTCGAACCAGTTAGGTTCAAGGTCTCACAAAAACCCAACAGTGGTATCAGAGCCACAGGTTTATTTATTGTTTATAGTTTTAATTTTATCTGTTCGTATAAAACTGTTTAGATCCGTTAAAATAATTGTTCTGGTTGTATAGAGTTTTAAATTTTAACAGTTTGCTTAAAATTAAAAACCTTTATCAGTTTTTGTATAAAGATTTAATTTTATCAGTTTGTATAAAATTAATCTTTATCTGTTTGTATAAAGATTTAATGTTTATCAGTTTGATATTTATCAGTGTTTGTATAAAAATCTAATCTTTATCAGTTTGGTAAAGTTTTAATTTTTATCAGTTTGATATTTATCAGTGTTTGTAAAAAAATCTAATCTTTATCAGTTTGGTAAAGTTTTAATTTTTATCAGTTTGATATTTATCAGTGTTTGTATAAAAATCTAATCTTTATCAGTTTGGTAAAGTTTTAATTTTTATCAGTTTGATATTTATCAGTGTTTGTATAAAAATCTAATCTTTATCAGTTTGGTAAAGTTTTAATTTTTATCAGTTTGATATTTATCAGTGTTTGTATAAAAATCTAATCTTTATCAGTTTGGTAAAGTTTTAATTTTTATCAGTTTGATATTTATCAGTGTTTGTACAAAAATCTAATCTTTATCAGTTTGGTAAAGTTTTAATTTTTATCAGTTTGATATTTATCAGTGTTTGTACAAAAATCTAATCTTTATCAATTTAGTAAAGATTTAATTTTATCAGTTTGATATCTATCAGTATAAAAATCTAATCTCTTGGTAAAGATTTAATCATTATCAAGTGTTTGAATAGAAAGTTAAATCTTTATCGTTTTTGTTTTTTACATGTTTATGTTTATCTCGAAAAACCCATCACAACCAAGAACACGACTTGATCACCAGTTTGGTGATAGCCGTACCAAGGCCGAACCGCACTCCGACGGTGGCCGAATGCCACCAAGCCGTGACCGCCGAGACGCCACCACCAGTTCGGTGGTGACCACGATCAACGGCGAACCTGACTCGCATCCGGCTGTGGCCGGATTGCGTTTTAACCATGGCTCCACCACCAGTGTGCTGGTGGCAGTGTTTAGCGGTAGCTGGCGGAGGGCAGCGGCGACGATGGCGTGTTGCTGTTGTCGTGCGCCACCAGGAAGGCGGCAACGGCCGATGAGGCCGAAGCCCTTCTCGGCTGAAGATCGAGAACCGCCAATGGCGGTGGGTGGTGGTGGTTGTGATCGCCGGCGTAGATGGCGATGATGGTGATTGAAACCGCAAACGACGGCGGTGGTAGTGCTCTCGCTGCTGCTGTCGTCGTACGCCACCGACGATGACGGCGACAACCGTCGTTGCCACTGATCGGCGGCGGCGGGTAATGTGATTGTTGTTGTTGATTCAATCGACGACAATGGTGATGACCGTGGTGTGTTTTTCTGACTACCACCGGGTGTCTTTGGACAACGGTGGGGTATTTTGTTCGATTGCCAAATGATGGCGATGGCCGTTTACCATCACCATCGCCGACCACATGGTGGCGGTGGTGGCTGTCGCGGGACGGTGGTGGCGTTGTGCTGCTGCCGTCGCCGGCAGAGGTTGATCGCCACCAGATGGTGGGGATCGACGTCGATAAATTATCGATGGACCACGAGTCACGAAATCACGGGTTTTTTCGATTCTAAATGGGCCACGATGCAACCAGGCCCAAAACCCAGTATTTTGGACCAAGTTATGGCCCAAAAAGGGTTTATATGGTTTTAAGTTTTTTTTATCCAAAATTAATTTTATTTAGATAATATTTTATTTATCTTATAAAATTATAATTGAGGGAATTTATCCATAATAAAATTGTGTTGTTTTATCAAACCAGCTATTTGACCCGTCTGGTCAAATGGGCCGAATGTCATGTTTGACCAGTTGGTCGAACCACGACACAGTTTTTAGGCCAGTATTTAATATTCCGACCAGTTGGTCCGGAATATCCGGTTTGATATGTTTTTGGATAAAAGCAAATATTTTAGAAAATTGGTTTTATTTTATAAAATAGATTTATAGTTTATAAATCTTGGGTATTTTATAAATTAGTTAAAAGCCGATTTCAGATTAAAATATTAGTTTCGGTTTATAAAACAGTTTGATTTTATAAATCAGTTAAAACCATGGTTTGTGATAGAACGAAATAATTTTAACGGATCTAGGATTGTTTAATACTTTGTTTTATATTGCTTATTTTTGCTTTTTAAAATTGCATGGTTGATTTATACTTGCTTAGTATATAAGTAATTATAGAGATTGCCAATTTAGACCCTTGATCTATATGGGGAGGCCTGCGTGCCACTTACAACCCCGGCTATATGTAAAATGACCCTTAGGATAGATTTTTATTCCTGAAGTTCCGTCAGAAGTGCCGAGGCCAGTGGGAGCTACGCAAGGAGATCGGAGCTTGATAGTTTTTAGGTCATTTTGGTCCTTTAGGAATCAGTTGGCAAAATCTATAATTACTTACTTGTTTGTAAAACTGCGTAATTGTGGTTATTTGATTTTTCGTGATTATTGATATTATATGCTTAGGTTTTATTTAACTATTTCAAATTTAAGTTTTTATAAAACCAGTTATGTCATGGGATTGGTTTTAAAATTAAAATCACCTTTTTCAGTATTATTTTAAAAGGTAAAAATTTTATTTTAAAACCCAAATATTATGAGACTGTTTTTCTTATAAAAGGGCATGCTTTTAAAACAGTTAGTTTTATTAGCAAAGGAGTTTAAAATAGTTAGTTTTAAAACAGTGTGCACGTTTTAACAGTTAGTTTTAAACGTCAGTTGTTTAAAACAGTTAGTTTTTAAAGACAACAATTGCCTTTTAAACAGTCAGCTTTTATTAGCAATTTTAAAATACTGGAAATTTAAAGTTTTTTAAAAACTTAGTTAAAACCCATAAAATCATAGATCAGTAGTGCAACCCACTTGGGGACACCTTTGGCGTAAGGTACGTTGGGGCTCGAAGATCAAATCTTGGGTACCCACGTTCAAACCCCAAACTGAAGGGGGTGAAAAGACTCTGCGATATCGGGTGGTACCGACCAGAGTACATCCTGTCCCGGGTGGTGAGATCTGCTTTGGTTCTGATAAGTTCACCGGGTGGTACCGGGCCAAAAAGCACTAAGAGGGACTAAAACATGTACGGTTCTATCCGATGTCCCGAAAAGATCTAGGAGTCATGTCAGTTAGATATGATTGGTAAAAGTCCTTACCTACCGAAATAGTACGAGTCTGGTGAGGCGTGATCGCACATCAGGACGTATGAAATAAGGATCCTAGTCCGATAATTATCACTTTAGGGTTTATTGATATTTATTGGAATTGTTTATTCAAAGGTACTAAAACCAAGTTTTAATGTGTAGATGGCAAACACAGTTACCAACACCAATAACCTTTCTCTTCGTTCCATCCTAGAAAAGGACAAACTCACCGGTTCAAATTTTCTCGACTGGGAGCGCAATCTCCAGATTGTGCTCAGGCACGAGAGAAAGTGGTATGTCCTGGAAGAACCTCTAGGTGAGGCCCCACTGGCAAATGCCACTACGGCAATCAGAAATGCTTATCAAAAGCGTTCGGATGATTTGCTGGATGTTGGTTGCCTGATGCTTGCGACCATGAGCCCAGAACTCCAAACAGGGCTCATGAACACAAATGCTTACGACATGATCTGCCAGTTGAGGGACATGTTTCAAACGCAAGCTCGCACAGAGCGTTATGATGCCACGAGGGCACTAAACGCGTGCAAAATGGCCAAGGGGACCTCTGTCAGTGCCCACGTCATGAAAATGAAGAGGCTACTTGATCACCTAGAGAGGTTAGGTCACCCAGTACCGTTGCAGCTAGCAACAGACACGATACTCAACTCATTATCTGATGATTACAAGCAGTTTGTGATTAATTTTAACATGAACAACATGGAGAAGAGCATAGCTGAACTACACTCCATGTTAAAGACTGCTGAGTTGAGTATGGGGACGGGGACCAAGACCAAAGATGTTCTGATGGTCAAGGATGGTGGAGTTAAGAAGAAAAGAGGGCAAAGGAACACCAGCAAAGGCAAGGGCCAGGTTCAGGTCAGCCAGAGTGTATCGAAGGTTGTTGACAATGGAAAGGGCAAGGGAAAGGGCAAGAAAGTTAAAGTCAACAAGGCAAAGACCGAGAATCGATGCTTCAGGTGTCACGAGATCGGTCATTGGAGACAGAACTGCCAAAGCGTCATGAAATAGGTATGAACACCTCGGATATTTCGTGACTGCTTCAGTTTATCATTACTACTTGTTAGTTTACAAGTTAACTGACACCTAGAGCAAATGTTTGAATCTAATTCATATATCTATATTATTTTGAATCTGATTAAGTCTAGATAAGACCTGATTCAATTTGTTGATCCTGAACATTGTCTGTCACACTAACTAATACACTTCAAATTTTATTTCGAAGTAATATGTGAAAAACTGTCAAAAACACACGAAGTACTATTTATAGGAATGTGTTTTTGGAATAAAAACATTTATGAGTAATATGATTATAAAAGGTATGTTATAGTCAAGTTCAAATTACTCATATGTTTTTAAAAGAGAATTTAGGATGTTATCACAGGTGACGTTCATAACATCAGTATTTATAAAACTAAATAATTCCAAGTTTTGGAATTAGGATCTGACAAAATCCAGTTAAGTTTTGTAAATAGTAAAATTCAAGTTTAAAGTATTAAACTCATTACTTAAAATGATATTGACTAAACAGTCATGTTTTTGACTAAGTCATTAAAACATTAATTTAAATAATAGTCAGTTTTCATATAGGTTAGTGGGAGCCCGATTTATTCTCTATCTAAGTTCCTGATAAAGAATAAAAGATATATTATTGATTTACGTTTCTAGGAATTCATAATCCAGAGAGGATAAGAATTCATGAGAAATATGATCTATTCTTTTAAGTTATAAAAGTAAGATCAAAGTTTTGAAACAAAATAAAGTCAAAGTTTTGGCTTTAAGAAAATCAATAATTGTATGTGTTGTAATAATGGAAAGATTTTGTAATATCTTTTAGACCATCAAGTGTTGTAAAACACTAGAATAAATTTCCTGGATTTACCAGTTTGGTAAATGGAAATTTTATTAGATTTCAGGTAGAAATCTCTATCTACACAGCAACTAAGGGAAGTTGCGGAATTAACTTTACATATTCAGGAAAACTCGGAGTTATTCCAGTATCTCCAAGTTTTAGAGAATATGGTAAAGATAAGTCTAGTTTTGTTAAGAGTGTTTGCAAAAACAAAACTAGCAAAAACCAAGTTGAAATCATTATTTAGACTTGTGTTGTTTTGGTTATTTTCTTTGATTAGTAAGGTAAGCGGCTAATCAAAGGGTTTAAACTGAAGAATAGGCAATACTTCATTTAAATCAGAAAAGTACACATTGAATAGACAACATAAAAGTAACTTTGAAAATATTATTAATTTGTAATTGGTTACAGAGTGTAATATGGACTATACAAATTAATTTCACTGTTTTCTTTTATAATTTTGCATGTTTTTGATCCGGGAATAAAACTACTCTGAGTTTTATTTGAAATTTATCCGTGACAACTTATCTAGGTGGGAACCTGATAGGGTTTTAAAGTCATCGTGAGTTTTTGGGGTAGTTATAATCAGAGTGTTGAATAACAGCTACAAGTGATGTAAACCAAAAACTGCACGGATATTCGATAGAGCAGCGAATATCGGATGTGATCCGCTGGTTGAGATTACTTCGTGGATTCTGTCATAAGTAAATCTCACAGTAGGTTGTCCTTAATACCTGAGGTATCTGGTTTGGAATCACGGGGACTACTGGATACTTAGTACGTTCTAACATCACACCGTAATAGGGTGGTCATACGGGGCGTAACTAGATTCAGCGGAAGTCGTGGTGACAAATGTGGATATGCAAGATGGGATTTGCACCTCTTCTATGAAGAGAGATATTTCCGCGCCCCTTGACTGACTACAAGAACTGATGAAGTGCATGGCCATGCCCAAATGAACTGATTTGTTCTTTGTCGTTTACCCATCAGTTGGAAGTCGGATAGTCATGAACATAATCTTGAGTTTTGAGTTGACTTTATCCATGCTCATACTCAAAATTGAAATATCGTGTTGCAAAAGGAAAAGCCTAGTTATACCCAATTTATGAACAGTTGTTTCATAAATGTTGTATCTTTAAAGGAATGATTATATCATCTACCTGGGTATAAGAGCTCTTATAACCTGGTTAGCCTAAGTGCCTTTCTAGGGGCCTCCTTAGGTCCGTGTGGTCAAGCTGGTATTGCCAACTTGCACAAGTGGGAGTCTGTTAGTAATTATGTGCATAAGTTGACAAACCAAGGATTACACATCCAATGTTATAAGACACTTGAGTATCACACTTGTGAGGCCTGTAAAACGAACAAGTAAAATAACTCCAGTATAGAGAGATTAGATTTATAATAGTCAATTATAAATTTGTTGGGTGTTTTCTGTAAGAAACTCCAAAGTTAAAGGTTTCTATTATTAATTAAAAGGGATTATATATTTATTAGTTAAATAAATATATAACTGGTTTAATTAATTAATATATATATTTGTTAGTTAAATAAATATATATAATAATAATTATCCTGATAGAGGAAAGTTATTTTACAACCCAGTAAAAGGTTACAACCCGTACAACCATCATCTAAACCATTCATTTTAGCCTATTCATTATGATTAATTACTTGATTCATCAATGATTGTTGATTTTATGCAATAATTTTACATGTAATGCATAACATTTTCATTAAATGGATAGACAAACATGGAATGCTTATTGTTTCATGAATGAGATGAATTTCCCAAGATACTTTCATGAAACACAATACATCCCATGTTAGTTTATGCCTTTAATGCATTTTAGGTAAGATTATTGAATGAAATGAGGAATCAATCATAATTAATGGGCTAAATGAATGGTTTAGATGAAGGTTGTACGGGTTGTAACCTTTTACTGGGTTGTAAAATAACTTTCCTCTATCCTGATATATATATGGAATAAATCTTTCTTAGTGGAGAAGAAAGAATTATATATGGATAATTATATGGATAATTATATATGGAATAAATCTTTCTTGGTGGAAAAGAAAGAGTTTATTTATGGATAATTATCAGAAAAAGGAAACTGAATATGATACAGATATTGTTTATTCTATTATAAATATTCAGTTATGGTTCATCATTATTCATTCAATTCCAATTATCATTCCCACAAAATAGAAACCTAGAAGCTCTCCAAAAACTCTCTCTCTCTCTCGCTTTGCGTCGACTTCAACCACGAACCGGAGGAAGTTCGTGTTTTCGTTCGGGAGCTCGGAGTTATTGATCGGCTAGAAGATCCGTTCGTAGGGTTCATCACGGGTGGATCTATCTCAAGCTTCCGAGGTAATTTTTCGTTCCGAGTGGACCTGGGAGCCGGAAACTGAGATGCGGGAGCATTATTCGGAGCTTTTCTCCGACTGATTTCGAGGACCAAATCCTGGTAAGTGGGGGAGAGTTGTAACATCCCATTATTATTATCTTTATTTTTATTTTTTTATTATTATTGTTATTATGATTATTAAGTTATTGGTTACCTTACCTGATAAGTAGTGAAAAGAGGTTGTTGGACTAGGATAAGGATGGGTGTAGGATAAGTACCCTACCCATAGGCTTCTCCCTTTATCCTCTTTAGTGGTTGAGAGAAAGTCAAAAGGGAGTTTTGGAGAGAAAGAGAGAGAGAGAGCTGCCGGAAATCAGGGACGTCGCCGGAGTTTTGACCGCCGGAAATAGGGAGTGGACGCGAGAGAGAGGTGCACGATCGTCACACGCGTAGGTAAGCCCTATTTTTGGTTTTCTGTCGTACCCTAGGGCTGCTACCGAGTTCCGGAGACTGTCAAGGGCGCGTCCCGGCCGTTGCCAGCGACGCGGTGGTGAGGCGTGGTCAGCACGGTGGCGGCAGTAGGCCGTCACGTCTGGTGCGGCGGAAGGCCACCATGGACGCCGACGTGACTATGGTCACGATCTGTGCGAAGGCGGTGGCTGGTTATAGCGGCGAACGGCTGCTTGTGATCGCCGGTGGTGGTGGCGTGTGCCGCTGCCGCCGTTGCTGGTAATGACCGGCAGTGGTGGAGGTAGATGTTGCTGCTGCTGTTGTTCTTTGTGGCCGGCGAAGACAAACTTTCCGGCTGCTGTCGTTCTTGTTGGTCGATGGCGGTGGTGGTGCAAACCATTGCTGCTGCCGCTTGTTGTTGTTTTGTTGACGAACGGCGGTGGTGGTGGTTCACACCGCATAGTTGCTGTCGTTGTTGTGTTGTGGTTGTTGTTCGGCGGTGGTGGGAGGCCACCACTACTTCCGCTGTTGTTGGAAGGACTGGCGGCGGTGGCGGTTGGTTCCGCCGCTGCTATCGTCGTACGGCTGTCCGACGATGACGGTTTGAGGTCGCGGTTGTCCGGTAGCGGTACCGCGGCGACGGGATGAGTCGGTAAGCCGTTAGACATGTGTGTCGCTCGCGGGACCCGTTTCCTAGCTTATCCTTCAAATTAGGGACGACTGCATTAATTTGTTATTTGGGATAGTTGGATTGATATATGTATATGTATAGACATACGTGTTATTTCAGAGTTGCCGTAGGGAGTTTGAGGTCACAATTGTGCGCGTTTACTTAGCGAATCAGGTGAGTGGGTTTTACATGCTTTATATTGTAATTAATACATGTGATGTTGTGATATGATGGGCCGGGTTGCGGGATGACCCGAAGAGTGGATAACCACTAAGGCCGGATTGCGGGATGATCCGAAGAACGGGCAACCGTTAAGATATGTTAATAACGTGGTTGATATGTGTTGGTTGCTTTATATTGTATGTGATTACTTGCTCACTAAGCGGTTATGCTTACCCCTCTCGTGGTTATTTTCTTTTAGGTGCGAGTTCGGGTGTTAATCGAGGCGTTGCTCCGACTTGACGGGTTCAAGTAAGTGGCGTTCCGATCAGACCAACAAACAGTTTTAGACATTCATTATTGGATTTTTAGTGATTTTTGGGCAAATATTTGTTACACTTAGACAAAGCGGTTTTCTTTTGAATATTTAAAGTTTTATTTTATTTAAAATTTTTG
This sequence comes from Centaurea solstitialis, assembly GCA_030169165.1. Lineage (NCBI taxonomy): Eukaryota > Viridiplantae > Streptophyta > Magnoliopsida > Asterales > Asteraceae > Centaurea > Centaurea solstitialis. The sequence goes on from CM058041.1 coordinate 68,994,777, forward strand.
TTTAAAAATTTGGGTGTTATATTTACCAGGGAGGAGGATGGGGAGATCGTGGGGAAGAAAGATGGAGAAAAATTGAACTGAAGCGAACGTGGCCTTGAATTTGTAACTGTAATAGAATTTTAATAAGGAGTATAGATTCATTAAAATATTTTAAGATCGTTGATAATCAACTTTTTACCTAACAATTGTAAATTTTTTTATGCCCTCTATTTTCTAAAGTAGGTAAAAAATAAATAATTTACCATTTAGCTCTCTTGAAATTTAATTTGGCGGATTTGCATAGAAAAAGTTTTATATCCCTCTATTTTTCTAGAGCTAATTACATTTTTAGTCCCCGTGGTTTGGGCGTTTTAACAGTTTGGGTCCCTAAAACAAAATATCAATGGATTTCATCCTTGTGGTTTTCATTTCATAACGAATTGGGTCCCTATTTTTTGGATTGTTATTATTATTTAAGTTATAGTATTAAGTTAATTAGAGGTTAATTTGAGTGGTAATTAAATTAGGAAGTGTTGTGGGCTTACGATTAGGAGTGGGCTTAGCCTAAGAGAGAGGCGCGGCCCGGGTTTATAAATACCCCCAATTCTCCTAATTAGTCCTCATAATCTCATTCTTTTGCTTGGAGAGAAAGAAAGAGAGAGAGATAGAGAGAGAGAGAGAGAAACCGAAAGAGAGAGAGAAAGAGAGAGAGAGAGAGAGAGAGAGAGAGACAAAGGGAGATCGATTTAGAAGAGGTTGATCGAGGGTTGGATTCGAGTTCTGATCGCATAAGGTAAGGTTTCTAATCCCGTTGTTAATCGATTTCGTAAGTTAGGGTTTTGATTTGTTGATGTTTCGAGATTGTTTATGGTTGGGTTTTCGATGTAAATCGAATCTAGGACTAAGTATTGTTGGGGTTTTGCTTTGAAATCGATTATAATGAGTTTGGGGTTAAATTTCGAAATTGCTGTCAGGATTGCGCAGCCGTGGGAGATCGGCTCGTTCTCCCTCGTTAACCGTCGGATCGTCGTAAAATTTGGACAACAGCTTCACGACTCATTGTTCTTCAATCTGACCGGAGGGATCGAGCATCGGAGGCTCCAGTAAGGAGCAGCAACCAGCCGAAGTTGGCTGTTTTCCAGGAAAAGCAAATTCGGTAATTTGGATTATTAAGCGGTGTGTGCGATTCTCAAAGGCAAACGACGGAGAATCAAGTGTGGATGTTAATCGATCGCAAGGTAAGAATCTTAAGCATGTTGTTGGTTTAATTGAAGTGATTATCGAGTAATCGATAGGCTATGTTTAATGTTGTTTTTGAACCGTTAATTCGTTGCTAGAAGTCGTTTAATGTTGGTTTTTGGTATTGGAATGGATAGGGATGTTATAGGATAGCAATGTGTGAATTTTAGGGGCAATTGGACTAGTCTAGCTACGTCTAAGACCCTTGTTTCGGTATCGAGCCTTCATATTGATTTGATAGTAAGTAATGTGCTTTACGATTGAATTGTTTAGGTGAGTTAACTTGCTATCGTGAGGATACCGAGGAGTACCCTAAGCTGCTATAAGGTGAGTTACACTGTGCTTGTTTTATATTGTTTCATGTGTATGTATGCATGATTGTGTGTGAAGGGAACCACATGCTCTTGATGAGTTGTGGGGGCAGATCCGTGTCCTAAGCAAGCGGAAATTTATATTCTCATAAGAATGGTGTATTATTTGGTTGAGTCACTTTTATAATTGTGAGTGGGTTTTGCGTGCCTTATATTGTGACATACGTGTATGTTGATGTGATTTGATGGTCGGGTCGTGGGACGATCCGAAGAGTGGGTAACCACTAGGGTCGGGTCGTGGGACGATCCGAAGAGTGGGTAACCACTAGGGCCGGTCGTGGGACGATCCGAAGAGTGGGTAACCACTAGGGCCGGGTCGTGGGACGATCCGAAGAGTGGGTAACCACTGAGGCCGGGTCGTGGGACGATCCGAAGAGTGGGTAACCGCTAGGGCCGGGTCGTGGGACGATCCGAAGAGTGGGTAACCACTAAGGCCGGATTGCGGGGCGATCTGAAGAGCGGGAAACCGTTAAGATGTGGATATGATGTGATTGGTATGTGTGATTGTGATGGCACCGGTTGTGGTATGTGCCCGCGTGGCAGTATGAAATAGGTATAGTGCTAGCTCACTAAGCGTTTTCGCTTACCCATTCGTTGTTTACCTTTTTTCAGGTTCTGGTTTAGAAGTGGATAAGGGCAAGGCCCCAGCTTGATTTTCATGTGGATGACGGTTCTAGCGACACCTTGGCATTTATTTGTGGGTTTTTATTTTATAATTAAATGGGATTTTTAGTTACGTATTTTTAGTTGGCATTTATTGAGCCGGTTCGCCGTGAAAACGTATTTATTTCGTAATAAACTTATTTATTAAATTCTTTTTATTTAAAACCTTTAAAAAATCTCGTTTTTGAAAATTGGATGTTACAACTTGGTATCAGAGCCTAGGTTTAAGAGAATCAGCACACACGCTTGCGAGTGTGTGTGTGGTTGGACTTAAACTAGGAGATTTTGGGAAAAAGAACATGGTCAAGGGTCGGAACTGTTGTTAGGGTAAAAATCCGCAATCGAAAGACGACCGATTATAATCATAAGACAATGATAGGATAATAATTCTGTATTAAGATAAGGTCCTGGAATAAACTGAATAGTACCCTCAAATCAATCGGTCGAATAGAACTAACGATTAGTCAAAAGATATTATACATATATCCTACGATATTCATATCTTCGATATAGGCAAGCTGATTATCATATCTAACAATTGTACACCTTTAAGAAAGTCTGAGATTGAGTACTATGCTATGCTCGTTGGAGTTCATCATTATAACGAACGTTCTTCAATAAATCAGTCGAACGACATGTATACTCCAACGTACGACATACTACTAACGGTAACTAGTATCGTAAGTTTTATTATTTATTGCAGGATACCGTCGGTTACCGGATATTTCACCTTCAGTTAAAGACTCAATCCAAGGTCATCAAGACTAAGAATTAAAGCCTATTCAATGCGACGTCCGTTATGACCGTTGGAGACATTAAATGCACGACCGTTATCAAGATCAATACAAAAAGCTATGAAGACAACACTAGAAGAGACGGAGCAACTTTGAGAGCAATCAAGATATACTTTCTAGTTTACAATTGATACACATCTCTGTAATTTACGTTCGATTGCACGTTTATTCTCTCTGTAATCGCTTGACGCATATTGTACTCTCAAAGGACATCACCCCTGTTTGGTGACTATAGTGCACTGTCGACTTAACTTCAGGTCGACCGCAGGTTTTTTCCTCCGTCGTGAGGTTTTTCCTGCGTCATCAATTTGTTTGTCTTATTTTTACTTTAACCGCATTTCTTATCGATTGTAATTTCTTTCTCTCGACGGTTAAGCCTCACACATTTTCATACGACAATCGACTAGTGTAATTTTTTACATAAACAACTGTCAACGGAACTTCAAGGTGGGGGTGAGTAGCACTATCTGTATTTGATTATTTTGTGCCATCAAAGTGATTATGTGTTAACGTTTGAGTTGTGATTTTTGGCAACTCCTCTTGGGGTATGTTGGTAATTTATGTTTGTGGACTACCTACTTAGTCGATATGATTGAGATTGATTTAGGATGGTATCAACCTCAAATGTAAACACCTCGAGAAGTCGGTAAGGGGTTACTAGGCATGTTCTTGTTTGATTGTTGTCTAGTGATCTCAAGCCGGTTATCGATTTTCGGTTGGTTATAGCAGTACGGGCCCAAATAATAGTACTACTATAAACACCGGTGTAGATTTGAATTTGATTAAATCTTGGGAATCTCAATTTGATTGACGACAGTTAGGGAATCGATGAATGCTTGAGCTGTAAATACAATTGGATGAGGTTATTTGTTGCTTATGATACTGCATGAGAACGACTATATGAGGTTTAAACATATGTGTTATGCACTTATATGTGTGGGGGCGTGATCTAGTCGTTAGGATTGCATGTGCACTAATGACTAGTGTTAAGTACTGCGTGAGCTTTAACTATGATTAAAGGAGGGTGTGGTAGGACACTCTAGATGTGGATAGTGGAATGACCTCAAGTAGTACTGTTCCTAAATTACTTTGTTAAACATTTAGAAGGGTGACTTTAGGAGCACTCAACTGGTGAGAGTTGTTTAGACTGCTTATTTACACTCGGTGGATTATGAGCACCGGTACGGATTCCTTGTTTCTTCGTTACGTATATTTGTTTGCTAAATTTCCGTTGCGTTTATTTGATACGTGTACGGACTCCTTATGTTTTCATTCGTGTCATTCGATCTATTTGTTCGTGCTTAATGTGCTTTGTTGATCAAGGTTATTGAGTTTTTCTATTAATTCAGTTGTTCGTTTGGTGGGACATCTTCTTTCGAAATTTCATATAGAAACATGATTTTATAGTTATAAGCTGCTGGAAATTTTTCTGAAAATTTTGTGTTGTTTGAAAAAATCATAACTAATGACTCGTTTATCGGATTACTTCATACGTTATATGTTTAGAAACCCCCAACAGTGTACTACAAATTATTGTCAACGAACAACCTGTAATTTTTATGCTAAAGTATCCAAAATCTGAGTTTTCCGAAACAACTCCTGTTTTAGACGAAAATAGCGCAACCGTTTTCAAAAATTCGCACAAGACTCGTTTTAAACCCGATTCAGTCCATTCTTGATTCGTTGGAATCCTAAGATGCTGATCTAAGACTTTCATTTTGATATGTTTCTCTAAAGCCTATTGTAGACATGTTAAACTGTTTGATCTCTAAACGTGTTAAATGCTGAAAATCGTACGTCCCGATTTCTAAAAGCCGTGTTATAGTTTTCGTTCGGATTTGATTCTTAGTAGGATTTTGAGGCATCCTGAGGTTTTGGAAAGAGTTGGTTTGGAGTCGGATTGCGCTATAGGTTAGTTTAACCTGTAGACCTGTAGAGTCAGTGTGGAGAGTAGTGGGCTCCTTAGAACACTCAGTCGGTTGACTATGATCCTAGAGCAGTACGGTTGAGAATACGTTAGTGCATGTCGTAAGGCATGGTTCTAGGTGAAAATGTTGTTGGATATAGTTTTTGGTGGTCAATAGAGGGAGGGGGTTTTACCTAGAGACAATAAGCCCTGACTCAAGGATAGATGTTTATGTTAAGGTTGGAGAGACACTCCAGCAGTTGTGGTTAGGTTAGACTCTTTAGTTGGTGAGAGATGTTGTCGGATGATAGACCTGAAGATCGAGACAGATCTAGCGGTTAGGAATCTGGAGGCCAAGGTCTGTAGCAGAGGCGAGACCGAAGACGCAGCTACGTTGACATCGAAGCATTCCCAAATGCCCTGTCTAAGGGAAAGAAGGACTGGTGATTGTCTACGTGCTAAATACCAGGAGCGGAGGACGCTCCCTACGCCAATATGGGTTTTGAAGGTAGTTGTTAATTCTTCTTGGAAGAATAGATAAGGATAAGAGGAGCCTGGAGTCGCGTTTGGATGGGTTAGCATCCTCGACTCGAGGTTATTCTAGGTGGCTGCTTAGAGAGTAGTGTTTGTCGTTTATAGAGTTATAGCCGAGAAGATCAAGGAGGCCAGTTGGTTCGTACCCAAAGCCCAAGTGGGGGAGGGATAGTTGGTCGTGTATGGCGAAAGAGAGCGAACCAAGACGGCGTTCTGTTCGGTCGCGTTGAGGAGACGGTACATGTCGCGTGATTGCACGGGTTATTTAGCTTACGCCTTAAGCAATCAGTCGAGAGGAAGTATCGGTAGTCAGTGAACCTTCGGACGTGCTTTCGGGAGATCTATTGGGATTCCGACCGTTAGACATGTTGAGATTAGGTTCGACTTGATGCTCGGATTAGCATCAGTTGCGGGGACCTAGTCGTTCAGCATCACTTGAGCTCTAAGAACTAGCAGGCTGCTTAAGCTTTCAGGAGAGAAGGGTTACCATTGAGTAGCTAGTTTCGGGGTTCGCCATCTAAGGGTCATGGAGAAAAAGAGCAGGGGTCATCACATGGGTAGTGGTTAGCAGAAACTCACTAAGGTTACCATCAGGAATAGGTATCCCTTACCTAAAAATTTGTAACTTGTTTGAGCAGTCTCAGGAAGCGGCGTGGCTTCAAGTTTGATTCTCTTCGATTTAGCACCAGCTGAGGTGGAGGAGGGAGACATCCACAAGGCAGCGTTCACAGTCAGATGGTGAGTTCTTAGCGAGGCTTTCCGGCCTCGCTGCTGCCGAGCTACATTGGTGGTTTGATGAACCGGGTCTATAGGCAGACGCTTGATAGAACGGTGTTAGTTTTTCGAATGCTATAGTAGTAAAGCATGGGACGAACGCTTGTTCATGCGAAGTCATTGTTTTGCTTCAATTTTGAGGTTGGAGGAAGTTTAGGTACGAGGAATTTGTGGAGGTCAAGTTGTGGTCCAGACTAGTCTTACTTGACGCTTGTGTTTCCTGCACTAGTGGTTACACCCGTAGGCTTCAAGGGTCAAGTAGGGACTGTCGGGATTAGTTGTTGGGGTGTAAATCAGCAAGCGGCATTCGAGTTTTGCAGTGAAGTGGTGTGAGGCGTTGATTTTGATGCATTCCGGGGGCGTCAAGGAGGTGATGGAGTATTGCGACGCGTCACGTTTTGGTGGGGTGGTGTTGTTATGTAGAGAGGCCGGGTATCTGCTTACGCTTAGAGACAGCGGAAATACTCGGCGTGGTCGGAAATTTTGACTGCGAGATCCTTCACCATCCGTTTTGGGATGGTGGCTTATCGATTAGAACTACCAGGAGTCTTGGAGCAGACTCATAGCACGTTTCAAGTGTCCTAGTTACGTAAATGTCTCGCCAATGAGACGACGCACGTGCTTTTGGATGATTTTCAGGTAGATGAGAGCCAGAATTTTTTTATTGAGAGGCCGGTTGCGGTGTTGAGCGGAGGGTGGAAAAGCTGCGAAACAAGGAGGTCGGAACCGTAAAGGTTCAGTGGCAGCATCGGAAGGGTTCCGGGTGGACTTGGGAGCCAGCAGCCGTAGTACGTGAGAAGTACCCGGAGCTGTTCACAGATTGATTTCGGGGACGAAATCCATGTAAGTGGGGGAGAGTTGTAACGTCCCAATTTTTTGGATTGTTATTATTATTTAAGTTATTGTATTAAGTTAATTAGAGGTTAATTGGAGTGGTAATTAAATTAGGAAGTGTTGTGGGCTTACGATTAGGAGTGGGCTTAGCCTAAGAGAGAGGCCCGACCCGGGTTTATAAATACCCCCAATTCTCCTAATTAGTCCTCATAATCTCATTCTTTTGCTTGGAGAGAAAGAAAGAGAGAGAGAGAGATAGAGAGAGAGAAACCGAGAGAGAGAAACCGAAAGAGAGAGAGAGAGAGACAAAGGGAGATCGATTTAGAAGAGGTTGATCGAGGGTTGGATTCGAGTTCCGATCGCATAAGGTAAGGTTTCTAATCCCGTTGTTAATCGATTTCGTAAGTTAGGGTTTTGATTTGTTGATGTTTCGAGATTGTTTATGGTTGGGTTTTCGATGTAAATCGAATCTAGGACTAAGTATTGTTGGGGTTTTGCTTTGAAATCGATTATAATGAGTTTGGGGTTAAATTTCGAAATTGCTGTCAGGATTGCGCAGCCGTGGGAGATCGGCTCGTTCTCCCTCGTTAACCGTCGGATCGTCGTGAAATTTGGACAGCAGCTTCACGACACATTTTTCTTCAATCCGAACGGAGGGATCGAGTATCGGAGGCTCCAGTAAGGAGCAGCAACCAGCCGAAGTTGGCTGTTTTCCAGGAAAAGCGAATTCGGTAATTTGGATTATTAAGCGGTGTGTGCGATTCTCAAAGGCAAACGACGGAGAATCAAGTGTGGTTGTTAATCGATCGCAAGGTAAGAATCTTAAGCATGTTGTTGGTTTAATTGAAGTGATTATCGAGTAATCGATAGGCTAGGGTTTAATGTTGTTTTTGAACCGTTAATTCGTTGCTAGAAGTCGTTTAATGTTGGTTTTTGGTATTGGAATGGATAGGGATGTTATAGGATAGCAATGTGTGAATTTTAGGGGCAATTGGACTAGTCTAGCTACGTCTAAGACCCTTGTTTCGGTATCGAGCCTTCATATTGATTTGATAGTAAGTAATGTGCTTTACGATTGAATTGTTTAGGTGAGTTAACTTGCTATCGTGAGGATACCGAGGAGTATCCTAAGCTGCTATAAGGTGAGTTACACTGTGCTTGTTTTATATTGTTTCGTGTGTATGTATGCATGATTGTGTGTGAAGGGAACCACATGCTCTTGATGAGTTGTGGGGGCAGATCTGTGTCCTAAGCAAGCGGAAATTTATATTCTCATAAGAATGGTGTATTATTTGGTTGAGTCACTTTTATAATTGTGAGTGGGTTTTGCGTGCCTTATATTGTGACATACGTGTATGTTGATGTGATTTGATGGCCGGGTCGTGGGACGATCCGAAGAGTGGGTAACCACTAGGGCCGGGTCGTGGGACGATCCGAAGAGTGGGTAACCACTAGGGCCGGGTCGTGGGACGATCCGAAGAGTGGGTAACCACTAGGGCCGGATCGCGGGGAGATCCGAAGAGCGGGAAACCGTTAAGATGTGGATATGATGTGATTGGTATGTGTGATTGTGATGGCACCGGTTGTGGTATGTGCCCGTGTGGCAGTATGAAATAGGCATAGTGCTAGCTCACTAAGCGTTTTCGCTTACCCTTTCGTTGTTTTCCTTTTTTCAGGTTCTGGTTTAGAAGTGGATAAGGGCAAGGCCCCAGCTTGATTTTCCTGTGGATGACGGTTCTAGCGACACCTTGGCATTTATTTGTGGGTTTTTATTTTATAATTAAATGGGATTTTTAGTTACGTATTTTTAGTTGGCATTTATTGAGCCGGTTCGCCATGAAAACGTATTTATTTCGTAATAAACTTATTTATTAAATTCTTTTTATTTAAAACCTTTAAAAAATCCCGTTTTTGAAAATTGGATGTTACAACCCATTTTCACCATAACCACCACCACCCATTTCCACCATTAACCACCACCCATTTCCCTTTTTAGCAAAATTGAAGATTTTTCACCATTTCTTTCTTAAATCTGATGGAAACATAAGGTATCTAACAACCCTAAATTACCATATGATTATGATGGAATAATAAAGCATGTTAGTACCCTAAATTGCCAATGAAAACATAAACGGACTTATTTGGGAAAATTTGAAAACCTAAACAACAAGCTTTCTTCAACCCAAACAACAATAAAAAACTTATGTAGAAACAAATTGAGGAGAATAATATATTAAGAGAAACATCGATGATTGCAAAAATTTCAAATACAAAAAGTCGATTACAACAAACATATATTAAAATTTTGGTAAGGAGAAGAACAGATCTGAAAGATACAAACCCCAGAACCTAAATGCTAATAGAAGAGCAGATATAGAATCGAGAGGCTGTCGTAGATGGAGAATACGATCGTGGTGGAGGTGGTCGATTGGTGCAGTGAATGGCGGTAGAGGAGGAGGCGGCGACGGTGGTTGCGGACGAAGGAGTCGGCGACGGTGGTGGCGGACGAAAGAGGCGGTGGCGGTGGTTAGAGACGAAGGAGGCAGCGGCCGTAGTTGCATACGAAGGAGGCGTTGGCGGTGGTTGCGGACGAAGGAGGCGGCGACGGTGGTGGTGGTGGTGGAGGTGGAAGAGTGTGGTGATGAAGATGGGTAGTGGAGGACAAAGGCGGCGGCGACAGCGATGGTGGTGAGGAGGAGGTTGGTGATGGAGATGGGTGGTGGAGATGGGTGGTAGAAAATGTTGGTGATGAAGAGGGGTGGTGGAGGAGGATGTTGGTGGGGGAGATGGGTGGTGGAGGAGGGAGTTGGAGACAAAAGGTTGGTTTGCAGAAGGGGATAAGATGGAATCTTATATTTAGTTTTTTTTATAATTTTTTGTTAATACATAATAGGTTAATTACATATTTGGTCCCTGTTATTTTAAATGAAATTTAAAAATAAATGAAATGATCAAAATGCCCATCATGTGCCATGCACATGATGGGTCTAACGGAACAAAAATAAACGGCGTCCATTTTAGGGACCCAATTCGTTATAAAATGCAAACCACAAGGACGAAATCCATAGATATTTTGTTTTAGGGACCTAAACTGTTAAAACGCCCAAACCACAGGGACCAAAAATGTAATTAGCTCATTTTTCTACGTTTAAAAATATCTTAAGATTTTAATTAAAATATAAAACTTCAAAATATGTATTTCTTCTGTATAAATATTTTATAAGCTTTACTTTATTATTTTCATTGAAAATATTAAAAGATTCTCCAAAATAATAAATGGGTTTATGACTTATTTGGGTAACTAACTATTCGATTTGTACTAATTTTACCATCAAATTATATTTTGTACTCAATATACCATTGAACTCTTTTTTTTGTACTCATAATACCATTATGACCGGTAATAGCCAATTTTTTCTTACGTGGCAATTAAAATTATTAAAAAATGCTTACGTGGATCTGACGTGTGCTCCACGTGGATCTGACGTGTAATTTTGACCTTTTGTACTCATAATACCATTGAACTCTTTTGTTCTCATAATACCATTGAACTCTTTTGTTCTTCTTCAAGCCACCACCACCGCTACACCCACCACCACCACCAAACCACCGCCACTACAACCACCACAGCCACCACCAACCACCGCCACCAACCACCGCCACCAACCACCACCAACCACCGCCACCAACCACCGCCACCAACCACCGCCACCACAACCACCACCACCAAAACACCACCACTATAGCCGACGCCGACTAGTGTTTTGTCCCTCTACGGTTCTGACGCCTAAAACCTCCCTCTACGGATCTAGTCAACGTTCCGGGAGGTGGTGGTGGTTGCGTTTTTGGGCAAAGAAAACCTAGATTTGAAGCTCGCCGGAAGGTTGTAGTGGTGGTGTTTTGGTGTTGGTGGTGGTGGTAGTTATGGTGGCGATGGTTGGTGGTGGTGGTGGTGGTTGTGGTTGTGGTGGAGGTGGTTGGTGGTGGTGGTGGGTGTAGTGGTGGTGATGGCTTGAAGAAAGAACAAAGAGTTCAATGGTATTATGAGTATAAAAAGTCAAAATTACACATCAGATCCATGTGGAGCACACGTCAGATCCACGTAAGCATTTTTAAATAATTTTAATTGACACGTAAGAAAATATGTGCTATTACCGATCATAATGGTATTATGAGTACAAAAAAAAAGAGTTCAATGGTATATTGAGTACAAAAAATAGTTTGATGGTAAAATTAGTACAAATCAAATAGTTAGTTACCCAAATAAGTCATAAACCCATAATTAATTAACGTTATATTTGATTTTTTTTCTTGGTATTGGAGAGTTAAAGCGTTTTTTCGTGCCTCTTTTTCTCGAATGTGGTTTGGTGGAGAGCAGCCGAACGATCTAAAAGAAGTCTCAAGTTTAAGGTAATTTATCATGGAGTAAAGTTTGGATTTCGTCCCTAATGTTTGTTTACATTGATAGTTTTCATCCCTTTTATTTAACGGTTGTTAATTTATCCCATTAGCCCTAGTTAAATAAGAGGCATATTGGTCAACTTCATAATTTCATTTTTAAGTGATTAAAAGTATAGGGTGTAACGACTTAATCGCACATTCTAAGAGGGTGTTTACTAACAACTTAATGGACTTAATGAAAATTTTGGCTTATTCGCACATACAGTAACGACTTAATCGCACAAATAGGGCCTTTTTCAGACAGCTGGTGAAGTAAACTTATCCCCATTTAGACATTTTATTGACAAAAATACCTTTATTGGTTTTAAGGGGTGTTTTAAAAAAGATCAGGCCCATTTCTTTCTCTTTCACGCTCAAGTTCCAAACCCTAACTGCCACCTCTGCTCGTCAACCTCCTACTGCTCGTCGCCGGCCAATGGAAGCTCGCCACTAGCCACCCTCTACTCGTCGTCGACCACCTCTTGCCTCCCCCTTCCTCACGAGGATTTCCATTGTTGGTTGCGTCTTTGCTCGCAACCGTAGATCTACTGTTGCATTTTTTTTCCCATCGACCGTCACTCCATATAAGAGGAATCAAATATTGAGTCAAAGAAACAGGAATTGTCTGGCATACTTTTTTGTATCAATTCCAAACAAAAAAAAAACACTATTGTTCTTATACGTCGATCCTAAGCATATTTTTTGTGTTTTATGTGGATCTACTTTGGTTGTATTTTTGGTTAATTTTGACGATGACGGTGATATGGAAAAGAGAAGAAGGTAGAAGCAGTGGATTTTATTAGTAAATGAATTGTATCGTCCACCATTAAATTTTATGTTTGATTTCATAAACATTAGTTTTTTGTGGTTTGATTAGTTTGAATCACCTATCCACCATGTTTAGTTTTTCCTCAATGGTTGTAGTATTTGATTTTTTTTATTTGATAAATTTGCTAAATGATTTTGGTTTTTAGATATTGGTCGACTTGCTATTTTATAATTTCACTTGATTAATGCGAATAAAAATTGTTTTAAAGTTGTTCAATTGTGTTGAAGTTTACCTTTTTATGGAAGAATGAAGATATGTACATCATGATAATATGTTTTAATCTATGTTAACGGGTAAATCAGTCATTTATGTCATTCAGACAGTTGATTCAATAAAAAAAGATAAACATCATTGTATTTTTATCAGACAGACAAAATTTATGCAGTCACACAAATTTATCCATACAAAACTTATAGAGCATTTGGTAAACGACTCTTAAGTCTAGAAAGACTGCAAACTTCTTCTCCAACGATACACACAAAACAAACTCATGGATCTCTCCACATCTGCTTTCGGGAAATTCCTACACGTTGGTGGCCTCCCTGTCTCTAATTGCCTTCATTCCCACTTGAACAACCGCGACCCTCTTCTTCTTCCTCCTCCCCCACTTGTTTAAACCTTAGTCAACGAATCTTCTTCCTCACCTTCGTCATGGACCATCCCGAACATTTGCAGGTTCATGAACAAGATGAAGATACAAGAAGTTGAAGATGCAAACACATGCACATGCATCTATGACTTTTATCATATTTGCAAAAAATATCTTCAACCATCTTTAGTTTTTTTTCTTCCAATCTTGTCATTAGGTGTGATTTTATTTTAGGGATTAAGTCTGATTAAGAATTTTCATTTTAGAGTTTTGATTTCAAGGTTTGTATCATAAAAAAGTTCAATTAACTTGAATAAATTTATTGTTGATATTTTCAAAATATGGACCTTGTATTTTGACTCTTGAAGTGGTGGAATGTGATAGAAAAACATTAGAATGGGTGGTGTGGTGCCATTATGGCAAGAGGATATTAGAAAGGGTGATGGGGGTGATAATTGTGGTGAGGGTTGGTCCTGAGGTTTTCAATTTCCTGTGCAAATTTTTATAAAATGACCCTTATACCTATCTTTTAAGCAAACGAAATGACGAAATATACAATTTTTAAAGGGTTTGGAGCACGATCAAACTATATGACTCATTTTCATGTTAATTTTTATTAATTATAATAAAAAACTACAAAGGGATAATGAAAACCAAAACGCCAATTTACAAATTATACTATATAACAATTTGCAGAAATTATGAATAGTAAACTCCACATATTTTGTACAACCTTGGTCCTTGAAGTTTGAAATTTATAATGCTTTTTATCCTTGATAATTAAAAACTATTTTTTTCATCCCTTTAGTTTTTATTTTCATTTTATTTTCATCCCTCAATCTAACTTTATTAAATTAAGTGGTTAACTCATCTAAAAAATGTTTGATTAAATTATATATTTGGTTATTATAACAGACTATCTTTATACTTTTTATTCTCAAAATACATAATTCACATTTTGTTTCTTTTTTATTTTGTCTATTTATTTTATTAGGTAATTATAAACTTATAACTTTAATAAAAAAAAATACCTTCATTAAACTATTGATAAGTACATAATATTTTTTCCAAAGTTTTAGGTTAAAATCTCTTAAAGTTAGTATTTTTTTTGTTTATTGATTTATTACATTTTTGTGGTTATTTTATTAAACCTTTCGTATGACAACATTTTTTTTTTCGAACGGCGAATTTATTAAGCAAAACTCCCGGGAGTAGCAAGACGCTAGCCAGGGAAGAGAAAGATTACAACAAAGTTGGATTACAGGACCAGTCCAACCACGAAGTATTTTTACCATGACTACTCCTGTTTCGGTACCAAGAAAAAACAAGTGACGGTGTATATCGTTCGCCGCTCGAAAAACGGTGAACTTATAATAAATCCATATAAATCCATACGATGTATGACAACATATATACAAACTTTATATTTTATATAAATCCATGTTATTACTTATAATAAAATCCATCACAGTTTATAACCCGGTGCGAAGCCCGGGCTCTTAATAACTAGTATATAAACAAAGACCACCTAAAAAATATCTTCATGATTTCTTGAAGCAAAAATATCAATTAGTTTTCTATATTTAGTATTCATAGAAACTTACTTTCAATACTAAAAATTGCTACCATGTTTAACTTTTCTTTGATTCATGGTAGACTATAAATATGACTTAAGAACTTTTGACCATTTAGGATTTCCATCTCGATTGCTTTAATCTAGCTTCATGACCGTTAATCATATATAAATGGAGCATCATACCTTGAAAATCAGAACAGCCGAACAAATAAACAGACTTGAGTTGTTGCAATGCTGGGCGTTCACAAGTTCATGTATGCTATGAGTATTCATATTCCATCATTGTGTTTGTAGTCAAAACTCAATTATCCGATTCTCAAACTATAAACTCAAAACTGGTAATATATGAAAATTTGACGTCCTTTGAACTTTGAAGTCCTGTATGGTTTGTACAACTACACATATCAAATATCGGGCCAGATGATGGTCAACGATGACAGGTGCTAATAAGATTAAAAAAAAGAAAAGAAGTAAATTATTGTAAAATATACATAATACATAAAATGGGTAAAATGACTAAATATTTTTCGTTTAACCGGATTAACTAAACAAAAAACGAAAGTTAAACAAAGGGATCAAAATCCTAATAAATGAACAAACATCATAGATGAAATTAGGGGTGAGCATTGGGCCCGAACTGACCCGAACCGGACCGAACCCGGTTTGGAACCGGAACCGGAAATGAGGAATTTAAATAACCGAGAACCGGACCGTATAGGTAATACCAGTTCCGGTTCCGGTGCCGGTCCCGGTCCCGGGTTTTCGGTTAAAAACCCGGTTGGAACCGATATTCATAGTTTAATACCAAATCGTATAACATACTATTTTTGCATTTATGTTTTGTATATTATTGTTGAAATAAATAAAATTGTGGCTTGTGTTTATATATATGATGGCATAAATAATTTCAACTATTTGTATTATACGTTTAAAGTATATATATAATATGAGATTTAGAATTATATGTAATGAAATTAAAGATTTTAACTATCGTATATGTTCTTGATTCAGTGTGAGATATCATCAGAAACCTGTATCTCAATAAGTTTAGCGAATTATATAGTGGTTGTCAAATAAAATTACGAAAATCTTTAAAAAAATTGTAATTTTTTGTGAGATATAAAATATTTGTGTTTTAGTGATATTTATTAAAATGTGAAGTAAAAAGATATTGCGAATTGTGTTAATTAGTATTCATATATTTTATATATGAAATCGTTTCATATTGATTTTAAACTTTCGGTCCGGTCCCGGTTAATTACCCGGAAAAATGGGCCCGAACCCGGTTTGGAACCGGAACCGGAAATGAGAGATTTGAAGGACCGAAAACCGGACCGATTGCACTATACCGGTGCGGTTCCGATTCGGACCGGTTTTTACGGTTTCATTGTTCACCCCTAGATGAAATCCAACTAACAAAAATCAAGGGACTAAAACCATCAAAACCAACAAACTTTACTCTTAATAATTTCAATTATTCGAAATAATCAATTCCCTTTTTAAACAAAATTTTAAAACCTGCGACGAGTGGTCATGCTACACCTAACAAAAATCTGAGATAATTTATGCGGCTAGCATTTTGAGAGAATTAAAAAGACCAAAATACCCCTGAAAAGCATCACAGCCCCGTCACCGAGAAAAAAACCCGAATCCGTTCTTCGGCTATAAAGCAACCACCCACCCACCACCGCCGAAACCCTCCAAATTTTCAGATCATCTCCCTGAAGATTTGATTTGATTTGATTTCAATTTCAAATCTCTTTTTCTTCAAATTCAATCAAGACGGCTGATTCGATTTTGACCTCTTTCCCAAAAATGGCTACCTCCATCTCTGTTTCTAGGGTTTCCGTTCCTTTCGAATGCCGTTCAGATCCCGATTTCTCCGGCGGAATCCCTCGCCGTGACGGTGGCCGGAAGCTCGGCGGTGGTAACGGAAGAACCATCGGTGGTATGTCTTCTTTGATTCTGAGGTTTCCTCCTAACTTTGTTAGGCAGCTAAGCAACAAGGCTCGGAGGAACTGTAGCAATATTGGTGTTGCACAAATAGTCGCGGCTTCTTGGTCGAACAACCAGCCTCTTTCTCCGGCGGCGGCGGGAGGTAAGGCCGTCGATGCCGCCGCCTCCTCCGCTGTCTCCGCCCCGATCGTTGCGGGTGGTGAAGATGATGTTGTTAATAGTAGTAATGGTAGTGCTTCCCCTTTTGTACAGTTTGAGGCTTTGGAGAATAATGTTCATAAGCCCTCGTTTTTGAAATCCGATGGAAGCGTTGCAATTCATGCTGGTATATTGTTTCATTCATATCTCTCTCCATAAATCATATGTTTTTTTTTAGAATTTGAAATGATTAGATTTGAATTTATGATCATTAATATTGAAATTTGGTTGTTTGCAATCATCCAAGGGAATACTCCTCCAAAATGTATTCAATTATACCCAAAATGTTATTGTGTATAAAATCAAAAATAATGTTTTGGTGCATTCAAAGCATCTTTTTTTAGGTGGATAATGACGATGATAACATTTTGGGTATGGTTTAATACATTTGGGAGAAGTATTTATTTGGGGGAGAAGGTGTGATATGTGATCTTAATTGCAACATTTATTTTCAGTTTCAATTGAAATCTGCTTACAAATGGATGGAAATTGGGGTTTTTATTTGCTATTGATAAGAGCAATTTGGTAATGGATTTTGATAGGTGAAAGATTGGGTCGCGGCATTGTTACTGATGCAATAACTACCCCGGTGGTTAATACATCTGCGTATTTCTTCAAGAAAACTGGTGAACTCATTGATTTCAAGGTATGATTCATGTTTATGGAATCAATCCATCTTTCAAGAACATATTTTGATCAACCTTCAATTTTAAATGTTTAGATTATTTAATCTATTATGTACAATGTCCAGTGATATTGCTATTATATTGCATTAGCTTTCTAATTGAGATCATTTTGTTAACTTGTTAATCTTTTGGATATTTGATCTTGAAACAGGAGAAACGACATGTTAGCTTTGAGTATGGGCGTTATGGGAATCCTACTACTGTGGTTGCGGAGGAAAAGATAAGGTAAAGCTGGTAATTTTTGAGGGTTTACTTTTTTACAATGAAGCTTAATGCCTTTGAGAGAATAGTATTGACTCAGTTAAGGTCTGTGGTTTATGAAAATAGTGCGCTTGAGGGAGCTGAATCAACTCTTCTACTGGCCTCTGGAATGTGTGCTAGCACTGTCATGATGTTGGCGTTGGTTCCTGCCGGAGGGCACATAGTCACCACCACTGACTGCTACAGGAAAACTAGGATTTTCATTGAGACGGTTCTACCCAAGATGGGGATCACGGTATGGGTTTTGATCCATGAATCTTGTTATAATACATGTCAAATAAATATTTTGAGTTGGGGCAATGTGAACCGGTTTATGTGTAGTGGTGTAAACAAGTCGAGCATTTAACGAGCTACTCAAGCCTAATAATGAACCGGTTTATATGTGAACTGGTTTATCTTGTTTGGGATTAATAATTCTCGAGCTCGAACACAAAAGTATAACTCGTTTAACCTAATGAACCGAGCTTTATAACACCAATGTTCAACTTGGCTCACTTGAAAACTTGATTTAATTTTCCAAGTCAAGTCCATACGAGCCAGTCAAGCATACCTTTTCGAGTCAAACATGTTCATGTATTTATTAATCATACAATAAAATTATAAAAGTTATCGAGCTCAAGCCAATAAACGGGTTAATCGATCATGAGTTCGAACCCATAAATGAGCATCAAGCTTGATAAAGCAAAAATATTTGAGCTCAAGCTCGATAAAGCAAGCAAAAATTGTAGGAATCAAGCTCGAGCCTAGTATTAGTTTTTTGAGTCCGGCTACTCGACTTGGTCCATTTACACCCATATATAGGGACCAAATCAAATGGGAACTCCATACATTGTGATAACCGCAAGAACATTTACTTTACGCCCTGTTCTAGAGTTTTTTTTTTAATGAAGGAAAGGAAATGATTTCCAAGGAAAGTAACAAAAGTGTGTTCTCGAGTTTTTTTAAGGGGGAAAGGAAAGGATTTGGAGGGATATATGTGTTCTCGAGTTTTTTAAAGGAAAGGAAAGGATTTGGAGGGATTAGGAGGGATAACTCTCCCTTATTTTTCTCTTAAAAGTTATCCTTCCATTTCCTTCCAAAAGTGGGATGATTTGGAAGGATAACTCTCTCCCTCCCTTTCTTTTCCTTTCCTCTCCTTCCCTTTCTCTCCTTTAAATTTTAAATTGCTTCAAACGTATTTGGTTACAATGTATCCATCAATTAGTGTATTCATCAATTAGTGTAAGTATATATGCTTGTGGCATGTCTATTGAAATTCATATTATGCATCAATACATATATCAGTTCTTATGGTTTTCCAAATGTTTATTGTTTTCGTTTGAACCTTCTCCGGCATGTCAATAGTTTGCATAATATCATACATTTAAACGCTCTTTTTGGCGCAATCTACAGGCTACAGTCATTGACCCTGCAGATATTGCTGGCCTTCAAGCTGCACTAGACAACCACAAAGTGAGTAGTACAAAACCAAAGCCTACTTTATTGCTTAGATCGACTCCATTTGTTTCAGAAAAAGGTTTGCTTTGTCTCATAACGATGACCTAAAAAGGAATTAATATGTTGGTGGATATATGTCGCAGGTTAGTCTATTCTTCACAGAGTCGCCAACCAACCCGTTCCTAAGATGTGTTGACATTGAGTTAGTTTCAAAGCTTTGCCGTGCTAAAGGATGCATTGTTTGCATTGATGGAACTTTTGCTACACCTCTCAACCAGAAGGCCCTTGCCCTTGGTGCTGACATTGTTTTGCACTCTGCAACCAAATATATCGGTGGTCACAATGATGTAATAAACAACGATCTCTTAGTTGATTTACTTTACCATGCTTTTAAATACAATCTGGCTTGTGAAAGTGAAAAACGGATGAACTAAGATTTGAAAGCAAGTATTGAACTTTGTGACTTTGTTTTTCAGGTGCTGGCTGGTTGCGTTAGCGGTTCTACTGAAATTATTTCTCAAATCCGTAACTTGCATCATGTGTTAGGCGGTGCTCTCAATCCTGTAAGTATTTTATCGGTGTTGTAATGTTGTTTTAACATCTTTTTTGGGCCTATTGATGTACTACAGTATTATCTGGATGACTGGATTACTGATGTAGAGGGGTTTTTTTAATGGCAGAATGCTGCGTATTTAATCATTCGAGGCATGAAAACGCTGCATCTTCGTGTACAGCAGCAGAATTCCACAGCGCAGAGGATGGCCGAAATTTTAGAGGCACATCCTAAGGTGAGTTTAAGTTGGCTATAAAAGAGAAATATCTTAATTTACATGTGATGCTGAAAGATTTATGCTACATTCACAGGTGAAGCATGTCTATTATCCTGGCTTGCAAAGCCATCCCGAGCATCAAATCGCTAAGAAACAGATGATCGGTTTTGGTGGTGTTGTCAGTTTTGAGGTCAGCTTTCCTCTTTGCTCGTTTTTAGTTTCCTCAGCTTTCCTACTTAGCGTTTGTGATTGGATAGAATTGAACTATTTCTACATATTCTCATACAGAAGTTCATATTTTGTGTCTGTTTTAGGTGGATGGTGACATAACAACCACCATTAAATTTGTCGATGCTCTAAAAATCCCGTATATTGCTCCGTCTTTTGGTGGCTGTGAAAGCATTGTGGATCAGCCAGCCATTATGTCTTACTGGTAAGCTTACACGTATGATTGTTATATGTACTTGCTCATAAGTTCATCCCATTGGTTTCGAGTTTAGCAGTCACCATTAGACAGTTAAGCTAAGCTCTTGCGTTGTGCTCACGAAACTTTTTAGGAGGGAAAATAAATCTAGTTGGGAAAAAAACGGGGACGAAAGAAATTCAAGCCTTTGGACAATTTAGTGAAATTACATAAATACCCTTCAATTTAACACCATCAAAACAAATATAAAGGGTATATTTGTAAAATTGACATCTTTCCTTTCCTTTCCTTTCAAGTTTCAAGAACCCAAAGAAAAAAACTTTGTTTTCGTTTTTCTTCTTCCTAAATTCGGCTCTTGTGGGTCGGCTGGGCTGAGGGGTTGGTGGCTTACAAACTGTTTTTGCAAAAAATGGTGCATGCATGGTTTCATAAGGGTGATTGGACTTTGTTTGAATGAAAACAGGGATCTTAGTCAATCGGAGAGGGCCAAATACGGGATAATGGACAACCTGGTTCGGTTCAGCTTCGGTTGCGAAGAGTTTGAGGATCTGAAGGCGGATGTCTTGCAGGCTTTGGAGGCGATATAGACATGGTTCATCTGCGTGATTGTTGGTTTCTTGCATTTTTCAAGTCTTTGTTGTTTGTTTGGTTGGTCTTTGAGACTTCTTGATGATTGTTTGTTGTAGTTGAACTCTTTTTTGTGTGCCTCCTATTATCAGTTAGCTAGATTGAGGAATGTACTTTGTTTTCACATTGTAACAAGATGCTTGAAAGCAAGTCCATCAATGGTTTTTTCAATACCCTTGACTCTCTTTTATCTGAATCAATAATAATACATACTTAACGAACCCAATATATCTTAATGATCGTACAAAAAACTAAACGAATCTAGTGTATCTTAGAGCATTTCTAATTGAAGTGATTTATACGAACATTGATACGCGAAACCCAAGGTGATGGGCTGATTTATAAGAGCATTGATACGAATACCAAAACACAACATGACATCGAGCCCATCGGAGCACCGATTAGAGCATCATTGCAAGAATCGACTCAGGATATTGGTGGATGTAATTTTTTTTATTCGTTTTAAATTTTTTACCTGAGTATCTACCGGAGATGCCCTAGAAACATTCAATTGGAGATGCTTTTATTGTCTACAAATGCTATAAAAGACCATTTATATGAAAAAAGGTGACACATTGTCGATTTTTTTTGTATCATTTGTAGTTTGTATGGACGAAAATTCTTGTACATACATATTGAGTAAAGTCCGATTCTTGTATTTGTTGCATATATTTGGGGTTGCTCAAATATCTATACAAGTTCTAATACTATTTTCTTACACTCTCTGTGTAATTCATGAGATGATTTATAGCCTTTTTATGTTATAATGACGATTTATATTTTTTTGAACGACAACTTAATTAGTTGTTTGTATATACCTCAGTCAGTTAGAAACGTTTTTGCCCAAGTTCGAACCTGAGACTTCTACTCCAAGAGGATGACCCCTCTACCAACCAGACTAACCCCAATTGGCAATGACAAATTTATATTACACGTTAGTTTTAAAGGAGCAAAGAGCAATAGCTAATTTTAATGTGACCAATTTGCCTTATTTTGCAGTTAGTTTAAGATGGTTAATATTTTTTGATGTTTTCTTGTGTATTTGTCAAAGTAGGTAGACATTGGCTTTATGTAATAATTATGTTCAATTTTTTCTTCAAATTTGTGGTTGATAGTCTTAGGTCACATCAAAAATAGCTTCTATCTTTTTGAGATATAGATAAAATATGTGTACATCTTATACTTTCGGCCTAGTGGGATGTATCACTTTTGTTTTGTTTAGCAAAACATAGATGAACGAAACGTTCGTTTCACGATTTCAATGTAATTCGGGGCAAATTGTATTAAAAAGTAATGAAGTTTGTCTTAATTGTTACTTATAGTAACAAACATACAAATTATTAATTCTTCGTACTCATTTTACTTGATAAACATGCTTTCACTCTATTTGATATCAACTGACTTTGAAGTGACATTTTTTCACATAATCAAGAAGTACAACACAACTTAACCTCTTCACATTCACGTTATCATTAGTTACAAGATATACCACTTACTAATCAAATGGATGCAAAAAAATACAGAAAGAAACCCAAACATTTTTTACATCAGTTATGAAAAAGAATTATTTGCTAGGCCATCACCTTCCTATGTGCTAAAAAGCTAAAGTGTCATAATTTAACACAAAGTCATCTTCAACTAATATGATAAAATGCTAAATATGTCCAAAATAGCTCGTATAAATCACACTAACACATTTCGATAAACCTCATTTTAAGTCAAATATAATTAAATTTGATTAATTTTTGTTTTAATTCGCTGAAAGATTAATAATTTAAAAAGTTTATAAACCTATATGCTATATTAAAACAAAAATTAATCATACTTAATATATAAAAATATTATATTTAAATGCCAATTATATATTTTAATATATAATTTACTGCTGACGGGAATGAAAAGGATTAATAACATTTTATATTAATAAAATTAACTAAATATTAAAATTTAGCTCCAATACTATATTTAGCAATTTCAATTTAAGATGGTTTTACATCAAATAGAATACAGACAGATTCATTGACATTTTGTTTATATTTTAAGCGTTCTATTAAAAAAAAAAAGATACAATTATAGACTAAGTCGGTGCAAAAGTTAAAATATGAAGGATCAAAGATAAACTACAATTTTAGTCCTTATGGTTTACTGAAGTTTATGATTTTTATGCTTATATTTCTGGAATTAATTTTTTCATTTCAATTGTTTGTAACCTACCATTGTTTTCATCCTTGAGTCAATTCTTTACAACTAAAACTATGTTTGTTTTTTAGATGGAGTTAGAGGTTTGAACTTCTATTTCACTTATGTGTTTTTAAAAGGTGGTATACAAGTCTGAAATATGAATCGATAGGTCTATTTGATTTTGTAAACTGACTAACATCTAAATATATATAGGGGTGGGTTCAAATGTGAACCACTTTTTGGTTGTGAACGTGAGGACACCCGAGAGCGCGACATGTGGCGGATGACTAGGCGCCACGTCAGGTCCACGGCGGTGACTAGGCGCGATTCATGGGAGGGCATTGAATCAAAGGGGGGGATCACACTCAAAGTCGCCACGTGTTGCGCTCTCGATTGTCCTCACGTTCACAACCAAAAAGTGGTTCACATTTGAATTTTCCTATATATATATATATATATAGAGAGAGAGAGAGAGAGAAAGAGAGGGAAAAATGTTCAAATGAGAAGTGTTAAAAAATGAGAAGTAGAGAAGTGATCTCCACCACTCATCTGGTCACTAAAAAGGCTTTGACCGGTTACGGTGGATGTGATCACGAAGGATTGACGCGATTCATGGGAGGGTGGAGATTATTAAAGGATGAGACCCGGTCAAAGTCGTCTTTATTGACCGGATGAGTGGTGGAGATCACTTCTCTACTTTTCATTTTTTAGCACTTCTCATTTGAACCTAATACTATATATATATATATATATATATAGAGAGAGAGAGAGAGAGAGAAAGATTCAAATGAGAAACATAACTTTTTAAGAAAACGTGAGAAACACTCTCAACCACTTATCCGGTCAATAAAGGCGGCTTTGATCGCCCCCCCCCCCCCCCTAATAATCTCTACCCTCCCATGAATCGCGTCAATCCTTCGTGATCACGTCCACTGTAACCGAAGATGAGTGGCTGAGATTGCTCCTCACGTTCTCTTAAATTGATATGCTTCTCGCATGAACCTTCCTCTCTCTCTCTCTCTATATATATATATAGGGGAAGGTTCAAATGAGAAACATGTCAATTTAAGAAAACTTGAGGAGCAATCTAAGCCACTAATCCCGCGGTTACGGTGGACGTGATCACAGAGGATTGTTGCGATTCATGGGAGGGTAGAGATTATTAAAGGGGGGACTGGTCAAAGCCGCATTTGTTGACCGAGATGAGTGGTTGAGATTGATCCTCATGTTTTCTTAAATTGATATGTTTCTCGTTTGAACCTCCCTCTATATATATGTCTATTTTATCCATAAAAAAATTCAACTTAAATACGTTAATTGAAGTGAGATCGATGATTGAAGGACAAAATGGAAGAAGGTAAAGGATGTTGGCAGATTTGCGAAGTTATGGATCTTTAATCATAGGGTTAAGTACACCGGAGTGTATCCAACTTGTCACATTTTATCATTGATGTACTCAACTTTAAAACTTACCAATTAATGTACTAAACTTGCTAGAATTGCCATTGTATGTATCAGACCTGATATAGCAGGTAAGAAGCTGATGTGGTACCGACTATATTGACGTGGCAGGTAAGAAGCTGACATGACTGCTTACATGGATCTTCTTCAACCTCCCACCACCACACCACCACCACCACCAAACATCACCGCACCCACTATCTCCAAACAGCCATCACCACCACGAAACCACCACCACCACAATCACCACCAAATCGCCACCGCCACCACCACCAAACAACCATCACCACCACGAAACCACCATCACCCAAACCCAAACCAAAACCCACATCACCACCACCGTCGCCTGAGAAACCCACATCCCGTTTCCTGACAAAACCCACATCCCATTACCACCACTAAACCACCACCGCCATCACCCAAACCCAAATCGAAACCCATCACCACCACCCGTCGCTTGAGTTTTGGGATGGTTTTCTCCAATTGATGGCTTGTTTGGGATTGATTTTCTATGCTTAATCCATCTATGTGATCGATTTTTGATTTCGATTACTGGTTTTCGATTTCTAGGGTTTGTCCGTTTTTGGGGTTTCGGCCGATTTTAATTGAAATGCAGATCTAGGAACTAAATTTGGGAGTTTTGTTGATTTGGTGGTAGTCGCGGTTTGGAGATGGCAATGGTGGTGGTGGTAGTGGTGGCTGGTGGGAGATGGCAATGGTGGTGGTGGTGGTTCGTAGATGGCAATGGTGGTGGTGGTGGTAGTGGCTGGTGGTGGTGGTGGTGGTGGGAAATGGCAATGATGGTGGTGGTGCCATGTCATTAAATGAGGCACACCTGGTTATCCATATCAGCACAAATTAAAAAAAATGCATTTTTCCAAAAAAATTACCGGTTAAGGGCTGAGCAGGTAAAAGAGTATACATAATGCCAATTCTAGCAAGTTTAGTACATTAATTGGTAATTTTGAAGTTGGGTACATACAATAATAAAACGTGACAAGTTCGATACACCCCCATGTACTTAACCCTTAATCATATATCACACATTGAAACACTGATTTAAGTGATTCAAGATAATCTAAAAAGCTAACACACAAGATCTACAATCTTCGCGTTTTGTATTTTTGCAAAATGAATGTTAAAATCAAAAAACATGGTGCTAAACGAAAATTAGTGATAATTAAGTGGCTAAACTATCACTTGGTTTATCAAACAACATTGGAAAATAAATTGGGGTGTACATTGGACTAGTCAAACGAGTTTAAATGGGTAGACTACAAATCCAACAACTTTAGGATTTGGTTGCGGTTGTGTTTGGGTATACTTATATGCAAAAACATATATTTACCTAGTCACCACCAAAGCCGTTGTCGCTATGGAGGTTCACGTTCAATCACTCCAGGTCATTTGTGGTCGCTCGGGAGGTTAGTCAATGCATGTAAGGTTGCCTAGAAACTTATGGTTACCCAAAAAAACCCATATATTTAAACGCTTGTGAGGATGAATTAAATCGATCGAGATGATTGATGAAATCGTTATCAAGCGTAGAAATTAGTAAAGAGCACAACAAACTAGGATTTAAATTTCAAAAGATATATAGACAAATGATAACTTTATATAATATATACTTGGGAAATTGACTCAGATAGTCCTCGTAAACAACAATATTGATCTCCAAGTCATTTCTCTTTCAATTTTACCTAAATGTCACTTACATCTGTAATATTCAAACCAATCCGAACCCACATCCTTCTCGGGATTTTGGCACCTATGCCCTTGAAGGCACCCCACCTTTAACCTTATACCCATCTCCTCTCCATTTTTGACCAACCCCATTACACCGTTATAACGGACCGTTACACCGTATAACGGTCCGTTACACCATTTTTTTATTTTATTTTTGTCGTCTATATAAAAGTCCGTTTTAACGACTCTTATACCGGTTTTTTGAGGGTATGGTTTGCAAAGAGGGAGATAAAATGGGTATAAGGTTAATAGTGGGGTGCCTTCATGGGCATAGGTGCCAAAATCCCCATCCTTCCCCCACTAACAAATCAGGTTTTGGATTTTGCTCCGTTTTGTCAGGCCAGACGAAGTCTGCACACCCCTAACCTAAACCATAAGTGCTATAACCAAGATGTTATAAAGTACAAGGACCAAAGTAGTAATTTTTAAAAATCACAGAGACTAAAAGCGTAGTTTAGTGAAAGACAAAAGAGAAAAGCCAAAAAAGTGGGTGTCAATTTTAATAAAGTTTGTGTGACTCTTCTTATCCTCTGAAAGAATATTCTCATTCCTATTCCATTTCGATCCTCCTCCTGTGTTAATCGCATTCACCATCTTCATCTTCTTCATCCTTCAATTTCTTCTATAATCAATCAATCAATCAATCAGTGATGAAATTTGGTAAAGAATTCGGGATCCATCTGGAACAAACCCTACCCGAATGGAAGGATAAGTATTTGTGTTATAAACCCCTTAAGAAACTCCTAAAACACCTTCCTAATCCTAATCCTAATGATCATCATCATCTTCAACCTGTTGATGATCTACAGCAATGGTTTGTTAGGATTCTCAATGAAGAGCTCGATAAGTTCAACGATTTTTATGTTGATAGAGAGGAGGAATTCGTCATCCGATTTCAGGTTTTTTATTTATTTTCTTCGTTTTTCGTATCTGAATCTGTTTTTGTTGATTGTTTGTTACTGAATTGTGGTATTTGGATTCATGAGTTGTTTCTAGGTTTTGATTTTTTTTAATGGTATGAGTTCATAGTTAATCTAGAAATTGGAATTTTCATTCGTTTTAATTGGGATCTAGACATCTAGTAGCTTAATGACAGATTATGTGGTAATTGATTCATTTCATCCAATGTTATTTCATGAAATTAAATTGAATTCAATATCATAATGATCTTCATGGAATAGGTAAAGTTTTGGGTAGGAGTTTGTTATTCTATATTTTCACCTTTTTTAATTCAGATGACTGAATTATGAGTGAGGTAGGCTAGGTACAATGAATTTGGTTTTGTGTTTGAAGGATGATAGGTTAACTTTCAGTTCTTGAATTGAAATCTTCAAAGTTAGTTTGAGAAGATTATTGTATGAAGTGCGGAATGTAAGCCGGACTACAACTTTTCATATTCGATTTCACAGATCGTGTTTGTCCTAGAAACAAGTCTTAATGCCATACCACATAGAAGAGGCCTCATACAAGTTAAGCACCAGCCAGACCACCCACATTGTTGTTCTCCTGTGAGACGTGTCAGCATACAATTTATCGAGCACTTGGTGTGTGCTAACAAAATACTACCAAAATTAGACAAAATAATAGCCACAAATGCGCTGCATGCTTTAGCAGTCGGGCTTCGGCCCAAAAATTGCCGAGGATTAGTCTGGGCCCAATGTGGTCTGGGATAACTCTTCCAAAAAAATGCGCCCAGAAAAATATGTTGACAGAATCTTAAAGCTCTGATACCACTTGTTGGGGGAGAAATCATGTTTCTCCTAGAAACAAGTCATAATTGCCCATACCAAACAAATGTTACTACAACCCCCCACAATCGGAACTGAAAATAAGTGATCACAAGTTTACTGTGTCACGGTAAACAAAATGGAGTGCAATCTAAACAACATAAACATATAGTGTGGTTCCAGGTTCCAAAACCTTACGAGCATGTACATCTGCATATGAAGCCGCGATGATGTATATCATTAAAATAAGTAGAAGTTACAAGGGAATGCTTATCAACCGAATGATAACCAAAGCAAGTAGCTACTTAAAGTTTGAAGAGGAGAACAAACCGAATGTATCTGAGCTATATGTTTTACGAAACCAAATGAGCCTAGTATGAGGTGGAGTATTTTTTCTGGCGGGTGGGTAGTAAGATGTACGTAGACCTTGCTTTCTACCCAAAAAAACATAGTGGTTGTTTTCATGAAGGCCCTTGGCTGGTGAAAGCATGAAAGGGAGAATTATAGATTTCCAAAATTAGATACTAGTAAACGATAGCAATACAACTATAAAGAGAGAATGATAAATATAATATAGTTTGAGAAACTAGATATCAGTACTAAAGGTTGAGAAACTAGATATCAGTAGGTAACAACAATACAAATAACAGCAAGTACATGAAAAACATAACCAAGGAGTGGAAAACCACACATTCCTAGTCTAGGCTTAGCGTTCTAGACTTCTAGTACCTAACTACCAACTCACTAACCTTTCCCCTGCCCTCTACCTCTCCAGTTCCCTTCCTCCTGACTAGATCTGTAGATCCCCACTTGTATTCTGCTACTCTAGTCTTGCATGTTTAATAACTCTCGTCGGAGGTCATGCCTAAATCCGAGGTATATATGCTTGTTACTTTGTTCAGACCAAAATCAGCCGAAAATCCCGATTTATCTTGTCCATTGCATGAACGTGGCTTCTGGCCGACTTGTCCTTAGACTTCAAAGTTGCGTAGAACAGCGAAAGCAATAAGCCTAGTCAATTGCAACTTCTGTAGTGAGAATCACCTAAAGTAAGCCAACTTGGAAGCGACTTCTCAAATCTTTTGCAAATTGCGTGAAGCATGTCGAGTGAGTACCACAAAATTTAACCTTCTATTAGCTCCCAGGCCTGGTTCTTGTAAGAGAAGAGTTTCAGCTGTTAGGATGTAATCTTCTCCATTTTGTTTTCAGTTTTCTATATGAAGCTTGATTTTTTTGTGATGCAAGTGCAACTTCAATTGATGAGTTATAGTAAGAGTCCTAATCATGACTCTTGATGGTAGACAAATAGCCTAAGTATGTAACCTTTACTTGTTTGATATTTTCATTCTTTGCAACTTTTATCATGTGTGATAAAAGGCATCTAAAGCTTGGTTACCTTATGTATTTAGACCCCTACTTAAGCAAAATGCATTTTCACGAGTTGCTGCCTGGTTGCGACAATTTTTATTATTTGTGCAAAGCCTGCATCAGTATGCAAATAGCAGACTTGGCAACTACGTACACAAAAGAGTTAAAAAGGGGTGGTTTGGAGTTATAACCACCCGTATATGAGGCAGGGTGCGGTAAGTAATGAAATGGTTTTGGGGTTATTACAGTGATCAAGAAATTATGTGGTACTTAAATCTGTGGATGGATAATTTTGGGCATACCTTCTAATGATTTTGAATTTAGAAGACTATAAACAGCTGTTCACTTTGTTGAAGGAAATGCGTAGAGAGAATAGTTCTGTGTACCAAAGAGCCATTGGTTGAGTGGTACCTAGTAATCAACTTTCTTAAAAGTCGAGTGTGTGAGTTTTTTCTGTATATAAATATTTAAAAAACATGGATATTGAAATGGTTTTGTTCAATAACATTACATCATCCACTGACGTTGCTTCAAGTTCCATATCGTGTTTAATGCATGAAAAAAGTACCACCTCTGTGACTCTGTCCCAAAATAAATGTTCACGATGAAAAAGGCACATGGTTTTAGAATGGTAATTATTGCACTTTTTACTCAAGGAAATGACCGGTGTAGAAGAATTTCTCCCACTCATAATTATGGGATAAATTGGAAAGTAGACACTTAATTTTAGAAGTGGACGCTTATTTTGAATGAGGGAGTAGAAGGTAAAGAATTTCAGAACATAATACAACGAGATATTCTAAGCTTCACACCTGTGGGCTATGGGATTGACCGTTTTCTCACAAGTTTTTACGTTATTTTGTGGCTGAGTTTCTTGTTCCCTGATGAAGTATTAGGGCAGACTTAATCAGTAATGATGATAATGCGGTTTTTCTTTGACTTCCAACTCAATTTTTGTTTTGTATAATTAAAATCATTTTAACTAATATATGTGGAAACATCTTTCTACATCTCCTCACTGATTTTACTGGGAAATTTAATCAGGAATTAAAACAAAGAATCGAGCGAGTAAAGGAGAAAGGCTGCAAAGATGGATTGTTCACATCAGAAAGCGAATTTAGTGATGAGATGATGGCAATACGTAAAGATTTTGTCACCATTCATGGCGAAATGGTGCTTCTCAAAAACTACAGTTCTTTGAACTTTGCAGGTACAATCGCTTGCTTACCCTTTTTCATTTCAGCCCTACTGATCTGGAATTTTTTTAATGGTTTTCCCACAATTTATCTGAACGTTGATTGCTTCTTGAAACCATTAACGTTGTTTAATGATTAGAGTAAGTTATATCACTTAGACCATTATTGAAGAAGTTCTGTTTGGTTAGTCATAAACTAGCTTTCTGAATCGCTACTTCAAGTAGTGTTTCGATAATCTCTAGGAGTTCTTTTTACACTTTCTTCTAATTATGCCCTTCACATTTTTTCAGTTAAATTGTCAACATGTCCTTATTTTACTTTAAATTTCATCTGACTTATCAACTAGTTTTTACCAAACAAGAGTACAAGACTAGTTGATTGGCTAACTTATCAGCTACTCCATCCAGTCTTAAAAATAAGTGTTCAAATTTGTGTTTTGTTTGTCCTAAAATAAGCATCGAGTAAGTGATTGCTTTCCAATTCTCCCCTTAATTGTGAAATGTAGAAATTATTTACTTCCTCTACTATTAAGGGTACAATTATCATTTAGTTGATAAAAGTTATTATAGTAATACATTCATAAAACCATGTGCTTTTGTTATTGTAGAGGTTTATTTTCGGCTAACAGCCAGCTTATTAGCTAGTTTGCCAAACATAGGCTAAACATATAAGCCCGTTATGTATTGTTGGTAACCTTTCTATTTCTTGTCGAATTGTAGGTATCATCAAGATATTGAAAAAGTACGACAAAAGAACAGGCGGATTACTTCGTGTACATTTCACACAACTCGCCCTTCGTCAGCCGTTCTTCACCACGGAACCGCTGACAAGGTTGGTCCACGAGTGTGAGGAAAATCTCGAACTCCTCTTCCCTTTAGTAGCGGAAGTAGTCGAATCTACTAGCGGAACGCATCCCGCCGATACAACCACCGTGCCATTGTCTTTCGCGGAGGAAACTTCCGATGTATATAGGCGGACAGTTGATGCTATTAGAACCATAAAGGGTCTAAAAAAAGAAAGCTCGACGTCAAATCCTTTATCGTTTGCATCTATTTTTGGCAACCAGGATAACGACACGGGCGCTATAACTGCGGAAGATTCACCTTCGGACTCGTCGACTTGCGATCGTGATGAACACGATCGCGCCGAGTAACAGATTTTTTTTTTTTTTTGGTTTTTCTGGTGTGATGCCTATCGAGTAGGATAATAATGATAACATTTCGATCGTGTCAATATTTTGTTGTAAGCTCTTTGTTTTTCAAGTGTTTGGATGTTAGTTGTTTCTTTTCTTTTTTTGTCAGTTCAGAAAATTATGAATTTAATTATAATTTCATAAATATAACTTCCCTTAGCTTTTTATTAGTTGACTTGTTTTGATTTTGCATGACGAGTCTGCATGTATCTTTTTGTGTTTTATCGATGAGTGTAATATATCAGATGTGTTTGTTTCAGTCTATTAAGTTATGGAGAAAAATAAAGTTTCATTTTTTTAAAGAGAACTTTAGGGGTGAGAAAAAAACTCAATATATAACTTTTCGATTGCAATACGCTTGGTTCATTTGGTTTGATTTTGCCTGTCTTGTTATCTAGAAAAAGGCAGAATTTTCTGAAGCAAAATGTGAAAAGAAGAGAACTTTAGGGGCAAGAATGAATACAATATATAACTTTCCGAGGGTACTAATCAACTATACATACTTCATGCATCAGTAAGTAAGAATTCATCTTCGTCTTCGTGCATTATCGTTTCATTGTTTGTGCTTAGAATATATCTGATTCATAAGCTGATACTGTTGTTGATTTTGAAATTCAAACTTATTACGTTCCTCATTAGAAATGAATCAATTCAATGATGATATATATGTTATACGTATACATGGCTGCGTTCGTTCAAAAATTCCTATTCTAAAAACTCAATTCACAAATCAACGTGTAATTCTCTTATATGCATAAGCTTGTTTTTTCATTTTTTTTGTTTATATATGGAAACTCTCTAACAACAAAACTTCTAATTCTTTACGTTTCTTCTGCAAAAAAAAAAAAAAATCATAGATTCTTCTCTCCGTCCTCGTGGCTAAAAGGTAGCGGAACCGACTTGACAGCTCGGAATTTTCCAACATTGTTCAAATGCTCATTCTCCAACCTGAAACATTTCACAAAACGGTTAGCTATGATTTCCTGATACTTGTTTCATGTATTCGGCTGTGTTTGGCAAAAATAAGCTAGCTTATAGCTTATAAGCTAGTACCTGTTTGGATGGATCATAAGCTAGATTATAAGCTATTGAAACGCTACTTGGAGTAGCATTTTGGGAGTTTTTTCCAATTATTCCCTTATTAATATTAACTATTATACCCTACTAGCTAGTTTGTTTATGAGTCAACAGCTAGCTTATAAGCCACCAGCTAGTTTATCAGTCAACAGCTAAACTTTTAAGCTACTAGCTAGCTTATCAGCTACCAGCTAGCTTATCAGCTACCAGCTAGCTTATCAGCTACCAGCTAGCTTTTCAGCTAGTTTTGCCAAACACAACCTTCATCATCAGGTTTGAAAATTTGAGTTAGACCTGAAGAAATTCCATATGCCACGACGAATGATCTCCAAACATGCAACTATTGTAACCACGGCTTTTCGATGCAGGAAAGGGGTATCGTAAACATCCAGGACACTTTGCATCCAGGCAAGTCTCAGTATCACATTTAATACCTGTAAGTTAGATAATATAGATTATCATCAGATGGTTTCTAAGAGGATTTGGATCTCAATTTGGGCATTATTTGTGGCCATAATAGATAAAGATCACTAATTACCATTGCTACGAAGTAGATGGATCTGTTAGGCAAAATGAGCTTATCTCTTAACCATGGATTCTCAGAATTCCTACATAGCAGACCCCAATCCTTTACCACATCCCAGTAGGTACTAAAAATCGTTGCAATTCCCGAGCTGGTTGCGGATATGATTTTGATGGTCACTCCTTTGTCATGAGGATCGAGCGTCCTTGCAACAACGGCAACAATGGTAGAAAAGTATTTGAGTCCGTTTAGAGCTTGTGTTGAATCTTTCCCTTCA
Organism: Centaurea solstitialis; assembly: GCA_030169165.1. Lineage (NCBI taxonomy): Eukaryota > Viridiplantae > Streptophyta > Magnoliopsida > Asterales > Asteraceae > Centaurea > Centaurea solstitialis. The sequence goes on from CM058041.1 coordinate 69,028,412, forward strand.
AACAAGCGTCTTAGGCACTATACAATAAAACAGAAAATGATTAGGGCATTGTTTGGTAAACATAAGGTAGCTTATTTTTTGTGTACATGTTTGGATGGACAAAAACTAGCTTATAAGCTAGCTTTTTGATAAGCTACTTGGAGGTAGCTTTTTGTAGTTTTTTTTTTCCAGTTATACCCTTATTAATATTAATTATTATACCCCAATATAGTGTATACCCTTTTTTGTTATCTTACATACCCATAAGCTAGTTTTTGCCAAACATAATTTGTTCATAAGCTAGCTTATCAACTACCAGCTAGCTGTAAAACTTGATGATGGAAGAGTAGATTTTGTACCTGTAGGAGGCGAATCCAATATGGCACAACGGCGATGACTATGGAAATGTTACGATAAATTGTGCTTCTGCCGTCATCGCAAGTACCTGCATCCCTATTCTTGTAATCTCCCCAACCATAGTAGCATACATAGAACTCCAAGTTCCTCAATGACTGGACCTGAAACCATAGAAAGTCAACCTTGAGGGCCGGCTCAACTAACAAATAAAAGCTATGTTTTGGGACAATTCCCCATGGATTGCTAGTTCAAGTCTCCTTAGGATGCGTTTGATATGGTGGATATAACAGAACAAGCAAGAACAAGGATCATTGTTCCATGTTTTTGGCAGAAATTTTATGTGGAACATATAGGACAAGCTAGGTGGAACATACTTATGTTTTACCAATATAACCATAAAATGAAACCTAACTCTCTTCTAAATTATCAAATATGCCTTCTTCTTCACATTCTATTTATTGTATTTTATGTTCCTTAAAATTCCACTTTTATGTAATTTATTAGATGTTCATAATATAGAAAAAGTATAAACTAATAATTGAAAACTATTTAAAACCTTTTATTTTGGTTGTCATTTTAATCGTCTTGACAAAAACTTTTTAATGTTATAATTTGTTACAATTATATTTATTTTGTTTATAAGTTAATTAATTACATATTAATCAAAATATATAAACAACTCACTAGGGGTAAATTGGTCATCTTATTTGTTCTGTCATGTCCAGTTCTGTCTTACCCTTACCAAACGTTGAACAATTGTTATGTTCTATTCGGTTCTGTCATGTCCTGTTCTATTATGTCTGGATACCAAACGCACCTTTAGGGCCACTGTGGATTTTCTGTGGTTGTAACTTTTAGGGCCACTGGGATTAGTCAAGGTGCATGCAAGCTGGCCCTGACACCCACAATTACCCAAAAAAATAGAGAAACCATAGGAAGAAGTTTAGCTCCCTTAGTTGTGATACTATTATAGTTCTCCTGTCCTTTTTGAATCTTACCTGACTAGTTAACTGATCACCCAAGAAGAAATCTGGGAGAGTGACCATATAAAGAGGAGCACAAACGCAGTGCCATAAACAGACCAAGAGGAAAAACCGGTTCGAGCGATAGAAGATGTTAAACGGACAGAAAGTTATCAAAATCACTACCTGCAAAACAGAATTTACAATGAATTTGAAACACGCATACGTAAGTAACTGTACAAAGCGAATAGTGTGTGGTGTGTTATACACGATGAGTAGTGTAGTGCCCATCTCTGGACACATGGGTTATTTAGCTAAATGACCTCCTGACAAGTGCTTTTTAAATCCATGACCTTGGAATAGGATCTTAGGCATTTTTGGGTATTTTTAGAGACATTCTTCATTCTTAGGCTATGTTTAGCAAAAATAAGCTAGGTGATAAGCTAGTCCATCTAAACATGTACCATAAGCTAGCTTATTGAAACGCTAGTTAGAGTAGCGTTTCAGGAGCTTTTTGTAGCCTTTTCCAATTATGCCCTTATCAACATTAATTATTATAACCCAAAAGGTAGTTTATGCCCTTTTTGGTCATTTTACTTACTCAAAAGGTAGTTTTTGCCAAGCATAATTTATTCACAAGCTAGCTTATCAGCTACTAACTAGCTTATTAGTTATTAGTCAACAACTAGCTTATCAGCTAACTTATCAGCTCGTTTGCCAAACAGCCTAAACATGTGAGAAGGTGATGATGGATTTAAAAAAAAAAAACTGAAGGTTATTTACCAAAAGGACCTATGTGAAAGTACAAGACACTTCCATGTGAAAATGATGTTTATGGACCAACACAAGTATAGTGTAATGGGTTGACACTATTCATTATATATACTTTGAAAGAAATTATCAGGAAAAAAGAGGAATTTCTTACAATGAGTAAACCTAGAGGGAGTAATTCAGTTAGAGCTTTGTAACTTTGAGTTTCCGGATCGATGTCCATTTCAAGGTTCGACAGTACAGCTGCAAGAGTGAGTACTAACAGACCAGAACCAAGGAGTAGGACTTCTCTAAAACCCAACTCTGTACCCGCCTTGAATCCAAATATGAACGCGTAATTGACTCGATAACGGGACCAATAGTATAAGTTCCCGGCGTACATCAGTATATGTAACACGATAAATCCAAACAAGCTGTATAGTGGAAAGAGGGTATTCATGTATGCATCTCGACCTTCACTCTTGAGAAGATTTCCAGCATGTATACTTACAACGATCGCCACCACAAGTGCTAACGAGCATCCCATCGAGCAACCTGCATTAGAGAAAATACACCGTGTGTGGTACAAGTCAATAAGTATTTTTTGAATCTACGACCTTCCGAAGGTTTTTAGGGAGTGTTTGGTTAGAGCTATTAAGCAATAATAAAGGGGAATGAAAATAAAAGAAACTGTTTGATTTTATATAATACAGTATAATGGGTCCTTCCACCAGAAGGCCAAATTCTCATTCCTGATTTAGGCATTGTTTGGTAAACATAAGCTAGTTTATTTTTTGTGTACATGTCTGGATGGACAAAAAGTAGCTTACAAGCTAGCTTTTTTATAAACTAATTGGTCTATTGGAGGTAGCTTTTTTGTAGCTTTTTCCAATTATACCCTTATTAATATTAATTATTATACCCCAATATATCCTTTTTGGTCATTTACATACCCATAAGCTAGTTTTTATCAAATATAATTTGTTCATAAGCTAGCTTATCAACTACTTTGCCAAACATAGCCTTAGATTGGGAGGAATGCTAATTTGTTCCTATTTTCATTCCCTGTCATTTTCATTTCCATTTTCATCCCCCTATCAGAACGAGGTGATTTTAACCAAAGGACCCTAGGATGCTTATAACTTACCCACAAAAAATGTCACACCATGGCTATCTCTCTTCGCTTTTGGCCTCAAGGAGTTCATTCCTTGATGGCGATTCCCGTTACAGAAATGCTTTACAAATGCGGCTTCGACTCTCTCTATGAGCTTAGAGACCTGAAGGAATTCTTGGTTAAGTGTTGAAATAGCATTATCCCTGATTTCTAAACATTGTTTATATAAATTATATACCTCATTAGATTCACTCAAATAAGATTCTTCGACCATCTTTAAGTAAGCATGTGATGCGTTTCTTGATGTGATCTGCACCAACAAGTACGATCATCAGTCGAATGCCCAGATACACATATAACAGAAAGTTAGAAACAAAGAATTTCTGACCTTATCATATTTCTTCATTATCTTGGAGAAGGCCAATTGATTCAAAAATCTGGTTTGCAAACCAAGATACAATTCAGTTATGTTTTCATTGTAGCCAATAGTAGAGCAGTTGTTTCTGTTTATAGTCGAGCATTATGTGAAATAAAAGAGATTAATGCTTACGCGTAGCTGCTCAGAAGCCGAAGCTTTTGGTGGAACTCGATAAAAGCTTGCTTCAACTTTGCTTGTGCATCTCTGAGTTCTTTTTTGTCGAAATGCAAGTCTGATCTTGTAATATGGAAAACGCTTCTCATGGTGGATCGCGGGGTTTCTGGGGCGGCATTGATCTTTACGTGATTCAAAACTTCTAAAGATGCCACTTTGTAGTCCTTGCCATCTTCCGGTCTCTTCTTTTCGTGTTCTTTTTCATTTCCATGATTACTCATCTCGATTTCTTGAATCGGCTCCAATGGAGATGAACCTTCAATTTGTCAAAAATAGGTTAACGTTTTACAATTATTATCGTTTCTATGAGATATCCTAAACCCCTCATATCACTCTCCAACAAAACATGACCGAGAACAAGGTTCCAACCGATAGAGTCTCACATCAGCTAGACTTGATCATTCTATATGTTGGAAGTTGGAACCACTGTTCTCTTATCAGGAGGCTTTTGGAGTGTAATCTAATGAGGTTCTACATATTTAGGGACTGACATCTTTCCAAAGGTCTCTTTTGTAGATTAATCAAGGTTCCACTTATTCTGACATGGTATCGATGCCAAATGTTGTGTGTGGCAAATTAGTTGATAAGCTAGCTGTTGACCGATAAGCTAGTAGCAAATCAACTAGCTTATTAATAATTTATGTTTGGTTAAAACTAGCCTATGAGCATGTAAAATGACCAAAAAGGGTATCTTGAAGTATAATAGTTGATATCAATAAGGGTATAATTGTAAAAAAGCTACAAAAAGCTCCTAAAAGGCTACTCCAATTAACGTTTCAATAAGCTAGCTTGTCCATTCAAAGTCGAAACATGTACGTCCAACTAGTGATTCCATAAGCTAGCTTATGGTCCATCCAAACATGTATTAGCTTATTAGCTATCTTATTTTTGCCAAACACAGCAGAAGTCTATCTGTTAGAGCCATCTATACCCCCTCTCGACATCTAGGGACGATCTGGGTCTATCTAGCCTCCGTTGTAAGGCGTTCAATAAGACTTGGCTCTGATAAGGGTTACCCGAAAAATGATCCAAACCTAGCCGATCCGAAACGGATTTACATAATAAACTACCTGTGTTTCTTTGATTGATGAATGGAGATACAGCAGCTGGATCACTGCTTAATGGCATCGAAACCGCCGCAGCCGGATCATTGACTTTTATCCTTAGAGCAATCAAAGCATCCATTTGTATATTAAGCTCTTCAGCCTCTTTCACCACCTCCCCCACCTTCCTCTTATAAAACTCATTCACTTTATTCAGCTCAAAATCAAGTCCTCTGAAGAACATAAGCTCAAACTCCCCGCCTTCCTCCGCCGACCGGAGAAATATCGTCTGATAACTCCGGCGATCTTTATCTTGTTCTTCTTCATCTGATTGCTGCATTGCACTCACTAAAATCACTTCATCTTCTCTATCATCCTCTTTTTTTGGACTACTAGTTGTACGACTTGTTAACCCACTGAATGCTCTAAAAAGAGACGCCCTTCTCTTCAGAGAACTCCCCTTCGCCGGCCGCCGTGGGTTCGCCGGCGATGATGACGTAGCCTGGCGTTGCCGGAAAATCAAGATTTCTTTCAAGAGGGTCTTGAGGTAGTTGTAGTTCATGTATGCTTCTTGCCATTCTGGCACCATTTGGGAAGCAAATTCCTTCCCAAACTTCATCTTTTTTACTTCTTTTTTCTTTTACCCTTTTCTAAATAGGAATCTGCAAAAAATGGGATTTGTGGGGGGAAAGGGAAGGGAGTGAAATGGGATTTATATAGAAATGGGTGTTGGTTGATGATTTCTCTGTGTTTTTTATGTTCACATTGTTTGTTTTCAAAATGATTTTTAGATTGAATGAAGCAACAGAGTTTATGGCGTGTTTTACAGAATGAATCAACTGGAGTTGGTATTTGGTTGCTGGGGTCAAAGATTATTTTATATTGGAAATGAATAATTAACAGCTTTTAAGTCGATTTCGTCTTAAAAAATCAACATTTTCCTTATATATTTGTGTTTCTATACTCATTGAGATATTTGTTTAAAATAATATGCTTTGTTATGAATCTATACATAATAAATGAGTAACTAGACGGTCACATGTCATCATTTGGTGACTCTGAATCAATATTTTCACGCCAAAACATGTATATGAACGCAGTTGACGCTTTCAGTTTATTTATGCTATAAAATCGAATGATATTTTATTATCAAACTATTTTTATTATATGAAATGGAAGTCCTCTATGTATTTTTTTTTGTCTGTGTGAAAGACATAGGAAAGTTATATATACATATAAGATTTGACATCTATGCATCAAAATTCTATTGTTAAAACTTAATATTTAAAACCAAAGATGGTTTAGCCTACGGGGTCGAGGTAACACCCTTGTGCCTTCAGGGGATAGTATCCTCAGTTGGTCAAGGTTCAAACCCTATGGGAACAACTTGTTGCAGTACCTAGCTCTTGAGCCAATACATAGGGTCGGTTCATGAGTGCGGGGATTAGTCGGTGCCCGTTTAGATTCAAATATCACTGAAATGCATGTGAGTTATTTGTCGTTCAAAAAGAAAGTTAAAAGTTAAAACAAGATGTTATTTAAAGCATAAAATATTAGTCAACATGATCATTAAGTTTATTTATTACCGTACAAATTATCGGAGTTGGTCAAGGCTACATCATAGCACACCTTCCAAAATAAAATAATATTAGTCAATATGCAAAATAATCGTAGGAAAACAGAAAATCTGATTTTATAGAAAGCAACATTTTAACCTCTAAATGTAAATGTCAAGTTTGAACCTCCATATAATTACTTTTATTATTATTTTCTTGTGCTGATGCGTTGGAGTTGCAATTAGACATATAACTCAGTTGATAAAACGTCAAACGATTTTGCTAAAATATATTACATTTTTACGTTCAAATCCAAAAAAGGACAAGATTGAATGTATGTGCTAGCTACCTTAGGTGAGTTCAACTCCGAAATATATTATCGTATGTAGATTTTAAAGTGCAGGTTTGTTGTAAGGACGATTGAAATTGTTTTTAATCAAAATTTACTTAATAAAATGATAGGTTAAAACATGGACAACCTTTGTAATATTTTTAAAAAACTGAAAATAAATTTCATGAAAATAATAGTTGTCATTTATATCGATTTTTTAAAAATGCTATAAAGATTTATTATTCTATGCAATCAACATACATGATATTGGACAGATTTTTTCCCCAATAACATACATAAAAGATCAATACAGAAAGATCGAGAAGATATAATGAGAAAACCAGAATATCTTTCTAAAAAACTAGAAACTGAAATTTCCCCTACAGAAAAACAATAGTAAATTTCGACAAAAGATACCTACAAACTTTTACTCAATTTTACACTAAATGCCTTATAGGAAAAGGTAAATGAATATGTATATAGAAAGTATTTGATATATTTAACAAGCAAACATGAAGCATTTTAATTACCTCTGTCAAGGTGGTTTCCTGGTAAACAACCTGATTCATTCATTGTTTCCATCTCATTGAACCCTTCAAGGAGTCTTTTCTGCTTCATGTAGTACTCTTGAACCCTTCAAAGTTCAAACTCTGCATTTTTATAATGAACCACCTAAACCAAATGAAAAACAAAAATGAATAACACATTTCAAAAGGAAACAAAATTAAACTACCATAATATCTACCTTAGTTTTACCAATAAGATGTAGAAAACTTAAAGTTATAGCAAGATTTACAAAAGAATTTGAAAAGAAAGGCTTAGAAACAGAATTTGAAGATTACCTGTTTATGAAAATCACATCCTCATTGGACACATATTTAGCAAAATTGCCTTGTGCATTTGAACAACAATTTGTTTTGGTCAGGATGATAGAGAAAGCACACCTGATATGGCTTACTTCTTATAACCAGTAGAAAGGGAGAGGAGAACGAAAGGCATAAATGAAAAGCTCAGGTGTGCTTCTCGGTAAAAAAAAAAAATATCAAAATCGCTTCAAGGTAAATTCGTATTTACACGTACCTTTGTTGTAAAATTTAAAAGGACACCAACTGAAAATCCATCCTGAAACTCACAGAAATTATTCACAGAAGAGCAAAATCCCAAAATCCATTATCAAAATAAATTATTCGAAATCCATAAAATTCATTCAGAAAACTAATTACCTCTGTTGATTCCGTTCTAGTACAGGAGTGTTGGAGAGGAAAACGAAAACTTGAAGAGTAAGATTGATGGAATCTAGTAAAGAAGCAGAAGCGTCTATCGATGGTGGGAACGCCATGGAACAAAAAATGTTATAAAATAAAAACATTCAAACACGAAAGGGGAATTGAACTCGAGTAGAGATTTTGTAATCAAAATAGGGTACAAACAAATACCTGACGATGATTGATTTTATAAAACCCTAGATTGACAGATGAGATTAGGGCATCATGGAAAACCTATGAATAATGGGATTGAAAGGATTTCATGAATCAATTGAAGTAGTTGCATAGGGAATATGAAGTGAGAAGCAGAGAAATCGGCAAGTAGAAAGCAACGTGGAGGGGGAGGTTAACATAGGGAAGGAGAGAACGTGGGGAGGAGACGATGGTTTTGAATTCAATCCGTGCTTCAAAGACTTGTACGCATTGCTAGTATCTTAAAAATTCAAGATAACTGTAATAGCCCTTTTATAAAGGAGTATAGATTATGGATGAAAATAAAGCACATGGAAATGTAAAAGAAAGGAACTCTTAAATTATTATCTTTAAGATTGCCGATTGCGCACCAAACATCTTCAATGGGATATCTTTATTATAAACAAAAAAGTTTGGGGGTTTTAGCACGTCTTTAACAAATTTTCTGTATCTTTTGAAAATTAAAAGGACTCAAATTCAAATTATTTAAAACTTATTACATTTCCAAAAGATTTAACAAAAACTTCCATATCAACTAAATTATTAAAATATACAGAATTATATCATCTCAATACATTTATGAAAAAAAAAACTTTATATTAAAATTAGTGAATAATTATTCGAAATGTATTAAACAATCCCCAAAAATTCATTGGATGTATCCATCTACCAAAAATGTTTTTTGATGTATCAAACTTTATTTTTTTGATATTGTGTGTATCATGACCGGTTCAACAGGTCATCAACCGGTCACCTGCAGTTGGGACGGTGACCGGAGGTGCTAGGGGCGGCGATGGTTCTGGCTGGTGGTTTTGGACGGCAACAACGATGGTTATGGGCGGTGGGGGTTCTAAGTGGTGATTATGGTGGCGGTGGTTGTAGGTGGTGGTTTTTGGTGGTGGTTATGGGTGGCGATGGTTTTGGGTGGTGGTTATGGGTGGCGATGGTTATGGGTGGTGGTTCTCGACGGCGTAGCGGTGGTTCTCAGCGGCAGCGATGGTTCTCGACGGCAACGGTTCTCGATGGCGATGGGTATCGACGGTGATGGAATCGAGAAATGGTTGCCGGTGGAGAGACGGTTGTCGGGTGATCTCCGACGATGGTCCTGGGTCTCTGGCGGTCTCCGACGACGATCTCCGACGATGGTTTACCGGTTCAACCGGTAGCAAGTCATCTGATACACACATTAGCAAAAACAAATAAGGTTTGATACATTAAAAAACAATTACACATGAAGTGTCATCTGACGTCTTGAGCGTTACAAGGGACGTCTTGTTGCTCAGGGTTTCTCACAGCAACCTGGACTGGACTTTGATGACACTTTCAGTCCAGTTGTCAAACCTGCCACTATTCGCACGGTTCTTAGCATCTCCATCTCTCGCAACTGGCCTATTCACCAGCTTGATGATAAAAATGCCTTCCTCCATGGTGATCTCACTGAGACTGTTTACATGCGTCAGCCTCCCGGCTACGTTAACAGTGCTTTCCCTGATCATGTCTGTCGCTTGCGCAAGGCTCTCTATGGTCTTAAGCAAGCACCCCGTGCGTGGTATCAGCGATTTGCTGTCTACCTCTCCTCTTTAGGCTTCTTTAGCAGTAAGACTGACACCTCTTTATTCACGTATCATCGCGGATCTGATACTATCTACCTTCTTCTTTATGTCGATGATATTATTCTTACTGCCTCTTCTCCTACTCTCATTTCCATGGTTATCTCTCAGTTATCTTCTGAGTTTCCCATGTCTGATTTGGGTCCGTTATCCTTCTTCTTAGGGATCGCTACATCTCGTAGCAAGTCCGGACTCTTTCTCTCTCAATCTGCCTTTGCTCAGGAGATTCTAGCACGAGCTGATATGGTCTCGTGTAATCCCTGCAGTACTCCGGCTGACACCAAAACAAAGCTTGCTATTGATGGTGAGCCTGTTTCTGATCTCACCTTATATCGAAGCCTTGCTGGTGCCTTGCAGTACTTGACTTTTACTCGTCCTGATATTGCCTATGCCGTACAACAGGTCTGTCTCTTTATGCATGACCCGCGTCTTCCGCATCTCAATGCGCTTAAACGCATCTTACGGTATTTAAAATGTACCTTGTCTCATGGTCTTCATATCAAACCGTCAGCCGTTGATCGCTTGGTTGCTTATTCGGATGCCGACTGGGCCGGGTGTCCTAATACTCGTCGGTCCACCTCGGAGTTTTGTGTCTATCTGGGTGACAATCTCGTATCTTGGTCCTCCAAACGACAGCATGTTGTTTCTCGCTCAAGTGCCGAGGCTGAGTACCGGGGGATAGCCAATGTAGTTGCTGAAGTTGCTTGGTTACGAAATCTCTTGCTCGAGTTGTCTTGTCCTCTCTCTCGTGCCACTGTTGTCTTTTGTGATAATGTCAGTGCCATCTATCTAGCCTCTAACCCTGTTCAGCACCAGAGAACCAAGCATGTGGAAATTGACTTACATTTTGTTAGGGAGCGTGTTGCGATTGGTCATGTGCGTGTTTTGCATGTTCCATCCGCTTATCAGTATGCAGATATTTTTACAAATGGTCTACCCTCTAGTCCGTTTCTTGATTTTAGAGATAGTTTGAACATTCGTGTTCCCCCTGATCAAACTACGGGGGTGTGTTAAATACTTGTATAGTATAGGGACCCTTCTGTAACTTCTCTGTTTATATATTGTTGTCAATACATGGCTCCCCAGTCATTGGGTTTTCCACATATTCTCACAAGTTAGTTCTACAAGTACTTCCATATGTTTTAAGAACTTGTTTTAGTGATGACTATTTACTAAACACTTATTTAGGTATGCATTTATTGATATTACTTATCTTATGATCTTTTTCGATTGAGCATGTAAATCATCAAGAATATTACCCGATAAGACTCGTAACAAGAGAGTCTTACCCGATTAGTAATAGAAATGACTTTTATCCAATAAACGTTTATCAGGTTGAAGATGCTTATCAACAATCAATTTTAATAATAAAAAATGTTATATGATAAAGTAAAAAAGAGTAAACGAACTAATATCATTATAAGAAAACGTTTATCTAATAAACATTTGGCCAATAAACCTTTGATAAACTATTCCTTAAGGCTATGCGTATTGGAAGGGTTTTACCGGCGGGTTGGAGCCCGCCACCTTCAACAATTCCAGCGGGTTGGGGTATGCCATTTTCGGGTTGGGCGGGCTCCAGCCTTGGTGGAGAAACCGCTAATGTTGTATGTGTTGTGTGTGTATGTTGTGTGTGTGTGTTGTGTGAGAGGGTTGAGAGAGTTGGGGTACAGGTAGTAGAAGGTTGCAGAGGGTTATGAGATGATTAAGAGAGGGTTGAAAAAAAGCTGATGTGGCAGTTAGGTTGAAAGAGTTGGAAAATTGGGGTACTGGTAGCCTAAGAGTTGCTTTTAAGGTATCTTTTTAACATGATGGGATGTGATGGGATCGTTGAGAGTAAGGTACGAGGGTGAATGAAATTAAAGTGTAAAATTATAGGAATTTAATTTGACATAAAGTTGAATAATGCATTACATTTTAAATATTTGATTTTGTTCCACTTATTTTAATGAAAAATAAGAAAAACAAGTTTAATGTAGTGGCTTATATAAACTAGCATTATAGAGAGTTTTTATAAGAGTCCAAACTCCTTTATGTTCTTAACTTTAGATTCTTATCTTGATTTTGGTGTCAAATGACATACTTGTTACTTTTATATTAATATCATATATAAATGAAAATTGTTTAAGTTGCAAAAACACATAGGACTCACCAAAGAAGGTTTTTATAAGAACTAGCATTGTAGAGTTTTACGTAAGTTCTTATTTTGATGAGTTGGAATGGCGGTGGCAACAAAAAGTACAAAAAGAAGGTTCTTATAAGAGCATCTCCAATGGAGGTTCTTATAAGAACCTCCTTTTTATACTTTTGATTGACACATCATCTCCAACTCACTGAATTAAGAACTTTAAAAATCTACAATGGTGGTTTTTATAAGAACCTTTTTTTTGTAGATGTCATTGATTTTTTCAATATTAATTATAATTATCAAGTCAAGAAAACAAAATAAAAACAAGAAAAATGTCACTGCTCACACATTTCATGGTAAGAACCAATATTCTTATTTAAGAAATTAAAGATGTTGGGGTTCTTATAAGAACTATTCACAATAGTGCTTCTTATAAGTCATTACACTTTTTGCTTATAAGAATTAAGAACCTAACATTGGAAATGCTCTAAGCAGTGGCGAATCTAGAACACAAAACCACGTGGTTCTATAATTAAGTTTAGTCGAAAAAAATAAAAATGTTAACTATACTTTTGTCGGGCGATTAAAATTAAAAATCAAACACTAAAGCTGTGGTTTTTTTGTTTGGTATTTGGGCCAGACTTAAAAATTGTTGGGCCTTAAACTAAAACTTATGCCAGACTTAAAAATTGTTGGGCCTTAAGCTAAAAAAAATGTGGGTTCTTTTGTTTGGTATTCGGGCAAGAATTAAAATTGTTGGACCTTAAAATAAAAAATATTTCACAAATAATAACGTGTAGAAAAAGAGTTGAACCCATGACCTCCTATATACAACATGGAGTGTTTTCCAATGAAATAAATTTTTAAGGTAGTTTCTTTAGAAATTTTAAGGTAGGTCCAAAAAAAAAAATTCTACACAACTTCTAATATAAATGATAAAATTAGGTAGGTCCTGGGACCTACCTATGGTTAACCTAAATTCGCCCTTGGCTCTTAAAAACCTCAATTGAAGATGCTCTAAACCATCCTTATTGAATATTAGGCCATCCGCTACCGTATCGGCAGGGAGGCGGTACCGGGTGCGGTACCGGCGGCAACACCGCCGCGCATGGCCGGTATGCGCACCGGTACGCGCATGGCCGGTGTGTGGATGCCGGTGTGGTTCGAGCCCCTTTGTTTTCGACGTTTGGCAAAAATACCCCAACGGTTATATAGCCGTTGGGGGTTTTTAAATATTTTTTTTTAATTTTTTTTTCTTTTTAACCTTCTATATATATTTTACATCTTTCATTCTCATTCTCCACATTATCTTCTCCACATACTCATTCTCATTCTTCTTCTTCTTTCTTCTATATTCTTCTCCACACCAAAAAAATGGCAGATTCGGATTCTGATAACGATGATATAGATCTCGTCGTAAATCAGATTATTATGAACACCGTTAAAGCGACGGAGATGGTTAAGGAATTGTTCGATAACAACCTTCTCCAAGACGAGGTTGGAGAAACGTCGAAAATACCGAGAGGGCCGTGTAAAGATAAAGGTCGTGAAGAGGGACACAATAAACTTGTCACCGACTACTTTGCCGAACACCCGGTGTACAACAACGTCGACTTTGACCGCCGGTTTCGTATGAGTCGACGACTATTCTTACGGATAGTTAACGATCTAGACAGAGAGGTTGATTTTTTCAAGCAACAGTGGGATGCAAGAGACGTGAAGGGGTTTTCTCCGCTTCAAAAGTGTGCGTCCGCTATCCGTCAATTGGCGTATGGGTCTGCGTCGGATGCTTTCGACGAATATTTGAGGATGAGCGAAACGATGTCAAGGGAGTGCCTTGACCAGTTTTGCAAAGGTATTATTTACCTCTATATGCGTCAATATTTACGAAAGCCAACTGCTACCGATGTTCAGGCTATTTACGTATTGCATGAACAAACCCACGGTTTACCCGACATGCTTGGTAGCATTGACTGTATGCATTGGTACTGGAAGAATTGTCCCATGGCATGGAGGGGTCAATTCCATAGAGGTGATCATCCTGGACCGTCGGTAATTCTAGAAGCGGTCGCCTCGCAAGATCAATGGATCTGGCACGCATTCTTCGGGGTACCGGGTGCCACGAACGACATAATCGTTGTGAATCAATCACCGATTTTCAACGATTTATTCGAAAATAAAGCACCCGATAGTTCTTTTGTAGTGAATAACACACACTACAATCACGGGTATTATCTTGCCGACGGGATATATCCCGAGTGGACGACTTTCGTGAAAGCATTTAGGTACCCAGTTGAAGAGCCACGGGTCCATTTCAAGACACGTCAAGAATCGGCTAGAAAAGACATCGAACGGACATTCGCCACGCTTAAAGATAAATGGCACGTTGTAAAATACCCGGCGCGAGTATGGACACAACGGAAATTATCACAAATCATGTACACGTGTATAATTTTACACAACATGATTCGTGAAGGCGAAGGCTTCTCAAATTATCCTTTTGATCCGACGGAGGTTTTACCGGGAGAGATTGAAACAACTATCTCCGAAGAAGACCGAGCAAGAAACGTCAACCTTGTGAAAAACCGAGAGAGGCACGCCAACCTTCGCCACGATTTATCTATACACGTGTGGAACTCTTCGTCACACGCCAATAACTAATTTTATTGTATTTTTTTAGTTTTAATTTTAACGTAATTTTAATTTTAATGTAATTTTAATTTTAATGTTAGTTATTTAATATAATTTTAAATTTTATTGTTTATTTAATTTAATTCTAATATTTATTTAAAAAAATAAAATTAAGGGTATGAATTACAAATAAAATAAAATGAAGGGTATGAAATGAAAATTAAAAAAATAAAATGAAAGGCATGAAGGGTATGATAGGGGATGAAAGATATGGAGTTAGTAGGTAGTGGAAAGCTGATGTGGCAGTTGATGTGGCAACAGGTACCACATGTACCATAGTGGATGGCCTTACAAAAATTTATGTTTACTCTTTTGAATAACTTTTGCTTAGTTTGTTAAGACCATCCCCAAACATTAACCCCATTTTATCAAACTCATCAATTTATTTCTATTCTATTACTAACTAACTGCATTCTATTTTTAATGTCAAACACCAAATAAAGAAATCATATAAATAATATTTTTTTTGAATGGCAAGTTAACATACATACGCTATACCGCTATCGGGCTTCCAATTGGACAATCCCACTAATCCGTTGCGACCCGGTCCAACATATGGCTAAACCCGACTGGCAGGGAAGTGGATCTCATTGACTGGATCCTCCCATACCGGCCCCGAACCCGGCCCAAAGGGCCAGATCTAAAGTCTGGATATCTAAGAAATGTTGCCCGTGGAATTCGAACCCTGGTAGTATCAAGTGTGGCTTTCACCCCACACCCTCCAGGGATGTTACCTATCCAACTGAGCTAACACCCTTTAATAATCATATAAATAATATTATTTTAAACTATTTTAATACAAAAACAAATATTTTCATTGAAGAAGATTTCGTCTAAAATTAGATTTAGTGTAACATTTTAATGTGTCTTTATCATAGATGACACATAAAATACGATATTCTGTTACAAATCTTTAATATAATTTATGTTTCCCATGCATTGGATTATTATTTGCATGAACAAGATTTATTAATTATCATGTGACGATAAACTTTCTTTAAATTTGTTTCTATTTTGTCCCACTTTATTTTATAAATAGGCAATGTTTGGTAAAAATAAGCTAGCTTATAAGTGGGTTTATAAGTTAGGTATATGTTTGGATGGACCATAAGCTAGCTTATAAGCCAACTTTTTAAAAAATTACCCTCATTAGCGTTTTGATTACTTTTAAGACTTATTATTATTTTTATTTCAATATACCCATGGTAAGTTTTACACTATTTTAAACATGTTTTTCTTTTGTCGTTTTACAATCATAAGTTACCTTATCAGCTAGTTTGTTAAACATAACCTAAGTGATTTTTAAGTAATATTTACTTTTTCCAAATAAATAGTTGTAATATATCTTATGCATTTACATCTACATATAACATAAACAATAGTTACAAAGTTCAAGGAATTTTTTTTATTGCATATTAATTTATGTTGATCTTATTTGAATTTGACAGGTTCCATCTTTGATTTAGCTAAGCAGTTAATTTAAAAAATTTAAATATATTAGTTACAGCTATTACGTGTTTTACTTTTCAAGAGAAATAATAAATCTTATTTTCTAAATGGATATGATTATATATTGTATTTTTATAGAAAAAGAAGAAGAATAATATCACGTGGTCAATAAATGGTGATGTCCATGGGAAATTGGTATGGTCGCCTTCTCCGTCGCTGGCCGGTCGTCATCGTTCCAAGCATTTTGTTGTTGACAATTTCACATACATGTTAGGAAATTTTCAGAAAAAACAACTTTATTTTATTATTTTATTGTTAATACTATTATTATTATTATTATTATTATTATTATTATTATTATTATTATTATTATTTATAACTGACATTTGATGTTCATTTAGGTGGTGGCTCCCTTTCTTAGGCCCTGCGTAGCTCCCGCATGGGTCCAGCGGTTTGCCTCGGTGAGCTCGAGCAGGCTGGGGTACGAACGACGGTGGGCTATCGGCAGGCTCGGGGGATCAGTTTGTAGAAACCGATTGAACCGCCTCCATGCTCTCTCTCTCTCTCCCTTTACTCCTTTCTCTCTATCTATATCTCTCTACACTCTTCTCTCTCTTCTTTTTTATTTATTTAGAATATATATGCATCAGGTATTCGGTTTGGTGGGTTGTGGTACTTGACAGAGCGGGCTTGTGGGGGTTTATCAGGTTTATGATAAAACTGATGTGTCAGAGTGGGCTCGGTGGGCTGCGCTACTAATAGCCTTATGGTTGTGGGTTCGATCCCCGCTGTGGACATAAGTGTAAATTTAGAAGTAGGTTTAGTGTCTATGTATTTGTTTACGGTTCAAATAAAAATACTTTTATTAATATAGATAACATGGTACATTTCTTTTTAAATGCAAGATATTATTAAGAAACTGAAAGAAAACAATTACAAAAGAAATTTGTGAGAGACAAATATCAAAGAAGGAAACAAGCCAAATCTCACATCAAAAAGGATGAACCACACAAGAGAACCTCAAGAGACATTAAAAGAAGGGGACTCAAGTTATATAGCCTTCCAAATACATCGATCTTTGAGTCTTGAAGCAATCTAATCAACCGATTTAAATTTGGATGCCACCAAAAAGATCGCTACAAGAATTTACCCCCTTGAAAAATACAAGCATTCTTGAGTTTTCAAAGAGAATAGGCTAGTCAGGGGGCGAGTATAGGACTTTGGCACAATCCGGGAGAAGAAGGACGAATTCGGTGTCAAGTCTTATGATTTGTGTGAAAGTTAATTGGTATTTGAACTTGTATGTTCTCGATAATGACATGGTTAATTATGATGCTATCTTTGTGATTCCCTCGTTCAAAGTACGTTTTATATATGACTTCATGTGGTATATGATAGCAGGGAGCGTAGTTAAATGGATCAGATACTCGGTGTTAATACCTAAGACACAAAAAATCACAAACGATTCCAACTCGACAGGATTTACCAACTCAAACTCTCGCTACAGCCACACCACGAGAACTCGAAATCGGTCGTCCAAGATCACCTCCTAATTCCCTGTCAGAAATTAGAATAGCATGGAAGAAGAACTATTCTCCAGGTGTAGAGAATAAAAATAAATGATAATTCAGGTCTGCCCATTTCTTTGCCAAAAATTCAGTACATATACTAGAAAGAAAGAAAGAAACTGATTAACACCTCTAACCCACGTTTCCCTGCAATCGTGGGACCCAAAAACTAAAATTGACATTGTCAAAAAGCAAATAAATAAAAATAAGAAACATATTGAGTTGAAAATAAAAGAAGAAAGCAATTGACAATCGTGGGCAAAAAAACACAAGGAGACTTCATGCCAGCTGGACCAGACTAACCCACTTGTGTGGTGGGCTTGTAGGTGTGGACACGTGGACCTGGTCTGGCATCTGCCTATCATCCTCCCCTTCGTCGCAAAAGTTTGACCTCAAACTTGGTAATGGCTCATCCGGATCGTAATACGGTTGAAGATCAGCAACATTAATTGTAGCCGAGGCAGATGAAGAACCTGATTGGTCAATCTCATAAGCATTGTCATTGACTTTAGCGAGAATTTTAAACAGGCCATCCGAACGAGGACTGAGCTTGGATCGACGTTTAGAGGGAAATCGTTCCTTGCGAAAATGTAACCAAACAAGATCACCGGGTTTAAAAAGAACATGCTTTCGTCCTTTATCTCGTCGATACTTAAGAAGCTCGTTGTTGCTGGTGATTTTGGCATGGATACGCTGATGAATGGATTTGATATCGGCTGCAACATCACTGGCTTCTTTGCTGAACTTAGTGGACGTGTCAAGTGCAGTGAGGTCGAGAGGTGTTGTTGGGTTGACTCCGTAGACTGCCATGAAAGGACTGATGCCTGTGGTCTTACTTGGAGCCCGGTTGTAAGCAAATTCAGCGCGCGGTAGTAGGTCCTCCCATTGCTTCAGATTAGTCGTGATGAGAGCACGTAATAACGATCCCAAAGTACGATTAGTAACCTCAGTTTGACCATCATTTTGGGGATGGCTCGATGTGCTAAACTTGAGTTTAGTGCCCAATTTCCTCCATAAAGTCAGCCAAAAGTGGCTTAAAAATTTTACATCCCGATCACTAACGAAGTTTTTGGAATTCCATGTAGGCGAACAATCTCCTTAAAGTACAAAGTAGCTATCTGCACAGCATCAGAAGTCGTGTGGCATGCTACAAAATGAGCCATCTTGGAGAAACGATCGACTACAACCATGATGGAATCCTTTTGGCGCTGAGTACGAGGTAGTCCGGTGATGAAATCAAGACTGACATCCTCCCAAGGAGCAACCGGAACTGAAAGTGGCATATATAGCCCGTGGGGAGAGGACTGACCTTTCGCTTTATGACACTAAAGGCAGCGACGAACATAGTGCTCAACATCACGGAACATACGGGGCCAAAAGAAATGACTGCGTAAAATATGTGTGGTTTTGTCAACACCCAAGTGGCCAGCTAACCCGCCTTCGTGGGCTTCTTGAATAATGACCAAACGAAGGCTGTGGCAGGGAATACAAAGCTGCTGAGTTTTGAACAGAAAACCATCAGAAATATGAAATTCGCCTCTCGCATGATTTCCACAGCTGGTGTATATCTCTCCAAAATCAGGGTCTGATGGATATTCCCGTTTTAAAAGATCAAAACCGATAACTTTGGGTTGAAGGGAGGAGAGTAAAGAATGCCTATGAGAAAGAGCATCGGCCCCTTTATTGAGCTTGCCAGACTTATGTTTAATAGTGAAGTTGAAGGCTTGGAGAAATTCCACCCACTTGGCATGACGGGGTTGCAACTTATGTTGTCCTTGAATATACTTCAACGCCTCATGATCTGAATGAAGAATGAATTCTTTAGAGATTAGATAATGCTGCCAATGATTCAAAGCCCAAATGATCGCATAGAATTCCTTATCATAAGTGGAATATCGCCGTTTAGCATCGTTTAATTTTTCACTGAAATAAGTGATGGGGCGGTTCAGCTGGGATAGGACAACACCAATTCCAATCCCGGAGGCATCGCATTCAACCTCGAAAACTTCTTGAAAACAGGGCAGCGCCAAGACCGGGGTGGTCGTCAATTGCCTCTTGAGTTCTTCAAAGGCTGCTTAAGCTTGAGGTGTCCAAATAAAGGTCTTGAATTTGGTAACTTTAGTCATGGGGGCCACAATGGTACTGAAATTCTTGATAAAGCGTCGGTAAAAGGAGGCGAGGCCGTGAAAACTTCGAACTTGCTGAATAGATTGCGGTACTGGCCAGTCACGAATAGCTTGGATCTTGGTTTCGTCCACTTGTATTCCCTGCTCAGACACAAGATAACCCAAAAAAGTTACTTGGTTAGAAAGAAATTCACACTTGTCCAAATTCCCGTAGAGCTTTTCGTGATCGAGAACGCGGAATAGCTGTGACAAGTGAGATTGGTGATCTTCCATGGTCCGACTGTACACTAGGATGTCATCGAAATAAACGACGATGAAACTCCCCAAAAACGGCTTTAAAACATGGTTCATCAATCGCATAAAAGTGCTCGGTGCGTTTGATAAACCGAATGGCATAACTAGCCACTCATATAACCCTTCCTTGGTCTTGAAAGCCGTTTTCCATTCATCCCCTTCATAAATGCGAATCTGATGGTAACCACTACGTAAGTCGATCTTGGAAAATACCGTTGACCCATGAAGTTCATCCAACAAATCATTCAATCTGGGTATAGGGAAGCGGTACTTGATAGTGATCCGATTAATTGAACGACTATCCATACACATCCGCCACTCGCCATTCTTCTTCACGTCAGTGGTGCTCCGAGTATCCATGGCTCTGATACCAAATAATAGCAGGGAGCGTAGTTAAATGGATCAGATACTCGGTGTTAATACCTAAGACACAAAAAATCACAAACGATTCCAACTCGACAGGATTTACCAACTCAAACTCTCGCTACAGCCACACCACGAGAACTCAAAATCGGTCGTCCAAGATCACCTCCTAATTCCCTGTCAGAAATTAGAATAGCATGGAACAAGAACTATACTCCAGGTGTAGAGAATAAAAATAAATGATAATTCAGGTCTGCCCATTTCTTTGCCAAAAATTCAGTACATATACTAGAAAGAAAGAAAGAAACTGATTAACACCTCTAACCCACGTTTCCCTGCAATCGTGGGACCCAAAAACTAAAATTGACATTGTCAAAAAGCAAATAAATAAAAATAAGAAACATATTGAGTTGAAAATAAAAGAAGAAAGCAATTGACAATCGTGGGCAAAAAAACACAAGGAGACTTCATGCCAGCTGGACCAGACTAACCCACTTGTGTGGTGGGCATGTAGGTGTGGAAACGTGGGCCTGGTCTCGCATCTGCCTATCAGTATATCTAAGTTGTTTCCTTGTTACTATATGAACTTGCTTTCGACTTCTTCGTTTCCTAGCATGTACACTTATATAATGCATTGTAACCACATGTTTTCACATAAATTCACTAAGCTTTATAGCTTACCTTTTAGTGGATTAACTTTTCAGGACAAGTTGACAAAAGTAAGAACAAGGTCGGTTGATCGATAAGGAATAGCAAGTGAAGGCTACTTTTGGTTTAGGTATATTTTATGTATGTATGTATGTATGTATGTATGTATGTCTAACTTTTGGGATTGTACATTCCGGGTAGAAATGTTCCCGATGATCATCTTTTGTAAATATTAAGCTTCGAAATCATGTATTTTGGGTTGTACATTGTTATCCCGTGATTTGAGGTTCTAGTAACTAAATTAATTTAATGGCGATTCGGTAAGTGTTTGTCATGTAACCGTGATGTTACACTGTAAGTCAAAGAACCGCTTGCCACACAACTTTCAATGATAAAGTGATTTGCCTCACACCATCAAAATCAGTAACTCAGAGATGGAAGAAGGTCGAACGAAGTTGATATCCTACCTTTTATGGATGCAATTCCATAGCAACGAGGCGACCTTGCAACCAACAAGACAACGATCCATCAATTCAACATGCATCCCTACAAAACATGCAAAACATTGAATGAAGATCAATTCCTCTATTGTTGAGCTCCTGAAAAGCCAATAATTTGTTACGAAGAGCCCTCCAAAGGAAGACATTCCCTTTGGTAGGAGCTAGCTTGTTCCATAATGTGGCTTTGTCAGCCAAAGAATTTTGCAGAAAGGATTTATCCACCATATGAAGAGATGAAGTGGTGAAAGATTCATCCAATGTAAGGAACCAAACACAATCCCTAGTGGAAACTTTAGGAGATAAAATCTTCAACAAAGAGGTTCGTCGGTAAAATCACTCGAAGCTCTCCCCCGAGGAGGACAAACCCAATTCTAATTCCGCACCCACAACCCCTCAATCCAAGAGCAATAATCACAAAATTTGACTTCAAAATTGCATTCCAAACAAGGGAATTTTAGGAAAGCCATCGTGTAACCTGTTATTCATCCATTAATTTGTCAACCCAAAAACACGTATTTTTTCCATCCTCGATAAATTTCCCAAAATAAGAGTGAAATTTTAATTGAAAACCATCTAAACCACTCCCCGCAATTAAGATTCCACAACCCCAAATCAAACCAATTTTACTAAGCCTAGTTCCAGAAACATTAAACGCACCCTCCCTCCTTTAAACATCTGATTACTGGACCCCAAAAGGAATTTTTATCCTCGAAAATCCACAACCATCATTTAGCTGGTTGGGTTCGGTGAGAAGGTGATTTAACGTGAGAAACATGAGAATCGATTATCAAGTACCAACCGTTGGATGCGCATTAGGACGAGACCCATCGAGAATCGAGATAAGATGCACCGGGCCGGATGCAGCTGATCAATTACCATATCAAGTGTGATTTGGGTGGGGTTAAGATTAAAATTAATTAAAGTTTTAGATCCACTTCTCACGCTTCTCACGTTAACTCAACTTCTTATATAATCTTTCATCTAGATTAGGTAAACACTAATTTACACAGGTGAATACGAAGCAAATTGGTAAGTGGGTTTAGATTTAGGGGGAAGCATCAAAAGACCTTTTGACTTTATTGTTAGTGCAATACATAATCTAGGCAAAAGAGCGTGTGAGAAATCGAGTTAACGTGAGAAGCATGAAAAGTAGATGTAAAATCTTGGTCACTTTTTGTAGCACCCCCAAATTTGGAATGAACGACTAATTTAAAATTTTCAACAATACATCCACTGAAAGATAAGTCCCTTCCTATAAATTGATACTAGATAACCTCAAATAGTGTCCAAGTTGTTATGGTGGAGTGGTTAGTGCTTGGAGGGTACATAGTGCTCACCAAAGTTCGAATCCCACCATGCACAAACTAAGGACATTTGTCAATTCCTTTGTAGCTCAACGGTTGGTAACATCTTGAGGGGCAGTAGATGGTATCCCTATCTACTTGGGTTCGATTCGGAGGGGGAACAGGAGGCGACACCCAGTTCATGGGTCGACCTTCGGAATGGGCATGGGCGAGGCTATGGGCCTGTAACGGTTTACATGGTAGAGAGGATTAGTCGGGTGCCCGAATGGGTCCCGGATACCTTTTCGACTTCAGTCGGGACATGTGTGTGTGTGTCTATCTGTCGTCCAAAAGAAGAAGAAGATAACCTCAAATAGTAAAACTAAGTTTCACATCACTAAATAGTAAATTAAGTCTTATATAAAGTCTAGGTAAAGGTCCGATGTTACTAAAACTCCACCAATTGTCGTTATCTCCAAGGTGGGAAAGTGATGGACAGAGAGCTACATTTTTTTCGTGCATCTAAGTAGCACTCAACTCTTCTTCACATCGCTAGTACCCTTCCCAACTATGACCTAATGCACATACCAACAATAAAGAAAGGATAGACTTAACGCTTAGTGAGTTCAAGAGCTTTCATTATTTATATCAAACTGTAAACTCAAAGAGTGCTATTTAATCACGATTTACACAAGGGAATGTATTAAAATATGAATGTAACATTTTCTCCAAAAACCATCATTTTTGTGAAGAAATATAATCAACCAAAACACTCATTCGTCGTGTAACCATATCCAATACCCATCAAAAATGTAAGTAAGGTTTAACATCAAAAACCACAAATCATGGAATATTATCCATACTGAGAACATCATAAAAAACAAGGATAATACTTGGTACCCAAAACAACACCTTCGATGACGGGGGATACCTAATTGCTTTATGACATAACACAAAGGTAAGCTACAACACTATAAAAGTAAATCCACTAAAATACATTAACATAAAATAATCTTTGTTTATAAAACAAATCACTAAAAACATTCTTGAGATTCATTCGTTAAAATGTCTAAAAAACCAAATCTAGGCATTTTGAAAAATTCAAACCCAAATTTACCAAATATGCAAACTTCGTTGAATATTTAACAATGTTCGAAAAAGCTCGCCGCAACAGCCGCCATGGCGCGCCGTGGCTTAAGGCTTGTGTCTCGCGCCACGTTATGCCTAAGGCATGCCATAGAGTAATGTGCGGGTTTTTGAAACCTAATATTTGATTTAACTTGTTTTATTAATGTCTTATTTGATAGGTTTTATTATATAACTTAATTTAAATGGTTTATTATATTTGATTCATTGAGTAATAGTAGTAAAACGTATGTTTATGTGTATAATATTATATAGGATATAGAGATTTGCCGCCATAAGTCACGCCTTGGAAAACGCCATATCCTCGCCGTGGCTTCCAAGGCTTGAGGCTTGGCCTTGCCGCCACGCCACGCCTCACGTTATTTGGAACCTTGATATTTAACACAATGAATAAATATTAAGTAAAACACATTAATACTTCAAAATACACATTTTGGCATATAGTAGCTTTCACAAAGCAATTAGGACCCACCTTACTAGAGCTTGAGATCTACAAGATCTTCAAATCCTAACTCCAAATCTTGCCAAAAAAACTTCTCCATCACAAAGAACCCAAAACCTTAATACGCTACCTTTCACAAATACTCTAGAACCATTTACTAAGGTCCAAATCTCTTGATCTAGTCTTGAAGAGCTTCATAAACCAAGAATGTAACATCAAAAATCGCCTTTATTGGAGTTGTGGTGAAGAAGATACGAGGAAAAATAGAAATGGCTCAAAAATAGAATTTTTATGTAGTGGACCATGCCATTGTGCCATATGACACAATCATGGGGAACAATCGTGCCAGATGTGTTGGCATTATGTGCATAAGTTGACAAACCGTTTGATCGCACATCCAACGTTATAAGTCACTTGAGGGTCACACCTGTGAGGACCTATAATTCGGATAGTATAATAACCCCAGTTTGGAGAGTTTAGTTTTATAATAGTGAATTATAAAACTGTTGGGTGTTTTCTGTAAAAACCCCAAAGTAAAAGGTTTCTGATAATTAATTACAGTTATATATTTATTAGTTAAATAAATATATAAAAGGGTTAATTAATTGGTTTATAATTATCTAGTAATTATTATATGGAAATATAATAATAGTAATTATTCTTTCTTGGAGAGAAAGAAAGAATAAGATAATTATGGAAATTATTCTTTCTTAGAGAAAAAGAAAGAATAAAGGCTATCTGATACATGGAAGGTTTTCCATATAAATAGATATGCCAGGTTATCAGATTCAACTAATTCTATCAATTAATTCTGAAAGAAACCTCTCTCCTCTCTCTCTCTTTTCGTCGATCTCACCAAGTAAGAAACCAGATCCGGTTTCGGTTTTTGATTGATCGTGTTCTTCGCGTACCGTTTGTTCGTGAAGTGTTCCGGGGTTAGATCCAGCTAGAGGGAATTCCGTTTGGTCGTTTACGGGTGGATCTATCTCAAGCAATCCAGGTAATAACCCTAAACCTACATATTAACTGTCATAAGATAAACAAATATGATCTGTGATATTTTCGGGATTTTAATCATTATTGCTTCCGCTTAATCAAATCAGTTAGGTTTGATTGTTAAACCTGTTTGGAACAGTTTGTTTTCATGTGGTTTAGTCGTGTATCTTAATCCAGTTAGGTTTGAGATCACAGTTATTCTCGTGTCAGTTTGATACGAGGATCTCACAAAATCCCAACAGTGGTATCAGAGCCACAGGTTTAATTGTTTATTTTATTTATTTGTTATTAGATCCGTTGAAATTGTTTCTTGTGAATAAAGTTTGGATTTAATCTTTATCAGTTTGGTAAAGATTTAATCAATTTTGATAATTATCAGTTTTGAATAAAACATGATCTTTATCAGTTTGGTAAAGATTTGATTTTATTTGGTTTAATCTTTATCAGTTTGGTAAAGATTTTGGGTAATTATCAGTTTTTAATAAAAACTAAAACTTTATCAGTTAGGTAAAGGTTTAATCTTTATCAGTTAGATAAAGGTTTAATCTTTATCAGTTGTGTAAAAATTTATTTTTTTATCAGTTTTTGTTTATCGTTTATCTAATTAAAACTAAAAACACGAAATCACACACGGTAACGAGATCGGTGGCGGAACGGTGGAAAACCGCAACCATCCCACCGATCGCCAGTTAAACCACCACGGCGGCGGCTCGGCGGCAGTGACCGACCGGACCGCCAGGCGGCGGCCAAACCGCACTCTAGCGGTGGCCGGACCCACACCACACCACGCCGTGGCCCAACCACCAGTTTGGTGGTGGCCGTGAGCGGCAGTGATGGCTCCGCAGAAATCAATCGACCACCGCAAGCCACGAATCGGCAGCGGTGGTGCATCGGTGGTGCATCGGTGGTGGTGGCGGCGGTTGTGGCCGTCGTCGCCGAACGAACCACGAACCACCAAGCCGTCCGCCGCGGTGGCTGTTTTGTTTCACAATCGCAAGCCACACCACCGTGTGGCAGTGGCGGCGCGTACACCGCGGACCACCCGCCAGGCCGCCGGCTGCCTCACGGACACGCCAAGGCGGCGGCGGTGGTCGGTTTTATGAATCGCCAAGCCACCAAGAATGGTGGTGGCAGCGATCGCTGTTGATCGACGGGAACGGCGGCGGCGGCGACTGTCGTCGTCGTCGCTGGTCGAGCCTAAACCACCAAATGGTGGTATCGCTGCTGTCGCCAGACGGTGGCATCGTAGCGGCGGTGGCGCTTTGGCGTCATCGTCGCCGGACGTGGAAATCGGCCAAGGCCGATCGAATTGCCGAATGTCACCGGCGATGGTGGCGTGGCTGCTACTGTCGTCGGAAGGCGATGGCGGCGGCGGTTGGTGACTTGTTTCAATAGCCGCCGGCCACTTGGTGACAACGGTGGCGGTGTTTGTTTTGCAACCGTCGTCGCGGGCGCGTGGTGTTGCGATGATCGCGATGGTGGTAGCGACCGTTTGTTGTTACCATCATCAAACGCGGTGATTACGTCATCGACAACGAGATGTCGATCGAACGCGAGATCGTGTTTTTTGGGTTTTTCGTTTTATTGGGCCTAACTCATACAAGGCCCAAGACCCAGAAATTTGGACCCAGTGTAAGGACCAAAGGGTTTAATGGTTTTAGGCTTTTATCCAAATTAATTTTATTTAGATAATTTTATCTTATAAAATTGATTTAAGATTTTATTAAACATGCGTTTATCAAACCAGTTATTTGACTCAGTTTTGGTCAAATGGGCCAGGTGTCATGTTTGATCAGTTGGTCGAACCACGACACAGTTTTTAGGCCAGTGCTTATAATTTCGAACAGTTGGTTCGGAATGTCCGGTTTGATATGTTTTGGATAAAAGCAAATATTTTAGAAAATTGGTTTTATATATAAGATTTATAGTTTACAAATCTTAGGTGATTTTATAAAACCGATTTCAGATTAAAATATTAGTTTTCGGTTTGTAAAACAGTTTGTTTTACAAATCAGTTAAAACCATGTTTTACGATAAACCAAACGAGATAATCTTTAACGGATCTAGGATTGTTCTCTGCTTGCTTAAATGCTTTATATGATTGCATGAATTATACCTGTTGTGTATATTGGTTGTATCTATTACAGTAATTGCCGACCTAGTACATTAAGGCCTGTATGCTATAAACGTGAATGACCTTAGGATAGTTTTTCAATATTTTCTTTTCCCGGAGTTCCATCAGACATGCCAAGGCCAGTGGGAGCTACGAGAGAAAATTTATAATAGGTCATTTAATTGGCTAATCTGTAATTAGATGTTTTAAATGCGTAGTTGTTAATCTTTAACTGCGTAGATGTGTTTAACTGCCTGCTCATGATTGGTTGATAATTATTGCATGTTTATTTTATCAAACGTTTTAAAATTTAGAGAGAGTTTTAAAACTTTACAATCATGAAATCTGTTAGGTTTTAAAAATTAAAATTGCCAGTTTTCCAAACCTTTTAAACGGTAAATTTTATTTTAAAACCTTATGTTTATAAGATTGTTTTTCTTATAAAGGCATGTTGACAAAACAGTTAGTTTTGGTCAGCAAGAAGGCTTTCAAAAACAGTTAGTTTTTGGTTAGCAGTCATGCTATTAAAACAGTTAGTTTTAATTAGCAGGTGCTTTTAAAACAGTTAGTTTTAAATAGCGTGTATGTTTAATAACAGTTAGTTTTAAACATTGGTTGCCTTTTAAAACAGTCAGTTTTAAAATTGCAAAGTTTTCTAAAAATACTGGAAAATAAAAGGTTTCTCAAAACTTAGTTAAAAACCCCGAAAATCATAGATCAGTAGTGCAACCCACTTGGGACACCTAACGGCGTAAGGTACGCGGGCGTTGGAAGTGAACAGGCCTTGGACGTCCGCGTTCAAACCCCAAGCTGAAAGGGGTGTGATAAGTACACCAGTCCCAAATGGTGTGATCTATTTTGGTTTTGTAACAATTCACCGTGTCGTATCGGGCCAAAATGCACTGAGGGACTAAAACATGTACGGTTTTATCCGATGTCCCGAAAAAGATCTAGGAGTCATGTCAGTTAGATGTGATTGGTATAAGTCCTTACCTACCGAAATAGTACGGGCCTGGTGTGACGTGAGCAAGCCGTACATCAGGACGTATGAAATAAGGATCCTAGCCCAATATTTATCATTTAAGGGTTTATTGATATTTGTTGGGAGTCTATTCACAGTTATTAAAGCCAAATGTTTTATATGTGTAGATGGCAAACACTGTAACCAACACCAATAACCTGTCTCTTCGCTCCATTCTTGAAAAGGACAAGCTCACTGGAGCTAACTTCCTCGACTGGGAGCGCAATCTGATGATTGTGCTCAGGCACGAGAGGAAGTGGTACGTCCTTGAAGAGCCTCTAGGTGAGGCCCCTCCAGCAAATGCTACTGCCAATGTAAGAAATGCTTATAGAAAGCATTCTGATGATTTGCTGGATGTTGGCTGTCTCATGCTTGCGACTATGAGCCCAGATCTGCAAACAGGGCTCATGAACACCAATGCCTATGACATGATCCGCCAGTTGAGGGACATGTTTCAGACGCAAGCACGCACAGAGCGTTATGATGCCACTCGGGCACTGAACGCGTGCAAGATGGCCAAGGGGACCTCGGTCAGTGATCACGTCATGAAAATGAAGAAGCATATTGATCACCTAGAGAGGCTTGGTCACCCAGTTCCGTTGCAGTTAGCAACGGATACGATACTCAACTCATTGACTGAGGATTATAAGCAGTTTGTAATTAACTATAATATGAATAACATGGAAAAGACAATTGCAGAGTTGCATTCCATGTTGAAAACTGCTGAGTTGAGTATGGGGACCGGGACCAAGACCAAGGATGTGCTCATGGTCGGAGATGGTAGAGCGAAGAGAAAGCGTGGGCATGGAAACACTAATAAGGGCAAAAGCCACCCTCAGGCTAGCCAGAGTGTGACCAAGGTTGAGAATGATGACAAACGCAAGGGCAAGGGCAAGAAAGTGAAGCCTAACAATGCCAAGACCGAGAATGGGTGTTTTATATGCCATGAACTTGGTCATTGGAGGCGAAACTGTCCAAAGCGTCACAAAGAAGGCAATAACGCCTCAGGTATTTGTGATTGCTTTAGTTTATCACTTTCACTTGTTAGTTTACAAGTATGTTGACACCTAGTGCAAATATTCTAATTGCAGGTGGTCAGAAGTGAGGAGCCCAAGATTGCGAGGATCTACGTGCTAGTTTATCATTAGATATTTATCAAGACAAGACAATTTTAAATTTATGTTTGTGGTTTTAAAACAATTTTGAATGGTTGTGATCTTTTGGATATTTATGGTTTATTAAAATTGTTTTTAAACTTATTGTCTTGATTTAATATCTTGTGCATGATGATGTTGTTGAATCTGTTTAAAGTCGAGATTGACTTGATTCAAATAAGTAGATCCTAGATGTCATGTATTACACTAACAGAATTACTTCAATGTTTTAATTAATTGATTTGAAGTAATAGTTATATGAAAACTATCAAAAACACACGAAGTACTATTATTTTAGGAATGTGTTTTTAAGAATAAAACATACATGAGTAAAAGGATTATAAAATATTACTCACATGTTTTAGAGAGAATTTAGGATGTTGTCTCAGATAACGTTGACAACATCAGTATTTATAAAACTAGGAAATTCCAAGTCTTGGAATTGGGATTTGATAAAATCCAGTTAAGTTTTGTAAATGTTAAATTCTAGTATTACTTGAAATAGAATTGACTAGGAAGTCAAGTTTTGACTAAAGTCAATAGTTAATTTTAAGTAATGGTCAGTTTTCATATAGGTTAGTGGGAGCCCAGTTTATTCTATATCCAGTTCCGTGATAAAGAATAAAAGATATATATAAGTATATATGTCTGTATGTGCTAATTATTGATTCAATATATCTCGGAATTATAATCCAGTTAGGATATAAATTCATAAGATATAAGATCTACCTTTTAGTTAAAAAGGATAGATAAATAGTTTCAAACTTTGAGACAGTATAAAGTCATAATTGACTTTAATCAATAATTAAAGTGTGTTGGAATGAACTAAAGATATTAAATATCTTTTGACTCCAAAGTGTTATAAAACACTAGAGTAAATTTCCTGGGTTTACCAGACTTGGTAAATGGAAATTTAGTTAGATTTCAGGTCGAAATCATGTATCTACACAGCAACTAAGGGAAGTTGCAGTTTGATGTTTCATATTCAAGGAAACCAGGAGTTTTTCCAGTATCTCCAGGTTCAAGAAATATGGTGAAAGTCTAATTTTGTTTTAAGGGTGTTTGCAAGAACAAAATTAGCATAGTCAAGTGGAAAGTATCAGATGATACTAAACTTGTACTATTTTGGTTATTTCTTTGATTAGTATGGTAAACGCTAATCAAAGGGTTTAAACTGAAGAAGGGTGATACTTCGTTTAAATCAGTATTTAGTATTCGTTGAGTAGACACCATAAAAGTAGCTTAGAAATGCTATTAATTTCGTTCTTATTACAGAGTGGAATATGGAGGACTAAACGAAATTAGTTTCTTTGTCTCTTTTACACTTAGCATGTTTTGATCCGGGAATAAAAACTAGTTTCAGTTTTTATTTGAAATTATCCGTGACAACTTATCAAGGTGGGAACCTTGGTAGGGCTATAAAGTCATCGTGGAGTTTTTGGGTGGTTATGATCAGTCGTTGAATAACAGCTACAAGTGATGTAGACCAAAAACTACACGGATATTCGATAGAGCAGCGAATATCGGATGTGATCCGCCGGTTGAGATTACTCCATGGATTTAGTCATGAGTAAGACTCCCAGAGGTTGTCCTTAGCACCTGAGGTATTTGGTTTGGCATTACGAGGACTGTTGGATACTTAGTACGTTCTAACATCACGCCGTAACAGGGTGGTCATACGGGGCGTAACTAGATTCAGCGGAAGCCGTGGTGTCAAATGCAGATATGCAAGATGGGATTTGCACCTCTTCTTCGAAGAGAGATATTTCCTGGGCCCCTTGACTGACTGAAAAGACTGATGAAGTGCATGGCCATGCCCAAACGAACTGATTTGTTCTTTGTCGTTTACCAATCAGTAGAGGTCGGATAGTCAAGAAACATAATCTTTGAGTATTCAGAGTTGACTGTATCCATGCTCATACTCAAAAATTGAAATATCGTGATGCAAAAGGAAAAGCCTAGTTTATACCCGATTTGTGGACAGTTTGTTCATAAATGTTGTTTCCTTTTAGGAACGTTTTATCACCTACCTGGGTATAAGGGTGCTTATAACCTGGTTAGCCTAAGTGCCTGTCTAGGGGCCTCCTTAGGTCCGTGTCATCAATCTGGTATTGCCAACTTGCACAAGTGGGAGTCTGTTGGCATTATGTGCATAAGTTGACAAACCGTTTGATCGCACATCCAACGTTATAAGTCACTTGAGGGTCACACCTGTGAGGACCTATAATTCGGATAGTATAATAACCCCAGTTTGGAGAGTTTAGTTTTATAATAGTGAATTATAAAACTGTTGGGTGTTTTCTGTAAAAACCCCAAAGTAAAAGGTTTCTGATAATTAATTACAGTTATATATTTATTAGTTAAATAAATATATAAAAGGGTTAATTAATTGGTTTATAATTATCTAGTAATTATTATATGGAAATATAATAATAGTAATTATTCTTTCTTGGAGAGAAAGAAAGAATAAGATAATTATGGAAATTATTCTTTCTTAGAGAAAAAGAAAGAATAAAGGCTATCTGATACATGGAAGGTTTTCCATATAAATAGATATGCCAGGTTATCAGATTCAACTAATTCTATCAATTAATTCTGAAAGAAACCTCTCTCCTCTCTCTCTCTTTTCGTCGATCTCACCAAGTAAGAAACCAGATCCGGTTTCGGTTTTTGATTGATCGTGTTCTTCGCGTACCGTTTGTTCGTGAAGTGTTCCGGGGTTAGATCCAGCTAGAGGGAATTCCGTTTGGTCGTTTACGGGTGGATCTATCTCAAGCAATCCAGGTAATAACCCTAAACCTACATATTAACTGTCATAAGATAAACAAATATGATCTGTGATATTTTCGGGATTTTAATCATTATTGCTTCCGCTTAATCAAATCAGTTAGGTTTGATTGTTAAACCTGTTTGGAACAGTTTGTTTTCATGTGGTTTAGTCGTGTATCTTAATCCAGTTAGGTTTGAGATCACAGTTATTCTCGTGTCAGTTTGATACGAGGATCTCACAAAATCCCAACAAGATGTACCAATACCAAATTCCTTTGGGCACTATCTGTCTATCTCCCATAATGTACAGACCGTTCCTCGATCGTTTTCCGCGTTGTTTCTCGACAGTTTTTCCGGTCGTTCACTAAACGTTTTATCGGTCCTTCCTCGAAATTTATTTTGTAGATAACAACAAAATTACGAGTGTTACACTTTTAATCTCAAACCCACCCTGAATCGTGTTTGATAAGTGGATTGATCCTGTACATCTCATCCTATTGTGCATCCAATGGTTGATAACCACTTCTCTTGTTTCTTACATCAATTCAACCTATCACCAGAACCCAACCCACCTAATCTATAAACTAAACTGTTTAATAAGTAATTTTTTTATAAAATTCCAGGGGCCCCTATGCGACTACTCCACCGCTATCCCCTCAGAGCCCGCCCATATCAATTTAAAATGGATGGATCTTTTAAATGACTATTTTTTCCCACTCTATCGATAGTAGATACCGTACGACCTCCCCGTTATACTTAAAATCCCTTTTCCTTAACCACGAATCTTTTAAGGTAAGTGTTTTTTTATTTATAGACAAAGTCAATGAACAATTTCTACACAATAATACCAATCAATGTTTTGCTTTAATTAACATCTTAAAATTTAAACTTAAATAGTCAATATTTTATTGTCAAACCGAAATTTGAGTTTCTACTTAATGTATTTTGTTATTCTGTATGTAGTGGCGCATTCAATGTATTGTTTTGGGGCGCGGATAGGCCCCCCATTAAAAAATATGAAATTTTCAAAATTTTATTTTTAGGCTGAAAATAAACTTTATAAATAATTTGGAATTTGGATGCAAGAGTGATCTTTTGTGGGACCGTCCATACAAATGTTTACGTGTAAGCATTTAGGGGTAAAAATTAATATTACAACATATTTTGCAGGGTAAGATTTTAGTTAATCAAAACGCTATCAACAATTTACCTAGTCTTCGCCTTTAGTTACACGATAAAAGTCTTCACCCTCATTTAGAGGGTAACATTCTCCATCCTTCATCCTTGTCAATGTTATTATCGGTTAAGATTTTTAGTCAACAAATATTTATCAGACAAACATTTAATAAAGCAGAAAAAGCTGATTTTATTTGGTATAATTTAAGTTCTAATATAATTTATCAAAGGATATGTTAAAAGAAAGTCAACGAACAATTTCTAGACAATAATACCAATCAATATTATAATGTGTAAATCTTTTTTTCCGTTAATTATCATCTTAATTTTTAATTGAAATGGTCAATATTGTGCTATCAAACCGAAATATGAGTTTATGTGCTTGATGTAGTAGCTTCAATTTTTTAACTGGTGAGAAGCTTTTATTATTATTATTATTATTATTTTCATCTTTGTTGATTTAAAATCAACTATAAAGATAAGATCAAAATTACTAATAACAATAAAGTATGTTTAGACAAAGCATGACGAAAAACCAACTATGTAATTCAGAGTAGACTCCTCATTGTTTTAACACTGTTTTTTGAAGAATTAGTTGATCACTTGGGTAAAAGATTAATCACAGAAACCTCAAATCAGACTCACATAAAATCTGCTTCCAAAAACACCAATGTGAGAGGTATTTCCTTGGTTCACTTAGCGACTGAGCTAGGGAATTAAGGGGATTTCCTTGCCAACTAAGCTACATGCTAGAGGCAAAATTAGCTTGTTATTATGTTATTTGGAATAGATTTGACATCTTTATGTGTTTTCTTGTTTTATTTATTTTCTTCTTTTTGCATGCTTATGGGTTTTCTAAAATTTGTTTTGCTTGATAGGGACTTAATATATGTAGTAGACTTAAGTTGAAAACGATGTTCAATTGAAGCTTGAATTACTCCATGATCTATGTTTAAATAGATCTGATGGCCGATAATGATACATGCTTCATGCTTTTTTTTGTCTTGAAAGCTATCAACTTTTAGTTTTTTCACAACAAAAATTGCCCAAAATTTGGTTCTATGTTCAATTTATGCACTTGTAATTAACCCTTTTGTTTTCATCAACATTTATTTGCTAACAACGAATAAACAATTAAAAAATAGAAGTGCAAACATTAAATACTATAAAATTTTTAACCTAAAAATGCTTCAACTTTTGATTCGTCTTCAATTACACTATTGAGTGTTTTGACATTGAATTACTTGAGGATTTTCTTATATGGTTTTCGTAATTTTGGCAGAAAAAGAAGAAAAGCGATATGAGGAAGGACAGAAACGAAAAAAAGATAGACAAGGAAAAAAACACATATCTTAAGGAGGGTGTTTTTTGTAATATGAGAAAGTGAAACATATTTTCAAAATAATTGGAGAATGAAACATATTTTAGATATATGAAGGTACATTTACAAGAAAAAAAAAACTCAAAATTGTCGCAAGGACTATTATTTATGTATGTTTTCAAAGATGAAACCAGATGCAATCGTTTCACTCATATTATAAAAAAATAGGTTAAATTTAGTTACATCTTATGTTTAATTGGTAACACGAATAAAATAAAATAAAATAGCTAAAAGAAAAACAAGTGAGAAGCTAATGAAGAAAAAACCATTGTTCAAATCAAACACATAATTTCAGTAAATCTCATTTAAAAGTAGGATATAAGAAAGATATATTATATAACACCCATGAACTGTTTAAATTAGTTTTTTAATTAAGATTGTCGTTCTAATAATACATAAATAATGCCTTGAGTGTCCATGCTACCGGGAAATGGGTAATTTCTTTTTTTGTGTAGTGTATATTTTTATAGTTGCTTAATGACGTAACCATATTTTTCTTCATATAAAAAAAAACATTTCCATTTGATGATATCATGAGCATGTTTCGTTAAGTGAAACCATAGGTCTAATCGGTAACCAGAACTCTTTAAAAAGATGAATTTCAATTGATATCACTTTATGCCAATATTTAGAGTAAAACTTGTATTTGTTCCTATGTTAGTTAATGTATAGACTTTATGATGAATTCATATTTTTTAAAGGGTGTTAAAGGCTATGCCAAGACTAATACTAGCAAATTGTGATCGTAAGAAATCAGATCTAAAAAATTTAGTGTTCATAATTGTTGCATACATCTGAAATTAAACTATAAATAGATGAGATATTCCACCACATTTCTGGATTACATCAACCACTAATCCACTACGTTGCAACCCTTGTAGTTAAGATTAGTCCATATTTATATGCTTGTTTATTTGATTATATTTAGGGCTGACCCACTAGGATCAATTGCTTACATTGATTTCAACACAATAATATGTAACTTTTTGGCTAACATTGTAGGCTATATTTGGCCCTAACTCTATAGATGTTAGGGTTAAATTTGGAATTAACTCTTCAATGTAAATTGATTTATTTTTGGGTCACAAAGTAGATACTTTGTTGCATCAAAACCAGAACACGAACAACCGGTTCTTGCATTATAACATTTATACTTAATTTTAGGGGTTATTGTTTTAAAAAATATATATTAAAATCTTTTTTTTTTAATTGACGGAGTTAAAATTAGCTGTTAGCTTTGTACTTGGGAACGTTAGAGCGGGATAGGTAACCCTAGCGTTCCGCAATTGCCTCCCTTTCCACCACCATAATTCTTCTAAATTCACCTGAGGAAAAGTCTCATGCAAGGCTCGAACTTGAGACCTACAAGGGTAAAACCCCCAAGGTTTCTCTTGGTGGCCAACTGAGCTAGCCCAGTTGGTTATATTAAAACCTTTTAAGTCTGAAAATTAAGAGTTTTATAGACTTTAAGACGGTTTGTTTTATTTTTAAGAAAAGATCGGAAATATTCTTAGCATTCTTTGAAATTTTAAAAGATGCAACATCCACCTCTTATTTTTTAGATGTCAAATCAAACATTCACATATTTATTTGATCCGAAATGCCAAAAACCAGTTCCTACAATATTTGAAAGTTAATTTTAATTTCATTTTAGATACGATATCTACTTTGTGACACATTTTAAGTTAATCCAACTTTAATTAAATTAATACGACATGCTCCTTAACATACTGTTTCGTGTATTTTGCCACGAATGACGAAAACGTAATTGAAACAAATTCAACAATAAATGCAATGGTATGATACATCTTTTTATTTGGTCCCCGGATTTTGTTGGTTATTTGTAAATATATGTTGATGATAATTTATTTTATTAAAAGACTAGCTGTCATAAAATAAATTCGATTTTTGAAATAAAAATCGTAACAACAACTATCAATATTTTATAAGTTTAATATCTAAATTAGTCGTATGATAACAAAAATCATCGTTATCAAAAGCTGTCACTTTAAACACATATATCACAAAAATAGTGTTGGTTTGAAAATTATAGCACACTGAAACTAATTATATTTTATAAAAATGTTGGCAGAAAAATGCGTCATATATAAAAAAAATAATAATTACAAAATATTTTATAAAAATTAATTGCAAAGGAGATGACATCGGAAACAGTTGTTATCTAAACCAAAAATATAATATCTTCTTACCAAATTAACTAATGGACATTAACTAACAATGCGTCTGACAAACTAACTGATAAGATAGCTTATAACAGATAAGATAGCTGGTGACTGGTAAGGTAGCTGATGCCTGATAAGGTAGCTGATGAATAAGTTGCGTTTGGCAAAAACTAGCTGTTAAGATAGCTTAATGACTGTAAAATGACAAAAAAAGA
This sequence comes from Centaurea solstitialis, assembly GCA_030169165.1. Classification (NCBI taxonomy): domain Eukaryota; kingdom Viridiplantae; phylum Streptophyta; class Magnoliopsida; order Asterales; family Asteraceae; genus Centaurea; species Centaurea solstitialis. The sequence goes on from CM058041.1 coordinate 69,065,809, forward strand.
CATGTTTAAAATTAATAGTATAAAACTTAGTAAAGGTATATTTGGAATAAAAAAATAAAAGTCCCATAAGTCGCCAAAAGATTAGTGAGAGTAGCTTTTCAAAAAACTAACTTAAAAGTTAGCTTATGGTCATCCAAACATGTAATTGACTTATAAGGTGACTTATAAGCTAACTTATTTTTACCAAACAATGCCTAAGAGTTTATATTTAAGGTAAAATATGATTTAACCCCTAAACTTTATGCTTAAAAATGGTTTAACCTTTAAAATTTTTTAATAAATGTTTTAATCCCTAAACTTATTATAATAAATGTTTTGATTCTTAAACTTGTTATAATTCATTGTTTTAGCCACTTGACTTGCTATAACAGATTACTACACTTTTAAAAATCACTTTAGTCCCTGAACTTATTGATAGAATATGATTTAAGCCATAAACTTTTTATTTTAAAATGGTTTAACCCCTAAACTTTTTGATGAACAATCTAATCCTTAAACTTTTTATAGTATACTATTTGATTAAACATCTAAACTTGTTTAACCTAATTATTTTTTGATCTCTAATGAATGTTTAACCTAGTTTGAAGTACTTCCAAAACACATGATCTTACGAACAGGTAGTTGGAGCCCTATGGTACTTGCTTGCGATAGATAGCCAAGTAATATGCTGGAATATTGCATTTGAAAGGCACAATCGCAACTCAAGGTATCTACGTTGTGAATAACACCGTGTGGGAGATTTTAGTTTTCTCAACACATCGTGCCCTTTTCTTGAAAGTAATGAAATCAAAGATTCAAAAAACTTTGATTTCAGCCTCTTTCTTGATGGTCTTCAAAAGCATACCTTAGAAACAAGAGATCTGATAAAAAATAGTTCTACACTGAATGCTGGGGTTTGGTGAGTCTAAGGTTAGTACATCATCGCTTGATATCCTATTACACTCTCTAGTTTGTCGTGCTTAATATATTGATTCATAAACCAGCTCTTTTTGTAAATTCTTGTTCAAGAAAAATTACACGAGCTAGTAATTTAACAACACTTTGATTTATAAACAAGCTCCTTCGAAAGCAAAACCAATATTGTTATGGCTAATAAGTAGATCTAGCTTCATCCTTGAAATCAACACTGTCTGTTCTATATATCGTTAAGCTAAAAAATGTTTTCGTTACTGATCCAGTTCTCTTGGTCAAGGCGTCAAAGTAAGCACTTACTATGGGGACTTCTTGTTTGGTTAACCTATTACGGCCACCGGGTTGCTTCTACTTGGGCTGTTTATGGGCAACATGCAGGTTTGTGTACTAACTTGTTTCATTCAAAGTTTTCATTGCTTTGCGGTTTCTCTTTTTCTTCTAAGCCAACTGCCTCATATATGAGCTCAGAGAAAAAGGGGATTGTTTTGAAAAATCTGGCGTGCGCTTTTGTATATATAATTCTATATATATGTTTGTATGTATGGTGTGTATAATTATATATATAATCTTATGCTTTTGTGTTTCTTCTATATATATATATATATTGCATTAGTATTAGGTTCAAATGAGAAGTGATAAGGAAATGACATATTTTCAGAAATCCGCCGGAAATATATTTCTTTTTCAAAAATAGAAATATTTCCGGAGGAGTATAATTAATTAAAGTAGTTAATTAAAATCCGCCGGAAATCTGCCGGAAAATGTTAATTAATTAAATACTTCAATTAATTAGTTAGTTAATTAATTAATTAAAATCCGTCGGAAAAAATAATATTGAATTATTAAATTTAAAAAAATAATTAGAATACGTGCTCGCTAGCCATGTAAGAAATAGTTTATTTATTACTGAATCATTGATACATGCATGTGCATTGTTATGCCATTAATTCTAACAAAAACTTTTACGAACAGGTAGTTGGAGCCCTATGGTACTTGCTTGCGATAGATAGCCAAGTAATATGCTGGAATATTGCATTTGAAAGGCACAATCGCAACTCAAGGTATCTACGTTGTGAAGAACACCGTGTGGGAGATTTTAGTTTTCTCAACACATTGTGCCCTTTTCTTGAAAGTAATGGAATCAAAGATTCAAAAAACTTTGATTTCAGCCTCTTTCTTGATGGTCTTCAAAAGCATACCTTAGAAACAAGAGGTCTGATCAAAAAATAGTTCTACACTGAATGCTGGGGTTTGGTGAGTCTAAGGTTAGTACATCATCACTTGATATCCTCTTATACTCTCTAGTTTGTCGTGCTTAATATATTGATTCATAAACCAGCTCTTTTTGTAAATTCTTGTTTAAGAAAAATTACATGAGCTAGTAATTTAACAATACTTTGATTTATAAACAAGCTCTTTCGAAAGCAAAATGATAACACCAAAATTATACATGTTTTGCTTGAGCTTAATTGTATGACTTTACCCCATTTGTCACCCGTTTATGATCATTTCACTCACCAAATGAGCTTGTTATTGCTTATGTAGGATTTGGAGGCCGTGGAACGGAAAAGTACGAAAAAAGGCGAGTAAACGTGAAAAATGCACAAGTTCAATACAGTAGCAATCTGGCTCCGCGAAATTCCAGATCTGGCGCCGCCAGATTCGACAAAGATGAAGACCAGAGTTGACCTAAGTGTTTGGCGCCGCCAAACCAGCAGTCTGGCGATCGCCAGATGGCCCCTGGACGTTTTCTTTTAAATACCAGCCTCCTCCTTCAGTTCAGAACACGTTTTTATATGCAATACAGATACGTTTTACACGACACGAAGCAGAGACGATAGAAGTCAGAGTGGTGCCGATACGCCGCGGGGTTCGATCTTTGATCATCCGTCGTTGTATTGTCGGTATCATGTCTATTATTATGTTTTCTGTTTTCGTTATGATTAGTGAGTAGTCTTTTAATAGTGGTACTTGTCGTGGTCGATGAACCATTGTGGATGATGATTTGATACTTAATGTTTATTGGTTTGTTTTTGGTTGATTGAATGTGTGTTATGGTTCCGTTCTGATTCTTGTTGTTTGGTTATTTGAACTCATTGGTTGGGTGTATCTGTTTGACCAAAATAGATAGACTCCGATAGGATAATCAACCTACCTTATCCTACCCTTGGACTAAGAGAGTTGTGTTAAGTGGTTACTTGGACCGAGAGTGACCTGGAGGTAGAAAACCATACAATAGAATTAGGATCGGATTTCTGGTACTAGGTTGCCTGACAAACGACCTAAGTATTGGACTAGGAGGACCGAGACCTAGTTAAAGACCATAATCACTACATGTTAGGGTGTCCTAGACTGAAATTCCTACAATAACCAAAACAACCAAACCTTTGGCCTATTTAAATCATCCACTTGGGGATTCACTATACCATGATAAGTGCTACTGTTTTTCCTTCATATAGTTCTTAATTAATTTTTAATCGTTTTCTTAGTTCGTAGTTAATTTAGTTGTCTTTTTAGTATTAAAACCTTTTTCATAAACCCCCCCCAAAAGCTTTAGGTTAATTAAATTGATTTAGATTAATAATCTACGATAACTTGACCGTTCCCAGTGGTAGATACGATACCTGGACTTTCCTACACTATATTACTCACGATCAGGTACGCTTGCCTGTATATGTGGTAAGACAGTGGCTAGGCATTAGAGGTTAAAACTTGTTACGCTTTTTATGTATGATAATTACCGCATCAAGTTTTTGGCGCCGCTGCCGGGGAACGGTAGTTGTTAGATTTTAGTCTTAGTTAGTTTTGTTAATCGATCCTTGTGAGGGATTCTTTCCCTTGCAAGTTTTTCGCTTTCTAGTTAAATTAGTTATTTATATTTTTATTTTATCTCTTTGTTTCCCGCAAGTTGCCCGTAACCGTTTGTTGTGATTTCAGTCACGGCAGACTTGTTAGAGCCATTTGAGGAGCCGGAGAGAGAATTCAGAAAAAGAAATAAAAAGAAGTCAAACGCAAACACAAGTCAACCCGAAGGTGGAGAATGTGAAGCCGATGCTCATGATGACCGGAGAACCATCAAAGAATAAGTGGACGGACATCTACACAAAGAAGTATGTGGAGAGCGATAGCGGTAGTGAGCCCGATTATGCCACGGTTTATGACTCGGAGGGGTTCACCATTTCGTTCGAGCATCTAGGACTTAAAGGACCCGTTGCTTCAAGTGATGATGAGGAGGAAGATGGAAAGCATGGCGGATACGCGGAGTTCATGATACCAAAGAAAGAGGATAAAGGCAAAGAAAAAGTGAAGGAAAAAGCACCGGAGGATGACCTCATCTACATTGCACCTATCAAGCATGATCCAGGGAGTTACAACTTACCTATTTCTTGTCATAAATTTAAAGGTCTTGCTTTGGTAGATTCAGGTGCCGCACTTAACATGATGCCTGTTGGTTATTGCAGGAAAATGGGAGTTAAAAAGATCATTCCAACAGACTATCAATACCGAGGAGTAAACGGTTACATGACAAAGCCGTTAGGAATAGCGGAAGGAGTCCCAATTCGCATTGGCAACTTTGTTTACTATACGGACTTCGTCATAGCTAATCTTCCACAGAATACGGAGATCCCGATAATCCTCGGGAGATCTTTCTTGCACACCGCTCAAGTGAATACCGATATGCGAAACCAGGTGACGAGCTTGGGATATGGAGAAAATCGGATTTACTTTGATCCTAACGGAGAGCCAGTCAGACACCTCGATGAACCGTATGAAGATCCTTCTCTGGCCTACAAGAAGAACATGAACCGCCCGTTACTACCTCATGAACGTGAAAAGAAGACGGAGGATTATCCGAACCCAATACGCCGAAAGGAGCAAACAACCAATGGGTCGGGACCCTCCAAGAAGGAATTCAGGAAGAAGAGAGGCTCGTCATCCCGAGGTGCCAAGAAATGAGCCGAAAAAGGGGTCGAGCTCTAGACCCATCCAAAAACGAAGCGCTTCTCGGGAGGCAACCCGAGCATTGTCTTTCTTTTTGCATTTTTAGGTTTTTCGTTTGTGTTTTTGTTAATCTTTTTGTTTGATATTGCTTAGGTAACCATACGGAGGAGATAGACGCAAAAATCGAGCAAATCCGACCCGAGATAGAGTTTTTGAAAAGTTGGAAACAGAAGCAAACTCGCGATCGCCAGATTCCAAGTTTGGCGACGCGAAGTTGGTAAGTCATGGTAACAGGTAAAAATTTCGAATCTCGCGACGCGAGGAGGGCCGTTTCGCGACGCGAAGCTTAAGAAAATTAGGGTATATTTCAGAAACTTGTTGTTTCGCGACGCGAAACCCTGGGTTTGGCGACGCGAAGTCGGGACAGACGGGTTTTTAACCCTCTTTTCTCACTTTTTCAAAAGAACACAACCCTAATTTCACTTAGGCGCCGCGAAATCCTCTCACGTCCTTGCGAAATCCGACCTTCTTGAGCTTCAATTTCATCATTCGCCTTGAACAAGGTATGTTTCCTAACTTTAATTTCATGAGGATGGCTTGATTTGGGAGATTTGGATCTTGTTTTGGGCATCAATGGTGACTCCATGCTTACATGAATTTGACATTATTCTTGATACACCATTAATTGTTTGATGCTTGTGAATTGATGCATGCTATATGTTTTGGTTGAAATTTCATTCTAGCATGTTGTTTATTCATTTAATCTAGTGATTATGCTTTGATGATAAGTGTGGGGATTTTGACAACATAAAAATCCCCCATTCTTTCTTGTTTAGCTAGATTGGTTTGTAATTGAGGTTGGACTAAAAGTTCAAGTGTGGGGATGTTCCACATCCCTTTTGATTTGTGGTTTTTCGTATATGAATTTGATACTTGAACTTGTTAGTTGTGGAAGTTTTGTCTCGTTGAGTTTTTGATGTGAATAAACCTTGTCTTGCGTTTATTAATCGAAAGATTCTAAGACAATGTTATTTGGATTTTGTAGAGACAAAGGACCCGATCATCAACTTCCACCGCAACCAATTTCCGTGCACCGGATGGGAGTCACGTGTTCACCTATTTCATGAATGACACAACGTTGAACGCCCCGAAACGGGAGGAGTACCGGGATACCGTTAACCGACTTCTTGCCCGTCAAGTGCTAATTCCGAGGAGAGTCGACTGGGACCTTCTTCGATCGATGAGTGTCGAAAACAACATCAAGGCGATACTCGAAAAGTATGCTTACGACGAGGATAACACCGACTATTATATTTGCCATGCATGGGAGCGAGTCTTTGACATTTCTGAGACCCTCTATCGCGAGCTTATTGTTGAGTTCGTGGCCACGTTCCGTTTCGACGCAATCAAGGCCCTTGAGGAGTTTCATCAATCATGCATGACGTTCCGACTTGGTGGAGTTTGGAGATCGCTATCTTTGGTCGAGTTTGCCGTTGCTTTGGGGATATATACCCAAGAGGAGGTTGATGCTCCCGGATTCGTGGAGTACATGTGGGCGACTTCAAAAAGGCCGGATGGTTTTTATCCTCAAATGGCTTGGGCGGTTCTAGGTGAAGGTGACTATGGTGGTAATCTAATGGTGAAAGGTTTTCTTGCTTCTTCAGATCGACTTCTGCACCGTATGCTTATTCAAGTGGTGAATGCTCGTTCTTCGAGTGAGGAAAAAGTTTCGGTTTATGATCTACGGCTTCTTGAGCAGCTCACCACGGATGACAAATATCCGAATGCTCCGTATCTCATCGCCGTTCAACTTGCCAAAGGAAGTGGTTATCGAGAGGGTAGTCGAATAGTTGGTGGCCAGTACGTGACACTCTTGGCCAAGCACTTCGGTGTCCTTACCGAAGGTGCCATTGCCTCGATGACGAACCTTGGGGAGATGAGATTGATTGAGATGGACCAACTCCGTGGCATGGGGGTAGCAAGGGTTGAGCATATGGTCGGAAGGGACTATAACGCATGGATCCACAATCCTCAAGCTTATGGGACGAGGAGTCAACCGAGGAGTCAACCGAGAAGTCAAGCAAGAAGCACGCATGAGATTGGTGGAACGAGTGGGACGAGTGCGGGAGAGCAACCGGCGGAATGGACGGCATATTCGGGTTACCAAGACTTGAGTAACCGACTCTCGGAGATGTCGTTGTCTTATGGCCGTCATCATCAACATGTGGAGTACAACACTGTGGAGGCTCTTCACCAAGCCAATTGGCAAAGTGGAGTGATGAACCAGATGGCCTCTCATTTCGGTATTCAACCAAATACCGCGTACGCCCCATCACCTTTTTGGCCATACTCCGAGGATGCTCCGCCCGGTTACCCGACTTATGAGGATTGGCAAAACCAACCTCGTGGCCCTTATTGATCTCTCTCTTTTAATCTCTCATTCGATATGGTTGTCGTAAACAATTTTATTTTGCTTTGTTTGTGTTTGGTTTGTTTGGACAACTTTTTATTTTTGTTTGGTTTGTTTAGGATTCTAAGTACTCTATAATTGCTTTAGTTTGGTTTATTTTGTTTTGTTCGTTTTTACTTTTTCTTTTTTCTTTTTGGTAGTAGATACAGCGATCTATGATCTTTGATCGAGCACGATACTTGGAACACTCTCTCAGATCAGAACAGATTTCGTCACATAACCCGGGAAGTTTCTCTTTTTCCCAATTACTCCATAATTGTTTTGATTGTTGCATTGAGGACACTGCAAATTTTAAGTGTGGGGAGGGGGTTATGTAGACTTATCTGTTTAAATGGGTTCACTTTTTGCTTTGTGGATTGTCGTTTTTCAAATTTTTGAAAGCTTTGAGATTTGACCCCAATTTTTTTCGAAATCTGAGATTGTTTTTGAGACTGAGTTGCTTGCATAGGAGAACACTGAATAGGATTAGTTGAGTAAAAGGATGCATTGGAATACTGAATACCATGAGTGCCTCACCCAATTCCTTTGAGAGATTGAGCCTTAATTGTTATTTATTTCGTGAGGAATACCGACTTTGACCCAAGGTGGAACTTGTCATTTGAATGCTTGTCGAGACCACATAAGAGAAGTATTTATCATCATTGCACTGATAGAGGCCTTCGTTTCTAACCCTTGTAGCCTTCGTCAGATAACCTCATCATAAGGTTATTTGATTTGCCTAGCCTTTAATTGAAAAGTACTCATCATTAGTACTTCATCCCTTGTAACCATTTTGAGCCTTAACCTTTTCATTTCTTTACCCACTATACACTTTATCCTTTAGCCTAATTGTTTTATCTATCTTTTGGCCGTAACTTAAATTTGATTCTTGAGATGTTTTGATCCAGTTTTTCAAATCTGACAGTTTTTATGGGATTGAGATTTAAAAGAGCCCAAAAGCAACATAGTTGCTGCTCTGAAAAAAAAAGAGGAAAAGAAAAGAAAGAGAAAAATATTTGAGACTCAGAAAAGAATAGAAATATCAAAAGAGTCGAGAATATTGAAAAAGAAAGAAAAGAATGTGAGCTGAAAAGATTAAAAAAGAATTTGTGCCCCAAATAAGCCATAGGCTTAGGCCAATTCTAAAGAAGAAAAGAGGAGATGCTCATCCCAAAAGTTTCATTGTTCGAAAGTCAGATTGCTTCACTGTTTGGATCATTACTGATTGAGTTTTCAAGTTTTTGTTGCAAAACCCTTAGTCACTTATATATCCTTTATCCTACCCTTAACCCTTAGCCTAACATTACAACCCTAAAGTCCTCTTGACGGTTGACAACTTCTCAGTGGTGGAGATTAGATTTGGTGACAAGCTTATGCATGCGGGAATTAGTCGAGTATTGGTGTGATCACTTTCATATACACTTTTACCCCCGAGAGATACACTTTATATGATTATTCATACTTTGTGAGGGTAAAAGGTTGATCTTGGTATCCGATTGCTTAATGAGTCTTGTTTGTGTGTTCGATTGTGTGAGTATTCTTTGTTCTCTTGGATGATATTGGGTAGAGATAATTTTGGAGTTATCTTTCTTATCTTTCAGTCTTTTGATTGAGGACAATCAAAGCTTAAGTGTGGCGATTTTGATAACAGCAAAATTATACATGTTTTGGTTGAGCTTAATTGTATGACTTTACCCCATTTCTCACCCGTTTATGATCATTTCACTCACCAAATGAGCTTGTTATTGCTTATGTAGGATTTGGAGGCCGTGGAACGGAAAAGTACGAAAAAGGCGAGAAAACGTGAAAAATGCACAAGTTCAATACAGTAGCAATCTGGCGTCCGCGAAATTCCAGATCTGGCGCCGCCAGATTCAACAAAGATGAAGACCAGAGTTGACCTAAGTGTTTGGCGCCGCCAAACCAGCAGTCTGGCGATCGCCAGATGGCCCTGGACGTTTTCTTTTAAATACCAGCCTCCTCCTTCAGTTCAGAACACGTTTTTATATGCAATACAGATACATTTTACACGACACGAAGCAGAGACGATAGAGTGGAAGTCAGAGTGGTGCCGATACGCCGCGGGGCTCGATCTTTGATCATCCGTCGTTGTATTGTCGGTATCATGTCTATTATTATGTTTTCTGTTTTCGTTATGATTAGTGAGTAGTCTTTTAATAGTGATACTTGTCGTGGTCGATGAACCATTGTGGATGATGATTTGATACTTAATGTTTATTGGTTTGTTTTTGGTTGATTGAATGTGTGTTATGGTTCCGTTCTGATTCTTGTTGTTTGGTTATTTGAACTCATTGGTTGGGTGTATCTGTTTGACCAAAATAGATAGACTCCGATAGGATAATCAACATACCTTAACCTACCCTTGGACTAAGAGAGTTGTGTTAAGTGGTTACTTGGACCGAGAGTGACCAGGAGGTAGAAAACCATACAATAGAATTAGGATCGGATTTCTGGTACTAGGTTGCCTGACAAACGACCTAAGTATTGGACTAGGAGGACCGAGACCTAGTTAAAGACCATAATCACTACATGTTAGGGTGTCCTAGACTTAAATTCCTACAATAACCAAAACAACCAAACCTTTGGCCTATTTAAATCATCCACTTGGGGATTCACTATACCATGATAAGTGCTACTGTTTTTCCTTCATATAGTTCTTAATTAATCTTTTTAATCGTTTTCGTAGTTCGTAGTTAATTTAGTTTTCTTTTTAGTATTAAAACCTTTTTCATAAAAACCCCCCCAAAAGCTTTAGGTTAATTAAACTGATTTAGATTAATAATCTACGATAACTTGACCGTTCCCAGTGGTAGATACGATACCTGGACTTTCCTACACTATATTACTCACGATCAGGTATGCTTGCCTGTATATGTGGTAAGACAGTGGCTAGGCATTAGAGGTTAAAACTTGTTACGCTTTTTATGTATGATAATTACCGCATCACAAAACCAATATTGTTATGGCTAATAAGTAGATCTAGCTTCATCCTTGAAATCAACACTGTCTGTTCTATATATCGGTAAGCTAAAAAATGTTTTCGTTACTGATCCAGTTCTCTTGGTCAAGGCGTCAAAGTAAGCACTTACTATGGGGACTTCTTGTTTGGTTAACCTATTACGGCCATCGGGTTGCTTCTACTTGGGCTGTTTATGGGCAACATGCAGGTTTGTGTACTAACCTGTTTCATTCAAAGTTTTCATTGCTTTGCGGTTTCTCTTTTTCTTCTAAGCCAACTGCCTCATATATGAGCTCAGAGAAAAAGGGGATTGTTTTGAAAAATCTGGCGTGCGTTTTTGTATATATAATTCTATATATATGTATGTATGTATGGTGTGTATAATTATATATATAATCTTATGTTTGTGTGTTTTCTTGTATATATATATATATTGCATTAGTATTAGGTTTAAATGAGAAGTGCTAAGGAAATGACATATTTCCGGAAATCCGTCGGATATATATATATATATATTTTTTCAAAAATAGAAATATTTCCGGCAGAGTATAATTAATTAAAGTAGTTAATTAAAATCCGCCGGAAATGCGCCGGAAAATGTTAATTAATTTAATACTTCAATTAATTAGTTAGTTAATTAATTAATTAAAATCCGCCGGAAATTCGCCGGAAAATGTTAATTAATAATATTGAATTATTAAATTTAAAAAAATAATTAGAATACGTGCTCGCTAGCCATGTAAGAAATAGTTTATTCATTACTGAATCACTGATAAATGCATGTGCATTGTTATGCCATTAATTCTAACTAAAACTTTTACGAACAGGTAGTTGGAGCCCTATGGTACTTGCTTGCGATAGATAGCCAAGTAATATGTTGGAATATTGCATTTGAAAGGCACAATCGCAACTCAAGGTATCTTCGTTGTGAAGAACACCGTGTGGGAGATTTTAGTTTTCTCAACACATCGTGCCCTTTTCTTGAAAGTAATGAAATCAAAGATTCAAAAAACTTTGATTTCAGCCTCTTTCTTGATGGTCTTCAAAAGCATACCTTAGAAACAAGAGATCTGATCAAAAAATAGTTCTACACTGAATGTTGGGGTTTGGTGAGTCTAAGGTTAGTACATCATTACTTGATATCCTATTATACTCTCTAGTTTGTCGTGCTTAATATATTGATTCGTAAACCAGCTCTTTTTGTAAATTCTTGTTTAAGAAAAATTACACGAGCTAGTAATTTAACAATACTTTGATTTATAAACAAGCTCTTTCGAAAGCAAAACCAATATTGTTATGGCTAATAAGTAGATCTAGCTTCATCCTTGAAATCAACACTGTCTGTTCTATAAATCGTTAAGCTAAAAAATGTTTTCATTACTGATCCAGTTCTCTTGGTCAAGGCGTCAAAGTAAGCACTTACTACGGGGACTTCTTGTTTGGTTAACCTATTACGGCCACCGGGCTGCTTCTACTTGGCCTCTTTATGGGCAACATGCAGGTTTGTGTACTAACTTGTTTCATTCAAAGTTTTCATTGCTTTGTGGTTTCTCTTTTCTTCTAAGCCAACTGCCTCATATATGAGCTCAGAGAAAAAGGGGATTGTTTTGAAAAATCTGGCGTGTGCTTTTGTATATATAATTCTATATATATGTATGTATGTATGGTGTGTATAATTATATATATATATATATATAATCTTATGTTTTTGTGATTCTTCTATATATATTGCATTATGTTAGAAATATTTGTTAGTTGTGCCAATTTGTAATTTCCTTAAAGTTACTTTCTTTTATTGTAAATTGTGGATGAAGCCCATTGTTTAGGGCCCATTCATTTAAAGCCTTTAAGTCCTTTTAGGCCTTTTAGGAATAGTATAAATAGTTGTCTTTACTTCATTTGTATTTGATTCATCACCCAATTTTTCTAATCATTTTGAGAATCATATTGTGTTCATACTTGGTGGTTATTTGGAACCTACAATTGGTATCAGAGCCTACCACTGCTCTTGATCCGTTGTGTGGTCGCCATACGCGTCTTGACACTCTACGCGTCTTGACATCCTACGCGTCGTCACTTCACCCTATGCGTCTAGTCATCCTACGCATCGTGTCACCTCACCCTACGCGTCTAGTTATTGAAGTCTTCATCACACCCGGATCATTCTTGTGGCTTAAGATCCATAATCAACATCACAATGAACACACATGACGCGCTTGCTATAGGGTCCGATACCCAACCATCGGTTCTCCATGTACATGTAGAGGAATCTGATGAAGAGATGAATGACATAAAGAAGGCCCTTGCGTTGATCACCAAGTCTATGTCCAAGAGAAATACAAGAAAACCTATGTCTTCTAACAACCATCAAAGAAGAGTAGAACAAGGTGGTAGAGGTGACTACAAGAAACTTGAGGAGAAAGTCAAGTCTGAAGACAAGGGAAATGAAGTAAAGAAAGAGAATGCTTGGCTTAGAATGTCAAGTGATGATGAGGAAGGAGGTCCCGTATGTATGCTTGACCAAGATGAGGCATGGGACCTAACAAGTGATGAAGGAAGAGAAGATCAACTGTGCCTGATAGCAAATCATGATGAGGAGGAAATGTACTCAGAAGATGAAGATCGTGATTACAACGACCTTGACTCTGACCATTCTGAGTCATCTTCTTCTGAGATACTTCCTGACCCTTACATTGAACTTGAAAATCAAGTAAAAGGCCTAGCACTTAAAGTTTCAGAGTATGATAAGAAAATTAAACAAGCAAACAACTTAACAACCATTGCTGAATCCAAACTAGCTAGTGAACATGCCTTAATCGTGAAATTCAACATTGAGTTAGCTCACTCCAAGGATACAATTAACATGCTCACTCTTGCAAATAAAACTCTTGAAGATAAAGTAACATGCATGAATGATAGTATCACTAACCTACAAAAGAAACTTCATGAGGCTGAAGTCTTGAGTAGGGAAAGTGTTCAAAAGTATGAAGCAATTTTTGCCCAACGAACAAATCTCTTTGCAAAAATAAAAGATATGGAGGACAAGTTCCTAAAGATAGGCCAAACCGATCAAGCTATTCATATGAACCAGCCTAAAGAGTTCAATTATTATAATCCTAAAGAAGGCATTGGATACAAAAGTCCTTGCTACCTTAAGCGTGCCATATCCAAGACTCCTACCATGTATGACCTTCGGTACATGAGTCTTGGATACAAAATCGTTTTCATGAAAGAGTCCGATGATCCTGAACAGTTGAAGGAAATTGAGAAGAAAGAAAAAGATAGAAAAAACAAACACTCCATTCCCTTCAACTATTCATCTCTCAATGCTAGTTACGCAACGCGTGAGATCCCTTTGTCTAAGGATTACACGCCTAGCTACACTGAGGCTGAGATGAACCAGGAAGTTCCAATTCTCGAAAAGATTTACAAAGACAACAACACGTTTTATGAGAAAAGGATTGCCAAACTTGAGGAGGAACTCGAGGATGAGAGGCGCATGAGCTTTAGGGAGAAGGACTTGTTCTTGAGTAAAATCAATGAACTTGAAACTGTCCTCAAATCCAAGAGTCCACCGATCTTCAACTTCCACCGCAACCAATTTCCGTGCACCGGATGGTAGTCACGTGTTCACCTACTTCATGAATGACCCAACTTTGAATGCCCCGAAACGGGAGGAGTACCGGGATACCGTGAACCGACTTCTTGCCCGTCAAGTGCTAATTCCAAGGAGAGTCGATTGGGACCTTCTTCGATCGATGAGTGTCGAAAACAACATCAAAGCGATACTCGAAAAGCATGCCTACGACGAGGATAGCACCGAGTATTATATTTGCCATGCATGGGAGCGAGTCTTCGACATCGCCGAGGCCCTTTATCGCGAGCTTATTGTGGAGTTCGTGGCCACATTCCGTTTTGAGGCCATCAAGGCCCTTGAGGAGTTTCATCAATCATGCATGACGTTTCGACATGGTGGAGTTTGGAGATCCCTATCTTTGATCGAGTTTGCCGTTGCTTTGGGGATATATACCCAAGAGGAGGTTGATGCTCCCGGATTCGCGGAGTACATGTGGGCAACCGCAAAGAGGCCGGATGGTTTTGATCCTCAATTGGCTTGGACAATTCTTGGTGAAGGTGACTATGGTGCTAATCTCAAAGTTAAAGGTTTTCTTGCTTCTTCGGATAGACTTCTACACCGCATGCTCATTCAAGCGGTGAACGCTCGTTCTTCAAGTGAGGAGAAAGTTTCGGTTTATGATCTATGGCTTCTTGAGCAACTCTCTACGGATGACAAATATCCGAATGCTCTGTATCTCATCGCCGTTCAACTTGCCAAGGCGAGTGGTTATCGAGAGGGTAGTCGAATAGTTGGTGGCCAGTACGTGACACTCTTGGCCAAGCACTTCGGTATCTTAACCGAGGGTGCCATTGCCTCGATGACGAACCTTGGGGAGATAGGATTGATCGACATGGACCAACTCCGTGGCATGGGTATAGCAAGGGTTGAGCATATGGTTGGAATAGATTACAATGCATGGATCCATAATCCTCAAGCTTATGGGACGAGGAGTCAACCGAGAAGTCAAGCACCGAGGAGCATGCATGAGATTGGTGGAACTAGTGGGACGAATGTGGGTCGACAACCGCCGGATTGGACGACATATTTTGGTTATCAAGACTTGAGTAACCGACTTTCGGAGATGTCACTTTCTTATGGCCGGCATCATCAGCATGTGGAGTACAACACCGTGGAGGCTCTTCACCAAGCCAACTGGCAAAGTGGAGTGATGAACCAGATAGCCTCCCACTTCAGTATTCAACCGAATACCGCTTATGCTCCATCACCTTATTGGCCATACTCCGAAGATGCTCCGCCCGGTTACCCGACCTACGAGGATTGGCAAAACCAACCTCGTGGCCCTTATTGATCTTTATCTCTTTTATCTCTCTTATTCGATATGGTTGTCGTAAACAATTTTATTTTTGTTTGTGTGGTTTTGGTTTGTTTGAACAATTTTATTTCTGTTGGTTTGTTTAGGATTTTTAGTAGCTTATTAATTAGTTTGGTTTAGTTTATTTTTGCTAGTTTGTTTTTACTTTTTCTTTTGTTGGTAGATACAGCGACTTATGATCTATGATCGAGCACGATTTTTTTGGACCACTCTCAGATCAGAACATATTTCGTCACATAACCCGGGAAGTTTCTCTTTTTCCCAATTACTCCATAATTGTTTTGATTGTTGCATTGAGAACACTGCAAATTTTAAGTGTAGGGAGGGGTTATGTAGACTTATCTGTTTAAATGGGTTCACTTTTTGCTTTATGGATTGTCGTTTTTCAAATTTTTGAAAGCTTTGAGATTTGACCCCCAATTTTTTTTTTCGAAATCTGAGATTGTTTTTGGGACTAAGTTGCTTGCATAGGAGAACACTGAATAGGATTAGTTGAGTAAAAGGATACCTTGGAATAATGATTACCATGAGTGCCTCACCCGATTCCATTGAGAGATTGAGCCTTAATTGTTATTTATTCTGTGAGGAATACCGACTTTGAACCAAGGTAGAACTTATCATTTGAATGCTTGTCGAGACCACATAAGAGGAGTATTTATCACCATTGCACTGATAGAGGCCTTCATTTCTAACCCTTTTAGCCTTCGTCAGATAACCTCATCTTAAGATATTTGATTTGCCTAGCCTTTGATTGAAAAGTGTTCACCTTTAACACTTTATCCCTTGTAACCATTTTGAGCCTTAGCCTTTTCATTTCATTACCCACTATACACTTTATCCTTGAGCCTAATTGTTTTATCTATCTTTTGGCCGTGACTTAAATTTGATTATTGAGATGTTTTGATCCAGTTTTTCATATCTGACAGTTTTTATGGGATTGAGATTAAAAAGAGCCCAAAAGCAACATAGTTGCTACTCTGAAAAAAAAAAAGAAAAGAAAATGTTTGAGACTCAGAAAAGAAAAGAAATATCAAAAGAGTCAAGAATACAAAAAGAAAAGAATGTGAGCTGAAAAGATTGAAAAAGAATTTGTGCCCCAAATAAGCCATAGGCTTAGGCCGATTCTAAAAAGAAAAGAAAGAGAGTAAATGCTTATCCCAAGAGTTCATTGTTTGAAAGTCAGACTGTTTCACTGTTTGGATCATTACTGATTGAGTTTTCAAGTTTTTGTTGCAATAACCTTAGTCACTTATATATCCTTTATCCTACCCTTAACCCTTAGCCTAACATTACAACCCTAAAGTCCTCTTGACGGTTGACAACTTCTCAGTGGTGGAGATTAGATTTGATGAAAAGCTTATGCATGAGGGAATTAGTAGAGTATTGGTGTGATCACTTACATATACACTTTTACCCCCGAGAGATACACTTTATATTGTTATTCATATTATGTGAGGGTAAAAGGTTGGCCTTGGTATCCGATTGCTTGATGAGTCTTGCTTGTGTGTTCGATTATGTGAGTATACTTTGTTCTTTTTGTTGATCTTGGGTGGAGATAATTTTGGAGTTATCTTTCTTATCTTTCAGTCTTTTGATTGAGGACAATCAAAGCTTAAGTGTGGGGATTTTGATAACACCAAAATTATACATGTTTTGGTTGAGCGTAATTGCATGACTTTACCCCATTTCTCACCCATTTCTGATCATTTCACTCACCAATTGAGCTTATTATTGTTTATGAAGGATTTGGAGGCCGTGGAACGGAAAAGTACGAAAAAAGGCGAGAAAACGTGAAAAATGCACAAGTCCAATACAGGAGGCACTTGGCGATCGCGAAATCCTCAACCTGGCGTCGCCAAGTTCGATAAAGATGAAGACCGGAGCTTGACCTAAGTGTCTGGCGTCGCCAAACCTGCAGTCTGGCGATCGCCAGATGGCCCCTGGACGTTTTCTTTTAAATACCAGCCTTCCCCTTCAGTTCAAAGCATGATTTTTTGGTACGGGATACGAGGAGGAACGAGAGTGAGAGTACGAAAGGTGCCGATACGCTGCGGGAGTCGATCTTCGATCATCCGTCGTTGTACTGTCGGTATCATGTCGATGTCTACTTTTGTTTATGTTTTCGTTATGATTAGTGAGTAGTTTTTAGTAGTGGTGCTTGTCATGGTCGATGAACCTTTGTGGATGATACTTTTGTGATTAATGTTTATTGGTTTGTTTTGATTAATTGAATGTATGTTATGGTTCTTTTCTGATTGATAGTGTTTTGGCAATTTGAATTCAATTGGTTGGGTGTATTTGTTGGACCAAAGCAGATAGACTCCGAAAGGATAATCAACCTACCTTAGCCTGACCTTGGACCAAGAGGTTGTGTTAAGGGGTTACTTGGACCAAGAGTGACCAGATAGTAGAAGAGCCATTGCAATATTAATCAGGACTGGTATACCGATTCTAGATTGTGGACCAAACGATTTAGGATTGGGATTAGGAGGATCGTGTCCTAGTTTTTGACCATAATCTTCACATGTTAGGGTGTCCCAGACTTAAATTCCTACAATAGTCAAAACAACCAAACCTTTGACCTATTCATATCATCCATTTTGGGGATTCACTTTACCATGATAAGTACTGCTGTTTTTCCTTAATATAATCTTAAATCAGTCTTTTAATTGTTTTCTTAGTTTTTACTTAGTTAATTGTCTTTTTAGTATTCAAACCTTTTTCATAAAGAAAAGAGTAAACTACAATTTTGGTCCCTGTGGTTTTGCGATTTTTTTGAAAGTGGTCCCTAAGGTTTAATAATTACAGAAATGGTATCTGTGGTTTTAATTTTGCTTTGAAAGTGGTCCCTGACCTCTAACCCCGTCTAAAAGCTCCGTTAGAGCCAGGGGCAGTTTCGTCCTTTCATGTTTCCGTTATAGTTCCGTCTGCTTCCCTCTGTTTTGATTAACGACATATAAACTCTTTGACTTCATCACTCTCTCACAAACACAAACTGAACTGAACTTCAAAACCCTCAAACCCTCACTGAATGAAACCCTATGCGTCGAGCACAATGGCGAGGAATTGGGAGTTAAGAAGCAAGTTAGGAGAAGGATTCAACCCAACAGATGTATATGGTAAGCATATTCATGCATATTGAGCTCTGTTTTTTCCATTATCGATCACCATAAAAATACGTATATTCATTGATTTTTTCCCTTTTATGTTGTTGTAGAAGTTTACAAAACATTGATTACAGTAAGGATTAACCATGGAGGTATGTTTACAAGTTTTCCTGGCCGAAGATACAAGAAAGGTAGGATTGATTTTGTTGACTTGGTTGACACTGAGAAGCTATCTGTTCATCACTTCAATGCTATGATGGTAGCTTTAGGCTACAATGCAAAACAGATAATGTATTACCATTTCTTGATTCCTGGAAGTGATTTAGATACTGGATTGAGAGCTTTAGGAAGTGACCAAGATGTGTTAAACCTCCTAAAATATGTCCCTAAGATTAAACTGATAGATGTATTTATTGAGCACGGGGAAACAAGATTGACTACTTATTTGCAATCCCCAAACCCTAGTAATGTTGTTATTGAAGAAATTATGGAGGATGGCAAAAGTGATCATGTGAGTGGACCTAAAGAATTATTCTTGCTTGAATGGGTTGATCCACAATGTGAGCCAAGTAATGCACAAGAAAATAAATTGGAGGGAAAAATCATTGAAGATATAGATATGAATTTAAGTTTGGATCAAGATTTGCATCATATAATTCATGGCTATGACTTGGGAAATGGGGTTGATATAAACCATGGACTTGAGTTGAACCAAGGAGCTGAGTTGAACCATGGTCTTGACTTGAACCAAGGAGCTGAGTTCAACCATGGTCAATTCAATCAAGGAACTGAATTCAATCAGGGAGGTCAATTCAATCAAGGAGCTGAGTGGAACCATGGGGTTGACTTTAATGAGGGAGGTGAATGGAACCATGGGGTTGACTTTAATGACTTTAACCATGGTGTTGACTTTAACCAAGGAGATGACTTTAACCAAGGAGATGAGTTCAATCAGGGAGTTGATTTGAATGAAGAAAGTGGCAATCAAGGGGATATAGAAAGTCATGACAGCAACTTTTTTTATCCCTTTGATGATCTTGAAGTAGATATGGCAGATTATATAGATACTTATGCAGACTGGATGGGAGTGAATGGGGAAGAAAATAGTCAAAATGTGGATGGTGATGTTGATCCTTTTGATCTTGACAATTTCAATTCTGCAGGTGAAGAGGACATATTTTCCTGCAACAGAGGTAAAAAGAAGATGCCAAACAGGGGTATTATTGAGTTTTATGTAGGACAGATGTTTGGAGAAAAGGAAAGGGTCATTAAGCTAATCAAGCAGCATGCAATTGACACCAGGAGGGATATAGTTGTCATTAAAAATGACTCAATAAGAGTTAGAGCTGTTTGTAGAGGTACACTACCCAACATAAAGGATACTGGTGAGTCAAGTGGGCCTGGAAAGGGCAGAAAGGCTAAATGGAATAAGTCCAATGGGCTTATTTGTCCATGGGTCTTGTACCTGTCAACCACAAGAGATGAAGCAACTTGGACAGTGAAAACCTACTGCTCTACACATAAGTGTTTCCAAACAAGAGATGTTGGTATGGCCACTGCGCAGTTTCTGTCAACGCACATAACAGAGCAGGTGAAGATGGATCCAAATATGCCATTGAAAGCAATTCAATCCCACTTATCAGAAAAGTTTGAGATTCATGTGTCCCAATCTAAGGCTATGAGGGCGAAGCATATGGCCAACAAGAAGATCTAGGGAGACTTCGAGTCACAATATCATCAGCTTAGGGATTATCTCAATGAGGTAAAAAGATGCAATCCAGACACCACAATTAAATTAGAAGTTGAGATAGAACCCAACTTACAAGTTGAGACTAGAAAGTTCAAAAGAGTTTACATTTGCTTGGGATCTTTGAAAAAGGGGTTTAGGGCTGGTAAACGGGATCTGTTGGGTCTAGATGGGACCTTTATGAAAGGTCCATTTCTAGGGCAGATTTTAACAGCTGTGGGAGTTGACTCAAATCATGGCATATATCCAGTTGCATATGCTATAGTAGAGGCAGAGACTACCAATTCTTGGAAGTGGTTCTTAGAATGCCTTGGAGATGACCTAGATCTTCAAGCAAATTCTAACTTTACTTTTGTGAGTGACAGACAAAAGGTATGATTTGATTCTCATGTAAATTCATGATTTTTATTGCAAATTCCTATAATTTGATTCTTAAATGATTTCAATGATTGGTTTCATTTGCATACAGGGTATTATTCCAGCAATTGCACAGATGTTTCCTTCTGCTGAGCACAGATTCTGCCTTAGGCATATCTAGGAGAATATGAAGTTACAATGGAAAGGTCAAGCATACAAGGATCTTTTGTGGGAATGTGCAGCTGCTTACACTGTCCCCCAATTTAAAACAGCAATGGACAAATTGAAAAGATTCAATGCAGGTTGTCATGATTGGTTGATGAAGATCCCCCTTCAACACTGGAGCAGAGCTCACTTCACAGGTATGAGACAACTATAAATTTGTCCAATAAACAGAGTATAGTGTTTACATGGTTTGTGACATGGTTAATTATACCTACAGGTAGATGTAAATGTGATGTGCTTCTGAATAACATGTGTGAGGTCTTCAATAAGCAGATTGTAGATGCTAGGGATAAACCTATCTATTCTTGCTTGGAGTATATTAGGGTGTATCTTATGAAGAGGATTGTGAATGTATGCAAAGTGATAGAAAGTGAAGATGGACCATTAACTCCAACTGCTCAAGGCATTCTAGACAAAGCCAAAACTCAAGCATCCAAATTACATGTGTTGTTTAATGGTGAACATAGGTATCAGGTATGTACATAAGGTATCAGGTAAATGTGATGTGGTGAATTTAAAATTGTGATGTGTTTCTTATATGAATTTTTATTTTGCAAGGTATCTGGCCCTATGAATGACCAATGCATAGTTGATGTCAGAGCCAAGACATGTACTTGTAGACAGTGGGAATTAACAGGAATTCCTTGCAAGCATGCTGTGGCTGCTAACTGGAACATGGGAGTGAATGGTATTAATGTGGTACCTGAAGCATGGGTGGATATTTCATATAGGCTTACCACTTGGAAGGAGATGTATAGCTTCAAGATAGAGCCAATCAATGGAAGGTTGCTATGGGATAAGACTAATTGCCCATCAATTTTGCTGCCACCAAAACATCATAAGCAGGTTGGGCGACCAAAGAAAAAAAGGAAGAAAAGCAGTGAGGAGATGAAGCAAAAGCAGGTTGGTACATCTGCCAAACTCAGTAGGAAAGGGAAGACTGTGACATGTGATAAGTGCAAGCATCCAGGACACAATTCAAGAACTTGCATGGGACAAGGAGGACCTTCAAACAAAACTTGATTTGGCTGCTATGTGGTTTCTTTATGGTGGTTTGTTTATGGGATAATTATTTAAGCTACTTAAACTGTTTTAGTACTTATGGTTGTGTATGAACATTTGGGATGATGTACTTTGTTATGGACCTATCTTTTGGTTGTAAAATGTAATGGCCAAAACAAAGTACCATGTTTGGTTGTGTATGTTATGTTTAATATTCCTATCTTTTGCGTCTCCAACTCTTATGGTCACAAAATTCCATTTGAAGGACAGGTTCATTTTGTGCATATTTTATGGTCAAAAATTGTGGTAAATTTCATCTTTTATGTTTGCCAATACAGGTTCATTTTGTGCATATTTTATGGTCAAAAATTGTGGTAAATTTCATCTTTTATGTTTGCCAATACAGGTTCATTTTGTGCATATTTTATGGTCAAAAATTGTGGTAAATTTCATCTTTTATGTTTGCCAATACAGGTTCATTTTGTGCAGATTTTGTGGTACAAAAAATGTGGTAAATATCATCTTGTATGGTATCCAAAACAGGTTGATTTTGTGGTCAAAAAATGGTCTCAAATATCATCTTGTCCAAACAGTTTCATTTTGTCCAAACATGTAATAAATATTTGAAACATTGCAAAGCGACATAGAACACACTTCAAATACTACATTGATAGTTAATAGCCTACAAAGAGGCATACAAAGCATAGTCAACAGCCTGGAAAAACATTACACATTCCATGAAACAGAGTTACAAACAAAACTAAATTCCATACTTTTATCCCATACCACAAATCCATTATTAGAACCCACATTACTTGAAACAAAAACACAGACAAACCCCAAACAAAACCCAGCTAATTATCAACAGCTTCTGCAACTTTGAAATTTCCCTTTCTTGAGCTTTGACACATGCTTCAGCTTTGTTCTTGGATCTAAGTAGTCCAGGGATGACATATGTGGCTCGAGGACAAATCGGTGGATCAAGCCACCCAAAAAAGGTACATTCTTGACCCTGTTCAAAACGAAATTATACAGAGTATTAGGGTAGAAATAATTTGTAAATGGCTGAACGAAGAAAGAGACTTACAATTCTTGCACAACTATAGAACCTTCGTCCCAGATTCGCGTTCGTCCATGATGTTCTTATGGTAGCTTCACAACCACAGAAGCAGAGCATCATATTGAAGAGAAGAGAGGTTGGTGAAGAAGATGAGAGATGGAATGGTTAACGGTGGGTTATCATTCGTTAAAAAGAAGAGGGAAAACATGAAAGGACGAAACTGCCCCTGGCTCTAACGGAGCTTTTAGACGGGGTTAGAGGTCAGGGACCACTTTCAAAGCAAAATTAAAACCACAGATACCATTTCTGTAATTATTAAACCTTAGGGACCACTTTCAAAAAAATCGCAAAACCACAGGGACCAAAATTGTAGTTTACTCTAAAGAAAAAAAAACCCCTTTAGGTTAATTAAACCGATTTAGACTTTAGTCTACGATAACTTGACCGTTCCCAGTGGTAGATACGATAGCTGGACTTTCCTACACTATATTACTCACGATCAGGTACGCTTGCCTGTATATGTGGTAAGACAATGGCTAGGCATTAGAGGTTAAAACTTGTTACGCTTTTTATATACGTTAATTACTGTTTTGCATATATTTTTCATCATTTTTCATGCATTAGTTAGTTTCTTTTTCCTTTTAGTTATTTAGCTCATGCATATTTTCCGTCTATTTTGCATTTTTTCGTTTTAAAGTGCGAGTGTTTAGTATTGGTGCATTAACCAGGTGTTTGAGCTTATTTGTATAGGAAATTGGTTTAGATGGTGACGATGTGCGCGATGGAGCCAAGGAGGATCGAGAGGTGGTTCGAGATGATTTGGTGGACAAGGATGCGGAGGCTAAAGGCGATGGAGTGAAGACGGATGAAAGAAGCGGTGAACCGGAGTTAGGAGCAAAGATGGAACAAAAGAAGTGAAGAAGCAGCTAGCTAGCGATCGCTAGCTATTCTGGCTAGCGATCGCTAGGATCGCAAACCACCTCCGCGCGTTTTTCCTGTTTTGGCCGTTTTTGACTTTTCCTGGAGTATAAATGCTGTTTTTGACTAGTTTTGTTGACAGTTTTAGTTCCACTTTGATAACAACTTTTTGAAAGAATTTTGGAGGGATTTTGGATCTAAGAAGTTAGGGTTTCACTTTTGGGAGGAGCTCTACTAAGCCTTGGATGAGAGCTTCAAATTCTTCATCAATGGTGGCTTGATCTTCCTTGATGAACCTAGTACATCCTTGAGCTATTAGTATCTCCTTCCCTATTTCTTTTAAGCATTTTGATTAGTGTAATTGTTGAATTGAATGTTTAGATCTATGAATGTGATGTTCTCATGCTTAATTTCTGCATTTGTAGTTTAGTTGCTTTAATACTTGTCTTCAATTTGAGTAGATTTCCTTAATTAGGTAGTTTGTGATTTGATTAATTGATTGCATGTAGTTGTGGTATGTTGTTAATGGTGATGATGTTGATTAGTTCTCTTTGTTAGTTTTAGGCAAGTAGATTAGGTTAATTGAATGATTCATTTGTATCTTGATGCATGTTGATTTCAATTGTAAATCTAGGATTTAGATCTCATTTGATTAGGATATTATGTGTTTAATATAGATCTAGGTCAAGTAATTGTGCGTGTTTAGAAATCGATATCGAATCACGATCGATAAGTCTCGATCAATTGATGCATTTCATAACAAAAGTGAATCATCGATGGAGATGTGATTTGTTTAACGGAAGTTAGCGATCTTTCGATATCGATGATTTACGATAACTTTTAACAACGGTTAAGTGGACGGAAGTTCGTTAACACGTTCGATGAATTGATCGAGAGCTTATGACCACATCATGGAAATAGATGTAGGTTGTAAATTGGAATGTTTCCGGGCGACGTTTTCATAGGAAATGATACGGAAGTAATCATATTTCTAGGGAAACGGTCTAGCTATCTCGGAAGAGGAATAGACATTTTCTACGGAATCCACTTAGCGATCGGGATACGATATCCATATTTCTTTGCTCGTGTTTGTTCGTGTATTCGTTTCCTTGTTTTCGCATGCTCGTTACTTGTTCGAATGTGTTCGTTATTCCTTTTTCACGTAGCGAGATGTATGTGTCATAGAATAGTTAAGTAGGTTTTTCCTCTTTTAGCTAGAAACCAATTCCCGAACTTGAAATTCACATAACTTGTAAATTGGAAATGAAACACCGTGATTTGTCCGTTTTCTCCCCGTGTTCGACCCGTATGCTACGTTACGATACCGTACGCTTGCGGTTTTATAAAATAAAGCTTGATTTTCGATTAAAAAACACGTACATTTCGAGCGAAACAATTACCGCATCAGCATGTCTCAAGGGGGAACGTCTCCACCTGCCTTTGCATATACCAAGGAGGAATGGTGTATGTCACCCCATACATGTTCCAAGGGGGAACGTCACCCCTCCTGCGTATACCTCAAGGGGGTACATGTTCCGAGGGGGAACACTACCGGGTAAGACGTAGGTACATTTCCAAGGTAAGTTTCCTATCCTTAAATATATATACATATACATGTTCGAACCTCGAGACCAAGTCATTTCATCCTTCTAAAAGCTGTCCTGCCCTTCCCTCTGTTCCAGCTCGTGCCGCGAGCCCGACACTTCGCACCGCGAACTGCGTTGTCCGCACATGCTTCGGCCTTCGGCCAGACCGCTCGCGCCACGAACCACTTCGCTCGCGCCGCGAAGATGGTTTTCGGCCCTCGGCCTGCTTCGGCCTTCGTCCTGTTTCGGCCTTCCTTGCACCTTCGCGCCGCGATCACCATCCCTCGCGCCGCGAAGGGTGTCCAGTCCCTGCTCTTCAGCTTTGACTGTTTGTCGCTCAGAAGTTCACTGTGGCCTGCTTTGTGTCTGTATACGTCTGCATGTCTGTAAAGTGTCATGTATGTGTGTATGGTTGAATGCTCTCATGCATGTTGAATTTGTGTGATTGAGTAGAGTGTGATACCTCACCCTCGAGCTTGGGATGATATGTCTCCCTTGAGCTCGGGTGAGTGTTGTCTCTTGTATGTTATGGATATGTTATACACCTACACCAGCACCTGCACGGCACAGCACCTGCACAGCACCTGCACATCACCAACACCTACACCAACACAATCACTATACACCACACCTATGCATATCATCATACTTCATGGATGGTATCTCTTGTTGGTAAGGTTACCTTGGTACTTATATCAGATTCAAGTCACTCACCCAATGAGTTGCATTCCCTTATACCAACACCCTGGTCTTGGTACATAGGAGTGCAGGTCAATGCTGTGAGAGTCTTCTCAATAAATTGTGCATACACCTACATACTAATCGCTTATCATTTTCAGGTAAAATGGCGAACACGAAGATCCCAAATCCTCATTCTGATGATCACAACCGAAGGACATAGCGGACTTAAAAAAAAAGAACCAACACTACACCCCTTCACCTCCACTACACCCATAGACCTCCACTACACCCCTACACCCATACCTACACCCCTACACTACACCCCGACACCCTAACACCCCTCCACCACACCTACACCCCAACACCTTCACCCACACCATCACCCTTACCAACAGCATCACCCATACCCTCACCTACACCTACACCTACACCCACACCTACACCCCAACACCTTCACCCACACCATCACCCTTACCAACACCATCACCTACACCCTCACCCACACCCTCACCTACACCTACACCAACACCATTATCAAAACAAAAAAACAAAAAAAACAAAAAAAATTACAGAGGGGGAACAATGCATCGCTACACATGTTTCGAGGGGGAACAACTACATATATGACGTACCTCCTACGCTTGTACATGCATGAAGGACCTCCTACCCCAAGGTCCTTATACATATGCATCACTTGACCCTACCGATCATCATTCACCGATTGTGAGAGCGTACTTAGCATCTCTACCTCTACCAGGCCCTCCAGAGCCGAAGGCTGGCACCCAGGAGGTATCCCCTAGGTGAGAGAGTGAGGGTATCGAGCGAGGTCATTCATCTGGGGATGATGACCACGGGCTTGAGGATGAGGAATCGGGGGGAGATGACGAGGGTAGATTAGGTGGTTATGATGATCGGTCCGGAGATGATCCAACACATATTGACAAATCTGCACTCTTATCTATGTTGGGTCTTGACTCAGACTCCAATACACCCGATGACTCCGATGGTGACCACCCATATGAGGGTGAGGACGACATAAGGTATGAGGGAGACCTAACAGTCGAAGAAAGTGAGCAGAGCGAGGGAAGTAAAAGAATTGATGAGTGTGAGATAGAACCAGAGGTTTTAACCGGTCCTCCCCTACACTTAGGTAGTAGCTGGGCAGCCACATCCGCTACCCGCACGCATTCGTTAGATACGGGTATTGAAGAAGACACCTCCCACCCAGAGGTGCAATTGCACACCCCACTCTACCACTCACTCACCTCTCAACAGGTGGTTGTTTCATTCCACCGGGATATAGCACATCGGCTATCGGGCCCTCACTTGAAGGGTAGTGGTATTGAAACAGGAGGATCCCTGCCCCGATCCCCACACTTCCTTCATGTGCACCAAAGTCTAGAGCCTTATACACTTTTAGGTACACATACTGCCAGTCTATGTGACGCAGTCTCTGCTCCACCCATCACGATTCTAAGTGACGTGATCGGAACCTCGAGAGTGGCGTCCATGATGGGCGTTTCACGATGACTAACGGGAAGTCCTACCATGGTCACTATCATGCCAGCCATGAACGTAGGCCACATCGTTGATTCAGCGGTTGTGCAAACGGAACGTCTATGTGACACCGGCGTTACTTACCCGACATCTGTTGTCAGGGAAATGATGGACGGCGCCCTAAAGGCTGTCCATGAGGATCTTGTACTTCACCACCTCCAGTACAGACTGCACCCAACTACTCGACTAATAAGTTAAGGGATCCTTTGTCAGCGAAGTTGCTCTCCAAAAGGGAATCTCCTTGAGGATGAAGTCAACATACTTAGGTACTTTCAGCGGTCATCATACCCAGACCTTCGCGAGTACCGTCCCGAGCCGGCTACCACACCCTCTCATGCGGTAGGCCCTTCCATCCAGTGGCTCGAAGAGAAGTTTGATGATCTCAAGGCGGAGGTGAGATTAGAGATTGCTGAGGTCAAGGACTCTCTTTCAGACAATCATAGAGTCCTTGCAACCACCAGCCAATCAGCGGCCGAGCCACCGAAGAGACGACACGACGAAACATTTGACCCCGATCGCCGTGAGGGGGAAATCAACAATAAGGCTCGGCTCGACTCCTCAGTTCCAACTGGTACATCTTCCGGCGCCGCATCCGATACTCATATCGGCATCGATGATCACCACTCATAGCCTAGTTGGAACTCGACAGCTAACGTTGATGGGATGAGTCGAGAGACTGTGATTTATTGTGATTTCTTCGATTCCTATCATATGCGTCCCCGCTACTGATGATGAGCTCAAGGAGATTATCAATCTTGATGATATCTCCTCAGATGATGCTGATGAGTACTTGCAGTTTCTAGTCTCCTCCACCACTATTCGACATACATTCACCTCATAGATCACCTCTCCTGCGCACGCCGTCTCCTACACCTTGGGAATCTCCAAGTGTGTTGACTCAAACACCGTTTCCAGTCATGAACTTCTCCCCAACATAGATCGTTGTCCGTTGTACAAGTACTTACCTTGCGTGTTGTCTATTTGAGCAACGTTCTATGACAACATTACTATGGGTTAAGGATGATCGAAGGACGACCTGCTGAAAGACGTGAAGAGAGACCTCTACCACCATTGCATCGGAGAGATGAGGGACTATCTAAGAAGCTCAAGGAGACAAATGCTTCAAGAAGGAAGTCATCGAGCCATCGTCATCGAAGCGAAGAAATTGACACGAAGGGGGAAATTGTTAGAAATATTTGTTAGTTGTGTCAATTTGTAATTTCCTTAAAGTTACTTTCCTTTATTCTAAATTGTGGATGAATCCCATTGTTTAGGGCCCATTCATTTAAAGCCTTTTAGGCCTTTTAGGAATAGTATAAATAGTTGTCTTGACTTCATTTGTATTTGATTCATCACCCAACTTTTCTAATCATTTTGAGAATCATATTGTGTTCATACTTGGTGTTGATTTGGAACCTACACATTAGTATTAGGTTTAAATGAGAAGTGCTAAGGAAATGACATATTTCCGGAAATCCGCCGGAAATATATTTATTTTTTCAAAAATAGAAATATTTCCGGCGGAGTATAATTAATTAAAGTAGTTAATTAAAATCCGCCGGAAATCCGCCGGAAAATGTTAATTAATTAAATACTTCAATTAATTAGTTAGTTAATTAATTAATTAAAATCCGCCGAAAATTCGCCGGAAAATGTTAATTAATAATATTGAATTATTAAATTTTAAAAAATAATTAGAATACGTGCTCGCTAGCCATGTAAGAAATAGTTTATTTATTACTGAATCATTGATAAATGCATGTGCATTGTTATGCCATTAATTCTAACAAAAACTTTTACGAACAGGTAGTTGGAGCCCTATGTTACTTGCTTGCGATAGATAGCCAAGTAATATGCTGGAATATTGCATTTGAAAGGCACAATCGCAACTCAAGGTATCTACGTTGTGAAAAACACCGTGTGGGAGATTTTAGTTTTCTCAACACATCGTTCCCTTTTCTTGAAAGTAATGAAATCAAAGATTCAAAAAACTTTGATTTCAGCCTCTTTCTTGATGGTCTTCAAAACCATACCTTAGAAATAAGAGATCTGATAAAAAAATAGTTCTACACTGAATGCTGGGGTTTGGTGAGTCTAAGGTTAGTACATCATCACTTGATATCCTATTATACTCTCAGATTTGTCGTGCTTAATATATTGATTCCTAAACCAGCTCTTTTTGTAAATTCATGTTTAAGAAAAATTACACGAGCTAGTAATTTAACAATAATTTGATTTATAAACAAGCTCTTTCGAAAGCAAAACCAATATTGTTATGGCTAATAAGTAGATCTAGCTTCATCCTTGAAATCAACACTGTTTGTTCTATATATCTTTAAGCTAAAAAATGTTTTCGTTACTGACCCAGTTCTCTTGGTCAAGGCGTCAAAGAAAGCACTTACTATGGGGACTTCTTGTTTGGTTAACCTATTACGGCCAACGGGTTGCTTCTACTTGGGCTGTTTATGGGCAACATGCAGGTTTGTGTACTAACTTGTTTCATTCAAAGTTTTCATTGATTTGCGGTTTATCTTTTTCTTCTAAGCCAAGTGCCTCATATATGAGCTTAGAGAAAAAAGGGATTGTTTTGAAAAATCTGGCATGCGCTTTCGTATATATAATTCTATATATATGTATGTATGTATGGTGTGTATAATTATATATATACGATCTTATGTTTTTGTGTTTCTTCTACATATATATTGCATTAGTATTAGGTTCAAATGAGAAGTGCTAAGGAAATGACATATTTCCGGAAATCCGCCAGAAATATATATTTTTTATTTCAAAAATAGAAATATTTCCGGCAGAGTATAATTAATTAAAGTAGTTAATCAAAATCTGCCGGAAATCCGCCGGAAAATGTTAATTAATTAAATATTTTAATTAATTAGTTAGTTAGTTAATTAATTAAAATCCGCCGGAAATTCGCCGAAAAATGTTAATTAATAATATTGAATTATTGAATTTAAAAAAATAATAAGAATACGTGCTCGCTAGCCATGTAAGAAATAGTTTATTTATTACTGAATCATTGATAAATGCATGTGCATTGTTATGCCATTAATTCTAACAAAAACTTTTACGAACAGGTAGTTGGATGCCTATGGTACTTGCTTGCGATAGATAGCCAAGTAATATGCTGGAATATTGCATTTGAAAGGCACAATCGCTACTCAAGGTATCTACGTTGTGAAGAACACCTTGTGGGAGATTTTAGTTTTCTCATCACATCGTGCCCTTTTTTTTTAAAGTAATGAAATCAAAGATTAAAAAAACTTTGATTTCACCCTCTTTCTTGATGGTCTTCAAAAGCATACCTTAGAAACAAGAGATCTTATCAAAAAATAGTTCTACACTGAATGCTGGGGTTTGGTGAGTCTAAGGTTAGTACATGATCGCTTGATATCCTATTATACTCTCTAGTTTGTCGTGCTTAATATATTGATTCGTAAACCAGCTCTTTTTGTAAATTCTTGTTTCAGAAAAAATACACAAGCTAGTAATTTAACAATACTTTGATTTATAAAAAAGCTCTTTCGAAAGCAAAACCAATATTCTTATGGCTAATAAGTAGATCTAGCTTCATCCTTGAAATCAACACTGTCTGTTCTATATATCGTTAAGCTAAAAAAATGTTTTCGTTACTGATCCAGTTCTCATGGTTAAGGCGTCAAAGTAAGCACTTACTATGGGGACTTCTTGTTTGGTTAACCTATTACGGCCACCGGGTGGCTTCTACTTGGGCTGTTTATGGGCAACATGCAGGTTTGTGTACTAACTTATTTCATTCAAAGTTTTCATTGCTTTGCGGTTTCTTATTTTCTTCTAAGCCAACTGCCTCATATATGAGCTTAGAGAAAAAGAGAATTGTTTTGAAAAAGCTAGCGTGAGCTTTTGTATATATAATTCTATATATATGTATGTATGGTGTGTATAATTATATTATATATATATATATAATCTTATGTTTTTGTGTTTCTTCTATATATATATATATTGCATTAGTATTAGGTTCAAATGAGAAGTGCTAAAGAAATGACATATTTCCGGAAATCCGCCGGAAATATATATTTTTTCAAAAATCGAAATATTTCCGGCGGAGTATAATTAATTAAAATAGTTAATTAAAATCCGCCGGAAAATGTTAATTAATTAAATACTTCAATTAGTTAGTTAGTTAATTAATTAATTAAAATCCGCCGGAAATTCGCCGAAAATGTTAATTAATAATATTGAATTATTAAATTTTAAAAAATAATTAGACTACGTGCTCGCTAGCCATGTAAGAAATAGTTTATTTATTACCGAATCATTCATAAATGCGTGTGCATTGTTATGCCATTAATTCTAACAAAAAACATTTACGAACAGGTAGTTGGAGACCTATGGTACTTGCTTGCGATAGATAGCCAAATAATATGCTGGAATATTGCATTTGAAAGGCACAATCGCAACTCAAGGTATCTACGTTGTGAAGAACACCATGTGGGAGATTTTAGTTTTCTCAACACATCGTGCCCTTTTCTTGAAAGTAATGGTATCAAAGATTCAAAAAACTTTGATTTCAGCCTCTTTCTTGATGGTTTTTAAAAGCATACCTTAGAAACAAGAGATCTTATCAAAAAATAGTTCTACACTGAATGCATGCTGGGGTTTGGTGAGTCTAAGGTTAGTACATTATCACTTGATATCCTATTATACTCTCTAGTTTGTCGTGCTTAATATATTTATTCGTAAACCAGCTCTTTTTGTAAATTCTTGTTTAAGAAAAATTACACGAGCTAGTAATTTAACAATACTTTGATTTATAAACAAGCTCTTTCGAAATCAAAACCAATATTGTTATGGCTAATAAGTAGATCTAGCTTCATCCCTGAAATCAACACTGTCTGTTCTATATATCGTTAAGCTAAAAAATGTTTTCGTTACTGATCCAGTTCTCTTGGTCAAGGCGTTAAAGTAAGTACTTACTATGGGACTTCTTGTTTGGTTAACCTATTACGGCCACCGGGTGGCCTCTACCTACTTGGGTTGTTTATGGGCAACATGCAGGTTTGTGTACTAACTTGTTTCATTCAAAGTTTTCATTGCTTTGCGGTTTCTCTTTTTCTTCTAAGCTAACTGTCTCGTATATGAGCTCCGAGAAAAAGGGAATTGTTTTGAAAAATCTGGCCGTGCGCTTTTGTATATATAATTCGATATATATGTATATATGTATGGTGTGTATAATTATATATATAATCTTATGTTTTTGTGTTTCTTCTATATATATATATATTGCATTAGTATTAGGTTCAAATGAGAAGTGCTAAAGAAATGACATATTTATGGAAATCCGCCGGAAATATTTTTTTTTTCAAAAAAAGAAATATTTCCGACGGAGTATAATTAATTAAAGTAGTTAATTAAAATCCGCCGGAAATCCGCCGGAAAATGTTATTTAATTAAATACTTCAATTAATTAGTTAGTTAATTAATTAATTAAAATCCGCGGGAAGTTCGCCGAAAAATGTTAATTAATAATAATGAATTATTAGATTTAAAAAAATAATTAGACTACGTGCTCGCTAGCCATGTAAGAAATAGTTTATTTATTACCGAATCATTGATAAATGCATGTGCATTGTTATGCCATTAATTCTAACAAAAAACTTTTACGAACAGGTAGTTGGAGCCCTATGGTACTTGCTTGCGATAGATAGCCAAATAATATGCTGGGATATTTCATTTGAAAGGCACAATCGCAACTCAAGGTATCTACGTTGTGAAGAACACCGTGTGGGAGATTTAGTTTTCTCAACACATCATGCAGTTTTCTTGAAAGTAATGAAATCAAAGATTCAAAAAACTTTGATTTCAGCCTCTTTCTTGATGGTCTTCAAAAGCATACCTTAGAAACAAGAGATCTGATCAAAAAATAGTTCTACACTGAATGCTGGGGTTTGCTGTGTCTAAGGTTGGTACATGATCACTTGATATCCTATTATACTCTCTAGTTTGTCGTGCTAAATATATTGATTCGTAAACCAGCTCTTTTTGTAAATTATTGTTTAAGAAAAATTACACGAGCTAGTAATTTAACAATACTTTGATTTATAAACAAGCTCTTTCGAAAGCAAAACCAATATTGTTATGGTTAATAAGTAGATCTAGCTTCATCCTTGAAATCAACAATGTCTGTTCTATATATCGTTAAGCTAAAAAATGTTTTCGTTATTGATCCAGTTCTCTTGGTCAAGGCGTCAAAGTAAGCACTTACTATAGGGACTTCTTGTTGGGTTAACTATTACGGCCACGGGTTGCTTCTACTTACTTGGGCTGTTTATGGGCAACATGCAGGTTTGTGTACTAACTTGTTTCATTCAAAGTTTTCATTGCTTTGCGGTTTCTTCTTTTTCTTCTAAGCCAAGTGCCTCATATATGAGCTCAGAGAAAAAGGGGATTGTTTTGAAAAATCTGGCGTGCGCTTTTTGTATATATTATTCCCTATATATATATGTATGTATGGTGTGTATAATTATATATATATATATATAATCTTATGTTTTTGTGTTTCTTCTATATATATATATATATATATTGCATTAGTATTAGGTTTAAATGGGAAGTGCTAAGGAAATAACATATTTCCGGAAATCTGCCGGAAATATATATATATTTTTTTAAAATAGAAATATTTCCGGCGGGGTATAATTAATTAAAGTAGTTAATTAAAATCGGCCGGAAATCCGTCGGAAAATGTTAATTAATTAAATATACTTCAATTAATTAGTTAGTTAATTAATTAATTAAAATCCGCCGGAAATTCGCCGGAAAATGTTAATTAATAATATTGAATTATTAAATTTAAAAAAATAACTAGAATAGGTGCTCGCTAGCCATGTAAGAAATAGTTTATTTATTACTGAATCATTGATAAATGCATGTGCATTGTTATGCCATTAATTCTAACAAAAACTTTTACGAACAGGTGGTTGGAGCCCTATGGTACTTGCTAGCGATAGATAGCCAAGTAATATGCTGGAATATTGCATTTGAAAGGCACAATCGCAACTCAAGGTATATACGTTGTGAAGAACACCGTGTGGGAGATTCTAGTTTTCTCAACACATCGTGCCCTTTTCTTGAAAGTAATGAAATCAATGATTCAAATAACTTTGATTTCAGACTCTTTCTTGATGGTCTTCAAAAGCATACCTTAGAAACAAGAGATCTGATCAAAAATAGTTCACACTGAATGTTGGGGTTTGGTGAGTCTAAGGTTAGTACATTATCACTTGATATCTTTTTATACTATCTAGTTTGTCGTGCTTAGGCTATGTTTGGTAAACTAGCTGATAGCTGATAAGCTAGCTGGTGACTGATAAGCTAGCTGGTAGCTGATAAGCTATTTTATGAACAAATCATGTTTGGTAAAAACTAGCTTATGAGTATGTAAAATGACCAAAAAGGACATCCTTAATAAATAATAAATTACAACTATTTTATAATATAATTAAGACAAAATTCTAATAATATAATTAAAATAAATTTCTAATAATATAATATGTTAAATAATACAAACAATAAAAAAATTATATAATATAATATATATTGAAATAATATAGAGTTCATTATTATTATTCTATATTATTTTTATAGTTATTATATACACATATTATAAATTTAGAATTTGTTAAAATAAACTTTAGAAAAAATCTACATTAACTTATAACTTAAATTACTATTAAATATAATAAAAATAAAAACCAAATTGATCAACTTAACATATCTTAAATAATAAATAATTTTAAAAGAATATAATTAAGAATTAGATATAAATATTTTCTATTAAAATATTTAACATGTTTTGTTTATATAACATTTTAAAAACTATTAACATGTTGTAGTTATATAACATTCTAAAAATTATTATTTTTATCTTTCAATAATTTAAACATATTAAATAATGTATAATATAATTAATAATATTTAAAAATAAATAATATAATGTATAGTTTAATTTAATTAAGAATTAATTTTAATTATTAAAATTAAATATTTATTAAAAAAATTATTAATATGAATAATTAATATATAATTTTAATTGATAATAGTTAATTATTAGTATGGAGTATAATTGGAAAAAGTCACAAA
Organism: Centaurea solstitialis; assembly: GCA_030169165.1. Lineage (NCBI taxonomy): Eukaryota > Viridiplantae > Streptophyta > Magnoliopsida > Asterales > Asteraceae > Centaurea > Centaurea solstitialis. The sequence goes on from CM058041.1 coordinate 69,101,423, forward strand.
AAGCTTCTCATAAGCTACTCAAAGTAGCTTATCAAAAAGCTAGTTTATAAGCTAGCTTATAAACTACTTTTGGCCTTACCAAACATCTACACAGAAAATAAGCTAGCTTATAAGTCAACTTATAAGCTAGCTTTTTTTTACCAAACAATGCCTTAATATATTGATTCATAAACCAGCTCTTTTTGTAAATCTTGTTTAAGAAAAATTACACGAGCTAGTAATTTAACAATAATTTGATTTATAAACAAGCTCTTTCGAAAGCAAAACCAATATTGTTATGGCTAATAAGTAGATCTAGCTTCATCCTTGAAATCAAGACTGTCTGTTCTATATATCGTTAAGCTAAAAAATGTTTTCGTTACTGGTCTATTTCTCTTGGTCAAGGCGTCAAAGTAAGCATTTACCATGGGGACTTCTTGTTCGGTTAACCTATTACGGCCACCGGGTTGCTTCTACTTGGGCTGTTTATGGGCAACATGCAGGTTTGTGTACTAACTTATTTCATTCAAAGTTTTCATTGCTTTGCGGTTTCTCTTTTTCTTCTAAGCCAACTGCCTCATATATGAGCTCAGAGAAAAAGGGGATTGTTTTGAAAAATCTGGCGTGCGCTTTTGTACATATAATTCTATAAATATGTATGGTGTGTATAATTATATATTTATATAATCTTATGTTTTTGTGTTTCTTCTATATATATATATATATTGCATTAGTATTAGTTTCAAATAAAAAGTGCTAAGAAAATGACATATTTCCAGAAATCCGCCGGAAATATTTTTTTTTCAAAAATAGAAATATATCCGGCGGAGTATAATTAATTAAAGTAGTTAATTAAAATCCGCCGGAAATCCGCCGGAAAATGTTAATTAATTAATTACTTCAATTAATTAGTTAGGTAATTAATTACTTTAAATAATTAATTAAAATCCGCTGAAAATTCGCTGGAAAATGTTAATTAATAATATTGAATTATTAAATTTAAAAAAATAATTAGAATACGTGTTTGCTAGCCATGTAAGAAATAGTTTATTTATTACTGAATCATTGATAAATGCATGTACATTGTTATGCCACTAATTCTAACAAAAAACTTTTACGAACAGGTAGTTGGAGCCCTATGGTACTTGCTTGCGATAAATAGCCAAGTAATATGCTGGAATATTGCATTTGAAAGGCACAATCGCAACTCAAGGTATCTACGTTGTGAACAACACCGTGTGGGAGATTTTAGTTTTCTCAACACATCGGGCCCTTTTCTTGAAAGTAATGAAATCAAAGATTCAAAAAACTTTGATTTCAGCCTCTTTCTTATGGACTTCAAAAGCATACCTTAGAAACAAGAGATCTCATCAAAAAATAGTTCTACACTGAATGCTGGAGTTTGGTGAGTCTAAGGTTAGTACATCATCACTTGATATCTTTTTATACTCTCTAGTTTGTCGTGCTTAATATGTTGATTCATAAACCAGCTCTTTTTGTAAAATCTTGTTTAAGAAAAATTACACGAGCTAGTAATTTAACAATACTTTGATTTATAAACAGGCTCTTTCGATAGATAAACCAATATTGTTATGGCTAATAAGTAGATCTAGCTTCATCCTTGAAATCAAGAATGTCTGTTCTATATATCGTTAAGCTAAAAAATGTTTTCGTTACTGATACAGTTCTCTTGGTCAAGGCGTCAAAATAAGCACTTACTACGGGGACTTCTTGTTTGGTTACATTATTACGGCCACCGGGTTGCTTCTACTTGGGCTGTTTATGGGCAATATGCAGGTTTGTGTACTAACTTGTTTCATTCAAAGTTTTCATTGCTTTGCGGTTTCTCTTTTTCTTCTAAGCCAACTGCCTCATATATGAACTCAAAGAAAAAGGGGATTGTTTTGAAAAATTTGGTGTGGGCTTCTGTATGTATAATTCTATATATATATATGTATGTATGTATGGTGTGTATAATTATATATATATACATATAATCTTATGATTTTGTGTTTATTCTATATATATTGCATTAGTATTAGGTTCAAATGAGAAGTGTTAAGAAAATTAAATATTTCCGGAAATCCGCCCGAAACATTTTTTTTTTCAAAAATAGAAATATTTTCGCCGGATTTCCGGCAGAGTATAATTAATTAAAGTAGTTAATTAAAATACACCGAAAATCCGCCTGAATTAATTAAGTTGAATTGATAGATTTAAAAAAATAATTAGAACCCGTCTGAAATCCGCTGAAAATCCGTCGGAAAAGTTTATTGATTTTTAGTTTTTTTATTTTATTTTTGAAATATTTCCGCCGGATTTCCAGCGGAAGTCAACGTTGTTTGACAAAATTAACATCCGTAGGAAATCCGCCAGAATTTTTTCTGGTTAGAAATATTCGCTAGAATTGCTCTTTTTTCTAGTAGTGTTTTGGACTTCTAAATCTGCGTTTCTTGATACAAAATGTCATAGAGATAGAAATACTGGGTGCTGATGGTAGTAGTGGTTCTAGCTGCAGTTAATGAAATAAACAAAAGACCAAGCTACTACCAAAAACCCTCGATTTGTGAAAGATGTTTGTAAATATAAAGATTGCCAAGAATAAGTCTGAAGAACTCTTTTCAATAAATATAAGCCAGTTTTAACCCTACACTCATCCTCATACCTCACAAAAACCTGCTAGCTAGGATCCTTGTATTGAAATGTAATGGGGTTTCTGGTGAATCCGATGATGAAAGCTGCAGATGTGATGCAAGAAAAGCAGATCCTTGCGAAGCTGAACTCATTAGATGAATACCCAGATTCAATCAACTTATGAAACACGGCATCAACAACCCGATTGATCTATTAGGTAATATGTCCATACATTACATGTTTTAATTGTTGTGTACATGTGACATTGATATAATTGTTGTGTACATGTGACATTGATTTAATTGTTCTGTTAACTCTTTGCTAAATCTACTATATTTTCGCATTTATGTAGCTGGAGATTGTATGTTTCAATCAATAATCATATCACGTACTAATTACTATTGTTTGAGTGGTTGGTTTGTTTTAAGGATATAAGCCACCTTCTAAAGCCTCCTCATTATACCGTTATTACAGTTATCACATTAGACAAACTTGGTTGTTCTTTTAGTTAAATCGACGGACTAGATCTCATCAATCACCATGCTGGACGGATGAACAACCCCACACTGGCTCACCACATACCTCGATTTCTCAGTAATTTTTTTATGTTTCGTTTGTGTTTGTATTTTCGTACAACCTAGCTAGCAACCCATCGTGAGCACGACCCCTGAGAAGTACCCCTAGTACATATATAAGAAAGGGACGTTTGCTTAGAAGCCACAAAAATACCCTTTGCTTTCTCCTCAGCTTTTGCTTCAATAACAGCGCCAGACCACGACCTTCCTTAATCCTAATTAGTTTTTTTTTTAAATCTTGGATTTTCCGATATGAAACCCACAACGATATGTCAAATCGCAAGTTATGGAGGATTTATTTTGTTCTCAATCATAACTTGTTGTTCAACCTTTCCTATTCAGTCAACATCTCCCTCAACATCTTGCAGTAGCCAACATGTATTCATCGCAACACAACAACTTATGGTATTTTTTAATTTCTATTCATGGATTGAGACTTGCTTTCAATTCAGCACTGGAATTAGAATTTACTTGGGTTTTTTTCGGCTGGGTGGATAAAAAGCAGAAACTTAGCATGACTGCATGAATCTGAAGAATTTAATTACTATCTAAAAAGTTGGATAACGTTGTTCAGCTTATCAAAAAAAAGGAACCCATCATTGTCCCGAAAAGATGATGAAATCGAGGTCAACATTGATATTTTGATACTGAAAGAAAGACTTAACCCCAAGAACTAAGGAAGGTTTAATTTACTAATCAAGGAAAAATTGAAGTTGAATCAAACGTACCAATATGTCCCCAAGAACATAAGGAAGGTTTAATTTACTAATCAAGAAAAAATTGAAGTTGAATCAAACGTACCAATATGTTATAATCCTCCATAACATATTAACAATGGTGACTATATGATGCATTTTTTCTTTTTAACAAAGGTCAATGTCTCACTGAAAACCTCTCCAATATGTTTTTTTGGAAGAGGTAACCCATACCACATTGGGCCCAAGCCCAACTGCTAAAGCATGCATCCCGGGGTCGAAGCCCCGTACCTCCAGAATGCGTCCCCCAGGGCTCGAACTCGGGTTCACTACTATGTAGTGCCCAAGCCTTACAACTAGGCTAACACTCCTTTGGTCTCTCCAGTATGTTATAATCCACTAAATGTAGGCTTTATGCTTGGATAGTTAGGGTCCAAAAATCTAATTCTTGCATTTTAATTTGTTTTTTTTCCATGTACATAAATGATTGCTTCATACCAATAGATATGTCAATATTGAAATCTTTATTTTAAGGTATTCTGGTGGCACCATGACATTTGACTATTCTCGATCAGATAGTGAATTGAGATTGAGTTAGTTGTCACAAATAGTGAATTGAGATTGAGTTTTGGTTGTCACACATTGGTAGAAGTTGTAAGATTGGAAAGAAAAAAACACATATAAGGGTGAATCGGATGTCTGTCAAGTCATGGGGTTTGATATTATCTTATTTTGGATGACCCTTTTTTGTAAATAGTTGTAGACTCATAAGGTTGTCTTATTTCGATGTTTTTTTTTCTTTTTGCAAAAAGTTGTATACCCTATTTTGATAAGAGGATTATGATTCTTTTGATTTGTGTGCTTGCTTATTGATATTCATTAATTTGTAATGACTAGTGGTTGTCTATTTGGCTTATTGAATTTGAAGACATCAATGTATTAAAAGTAGGTGAAGGAGATTTGACTTACAAGCAATCCATGTTCATTTATTTCTGTTTGTAACTTAAAGGAGATGCATTAGTTCCTCTTCGTAGTTGCTTTGCCAAATAATTAAAATTAACGAGAAACTGCTTGGAATACAAAAAATGTAGCAAGAAAAGGTTTTGTGTAGACATAGAAACTAACTATTTCATCATGAATAGTTCATAAGAGCTTACCTTCGTTTTTTATGATGAATTTGGACTACTGTAGACACGTGTGATTTCGTCTTCTTCTTTACAATCTAATGTTGGTTTTTACTTTTTAATTGAACCTCCCTCTATCTCTCTCTATTTATATACGATAACAACATATTAATACCATCAACTAACATTCTTGTTGATCATGGTACACTTCTTAGGCTCATATCCCCTGAAAGCAAAGTATCGTATTGTTGGCTGATGAGATCATGAATTTTATTTACAGTAATTCATTCCGGTCAATAGAAACTCATCACAAGCAACACGAGTCTAGCCTGTAATCCATAATTTTATTTATTCAAATGCTCAATTATGAAATTAGAAAAATTAAGTTTGTATCCATTTTTATTATATATATATATATATAATATAGCATGGGCAAAAGAAACTGTTAGGGATCGTTTACTTGACGCTTACCCGGTACGTGCTTACTGGGTGAATTTACCTTACGAGATGAACATGACAAGGACTAAAATCTTCACCGGTCAGAGCGATGGCATGAACCGAGAGTCTTATCCAGTAAGTGAGATCGACGAATCTTACCCGGTAAAAGTTTATTGAGTAAATTGTTGCATATGATACCGTTTTGAGAGACTAAATATTGTGTGATATGATAGATGATAGTGTTCAATTTTACAGGTAAGCACTTACCGCGTAAGTGTTCAAGTAAACGGCCCCTTAGTCGTGACATACAAGCATAGAGTTTTCATTTTTGATATTATGAAGTTGACTTTGATTTTGGGAAGGAGCATAGAACTTGCTTTATTTGTCGATTACAAAGTAAAATTTGTTTTAAAGCTCTTTGAAATTTGGTAAAGATTGTTATAATATTATTGTTTGTAATACGAGTCTTTGTTATTGATTTCAGTTCTACCAAATGATTTGGCCCAGATAAGCAGAGGTTCGAACAACTGGGATTCTTTAAATTTGGCTCAAAATGTTGTTTGTTTAATATGGTCATTCATGAATAAGTATATGACCTCTTGTTGTAGTTATCTTTTGTGTTACAAGCTGATTGAAGAAAGTCGGAAATTTCGTGAATCTCATACCAGCAAGTATCCTTATATTAGAAAAAAAGATGTGACAGAATTATAGAACAACCAACTTAAGAGTTGCTTGAGCAAGATGTTGTGAAAACTAACACTTCTAGCAAAAAGAAATGGCAGATAGAATCAATTGGCAACATGTAGTTAAGGTGTTCAGGTAGAACCAATATTGACACATCATTATTAAAGAGCTTGGGGTTAATCTCGAACCTATTAGCTTGTCGCAGCACAATTTGGCACATTCCTTTGCTCTTACGAGTATGTATTTAAGCCGTCTATTGAAGTTCATTCTTTGTTATTAGATCGGTACTCTAATTAATTGCCGTTTTCTCTTTCTTTTGTTCAGGAACAGAAGGCTTATGAAGCAATACCGAAAGCTCTTGATCTTTTTAGGTTTGTACTCCCATCATAAATGATTCCTTTGTAAGACTTTAGATTCAAATACCGTTCTTTTAATTATTTTCCTTGTAATTTGCGGATGGTGGTTGTGATTTAACGTCTACAAGTCAGAGTTTCCATGGTCGAAAAGTAGACGGGTCTTTTGGATTCTTATCTTTCTGTTTTAAAGGTGATAACCTTTACCTGTTTGAGCCATTAAGCCGATGTATTGTCAAGTTTGATCATTCCTAACGATATGACACTCGTTTCAAGCTTTGTTGCATCTTTGGTTTCTTGTCGCAGGAAGCTGCTCATTAAATGGGTTTCCTCTAGGCGCTAGCGATTTGATTTATGCCAGGTTTGTGTTCAAATTAATTTGATGTCTGATTGACCCATTTGATAATACATTTTTATGAATGAAAGGCACCCAAAAGCTCAACTTCGTCTTTATTCCATGGTGATATTTATTTGCAGTTCCTGGAACAAGTTTAAGGTGACATTATATTTTACAAGACCCGTGGGCACAGACCGTCTAAGGACGGTCGAGACTGTGCCTAGTTTTATTATAAAAAAACCCAACAAATTTTGAAAGCTTATGAAGGGTCATCTGACCCCTATCACCAACATACATCCGCCTATGGACACGTGTCTACTAAGTATGAATAACGAAGGTGAATGTCCATATATTATTCATGATAAATAATATAATATTCAAGATGAATAATATATTAATCATTTTGAACGCTATATTATTTATCATGAATAATGCAATGTTGTATTATTCGTCATAAATAATGCTGGAACATTCACTTTCGTTATTCATACTAAACGTGGCACATGTCGCGCTCTCCGTTGTCCTTACGTTCACAATAAAAAATGAGAGTTTCTACAAGTTTGGGTGGTTTGCATTTATATTCGGAACACAACTTTTTTTGGGTTTTGTCTCCCTGTCTAGCCTTCATCCGAGATGGCGTGTTAGTGTCAAAAATTAGTTAGACTTGGATCATTTATTCTCAATATATGTAGAAACGTTTCTTCTCTTCTCAAGGTTTTTTTTAGAGGAATTCAAACGCGTTCTCCATATTATCACGATTTTTTTGTCTTTATAAATGAAGTTGATACATTCACACACATGGATTTGGAGTTGTATTTGGCTCAACTTGGCAGAAAAAAGATACTCATTTTGGCCTTTTTGAATCTTACGAAGAACTTAATTCTTCACTATTTTCTCATTAACGTTTTTTTTTTTTTTGTGAAGGTTTAGATTATTTTCATTTACAGTATTTTATTATAAAGTTTCAAGTGTAATTTTTTTATCTCACCAATATAACAAAAAATAGTTTAGTCTCACGTAAATCTGACCATATATATTTATTACTGTTCTAAAAAACTCGCCTTGCAGCCGCCATGGCGCGCCATGGCTTCAAGGCTTGGGTCTTACGCCACGTTAATCCCGTGGCACACCATGGCTCGTTGCGCAGTTTTTTTAATGCGAAATTTGATTTCTCTTTACATATTTAAGGTTTTATTTGCTAATTTTTAGTATATAACTTAATTCTAACTTGTTTATTCCTATTAACTCATTGAATGACAGGACAAAACATATAATCTTATATATAATAATTTATATGAACTAGAAATTTCATGCCATAAGTCACGCCTTAAAAACGCCATGGCTCCTAAGGCTTGAGGCTTGGCCTCGCCGCCACGCCACGTCTCACGCCATTTAGAACATTAATATTTATATGTATGTATGTATGTATGTATGCATATTAAGAAATTATGTAACACCAGAATTGCAATTTACTTAAAAAAGAAAAAAATAATCTGATCTTTAAAATAAAAGGAATAGGTTTGCAAATAGGGGTGAGCATGAGAAATAGGTACCCGCTTATGGAACTCGAACCGTTCTAAAATTGCCGGTTCCGAAACTAGAAGTGATGTGATTGGTTCTGGTTTCGGTTCCTAAAACACGGAACCGATCGAGACCGGTTAAGGTTCTCATTTTCTTGGAACCGTTAACCGCCGGGTACCCGTCGGAACCGATTAGGAGACAAAAATTAATTAGATTTTATTTTATATTTATACACACACACACAGTATCTTGTGGTATACGTTTTATTTAGTTTATATTGCACAAAACTTAATTGAATTTGCTCATCATATTATATAATGGAAATGATTTTATTACAGTATATGTTCGTATGATTTTTTTTACTTTGATTTAACTTATGAATATTCTTAATCGGATTATTATATGTTCTTATGATTATTTTTTCTTTGATTAGTTTAGATTAGTGGATGAAAGGATCACATTCACTAGTTTGGTGTATAAAACGCTTTAAGAAAATTAAGAAAAAAGTTGAAATCGGGTATCTAGTGTCATAGAACCGGTTCCTGGCGGTTCCGGTTCCGGTTCCAAAATATGAAGAACCGATGTAAGCGGTTCTAATTTCAGTTCCTTCATTCTAGAAATCACTAGTTCCAATTGCATGAAAAATTAGGCATGGGAATCGGCCCCTACCCGTCGGGTAACCCGGTCCACCCGCCCCGCTCGGGGACGGGGATTCCCCATTAAATCGGGAATGGGGACGGGGACGGGGATCCCCGTTTGATTTAAATCAGGGATGGGGCCGGGGACAAGTATCACACTCCCTGCCCCACCGGGTACCCGTATTATATATATAATTTAAAAAAATTAAAATATATATTATTTAGTAATATTTACTATATTAATTATGGTAAAGCTACATTACTTGATTTCCTATGAATATGGATGTGATTTGAATTGATTTGATTATGTATATCTTTAGAAGAAAATAAATAGTGAAATTCTTATTTCTTGTGCATAAACCAAAAAACCAAACGTCTTCTTCCTCTCTAGTCTCTCCAATTTCACGTCATCTCTACTCAGAAGTCGTCCTTCCCTGAACGTCATTCTCCACTTCTCAGGTTAGATATCTCTTGCTTATTTATCTTCTTTACTACATCAACTAGGGTTTCTTATAATATGCTACTTTACATGAAAGAAGGTTATATTAATTATTTATATAGAGTCAAGTTCATTTAGAAACCAAAAAAAGAGTAAAAACCGTAGAAACTCATGGTTTCATAGCTTAAATCAACGAAAACTTTTCGTAGAGTTGTTTAATATGATGCAAATGTTTCATATAATTCATTTTTTGATGTTCTTTTTCATAAAAATAACAAGGTTTCATAGGATTAAAGAAAATATATAGAAAAGTTTCATAAGCATAGAAAAATGTATGAAACATTTTTATTTTTATATAAAAAACACCAAAATATGAAACAATTTCATCAAAAAATAAATTATATGAAACATTTGCATCATGATAAACAACTTTACGAAAAGTTTTCGTTGATTTAAACCAAAAAACCATTGGTTTGTAAGTTTTTACTCTTTTTTTGTTTCTAAATGAACTTTCCTCTCCTCTCTGTATGTGTGTGTATATATATATATATATATATAGATGTGTGTATAATATATGATGATGATGATGATTAAAAAGCACGTAACGACAAATTATGTGGACATTATTAATATATTGGATGGAAACTCTCATTTATTTCTACCACTTCAATATTGATTATTTTGATTTTAGAGTTTTGGATGTTACCATGTTATTTTTTATGTGAAAACATAATTACTTGATATGTTTTGGGTATTAGCCGACATGGTTTTGATATTTATGACGTCAAATTTTGATGGTTTTAGTTACTTGATATGCTTTGGGTATTAATCTACATTGTTATTTAATATTTTGTAAACTCAAAGTGAACTTTTTGTATAGTTTATAGTATAAAAAAATCCCCGTTTCCCCGTTGGGGACAGGGATCGGAAAAAAACAAATTCACCAATGAGGATGGGGATGAAGATGAGGGATCGGGGATGGGGTTTGGGCCCCGCCCCAAACCCGTCCCATTCCCATGCCTATGAAAAATGATGGATATCTGGTTATGATCAACCCTATTTGCAAATTGCAATTGGTTTTATTTTTTTTATTATGGAAAAGCCCATATGTGGTTGAGTGTTGGGCTAAGAAAAATGTTTCTCTTTTGTCTATCTCTTTCTCTTTGCCTTTACCATTGACAATTGAAATCGAATTTAAACTCGATTCTCAATTGTCGAATTCGAATTCGTCTCTGATTTCTCAACCTCGTTTCTTTCTGGTAATTTTTTTTAATGTGTTTTGTAGATTAAAGATGTTTACTTGTTTTGTTATTTGGACACTAGATTAGGTTTATTAGCTTTCTGTTTAGATTATTAGCTTTCTGTTTAGATTATTAGGTTGGCTTATTTTATATTTGGTTTATTAGCTTTCTCCAACATCAGGTTGATCGCCGTTCGCAATTGGTTTGTATTTGATTAAAATCATTAGAGAAAATCGATTTTTGTTTGATTTTTTCTAAAGTGGACTGTAACTATCATGATTATGCAAGAGCCTATTGGTTTCTATTGTTGCTAGGTTTGAATAAGGTTTCCTTAACAAGATAATGGCTATGTTGGCAAACTGGCTGATAGCCGATAAGGTAGCTGATAGCTGATAGGTAGCTGTTGATTGATAAGCTTGCTAGTAGCTGATAAGCTAGCTTATGAACAAATTATGTTTAGCAAAAACTAGTTTATGAGTATGTAAAATGACCAAAAAAAGTATCTTTGAATTTAATAATTAATATTAATAATGGTATAATTGAAAAAGTTACAAAAAGCTCCTCATAAACTACTCAAAGTAGTGTTTCAAAAAGCTAGCTTCTGATATATGTTTGGATGGAATAGCGTATAAGCCGGCTTATTTTTGCCAAACACAGCAAATATCTAATCTTTAAAATAAAAAGATTTGGTTTACAATTGGCTTTTTATTATATTAGCTTTTTAGGAAACAAGATTGAGGGGGTTTTGATACATGGCATACAACAACGATGACAAGAGGAGGAAAGCTGTTTGCGGAATAGTTGCAGAACCTACAACAAAACAAACAAAGGTTTTTACATGACTTTTTCTTAGTATTATTATTATTATTTCCTGTTTAATTATGTCAGTTTAGTTATTATATATATGTATATATAATATCTTTGTGCTGTTTTCGATCAGATACATGAGTCGATGGAAAATACTAACATACCAGACGAAGTTCTTGACAACATACTTTCTCGACTTTCTCCAAAGCCTTTAATGCGATTCAGATGTGCATCTAAGCATTGGAATAGGCTTATTACAGATCTCAACTCCAGATCACGTCGAATGATCCTATTGTGTTATGGCCGAACCCATCTTTACGCTTTCGATCCCAAGCATCAGAATACCGTCAAGCTTACCTATCCTTTCGAACACCAAATATATAAGTTTAGCATTATTGGAACGTTGCTTGGGATAGTCCTTTTGCTCCTTGAAGAGAATATAGTCGGTCCACGTATCTTCATTCTCTACAACCCGTTAACTCGTGCCACCAAGAAACTTCCGGGCCTACCTCGTCCATGTTGTGTCACGGCAGCAATCGGATCTATATATGGATTTAGTCACGGAAACATTGTTACCGCTCAAGGTTTTTGTTTCTGCCCCTCCTCCAACAACAGATGTTATAACCGTAAAGTTTTTAGTTTTGACGTCTTTAGTCTTAAAAATGGTTCATGGACCACGCGAAAAGCCGCGGGTGGTTACCAATTTGTGGATAAGGTGGGCATGTCTCTAAACGGATTTTTGCATTGGATTGTGTTGTGGCCTTGTGATGACAAATTCAAAATTATGGTTCTTGACGTTATGAAGATGGTAGTTACGCACATGGATGGACCCTGTCTAACCAAGCAATGGTATAACCCACCTTCGTCTGTTTTAGGTACGCTACACGGACGCCTTTGCATGAGTATCATTTGGCGTAACGGATTCGACGTATGGGTCAAGGAACAAAGTAAATGGTCAAAACAATATTCAATTGAGTTACCTTTATATCGGTATGGGCGGGAGAATGATCGGGATGTTTGTATTTTGGAAGAAGGAAAAATCTTGGTGAAATGTGGGGGTTCAAACCAAATCATTATGTGCCACGTGTCCGAAGGCTACTACGAAGTTTTCAAATGTGCCAGTGAAATCCGACTCGCAAATAACTACAAAGGGAAACCATTTGAGTACGTTGAGAGTTTGTTTTCACCTTCAGATATCTGTAACGTTTGATAAATTTACATATATTTGATTTGTTAGGATCCTTTTGTTTATGTAGGTATCTTTTTTTTGAGTTTGGATATTGACATGATTCTTACTATTATCAATGTTATAATTTTATTTTGATTCTCAATAGGTGTAATTACTTAAAAAATAATTTGTAGTTGTAGTTAAGGTAGTTTATGCAATTATACAAGAATGACTACGTTAGTACAATCACCTGATAGCTTTCTTGATCAACTTTTTATTTAATCATGTCTTCTTGAAAGAAAAAGGATGTTTGCCTTGAAAATTGTTATGGGGTATAGGTATTATTAGAAAGTTCTGTACATTAGGGTGCGTTTGGTGCACTGGACAGGGTGGGATAGGACAGGACAGCCCTGTCCCACGTTTGGCACACCCCAACCATGGACTAAGTGGAACACACTTGAACAAGGCATGGGACAAGTGTGTCCTGTCCTGTCATGTCATGTCATGTCCCATATGCGTACCAAATGCACCCTTATTAGTGTTTCCCCTCCTACTTCATATCACACTTTCCTAAAATTTGAATATAACAAGGAATGAAAAATCTTATTCGGTATAAGCAATATAAAGATCGCGATTCTTAGCTGGTAAGTATGACAACTCTTATTTGATAAATTCTTACTCGATAAAAATGTTCCATATGATGCTGTTTTAATGGACTAAATTACGGGATAAATGTTGGGTAAATGACTTTTAAATCATATTATCTTTAAAAGCTTTAAAACCGTTTACATATACGGCTCCTGTCACATTTCGCGATAAATGACTAGTTAAATAAATAATTATTTTCCTATCAAATCCTCCAATTTAAACTCACAAGTCACGACGACTGCTTCTACGTTTACCAATGAAATATGACTCTATATATATATGGGTGGGTTCAAATGTGAACCACTTTTTGGTTGTGAACGTGAGAACAGCTGAGAGCGCGGTACGTGGTGAATGACTAGGCGCCACGTCAGGTCCACGGCGGATGACTAAGCGCGATTCATGGGAGGGCATTGAATTAAAGGGGGGGACCACACTCAAAGCCGCCTTTATTGACTAGTCTTCGCCACGTGTTGCGCTCTCGGTTGTCCTCACGTGCACAACCAAAAAGCGGTTCACATTTGAACCTAATACTATATATATATATATATAGAGAGAGAGAGAGAGAGGGGAAAGTTCAAATGTGAACCACTTTTTGGTTGTGAACGTGAGGACAACCGAGAGCACGACACGTGGCGGCTTTGAGTGTGGTCCCCTCCTTCAATTCAATGCCCTCCATGAATCGCGCCTAGTCATTCGCCGTGGACCTCACGTGGCGCCTAGTCATCCGCTACGTGTCGCGCTCTCGACTGTCCTCACGTTCACAACCAAAAAGTGATTCACATTTGAACCTACCCCTATATATATATATATGTATATAGATGAAGGTTCAAACGAGAATGACATCAATTTAAAAGAATACGAGAATGAATCTCAGCCAATCATATATGAGAATGACTTTTGTGTACAAAATCATATAAGATTAACAAAGGAAAAGTTCAGGTACAAAAAACATGTACAAAATCATATATGATTCATATAGAAAATCACATGTGATTAACAACGTGCGCGACTTGCCCCGCGACCAGAGGTCGCGCGTGTCCTTTTTTTTCATGACTTTTGTGTACAAAATTATATATGATTAACAAAGGAAAAGTTTAGGTACAAAAAACATGTACAAAATCATATATGATTCATATAGAAAATCACATGTGATTAACAACGTGCGCGACTTGCCCCACGACCAGAGGTCGCGCGTGTCCTTTTTTTTCATCAAAACTCGAATTGAATGGCTGAGATTACTTCTCGTATTCTCTTAAAAATATGTCATTCTCGTTTGAACCTCTTTCTATGTATATATATATATAGAGAGAGAGAGAGAGAGAGAGAGAAAAAAAAAAGTTCATGCGAGAAATATAATTTTTAAGAAAACGTGAGGAGCAATCTCAGCCACTCATCCAATGAATGATCTCTAACCTCCCATGAATCTCGTCAATCCTTCGTGATCACGTCCGCAGTAATCGAAAATGAGTGGCTGAGATTGCTCCTCACGTTCTCTTAAATTGGTATACTTCTCGCATCAACTTTCCCTATATATATATATATAAATATATCAATTTCTTCACTTTTTTGGTCTTTAAATATGACCCAAAAAGTTTTGGGTTTAACATATAAGCCACAAATGAGAATGATGGATTTTATTTGGTGCCATTAAAAATGGACGAGGTTTTGGAATATGACATAGGTTTATAAATGTTGAGTCGCTTAAAAAACTATGCCATTAAAAATGGTCGTTATTGCTGCACAACAGAATTATTCAAGAAAATGACTATTATTGATTGTAAAAACTAGAGTCCAAGCTCACAATCATTTTTTTTGAACGACAAGTTAATGTACACATGCTCCAACAGTATCGGGCTTCTAATTGGGCAATCCTAATCACTACGACCAGACGCAACCTAGGGCTGAACCTGACCGGCAAGGAAGTGGATCCCATAAACTGGATCCTCCCATACCGACCCCGAACCCGGCCCAAAGGACCAGATACAAAGTCTGGATTCATTAGCTATTTGTACAATTTCCATGCAAATCCATACATGTATTAAGAGGAATATTATCTCTCACACATGCATTGTTCACTTGTACCAAGAATTCAGTTAATAGAGCATGAAAACAGAGTAACCAACTGATCCGTGTTTGCAGAGAGAGACACCTCCGATCAGACTCACACTCACTCCACAATTTTGGACAATTTCTAGGGTTTCTTCTTCCAAAATTTCCCCCAAATTCGAAAATGTGGAGATCGATAATCGAATCGGCGATCGTCGTTGCGATGCTAGCGTCGATTCCGACACCGGTGGTGAAGGGAATGCGGTTCGACATCAAAACAGGGGCCACGAAATGCATAACGGAGGATATCCAATCGAATTCGCTATCGGTTGGAAAGTACAGCGTAATCAACCCTCATGAAGACTACCCAATGCCGGATAGCCATCGCATCACCGTCAGGGTCAGCCTCTCAACACACTCCCTAGCTAATTTCCGATGTTTTCATTATTGCAAATTCGCAAATTGATTAGGTGATTTGGATTGATTTTAGGGCGTGTTTGGATGTGTCCTTTTTTATTTGAGAGTGGTTATTATGATCAAAATTGAGATGAAATTAGTTGGAATGGAGTGATTATTTGGAAGTTTTTGGCACATCCAGACACTCCCCTTGTATTGTAGTTGGTGAATTTTAGGGATGTATTCAATACTTGCTTTTGAATTTGGAGGAGATCTTTTGAATTAGAATTGTATTTTTTCCGTTTTGGAATATTCACATGTTCTGTTTAGTAGCATCTTTTAGGTTAAACAACCCTAATGATCTAAAACCTAATCCACCACATTAGTGTAGATTTAGGCTATGTTTGGCAAACTAGCTGGCTGATAAGCTGGACTGATAAACTAGTTGATGATTGATAAGGTAGCTATTGACCGATAAGCTAGCTTAGGAGCTGATGATTGATAACTGATGATTGATAAGGTAGCTGTTGACAGATAAGCTAGCGGATGAATTAGATGCGTTTGGCAAAAACTAGCTGATAAGGTAGCTTACGATTGTAAACTGACAAAAAAATGCATGTTTAAAAATTGGTAGTGTAAAAAGTAGCAAGGGTATATTTGGAATACAAAAAAGAATAAGTCTGATAAGTCAACAGATGCTACTCTCCTTAGCGTTTCACAAGGCCAACTTTATGATCCATCCAAACATGTACTAGCTTATAAGCTATCTTATTTTTACCAAACATAACATAAGGCTGCAAATTGTCTTTGAGATGTATGCTCAAGGGATTGTTCAAGAACTTGTTGTATGACCTATGTGTGGCTATTGTTGTGTTAAAATATATAGACCCCATTAGGTTAGTCCTCTCAGGAGAATGGCATTCCAACATATAGATATAGATGAGAAAACGTCTAAGTCTAACCGGTGTGGTAGGGCATGTTTGTGGTCTAGTTTGGACTGTTTAACCCCATGGCTTTTTAATTTTATCCAAATCAAGTTGTTTGGCATCAAATGATGTTGCCTCTTAAACCATATTGGATGTGATTATATATGAATATGTGCTACAGAGTGTTGAGTTCCTACTCTCTAGAGTACTAAACCTTAGTTTGGATACCACATGAATATGTGGAACCCTATTAGATTACTTTCAAAACAGCCCTAAGGGTGCATTTGGTACACTGAAACAGGTGGAGCTGTCGCGTTCCACCCCTACCGCATGGAAAAAACTTATGTCAGTTTTACCAATATGACCTCAAAGTAAAACCCAATTCTCTTGTAAAACATCAAATTCTTTCTCTTTACATTTTCTTTATTTTTAAAAAATTTCTTTATCACATTTTATGCTATCTAAACTTTCATTTTACTATCCTAAAAATATTACTTTATACAATTTCTATACTTTGATTGATTTATATAATTTATTAAATGTTAATAATAAAAAATATAGAAAATAAATTTTGAAAAGTAAATAAACATTTTATTTTGGTGTCATTTTAATCAGTCTTCACAAAAAAAGTTCTACATTTATATTTGGTTATAAAACAATTTATTTTATTACTATATATATTGAGGATAAGTGGTCAAGATCTAGCCAATGTCAGACTCCAACACTCTCTCTCCAAAAGAGGCTAGACGTGCACAGATCGTCCCAATGTGACGAGAGGGCGCTAGATGAGCCCGAGGGCTAATCGCCTACTATTCTTCATCTTCATCTGTGTTCAATGACACATGAGAGTGATGTCATTTTTCATCTATGTTCAATGTAAAAGGTTGTTGAGTTTGACAGAAGTTGGTATTTTCTGTTATGTGTCGTTTATGCAGATAACGTCACCACTCGGGAACAATTGTCACTACGCAGATCAAAAGGATGTTGGTAATTTTGCATTTACTGCACATGAGGATGGAGATTATATGGCCTGTTTCTGGGTTGCTAAACAAAATCCGCCAACAACAATGACCGTTGAGTTTGACTGGAGATCGGGTTTGGCTGCAAAGGACTGGTCCAAAGTAGCTAAAAGAGGACAACTTGAGGTCAGTTTTTGCTTCGCCAATATCACCTTACTTACGCTTATAAACCTTAAATATTTTGAGAACCAACTATTCATGCTATTCATTATGCATGTCGTGATAAATATTCATGATGAAAATGCATGATAATGTGATATCATGAATAATGGAAATGCATGATCTTCAATTCATCATGATGATCATTCATGATTTTTTATCACTAACAGTACATGAAATAGTTAATTCGTAGTTCTTAAAATATTTATGGTTCTCATTTGAACTTTCCTCTAGACTCGTATGCTTGTTCCTAGCACCGAGTCTACTTTAAGGTATGGACTATGTTCAATTTAGATATCTATGATTATAGATAGTAGCAAAGTAATATGATAGCAAATCCCATAAAGATGTGGTGAGTCCCTAGGTGATGCTAGGTACCACCTCTGAAACCATGTTATTATATGTGGAACCCCTTTGAATCTTTCTCTAAAAAACCGTTATTGATAGGGATTTGTGTATAGTTGATGTGTGGGTCCATGATTTTTAACTTAGTTTTTCATTGTTATCGTTGTTTCAACCATGTTCTTTTTTAAAAAGTAAACAAACCCAGTATATATCTCACATATAGCTAGAATATGAGCACTTTATTTTTGCATGACTTGTACCTATTTCTTTCGATAGATGATGGAAATTGACTTGAAGAAATTGTTTGATACCATCGCCTCCATTCATGATGAGATGTATTATCTTCGGGAGAGGTAAGCGTACACTGCTCTAACAACACATATGGCTTAGCAATCGTGAATTCTTCTGAAATTGAAGGTCAAATGAAGTTCCGATTTTATTTTGTAGGGAGGAATCAATGCAAGTCCTAATTAGATCAACCAATTCGAAGATGGCTACATTTAGTTTCTTCTCGCTCGTCGTATGCTTAGCGGTGGCCGCTATGCAAATCTGGCATTTGAAGACGTTTTTCGAGAGGAAGAAGCTCATTTAGCTTTCCCTTAAGATTCGTCATTGTTTTTTTTATGTTTCATTGAGATTCATTTGTTTTGTTTATTTAGCGTTCTGTTTCCATGATACATTTGGAAAGTTTTCCTATGTAACGCTTTTAATCAACAATCACAAATTAGAAATTTTATAATTTTAATTAGAGATGCACAAAGCACAAGGCTTTCTAAACCACTTTTTGTAGTGCAAAAAGCTCGGTCTTTTGATGGGTTTGCTTAAATGGTGATAACTTGTTTAAGATGACATAAAAGTATAGAATTTCAATTTTATTGGCAAACAGCTGGAAAGAAAGGGGTTGCCTTCGTGTATTTTTTTATTTTAGTTTCATAAATAATTAGAGTCTCGTTCAAACAAGAAGGCAATCTATTAAAGGTAATAAGAATACGCGCAAATCAAATGATTTTACACCAAAAACTTCACGTACAAAATCACATGTGATTCACGCGACTTTGTCTATGAACCATAAAGTGAAGACGTGGCTAAAGTTGTCCGCACACCTTCTTTCAACTGTTAGCGTAAAATTGGATGTGATTTTACACATGATTGATCGTTTCCGTATTCTATTACTTAGTTAACATTCTCTTTTGATTATCTAAACAATTAATATGTTAAATATTTTACTTAAAATTGGTTAATATAATGATACTATATTCTAAATAAAACAATTTAACAAACTATGTTTTTATCGGAATATTTTTAGCGATTTTCAGACCAATCAACTTGATTTTTTAAATTTATTTGACTTGTTAATATAAAATACAACTAAAATTGATGATGAAAAAAATGCCACTTCATATTTCGTTTTTTGGTATAAAAGCCTGCTAATCTTAAGAAGCAAATTAAATTAGTAAAAATAGAAATAAATTAAATTCAGACCGTTACAAACACTTTTCTTTACATAAATAAAATAATTTAACGTTTATGACAAGAAATTTGCTACTAATTAATCTCCATTAAAAACTAACTTTCCATATCAACAAAAAATTGAAAATTTAGCCGTTATACTATTTGGATACTAATACAAATTATGAAATATCAAACTTTTAAACTACATTTCAAGATAAAAACCAAATCTTCATTAGATTTCTTCAAGATTTCTTGAAGATCATTGCAAATATTTCATAGCATTGATAGGATGACTTCAACTAGATGTGCGGTTTGCACGTATTTCAGAAGAAGATGTCGTTCAGATTGCATTTTTGCACCTTATTTCCCTCCTGATAACCCACAAAGATTCGCTTGCGTTCACAAAGTATATGGTGCCAGCAACATTGGCAAGATGCTGAAGGTAATAAATCTTGAACACAATCTTGTTCAATTGTCATATTTTATGGTCTTTAAAGCATCTATAAAGATAAAAACTTTTTTCTTTGACAATATTTTGAATTGGGACCGACAAGAAAAAAAAATTTCAAGTTTGTGACTACACAGATAGAAGTACAAATATTTCCTGGCGAAATCTTTTAGGTGGCCAAAAGGTTTCCTAAAACGTCACATCAGACCATCTGCAACCAACCATTGGGTTGATTGGGTAGTTCAGCTACACCGCCGCATGTAGATCCGGTCGGGTCTTCTCGGCTTGTCGTTGCCGATTGCATAGACGCACCCCACCCCATCCCATCCCATCCCACCCCGCCCTCTCTCCTTTCTCTCTATTTCTCTCTTCTTTTCTTTTTCTTATTTTAATTATTTACGATGTTCAGATGGGAAAACCAATGTATTCTCTATCTATTTATTGATTTTTTGTGATTTTATGTAGGAATTGCCTGTGCACCTACGAGCGGATGCAATAGAGTCATTGTATTACGAGGCCAAGTGTAGAATACAAGATCCCGTTTATGGATGCGTCGGAACAATATCGTTATTACATCACCAAATACATATAGCACAAAGCCAGTTAGCTAAAGCTCAAGCAGAAATTGCTTTTCTTGATGCTAATGTTGTAGCCGAAACAATGTTGAGCTCGAGTGAATCCATGGCTCAACAAAATAGCATCGACGTCCTGTCAAATCCGTGGTTTTACTAAATATTTCTAACTTTTGAACTTTCCACTAAAATCAACAAGAAAGATGTTCTTTTTTTGTATTCTTTTATATATAAGGGTATTCTTTGGGATCTTAAATAGTTTTAATTTTAGGTGCATGCTCTTCTAAAAGTTTTTAAACTTGATGTTATTACGCATCCCCATATTCAATACACATTATATTTTATTTTCACAAATTCAAATTTTGGGGACACTTAACTACATAGGCGTGTGTTGTAATAGTTGAAATTTAAAGCTTTAATGTTTAGGGTTAAGTACATGGGAGTGTATCGAACTTGTCACGTTTTATCATTGTATGTACTCAACTTTAAAACTTACTGATTAATGTACCGAACTTGCTAAAGTTGTCATTCTATATATCCAACTTTATCAAAAACCTACCATTTAATGTATCCAACTTGTCACGAAAGTGTATCCAACTTGTCATGAAATACATACAATGGCAATTTTAGCAAGTTCGGTACATTAATCGGTAAGTTTTAAAGTTAAGTACATACAATGATAAAACGTGACAAGTTTCATACACTCCCATGTACTTAACCCTAATGTTTAGGACTTTCTTCCAAAAAGAATGAGAAATCCCTTAACGGAAAGTAAATTAAAAACTAACCCAAATTGAAGAATTTGAATTTTAATCCCAAAATAGAAAGAAAGATATATGGTTTTACAAAATGTATAAAACCAGAGACCATTTTGGCATTCTTGAGCCAAATGCACTAACGCTAAGGTCTTTTATTTAATATTAATAACCCGTATAAAAATATATAAAAAAGAAAATCGAGAAACAAAACTAAATGTTGGTGCTAGTTCATTGTAGTCATGTATGCGAGACACATAATAAATAATCCTTCTCCTATCATCATTGTCGTCATCATCTCCCTATAAATTTAATGCAGCATTAAACATATCAACATTAACAAGTACGATTCTTAACGACCAATGAATGTCTAGCCCAGCAGTGGTAGGTAACATCCTTGCCAATATTACCTTACTTATGCTTATAAACCTTAAATATTTTGAGAACCAACTATTCATGTTGTTCATTATGCATGTTGTGATAGATATTCATGATGAAAATGCATGATAATGTGATATCATGAATAATGGAAATGCATGATCTTCAATTCTTCAATGATCATTCATGATTTTTTATCATTTTGAACTTTCCTTTAGACTCGTATGCTTGTTTGTAGCACCGAGTTTGCTTTAAGGTATGTTCAATTTAGATATCTATATGATTATAGATGGTAATGAAGTAATATGAAAGCAAATCCCATAAAGATGTGGTGAGTCCCTAGGTGATGCTAGGTACCACCTCTGATACCATGTTATTATATGTGAAACCCCTTTGAATCTTTCACTAATAAAACATTATTCATAGGGGGTTTGTGTATAGCTGTGTGTGGTTCTAACATATATAGAGGTTTGTGTATACTTGATTTGTGGGTCCACGACTTTTAACTTACTTTTTCATTATTACTATTATTATTAAAGTTTCAACCATGTTCCTTTTACAAAGTCAACAAACCCAATATATCTCACACATAGATAGAATATGAACACTTTATTCTTACATGACTTGTACCTATTTCTTTGGATAGATGATGGAAATTGACTTGAAGAAATTGTTTGATACCATCGCCTCCATTCATGATGAGATGTATTATCTTCGGGAGAGGTAAGAGTACATTGCTCTAACAACACATGTGGCTTGGCAATTGTGAATTCTTTTGAAATCGAAGGCCAAATGAAGTTTCGTTTTTTTTTGTAGGGAGGAATCAATGCAAGTCCTAATTAGATCAACCAATTCGAAGATGGCTACGTTTAGATTCTTCTCGTTCGTCGTTTGCTTAGCGGTGACCACTATGCAAATCTGGCATTTGAAGACGTTTTTCGAGAGGAAGAAGCTCATCTAGCTTTCCCTTAAGATTCGTCATTGTTTTTTATGTTCATTGAGATTCATTTGTTTTGTTTATTTAGCGTTCTGTTTCCATGATACATTTGGAAAATTTTCCTATGTAACGCTTTGATCAACATCAATATAAAATTCTATAATTTTAATTAGAGATGCACAAAGTACAAGGCTTTCTAAACCGCTTTTGGTAGTGCAAAAAGCTCGTCTTTTGATGGGTTTGCTTAAATGGTGATAACTTGTTTAAGATGACATAAAAGTATTGAATTTCAATTTTATTGGCGAAAAGCATGAAAGAAAGGGTTGCCTTAGTGTATTTTTTTTTAGTTTCATAAATAATTAGAGTCATGGTCAAACAAAGAAGGCTATCTATTAAAGGTAATAAGAAAATGGGCAAATCAAATTGATTTTACACCAAAAACTCTACGTACAAAATCACATGTGATTCACGCAACTTTGTGTACGAACTGTAAAGTGAAGACGTGATCAAAGTCGTTTGCACACCTTCTTTTGACCATTAGCTTAAAATCGGACGTGATTTTACACGTGGTTGATTGTTTTCATATTCTATCAATTAGTTAACATTCTCTTTGTATTATCTAAACAACTAATATGTTAAATATATATTTTAAATTGGTTAATATAATTATACTATATTCTAAATAAAACAATTTAACAAACTATGTTTTTATCGGAATATTTTTAGCGATTTTCAGACCAATCAACTTGGTTTTTTTAATTTATTTGGTTTGTTAAGAAAGTAAATAGTATGTTGGTAAAATGCTACTACATATTTCGTTTTTTGGTATAAAAGCATGCTAATCTTAAGAAGCAAATTAAATTAGTAAAAATATAAATTAATTAAATTCAGACCGTTACACACACTTTTATGACAAGAAATTTGCTACTAATTAATCTCCATTAATAACTAACTTTCCATATCAACAAAAAATTGAAAATTTAGCCGTTATACTATTTGGATACTAATACAAATTATGAAATATCAACTTTTAGAGGGAGAATCAAATACACACCAATCAATTCTTGTACACCTTAAGAACCAATCCTATCCCTTCATCAAGTACAATGAATTGATATTATTTTATAAATTTATATTTAATTATAAGGGTAAAGATGTAAATTGGTAATATTGATTTAAATCAAATTACATTTAAATTTTAGATAACCGAACATAACATTTAAATGTTTCCTAAATTTATGCTACAATTTTTTAATGATAATGATTATCATATATAATCAATATCATAATCATTTCAAATATTTCTCCTTTTTTTGTTGGACGTTTTTCATTGAAGAATCATCTTCTTCATTTGCATATGTTCCAAGAAAACAATGTAGATGACCAACCAGAAATAAGAAACCTACAGCCTTCCAAAAATGGTGAAACAACCGTCCTCAAGAAACGGATACCGAGACTTTGTCCATCTTGATTGCAGCAACCATAAAGAAGAAGAAAGCCAGAATGATCATCAGACTCAAAACCCGCTGAATGGAAAACCACTTCTGCAAATTTCAATCTCTCTTGTAAAGCACAACCAAATGTTAAAAAGCCATTTTTGATAGACTCCTGCAACCTTTACGATACTGATCCGTTGTGCACCAGCTGCTTTAATCTGTGAAACAGCAGAGTAGCAGACCACTTTTCAGTCCCAATTGGTTCGCAGCAGCATGTACACGGCTTACCAATACGGCATCGACTTTCAGCATCGTTTATCCGACGAAACCCAACAGAAACGAACCCGGATTGTTACACACGTTGGCTAATTAATGTTATGCAAAACTTCAAAATATATGCAAGTACATGAACAATTTTATTGCCTAACATTACCAAAAATTTTATGCAGCATATTGATTTATGGCTTACAATTTATTGCATAACATTACCAAAAGTTTCATATTCTGCATATACGAATGTCCAATACCGTAAACAAACAAGCATTCTTCATAAATGCACATACATGAACAATTACAAACTAATCTACTGCACATTGAGTTTATGCATATATACAAACTAACTTTATGCAAATGGGAACATACACACAGTAGCTAAAACTCATTATACTCAATTAAGATATTGCATTCATCCAAAAACATATGCAACTATTTAAATATATTCCCTGCATAACACCAGACAACATGCATAGAGTCGCTTGATATACTCACAATGTACTAACAGAAATATCTGCACAAAAAAATATTATAATGCACTATGTTTGCATAAAGCCATAAACATATTCAGTAAGTTCTATATACATATGCATTATAATGCACTGCTTGCACAAGTTCTAAATACATATGCATTATAATGCACTGCTTGCACAAACACTTCCATTTACAACCTGCACAAACATATTTCATTCATTTTTCACCATTTGCACAAACAATTCCATTTAGTAACATACTCTAGTTTTATACTACATTCATATTGTATTTATTATTTTCACACAGTACAGACTTGAACATGAACCAATAACTTGAATACACATAAAATCTTTTGCCAACACATTCTTAAGCCTAAATAAAATTTATATGCAAAATCCCCCTCAATCCAACATAAATGCAGGTTTCCTATTCATGCTTCCATAGTGTCATTATTTACCAACTTAAAACCTTTAATTAAGGTCTATATGCAGTCAATGTTATAGGTACCAATTTCAAAGAACGGATAAAATTCAATAACCCACACCCTTATCCTTCACTTACACAGCTTTCCTGTTGCTCAACTTACTCGATTTTGATAGAGGGTGGAAACCCTAACCTCTAATTCTTTCAAATTCGTTACTTTCCACCATTTTTGCACCGATAATGTTGAACAATTTCAATAAAATTTCGGAGTTCTTCTAATTTCTGCAACTAAATCGCTTGAATTGTGCATTATGGTATCTCACTTTCACGCGACTTACCGGAGAAGACGATGCGATATATTAGGAAGATCCTAATTTCCAAATTTAAATTACAATACCAATTCCCCATAATGCCCTTATGATGCGGTTGTGTTATTCAATTTTGGTTTACTAGTTTCAAAATTAACAATATTACCCCCCTACTCATATGCACCGTCAGATTAGAATATCAAGGGTTGTGATTAGTTTGTAAGGGGTGTAACAAATGCAAGGTGTGCATTTGAAGGAGCCTCTCAACTTTTAAACTACATTTCAAGATAAAAACCAAATCTTCATTAGATTTCTTCAAGATTTCTTGAAGATCTTCGCAAGTATTTCATAGCATTGATCGGATGACTTCAACTAGATGTGCAACTTGCATGTATTTCAAAAGAAAATGTCATTCGAATTGCATTTTTGTACCTTATTTCCCTCTCGATAACCCGCACAGATTCACTTGCGTTCACAAAATATATGGTGCCAGCAACATCGGCAAGATGCTCAAGGTAATAAATCTTGAACACAATCTTGTTCGATTGTCATATTTGACGGTCTTTAGAGCATCTATAATGATAGAACTTTTTTCTTTTACAATCTTTTGAATTGGGACCGCCAAGGAAAAAAAAAGAAATTCAAGTTTGTAACTGACATGGATAGAAGTACAAATATTTCCTGGCGGAATCTTTTAGGTGGCCAAAAGGTTTCCTAAAACGTCACATTCGACCATCCGCAGCCAGCCATCGGGTTGCTACGATCGGGTTGCCATTGGCTTGGCAGCGGGTTGATTGGGTAGTTCGGCTACACCGCCGCGTGTAGATCGGGTTGGGTCTTCTCGGCTCGCCATTGCCGATCGCATAGACTTACCTCACCACATCCCACCCCACCCCACCCTCTCTCTCCTTTCTCTCTATCTCTCTCTTCTTTTCTTTTTTACTTTAAATATTTAAATTGGGTTGAGTGTCTATCAATGTGGATGGATTGGGTTAGATTGGATTGGTTTGTGTAAAATAGTTGAAAACTGATTTGATGCTAATGTGACGATTGAGTTGATTGGGTTGAGAGTCTAGGGGTAATGATGGTCTTAAAAGATTAAATGGAAAATGTTTGTTTTCCAACACATTTGCTATTTTTTATTAATTGTTTATGAGTTTATATAGGCATTTTTGCCCGTCAAATTGGTAGCCTCTACACCATCCATGATGGTAAAAAAAAATTGATCGTGGGTGTTTCTTTAAAAAGTGGGACCCACAGGGAAAAAAACAAGTTTACAACTTCAGAATAAAAATAAGAAAATCTTACATAATTTTTTTTTCTCATAAGTTTAGGTGTCCAAAAAACTCCATTTATGATGCTCTTAGATGGGAAAACCAATGTATTCGCTATCTATTTATCGATTTTTTGTGATTTTATGTAGGAATTGCCTGTGCACCTACGAGCGGATTCAATAGAGTCATTGTATTACGAGGCCAAGTGTAGCATACAAGATCCCGTTTATGGATGCGTCGGAATAATATCGTTATTGCATCACCAAATATATATAGCGCAAAGCCAGTTAGCTAAAGCTCAAGCGGAAATTGCTTTTCTTCATGCTACTGTTGTAGTAGCCGAAACAATGTTGAGCTCGAGTGAATCCATGGCTCAACAAAATAACATCGACATCCTGTCAAATCCGTGGTTTTACTAAATATTTCTAACTTTTGAACTTTCCACTGAAATCAACAAGAAAGATGTTCTTTTTTGGGATCTTAATTAGTTTTAATTTTAGGTGCATGCTATTCTAAAAGTTTTTAAACTTGATGTTATTACGCATCCCCAGATTCAATACACATTATATTTTATTTTCACAAATTCAAATTTTGGGGACAGTCAACTACATAGGCATGTATTGTTATAATTGAAATTTAAAACCTTAATGCTTAGGACTTTCTTCCAAAAAAAATGAGAAATCCCTTAACGGAAAGTAAATTAAAAACCAACCCAAATTGAACAATTTGAATTTTAATCCCAAAATAGAAAGAAAGATATATGGTTTTACAAAATGTATAAAACAGGAGACCATTTTGGCATTCTTGAGCCAAATGCACTAACGCTAAGGTCTTTTATTTAATATTAATAACCCGTATAAAATTATATAAAAAAGAAAATCGAGAACCAAAACTAAATGTTGGTGCTCGTTCATTGTAGTCATGTCTGCGAGACTGATAATAATTAATCCTTCTCCTATCATTGTCGTCATCATCTCCCTATAAATTTAATGCAACATTAAACATATCAAAATCAACAACCACGATTCTTAACGAAAATCAAGTTAGAAATATTACATGAATTCAAAATCCGACACAAATCCGTTGGCTTTTTTCAAGACACCCTCTAAAGGAAAAAAAGATGTGGCTTCGCTCCTGTATGATATCCTGATACATGAAATAGTTGGTTCGTAGTTCTCAATGTATTTATAATTTTCATTTGAACTTTCCTCTAGACTCGTATCCTTGTTGCTAGCAATGAGGATATGGTAAGGTATGTTCAATTTAGATATCTATGATTACAGATGGTAATGAAGTAATATGATAGCAATTCCCATAAAGATGTGGTGAGTCCTTAGGTGATGCTAGACACCAGCTCTGATACCATGTTACTATATGTGGAACCCCTTTGAATCATTCTCTAAAAACCGATATTGAAAGGGGTATGTGTATAGATAATGTGCGTTTTGTAACTTATGACTTATGAGTTGCATTTTCATTATTATTGTGGTTTTAACCGTGTTCTTTTTACAAAGTCCAAAAAACCCAGTATATCAAACACGTAGGTAGGATGTTTGCACTTTTTTCTTACATAACTTGTACCTATTTTTTTGGTAGATGATGGAAATTGACTTGAAGAAACTGTTTGATAACATCGCCTCTGGCTAGAGGTAAGTGTACACTGCTTTAACAACACATATGGTTTAGCAACCGTGAATTCTTCTGAAATCGATGGCCAAATGAAGTTTCAGTTTTTTTTTGTAAGGAGGAATCAATGCAAGTCCTAATTAGATCAACCAATTCGAAGATGGCTACGTTTAGTTTCTTCTCGCTTGTCGTTTGCTTAGCGGTGGCCGCTATGCAACTTTGGCATTTGAAGACGTTTTTCGAGAGGAAGAAGCTATCGTTTCCTTAAGATTCACAGTTATTTTTCTTTTTTTTCCTTGAGATTCATTTGTTTGTTTAGTCGGCGTTTTGTTTCCATGATATATTTGGAAAATTTTGCTATGTAATGCTTTTTGATTGATGATTAGATGTTAGAAATAGTCTATAATTTTAATTAGAGATGCACAAAGCTCAAGACTTTCTAAACCCCTTTTTATATTGCAAAAAGATACTGTTCTAAAAAACTCGCTACGTAGCCGTTATGGCTTCAAGACTTTTGTCTCACGCCACGTTAAGCCCATGGCACGACTTGGCCTACTGTGTAGTTCTCTTAATGCAATATTTGTTTTTTTCTTTACGTTTTTAAGGTTTTATTTGTTAGTTTTTAATATATAACCTAACTAGATTTGATCCCGTGTAATATACAGGATAATTTAAAAAAAATAATTCATACCTGAAAAAATTAAAAAATATTATTTGCTTAATTTAAATTATTTACTATAATTTAATTTATGTTTAATAGTATTATATGCAGTAATTAATTTATTTTGAAAGTATTGAGAATAGAATTATACTTATACAATTTTAAAAAAAATGTAAAACAGTTATCTCTTTGAATAAATTTAAACTCTCGTATGGTTGTTAGAGATTGTTATAGTAGAAAGAGATAGAGATAAAATAAGATTGTTATAGTAGAGAGAGATAGAGATAAAATAGGTAGAATATTTTTAAAGTGACATGTCAACAAATGACACATATGCATGACATGTGTCAAGAATTGACACGTAGGCGAGAATGAATGTAGACGATAAGAGTGTCCAGATACGTGTTTTGGCGGGAAAAATCAGAAATCGGCTCACCAGAGCACGACACGTATCATACCAGTTACTCTTTTAATATATACAGATTTTAACTTGCTTATTAGTATTAAGGGAAAAGTCCAAAAAAACCCACGAACTATTCCATTTTGAATGGTTAAGTCCCTAAACAATTTTTTTGAACAAAAAAAACCATTAAACTTTCTCATTTTGATTGATTAAGTCACTAAACTATTGTTTTGAATGAAAAAACCATTAAAGTTTTTCATTTTGAATGATTAGGTCTCTAAACATTTTTTCTAACAAAATAAATCATTGATTTTTTAAAAAATTTATACTTATATTTGTTTAACCTAAACTAACATAGTTATATTTTACCTTTAAAACCTTCATAGTTGGTAACATTTAATTTTTTTATTTTTATTAAAAGGGGGTAAGTAACCAATTTTTGAAAGTTTAATGTTTTATTTATAGAAAAGAAATTGTTCTGGGACTTAATCATTCAAAACGAAAAAGTTTAATGGTTTTTTCATTTAAAAGAATAGTTTAGTGATTTAATCAATCAAAATGAGTCCTAAGGCTTAAGGCATATGCTTTTATATATAATATTTTATATATATGAACTAGAAATTTGACGTCATAAGTCATGCCTTGAAAACGTCATGGTTTCACCATGGGTCCTAAGGCTTAAGGCTTGGTCTCGCCGCCACGCCATGCCTCACACCATTTAGAACCTTGCAAAAAGCTTGATCTTGAATGCGGCTTTGGGTGTTATAAGATCATGCTTTTTAGGTCTGGCTTGTCTCATCAAGAATCTTTTTTGTGTATTTTTTTTGTTTCATATGTAGTTGGAGTCATATTGAGATGAGAACGATACAAATTAAAGATAATAACATGGTCGAATTATATGTGATTTTACATCAACTTTACGTACAAAATCACATGTAATCCATATTATTTTCCTACAACTTGAAGATGTGGTCAAAATCATCTACACACGACCCCTAATGAAAAATCACATGCAATTTAACATGTGATTTGACCGTTTTCGAATTCAATTAGGGGAGGCTAAATGCACCATTAATTTGCTATCTACACCCAAAAAAGTGAATTGTTTTACATACACATATCAACATCAAGTACCATTTTTTACATTCCCAATGCATTTATAACAATTCCCAATGCATTCACACATATAGTAAAATGGTGCATATAACAACCCCCTTCAATTAAATAGTTACATTCTCCCTTATGTTAAATATGATTTTGAAATTTTGATTATAATAATGATACCATTTTGCAAATAAAAAAATTTAACAAACTAACAGTGTTTTATCAGTATATTTTTACAGGAGCGGGCCTAGAAAATTTTCCAACCGGTGGCATAATTTGACTATAAGAAATGTATACAGAAATATTTTTCACAAATCTATATTGGTCTAGTGTTTGGTCCGTTGCTTTTCAAGTGTAAAGTCTCAAATTCGAGTTTTGTTGCAAGCAAATCTTTTTAATAAACACAATAAATATGAAACTAAAACTAAAAATCTAGTTAGAAAATAACTCTAACAAGACTTGAACACATGACCTTAAGTTTGAAAAGTAAGGAACTTACCAACTCTAACAAGGAAAACTTGTATGTTAATTATAATTTCAAAATACATACGGTGGCATACGATAAATTAATATAGTGACACTTCAAACGTGTAATTTTTACACTACGACGAAGAAATGAAACAACGAAACGTGTCATCATATCCACAAAGCTAGGGTCTGCCCCTGTATTTTTAGCGATTTTGAAACCAATCAACTAGGTTTTTCTTTAATTTATGTGACCTGTTAATAATAAAATATAACTAAAATTTATTATATTTCATATAAATAAATCAAATTTACATCCTCAATTTGTTTTTTGGTATAACGAAATCCTAATCTTTAGAAGAAAAATAAATTACAAAAAGATATAAAGAGTGTAATTGAATTGGACCGTTAAGCATTAGTGTTTTAACAAAAATAGATAAATTAAGATTTATGACTAGATTTTTTCATACCAATTAATCTCCATTAATAACTTTCCTTATCAAACGAAAATTTGAAAATTAAACCGTTACTTTTATTGCATATTAATACAAACTATATCAAACACTTTGAGGTGATATTTCAAGAGCAAAACCAAATCTCCCACTAGATTTTATCAAGATTTCTTGAAGATCTTTGTAGATATTTCATAACATTGATCAGATGACTCCAAATCGATGTGCGGTTTGCAAGCATTTTAGACGAAGTTGTACCGATTGCGTTTTTGCACCTTATTTCCCTCTCGATAACCCTCAAAAATTCGATTGTGTTCATAAAATATATGGCGCCAGCAACATCAAAAAGATGATCGAGGTAATAAATCCTTAAAGTAATGTTGTTCATGTGTCATATTTGACCGTCTTTAGAGCTTCTATAATGGCGAAACTTTTTCATCTACATTTTTTAAAATGGGACCATCAAGAAAAAAAAATCAAATCTGTCACTACACAAACAAAAGTATAAAAATTTTAAGCAGAATCTTTTAGGTGCCCGAAAGGTCCCCCAAAACGTCCCAATAGGAATGCTCTTAGATGGAAAAACTATTGTTTTACAACATTTTTTCTATCCTTTTGTCGATTGTTATGATTTTATGTGGTAAACTCTCTTTTGTGAATCTTCGTCTAAAACGAAAAAACAATTTTGTAACTTCAAAAGTAAAATTATAAATTTTAAGAATAATTTGTATTTCATGACTTAGAGGACGAAAAAATTCTCCAAAAGACTTTTAGATGGAAGAACCAACATATTCACTAACTATATATCTTTTTTGGTGATTTCATGTAGGAATTGCCAGTGCACCTACGAGCAGATGCAATAGAGTCATTGTATTACGAGGCGAAGTGTAGAATGCAAGATCCTATTTATGGGTGTGTTGGAATAATATCGCGGTTACACCGACAAATAAATATAGTGCAAAGCGAGTTAGCTAAAGCTCGAGCGGAAATCGCTTTTCTTCGTCTTAATGTTGTAGCCACAACAATGTTGAGCTCGAGTGAGTCCATGGCTCAACAAAATAGCATCTACAATGGTCTCGAAGATTCATCTAACTCGTGGTTTTACTAAATGTTTGTAGCTTTTGAACTTTCAACAGAATCACCAAGAAACATTAGAGTTTTCTTTGGGTCGTTTAAATAAATGATCTTATATTAGCTTTAATTTAGGCACATGGTCATCCAAAAGTTCTTCATCTTATGCATCCCATTTTCAAAACTGTCTCGATTCAAAAAAAAAACATTCACCAGTAAATAATTAGAAATAAATTACAGTTATTTTTCATAAATTCAGATTTCGGGACACTCGGCTAAGCACAACTGTATTGACAGTATTGTTATAATTGAAATTAAAAAGCGTAATGTTCAAGACTTTCTCCGGAAAAGAAATGAGCAATCCCTTTATGCAAAAGTAAATTAAAAACCACCCAACTCGAAAAGTTGAGATTTTTATCCAAAAAGAAAGGTACATGCTTTAACACAACGTAAAAAACGCGAGACCATTTTGGCATTCTTGAGCCAAAATACGCTAACGCTAAGGTCTTTATTTAATACTAATATATATAACCCGTACATAAAAAAAAAAACTTGAGAACCAAGACTATTCATCATAGTCATGTCTCCGAGACTGATATTGATTCATCCTTCTCCTTTCATCATCGTCATCATCATCTCCCTGTAAATTTAACACAACGTTAAACATATCAAATTCAACAACCACGACTCTTAACCGAAAAAAGTTCAAAGATATTAAAAAATTCAAAATCCGACATAAATCCGTCAAAAAAATTATACACAAATTTATATTTTTTATATAATCAGTGGCAGATTTATGCCGAAATTCAAATTACTGGTATTTTTATACGTTGAAAATCCTTCAGAAATATTTTTGACAAAAAAGTTAGTAGGTAAAAAGATACTTACATATTTCCTGCGACCACGATTACCATCATCGTCATCATCATTATTCCGGCCATACCTACCTCTCCGATCATCGTCATCATCATTATTCCGGCCATACCTACCTCTCCGATCATCATCGTCGTCATCATTGCGCCTGCCGTACCTAGGGTTCCGATCATCATCGTCCTGATCTGACCGGCCATAATTTTGCCGTCCACCGCCATACTCATCGGTTTCATTCCTCCGGCGATGACCGGGTCCGTATTCCGCCCCTTGCCGGCGTCCTTGGCCGGAACCATATCCAGATCCTCCGCCGCCGCCGCAGCCGCCGGAGGAGGAGCAGGGAGGATGGCAGATCTCGTCGGAGGGAGGGAGGGGGCGGCCGTAGGTGAGGGCAATGTCGTAGCCGCCACCGTACGGAGTTGGATCGAACTCGTCGAAATCGTCGACGTCTTCGTCGTCGTTGGCGGCGGCGGTGCGGCGGTGGCCTTTTGCGAAGTACGACATGGTGGTTGGTTGGTGGTTGTTTACGGTGGAGAACGACGGTAAAGGGGTGGTGGGATATTTATATATGGGAAGGTTAAAGGTTGGGTGAAACGACGACGTTTGGTTTTGGTTGATGTGGGACCATCCAGTCGTTAACGAACTTCCGGTTTTTGTGGGTCCATTCGTTTACCGTGGTGTAAATGAAATGTTTCACGTCCACCCCCTATACTCTATGCACACAACAAATTGATCCCTTTGACCATTAAAGCAAAATAATCTCTCTATACATATATGTTTGAAACTAGTTATCAAATGCCCGCGCTTTGCGCCGGGTTACAAAGTGTGATGAATTTTATCATAAGTGGTAAAGATAGATTTATATGAAACATAAATTTTTACATATGTTGTCATACGAAAGCTTAGTATGACAAAGTTCATGCATTGTGTATTTGCGTTGGGTGTTTAGCTAGATGCATTGTGTTGGGTGTTTAGCCTATGCAAATCTCCATTCTCCACTTTCCTTAGTTTTCTTTATTATAAATTTAGTTTAATTAAATCAAATGCACTTTTTGGAGATGTTCTTATATACCCTTACATACAATAGATGCCACATCAGATATTATATTTTCTGAATTTATATATACACATGAAATTATCATGATTCTATTTCCATTTTCTTGCAAGTTTAGAAATAAGTTTTGGAAGAAAAATACTTTTAATAATTTATGTTATGTAATCCTTAATCTTTACATTGTTAAAGGAAAAAAGAAATAGAACAACAAGTAATAGAGAAAGAATGAATCTGTATTTCTCATTAATCATAAACCCCTTTATATAGGGATGTATTACATGAAGATAACTAAGAGATATTGTAGTTCTAATCTAACTATGAATGTCTATCTCTATCTAATCTCTATCATCACATCCTTTAGACGATGGCACATTTATCCTACAACACTCCCCCTTGTGCCGAGTCAACGGAATGGTGGTGCACGATTGTTGCCTCGTTAAAACCTTACGCCAAAATAAAAACCCAGTGGGAAAAATAAAAATATGACGAAGGAAAGAGTACAACGCACCAGCTTCTTTGCAGTATAGACTCTTCCTTTAGTCTAATATTTTCTCTGATTCGTACATTAATCATGAGAGTTAAGAAAGCAATATGGTATATACATTGTTGCCTCACTAAAACCTTACCCCAAGGAACAAAACCCAGTGGGAAAAATAAAACCTTGGGTGAAGGAAAGAGCACAACCTACCAATATCACATATGTAGTAGACTCCCTCTTTTGTCTACTACTCCCCCTGATTTGTGCCTTAATCAATAGAGGTATGAAAACATTAATATTTGAAGACTTTCAACATGTTCACCACTTATGGTTTTGGATAATGATTTGGTAAAATATGTCACATTCTTCTGACATCTTACTTGATTTACTTGAATCTAGCGGAGAATTTGTTATAGTTGATAGTATAACCACTTAAGCAGAATATGCTTTGTTTATCACCTTTCATGCATCTTACTTTCATCTAATGATACATGATGCATTAGTTTTATATATGCGGGTAGGGTATTGGTTTAACCCATAATATTAACTCCTCTAATATATGTAATGATAGTCCTTAATCATGTACAGTATTGTAAAGTAATATTGTTAGAATGGTTCAAAAAGGTAGTTACATAAGGTTTGCTTAGTTTACTTTCAAGCAATCAACATGTTCCCATTTGTAATTCCTTATCCAATATGAGAACCTTTATATGGGTTAAAGAAATAACTAATATCAGCAAATAATTACTAGTGGACTATTACATTAGTCAGTCATAGATAGGTATTGAAATTCCATTATCAACCTAACCCTCTTTCTTTAGGGAAATTATAGGCCCATGTCAATGGTTCCAAAATATTAATTTGATATCATTCCAATGACATTGCGTAGGCGCTGAGCTAAATCTAGCTAACAAGTTCAGTGAGAGATGATATATGGTCAAGTGTATTATCTGAAGTACAATAATGCGCCTATTGTACTTAGGTATGGAATTCCAGCTCCGAACACCTCTTCGTCATTATTCTTTAGACGGAATAGATATTTCCTTATATCTAACACTTTGACGAATCATGAGAGTGCTAGTCGTATGCGTTTGTCCACATTAAATCGCCTGATCAATTTTGGGACATATACGCATCGGTGGATTAATATTCCACAAACTCGGATTTTTATATTAAAAACCAAGTTTTCTCAAGATCTTTCATCTCAAATTCATATTTCAAGTATCTTGTGGTTTCTCTTATTTCATCAAGAGTGTCTATTATGTTCATACATTAACATGTTAAGCCACATTAAAAATCTGGAACTTGTTTTCTTAAATAAAATACGCAAGGGCAAAATATATGTTTTCAGCTTTATTGAAAACGCACTATGTGGTTTAGAGTTACTTAACTTGGTCAATTTAATTCATCAAGTACTTTTATATATCTCTTAATCTAGATCCCCATAGATATATATCAACCACATCGATGAGCTGCACTTTCCAGTTCTTCGGAAACTACTAGGCTAATTAACTAGCAGAACATTTTAACGTTTATCACAAGAGAGTAATTCTCTTCGTCCATCCAGGGCGTTGTGAGAAACCTTGCGCCAAAGGAGAGTCTTATACATTATGACTTAATTAGTCTCATTACGCTTCTCAGACAAATGATTTATCTATGTCCTACAGGCTTTACACTTGGTGGTTAGCACTACCAAACCAAATACCTGTTCATTTGTTAAATAATATAATTATTCTGGATTACTTATTTAGGCCAATTTTCTCTTGTTGATATTTTTCAACTGAGCATGGTTCGATATCATCGTGCTTTATCATTTCGTAAGCAACGATATATGTAAATATATCATCATCGGTTATGATCTGTCCAGCGATTCATATTCATTCGAGATTTTCTTGATATGTGGAATCAATATTAACTTCGGAGCGTCCTCCAGTAATGATTCATGGACATAGTTTATGATCAAAGATAATCTCATAAAAAGGTTGATGATAAATATTGATTGTGCCTTACTCTTCTCTTCCATTAGATGAGTATTTATCGAACCAAGTAGCTTCCCCCATTTCCTTTTGGGAGCTACGGCCTCAACCACACCTCCACCATGTGTGATTGCAACGCTCTTTCCAGCGGCATTGTGCCCTTGTTTAGGGACTTTTTGACTTTACGAGTATATTTGCAGCTTGTATGTAATATATTGTCACTTCTTATATAACATTAAACGTATCAGGTATCGAGTCTGATTCGTTTGACTTCAACTTTACATTGTGAAGTTTGGGGATATAATTGAAATATTCCATGACAGTCCTCGTCGTTCCCTTGGAAAATACTTTTTTCTATCTCCCCCTAACGACGGGAAAACTGTCATCAAAGTGACGACCCGCAAATCATGCGGTGTAAGGATCACCCGTCAAAGTTTTTAAATAGCGGATAATTGTTGGAGATTCATAACCAACATATATATTTCATCATTTTTATAGACCCTTTTTGGTGCGTTGGTGGGGCGCAATTGGCACATATACTGCACAACCAAACA
Source organism: Centaurea solstitialis (assembly GCA_030169165.1). Classification (NCBI taxonomy): domain Eukaryota; kingdom Viridiplantae; phylum Streptophyta; class Magnoliopsida; order Asterales; family Asteraceae; genus Centaurea; species Centaurea solstitialis. The sequence continues at coordinate 69,139,039 of CM058041.1, forward strand.
TGCATTAATGTAAAAGATCAGGCTTATATCCAGTTACCAACTGGTATGCATGATATTGGTTGGCTAATAGTGGGTCTAAAAACAAATTAGTAAAGTTGCATGTAATATTGCATAACCCATGTAGATGTCTGTATATTGGTGCGTATAACCATTGATGTAGCTATCATCTACGTTCTTTTTATGACAACTTCTACTACTATACAGGACAATTTTATAACTACATATGGGGTATAGGAGACTTTGCATTGATCTCAATATGTATATGCAATAACCATCAAATCCTTATGATGTAAATTCTCTAGCATTTTAAGTCATCTAGATTTGATGAGATGATCAGGGTGGTGAGCCCTTAAGCATACAACTAGTGCTAGGAATGCAACGTTTCATGTGGACAATAGTACGACATGCGTTCATCGTGTCAAAACCAGAACCATAAAGTACTTTAATGGTCCGCATTCTGGTTGTTTATGTCCAAAAATATAACCTTGTATCCGTTGTAAGAATGGAATAATTTGTATTACGTCATTAGCTTTAGGCTGGTCTCATTCATGTCTTAGCTAATGACTAGGGTATATAAAACTTCTAGATATTCGATGAGGCTTATTATGATGATGATGTTGCTTCTTGTGCTTTTGAAGTCAACAGTTGCACTTTCATTTTGCCTTTCGATCGAATAATGTGTCTATGTGTATTTTCAGTACACGGATCTCTATCTCGTGACCATGGTATTCATGATGTCAAAACATATATGTGTCATTGTCCCAAAGTTCTTTATGGTGACAAAAATATAACTTAACAAAGTAGATGATCCACTAATTGACACACTAATTTCTCTAATATATATTCCTTTCATATCATTAGAGTTTATGTATATATACTCATTTCCATTCGTATAATTTGCAATTGATACAAGTATCTTAACAAGGTTCTTATTAATATGACAATTCATCGTCTAAGTATTATGCTGGGGGAAATTAATATTAATCTATTACTTTAGATTATGTGGGAGGTCCCACAAACTTAAATTCTCCTCGATACATTCCTACATGGAACGGAGAATATTGGAGTTTTGTATTTGTTTAGATGTATTTCTTTACATCTACGTTGGTGAGAAATTTTGGCGTATATACATATAAATACAACTACTTTAATACATCAACTAAAAATTTCAAATAATCTAATATTCAATTAACATAAAAGAATGATCTAGTTCATAAGAGATGTTTTAAGCTAGTATTTAGTGTAAGCATAAAATTTAAAATGTCCATTATCACCTAAGATAATAGGTGTATATTTGCTCTAGGTATTGAAAAATCCTTTAGGACTCTTACCCTTACCCCAACCCTTTGAGGATCTCATCCACATGGTTCACAAATGTCACATGTGTGAAATTCTTTTTAACTCACAATCCTTTGGAGTTGTTTCGACCTCTAATGCTTTCATTTTTGGTCTCGGGAATTTTCTTTATCTCGAGATGTGTAATTTTGTTTCTCGAAAGAACATTGTTATATCTCTCAATCTCTTGTAGTAGATTGATGATTTTGTCTAAAGATTATATTTCAGCTTATACTGGTACATTAGTATGATTGCTGATATATAAAAAGACGAGAATTATGTTATGAATTATGTCATCTTCTGTGAGTTCCTTGCCACGAAGATTGAGATGTATTGAAGACACAACATTTCTTTGTTAAAATCAGTTACCTCTTGTAATCGAGTAAGCGGGTTTCATTCCGCTATACGATTCATTGGGGAAGTATATATTCGTTAATACTATTTATTCAACTTTTTAGGCATCCCACATTTCTTTGGGTGCGTCTAGTTGAATGTATTCCCTATGAAAGCTAAGACCGATATTCAGTCTCAAGACATGATGGTAATTGCTTGTAACTTTTCATGAGGATAGTTTTTAGGGTCAATATGGAATTAATGGGTTTTAGGTATATTCGTGTACCTTTCCAACAAAGAGTCTTTACATTGGATATTCATATTTGTACTCAAGTTCTTTTGAGTGTAGGACATTAAATAACGGGTAGGTTATTTCAACCATTTACATAAATAATAGCTAAGATATTGTAATTTATGAAGACAAACTATATGGTGCTCATGAAATTCCGTTATCAAGGCATTATATGATTTAAGAATTGGTATTTTCAAACGTTTCTTTTGTTAAAAATGTCATTTTAGTATTTCAATATTTGTAAGTAAATTTCCAAAATACTTTTGGACTTCCAGGTAAGTAGGGGAATCACGTGGATTGCTTGAGTCCCTACAAACCTTAGGCTATTTATACCCGTTTGACAAAATCCATTAGATATCTTGCAATCACTTTGATTATGAAATACATTAATAACATTAATAGTTTTGTCGATTTTGGCATGAGACCAAAATGTGAGATTGAATTAATACCATAGTGGCATTTTTGTAGGCTTTTGGCACGAGGCCAAATGTTTAGAAGTTTGGCAATTATCTACTAAGTATGATTGTATCGACATTAGGAAAGGAAATCAGTTTTATAAAATAAATAAATGGTTAACTTAATTAATAACTTGATGCTAATGGTATAACGACATTGTTAAAGCATGGAATAATAAGTTTGTATAAATCCATAAATGAAGATAGCATGTTTAGGATAATTAAAACTATAATAAGGGGATAAACGATATATACAAAAAATATAAGCACATATAACATGTTAAGGTAATTAATTTCATGTAAATATAATAAGATGATAATCCTAAACTCGGTTGGTCTATTCTTGTCCTATTTATCTTATTTATACCAACATAATATAAATTTTCTTTTAAAGTAGATATTCATCAAACCAATAATCAAAACAATTATAATTATTCAAGAAACAAATTTATCTAAGTTAACAATCTAACAATAAATAGTTATAATTTCTAATTGAATAAAGATAGATTATACTAATAGCCATATACAAAATTTATTTTCACATGAACAATTAAAAAAAATCATAAAGTTTCCGTGAATACCGAAGGAGAAAGAAAATTTGATTTCTAAAACTTCGTTATAACATAATATTAAAAAAAACTAATAAATATATTGTTTATAAAAATATGTGGCAAAAGAAAAATAAAAAATACTTCATGATAGAAAAGATCCGCCGATTTTGCCATAAAAAATTTCTTCCAAATTATGTTTTGAGGCATAAATTTTTTCTTAACCACAAAAAATATATATAGCAATTTGATTTTTAGTAAAAAGCTTTAATATGGAAGTAAATATATAATCAAAAGCATAAGAAGACTTCTTTTTTTTAAGAGAACAATTTTGGTTTAATAGGAACATTCAGTGAGGGAAAAAAAATCAACGGACTTAGATTCCATTATCATAGAAAAAAAATGGATAGAAACATACGAGTATTTATTATAGACTCAATCATATAGTGAAACAATGAAGGCAATAAAATTAAGATAAAACTTCGTATATCCATATGCAATCACGAAGTTTTCATATGAAGAAAAGAAAATACATGAAATTTCATATATGTATATTAAGAGGAGGATATGAATATACATACTTGTTTGATGAAAATCGTTTGGCAGCAGTAACGAGCAGAACAACCGTTGAACAAAAACAATTTCAAGCTTACGTGCTGATAACGTGTTAAAGGAAAAAAGAAATAGAACAACAAGTAATAGAGAAAGAATGAATCTGTATTTCTCATTAATCATAAACCCCTTTATATAGGGATGTATTACATGAAGATAACTAAGAGATATTGTAGTTCTAATCTAACTATGAATGTCTATCTCTATCTCTATCTAATCTCTATCATCACATCCTTTAGACGATGGCACATTTATCCTACAACATACATTTATTTTTCTTCTTTTTTCTCTATTGTTAGAAGGAAATATATATTATTGTATTTTATATTCTCTTTCACACTCATGTTCATCCACTATCCATCAACATAATGCAGATTCATATTACTTTGTTAATATACAAAATCACGATCACATAAATAGCAACAACATTATATGTATGTGTATCTCAAAGGTTATTTAAAATAAATAAAAAAATTAGTAAATCAATGACAAAATATATTATTTTTAAGAGATTTTAACCTAAAATTTTGGAAAAAATATCATGTACTTATCAATAATCTAATAAAATTATTTGGTTATTTTTTATCGAAGTTATAATAATTTATAATTAACCGGTAAAACAAAATGTGTTGATAAAATTGTAACGCCCCGTTTTCAGTTTTGGAAGCTTAGCGGTGTTTGGTTAGTTAACTAACCCAGTTAACCGTGTTTGTAGGAGTCAAGGGACTAGAGTGGTTATTTTTAAAAGTGAAAGGTTTGAGGTGGAGGCTTATGAAAGGAGAAAACTCCCAACTCTCTTTCAGTTTTCCAGGGAAACCTACGAGAGAGAAAGGGAGGGCGACTAGAGAAGCATAGCAAAGGAGAAATTGAGGCTTGTGGTGGATTGATTGTGTTAGCAATTACGCTAATTTCAGTGAAGGTATGTATCCTTGCGTGTTTAAGTGTTCAATTGATGTCAATTGGTGTTTAATTTGGAAGTTGTCAATGGTTAGGGTTTGGTTGTGGATTGATGATCATAGAATCATCAATGGGTGTAATTGGTATGTTTTGGGGTCGAACTACTCGCATGAAATCGCTGGTTATCGACCCTAGTTGTTGTGTAAACGTAATTTGGATTGTGTTAGTCGAAAAGTGGGTTTGGGATGTGTTTTTCGAGCAAAGTCGCGAGATTGGTCGGACCAGGTGAGTTACGCGACCTGGCCCCGTGACCTGAGGTCGCGCAAGTAGGTCGCACAACCCACTGTGGTGATTTTGATATTTTTCGTTTGCGGCCCTTTTCAGGATTTGACTTTGGGCTTATTTTAGGGATGTTATGAGATGTTGATGGGTAGATTTTGAGGGCAAATGGACTAGTCTAGCTATGGCTAAGACTAGTGTTTCGGTATGGGATATCGAGTGGTCCTTTTGGGCTATGTTTGATGTGTTATGCATTTGTGATTGGTTAGGTGTATCGAAGTGATTGTGTTAGCTTATGGAGTGTGTGATTTGCTAGCATCTTGACAGGTGAGTACCCCACTTAACTCTTGTTGTTATGTATGTATGGTTACGATTGCATGTGTGATTATGTGTATGCGTTCCTTCGGGGACATGGTAGAGTACCTATGGTGGTAGCAATACCCCTAGGGAATTATTATGAGATGTGTTCCTTCGGGGACTTGGGAGAGTACCTATGGTGGTAGTAATACCCCTAGGGAATTTGCAGAGGCCTGGTACCAGTGTCATTTATCCTTCCTTGATGGTATTGAGCCGTAAGGAAGATTGGGGACTTACATGTATGTAGTTGCTATGTACTTGTGATTGTGTGTGCATGATGGTAAGTGGTTAAGTGTGTGTTCACTAAGCTTTATGCTTACCCCGTTGTTGTTTATCCTTTTTAGTGTCAGGTACGTCCCGGAAAGGAAAAGAGAAAGATACCGTATGAGGCTCTGTGGTGGCAGTTCAGTCAAGAGGTTTTTGGAGAAAGTGTTATGTGAAAACTTTGAGCTCTTATATGTTTTGATATGTAAACATTGATTATTTTCCGTAAACTCTTACACTTATGTTTTGTTGGTAAGACCTATGGGTTAAAGTTTCAAACTTTTGATAGATTTAAATGTCGGTTTGGACAAGCTTCCACTATTTTGTAAGAACTTGGTTACTTTCAGTCAATGATGAATGTTTTGAGTTTTGGGGTGTTACAAAAATAAAAAAAGAAAAAAAAGTAACATAATGTGAATTATTAATCTGAGAATAAAGAAAATAAAGAATGGTGTACTATAAAAACCAAAATATAGTTTAACCAAATATTTTTTGGACGAGTTAACCACTCAATTTAATAAAGTTGGATAAATGAATGAAAATGAGATAAAAATAGAAGTTATAAGAATGAAAAAGAACATTTTTTAAAGATAAAGGCTAAAAGGTATATAAATATAAAACTATAGGGGTTAAAATGAAATTTATCTAATATTTTAATATTAAAAACCCTTTCCTGGGTTTTGTAGGGTTATATAATTCGTAGTTAAAGATGCTATTTGATTAAAATATTATATAAGAAAATATATATGCATCTCTATCTTTAATGTTAGAATCAAGTGAAATAATATGTTTTGTACTTCAATATGTATACACTTAAGTTTTGTGGCATAGTGGTTCAGGTATGGGGAATATGATGGAATATTAAATCGGTTCAGGGTTCAATTTCAGGTGTATGCGACAATTGTGACCACTGAGTTTATCAGTGACTGATTTCTTACGGTCACAATTTATTGAGATTAATTTAGGCATAATCTGGAATACCTTTAAAAAACATATATAGTTTCTGAAAATGAGTGAACTATAAATATCGTCTTTTATCACAAACAACAAAGTCACTTATATGCGCATGTCAAAAATTGCAAGCTACTACAGTTTCTGCCTTTTATTTGTATTAGATATTTTCTATACATTAATTTTTATATATTATTTGTGATGTTTTAAAACATTATGCAAAAATATGTTTCCAAAAGTCGATAAATAAATGCATTGTGTTTTCATGCATTCTTAATCATAAACTAGATATTATTCAAATTATACTATCTTAGCAATAAACCAATTGATACATAAACAATGATAATTTAAGGCATCTTCAATAGCATTGCTAAAAAGATTTCTAAAATAAAGAAAACAAGCTAAAATCTCTAAAAATATTTTCTATCATCTCCAACAGTTTTGCTATTTTAGAGAATTATTCATTATTTTTATTATTAAAATATTCAATATATTTAGTATTTCAATAAAAAAAATTAACCAACTTTTAAACAATTGGTGGAATGAATTAAAAAGTAGTTTGTCTCTCCTCATATAGAGATTTTAGAGAAATCTCTAAATTTAGAGAAAACTCAAACTTTTTCTATTTTAGCAATCCATTTAGCAATGCTGTTAGAGCATTTTAGAAGAAAAAAACAACATTTTTTCTATTTTTGCAATGCTGTTGGAAATGCTCTTACAACTTTATGGATGAAAATCACAATTTTCAAAACTATAAAAACTAAGATAACAATTTCTAATAACCACAGGGACCAAAAACGCAACTTACACTTCATTTTTTTTTACCATCATCAAAATCTACGATGTTACAGAATGAGAGATTCCAGGGCCACAATGGAGTATTGGATTCTTCCATAGCTTTATCTCGAGATCATCATCTTCAAAAATCTCTCTGTAGACCGTATAATTCACAAGGCGAAGATCATCCATGGCGGTAGTGATATCGGTGGCGCAGGACGGAACCGGTAACTACCGGACGTTGCAAGAGGCGATCGACGCCGTACCTTTCTCCAACACTCGCCGGACTGTGATTCGAGTGTCGCCGGGGATCTACAAGCAGCCGGTGTACGTGCCCAAGACTAAAAACCTCATCACACTCGCCGGATTGACTCCCGAACTCACTGTTATCACCTGGAACAACACGGCCAATCAAATTGATCATCATCAGGTCGATAATTCTTCCTTAAAACCCTAATTTTAAGCCTTTCATGGACCGTGTTTCATGTAATTGTATACTGAAACGTCTACGTTGATGAGTGATGATTTATTAGGTTTTGTGCCAATTGCAATCGGTCTAGGGTTTGGTTTTAATGGTTCATTTTTCAATCTGCATTTTGCACAAATTTTTAACTGATATGTGTTGATAGTGGATTGAAATATAGTAGTAATCATGTTCTAAAGATAGAATATGAGGCTTCCCCTAATTTGCACCATTTTAATGTGTTTATGTAATTGATATGCACAGCCGTCGCGATTGATTGGAACTGGAACGTTTGGGTGTGGTAGTGCCATTGTTGAAGGGGAGGATTTCATTGCTGAAAATATCACATTTGAGAACTCTGCTCCTCAGGTGTTATTTACTTTTTCCATGATTTCAGCTATGGGGTTTAAGTCATGTTTGGTTTGTTCTTACTAACTCTTTTTATTCAGGGTTCTGGACAGGCTGTGGCTATCAGAGTAACAGCTGATCGTTGTGCTTTCTACAATTGCAGATTTCTTGGGTGGCAGGTAAGGACATTCTTTCTTATAGGCTGGTAACAGATGCTAGAAACTAACTTAAACTTAACCAAGGTAATAACTTGCTATGGATATCTGTTGGTAATAGTCCAAGGCTATGTTTGGCAAACTAGTTGATAAGCTAGCTGTTGATTGATAAGCTAGCTAGTAGCTGATAAGCTAGCTTATGAACAAATTATGTTTGGCAAAAACTAGCTTATGATTTATGAGTATGTAAAATGACCAAAAAGGGTATCTTTGAATTTAATAATTAATATTAATAAGGGTATAATTGGAAATAGCTACAAAAAAACTACTCAAAATAGCGTTTCAAAAAGCTAGCTTATGGTGCATGTTTGGATGGACTAGCTTATAAGCTAGTTTATCGGCTAGCTTATTTTTGCCAAACATATCCCAAGTCTAGCTGATATGTGACTCTTAACACGTCCCCTCCAATGGAGGCTAAAAGGGCACAAATTGTCTATGAGTGTGTCTAGAGGGGGCTAGAGTAGTACAAATTGACCCATAGTGTCGAGTCTCTAAAGTAGTAGACGTACGTTGGCTTTGATATGAGGCTACAAACAATGGAATAAAGAAGCCATTGATAGAGAAGATGATAAGGTTTTCTTGATTAAAAAAGAAATGTCACAGGTGAAACGTCTCTCCTCCCATTGAAGCTGTTGTCCTCCGCCCTTTGCTCTACACTACAATTGTGGTGTTCAAACTCAATCTCTAGAATCTTGTAAGTAGTCCCCAATCACTTAACGGCGCCCAGTTGGGGCATCCTTTGGTCTGACTTCTAGCATGCACCAACTAGTTTGCAAATACAAGGTCTGCTGTTATTATGGAGTCTTCCATTTGCGTTAGATGAACACCAAGATAGAACTTAAATTCACTGTATTCACATTGATTAGCATCTGTTTTGTCTTGAATCCGATAAACCTCATTAAACTTGTCGGTATCATCATACTTCATGCACCTATTCATCACTTAGTCAGGGCATTCTAGTATTTATAACGTTCTAGTTCCCAGCAAAGGAATATTGAATATTAAACCTTTTTGCAGGATACCGTTTATTTGCATTACGGGAAGCAGTATCTGAAAGATTGTTATATTGAGGGAAGTGTGGACTTTATTTTTGGGAATAGCACCGCCTTGCTGGAACACTGTCACATCCATTGCAAATCAGCTGGTTTCATAACTGCCCAAAGTAGGAAATCTTCTCAAGAGACTACTGGCTATGTATTCCTAAGGTTTGCGGTCAACTACCTTTTGGCCATGTCTTAAGTTATTTGATTGGTATTTGATACTAGTATTTATTTAAGATTTGAGTAAATATACATGCGTATGCCCAATGATATTATAGTTCTGCAGAAACAACCGTTCTACTCTTTTAGGTAGAGGTCAGCTCGAGGCGGATCTTGAAATATTTGTGACGGGGGTCGGAGTTTAAGTAATGACCATGTGTCCATGTGGTTGACAATGTACTTTAATTAAATATATGTCTTATTAATCTTTTTGATTAGGGTAATACTCCATTAAAAAATGTATTTCAAATGTATCCATGGAAGATCATTCAAAGTCAAAAAATTAGAAATCAACAACTAAATCCTAACACTAAATTACCAACAAAAAAAATCTAACAATTTCACATCAACTACAAATACCAACCCTAACAACTAATAATTAACAAAATTAACCAATTATACATTTACTAACAAACTTATAGGGTTAAAAAGTTAGTGTAAAAAAGTTATATAAAAGTTACTAACAAACTTATAGGGTTAAAAAGTTAGTGTAAACCCAACAATTAAAAAGTTAGTGTAAACCCAACAATTAAAAACTTTAATTAAAAAGTTAGTGTAAACCTAACAAACTTATAGGGTTAAAAAGTTAGTGTAAACCAATTATACACATTTACTAACAAACTTATAGGGTTAAAAAGTTAGTGTAAACCCAACAATTTACAATTTACAATTTACAATTAACAATTAGTGTAAAAAAGTTATATGAAAGATTAACAAAGAAATTGGGCTTAAAAAACTCATAGGGTTAGTTAGACTTATTTTTTGAGGGTCAAAACACTTGCTTATTTACCAAAGATTAAATTTAATACTAAAAAAGAACATTTTTTATAAACTTTATGGGGTCATTGGACCCCAAATCAACATATAGATCTGCCCTTGAGGTCAGTTGTACTTACATCCCACCAAAGAAAGGGATTGGCTATTAGATAATGAAACTGAAATTGCCATCTTTTTCCATCTACCTTCATAGATTTCGGTTGACAAATTGAAACATGAATTATTGATGGAGGGTTTTGAAATATCTTGAAAGTTCTGGTTAAGCTTCAAACATACGTTATTGTACTCAACTCATTTCTTCCGCCCCACAGGCCACAACAATGAAATAATGACCGTTTGAATGAATGCAGGTGTGTCATAACGGGCAATGGAGGGGCATCATACTCGTACCTTGGGCGGCCGTGGGGACCTTTCGGGCGGGTGGTTTTTGCGCACACGTACATGGATGCGTGTATCAAGCACCATGGTTGGAATAACTGGGGCAAAACCGAGAATGAGAGATCTGCTTGCTTTTATGAGTACAGGTATATATACGTAAAAAGTTGTTGCTATCATAAAAGTTTGTTGGTTAAGACCATGTTTGGCAACATATTTTTTGAACTTACTAAAAAAAGCTTGGTTTTGGTAAGCCATAAATAGCGCTTATAAGCTAGCTTTTTGAAACTTCAATAAGCTCCAGGGTTCTTTTTTCCAATTATGCCCTTAAGATTTTTCCAATTAATATTTCCACTTGTCCTTTTAGGTAATTTTATGTTGTATCTAATTTAGAGCTACGTTTTACCATTCATAACATGACTATATTATCGGCCGGCAGCTAGCTTATTAGGCACCAACTAACAACTGGCTTATTGGCCAATTTGCATTGCATCTAGTTTTTTAGCTTATAAGTTATAACTAGCTTCTCAGTCAACAACTAGTTTATTAGCTAGTTTGCTAAACATATAGCCTAACTACATTGTTATGTAGTTTATTAGCCACAACTAACAATTAGTTTATCAAGTAGTTTTCTAAACATAACCTAATTATGGGTATATCTTTGATAAACAATGCAGATGTTTCGGGCCGGGGAGTTGTTCAGATAAACGTGTAACGTGGGCGAGAGAACTAGTTGACGAAGAAGCCCAACAGTTCCTGATGCATTGTTTCATCGACCCAAATCCCGAAAGGCCTTGGCTGGCACAAAGAATGGCTCTTCGGGTACCCTTTTCTGCTTAGCATACATACATACATAGTAGTGTTACCAAAGTTTCCGTAGATCTATTTATGGGTTAATTACCTAAACTCAAATGCACTTTTAGTCATTCATCGCAATGCCGGTTAAACGATTTGACATTTTTCCCCATCAAAATCAACCCAAAAAGCATTTCGGCGCCTGCTTAATGTGACCAAAATTTTATGAGACTCGTTAATTGGAGATGAATTTATTGGTCGAATTGATATCGTTATTAGGTGAATGATGATATTATGATATGATGCATTTGTGTTTTTGGTGATTAACACAATATACTTGTAAAAGGATCGGATTTTTGTTTATATAATCAGCCTTTTGAGGCTGAGATCAAGCGTGTGGAGTTTGTTGTAAACGATAAGATGTATTTTATTTCCACATATGGATTGTATTTTATGATTGTATTTAGGAAGCAAATAAAGATGAATCGTATATTCGTATGCAAGTTGACAATGAATAAAATTTGATTGGTTCATTTATTTGTTTCGTAGATGTCCTGTATTCTTAAATCGACTCAATCAACTCTTACTTGGTTAAAACACATTGACTGTCTTGCAAGTGAAATCGCTATTTTGTCGACCAGCTTAAAGCTGCACCCGCTCAAAGATATAAGATATTCTTGGCCCGCCAGTTGAGTCTTGTTAAATTATGCATGTGAGGTGTAAATAGTGAGTATTGATGTTTGATGTAAATAGGGATATTGCTATTCCTACCCCTTCCAACGCTCTCCCCACTCACCTAAATTCATAAACCACCCCCTCGGCCCCTCCCCCCTTACTTAGACCAAGTCCAACCCATAACACCAAAAACACTAATCTGTTTGGTTTGCCGGAAGGGAATGGAATGGGTTGGATTGGATTTCATGTAAGGATTTGGATTTGGGAAGATTTGGAACCCTTTTGCATGTTTGGTTTGAAAGATTGAAATAGATTTGAATTCCCGTGATTTATAAAAAGATTTTTAAAATTTTTGAAAAATATAAAAATAATTAAATTACTTTTTATTTAATTGATTATTAAAAAGCAAATGTTTTTAACATATTTTAAAACATTGTTATATACAAATCCTACAAAATCCCTTGAAATCCTAGCCTCCTCCTTGGGATTTCAAAATCCTATGTATGAGGGGTTTCAAATGAATCCTACGATTTCAAATCCTGACAAATCGGCAAACCAAACATAGGTTTCTAATAGATCCAATTCAATTCCAATCCCACAAAACGAACAAGTCCTAAGCGGAATTTGATGGAATTGGAATGGCCAATTTGATTGACCAAATTCCGTGGTCCTGTTTGGTTCACATAATGTTAACTAAGGAATCTTTTACATTCTTTCAACCATGGATTTTATCATTCCATATGATATCCCATGAAATTCATTGGAATCTTGGGTTTTAAAATCACAATGATGTGGTGGTGCCACAATCTTCTTTTAAAATCGCTATGATATTGTTTGCATTACAACAAAATAGGAAGGGTAAACTATGATGTGAAATTTCAAAACACAACTTGATGGGAGTTTGGATTGGCATAAAGGGTAAAAAGGAGCCTTAACAACCTTACCATGGAACTTGTATGAGTATTTTAGCTTGAAGAGAATGAGAAGAGAACACATCATTATTTTGCCTAGAAAAAATGTTTGATATAACCCTTACCTGTTCTAGATACCTTCGTCCGTCCCTAAAAAGGGAGAAACTTGGTAGTTAATGCAGAAGGTTTTGATATACAAGCAAGCGAGAATGCGACATTACATAAATGTAGAAATTTATTTGATTAAAACAGAAGAAAAGATCAAACAAAGTCAGGAAAATGTTCTACCTTGAATCAAGAAGATTTCGGTTTAGGAGGGAAAAGCCAAGCTTGATATCGTCATGACGAGTGGTTTGGGAAAACCCCACAAAAGGCATATTGTCTAAATTCATATTATCAAAACTACGTGCTAAGAATTCTAATGGACATACGATTACACAAAAAGGTCTAGCCAAGAACCCCATAGAATGAGAGAAACAAGAACGATAAAGGTAATACAAAAAGCCTTAGGTAGATTCACTGAGAGTGATGAATCGAACTAAAAGCCTTTAATGAATGGTTATAAAGATTTGTATCTTCGTTTTCCTATTCTTTATTTTGATACGTAATGCGTTTAGAAAATACAATATTGTTAACTGGAACATTTCGTCATTTTTATATTGATCTTAGGATGTTATGGAGAGTCACTAGACTTGTAAGTTAAAAGACTACCATTAAGTGTTTTGAACCAATTGATTTGACATGTTGGTATTGTCACATACAATACGATTACAAAATTAACAATGTAGAGAAGCGGTTAGAGCATCTCCAACAGCTTTTGCTAAAAAATTTCTATAATAGAAAAATCTCTAAAAAATTTGCTAAAAATCTCTAAAAATATTTTCTTCCATCTCCAATGGCTTTTCTATTTTAGAGAATAGATCATTACTTGTATTATTAAAATATTCAATAAATTTAGTATTTCAATTAATTTTTAATCAATTTTGAAACAATCAATTATACTATTGGTGGAACGTATTAAAAAAATGTTTATCTCTCCTCATTTAGAGATTTAAGAGAATTCTCTATATTTAGGAAAATCTCTGAAAATTTCTATTTTAGCAAATGGTATAACAAAGCTATTGGAGCACTTCAACAAACAAAAACTCATTTTTTTCTATTATAGCAAAGCTGTTGGAGATGCTCTTATGGTTTGAATTCTATTTCTAGGTTTTAGAGCATGCTTTATTATATTACAATATTAATATGAGAAGCTCCATGAAGCCTTGTAGAGGGCTTAATATCTACATATGTGCATGCAAGCTCTGGTTCTCCTTTAGGAATCAAAAGCAAAACTTTACTTTCTTAGGGAAAATTAACAGCACTAACTTTTAGGATGATTTAAAAATGTCTTAATTATCCAGGATTACTATCAGCACTTTGAACTGCAGTGACAATGTTTTTTGATTAAATTGTTTCCTTGGTATGCAGAAGATATTTGAGATTGTGAACTTGGCAGCTTCTTCTGCCAATGGAACTATAACTTTTCCTAATGTACTTGTCAAAGGGGTCTCTATTTTAGAAGTCATGTAGCAAGCAAGAAGAAATGATTAAATAAAAAGTTGATCAAGAAAGCTATGACTGAACTAATGTAGTCATTCTTATAATTCTCCTTACATAAACCATCCTTAACTACAACTACAAATTATTTTTGAAGTAATGACGTCCATTGAGAATCAAAATAAAATTATTCATATATATATATATATATATATATATATATTATATAGGGGTGGGTTCAAATGTGAACCACTATATATATATATATATTATATAGGGGTGGGTTCAAATGTGAACCACTTTTTGGTTGTGAATGTGAGGACAACCGAGAGCGCGACATGTAGCGGATGACTAGGCGCCACGTCAGATCCATGGTGGATGACTGCGCGCGATTCATGGGAGGGCATTGAATTAAAGTGGGGGACCACACTCAAAAAGTGTCGCGCTTTCGGCTGTCCTCACGTTCACAACAAAAAAGTGGTTCACATTAAAAAAAAGTTCAAATGTGAACCACTTTTTCATTGTGAACGTGAGGACAGCCGAGAGGCACCACGTGACAATCTGAAAAACACGCGACTGACCTTTTATGCATACTCCATAAAGCTATCATTCAGACCGAATGAAACTTTATGCAGTATGCATAAAGCTATCATTCAGACCGAATAAAGCTTTATGCAGTATGCATAAAACGATAAAACTTAGTCGCACTCTGACGCGGTTTAGCTTTATTCAAGCTTTATTCAGTTTGCATAATAGCTTTATGTAGTATGAATAAAACTTGAATGAAGCTAACCCATGGGATTTATACAGACTGAATAAAGCTAAGCCGCAGAAGTCAGATTGGCACATGGCGCGCTCTCGGCTGTTCTCACGTTCACAATGAAAAAGTGGTTCACATTTGAACCCACCCCATCTATATATATACGTGATTCATGGGAGGGTAGAAATTATTAAAGGAGGGACCCGATCAAAGCTGCCTTTATTGACCGGATGAGTTAGTGGTGGAGATCACTTATCTACTTCGTATTTTTTTAGCACTTCTCATTTGAACCTTTTTTTCTCTCTCTCTCTCTCTATATATATATATATATACTCTCTCTCTCTCTCTATATATATATATATATACTCTCTCTCTCTCTCTATATATATATATATATATAAAGTTCTTTTGTAAACCAGTTTTCTGTTGTAAACAGTATAAACTATTGATTTTATTGGTTAAATCAATAAAATTGGTTTATGAAATTGTTTAATTTGATGTAATTATATTATATGATTCATTTTTTGATAAAATTGTTTCATATTTCAGTGTTTTTTACGTTAAAATGAAAACGTTTCATTAGAATAAGAATAATAATAGTTTCATCATAATGAAAAACTGCATAAACATTTTCCATTTTTACGTAAAAGAACACCAAAATATAAAACAATTTTATCAAAAAAATGAATCATATAATATAATTTCATCATACTAAACAATTTAATGAACCAATTTCCTTGATTTAATCAATAAAATTGATGGTTTACACGGTTTACAAGAGTATTTACAAAATAACCAGACTCTTTCTCTCTCTCTCTCTCTCTCTCTATATATATATATATATATATATATCTATATATAACCATTTAAAGACTTGATTAAAACATCTTACGTCGCTTAAATGAAAGCAATTTGAAATACTTAAAAGTTAAAGTCATTATATACCAAAAAGTAAAACCTAATAAAACCACAAGGATAACAATTAGGTATGTCAATATCCAAATTTCAAAAAAGATACCTACAAAAAGGAAAGAATCCTATATGTAAATTGATCAAACATGACAAAAATCTGAAGGCGAAAACAAACTCTCAACGTACTCAAATGGTTTCTCTTGGTAGTCAGATTTATATGCGACTTGGACTTCACTAGCACATTTGAAAATTTCGGAGTAGCCTTCAAACAGGTGGCACGTAATGATTTGGTTTGAAACCCCACATTTCACCAAAATTCTTCCTTCTTCCAAAATACAATAATTCAGGTCATTCTCCCACCCATACTGGTATAAAGGTAATGCAAATGAATATTGTTTTGACCATTTACTTTGTTCCTTGACCCACACGTCGAATCCGTTACGCCAAATGATACTCATGCAAAGGCATCCTTGTAGCATACCTAAAACAGACGAAGGTCGGTTATTCCCATCGATGGTTAGACAGGGTCCATCCATCTGCATAACTACCATCTCCATAACGTCAAGAACCACAATTTTGAATCTGTCATAGCGAGACCCCAACACAATCCAATGCAAAAATCCGTTTAGAGACATGCCCACCTTATCGACAAATAGGCAACCACCCACAAAGGTGGTTTCTCGCATGGTCCATGAACCACTTTTAAGATTAAAGACGTTAAAACTACAAACTTTATGGTTATAAAATCTGTTGTTGTTGGAGGGGCAGAAACAAAAACCTTCAGCGGTAATAATGTTTCCACGACAGAATCCATATACACATTCGATCGCTGCCATGTCACAACATGGACGAGGTAGACCGGGAAGTTTCTTGGTGGCACAAGTTAACGGATTGTAGAGAATGAATATACGTGGACCGAACATATACTCTTCAAGGACCAAAAGGACTATCCCGAGCAACGTTCCAATAATCTTACATTTATATATTTGGTGTTCGAAAGGATAGGTAAGCTTGACAACAGTATGATGCTTGGCATCGAAAGCATAAAGATGGGTACGACCATGAGGCATTAGGATCATTCGACGTGATCTGGGGTTGAGATCTGTAATAAGACTATTCCAATGCTTAGATACACATTTGAATCGCATTAAAGGCTTTGGAGAAAGTCGAGAAAGTATGTTGTGAATAACCTCGTCTGGTATCATAGTATTTTCCATCGACTCACGTATCTAATCGAAAACAACACAAAGATATTATATATACATATATGTATATATATATATATATATAGAATTAGATTCAAACAAGAACAAAACCAATTTGCAAGAATGAAGGAACCAACAAAATCACAATTGATTTTGTGCATGGACGCCCACTCGCGGCTCACCCACTCCCTCTATATATATATACATGCATATAGAGTGTTAATCAAATAAAAACCATTTTATTAGTGAAAACCAACTAAAAATATTTTTTTTAATCAAATACTATGATATTAACTATTGTTACACATATATTTTTTTTCATAATGTAAGTATCATCCATGAAAAATAAATTTTTTATTCATATTATGAATCGAAAATATACAACATTTTTATTCATATTATGAAACGAATTCATGGATGATAGTCACCTTATGAAAAAAAAATATATGTGAAACAAGATATCAATTCTAACATTTGATGGAAAAAAATCGTACAAAAATTATTTTTTAGTCGGTTCTCACGGGTTTTCACTAACAAAATGGTTCTCTCTTGAAGTTACCTCCATATATATATAGGGGTGGGTTCAAATGTGAACCATTTTTTGGTTCACATTTGAACTTTCCTCTCTCTCTCTCTCTCTCTATATATATATATATATATATATATATTATATATATATATATATATATAGTTTTAGGTTCAAATGAGAAGTGCTAAAAAAATAGAAGTAGAGAAGTGATCTCCACCACTCATCCGGTCAATAAAGGCGGATTTGACCGGGTCCTCTCCTTTAATAATCTCTACGCTCCCATGAATTGCGTCAATCCCCCGTGATCGTGTCCACCGTAACCAATCAAAGTCACCTTTATTGACTGGATGAGTGGTACTGACTGGATGAGTGGTACTGGAGATCACTTCTCTACTTCGTATTTTTTTAGCACTTCTTATATAAACCTTTTTCTATATATAATAACTAAATTGACATAATTAAACGGGAAATAATAAATAATAATAATAATAATAATAATAATAATAATAATAAAAAACCTTTTTTTGTTTTGTTGTAGGTTCTGCAACTATTTTACAAGCTGCTTTCCTCCTCCTCTTGTATGCCATGTATCAAAACCCCTTCAATCTGTTTTCCTGAAAAGCTCAATATATAATATAATAAAAACCCAAGATTAGATATTATCTTGTTAAGGAAATCTTATTCAAACCTAGCAAACAATAGAAACCAATAACACTCGTAAGCATGTTTGATTGCATAATCATGATAGTTACAACCCACTTTAGAGAAAATCAAACACAAATCGATTTTCTTTGATGATTTTAATCAACAAAATTACTCCAAAGGATTTTTATCAAATACAAACTAACCAGATGAATAGTGGAACCAAAAACCAGTTAGAGAAATAATAACGAGTAACAATCAACCCGATGTTGGAAAGCAGTATCCATGGAAGCAAAACCTACTAAACAACGTTGTAATTTTCTTTAAGAGCATCCACACTCTATGGGTACATACGTATTATTGTCACCTTTACAATCTAAAAACCTCTAGATATTTCCACTATGTAAAAAAACCTTAACAATCTAAAACCTCTAGATATTTCCACTATGTAAAAAAACCCCATTCAAGTTTTTTCATAATTTTCACGTTCTACCATTTTAACTTTATATCATTTATATAAAAATATATACATTAAACTTAATACATATACATATTTATTTATATCAAGAAAATACTATTGCATTAGTAGTAATACAAGAATTTTACCTTATGTGAAAAACCTCTAAAAAGTCAGCTAGGACCTATACTATAAAATCTCACCCGAAAAACCTTTACAATATCTTAAAAACCTCAAAGTGAGGTTTTTGTTTTTTGAAAAAACTCTAAAAAAAACCTTTTAAAAAGTATATTATGGATGCCCTAACCTAAGCAGAAAGCTAGTAAACCTAATCTAGTGTCCAAATAACAAAACAAGTAAACATCTTCAATCTACAAAATAAAATTTAAAAAAAAAAAGAAAAAGAAATTACCAGAAAGAAACGATGTGAGAATTCGAAGACGAATACGAATTCGACAGTTGGCAGTTGGAGAACGAATTAAGAATCGAGTTTAAATTTGATTTCAATTGTCAATGGTGAAGAGATAACTCATTGGTAACTGATAATGTGGTAATTAAATAGACAATAAAGTGATAACTCATTTTTCTAAGCCCAAAACTCAGACACATATGGGCTTTTCCTAAAAAAAAACGTATGAAATTTACAAACCTATTCTTTTTATTTTAGGGAGAATTGCATCTATATCCTTGCAAGTAATTACACATTTACACTCATATCCTTACAAACTTCTAAACTACATCTATATCCTTGCAAAACTTAACTAATTACACTTATATCCTTATACCTAAATTTTAAAGGTTAGATTTATTTTTCTTTTTTATAATTTTAATTATATCGAGCCAGTAAGTCCACGACAAAACTTGAACGTTTTTATACCTAAGTTTTAAAGGTTAGATTTATTTTTCTTCTTTATAATGTGATTAACAATGTAATTGAAGTGTTTAAGAAATAGTAATTTTAATTGGGTAGTTTTATATATAAATATGAAATTTGTGAAGTTTTTAATTGCATTTGCATGCATTACATAGACTTAAAGGTGAAATGTGAAGAAATTGTCCTAGTGTTAACTTTAATAAGTTAACTTTATGACACCAACCTTAGCGATATCACTCACTTCATCATACCAATTGAACCATTTGTTAGTAATTATGTGCAAAAGTTGACAAACCAGTAATTACACATCCAATGTTACAAGACACTTGAGGGTCACACCTGTGAGGACCTGTAAATCAAATAAGATAAAAATCCCTATTTGGAGAGATTTGATTTGTAATAGTTAATTATAAATCAGTTGGGTAATTTCAGTCAGAAATCCCAAAGTTAAAGGGTTATTAATTAATTATGTGAATTATATATTTATTAGGTAAATAAATATATAATACATTAAATAATTAATTAAGTTAATTATCCAGTTAAAATGGAATAAGGAAATATTCTTTTTTTTGGGAGAAAGAAAAGAATAATTCCATTTGGATGATTACCAAGTAAATAAGGAAACCTTATTATATGGAAACTCTTCCATATAAATAAAGGCTAGGCCTTATTGAGAAAAACTAATTCAATTAACTAGCTCTCAGAAAAACCCTCTCTCTCTCTTTTCTTCTCTCTTTGGCGCCGGCCTCACCAACCCACGAAACCAGTTCGGTTTTTCCGGTCGTCTCGGGATTAATTCCAGCTAGAAGGAAATTTGTCTGGTCAATCACAGGTGGATCTAATCTCAAGCAATCCAGGTAACAAATCTATTACTATTATAATTGAAACGAAAAGATCTGTGGATATTTGGGTTTTATATGCAAATCGCTTCCGTACGTATCAAACTAGTTAGGTTTGATTCGATAAACTTATTGGTCAGTTTGATCACAAAGTTTTGTCGTGTATCTCATCCAGTTAGGATTGAGATCCACAGTTTTCTTCGTGTCAGTTTGATACGAGGAACGCATAAAAACCCATCAGTGGTATCAGAGCCACATGTTTATTCGTTTTATTTTATTTAATTATATTAGATCCGTTATAAATTTATTCAGATCCGTTAATCATGTTTTTCAAAATCACACGAAAAAAGAAAAAACAATTTGTTTTTTCCTTTCAGTTGTGTTTTTGGTTTGATGATATAAACCATAACAGTTAGTTTAAAGTTTATCAGACAAACCAAAAACCTGGATTAATTATTCAGAGTTATCTAAAAAAGTTTTTTTTTTCGGGATAACTAGAAAAATCATGGTTTAATGATTTGTAATAATTAATCGTAGTTATCTTAAAAATAGTTGATTTTGGATAACCGTTAAAATCATAGCTTATGATTTTACAAATATGTGATTATTTTATTGAAAAACAAGTTCGTTGAGTTTTTTCGGTAATAATTGAATTTTATAAGCTTATATAATTTTATTGAAAAACTAATCGCAAAAAAAAAAAAAAGGTTTCGACGATCACTAGGGAACGACGACAAATAGCCGACCGATCGTCGAGTGATCTCCGGTTGATCGAATCACACCAAAGCCACGGCTCAACCACCAGTTCGGTGGTAGCCGTGCGATGGCCCAACCATCAATTCGATGGTGGCCATACGATCGCCGCACCACCAGTTATAGTGGTGGTTCTCGAACGAACGCCGACTGTCGGTTGTCCAAAGGCAGCGGCGACGATGGTAGCTTCAATCACAGGCAGCCGTAGCGATGGTAGTGGCCGTATGCTGCTGTTTTCGCCGGCGGTAAGCGGCGTGGTGGCTGATGTTGTCGCGTGATCATCGTCGGTCGACGGGCTAGTGGTGGTTGTCGTTTCAATCACCGGCAGTACGGCAAAGGTGGTGGCTGATTGTTGCCACGGTCGCCGGCCGTGGCGTGGTGGCGGCAGTGGCGCTCGTGCGTTGTCGCCGTCGCCGGACGTGGGCAGCGGCGGTGTTGATTGCCGATTGCTCACCGCGATGATGGCGGCAGTTTGCTGTTGTCATCGGACAGAGATGATGGCCGATGGGCTGTGGTCGATAGCAAGCATAGCCACGACGATGGTGGTGGCCAATTGCTGCTACCATCGTTGGTAGTAGAGATTGAATTACCGGCGGGCGTTACCGGTTAACGGTGACTCGTTGGCGGCAACCAAGGTTTCGAGCGGTTTTCCGATCCCTTTTTGGGCCCAGGCTTATCAGTTTGGTAACGGGCCGAAACCCAAAAATTTTGGACCAAGCTTATGGCCCAAAAGGGTTTATTGGTTTTAGACTTTTATCCAAATTAATTTTTATTCAAATAATTTTTATTTAAAATTGTTTTAAGGGATTTTATCAGATAGTAATTATCCCTATTAAACTTATGTATATCAAACCAAGTATTTGACCCGTTTTTGGTCAAATGGGCCTCGTATCGTGTTTTGACCAGTTGGTTAAACCACGATACAGTGTATGGGCCAGTGTTTAATGTTTCGACCAGTTAGTTCGAAATACCCGGTTTGATGTAACTTTTGGATAAAAGGCAAATATTTTAAGAAAATTGGTTTTGATTTATGAAATGATTTATAGTTTATAAATCTTGGTATTTTTTTATAATTCAAGTAAAAAAAACCGTTTTTCAGTTTAAAATATTAGTTTCGGTTTATAAACAGTTTGTTTTATAAATCAGTTAAAAACAAGTTTTGCGATAAACTGAACGAGATAATATTTAACGGATCTAGGATTGTTTTACGCTTTTATTATATTGTTTAATTTTATGATAAATGCTTGGTTGTTTAAATTGTATACCTGTGTGCGTATATATTTTATGCCTATTATAGAGCTTGCCAACTTAGACATTTGGATTGTTTCTAGGGAGGCCTGCGTGCCACTTACAACCCCTTTGTAATAATGACCATAGGATAGATTTTTCTTTTTCGGAGTTCCATCAAAGATGCCGAGGCCAGTGGGAGCTATGCAAGAAAAATTTCTGGAGTCCTGACGAACATGCTAAAGCCAGTGGGAGCTACGCAAGTTTATTTTTAGAAAATAGGTCATTATTGGTCCTTAGGAATAAAAGTTGGCAAACCTATAATTAGTTACTTTTAAAATGCGTAGCTATAGACTTTAACTGCATAGTTGTTTATTTGTGATATCTTGCATGTTAGTAGTTTTAAAATTGAAGGAGTTTTAAAACTAGATTATATCACAAAAGCATATAGGTTTTATAATTAAAATTGCCTGTTTTTCAAAACCGTTTTTTAAACGGTAAATTTCATTTAAAACCAGTAAATAGATTGTTTAAAGGCAAGTTGATAAAACAGTTAGTTTTGGTCAACTAACATGCTATCAAAACAGTTAGTTTTGATTAGCAAGTATGCTTTTAAAACAGTTAGTTTTAATTAGCAAGAGCCTTTTAAAACAGTTAGTTTTAAAACAGCGTATGTTTGAAACAGTTAGTTTAAACATCAGTTTCCTTCTGTTTAAACAATCAGTTTTTCAAAAGTTACAATTTTCAAAAATACTGGATGTTAAAAGGTTTTTCAAAATTAATTAAAAACCCCGAAAATCATAGATCAGTAGTGCAACCCATCTAGGGGCACCTCCGGCGTAAGGTACGCGGTCGTTGTAAGTGAACACACCTTGAACGACCGCGTTCAAATCGAAGCTGAAGGGGATTAACAAGACTCTGCGAATTATCTCCGGGTGGTACCGGCCAGAGTAAAGTGTCCAAGTCCCAAAATGGTGAGATCTGTTTTGGTTCTGTTAAGTTTACCGGGTGGTACCGGGCCAAAAAGCACTTAGAAGGACTGAAACATGCACGGATAATTACCGTTGTCCCAAAAAGATCTAGGAGTCGTGTCAATTGGATATGATTGGTAAAAGTCCTTACCTACCTAGCCCTGGGGGACGCATTCTGGAGGTACGGGGGTTTCGACCCCGGGCTGCATGCTTTAGCAGTCGGGCTTCGGCCCAAAATTGCCGAGGATTAGTCTGGGCCCAATGTGGTCTAGGATACCTCTTCCAAAAAAAAGTCCTTACCTACCTAATTAGTACGTGGGCCTGGTGGGACGTGAACACACCGGTCATCAGGGCGTATGTAATTAGGATCCTAGTCCAATAAATTGATCATTTAAGGGTTTATTGATATTTATTGGAAATAGTCTATTCACAGTTACTAAAACCAAAGTTTTTAAATGTGTAGATTGTAAACACAGTAACCAACACTAATAAATCTTTCTCTTCGCTCTATTCTCGAAAAAGGGACAAACTTACCAGGTTTAATTTTCTCGTCTGGGAGCGCAATCTGATGATTGTGCTCAGGCACGAGAGAAAGTGGTATGTCCTAGAAAAAGCCTCTAGGTGAAGGCCCCTCCAGCAAATGATGTTGTCACTGTCAGGAACAACATTTCGATAATTTGCTGGATGTAGGCTATCTTATGCTTGCGACTATGAGCCCAGATTTTCTTACGAGGCTAATAAACACTAATGACATGATCCGCCAGTTGAGGGACATGCCTCATACGCAAGCACACACAGAGCGTTATGATGCCACTAGAGCACTAAACACGTGCAAGATGACCAAGGGAACCTCAGTTAATGATCATGAAAAGGCACATTGATCACATAGAGAGGCTCGGTCACCCAGTTTCGTTGCAGTTAGCAACGGATACGATACTCAACTCAATGTCTGATGATTATCAAACAACATGTTGAAAACCATTGAGTTGAGTATGGGGACCAAGACCAAAGATGTGCTTGTGGTCAAGAATGGTGAAGTAAAGAAGAAGCGTGGGCATGGGAACACCAGTAAGGGAAAGGGCCAAGTTCTGGCTACCCTAAGTGCACCCAGGGTTAATAATAATGGCAAAGGCAAGAGCAAGGGCATGAAAGTTAAGTCTAACAGAGTAATGACCAAGATTCAATACTTCAAGTGCCATGAAGTCGGTCATTGGAGGCATAACTGCCCGAAGCGTTACGAAGCAGGTATAAACACCTCAGGTATTCGTGACTGCTTCAGTTTATCACTTTCGCTTGTTAGTTTACAAGTGTGTTGACACCTAAAAGCAAATGTTTAATTGCAGGTGGTCATTAAAAGTGAAGTGCCCAGATTGCAAGGATCAGCATGCAAGTTTACTTATCAAGACAATTTTAAATGTTTATCGGTTTTAAAAATTATTGTCTTGCTTTAAATATCTTTATGCATGATATTTTGAATCTGTTAGGCTTGATTCAAAATTAGACCCTAGATGTTGCTTATTACACTAACAGTATTACTTCAATCAAAATGATTTGAGGTAATGTATATGAAAACTGTCAAAAACACATGAAGTACTATAATTATAGAAATGTGATAAAACATTTATGAGTAAAGGATTATGAAAGTATTTTATGATCAGAATTTATCACTCATATGTTTTAAAAGGAATTTAGGATATTATCTCAGATATCGTTGATAATATTGGTATTTATAAAACTAGGAAAAATTCCAAGTTTTGGAATTAGGATTTAATAAAATTCAGTTAAGTTTTATAAATGTTAAAATTCTCGTGTTCATTACTTGAAATAGAATTGACTAAATAATCAAGTTTTGACTAAGTCAATAGTTAATTTTAAGTAATAGTTGGTTTTCATATAGGTTAGTGAGAGCCCAGTTTATTCTCTATCTAGTCTATGATAAAGAATAAAAGATAAAATTATTGATTTAGTATATCTCGGAATTCATGATCCAGGTAGGATGTAAATTCATAAGAAATACGATCTACTTTTCGGTCAAAAGGATAAAACAGAAGTTTCAAAGACTTTGAAACAAAATAAAGTCATACTTGACTTTTGAGAAAAATCAATAATTAAAATGTGTTGGATTAGTTATTAAAGATAGTAATTATCTTTTAGACTAGAAAGTGCTGAAAACACTAGAATAAATTTCCTGAAATTTGTCTGTTTGGTAAATGGAAATTTTATCCGAATTCAGGTAGAAATCATTCGTCTACACAACAACTAAGGGAAGTTGTAGTTTAACTTTACATATTCAGGGAAACTAAGAGTTTCTTAATTTCAATATCTCTAAGTTCAGAGAATATGGTAAAGAAAAGTCTAATTTTGTTTAAAAGTGTTTGCAAAACAAAGATTAGCAGAATCAAGTAATTTGTATCAGATGATACAAACTTGTATTATTTTGGTTGTTACTTTGATTAATACGGTAAACATTAATCAAAGGGTTTAAACTGAAGTTAGGTGATACTTCGTTTAAATCAGTATTTAGTAGACGCTGAATAGACACCATAAAAGTAATTAAGAAATGTCATTATCTTTGTTATTATTACAGAGTGTAATGTGGACTATACAAGAATAGTTTCTTTATCACTTTTATATATTTTGCATGTTTTATAATCCAGGAATGAAACTAGTTTCCAGTCTTTCATTCGAAAATTGTCCGTGACAACTTATTGTGGTGGGAAGCCAATAGGGTATTAAAGTCATTGTGAGTTTTTGGGTAGTTATGATCAGTGGTTGAGTAACAGCTACAAGCGTTGTAGACCAAAAACTGCACAGGTATTCGATAGAGTAGCGAATATCGGACGTGATCCGCGGTTGAGACTACTTCTTGGATTTTGTCATAAGTAGAATCTCACAGTGGTTGTCCCTAGCACCTGAGGTATCTGGTTTGATATCATGAGGACTGCTGGATACTTAGTGCGTTCAACCGCTACGCCGTAACAGGGTGGCTATAAAGGGCGCAACTAGATTCAGCGGAAGCCGTGGTGTTAAATGCGGATATGCAAGATGGGATTTGCACCTCTTCTCCGAAGAGAGATATTTATGGGCCCCTTGACTGACTGAATATACTGATGAAGTCCATGGCCATGCCCAAACGAACTGATTAGTTCTTTGTCATTTACCTATCAGTAGAGGTCGGATAGTCGAGAAACAGAATCTTGAGTATTTAGAGTTGACTTAATCCAGGCTCATACTCATAGATGAAATATCGTGTTGCAAAGGGAAAAGTCAACATATACCCAAATTTATGAACAGTTGTTTCATAAATGTTATTTCCTTATTGGAAATGTTTTATCACCTATCTGGGTATAAGAGTTCTTGTAACCTGGTTAACCTAAGTGCCTGTCTAGGGGCCTCCTTAGGTCTGTGTAATCAAGACGATATTGCCAACTTGCACAAGTGGGAGTCTGTTAGTAATTATGTCCAGAAGTTGACAAACCAGTAATTACACATCCAATGTTACAAGACACTTGAGGGTCACACCTGTGAGGACCTGTAAATCAAATAAGATAAAAATCCCTGTTTGGAGAGATTTGATTTGTAATAGTTAATTATAAATCAGTTGGATAATTTCAGTCAGAAATCCCAAAGTTAAATGGTTATTAATTAATTATGTGAATTATATATTTATTAGGTAAATAAATATATAATACATTAAATAATTAATTAAGTTAATTATCCAGTTAAAATGGAATAAGGAAATATTCTTTTTTTTTTGGGAGAAAGAAAAGAATAATTCCATTTGGATGATTACCAAGTAAATAAGGAAACCTTATTATATGGAAACTCTTCCATATAAATAAAGGCTAGGCCTTATTGAGAAAAACTAATTCAATTAACTAGCTCTCAGAAAAACCCTCTCTCTCTTTTCTTCTCTCTTTGGCGCCGGCCTCACCAACCCACGAAACCAGTTCGGTTTTTCCGGTCGTCTCGGGATTAATTCCAGCTAGAAGGAAATTTGTCTGGTCAATCACAGGTGGATCTAATCTCAAGCAATCCAGGTAACAAATCTATTACTATTATAATTGAAACGAAAAGATCTGTGGATATTTGGGTTTTATATCCAAATCGCTTCCGCACGTATCAAACCAGTTAGGTTTGATTCGATAAACTTATTGGTCAGTTTGATCACAAAGTTTTGTCGTGTATCTCATCCAGTTAGGATTGAGATCCACAGTTTTCTTCGTGTCAGTTTGATACGAGGAACGCATAAAAACCGATCACCATTACCCTTATAATCAATAAGAGCAATACTTTGTTAAAACTTAAAATTATTGATTTCAATCTATCAGTATAATAATATAATAAAATGGACCATCTGATGGAAAACTCACAACCAAACTATCCTCAAATCTTTTTTAACAACTAAAAGAAGCAACCATTTATGTTACAACTTCAATAGCCACATCAGAAATGAAAATGAATAGTTAGCAGTAACATATAAAAAGAAAAATGAGTAGTTAGTAACATAAATTGCAATAAATTGAATAATTAATTTTGACAATTAACTAAAAAAAGTATTATATAAATAACAGTTAATGATATTGATAATTGTTATTTAATCATATTAAAATATATAATGAGTGTTATATAAATAATTTAACTTAATTATTTATAGACATGAGTTTATGTAAATAACAATAAATGATAAGTTGATAAGATTTTTTTTACATTTAAATTAAAAAGTGTAAACCGTGGACGTTGACTGAGGAGATCGAATTAGCAAAAGCGTTGGTCGAAGTCTCGGAGGATCCGGGCATATGTAACTATCGAAACAAAGGTGTATAAAAAAACCGTAATAATTTATAAAGCTTTCCACTAACGTTGTTTAACTTTTTATTTTATGTAGTAGAAAACTATTGGAAGTCGATCAAAGCGGAGTTCGACAAACACATGAAGTACGACCGAAAAGTCCGCTCCGACGACGCCATTCCGACCAAGGTGAGAGGGCTCATATCAAGCGTCTCGAAGTTCGCTTGCATTTACAATAATGCGTCCAACTCGCGAGGCAGCGGGGAAAATGACGTTAATGTGCTTGACAAAGCCAAAGACATATACCATTACGAGAACGGCAAAAGTTTTCCACACGAACACGCTTGGAGAGTTGTCAAAGACTCTCCGAAGTTCAACCCCATCTTAATGATGGACCCAAAGAACATATGCGCGCCGAAAAATAAACGGTCGAAAACGTCCGAAACCCCAACCAAATCCCCCAACGAATCCGATGCTCGCACTCATTACGTGAACGTCGAAGGCGACCCCCTCACAAACTGAGCGCACACGACCGATGGGTCGAAACGCCGCAAGACGTGCGGCGTCTTCCTCTACGGCGCCCGCGTCATCCGATAGCCTGTCGAACATCGCGACCTCATTAAGTTCCATCGCGACCTCGAACCATACGCTACTCGATTCGCTTGCCGCACGACAAAGAAATATAGACTTCAAGATATACATGACACCACACACCGGGCTCGAGGGTTTAGAGTTGGAGGTCATGGGGGTTTAGAAAGTATTATTAATTTTTATTTTAATGTAATTTTAATTTTAATTATGAAATTTATTTTTAGTTTTAATTTTAATGTAATTTAAATTTTATTTTAAATTTTAATGTTAGTTATTTTAATTTTAATTTTAGTTATTTTAATATATTTTATAAATTAAAAAAATAAAATGAGGGGTATGAGGGGTACCATAGTGGATGAAAGATATGGAGTTGGTAGGGTAGTGGTAAAGATAGTGGAAAGCTGATGTGGCAGTCTGTAGGAACTGTATGAGTTGTACCATAGTGGATGGCCTTATGAACAAAATAAGAGAGTAGGACTAGATTTTTGTCAAAAAAAAAATAGGACTAGACTGGACATGACAAATGAGTAAAGACTGGATGGAACAAGAAAATAGAATTGGACAAGACATAACAAAAGAATAGGACAAGAGAGTAGGACTAGACAGAATATGACTAGATAGAACTAGTGTCTAGCGAGTGTTTGGTACGACTATGACTAGATGAACTAGTGTATATCGAGTGTTTGGTACGACTAGGACTGGATGAGACAACTAAATAAGTTTCCTCTAAAAGTTATTTGATGATTTTACTGATAGCTATTTATTTTTGTTCAAAATAATGAGTTTAAAGCCTCAATTTTGTCTTTAATTTGAGGCTAAATTATTGGGCTAATACTTGTTTTATTATCTTAGGCCCAAATTAAAGAGGATAAAAGCAAAGCCCAAAAGGATGGATTTTAAATTTTAATATGAGCAAAGCATATATTTCGAAATCCTTATGAAGTGGGGGAATAGTTTCTGATGTAATATGAAGATGAGCATACCTTTTAAAAGCTCTGGATCAGGCATACGAATTTAAATGGTGTCTTAATGAAGCATATTTCTCAAATGTTGCTGATAAAAACAGGTACGGGATTCTATAGCAAAAATCACCTCGCGCAGGTTATATGCGGCCAAATACCCGCCGGAAAACCACTGTTACCACTGTTCTTGATCAATTTTCGAGGATATGCGGCTATATATCACGCGGGTGGCAACCGTGCCCAACCCGTCGGAGACCGAATTAAGGACCGATTGTGCCATATCTTCAAAATTGAACGGTTTCTTGGAAGGAAAGCTATATAATTGACTTGGTAACTGCAAGAGAGAGGCGGAATTTCAGATTTTTGAAGTCCAATTGCAAGCAAAAAGGAAAGTGACAACTTTAGGAAACTTCATCAAATTCATCTTTGTTTGTAGGTATTTTTAGATTTTATTTGCAATTTGTGTTCTAGATTAAGCCATGTGTGGCTAATCTTTCAATTTCCAACATTGGTTTGATCTTAGTTTAGATGATTGTTGCTTTGAGATTCCATTGTAAACATGTTGGGACAAGCTTGTTGTTTGATTTCAGTTTTTCAATGATATTAACATATGAATATTCAATTAGTTTGGCCAATTAGTTGATAATTCTTTGTGAAATTGTAATTCAATGTACTAGATACGTAATTGTCTAGTTACTTTGATAAAGTAACGAAAGAATTTGTTTGGTTTCAATAAGGTTTCCGAATTAGGTTCTTGAATTCTCGCAACGAAAGCCTTAATAAGCCGAGCTTATGAGCTTATGGCTTTGAATTGTATTTTTCTAGTCCCTATAGCTAATTGCACCTAAGAAATTGAGAGCTTATTCAACTTATTATTTGTGATTAAGATCCGGCTAAAGAGCTAATTTTAACCGGTGTTTCGTAAGGAAAAATAGAGATCGTTAGAGCTTGTTAACGATTATAACCAATTCGGGCTTGAACTTAATATTTACATTTTTGGAATCGATGATAGGTACAAACATCTTAACTGAGATTGAACTGATGTTGGGTTTTTAATTACTTGCATTTTTTTATAAATCGTATGCTTAGTTTAATCAATCAATCCACCCCCCTCGTATTTATTTTTAATAATTAGTTGTTCGTGTACTTGATTCATCTAGTTGTAAAAAGTAATCGAGTCTCTGTGGAATCGAACCAACTTACCATTGCTACAATCTTGGTTGTAGATAGTAGATAGTTGGAACTTATTGGTGGACTCGGCATCCGTCATTTACATATCATAAAATAACTATAATTAAACAAATAAAGTAAACAGTCTAATTTATAAACGTATTTTCACAATTTTCATAAAACATAAATACATACATATATAATAAGATCTAATTTAAATACAAAATTGATATAACTGATGGTGGTGATTATGGTAGAGGTGGTGGACGTCGTTACTACTTATGGTGACAATGGGTAGTGGTTGCGGAGAACATGAAGATGGTAAATAGTAGCAATGGTGACGGTCGACGGTGGTGGAGAAGGTATTTGGGACCAATTTAATGAAGGAAGAGGAGGAGGTGGTATGGTGGAGTAGAGATGGCTGATGATTGGTGGAGTTAGAGATGGATAGTGGTAGTGGTAGCCAATGGTGGAGTGGTGATGGTTGATGAAGTGATGATGCTAACGGAGTTAGGGATGGATAGTGGTAGTCGATGGCGGTGTTGGATACTAGTAGTGGTCACCGACGATAGTGATGGTTATGGTAGAGATGAAGTATCCAACAATGGTGGTGATTAGCGGTCAATAGTGGTTGTGCTGAAGAGGTCAATGGTGTTTGTAGTTAAGGCATGTATTTGCATCTTTTCATTGTGGCAAATTATAATGTCTTTTTGGTGTTACAAGCTGCAACTTTGGGTTACTTCTTAGACGTTAAGGCATGTATCTGTGTTGCGTCGGGCCTACTTTTGCGCCAAATGTGCTAGAAAATGTTAGAAACCACAAAAAGAAAATACCTTTGGGCATAGATTTACAATATCTTTGTTATTTTGTAAAAAAAAACACTTTAAAGGTGTTAACCACTTGGGTTGTCAGTTGCCACGCACTAGTTAAACTTTAGAAGATGAAGGGAAAAATCTAATTTACCTTAGAAGTAACTCATGATTTTCTAAAGTTTTTATGATCATGAAGATTTGAAAGATCTTTTATGCAAGATTCATTACGTAATGATATTTGCTAATAACATGATCCTATAGGGTCACACCATATAACAAGTAAACACTAACTGATTATTTATTAAGTAATTTAATTATTAATAAATATAAGCAACACTTGTATTTAAATTGAGAATTATTGTTTATTGGAAATAATAACTAAAATAGCAAAAACTAGCAAGTTTCACCTTGAGTAAAAATCACACCACCTTGCCATCTTCTCATCATGAAACCATAGGTTTCATGGCATGGGAGGGATGGCTTGTGATATTTTTCTTACTCATGGACATGCTACTTGGAAGACCTTACTTGCATTAATTCAAGGCATGGTATAGTTGTCTGGGATGGAAGTATATAAAGATGGCTTTAGCATGAAAAGAAACTAGTTTCTTTTCTTCTTTTCTTGCATCAAAATCTTAGGCTTACAAG
Source organism: Centaurea solstitialis (assembly GCA_030169165.1). Lineage (NCBI taxonomy): Eukaryota > Viridiplantae > Streptophyta > Magnoliopsida > Asterales > Asteraceae > Centaurea > Centaurea solstitialis. Next base: position 69,171,639 of record CM058041.1, read on the forward strand.
CTTCTTCCTTCTCTCACTTTCTAGCAATTGTTGTGTAGATTTAAGTGATATTGTTGCTTAAGAGCCTTTTTAGATGCATTAAAATTACGTTTTTTACAATTTTTAAAATTACGTTTTTTACAATTTTTAATTTATATCATTCCTTCTTTTCGTGCATCAAAATCTTAGGCTTAAGAGCCTTTTTAGAGGTTTTTAAAAAAGCAAAAAACCTCTCTTTGAGGTTTTTCACATAGTTTGAAGGTTTTTCGTAAAAGATTTTTGGTAATATTTTGCGTTATAGGTCGTAACTGCACGACCTGTTTTTTCATAGACTTTTCGTATTTAATCGCTTTAACTTTATAAAAGTCTCGTATTAGTCAGTTTTTTTTATTAATCACTTATATATATTAATATATGTACAATTTTCATATTAATTTTTTTATTCTATATTAATAAAAATATTAAATTGATTATATATTTTATATATTAATACAATAGTATTTTATGGATATAAATAAATATGTATTTGTATTAAGTTTAATGTATTATTTTTATATAAAAAAATATAAGGTTAATATAGTAGAATCCTAAAAATGTTTGTAAAAGCTTAGATGAGGTTTTTTCAGATGTTAAAGTTATGTGGAGGTTTTTTGATTGTTGAGTTGACAATAATGTGTAAGAAAAAAGCTGTGAAAAAACTTGCTGAAAAAAACCACAACATGGTGGATGCTCTAAGGCTATCAGTACCCCAACCCTCCCAACCTAACTGTCACATCAACTTTTCTCCAACCATCTCTTAGGCTTGGTTTGGCAAGCATAAGCTAGCTTATAAGCTAGCTGATAAGCTAGCTTATAAGCTAGTCCATCCAAACATGTACCAGGAAGCTAGCTTATCAGCTAGCTTATAAGCTAGCTTTTTGAAACGCTACTTTGAGTAGCTTATGAGAAGCTTATTGTAGCTTTTTCCAATTATACCCTTATTAATATTAATTATTAAATTCAAAGGTACCCTTTTTGGTCATTTTACATACTCATAAGCTAGTTTTTGCCAAACATAATTTGTTCAACAGCTAGCTTATCAGCTACTAGCAAGCTTATCAATTAACAGCTAGCTTATCAGCTATCCGCTAGCTTATCAGCTACCAGCTAGCTTATAAGCTACGCTTGCCAAACATAGCCTTAACCTTCTGCAACCCGTACCCAAACTCTCCCAACCCTCTCACTTTTTAATTTATTTAATTAATTAATACAAAAAAACAATTAAAAATAAAATTCATAATTAATTAAAAATAAAACATTACATAATTAACAAAAAATAAACTAAAACTACAAAAACAACATAAAAAATTACAAATTAAATAAACTAAAAATCAAAGTTATATTTTGCTTTGATCCTTACTTTTTCGCCAAAACATGTCGCAACCGAGCACCCGAAGATGGTCATGCGGGGTTGAGTAATACCTCAAGTCGAGCTCAAACTCGTTCGGTCGATGAGGCCCATCAACCACGGGATGAGGAAGATGGTCAATCTCAACCTCGGGTAGTGAATCCTCATCGGAAGGGTCATTCTCAACCACGGGTGGAGGTAAACTGTCTTGGGGAGGTTGGGCACCCCAATGGGTGGAGGAAATGGTGAAGTTTGGAAACCCCAATTGGGTGGAGGAAATTGTGAAGAGGCCCCGGGATGAGGAAATTGTTGAGAGTTCCCGGGATGAGGAGCTTGTGGAGAGTTCCCGAGATGAGAAACTTTGATACTAAATCCATTAGGAGAATCTTCGACAGCATAATCGAGTGGAGATTGTGAATCGAACCTAGTATGCGAAACTTCGAGATCAAAACGGGGTGTTGTTGCGATTGAGCCGGACGTTTGCCTCGTGACCGACGAGATGAAGATCCAATGTTTGGATCCATGAAGAGTTGAAGGAATAATTTGGTTTAGAAAGTGTATTTGAGAGAGAAAGTTAGAGATAGTGTGAAAAAATAAGTTGGGTAAAAGAGGTATTAATATAGGGGTAAAAAAATTGATTTTTTTTAAAAAAAAATTACTGTTTTACAAAGGCTATTTATTTTTATTTTTTTATTTTCATTTCAACGGCTATGGAAACCCAATACACGCCCGAACCCACCGAGCCCGCACCTGGCATACCGCAGCCTGCTGAGGTCGTTAACCCCGGCGGGCACGAACCCGCTGAGCCTAACTCCGCAGTACGCATAGCCTAAGAGCATCAACAATGTATAGGTTTTTTATCAAGTTTTTTGCAGCTTTTTTCTTACGCGTCATTGCCATCTCAACAACCTAAAAACCTCTACATGTTTCTATTATGTGAAAAACCCCATCCAAGTTTTTTCATAATTTTTAGGGTCCCATCATTTTAACTTTATATCATTTATATTTATAAAAATAAATACATTAAAATTAATACAAATACATATTTATTTATATCGAGAATATAAAATATATAATTAATTTAATTTTTTTATTAATATATATTAAAATATAAATATAAAAACTTTATATACGAAATATAACTGATTAATACGATACTTTTATAAAATTTAATAAAGTTAAAGCAGATTAAATACGAAAAACCTCTAAAAAAGCAGGTCGTACAGTTATGACCTATGACGCAAAACTTTGAAAAAAACCTCACACAAAAAAACTTTACGCTATGAGATTTTTGCTTTTTGAAAAACTTCTCAAAAACCTTCTAAAAATCACACGCGGTTGCTCTAAAGTGAGTTGGAGAGCAATACCTTGGTGTTAGCTCTTCCTCCACTGATAATACGCCACCTCACCTACAAAATTCCTTTTCAGATAACATAACAACCCCATCGCCACCGCCGCCGTGTGAAGAACCTCTTTTCACCGTCAGCCTCTCCCTCTCAAATGCATAGACATCATAACTCATGATCCTCCAATCATCCATGGCGGTGGTTCTTCCATCATCCACCAATCACCATAACACACCAAAATTCACACATAATGCCGCCATCAATTTCAGTTTAAACTTGAAGCGGAAACAGCTGAAGCAGCAAAATTGGCTGAAAAGCAAGGAACAATCAACATCCAAATCACGAATTCAATGCCGATTATCCAATGCTTCAACCTACTCTTCCAGAATCGCTACCGATATTTATCTCTACGAATCACCTCACGTAATTATACAACCTCTGTGTGTGTGTGTGTGTGTGTGTGTGTGTTTGTTCATATATATGATTTTTTGGATTCAGATCTGTAAATAATTGAAGTTGTAATTGATTGATTGATATATAACAGGCTTCGTTCGATGAGTATTTGGAGGATAAACCTAGAGTCTTCAAAGCAATCGTACCTGATAAGCGCAGAAGCCAACAACTTGATCAAGTATGTTATTATCAATTTCTAACCTAATTTCATTCTCAATAAACTTCAATTGCTCCTTATCATTATCCTCATCTCAATTGCAAACTCATTCAATTTTGTTTCCATTATTAGACCTTCAACTTTCCTAAATTTTGAATCTGTTATCATATAATATATTGAAAGTTTGTTAGGATACTAATTTCCTTATTTTAAGGATATAATTAATAGGTTAGGTACTTAATTTTCGTTGTGAACATGAAGACAATCTCTTGAGTTCACTTACTTTTTTCTATAGTTAATATTCAAATCTTTAAAGTAAAAAAAATGTTGGAGGAGTTACTTTTTGAATTCTTTTTGTTCTGCATTTCGGGAACGTAATGAAAATTTTGTTGGTTTTCAATCAAGTGATTATTGATTAATAAGAACTTGACTTTTTTTATGCTTTCATTGCCATATTAACGAAACTTATAAAACTCTACTATAGTCGCTAACGAAATTGTTTCTTTTTGTGGGTTGGTCGTCTTCCATCTATTTGTTTAACGTGAGTGAATCTCGTACAGGAAGAATGGAGAGTGCACATGCTACCGATACAATTTCTTTTCTTGACATGTAATCCAGTAATCGACATACGTTTGAGATGTAAATCAAATGGCCACGAGTACCCAGAAGGAGTACCATCCCACGTCACCAAAGTTCTTGATCTTGACATTGTGAGTCTTCTCTTACAACTGTAGAGGCGCACAATAAAATTGCGGGCCCATTTTTTTTAATTTTTTCATTCTACCATATAAGCTTGTGGATCCCACTTTTTTGTTAAAAAAAACTTCAATGAGAAAGTTACCGTTGTTGATGCATGCAGGTAAGGTGGGAGCTTCAAGGGCTAGAAGACGTATTGAAACCGTCTGAGTTCACCCTTCGTGTCAAAGGGGCTTTGTACCCTTATCGACAAGGAAACCTAAGTCGGCTTAGAGGTCAACTGACCATGAGCATAACATTTGAATTACCTCCGGTGCTTTCTTTGATCCCAGAGGATGTTCGACGAGACGTTGCACAAACGGTTAGACCTTCAATTTGATGTTACCATGATTCGATTCTTTTAGCTGCGCATAATACCCGGGACCAAATGAAACAAGATTAACAAAATTTTGTTGTCCCATATTTGGCGTAAGATTAGATTAAAACAAGCCTAAATGAGGCACAAATGTCATTTTACTCTGAAACAAGCCTAAATGAGTAAAAAAAATGTCATTTTAGTTCCACCTATAAGGAACGTGAAACTAGGGATGCAAACGGGGGCGAATAGTAGCGGGGACTATAATATCCGTCCCCATCCGCGTCCTCCTATATTCATACCCGTCCCCGTCCCCGCCCCACCAAATTCCCATCGGAGTCGGGTAAGAAAGTCCTCATCGGGGTCGGGGAACCCAATGGATACCCATTTAGCAAATTAAATTCAATTTTTTTTATAAATTTCACAAACACCACAAAATAAACTAAAATAAAAACCATGAAATCTTCATTTCTCAAATACCACAAAATACAAAAAGATGATTACCACCTTAAGTTTGATAAAAAGCATGGTTCTAAATAACTCGTTATCGCTCGTTATGGCAACAAGGCTTGGGGTCGCCGCCACGTTAACCCCTGTGGCTCCACTCTAAGGCTTGGCTTGCTTGTAACACGTTATGGCACGTTACGACGCGTTATTTTGTAAGGCTCGCAGTTACTTTTATATATAACTTACGGGATAAATGGTAACTATATACGAGACCTAAAACTTAAATAAATATTAAAACTAAAACCTTAAATACGTAAATACTTAATCTCATTCCCGTACATGGAAAGTTGAATATGAATTCTTTGAAAATTGAAGAAAATAATGAGTAGGGATTCAAGAGATTTAATCTCAATTTACACCAATGATATCATTTTTATAAGCTTAATATACTTTATATCAATCGTTATTCTTTCTTTGTTTAGGTTTATTACTTGCTAAGAATTTAATTTGTTCTATGATATTATTCAAAACACTGACATACACAAGTACAAGTGTATGTGTATGCCGCCTTAAGGCACGCCATGAAAAACGCCATGACCTCGCTATAACTCCTAAGGCTTGAGGCTTGACCTCGCCGTTACGCCACGCCTCACGTCATTTAGAACCTTGATAAAAAGTAAAGCAAAACCCACCATGGCGTGACACATAGGTCACCATTTCATTCCTCCGTTGTAGTATAGAAAAAAAATTTACAGTCTTGAAAGGCGTTGCCATATCATTTTGTTTCGTGCAACATTACATTCCTTAAAATTGCAGTGACATCAAAATTTGATTTGCATGGTGTTTTCTCCCCTAAGTGCATATTGAATTCTGTTTGTATTATTTTCATAGTTTATAGCTTTAAATTTCGGGGTCTGTTATGTTTATGAGAACTATTGAAATACAAGACACACCTTGCCTTGCATGCAAAAAGCAAAAGAGTAGCCGTTAAACCAATGATCAATCATTTAGATTTTTATAATTAAATAATTTATGGGGTTCTACTCATTCTCCTCTGTCCAATCCAGTTTTGTTTGTATACCAAATATGTTTAGCTAAAGTACCTTGCAAATAATATAAGTATAATGAATGCTTTGGTGGATAGGTGTTGAAGCGATTGGTGGAGAACATGAAGGAGAAAGTGAATGGTAGCTTGCTTGCCGATTACGCCAAGTTCAAGAACGAACGAAATAGGAAATTAGTTTGAGAGATTTCACAATTTTTAACTGCAGATCCTCTGTGCACAAAACAAGTTGTGTATATACTAAGTGCATTGCTTATATCCATGTATATTATACTAAAAATATAGATGATGTCATTTTTTTATATTTTCTCAGTTTTCTAAAAGAAAATATATATATATAAGACTAAGGATCATGTCAAGAAGTAGAGTTAACAATGATAAGCATAAGATTTAGGTCTAAACTTTTTTGATGTCCTTCAATAAATTGTGCTAAAAGAATTGATGTAGTACATCTCAATCCATTTTATCTTGATACGTCGCATCCTAATACACATCTATGTGCATTTAACAGTAGATAACCTTTTATGCTTCTCATGTTAACTTCAATTTCTCATCAAAACCCAATCCCATATAAAATATTAGGTGAAAGGTGATTAGCCCCTACTTTCAAAATTTTCACTGAAGTGCAAGAACCAATATTAAAATTTGAACATTTCTATCATAAATCCCATAATTTTCAATTTTCTTTATTTTAGAGTATATATATATTGGCCTCTAACCACATTAATCCCAAAATTTTCAATTTTCTTTATTTTAGAGTATATATTGGTCTCTAACCAAGTTAATCTCTTCAAGTAGGTTAATCCAACGTTACAATGGTCAAATCAAGAAAAAACAACACTAACTTTGTATTGCAAATACACAATGAACACTTCTTTTCCACCAAAAATTGATGCAATGTTATGCAAGGAAATAAAGATATGTCAACAAGAACAGCTTCTTCCATTATGAGAAATTGACAAAAGATGGACAATTCTCTGAAATGATCCACTCACACTCTCACAGCAATCATAGCATAAAGACTTGCAAACATGAACTCTTTCTTTTTTGTATTTTTTTTGTATTTTTTTGCTTTTTTTGTTTGAATTAAACCAAATATGGTAAATTCACAATGAATTAGCACACACTTGCAGCAATAACAGAGCCAATAAACGAGTTGGAAAGTACTCGAACAGAAACATTGTTGTCTTACTTCTTCAACTTGAAGTAGAGAATCAAGATGATGGCGAGAATGAGCACAGCAACAATGGACCCGATGATCCATTTATTCCTGCTCATCCTTCTCGACATGTTGGTCAAGATCTTTTTGCTCTTGCCTACGTTGTCATCCACTCCATGAAGCTGAGAATCATACAGGAAAACCGTAAGTTTCAGTTCCCAACATGAATAACATATTTGCATATTTGCCAAACATGGCCTAATTGTTTAATAAGCTAGCTTATGATTGCCAAACATGGCCTAATTGTTTAATACAATATTAGAATGTAAAACAGATAAAATGAAAACGTACCGTTCCATGGGCATGCAAGAGGGACTGTCGTTGTTGGTTTAGATCTTGAAGAATTGAAACCCCGAGCTCTTCAGTCTCCAGCATGGTCCTCCTACTGTCCCTGACTCTATCACTCGTTTTATTCAATCTTTCTGTTGACATAAGTAGTCTTCCCTTTTGATCTGCTGAAACCTGTGACATCAGCAATTTGTAAAATTTTAGTCCAAAGATATTATTCTCAATACTTAATAATTCCATAGCTTTCTCTCCTGAGATTCTCCAGCACAAGGTTTCAGTGTATATTGCTAGATCATAAAGTTGGAACCATTTAAACCAAAGGGCCTTCAGTCTAGCGGTATCCGAGCCTTTTGCCCTCCTGGGAGATCAGGGGTTCAAACCTCACAAAACGTGAGAAGGGACTGAGTTTTTTGTTGCATTTGTCGTATATAAATATTATATACTTCAAAAAGGTTGGAACCATTACACTATAGGGCCTTTGGTCGATTGGTATCCGAGCCTTTTACCCTCCCGGGAGGTTGGAGGTTCAAACCTCACTGCAGGTGAGAAGAGTCAAGAGTGTTTGAGTTTATTTTTTGCATTTGCCATATATACATATAATATACTTCAAAAAAGTTGGAATCATTTTAAGAAGGCTGAAATTGTGAAAGTAATTTTCTTCTCTACCCAATGGCTAAGACAGTTTCCAATTAATAATAGCAATAACAACATTCACCCTGGTTATGTTTTTCCTTAACTTGTTTCTATTTATTTTGTTGTTAGCTTACTCATATCTAGTTTCTCAATTTTAGCATATCTGTCTCTCTTAACTTATTGCTATTGTTTATAGCTTCTCAATTTTTAACATATCTGTGTCCGGGGTCGTCAAGGAAACAATCACTCTACTCTTTATAGTAGAGGTCTGGTCTACATACATTTCAACCACCAGACCCACCTCCAGGTGGGTTTTATTGGGTTCATTTGGTTTGGTTTGGTTTTATAATAGAATCAACCTGCACTTTAGACTAGAGGATACCCTCTCACTTGATTTCAAATACAACCCATAGTAGCTTTAGGAACAAGATTAGTAAGGATACCGTTGCTGCATCTGCCATTCCTGATTCCAACAGCTCATCTCGAGCAGCCTGATTTAAGCTGGATGAGGCAATTCGTTTAACTTCACTCTTCAAATTATTCAGATCAGATTTGTATTCCCTTAGTTTGGCAAGGAGCACAGCCTTCACATTTGGCGGCAAGCTTCTCGCCTCAAGATCCATTTTCCGTATCTGGAGCAATATACCAAGATTACATCAATCAAGGTATACATATATGATGGATGATTTCACAACAGTTGCATACAAGTATTAATACCAGAGACTCAGCTTCATCAAGTCCAACTTTTATTTCAGACACTTTCTGCTTCTTTTGCTCTGCAAACAAATAAAACTGCATCATCATCCTCAAAAGCAACAGAATGTAACCAGTTGAAGAAACACATTAAAAAAAACACAGCAGGCCATTCACGAGAGAAATTCCAGCTTTAGTTCTAGAAACTTTCTGCTTGTTTTCTCTGCAAATGCATAAAATCGTATACCCATCCTCAAAAGTCAAAAGCTACAGAATGATTATGGTCAGGGAAAAACAACGAAAACAATACAATAGTCCCTTCGTTGAGAAAAAAATTAATCCAGAAAGCCCTGTAATTAGATTGGGCAAGAGCAAAAGTTGGTGCACCATCAGTCACAAGAAACTTAATTTAAAATGTTGCAAGGAATAAAGTATCATTGTCCCCTACAAAGCTGACTAGGGATAAGATCGGTACCGGACTGGTACTGAACCGGGACCGAACCGCTTGATACCGAATTTTTTTGGAACTAAAAAGTAGGACCGAAAACTGAAACAGTATGTACCGGTTCGGCTTCGGTTTTGAGATGAAAAAATCGGTACTAAAGCCACTTAGGATCAAAAATATAAAAGTGTATTGAATGTGTATCAAAACCAATTGCAAACCAAAATATCTTTATAATGTTCCAAATGTGTTTAAAAACCAATCTCAAACAATCGAAAATTTAACAATCAAATGTATGTAGGGGTAGCGAATTTTTGATGGTTATGTAGGGGTGCCGATTTTATTTTATTTTTTTGGAAAAGGCTCATCTAGACTTTGTCTAGACTACATCCTTGGGAATTTGGTAATTAGGATACGGCCATCGGAGACTAAGCAGGATGCTAGCGCCTGGACTCGAACCCAGGTAGATGGAATATTCCACCACATCAACCTAGGCCTTTTGCCAGTACGCCACTACCCTTGTGGTTTGGGTTTTTTGGGAAAAATCCCAATACCGAATACCAATTTTGTCGAATACTTGGACACGAAAACCGGACCAAGATTTGATGATTCCTTTGCTAAAAAATATCATAGTTCAAAAAGGAATTGTATTAAATTTACAATAAAATTGCACCATGTTGTGATTTGTGAGAAAAATTAGGGTCTGATTGGTTGGGTTTGTATGAATACATGATACCTGTTAGGGTTCGGGTTCGGGTTTGGTACGATACCAGTTCAGTCCCAGTTAAGTATGGGAAATTGGTCCTCGAGGCTCGTCCCTAAAGCTGACAGTTCTCATTAACATCTATACAAGTCATGTCACAATTTATAGTGGATATACATTGTTGAGTCGGCTGAATGTGGGTATATTCTTCTTCAGGGTGGCATCAAACTATTGCAAGTACATAAAGATGCCAACACAGTTATATAAACAGCTGCCACAAATCACGGGTTCTATCTGGATTTCACCCATGGTTCATTTATGACTTAGTTTAAAGCTAAAATGCATCTGTTTGTTACTTATGTTTGCAATCTTTTTGAGAAGCATCAGCTCTTGTCATAGTATGAAACCAGTATCAACACTGGTGTCAAAGAACTTCCATCAACCATAGAGCCAAACAAGTTTGAAGCTTTTTGAATTATCTCACTGAAAATGTGCATGCAAGTTGCAATAATGATGACTTAGCCAAACAAGTTTGAAGCTTTTTGAATTATCTCACTGAAAACGTGCATGCAAGTTGCAATAATGATGACTTACTCACAGAATGTAAGCAGGTACAGTAAAATGGAAAATTGTGAAATGATGAATCATCCTTCAACTAGCATCTAGATCTTGGATTGAAGGTTCTGCAGACTCAGAACCAACCAACTGAACTCCATTACTACTTGCTTAGAGCAGAGTATTACCTATAGACTATAGTTGCTAATATGTATTAGTATCCTAGTTATCATTTCATGCGCTATCTTTCACCCCTACAAGTAGGTACTTACTTAATTGAGATGACTCCTCAGCTCTAATTGCCACACCAATTTAAAGATTCAAATTGCACAAACATCTTACATGTCAGTCACATACCATATAATAGTCACATTACATCCCACAACCCACTAATTGCACATAGATCATTTATGACTGAGAGAGAAGGAAGGCAATTAGCAAAGTATGAGAAGTGTTTTGCAACAAGAACAGTATCAACAAACATAAAACAAGTCAGCTGTCAGCCAATTGGGCAAGATGCGGATAGCTTCAAATGTAGCCATCATATGGAGAGAAAAAAAATCCCAGTGACCTTACAATTTTGCAAAACCTGTTTTGATGAGATACTAGCAATGTTATCTTCACTACAAGTATGAGAATATTCACAACATATGATCTTAATCTTCTGATTTTGCTGAACCATACTCCACCTAGAACTGTCCATCCTCAGCTGGCCCTAGACTTAGAGGCGATGAACAGCAACCAAAGCAAGTCACTACCAAAAATCTTAACCAACAGTAAAATCAACGCTGAACAATTCTAACAGAAATGTATATCAACAACAATTAACTAGGTGGATTACATTTACATTAGATCGATGAAGTTAAACACTATATTATCTCATTGTTTCAAAATTATCATCCTTAACCTATTCAATTGCCTAATCAAATTCAACGAAAAGGAACAGTAAATCGGCTTAGGGTTTCATACTCACCTCCATCGAGAAGACTAGCCGATGTACACTTCTTCGACAAACCAGCAGAGAGCTCGCAGTATTGGCGTTCGTAACCTTCAAATACCTCACTCATCTCGTCCACAGCAAATCGAGATCAACTATAACAATTGCACTAAAACAGATGAAAAAAATCAAATCATTAAACATGATGATCTGACGATCGCTTTTGATCGAATCAAGCATATGATGAACTACAGAAAAAACACGATTACTGTAAATAAAATGAACCTGAAACTTGCCGGCGAACTAGAAGATCAGGTGATCGGAAAATTGGTGGATTCCGGCGGTGGATCTGATGGTTAATTTGTTTGCCAGAGACTTGGATTGATGATGATTCGAATTCTCAGGGGGAAACGTGTTTTTGGAGATTGAAAGAGGGGGATGGAGAAGGAAAAAGGGTTGAGGGTAAAGTAACTGCAGGGTGACAATATACTTCGTGAAAGCCTTCCACGTGTCCAGATATCACGTGTCATGTTTGGATAAAATATGGAGTCATATAAATTATGTTTTATTGTCCCACCATCAGACTATCTATATTTTCTTTCCTTTTTTTTAAAATAAATTTAGAGATATTTTTTTTATCACATCACATCAACACCATCTTAATAAAATATAATAATAATAATAATAATATGATTAAATATAAAAATGAATAAAAATGAAAGACAAAAAGGTTGGCTATTATATAGTAAGAGAGTTGTTATTATAGAGGTGAGATTAAATGCTTGAATCTGGTCGACATTCTCTAAAACCCAACCTCCTAAACTGAAATTCCAGAAAAAGAGATATAATAAATGCATTTAAAGGTGAACAAAAGGAATATCATATGTAGATTTTTTTTAACAAAGAAATTAAGGTTTTTGGTAAAACCTTGATTTATATCGACTTTTATATTTAGATAATATATATGTATATAGGGTTAAGTTATTTTGTAAGTTAATTATATATAAGTTAATTAAATCCTAAAATAAAGGAGGTTGGCCCACATATGCAAAAAAATAGGAAAAATAAAGAAATCCTATTGGTTTATTTTTTGTTAACACAAATTTATGGGTTAACAAGATAAACTATATAGTGGTGTGTACAGGGGAAGGTTCATATGAGAAACATATCAAAATAAGAAAAACGTGATGAGCAATTTCAGTCACTCATTTTGCGGTTATGATGGACGTGATCACGAAGGATTGACGCGATTCATGGGAGGGTAGAGATTATTAAAGGAGGAACTGGTCAAAACCGCTTTTGTTGACCGAGATGAATAGTTAAGATTACTCGTTACGTATTCGTAAATTGATATGTTTCTATTGAACCTTCCTCGATATGTATATATATATATATATATATATATATAATAAGTTTTTGTAAAAAGTAAAAACACGATACTTTAATATTTTTAATACGACATGTGGCGTCGGAAAAAAGTTGAGTATCTTTTTATTAATTTGATGAGTAGTTGGAAAGAAGGAAAATAAAATCTTAAAAAAAGGTATTATTTAACCACTTTCATTCGCGATGAGGTATATCTGGCACGTAGTCTCATTTAAGGTCGGTTTAGAATAGTTATGGAGAGTTCTGACGACAAAGCTTAAACTTTGGTTCAGCTCAAGATTCCCCCTATCTCTATCTGCATCTAATCTATCGCCCTAAACTTATCATCGGTAATCATTTCATCAAACTTCCATAATATTCATCACTTGTTAAATCGTTATTGCTGTATTATATGCATTTGTCTGATTTCATTGCTAAAATGTCATTATTTGATGTTCTTACTAGCCGTAGTTATTATATGTTTGTTTTCAAATTGGATATATATATATTAGGTAATCATTAATCCTTCTTAATTCGTTTTTTCAATTCGTATTTATGGCCGTTAATTCAGGTAATAATTTTGTTGAATTTGAATGTATTTGGTTTTGTAATCCGTTGATACCTTTTTTCCTGATCTAATTGCTAAAAAATTCGTTTGAAATTGTTGCTGTTTTGGAGTTAGATGTATAGTTATGGTTATCAAGTGTGTTTAATGATATACGGTTATGGTTTAGGGTTTAAGTTGACTGATTTTGCAAAACAAGAAATTTTAGTTCCAAAAGTGCTTCTTGAAGTTTAAATTAGGTATTTTATGGTTGACAGTTAGCTAGCTGGACTACTATAGACAGACTGCATATCTTTCTTTTTTTGTAATAGAGGGAATAGCGTGTCAATTTGTTGGTTTCATGGGTTCATAGGTTGTTAACATTATTCATGAGTTTTGGATTTAATGTTTCGGGAGTACGTATGTTTAGCTGATAAAAGTATTCCTTCTTGAGAAATTGGCTTTAATTTAGATTGTTAATTGCTCTTGTTGGTGGGATGGTCAGTAGGTGAGCATGTCAAAGGCTCAAAGATTAGAGCAAGCAGACAAGAGTAATGATATCGATGATGTGAATTAATCCCTCATTTTCTTGGTTATTTTTGTTCACATGTATGATGGTAGAAAAGTTTAGTTACGATATGTGGTGGAACCCTTTGAGTTCTCTCTAAAAGAGCCTTATAGAGAGAGGGGAGGTTTCTGCATATATACATGTTTGATGTCCTGTGTTTAGCCGATGCGTGACTCCAACACGCCCTCTCTAATAGAGGTTAGTCGATGGCCTCTAGAAGGGAGGTGAAGGAGCATGTCGAGTCCCTAATTGTCGTAGACCTGTTTTGAACTCTCTCTAAAAGAATCCTTATAAAAAGAGGGGAGGTTCCTAAGTATATACAAATTTAACTGTCCGTGTCTAGACGATGTGGGACTCCAAAACATTGTTTTTCATTTTCTTTTGGCAAAAGATAACTTTCTTATTGAATTAAATGGGACTCTGGGGGTGTTGGAAAATTGATATGTGAGAGACATGGTATCAAGTCAATCTGGATCAACCTGTAGGTGTAGAAAAATTACTCTGAGAATATTGGGGCAAACTTTGGAGTTCCCGGAAAGATGATCCTTTTTGATGGTCATGAGCACTATCTTTAGCCACTTTGTGTCATACAAGAGAAATGCGAGGCATAGATACACTCCTAGTCTTCCATATTCAGATGCTAGTTCCTGTATCTATGTTGCATATGTTCAGGTTTATTAGAATGTTCCTGGTAGCTTGCTATAGTGTGTATATTCGATTGTTATATCCAAAATGTTCTAATGCTTTTATGTGTATGCACTCGTTGGATGCCTTGCTAAGAGATAGCAAAAATTCCCCCGTTTTCAATGTGTTCTCAGCCTCCTTTTTTGTCTCTAGTTTTTTCCGTGCTTAAGTTTTCGTTCCTATAAAGGATAAATACTTTACGCGTCACATAATTTTCAATTCTTTGTTCCATATTTTATATATTGAATTTTTGATATTTCCATGTAGCAGATTTTTTGGGACTTCTAAGAGCCAGTGACAGTTTGCAGTAACTGCAATTTTTCAGCGTTGTAAAGGATGATTCTTTCTGCACTTTTGACTTCTGTCGGAATAAATCTTGGTCTATGTTTCCTATTCTTCACTCTATACTCCATATTGAGGAAGCAACCAGGTAATGCAGATGTTTATGCACCACGCTTAGTTGCCGAAGGAAAATCCGATCAGAGAAGGGATTTCAACTTGGAAAGGTTACTGCCTTCTACCAGTTGGGTTAAGAGGTCATGGAATCCCTCCGAACAAGAGCTTCTCATGCGTTCGGGTTTAGATGGCGTTGTCTTTATGCGCATTATCATCTTCAGGTTACTGATATTCAAACTATGGAACTTGTGAAATTTGTAATCAGATATACACAAGAAATAAGTGGATATGCTGAACAAAGTAGAGATGTTATATTTTATGATTATTAGGATATAATTGGTCAAAATCAACAACTTAGTGAGATGGAGAATTGCTGATCTTCATTTTTCCAATTTCCATCACTGGGCTATTATTCTTTATCAATAAGAAGCATGCTAGGTCATTCGTTACTTGTAAGCATCCTAAAACTAAAGAGAGGCCCGGTGGCATATTGGTTTATTGAGGGTTGGGGAAGTATATTTTTGTATGCATATTTTCCGTTGCACTGTTTCCATGACCCAAATTTGAGATATTTGGGTCACAATGGAGAAACCTTATTGGTTTCTCCAAGCCTACATGTTCTAAAACCAAGCATCCTAATTATACATGCTTGATTCGTAACTCTACATATTCCATGATTTTGGATAACTGGTTCAATCATTTAACACCCTAAAATCAATATAACATTTCTACCAGAAATTTTGGCATGACCTATTTGTAAAGTCATGTTTCTCCACTTCTATAACATGTAAACATGAAGTCCTTACCTAAGTAGATGAACCGTTGATGAAGAATCATCCTAGGTCTCAATTTTGACTTGATGCTTCATCCGCCACGTATTCTCGCAATTGGTCTAGGGTTTTGGTATGGACAAGAAGAATATTCCCCTATTTTTTAATTTATATAAGCCGAAAGTGGAAAGCTAAGCTAACTAATCTTATCTGTCATCAGTTGTAATCTGTTGCTACATATTTTTCGTCTTTTCTATCAGATTAAAAGCCACCTAATGTTCTTTCTTTGTTACAGTTTGAAAGTATTTGCTTTTGCTGGGGTAGTTGGCCTTTGTATTCTTCTACCAATCAATTATATGGGAAGTCAGATCATTATCGATTTTTCCGACCTCACAAACATGTCTTTGGAAGCATTCATGATTTCAAATGTCAACGATGGTTCGAAGTGGTATTATTTACTATCTTGATTCTTGAACATTTAGCTATTGTATTTGTAGCCATTTGTTGTGTATTCTTGTTTTGTATATTAATCTTAAGCATGATGTCACTGTGTTATGACTATCAGATTATTATTTCTTCTATTGGTTGCGTATTTATAGGGTTGCTGAAGTCTCAATATCAACTCCAATATTGGATTGTACAACTAGTGGTTGTTTCTAAAATCATTAAGGAGACATACTCCTATTTTTTTTCTTTGTATGGCCTGCTGGCAATAAATTAATTCATATATTTGGTTACTAATTTATATCAAAACATTCCCCGAATATAATATTTGTGAGAGCATTGAGACTTCAAATTCAACCTTGTCCATTTGCATGTTGTTAGGAAGAACTCTGATCTCCTGTTTTGAAACTTTTGAAGGTTATGGGTTCACTTCAGTGCAGTATATGTCTTCACTGCATTTGTCTGCTATCTTCTTTATGTTGTAAGCATTTTTCTTTGACCAATAGATATGCTCAATTTCCTTTTCCCAATGAATTATTGAGTAAATTGCATTCTGCAGGAGTATAGTTATATCTCTGCGAAAAGGATTGCCTTCTTCTACTCATCCAAGCCTAAGCCAGATCAGTATACTGTACTGGTTCGAGGTACCCCAAAGTCGTCCACAGACAGCTTAAGTGGAAGTGTTGAAAAATTCTTCTCAGAGTATTATCCAACATTATATCTGTCACATTACATGGTGCATCACACTACAAAGATTCAGAAGCTAATTGTAAGTGAACTTTCGGAGCTTATACGTGTGGTTCGGAGGAATTTCAAGTAACATGATACATCCCAAATATATCCTTAACTGGTTGCATACCGACAGCTAAACATGTGTTACATGTCATGGGACTAATGACAGACCTTAGATCTCACTGACATATAATTGTTTCCCATTTTATTGGCATATAGTTATTTCCCATTGTAGTTTTCTCCATAAAAAAGATAATATTTTTGAAGTCCTATAGGCATGCTAAGTAAATATTTTGAATTGAACATCCACATAGCATCAAACCTCAACAGCACAATTCTTTTTATCACAGGATAGTAGAATCTAGCAGTTTATGTGATTTATGAACTGACACTGAAATGTCAGTCATTCATACCTGATGGGTGAAATCCTCGTTTATATTCACATATTTTGTTATTAATGCTTGTGGAGTCCTATGTGTCCCAAAGCAATTCATTTGATTGCAGTCTTGATCCCTCAAGGGACATCACTAGATGGTATTTTCCCCATTCACAAGTATTGGGGACAGACTGTTTTTTGGGATCCCCCAAAAACAAATTCAACTTTCCTTTTAGTTTTAGCTTGGTGCTCGCCTTCTCGGTAATCATGACAAAATCTTGATACAATTGATTTTGATCCACGAGATTCCTCTATTTTGTCATTATTGAGGAGCACTTTAGATAATTGGCTAATAGTCAAATACTCAAATACTTTCATGATGACTATTTATTACCTGCCAGCACAATCCTGAACATATATTGGATCGACATGACTGCATATCACTATCTCTCCAAAAGCCATTTTGCCCCTGCTGTTTATATAGAGGGATGAAATTTGTATCTCCTTCAAGAATCCTTATAATAATTCATGCTATTTTTACAAGAGGACATTACTCATTGTCATTGACACCATAAGTTTAGCAATCCTCGGTTCGGATTCTCTGAAAATGTGCTCAAGTGGCCTATTACCAACACAAGCTTGTTTAGAACCACTTCCATTTGATATTAAAATAGAAAATGTATGTCTTATCATCTCTTCCCTTCCCAATTGTAGAATGTCAGATGCATATGCTCCTATCATTAACATTCTTGATTTCTATACTTCATTTAATCCCTATTTTTGTTGTAATGCCATTCTAGGATGATGCTCGTAAGGTGTATAAAAAGCTTTCTTATCTGAAGTCGACACAGTCGACTTCTCAAAGGTTTGGACGTGTTGGATTTTGGGGGATTTGTAGGCCGAAAGTTGATCTCTTGGAGTATTATGAAAAGAAGTTAGAAGAGCTAGAAGATAATGTGAGGATGCAACAATCATTACTTAGTGGGAAGGTGAGTCTATTATATATGTGAACGTCTATAACCACTATTTGAATTTTAGCTGATCATATTGCAAGGGTTTTGTTCATTGTGTAGCCTCTGAACCAATACTATTCTTTTATTTTCTCTTTGGGAAGTTCATGAAATTATTCTTGTGTTTAATTGATCATTTCAATAGGAAATTCCTGCTGCTTTTGTATCATTCAAGTCACGGCTTGGTGCTGCAATAGCTTTGCATATCCAACAAGGAGAAAATCCAACAGAGTGGCTAACCGAGCAGGCTCCGGAGCCCCAGGATATATACTGGCCCTTCTTTTCTGCATCATTCATAAGTCAGTGGCTTGGAAATGTCGTGGTGATTTTCGCCTGTATTGTTCTTACGGTCTTGTTCTTCGTACCTGTAGTCCTAGTGCAGAGTCTGACTCATTTGGATCAACTGGAGACCTGGTTCCCTTTTCTGAAAGGTGTATTGGAAATGTGAGTGATCAGTATTCGGTTCTGTATTCTCAAACTACCTTTTACTTATTAGTTTTAGTTACTTTCTCTTATATTTCTCGTGGAGTAAATTACATATTTAATCCCTGTGGTTTACACTATATTGCACTGTTGGTCCCTACTTTGAAATCATTGTGGAGAAGGTCCCTATGGTTTACATTATGTTGCACTGTTGGTGCCTGTGGTTTACACTACATTCCACTGTTGGTCCCTATGGTTTACACTATATTGCACTATTGGTCCCTATGCTTAACAGATTGATTTCACACAGAGTTAGGGTTAGGGACCAATAGTGCAATCTAATGTAAACCACAGGGACCTTTTCCATAATTATTGTAAAATAGGGACCAACAATGTAATATAGTGTAAACCACAGGGACCGAATATGTTAAAATTACTCTTTCTCGTGCTTTATTCACCACATGCTGATATTTATTCCTGCTACCTACACACTTGCACAACCCGGGGTATTCATGTAACAACTGCAGAGATCAATCTGCATACATCATCTCACCCCTCCCAGACCCTACTTTCGAGCGGGATTTACTGGGCCCGTTTGGTTTGGTTTTGTTTTACTTTCTGAAGTTGAGATGCACATGCTGAAATTACTTTTCTAACCTACATATGGTATTAAACCCCTGCTTTTCGTTAATGTAAGCTCCTTCCCATTTTTGGTCAGATATCATGTGGGTCGTAAGGCTAACACAAGCTACTTTGACTTGCAGAACGTTCGTAAGTCAGGTCATCACAGGATATCTTCCTAGTCTCATTCTTAAGATGTTTTTGTATTTGGTGCCACCTGTCATGATAATGTTATCCTGTCTCCAAGGCTATGTTGCACACAGTCAGATAGAGAAAAGTGCATCTAACAAGATGCTGTGGTTCACCGTATGGAACGTATTCTTTGTAACCTCTTTATCGGGATCAGTTTTATATCAGATTAATATCTTTTTGGAGCCTAAGGAAATACCAAATATATTAGCAGTTGCCGTCCCAGCACAGGTAAAAATGCTACCATATCCACTCTTGTAATCATATTACTGAATTGTAAGCTCTGTTTGTTACATTTATTGAGCTTCGTTCATTTTCCTGGTTTTGCATGCTAATTTCAAGATAATGAATATTGCGGGTTTAGTTGACAGTAGACCTATTGACTGGCTACCAACATTGATGCGATTCTTCTTTAAGTCAATATAGTTCTCAACAAAAGCAGGCCCTTATAGTTTGAGAACACAAATATAGGGTGACAGATTGATACACAGACACACACACAAATGAAAACCGCAATTAAAATAAAAAAACTGAAGAACACCCTGGCAACCATTCATGTGGATGGCATGCGCATGTGCATACAAGTAACTTATAACATGCACACATGCATAAAACCAAAAAACGCCTTACATTACGCGTATGCATGTGTGCATACCGTCCAATTGAATGGTTTGCTAACCAATTCATGTATGTGTATATATATATATATATAGGCATAATCGTTTGCTAACCAATTCATTATACTGACCTTACAAACTCATCTGAGCCATTCATTTTTTTGATCAATGGTCATGGTTTTATTGGAGGTTATAAACTGATGAAAAGAAAAATATTGAATGAAAGACAATTTTGTGAAGATAGCAGTAATTAATTGGTTAGCAAATGGTTATGCCTCTCTCTCTATACATATATACAAATGCACATACACACACATATACATAGAGAGAGAGAGAGAGAGAGAGAGAGAGAGAGAGAGAGAGCAAATGAAAGTGAACCAGGGAAGGGAGGAATGTAGGTGTGTGGAGGAATTTATGAAGTAAAAAAAAAGTCAATTTTGCATTGACCAGAACCTGCAAGTACACGTAGGGAAGTGACATTTCAGAAGTATGTGGGGTCTAGCCAAAAAGGGCAAAGAGATAAGTCAGATAATTGATTATGGGGCTTTTCAAGTTGCTACTTTGTTTCTCTTTTCTTGTTAAATCTTTATGTGATTATTTACCAACTCCAGAACTCTAAGATATAGTGTTATAAAGTAAATTCTTCATAAATCAGAAATCCTAGCTCTCTATTGAGTATTGAAGACATTGATACAAAATTTTACCTTTTTCTGCAGGCTACATTCTTCATTACATATGTTGTGACATCTGGCTGGACTAGTACAGCTTCGGAACTTTTTCGCTTGATGCCTCTCATTTCCAGTTTCGCGAGAAGAAATATACTCAGTAAAACTGGTGAAGAATCTGAAGTGCCTTCACTTCCTTACACCAGTGAGATCCCCAACATCCTCTTATTTGGGCTTCTGGGCATTACATACTTTTTCCTGTCGCCCTTAATTCTGCCGTTTCTATTGGTTTACTACTGTCTGGCATACATAATTTACCGTCACCAGGTTAGATGGATTCATGAAACTTGTTGTTTATATATTGTGTGGTTGGACATTTAGAATACAAAATGCATCAAAATGGAATAATGTTTGGTTTAGTTCCTATTGGTGTAATGAATAATTTTTTTTTATTTCTCAATTGATATAACAAAGTTTCAAAATTTTCTATTTTGTACCTGTTTTGACTGGTAACGTGCTGATTTTGTAACATTTGATGGTGTGGATACCCATTTCAGAAATATTTACGAAAGGGTTATAGCGAAGCGGCCTATAAACTTGACATCCACTTCATCAAATGTTACAAGATCCGTAGGTTATAGGTCTAAAGTAGAAATTTTGGAACTTTGTTACATTGATTGAGAAAAATATTCTTTGCTACTACCTATGAATTAAAGCAAACTTTGTTGCATTTTGCCCTTCAGAAATATGGCAGATAAAGAAGAATGAACCTTCCTTGCAATTGCTTTCTTTGTGTGTTTTGTTGCTGTTAAGAATTAAGACTGAGAAATACCTTTGCCCTTTCCAACAAAATGTATTGGAGAATTAAAGATGTTATAGTTTATTGAATTCAGGAATCTTGTTTGCCGAACTTAAAAGTTTAACTAAAATTTCTTTGAATAACATTTACTTAGAAGTACAGGTGACAATAGATCATGTGCTTTTTGTTAACACATTATACCAGGTAACCTTTACCACCACCACCTCTCCTGTAAATCCATAATTAGTACCGCTAATGTCCACCAAAATAATTTTATTGTTTGTCCCTTGTTAATAAGAGAAACGCTCTTTCTGTGAATTACAACATTATTGGAATTTTGGCCAGATTTGGCAACTTTTGAGACTGATTTGGCAACTTTTGGTGGTCTAAAAGATTTTTTTTCTGATCTATAGGCTAAATGTAAAAAGCCCCATGGTTTCAGTGGCATCTGGAGGAAAATTTCCAACTAAAAAAATACAAGCATGTCTCGGTTAATTCTGAATTTGTGTTGTTTTTGTCTATAAGAATTTCCCCTTACTATTGAATCTATGTTGTTCAATATCTATCTCCTGACTCTTTTTAAGAGAAATTTATGTCAGGCCATTAATAAATAATGATAATAATTTTGTTTCTTTTACAGTTGCTCGATGTCTATACCCCAAAATTTGAGACCGGGGGAACGTTTTGGCCGATTGTGTTCAATTCTACAGTTTTTTCCTTGCTATTGATGCACTTAATTGCTGTGGGGATATTTGGTCTGAAGAAAATTCCCCTGGCTGCCAGTTTGACTATTCCACTCCCCATCGCCACTCTTCTTTTCAACAGCTACTGCCGGAAGCGATTCCTACCAGTTTTCAAGGGCTATCCTGCTGAGGTATGTTGAAAAGCGCTTGTGTTAATCAAATTATTCACATGAAAGGTGTGTATGGTACGTAGACTGGACTGGGTAGGTGTGAGTGTTATAGGTAGGGTGAAAGAATTGTGGTAGGTATTAGGATTTTAATTGGACATAGTTAGTTTAGTCATATACCACTGTGTTTGTTGATGTTTTTAATATTCCTTGACCAAGATTCTATGTACATCAGGGTAGGGAGAAAATTTCTTAAATACTTGGGCCATCTCGGAAAATTTATTAGTGTTGGTTTGACAGTGGCATGTGCTCTGCAGTAGAATAATTGATGTATTTAGGGATTAGGGTTTAGCAGCCTCTCTGTAGTATGCCTGTTTGTACATACATGTATGCATGTATGTTGTATGATGTGCTGTGAACTCCCCAGGATGAGGTTGTTATCATCGTGTCTTTGCGTACCCTCATAAGATGTCGTTTGGTTAGATGACATTGTTACAGTTTTTTTTTTTTCTTTTTCAATTCCATGATCTTTTGACAATATTGAGAATGCCACTGCTTAACTGCCTCATCTGTTGATAAGAATGGCTAGAAATTTGTCAGAAGGTCATGGATGTAAAGAACAGTTTTCAGAAGATCATTTAGCTAAATAACTTCTCATGAGTAAGTTTTGGGATCACACCAACATGGGGTTGTGGGGATTGCTAACGTTCATCTTTTGAGTTAGTGGTTAAGGGTTGGGTTCCGGTGAGAAGTTAGGTTAACGTGAGAGGCATGAGAAGTGGTTGTTAACCATTTGGATGCACATTACGATGAGATGCACCGAGATGCACCAGATCCCATCCGCGTATCAAGTGTCGTTCATGGGTGGGCTTGAGATTAAAAGTGATCAAGGGTTCAGATCCATTTCTCACACAATCCTTCACCCGGTGATGAATGTGTATATGTGTATTGACCAATGACCATCACCTCCATGTTTATGTAACCATCCATTATATGTTAAATTCTGATTGCGTTTGCTTTCTACTTTTCATGATTAAATTTACGTACCTAAAAATTACTCCTCATGGTACAGTCTATGATAAAGAAAGACAGAATCGACCAAAACGATCCAGCGATGTCTGATTTCCTCGATAAACTAGTCACTGCATATCAAGATCCAGCTCTGAAACCGATCCAATTTTCTGGAAGAACCGACGGCCGAAATGCCCCACTTCTTGCTTCCGAATCATGAATGCGCCAAGTAGACTAATGTGCACCTTAATGCCAATCGACAAATGGCCCTGGTAATCTCAACTTTCTGATCACATTTGGCCCCAGCAGTCTCTGTACCTTTCTAATCTGCACAGATGGATGGAAGATGTGTGCTCTTATTGTAATATTCTTGTTGACAACACCGAATGAGATTGCCTTCAATACCTTTTTTCTTGATCGTAGTACTCATTTATGCTTGTCTTTGTTGTCTAGGATGTAACATACTCTGGCTCTCTTTTTTTCATGCCTTGCTCTCTTTTTCTTATTTTTCATTTGTTAATAAAATGTCGCTCCGTAGGCCAATTCCTGGAGTTTCAAACTTGGGTGCGGAGTCATAATTGTATATTAACATTTCTTGTGCAGTCTTGTGTTATTCGGAAATTACTAGGTACACATCTGTCGAGAGGGCGATACACGGGCGTAGATTGTCTCAATGTGTTGAGTTTCTAGAGTGGTAGACCTTGGTTCTGATGTTGTATGATAATATATGGAACTCGTTAGGTTATCACTCTAGGGTTTTGCACTCTGGGACAATCTGTACCGTCTCGAGGAAGTTGAATTTAGCAAGTTAAATGTTTTTCCTTTTCCAGAGATACAAAGATATGAAGATCGAATCGAGAATGACAAAGCTATAGTGACTTGTAACTCCTGCAGTGAAAGTTATACCTTGCATTGGGTTTGATCATTTTGCAGCTCTTCAAAAGGTAAGTGAATTCCTTCATGGATCTTAATGTTGTCATTGTAGGTGCTACTTCCTCCTTTTTGTCTCAAAATAGGTGTCCATATTATTATGTTAGTTTGACTCAAAATCTTCACTTGTAGAAGTAATTGTTTACTTTCCAATTCTGTCCTTAGGTCTTCTTTGGTTTTTCAGAAATTGGTAAAATTTGGAGGTATTTGGAATTATTTTTCATTTCCAATCCCGCACTTGGTTAGAATGAAAGTCAATCACAAACATTGGATTTAGAAATCCCATGGTGTGTACTTGGTATTCTAATTTCATTTTAAAATATTTTAAGTACATTTATTTTGTGATAATTAATTAATAAAAGGTACAACAAAGATTTCAAATCTTTCAATTTCAAATCCTTCCATGATATCCAAATCCGGAATCCTTCAAAATCATTCCTTCAAACACAACGGCCCCTTAATTGTGACTAGGAGATACTCATTACCCCTTTATTAGTATGGAAATATTATCATTTAGTTAATTAAAACATGTAATAATTACATGTTTATATAACTATGCCATTTTTATTTTGGAAATTTGTTTTGGGAGGAGAGAAATATATAAATATGTAGCTTGACACCATAGTTTAAAGTAGTCATAAAAAATGGCATATGCCTAGATCCTAGTAGTAGAGTTGAAGATGCTGCCATGTAATTTTAAAAAACTATTTAACTACTGTTATGTTAATGGAGCTCCACGTGGAGAGATAAGAATAGCTTTGACTTGTAATCGCCATTTCTTCCCAGTCAAAACATCAAGATCAAACCCTTTTTGTTATATCATTCTCTTATACTACTAAAAATGTGTCCACGTGGCAGCCTCATCAGAGTATAGTTTTCCTGGTTGATGAAAATCTTAACAAACTTTAAGCTAACATTACTATCCTCTTTACAATTTTCTAATGTTAACAAACTTTAATGCTAACATTACTATCCTCTCTAACTAATATTAGATTAAAGATAACATTCTTATTTAATTAATTATAGTTTTTCTAGTAAATTATATTATGAAGAATGAAATTGAATTTCATTCCAAATCTAACAAATCAATCACACCAAGAATTCCAAAATCTTCCAATTCCAGATCCGTTACATGATATTCAAATTCCTCAAAAACATGCCGTTGAAACAAACGGGTCCTTAGTTTTTTATCCTTTTTGTTAAACTGCTGATCAGTCTAATTAGACCAGGTGTAGTGTGAAATTTACATAGATTCAGAGCATATTTCATAATATATATATATATATATATATATATTACCAGCATTTGATTCAAAGTTCTCTATTAAATTTATTAAGCCAATTTGTATTATTAAATTGATGTGGATGTCATATTGTCCCCTGGCTTTGGAGACTGTTTTAGATTATTCATTATTGTTGACGTTAGCTATAGATGGAGTCCCTAAAGCATATTTTTATGAGTTTCTACATCTAATAATCTCTTTTATACTGTCATCTGCGATATCCGTATAGGCGTACAGATACATATCCGCAATGTTTGTTGAAAAGGTCTTATATTTGAGTCTGAGATTGCTTTCGTTTACCAACCCATTAGTGAACGGGGTTGGGATCAGGTGAGAAGTGGAATTTCCGTGAGAAGAGTAAGAAGAGATCTCCAACCTTGGATGCACATTAGGATGAGATACACCCTAATCCATGTCAAGCGCAACTCTGTCATAGGATGTGTTTGAGATTAAAAAAATGATCAACAGTCCAGATCTCTTCTTACCTTTCTCACCTTAACTCTTCTTCTTGCATGATCCTTCGCCTTAGCGGACATATCCTAAAATTTGTAAGATACTTTGTATCGATTCTATTGATTAGTTAGACTCAAAGGGTGAATATTTAAACGTGATTGCTATTCATACCGCCTTGTATCTTACTCTATTCCTCATACACATATTAAATAGGATACCCATATCTAAAGACATCGAATATTTTACTCTCTGAATAGGTCAGGCAGAAACATCCAAATGTTGCCTTTTGGGATTTTAAAATATTAGAGAACTTTGAATAGGTCAGGGAGAAACCTCCAAATATCGCCTTTTAGACACAACATTAAAAAATGATAGTGATGTGACAACCAGTATGACTTCTTCAGCTCTTCTCCTTCTGCATCTATATAACACATTATATTTCAGCTAATTACATCAAAACCCTTTAGATTCCTTTCAAGAGTACAAATTACAAAACACACTTAGGAATGGCCAGGAAGAGAAAGATAGGTACTGATCAAAACCTGGATCATCCTGAAGGAAACATATGTTGGGACGGTTCAACCAGCGAAACCGTGGTAGCCGCCACACTCGGTGGGCCCCGGAAGGCTCGGAAGAAGTTTGTCGGGGTTCGGCAGCGGCCGTCCGGACGATGGGTTGCGGAAATCAAGGACACGATACAGAAAATTAGGGTGTGGCTCGGGACCTTTGACACCGCTGAGGAAGCGGCTCGAGCCTATGACGAAGCCGCTTGCTTGCTACGAGGAGCCAATACCCGCACGAACTTCTGGCCTTCTTCCCAATCGTTCTCGACCGCACCCGCCCTCCCGTCTAGGATCACGAACCTTCTTCTTCGTAGGCTTGAAGCGCGGAATAAGTCTTTAGCCGCCCCTACTTCATCACGGAATCCTTATCAGCTCGATGACAACGTGAAGCAGACCGAGGAATTCCGAGATGAAATGGCGGAGTTCTCGGATACCTGCTTCACGGATTTCCTCAATGATCTCGACGGGTATCTACCCCCCAACGATACGATGATGTTT
The DNA here is from genome assembly GCA_030169165.1 of Centaurea solstitialis. Lineage (NCBI taxonomy): Eukaryota > Viridiplantae > Streptophyta > Magnoliopsida > Asterales > Asteraceae > Centaurea > Centaurea solstitialis. The sequence goes on from CM058041.1 coordinate 69,198,782, forward strand.
ACGGGTAGCGGTACTTCGAGCCCTGAGGCAGATTTACCCATTAATGAGGATTGTTGTGATTATCATCCGGTTGATTCATCTTCGAGTGGAGGTGAAATGGAAGATGAAGAAGACGAAGGGATGGATTTCAAGTTCGTAGATGAACTCGGATCCGCTTGTGGCTTTTCTCCGTTTGAGATAGCTCAAGAAATAGCATCCATGCCCATGGAAGAAGAAGAGCCGTTGACGATAAGTGAAGCCATGAAACGGATGAAGTACGAGCGGAAATTCTCGGCTTCGCTCTATGCTTTCCACGGCATACCCGAATGCTTAAAGCGGAAACTTGGACCACGAGGGGGTTCGAAGGCTAGAGAATGGTCGAAAATGCACGGAACCGGTTATCAAGCAAATGAAGAAGGTCAAAAGAATACAGAAGAGTGTGTGACCGGAGAGCATGTAGCGACCGCGATGGCTCCAATATCGTCTTCTAATGATGTTATTGATGGAGAATTGTCGCTTTGGAGCTCCCTTGATCTTCCTACCATTTGCTATGTTAATTAAAACTCGAGTGTAAGTCTTGATATGGTTTCTAGACGCTTGGTACATTGTCGGTGTTTGGACCAACTTACACACATCTTTACTGATATCATATGGCCCTGAAGACAACAACCGGTAAAATTCCTAGTGGTCTTTTCAATGGAGTTTTTGTCCGTTGAATTAGGATGCGACCTCCAATGAGCATCCTACACCACGAAATATGAGTTTTTTGGCATGGCTTGGTCATCCTAAGAGTTTGACGGTTTCTTTCGACTTTACCTTGTTAGCACATAGGCTCAACGTTTGACCTTGTCTCCTTAGAAGGATAGTATCCGGGTTTGACTTCATTAAGTTCATTCGTGGTTTGTCACGGTTTTGACTCGGTTCAGTTCGTCCGTTCTGTATAACCCGTTTGTCTGAAAAAACTACTTTTGATTTATCTCGTACTTGATAAGAACTTTTGATTCATAAAGCAAAAGGTGTATTCTGTGTTTCAACAAAGGAAGTAACATCATTTTAGAATTAACAGACAAAAAAAAACGTTGTACCATACTCAAGAAAAACTAGCAGCTCGAGCCTTTTTTTTTAATCCTAAATAAAAGGTTTGGTCGTTTGATAGAAGAATTATATGGAATAGAAATGGAGGGAAAGATGATCACCATGGATGTAAAATTGCAATTTGACTCGAGGGGAAAGTTAACATCTTTGACCAAGGAAGAGTTAATTGCGTTGATTCCATAAAATATAATTTTTGTAATGGGATTGATCCTAATGTCTTTTTTTTTAAGAGTGTTTGGGTCAAAGCCTGATTATTCCCGGATCTCAGGCATGCGTACGGGAAGGTTCGAATTCGGTTAGGGTGCTATGAACCCCCGAGGCGATAACCAATCCACCACAGCACTGGAAGACGATTGATCCTAATCTTTAAAGCATATATGACTATATGTGTTCGAATATGAAATAAAAAGCAAAGATTTATAAGATAACTTGAGAGGAAAATAAATAATGAAAAGAATAAAAAAATCAAAATAAGAGGAAAAGTGTCGAAAAGGTGCCTTGTCGTAGCCCATAGTGTATTAACGTCTACAGTTAAAAGATAAAAAGTTACAATCTTACATTGACCGCCCCGTGAATTTTTGTATGTTAATTGATGTTCCAATCCTTCTGCCAATGTTTATTTTTATTTATAAAAAAAAATTGATACTAAAACATATAAGGGCTCCCCTCAAAATCAACTTTGTACACATTTCAAGCATTTATGTTTTTCCCTCTATCCCACTTGTCAGATCAGCTTTTTACTTATTTTCTCTTCCACCATTACCCTTCTAGAACCCCTGCAATACTCATGTATTCTACCTTTCCATCCTGCTAACCATTTAAAAAACAAAAAAGCAAAAAGAGGATGTGAGAGAGACACACACAGGGGGAAGAGAGAGAGAGAGAGAGAGAGAGAGAGAGGAGAGAGAGAGAGAGAGAGAGAGAGAGAGAGAGAGAGAGAGAAGTTTCCCTGTAGGGTGGCTAACCCGACGGGGTTCTAAATTGCAAAGCCGGAGGGGTGCGGGTGGTGTTCCCCCTTCACCCCACCACCCCTATGACCATCTACCTGTCAGCTCGTTGAGTACTCCCATCTAAGTGGCTGCTCTGGATGTCATGCTATTTGTATAAACTTGTGATATGAAATCAAGAGGTCATTTAGGAGACATTAGTTGAGTAAGCATTATGCGAACAACATAATTAATCAAACATCATTTCATTGTAACTTTTTGCAATAAAAGTATATATTTATTGCAATACACAACAATAATTTTCAGTTAAGAAACTATAAGAAAACAAATGAATTTTCGAAGATTAATCTAATATAGACCAATTGACCATACAACAAAGGTTTTAACTTGCAAGAGTGTAAAGCCGATATTTGAGAAACTCGTTAAATTAACATATTAATAATAAACCTACGTTATTACAATTTTAAAATAAATAAATGTAAAAGTTACCGAAAAACATCAACTACGTTAGAGAAAATTATTTTTTTACCCAAAAAAAATCAAAAATAATTAAAATAGCCAAAAAACCGCACCGGTGACCAAAATACCCATCCGGCCGCTCTCCGGCGACCGCTCTCCGGCGCCGGCAGCCGCTCCACGGCGGTTTCCGGCAAAAATTCATTTGGGCCGCTCCAGGCCTGGCCGCTCGGAGCGGCCCAATCCAGCTATATATATTAATTGCTGCAAATAATCCAATAAGATCTCTTCCAGCCCAATGGTAAGGCGTGGAACTTGTATGGAAATGGCCTGGGTTCGATTCCTTTTTTTTAAATAAAATCCCAAGAAATTTACGAAAAAAATGGTTGTGGGTGAGGTTCGAACCCGCGCCACTCCAATATAAGTTATGCATCTAAACCATCAGGCTGGGAATGCCACTTCCATACAAAATGCCTAACAAAATATATTTGTTCAAACATCTGGGCCGGAAAACTCGCCGGAGCGGCCGGAAAACTCGCCGGACCGCTCGGAGCGGCCGGAAAACTCACCGGAGAGCGGCCGGATGGGTATTTTGGTGACCGGTGCGGTTTTTTGGCTATTTTATTTATTTTTGATTTTTTTTTGGGTAAAAAAATAATTTTCTCACTACGTTATTACAGTAATCCGAATTAATTATTAAATATGAAAAGAAAAATCTAAAATCGTGTTCAAAAGCTATCGGAACCGTCCTCGTCGCTAGCTTCCCATCGGAGCTTTTCCCTTGTCTATCCTGAACCCGATCCTGGAAAAAGGGAAACAACTGAAAGGTTAAGCAAGGCTTAGTGAGCTAGCACCACCCATTTTATACCATCATACAAGCATATATCACAAAGTGCCAACAAAATCACGATATCAATCCAGTCCACATAACACATACAGTAATAGCGCAACAAGTAATAAAATCATCTCATGAGAGTGAATTTAAAATTCCGCCTGCTTAGGACACAGATCTGCCCCCACAACTCATCAAGGGCATGTGGTTCCCTTTTTCTCGCCAGCTTAGGACGCGAGTCCGCCCCCATAACTCACCAAGGGCATGTGGTTCCCTTTATCACACAATTATGCATACATACCAATATAACAATACAAAACAGGTAAGTGTAACTCACCTCGCTAGCAACAAGCAACAGGATATCAATCACCAAAATCAATCTGTAATTAATTAAGCAAGTATCAAAATCCTATCTCAATCCAAAACTCGTTGAGTTAATTCTATCTTCTTAATTAACCTATAACTTACTCACCAAAGAAGCAGATGACGAGTGGGTCTAAAAGATCGGTTCTACCGCGACCCGGCTCGTACCGCTAATACCAACCGGACAGTCGTGTAGCTACCGCCGTGAAACTCGCCGAACAGCCGCCGATCAAGGCCATCCGGGGCATCTAGGCACGGTCCCATCTGACTTTGCTAGCGGCTGTCACCGCCGCGTAGAACCACCGCGACCGACCCGCCACCGCATCCCGCCATCGGACAACAGCGACGACTGACTACCGCTGCCCCAACAACGAACAGCAGCAGCCGGAGGCCGTTCGTCCTTGCGATGCGACCCGACTGCCGGCCAAAGCCGACACATCGGTCGCCGCTACAACTCGCGGTCTAACCTCACCGATAAAACAACTAGTGCCGCCGCCGTCACCATCGCCGGCTATTGCCGACGACAACGGTTATCGCAGCGAGATCTGTCTCCACCGTCACCGGCCAAGACCGACGACCGAGACCCCTGCTGCCACCCAACGAAACCCACACACACACACGCTCCTAACAGCGGCCTTCGCCGTCCCTAAAACCCAAACACCAGCGGGAAAACAACAACACACAACCCCACCGCCGCCGGCGGTCCTCTCGACGGAAAACGCCACCGTACGGCGACCAAAATTGCTTGACAAAATCTCGACGACTGCCTTCGCTCAGAAACGTGGCCACAGCCACGCCGGCATCACGGCGGCGTTTCGCCGCTACAGGCACGACAGCCTACACCGCCGCCGCCGCCAAACACGGTAGACCCCGCGACAGCCGTCGGATTGCTCTACAACGAGCTTTTAACACACAATAAACGAGAGGGTTTAAAACCTTACCTCTCGTATGAAATCGACGGTCGTTTGCCCTCCCCGTCGACGTTTCTCCAGCGTGTTTTCCTAACTCCGACGATACCCCCTTCCTCTCTCCCGATTTGTCTCTCTTTCTCTCTCTTAACCCTCTAAAAGTTGGTAGAAGTGATAAGATAGGCTAGGCATAGGGAAGGGTTCTTATAGGTCATCCTAACTGATTCTCACCTTATCTCCTAATCTAACTCAAATTCAAAATAACATAAATCTCCATTTATTATTATTATATATTTTTAAAAAAAAATAATAATAATAAATAAACAAAGAAAGAAAAGGAATTTAGTAACAATTATCAAAAAGAAGAGATAAGTGTTTATGGGGTGTTACAACTCTCCCCCACTTACCACGATTTCGTCCCCGAAATCACTCTGAGAAGAGCTCCGGATGTCTCTCCCGCATCTCTGCTTCCGGCACCCAAGTCCACTCAGAACCTCTCCGATGCTGCCACTGCACCTTCACTAACCCGATTTCTTTGTTTCTCAGCTTCTTTACCTTCCGCTCTAACACTGCGACTGGCCTCTCAATGTAATTCAAGCTCTCATCAACTTGAATGTCATCTAAAGGTACGTGCGCTGTCTCATCAGCGAGACACTTACGCAACTGAGACACATGGAATGTGTCGTGAATCTGGCCTAACACTTCTGGCAACTCCAACCGGTAGGCCACCTTCCCAACACGAGCAAGAACCGTGAACGGCCCACTGTATCGAGGCCCAAGCTTACCTCTCTTACGGAAACGAATCACTCCCTTCCAGGGTGAAACCTTCAACAAGACGCGATCACCTACCTGGAACTCCAAGTCAGATCTCCGCTTATCAGCGTAGCTCTTTTTCCTGCTCTGGGCGGTCCGCAACCGCTCTCTGATCCTCTGAATGTGCTCGGTAGTCTGCTGAACCACCTCCGTGCTCCCGAGTACACGCTGTCCGACCTCTCCCCAACAGATTGGGGTTCGACATCTCCTCCCGTACAGCATTTCATACGGAGACATCCCGATAGTCGAGTGGTAACTGTTGTTATACGAGAACTCTGCCAATGGCAGGTACGTATCCCAACTACCTCCGAAATCTAAAACACAGTCCCGAAGCATGTCCTCGAGTGTCTGGATCGTACGCTCACTCTGTCCGTCCGTCTGCGGATGGTAAGCCGTACTAAAGTGCAATCTGGTACCCATATCAGCATGAAATCTCTCCCAGAACCGAGAGGTGAAACGAGTGTCTCGGTCGGAGATGATCGACACCGGTACCCCGTGCCTCCTCACCACCTCTTTCACATACAACTCCGCCAGCTGCTCTGACGTGTAGCTCTCCCGAATGGCTAAGAAATGCGCGCTCTTAGTCAATCGGTCCACAATCACCCTGATCGTATCAAACTTCCGTGGTGTCCTCGGCAATTTGGTAATCAAGTCCATGGTGATGTTTTCCCATTTCCAAACTGGGATCTCTAACGGCTGCAACTTACCATGGGGCTTTTGGTGCTCCGCCTTGACCTTCAGGCAGGTCAAACAAGACTCCACGTAACGGGCCACCTCCCGTTTCATTCCTGGCCACCAATAATCCGCTCGCAGATCTCTGTACATCTTGGTAGCCCCGGGATGTATAGAGAATTTAGATTTGTGCGCTTCCTCTAGCAGTGTCTGACGAGTACCACCCGCAAGAGGAACCCACACTCGATCATGCCTTGTCAGAAGCCCCCTACCATCTCGGACCATCAGGGGCAACTGACCTCTAACTCGTTCCTTGTTCTGATTCTCGCTCTGACTGGCCTCCTCCTGGGCCTGACGAATCAAATCCAAGAACGAGTTCGTTACGGCCATCTTCAGATGTGCTATCCGAAGTGGTGCATGAGCCGTTTTCCTGCTCAACGCGTCTGCTACTACGTTCGCTTTACCTGGATGGTAAAGTATCTCGCAGTCGTAATCCTTAACTATATCAAGCCAAGCCGCTGTCGCATATTCAGATTTGGCTGGTCCAAGAAATACCTCAAGCTGCGGTGATCTGTAAAGATGGTACACTTCACCCCGTACAGGTAGTGTCTCCAAATTTTCAGCGCGAAAACCACCGCTGCAAGCTCAAGATCATGTGTAGGGTAATTAGCTTCGTGAGGCTTCAGCTGCCTCGACGCGTAAGCTATCACCCGACCCCTCTGCATCAGAACACACCCCAGTCCAAGATGCGATGCATCACAGTACACTGTCATATCCTCTACGCCCTCGGGTAGCGTCAGAACCAGTGCCTCACATAACCTCTGCCTCAGCGTCTCGAACGCCTGCTGTTGATCTGGACCCCAAATATACGGCTCACTCTTCTTTGTTAGCTTCGTTAACGGAAATGCGATCCGAGAGAAATCCTGGATGAAATGTCGATAATACCCCGCCAACCCCAGGAAACTTCGGATCTCGCTAGGAGTCTTCGGAACTTCCCAGCTCATCACTGCTTCTATCTTTGACGGATCCACTTTAATCCCTTCCCGGTTTACAAGATGTCCTAGAAACTGGACCTCCTGTAACCAGAAAGCGCATTTCGAGAATTTCGCGTAAAGCTGCTCTCTCCGCAACACCTCCAGCACCTCGCGCAAATGAGTAACATGCTCCTCCTTCGTTTTCGAGTAGATCAGAATATCATCAATAAATACAATTACTGATCTATCCAGCATCGGTCGACAGACCCGATTCATCAGGTCCATAAATGCAGCTGGGGCGTTGGTGAGACCGAAGGGCATCACCAAGAACTCGTAATGCCCATAGCGAGTCCGGAAAGCGGTCTTGTGCACGTCCGCCTCCTTCACCTTAAGCTGGTGATAACCCGATCGCAGATCGATCTTAGAAAACCAAGCCGCCCCCTGGAGTTGATCAAATAAGTCATCAATCCTAGGCAAGGGATACCTATTCTTGATGGTCACCTTATTGAGCTCCCGATAATCGACACACATCCGATGACTGCCGTCCTTCTTTTTCACGAACAAGATCGGCGCACCCCACGGCGAGCTACTCGGACGGATAAATCCCTTCTCCGATAGCTCCTGCAACTGGCTAGATAGCTCCTGCAACTCGGGTGGCGCTAGACGATACGGAGTCCTTGCAACTGGGGCCGCTCCGGGCACGAGATCAATCCCGAACTCAATCTGCCTATCCGGCGGAATGCCCGGTAGGTCTTCCGGGAAAACGTCGGGGTACTCGCTAACCACCGGTACATCTGCAACTGACGGCTTCCGCTCCTCCGCCTGATCGATCACTGCATAAGCCAGATAGCCCTCGCACCCTCGCTGCAACCACCTTCTCGCCTTCGCGACAGAACAAAAAGCTAGCTGCTTCCGCCGCCCCTTGCCGTACACGATAAGCTCTCCCCCACTCGGGTCTTGGATACGAACCAGCTGACCCGCGCAGTCCACCGTACCTCCGTTTCGAAACATCCAATCTACCCCCGCTACTATGTCGATTCCGTTCATAGGGATAGGTATCGGGTCAATAGTAAAGGTCACCCCATGAATCACTATAACACAGTCCCGGTAAACATCTTCACACACACGCACCTCCTCGGTTGCTACGTCTACCGCAATAGGACTGGCTAGCTTGCCTCGTTCTAGATGGAAGTCCTTACAAAAAGTACTAGACACAAAAGACCAGGTGGCTCCAGAATCAAAAAGAACCAACGTAGGTCTCGCGTTCACAGGGAAAATGCCTAGATTATACATTACAAGCTTTAACAACGCATACAAGGCACATGCACAACCCTAGACTAACAGTTATGATCACATCAAAGTAGTACTAAAACAAATTAACTAAACGATAAATACTTTAGTACCTGTGACCACGTCTGGCGCTGCCTGTGCCTCCTCGGCTGTCATCTGGAAGGCTCGCCCACGGGTAGTCGCAGACCCTACCGTCTTCCCCGAAGAGCCGTCAGTGATCCTCAAAGTAGCAGGGGCTGGCGCCTTCACCTGCGCCTTAGCTGGTGTCTCGGCTAGCTTCGAACAGTTGGGCTTGATATGCCCCGGCTGAAAACAGTTAAAGCAGACCCTTGGAGGAACCCCGCACTCCCTGCTCTTGTGGCCCGACTTGCCACACTTATAACACACCGGCTCAGGTAGCCGGCACTCCCCTTGGTTATTCCTCCCGCACTTGGGACATCCCGAGTAACCCTTCCTGCCATCTGTCCGCTGCCCTTTGAACTTCCTTGCTAGTACCAACGACTGCTCCGCCTTCCTCTTCCCCTGCTGCAGCTCCTCGAGAAACAGCTCCCGCGTTCGCGCCGCCTCTACCATAGCATTAAAGCTCGTGCACGTAGTTGTGTTCACAAACTCCCTGATCTCGGGCTTCAGTACCCCACGATAACGATACATCCTCATCGTTTCATTGCCCACATAATCGGGACAAAACAGCGCCTTCTCCAGGAACTGGTCGGTGATCTCATTCACCGACTCGGTCGTCTGCTTCAGGTTTAGAAACTCGGCAATGAGTCTCTCTCGCTCGACCCGCGGAGAGAATTGCTCCTCAAACAGCACCTTGAACGCATCCCAAGTCATAGCCATGATCTGCTCCTCAGTATGGCTCTTCAGTATCAGCCCCACCAGTCTTTCCCGGCATCACGCAATAGATTCGCAGCAAAGAACACCTTCATCCCTTCCGGGCAGCTGCAAGTCCGGAAAGCGCCCTCAACCGCTGCGATCCAACGGTGACATGCGATAGGGTCCTTCCGACCCTCGTAATGTGGCGGCTGACACGCCATAAAATCCTTAAACGTACTAGCCCTGCTCTGAGCCTAGCTGTTGCTTCCACTCGCTGAACCGCGTGCCACAAAAGCTGCCTCCATCCTCTCGTCCATCGCCTGTAGTATCTCATCCTTCATCTGAGCGAACAGCCCAGGAAGGAGCTGCTGAAGCACCTCTTGGACCTCCGAACCGATGAGATCCCTGAGGTCTGGTTCCTCAGATCCAGTAGAGTTTCCTCGTCTAGTGGTCACCATACTGAACGTTAAAGTAAAAGTTAAGCGCAGTTCTAATCAAGGTCACTCATTTAACCATAACTAGAGTGTCACTCGTAAGGCCTTAATGCTAGTCGCTAGTGTACATGCAGCCCTAACGACTTTAAAATCTCTAATCACACGCAATTGCCCTACGACCATCACTTAGCTAACAATTGCCTAACCATCGTCCGTTGATTGTGACTCCCAGGACTTAACCAAATTCCAGTTCTCACAAGTGTTTATAGTAGTACTATTATTGGGCCCGTATTAGCTATAAACATCTTATAATGATAATCGGGTCGGAATCACTAGGCACTAATCAAACAAGAACATGCCTAGCAACCCCTTACCGACTTCTCGCCGTGTAAACTGGATCGTGGTACCATCCCCACAAATCCCAATCTAGGGACGACATAAACACATCTACGACATAGACTTCCGAACATAACACATGGCATGCTATAATCAATTCTAGCACATAATTCCATTTACACGCATTGGCGCAACAGTCAATTTGTCTAAACACAATTCAATATGCAAGTGCTACTCACCCACGATGTGAAGCTCTAGCCGACGGTTCCATCTCTACGATAAATTTTCTTTCCCAAAATATTTTAAAATAATTAAATTTTGAAAAAGGAAATGCCAAATAAGTAAATTTTTAGTTTGAGTCCAACCACACACTTACTCGAGAATAAGTGTGCTGATTCTCTCAACCCTTGGCTCTGATACCAAGTTGTAAAGCCGATATTTGACAAACTCGTTAAATTAACAATTTAATAATAAACCTACGTTATTACAATTTTAAAAGAAATAAATGTAAAAGTTACCGAAAAACATCAACTACGTTATTATAGTAATCCGAATTAATTATTAAATATGAAAAGAAAAATCTAAAATCGTGTTCAAAAGCTATCGGAACCGTCCTCGTCGCTAGCTTCCCATCGGAGCTTTTCCCTTGTCTATCCCTGAACCCGATCCTGGAAAAAGGGAAACAACTGAAAGGTTAAGCAAGGCTTAGTGAGCTAGCACCACCCATTTTATACCATCATACAAGCATATATCACAAAGTGCCAACAAAATCACGATATCAATCCAGTCCACATAACACATACAGTAATAGCGCAACAAGTAATAAAATCATCTCATGAGAGTGAATTTAAAATTCCGCCTGCTTAGGACACGGATCTGCCCCCACAACTCATCAAGGGCATGTGGTTCCCTTTTTCTCGCCAGCTTAGGACGCGAGTCCGCCCCCATAACTCACCAAGGGCATGTGGTTCCCTTTATCACACAATTATGCATACATACCAATATAACAATACAAAACAGGTAAGTGTAACTCACCTCGCTAGCAACAAGCAACAGGATATCAATCACCAAAATCAATCTGTAATTAATTAAGCAAGTATCAAAATCCTATCTCAATCCAAAACTCGTTGAGTTAATTCTATCTTCTAAATTAACCTATAACTTACTCACCAAAGAAGCAGATGACGAGTGGGTCTAAAAGATCGGTTCTACCGCGACCCGGCTCGTACCGCTAATACCAACCGGACAGTCGTGTAGCTACCGCCGTGAAACTCGCCGAACAGCCGCCGATCAAGGCCGTCCGGGGCATCTAGGCACGGTCCCATCTGACTTTGCTAGCGGCTGTCACCGCCGCGTAGAACCACCGCGACCGACCCGCCACCGCATCCCGCCATCGGACAGCAGCGACGACTGACTACCGCTGCCCCAACAACGAACAGCAGCAGCCGGAGGCCGTTCGTCCTTGCGATGCGACCCGACTGCCGACCAAAGCCGACACATCGGTCGCCGCTACAACTCGCGGTCTAACCTCACCGATAAAACAACTAGTGCCGCCGCCGTCACCATCGCCGGCTATTGCCGACGACAACGGTTATCGCAGCGAGATCTGTCTCCACCGTCACCGGCCAAGACCAGCGACCGAGACCCCTGCTGCCACCCAACGAAACCCACACACACACACGCTCCTAACAGCGGCCTTCGCCGTCCCTAAAACCCAAACACCGGCGGGAAAACAACAACACACAACCCCACCGCCACCGGCGGTCCTCTCGACGGAAAACGCCACCGTACGGCGACCAAAATTGCTTGACAAAATCTCGACGACTGCCTTCGCTCAGAAACGTGGCCACAGCCACGCCGGCATCACGGCGGCGTTTCGCCGCTACAGGCACGGCAGCCTACACCGCCGCCGCCGCCGAACACGGTAGACCCCGCTACTACCGTCGGATTGCTCTACAACGAGCTTTTAACACACAATAAACGAGAGGGTTAGAAACCCTTACCTCTCGTATGAAATCGACGGTCGTTTGCCCTCCCCGTCGACGTTTCTCCGGCGTGTTTTCCTAATTCCGGCGATACCCCCCTTCCTCTCTCCCGATTTGTCTCTCTTTCTCTCTCTTAACCCTCTAAAAGTTGGTAGAAGTGATAAGATAGGCTAGGCATAGGGAAGGGTTCTTATAGGTCATCCTAACTGATTCTCACCTTATCTCCTAATCTAACTCAAATTCAAAATAACATAAATCTCCATTTATTATTATTATTATATATATTTTTTTAAAAATAATAATAATAAATAAACAAAGAAAGAAAAGGAATTTAGTAACAATTATCAAAAAGAAGAGATAAGTGTTTATGGGGTGTTACAAAGAGCATGGATGGGTGTCATTAAAAGTTCTAACATGTAGGCATAAGTAATTTCAATTTAAGCATAATCCGTAACAAGTTTTAAAGATGTTTAAGTGCATTACAACGACCTAATTATGTATATTGTTATTTTCAATCGTAATACATGTAGCATGACAACATCCTAATTTTTCCTATGGGTTGATCATTAAAAAGATTAAGTTGTTTTTTTCTATAGGTAATATTTATTAAAGAAAAAAAAAAGAAATACAAAAGAAAGGCATCATGATTTACAAGAATGTTTGGACTTAGTTCTTATTCTCTAAGGACTATCAAACAATTTGATTAAATGACTTCTTTTAATGACGTGTTTGGTGTGATAGATGAAACAGGACGAGACATAAGATGGTGTACTATGTTTGGCATTACAAGAAGTGGAACATAGGAGACCTAATTAAACCAAGAGTGGAACACGTAGGTTTCATTTCTACCCTTAGAACTAAATGAAACATCTGAGAGAGATCCAAATGCCACCCCTCCTCTAAAAAAACCCCAACTTGTAACACACTTTCTCATTCCCGCCTCCTAATCCACTTTGCCTCCATCATCTTCATGTCTACATCCACTTTGGCTCCAACATCCTTCACACCTACAAAGATCAACCATATATATCGATTTCTCCACTTTCTCCTTTACCACTGTAGAAATCGAAGCAACTGAAGTAAAAGATCTCTTTTACAAATATGTTTTCCATGAAATCGACTATCTATCATTTAAATTAATCATTTGGTAAAAAAAAAAAAAAAAACCTAAAATTCTCACTAGGGATGAGATGATCATTCAACTAGTCATGTTTTCAGTCCTATCTACGTACCAAACATATCCTTATTAGTAACCAAAATTATTTTTATAAATTTGGTCCTTGTGGTATTTAATTGGATAAGTTTTTTTTTTATAAAAGGATGAAAATGCATGTCCTTATCAGAATTTATTTAAGTCTGTCGAAAAAAAGAATCAAATGTTTCTATAAACCACAATAATATTTTATAATTTCGAATTTGGTATAAATTGTCATTCTTACTTGCCACATGGACTAAGGATGTTTGAGATTGCTCTTTGAGGTCCAAAAGTGTTTTTGATCAAAAGTGATTATTAATTTATGATGGTGGAGAAAATGAGTTTTTAAAATGGTGTTTGAATTAGCTTTTGTGATTGTAAAAGCCAATAAATCAATAAGTTGTTTTTTAAGAGGATGAGTTGATTTAACTTATCAACTTTTTGAGAAAGGTTTATGTTATTTATCATCCAAAAACACTTTTCCAAAACAAAAGGTCATGTGTATGATGCTTTTTCCATAACTCCATTTCACTCTGCTTGACCAAAAGGAATTTCAAAATGTGTTTTTTAAGTTTTTTTTATTATCTAAACAAATTTATTGACTTTTTTGCTTCTTGAGAAACCAAATAAATCAATAACGAGTTTTGAAACAATCACTTCGTATTATCTGGATCCAAAGAACCAGTCAAGATATGATATATTGTTCTCCTCTATCTGTTGCGGGTCGAAGGCTCCTTCTCCTTCCCCCTCTTCAAACTCCGATTCGTCTTTTTCCGTGCGATGGCCCAGGACGAAGCGGTACTTGTGATATTTCGGCTTGGGACGCATTTTATTTGGCAGTTTTTTGGATGTTAAATACCATTGGATGGGTTACAATCCCAAACATCCTTTATTTACACCTTACTCAACAAATTAAAATAAAATCAGTTTAATTTTAATACATTATAATTAAACATATTTTCTCTATCCAAAAAACAATATAAGCATATTTTAAATATTAAAAAAAAAAAAAAACAACTATGTACAAAGATTTTCCGGTTTCTTGAAATAAAATGGCAGAGACTGTTTTGAAATTATTTAAAATATAAAGCAGAAGTGAAGTGGTTTGGGAATGGAGAAAATGGAAGGCGCGTATCTGTTGATCGTTTTTGTAGGAAAAACCAGGGGTTTGAAATCCAAAGACTCCATGCAACACAAATCCATTTTCTGGGAGATGATGATGATATCTATAAAATCCATTTTTTCCAAAACTTCCCATTGGTTTGAGAAACAATAACGACAATCAATCAATCAATCAATCAATCAAATTATATCAAATATCAAATAGATCTGGTTGTGATTATTGAACCCGGATCCGACTATTGTCGGACCACCTTCTGCTCCCCCTCCTCCTATGGTGGAACCACCGACAGAGTCCGAGAGAGAGAGAGCGCAATAGTTTCATCTCTTACAGGTTTCTTTCTCTATATATCTATATCTATATCTATACATATATACGTATAATTGACTGTTTTTGTTTTAAATTTGTGATTTGTTGTTGTTTTTGTTTCTTCCTTTTGTTCCCTTTTGAATTGCTTTTTGGATGATTCTAGATTTCAATTATTGTCTCTCTTACATTGACATCAATTATTGTAAATTTTTTGTAATATCTGACCAAAAAAAATAAAATATTATGGTTTTGAGATGTTATTGGCTTCAATCTTATTTGGTATTCCATTTGTGTTTCACAATGATCACATTGAATTGCATGCAACCCAGGTATGCTTCCTTCGTCCCAAAATAAATATCCACAATGAAAAGGATGCAGTTCTACCCTTGATGATATAGAGAAATTTCTCCATTTCATAATTTAGGGTTGCACGAAAAAGTAGACACTTATCCGGGAACATGCCGTTATTACACTTTTTAGTTATCTAAACAACATTTATACCTTTGATGATCGAGAAAGATTTCATGATCATAATTAAGGGTAGAATAGAAAAGTAGACACTTATCCAGGAACATGCAATCAATACACTTTTTAGTTAGCTAAAGCATCTCCAACAGTTTCTTCTCCAAAATGAAGAATCAAAAATCAAAATCTCCAAAAAGAATCGAAACCATCTCCAATAGATCCTCCATTTTGGAAACTTCAACATTAATTATAATATTAAAATATTTCATCCATGTATTAAAAAATTATTTCTCTCTCTCAAAATTTGTTTTCGGAAGTTTCCTATTGGTTATTATAGTAGGTAATCATTTTTTTGGGTTATCTTCATATTTGAAGAAAAATCTATTCTCTCTCCTATTTTCTCCATTTTGGGGATAGATTTGGGGAAGTTGTTGGAGCACATTTTTAGTCTAAAATCTCCATTTTCTCCATTTTGGATAAGCTCTTGGAGATGCTCTAAATGACACTTCTACCCTTAATGATAGAGAAAGATATCTTCATCTCATAATTGATGTGGACATTTATTTTGGGACAGTTGGAATACTTATTTTTTTAAGCATCCATTTTAATAAATATCGTTAAAGGGAAATATAAACTTCATCTGAACAATACTTCCTAACTATTTATGCTTGAAATTGCATTGGATTGATTTGGGTTCTTTGTGCAAGATAACATACTTTGCTGTCATATAAGATATAACCTTTTTTATGTCAAAAAATTCTCTTAAATTTGAAATGTTGAACTTCATGTTTGATGTTAATCACTGAATTCTTGCATCCAGAATCCTGATTCCGGCTTTGTTGGAACATCTTGCAGCTTGCTAAGGTATGCATTTTTATATCCAATCCATTTTATTGAGTTTAGTACCATTTTTGAACAATCATATTTGGCTTTTCGTTGCAAACAAACCATTGTTCTTGCAAAGATGAAAAAGAGATACTAAACTTGATTTTGAATGAAAATGGCAAAGTATGATATGCTTTTCTTGCAACTTTGTTTTGGTATGCCACAAGAACAGTTGTTAGTTTGCAAAGAAAAGTATCGCTATCCAAATAATCTATCATTTGGTATCATCGTTACGGTTATTCTGAAACAATGATTTGTAAAACAATATACCCAAAATTGTTCTCTCTATGCGTCAATGTTAGTTGCTCGCTTGATGTGATCGTTAAGGTTATTATGAACCAATGATTCTTAGAAGAATTTACTCCAAATTGATCTGTATATGTGCTAATGTTTCAAACCATACCCAAGGTTCTAAATGATATGAGGCATGGTGTATGCCTAACACACGCGTTATAAGCCTTATCGTAATAGTGGAGACGTGTCTTACACCATGGCACGCCTTTTGACGATACCAACCATCAACTAACTTGGATATGTTTGTGGTTTGTTGACGAAAAACCAAATGAGCTGAGTATATCCTCTGAGAGTAGGATGTATGCAAACATTTTAAGTGACCCAAGTTGACAATATATATATATATAGGGAGGAAAGGGGGGGGGGGGGGGGGGAGTTCAAATGAAAACTCATTTTTCATTGTGAACGTGAGGGCCACTAAAATTGCGCCACATGGCGATATTCACTCTAAATATCATGCGTTATTCAGAGTGAATAAAGGCGCCTAAGCTTTATTCACTCTGAATAATGTATTATATTCAGAGTGAATATTGCCACGTGGCGCGATTTTAGCAGTCCTCACGTTCACAACCGAAATTGAGTTCACATTTGAACCTAACCCTATATATATATAGGGTCAGGTTCAAGGGAAAACCTCAAATATACGGAAAACCGAGGAACACCCTCATAGCCTTCCATATGGACCGTATGCACTTGTGCATACAGATAATTTTGTAATAATGCACACGTGCATATGCATAGGTGCATAATGCACTTGTGCATAAAAACCCAAAAAGAACTCAAATGACCTGTATGCACTTGTGCATACGGTCCAGATGGAGGGCTACGAGGGTGTTCCTCGGTTTTCCCTTTTTTTAAGGTTTTCCCTTGAATCTCCATCTATATATAACAATTTCTTTAAATGTTGTAGTTTCTTGATGTCTTTTTGGGGATCAAATGAATTTTTTTTTCTAGTTGTTTTTATCAGGGACTTGCTTGATACTTCATCAAGAACATAAAAAGGGGGGAAATGGGTAGTTGTGCTTCGAGCCATGTTAAAACAATCAAACCTAGGAAATCACGTCGTCATCGTAGCAAAAAGACCCGTAGGCCCGAGAAAATGAAGAAGAAGAATAGTGACGTAGGTGACGGTGTTGTTGCAAGCAATGGTAAAACGACTACTATTTCTACAGAATCGATGTCTTCCAATTCTAATTGCGAATCCACGAAGATGGGAGCACCCCGTTGTCAGAGTGATGCTAGCAGTACGATCTTTTCTTTTTCTTTTTTAAATTGGTTTCACGTAAACTTAATCACTAAAACAAGATGGGTCCTTTAGGACTCTCAACCCTCCATCCTCCTGGAGTACCTAATGAAACTTTAAGGGGGTGTTAGTGCTTATAACTTATTAGCTTCCTGGGAAAGCAATAAGCAGTTTTGAAGTGTTTGGGTAAACTGCTTATGACTTTTTGGAGAAGCTATAAGCAGTTTTTTAGGAAGGCAAATTTTTTGACTTTCTGGAAAAGTTGATAAGCTGATAAGCACTAAGCACTCCCAAACACCACCTAAGTTTACAGGACCCAAAACTGTGTGTCCTATAGAAATTCATTATAATGAGAAAATTATAAATTTCATTCATGTGGTGTCGATTATCGTCCTTATGGTTTAAAAATTGCAGTTTCGGTCGCTATGGTTTAAAAATTGCAGTTCAGTCCTATGGTTTGTAATTTATTGCTAGTGTTGTCCTTATGAGCTATAATTTTTTTTTATTTCAGACCCTACACTTTACACATCTTTACGGTTTTGGTCCCTTGTCCTTTATGAAAGTAGCAATAGATTGCAAACCATAAGGACGAAAATTGTAATTTTTAAACCACATGGACGAAAATGGAAATTATTTACGAACCACAGGGACAAAAATGGTAATCTACTCTACTTCTTTTATTCTATTAGGTTGTCCAACTTCGTCGATAGAACGTGTTAGCTCTCTAACTTCATCCTAACAACGTATCATAACGCCTTTTGTATATGACACTCAGTTTTTGGTCCTATAAACTTAAAGTCCCATCAAGCATTTTATTAAGACATCCAGGGACAGCTGGGCAGCTTTTTGAAAATGACACAAATCATGTTGTGCTTGCAGTAGATGATCCATGGTTTGATTCGATGAGCAACGTGGGAGATTCAGCATCGGATGATGACTTTATTAGCTTGCATGGAGGTAACCAGTTCTTAAAACACATTAATCTTCGATCGAGTCATTGAACTTTTCAGCAGGGCCGGTCCGAAGGTTTTTTATGCCCATGGCGAAAAGCCAAAACAATGCCCTTTTATATGCATATAAAAAACAAAGCAAAATAGGCGACTCATTCTCATGTTGGATATCTATTTAATATTGTTACTAGTTACCATGGTACTTCGTACTTCCTGTAGATTTATTTAGTGAATATTTAATATCACAATTCACACAAAAAAATCCCAAATCCCAAATCATATAAGCATCTTATATCACAATTAGCAAAACACAAAAATAAGTGTTAATGAATCAATATCAACAATAAAAGTTAAAATATTATCAAAGCATCTTATATCTAAGTTACCGTCAAAGCTCAAAAGGCTTACAATCCAAACAAAGTTTGTTGTATAAATGTGATTACTTGTTATACCATTTGGTTTTTAACAGATTTTGATGAACAAAACCATTGGATGTAAAAGGTTTGTTGTTTTAGGTATCAATAAAAAAATATATCATAAAATCATCAACATCTTATATTCAACTAATATAAATCACACAGAATGAAGATACCAATATATGCTAGTACATTGCCAGATTGTATTAGGGAGTCGACTATTTGAGTAGATTAGGGCACCAAATCAGCAAACGATTAGGAACTACAGAACAATCGATTAGGAAAGTAATTGCTTATAGAACAATAGAATTAGCAGTGGAGATTTAGCAATCAATTAGGGAGCAATAATCGAATTAGCAAAGACAAATCGTTGAGGAGAGAATTAGCATACGATGATTTTCAAGCCCAAACTGAACCTAGTATTACTATGATGGTGTTGGGCTGGAGATGCCCCTTTGGGCCATGATGCCCATGGCGACCGCCATGACAGCCATGGGCTTGGGCCGGCACTGCTTTTCAGACGTCTTAATCGCTTTTTCATTGCAAACCAACCATCTTTCTTGCGAAAATGCAACAAGCTAAAGAACACCATATTCATTTGCAACCATGGGAAATTTTGTCTCGACTCTCAAGTAAAAAATATGGGTTCTTTTTGCAATAAAAATCCATAGGATGGATCGCAAAGTCAATAACAAGTTTAAGAGTAAATTACATATTTGGTCCCTGTGGTTTACACTATATTGCACTGTTGGTCCCTATTTTGAAATAATTATGGAAAAGGTTCATGTGGTTTACATTAGATTGCACTATTGGTTCCTAACCCTAACTTCATGTGAAATCAATCTGTTAAGCATAGGGACCAATAGTGCAATATAGTGTAAACCACAGGTAACAACAACGCAATATAGTGTAAACAACAGGGACTAACAACGCAATATAGTGTAAACAACAGGGACCAATACTGCAATATAGCGTAAACCACAGGGACCAACAATGCAATATAGTGTAAACTACAGGGACCAACAGTGCAATATAATGTAAACCACAAGGACCTCTTTCATAATTATTTCAAAAGAGGGACCAATAGTGCAATATAGTGTAAACCACAGGGACCAAATATGTGATTTACGCTAAGTTAAGTTTAATAACAAAATGTCACATAAGTTAGTTATGTTCATTTCTACTCTCTTTGGGTGGTTAAAGATGACGATGATCCTTCGATGGCACTAAACGAGGAGGAAATGGTTCAAGATGAGATTTCATCACGTTTCTTGGTAAACAACGTGAGGAGAGACAGCATTAGCACGGGAAATACACCGATGAAAGGTGGAGTCAAGCACGGGAACTCGTCGTTATTCTATTTAAGTTCCCGGGGACACGATGACGATGATTCTACCTCGTACAAATTAGGACGTAGTTATAGCACCCTTAACGGTGATAAAGATGATAAAGACGAAGCCCTTATCTTGAAACCTGGGGTACCCCAGTTGTTTCCATCAGCTAGTTTCAACGATAAGATCACGAATACGTCGAATTCAGGGTCGCTGAATCAGACGAAAAAGCCGACGGTTATTAGGCTCGTGAAAAGACCTCCGGTTGATGGAGAGGATCCAAGTGGAACGTGTGAGTTTCGAACACCTCGAAACTTGTTTTTAAGATTTGTTTTTTTTTAATGAAGATTTGGTTTTTCGTTTCCAAGAAATCTTGAATTTTGCGATGTGGGTGAAATGCAGGTGCTAAGGAGAAGTTCTTTTATCGTCCCCGAGCTGGACTCTTGATTCCGTGTTGTACGGATGAGAAGCCGACTCCTGGATGTTGGTCTGCTATCGATCCATCGAGTTTTACGCTCAGAGGCGAAAACTATTTCAAGTATGCCGTTGAATTTTCTACCTTGATCAACTCTAAATATGGTTGTAGTTTTGACTTTTGTTTGCTTTTCGGATTCTTACCCGTTAAGCGCTTTACCCAGTTTGTGTTGGTAAAGGGTCCCTTAGTGCTGATTGTATCTTAACGGGTAAGAGCCTCTTACACAGATGATGTTGTTAACCTAGACTTGTGAGTGACCGAGGTGTTGACTCGATGTCACTGAGTCACTGACTGAGTCAGATAGTGGCTACCCAAATTGTTTTTACCGTTAAGGACTTATTACATGACAGTTAGGCCTTGTTTGTTTTTAGAAAAAAAGGTCTTATCAGCCTCTTATGTCTGATTCGGTAAGAGGTAGAGACGTTCAGACTGACTTGTGTTTTTTTTTCCAAATTTTCAGAGCCACTTATGTTTTACTGTCCTATTATCTGGTAAGAGGTAAACCAACCACTTATTTGCCTCTTATTTTCTCTGGATCCTCGATAGCGGCATTTCTCAATCGCTCATCTCTCAATCAATTAACCTTAATCGATCCTCAACTCTCTAAATAATATTCTGATGGGTAATATATACAATTAAAACAAATTCAGACATTCATTAGTTTACAAAAACAGTTTTATTGATTCAGATTTTAAACTTCAACACCGCCTCTTATCAATTATGGAAAAGTCGACACATGCATACATCCTAACCCACAAACCTTACCTCTCCACATGGGATCCGTTTGATTTGGCTTAGAAAAACCTGATCGACTTGCATAATTTGCAGAGATAAATCGAAAAGTCCGGCTCCAAGTTATTCCCCTTACACTCCATTTGGTGTCGATCTCTTTGTGTGCCCGAAAAAAGTCAACCACCTTGCCAAACACATTGAGCTTCCTACGCTAAAAGGCGAAGGCGATTTGCCTCCTCTTCTCATCGTCAATATTCAGGTTCCATTTTTCTTATTCAATAGTGGTTTCATTCGATGAAACATTACATAAACCCCGAACGCTAATTTTGTGTTTATATGATCGTTACAGTTGCCTTCTTATTCGGCTCAGATGTTCCTTGGTGATAGCGATGGCGAGGGTGTGAGCCTTGTGCTATATTTCAAACTCTCGGAAACATACAAGAAAGACATCCCTCCTCAATTCTTGGAGAGCATTAAGGTAATTAAGATGTCAAATCATCCGTTCTATTGGATGAATTCATACAAACAGCTTCATCCATGAAGGGATTAATAGAAAAGAAAATAACAAACCGCCCCTTTAGTTACTTTTGGCTTATTTTTTTCTTCTAACTCTAGAATGAATACCAACTAGTTCTTTAGCCTTATGGTCTTTCAAGATTTCAAGAGGATGTGTTTGGTACGCAGAACAAGATAGGACTGGACAGAACAGACTTGTCCCATGTTTGACCGGCACCTATGTGGAACACACTGGAACTAAGTAGAACAAGAGTGGAACAAGCTTATTCCCTCCTACCCCCTGGAACTAAGTGGAACAAGGTCTAATGTATTATTATACACCTTAAGATACGAATTGCTCTTCTCTTTCATGATTATTGCTTGCTAAGGAGTGAACAAAATCCGACTAAATCCAAAAAACCGAAAATCCCATCCAAAAACCCCCGAATCTACCCGACCCACATAACCCAAACTAACCCGATCTTCGAAATCCGACTTTTTGGGCAAGTTACTCGGTTCGAGTAAGGTCTCCATACCCATCACCCAAACTCACCCTAAACCCGAAGAAAGCCTTTTATTAGTAGTTTTTGTAACTTTTTATGTAACTTTTTAAGGTTTGAACTTTATTTTTACAAGTTTAAATGTTTAGTTTAATCATTAGCATTTGAAATGTGTATTTTTGAAGTTTGAGTTAATTTTAATCTTTAATGATTAAGCATGAAAAACGAAAATTAGATTTATAACCATTATATATATAATGTAAGAGTAGATTTCTCATTTACTAGTTTTCTTTATTTAATACTTGTTACTTAAAATATAATGTTTGACTTCAAATTTTTGTTGCATACGATTTCTATTTTCTACTAATTTGGTGGGAAAAGAAAAAAAAACATATAATGCTAAAAGATACATAGAGTGTTTTCGTTTTTGTTAATTTTCATTTAGATTGACTATTTAGTAAAAACACTAAAAAAAACTCGTTAGGACTTAGGGGTAAATTGGTCATTTAATCAGTTATGTTCTGTTCAGTCCTGCCCTACAACTGTTCTGCCATATTTTGTCGTGTCCTATCCTATCCTATCCTATCTGCGTACCTAACGCACCACAAATGTCTAAAATACCTTTCACTGTTGACAAAATAAGGAAATCTTGTACCTGTATCAGTATCAACAACTTTTTGTAATGACGACAATTAGGGGTCTAGATGGGACTAACCATTCATGTGAATATGTTACAACATTCAAGATGAATAATATTCCAGATAAATATGCCACATGTCACACTATGGGTGGTCCCTTGGTTTCTAATCAATTTTAGGTTCCTAATGAACGTGCCCCTATTCGATGCAATGGGCAAACAAGTAGTTCAAATGTTGCATGCTTTCGTACTTCTTTTGGTTGTAATTCGGTGTGTGGTTTTAATTCATATGTGAATTGATGATGTCTCTCCAGAGCTTAGTTGATGACGATATGGAAAAGGTAAAGGGTTTCAGAAAAGAAACCATCGTTCCTTTCAGAGAAAGATTAAAGATCATGGTGGGTGTAGTCAACCCCGATGACCTTCTTTCGAGCAGCACCGAGAGGAAGCTTTTGCACGCTTACAACGAAAAACCCGTGTTGTCACGTCCTCAACACAACTTCTATCGGGTACCCGCTTTCTTCCCGTTTTGAAACCGACTATGCACAAATAAACACAAAAATCAATTCGTACAATGTTTGTTTCACTCAATCGTAGGAGTAAATTGGTCATAACCGTATGGAATTGTTTCATATGTTTTTAGGGATCAAATTACTTTGAAATCGATCTTGACATTCATCGGTTTAGTTACATAGCGAGAAAAGGATTGGATGCATTTCGTGAACGCCTAAAAGACGGGATTATGAATTTGGGTCTAACGATTCAGGTACCGAAAACCATCATCTCCGTTCTTTAGGGTGCATTTGGTATGCTGACTTGAAAGAACTCCGAAAGGTTTTAGGATT
This sequence comes from Centaurea solstitialis, assembly GCA_030169165.1. NCBI lineage: Eukaryota > Viridiplantae > Streptophyta > Magnoliopsida > Asterales > Asteraceae > Centaurea > Centaurea solstitialis. Next base: position 69,222,574 of record CM058041.1, read on the forward strand.
TTTACGAGATGGGTAATTTAGTAATTTACCCATCTTTCCACCTATTTTGGTGAGCCAGATAAAAATGCATTTTTATCCCAGTCAGGGTCCTCACCCTGTCTAGTCCATCATAGGATCATGTGCCCCATGTACCAAATGCAGCCTAAAAAACAAATAAAACAAAGAAAGAATGAATGAATGAGAATTAATTTAGAATATTTTGAAAAAACAAACAGGCTCAGAAACAAGAAGAATTGCCAGAGAAAATTCTATGCTGTTTGAGATTACACAAGATTGACTTTGTGAATCATGGTCAAATACCTACATTAGTGGCAGATAATGAAGATGTATCTTGTTGATTTTGTAGCAAAAAAGAGAAGAAAAGAAAAAGAAAAAGATTTTTGTTTATTTGTTTTTTTGGTGTCAAAAAACTTTATGTTGTAAATTGATGTATTGGTTGACATCTGTTTTTGTAAATACAGGATCATCTTTTCACCATCATTCACATCCCATCCATTGTAAAACTATTTTTGTAGCTTTAGTTTCAATCCACCATTTATTGCTTCTTAAAACTATCATTTGTCCATTGCTTGTTTACAAATTGCGTTTTTCGTTCTTATTAAAGTTACAAAGTTTGTATACGTAACTGTTTTGCAATTCATTGTTGTTTTTGTTTCTTAGGCTAAATTCAGGCTTTATGTACGAGGGATGAAAACAACAATGGGTTTTAAACCTTGAGGACAAAAACAACTGTAAATTGTAAATCACAAGATGAAAAAACAATAAATTGATAAATCATACGAACGGAATTTGTAATTTCAAAATTACAGGAACGGAAATGGTACATTTCACAAACTATAGGGACAAAAATTATAAATCATGGAAAGAAAATTGTAATTTAAAAGTTGTTACGATGAAAATAATCATTTTCAACAAACACAGGAAAAAAAATGAATTTACTAAGTATTAAATTTCAAGAGATAACCTTCAAATAGAAATAACCATTAATGAATTTATTATATTAATCTTTGTTCAAAAAATGTTCTTTTTCTTCTAATTGTGTAAATGATGTAAACCTATTTAAATGAAAGGAAAATATAGCCTCCAAATAGAAATAACCATCAGCAGCAGAACAGCCTCTAAAGGGTGCTTTAGAACAACATCAATGTTTTCCGGCAACCCTCCGGCGGCCAACACCGCCAGTACGGCCTCGGTTTACTTATTCCGCCTGACTGCCGCCATGTTTCCGCCTTCTTGTTGCCCACACGAAACCACCATTCGAAGCCGTAGCCTGTGCTGGGGGTGCACAAATGTCGCCCCGTTCAGACCCTTCCGTAGCTCGCGAAAAACCCGACACCTTATTGCATGATGCTTTTCTCGAACCACCACTACCGCCACCATTATTTTTACATGCACCATGGCCATCGGCCTTCACCTCAGTAGGAGTAGCCACTTTATGTAAAGCAGCTTGTTCTTGGCAAGTTTCCCGGGATAGTGTCGGGTTTCTCGTAAACCGCACGCTGCTGCCACCGGGCTTCTTTCTGTAATTAGAGATCAAATCACTCGCATTCGCCAATGGAAACATCCGGAACATGAATTAATTATAAGGACTCACCTACGGGCTTCATCACGGACCTTTGCATCGATCTCTTTGTTTGGCGGGTACTTCGGCAAGCTTGCGGGATCGCACGCGTAAGGCTTCGTGTTGAAATACTATTTTAAGACCAACGGTATACATCCGCTTAGAAAACTCTTCTTTTTCGGCAATCAAATACGATAGATTATTTATTTAATACCTTGTGAGATACTCATTATGAATATTTGATTCTCACGGTTCTCGAAATATTTATGGTTGATTAATAGATTCATGTATTTCTATAGGAGTACCTTGGATTGAAGGGCAGATTTAGCCGTCCCACGCTTGCAAGGCTCTATCGAAAGCAAAGTGTCGATAAGGTCAACCGCAGTTTCGGGGAGGTCTTTACACCTTTCCCGAAGCGTACTTTCGTAAGCATGATGCGGTCTAAACATCGTTACAAGCGGAAATTTCGACTTGTCCCAGTAGCCATCGTCACAAGGTGTGCCGCAAAGTTTGAATATTTTGTGCAATTGCTCAACCTGAAAACATCGTAATAGTCCCATTAAGAGGCAACATCTGAATCAGTAAAGGTGAATTTTGTTTGGCAAAAAAAATATTTGTTTCTTAATGGTTCTAAAACCCCCCCTGAATGATTTTGTATCGTAGGATCTCCATAACCATTCAACGCCCTAATTTCATTTTGAACAATTACTAAACAATCATATTTCGTGTTACACTATATCAGAAGAGTTCCTTAATTTTTCTGACGACTTAAGCATCATGCACAAAACCATTCTACAATTGCCAAACAACCCCTAAAATAAAAAATTGAGGTTTTGTTCTTTATATTGCTCCAAGAGTTTATCAATAATGTTTTCTAAAGAGAAAACAAGAAAAATAAAACTCCAAGTTTAGAGACTTTTAAAACTTTGTTGGAGGTGGGAGAAATTATTATTTTATTATTTCCACCATTAACTTTTATATAATTTTCTTTAAATAAAGTGTATTGGAATGATAAAATTATATAATATTTTAATAATATAAATAATATTGAAGTAACTGAAATAGAGATTCTGTTGGAGTAAAATATAATTCTAATTTTCGTATATTTTTCACCTCCGTTCGTCCCTTGAGGATAGGTTGGCCAAGAAAAAGTTCGGCAAAAACGCAGCCGATGCTCCAAAGATCAACATACATTCCGTATCTCGTGCACCCCAAGAGGAGTTCGGGAGGCCGATACCACAAAGTCACCACACGGCTAGTCAAGGGCTGCTTACTCCTCGACCCATCGAGGTTGGCCAAACCAAAATCGGCAATCTTCAAAATCCCTTCGTTGTTCACCAAAATATTTGCGGTCTTGATGTCACGATGTAGAACTCCTAGCGAATGGCAGTGTTCGATCCCATTCAATAATTGCCTCATATAACATTTAATCTGTATAAAAAAAGGCAAAATGTATCAAAACACAACAAAATTTGGTTTTGTTTTTATCTAGTGTAAGAATTTATTTTGTCTTTCCTAAATCTATATAATGAAGTTTCAAAATTTTCTATTTTGTATCCAGTTTGACCGATTAACGTGTTCAACTTATAACATTTAATGACTTGATACCCTTATAGGCATCCAATTCGTAAAATATTACAAAATCAACAGGTTACCAGTAAAAAGGGGTACAAAATACAAATTTTGAATTTTGAAACTTTGTGAAAAAAAAGATATTTGCTACACTAAATAGTAAATAAACCAAACATTGTTATATTTTGATGCATTTGTCCGGCACCAAAAATAACCTCGTTAGGCTACATTCAAGCTCCGTTAGACGTTGAAAATGTGAAGTTACATGTCATGAAACCTGGGAGTCGCTGAACTTGATGTCGGGGCATGATAAAAGTCCCGCGAGATCGTGCTCCATATATTCGAAAACGAAATACACGTTACGTGATAATCGTGATGTGATTATCCCCTCGAGTTTCACGACGTTCGGGTGATCAAGCCTTCGGAGAATCGTGATTTCTCGAGCCATGAACTTCACACTGTCGGGTTGCAAATTGTCGAACCGCACCTTCTTCAGTGCCACCGTTGTGCCGGTCACGGTGTTGCGTGCTCGATAGACGCTACTATATGTGCCTTGCCCAATCTACATTAAAAAGGAAGCGGGTTCGATTTGATAAGTCCGTAATCAAGAAATCGTAACTTTCAATGCACACAAAAGGCTAGATTGTTAACTATTTAAGAAAATAAGAAAAAGTTTGTCGATATATAAAATCACATGTGATTTTACATCAATGGCAAACAATTGGATACAAACGACTTTGGTTGCGACTTAAGTCGTAGGACGAAGTCGTATGCATCATATATGATTTTATACATAAATCATCATATAATTTTATAAATTGATGATTTTTTCTTGTTTTATTAAATATTCAGCAATTATCGAATCCGCCCCTAAACCCGTGATCCTATGTATGATTAATTGATCACTAGTGTCATTGGAGTTTTTGTCTAGTATCTATCTTGTGAAATGATATTTTAATAGTTTTTTATATATCTTTTTAATATTTTAATAGTTTTTCATACAATTATTGTTTGTTGAAAAATTAATTGGGACCCACAAAAAGTTCTCACAAGAACGTTAGTTGTTGAGTTTTATATAGGTTTATAAATATGATGAATTATATATGATACCGTAAAAGTTTTACATAAAGTAAAGGGCCTTTTACGAACGTAAATGCTTATCACGACATTTATTTTATCCGATAAATATGACAACGAGATGATTGAGAATTTTATTAAATAAAAGTGATTCACAAAGTTAGAAAGTCTTATCCGATAAGTGAGAGTAACGACTCATATCTGCTATTCCGCTAAGTGCGCTTACCAGATCAAAATATGGCATTGATGTCATTTTAATTGACTAAAATTATACACCAATGAATGTCTAGCCAAGCGGTGGCATACTACAAGATAGGTTGGCGCGGGTTCGAGTCCCGCTTGATGCAAAAAAGGCCAAAGGCCTTATAGACCTCTTCTGCGGTATCCAGCTCTTGACCGGTCTTCGGGTCAGTTCAGGGGCGAGTCCATGGGTTGGCCTTCGGGTCCGCTCATGGGCGTGGGGATTAGTCGGTGCCCATATGGATCCGGATACCCCCGGAACGTGTGTGTGAGTTAAATTACCGTTCAAAAATTTTTTTTGACTAAAATTATACACGATAAGTTTCACGGAAGGGGCTATTTACCCAAATGCTTGACCGTAAAGGGCTTACCAATAAGATTCAACGCTAAGATTCCAGTTCATCATATGCATATCTATCCGGTAACTTGGTAAATGCTTATCAGGTAAGAGTTCTCATCCTCACTTACTTACTGGGTCATTGAAAGTGCTTATTGGGTAAATATTAGGTAAACGGCCGAAGTGTTAAAAACTCTTACCCGTAAACCAAGCATTAGATAAACGGCCCTAAGTTCTTATAAGGAAACCTCCAAGGGAGATGCTCTAGTATATAAGCGTATAATTTTTATTTTTATTTTTGAACGGTAGATAAACTCAAACATACGTTCTCGAGGTATCCAGGATCCATTCGGGCACCCAACTAATGTGCGTCGGTCTCAAACCGGCCCGAATGCCGGCTCCAGAACCTGGGTAACGCCACTTGTTACCGCGGGATTTCGAATCCAGGCAACCAGATGTTACCTCTACCACCAGGCTAGACAAACTTTGTTTATATAAGCGTATAATCGATGAAAGGTGATGTACCTTTTCGAGTCTTTGGAAGGTATTTGATTTCAATGGGAGCCAACCATGAATGGCTTCACCAGCAACATCAGTCAGCCAAGAAGGCCATCCAGCAGCAACACCTTCAGCTTGGCTTAATCTTCCATATTTCAAGCTTAAAGATTCAGCATCATCATTCTTCTTCTTCTCCTTCTCATTACCATTACCATTACCATTACCATCTTGTTTGATTTGGCTTAATGGCTCAATAACTGCATCTTTGCCTTTGGAAGTGATGCAGCCCATAACATTTTTACAGTCACCCAAAAAACCCATCAAAGGAATTGATGCAAAATAATAAACAAGAGAAAGAAATTGGGGAAAGAATTTTAAAGTATATAATATATATTTATATTTATATTATAAAAATAATAAGATTTGGAATGTGGGTATAAAATAGCGAGATATGCGGAGAGAAAAAGAGAAATGATTAGAAGAAAAATGACATTTGAATTATGGGTCCAAATTCATCCATCTAATTCCCCCACTTTGGTAATGATTAGAGGGTTTTTTTCCTTTCTGTTTATTGAAGCTTTTTCTATGGCAAAGTTGTAAAAGAAAAAAAGAACTTGTGTGTTTAAGAAAGTTTAAATGGGAATATAAAGAAAATAAAAGAAAATTAATGATAAGTTTTTCTATAAATTTAGGAGGAAAAGAAAGATAACAAGGTAAGTTTTCCTTTAAATATGGAAGAAAATAAAAAAGAAAGAAATTAATATAGTTTAAAAAAGTTACTAAAATTATAAAATTACGAAACCCTTTATTATAAAATTGATATATTTGTTTTTTTCAATCTTTTATTTAAGACCTTGGAAATTATTTTCTTCTTTTTCATTTTATTTCTCTTTCCAAAACGCAAATTAAAAGCTATTCTCCTTTCTCCATATATTTTTTTTCTTTTATTATATAACACAAAGTTAATCAGGAAAAAGAAGGTGGGTTGGTTGTAGAGTAATCGGGAAGAAAGAAGTAAAATAACTTGAAAATGTAGGGTAAAAGTTCCAAAAAAAAAATTTAAGTTGTTTTTTCAAATAAAAAATCATTAGATTTGTTATTCTTAAATGATTAAAGTTATGTTTGGCAAATTAACTGATAAACTAACTTATGACTGATAAGATAGCTGATGACTAAACTGCGCTTGGCAAAAACTAACTAATGAGGTTATGATTGTAAAATGACAAAAAAAAAAAACATGTTTAAAAATTGGTAGTGTAAAACTTAGCAAAGGTATTTGGAATAAGAAAATAATAAGTCTCGTAAGTCATTAAAACGCTAGTGTTAAAAAAACTAGCTTATTGTCTATCTAAATATGTATCTGACTTATAAGCTAGCTTATTTTTACCAAACATTGCCTAAGTTATTTAAAATCATTAAAATTATTGAACCTCTAAACTTTTACTACTTATATTCTTTCAATCCAAAATGATTTAATTCTACTTTAACTTGAAAACTTTGTTAATCCGTTACATATAATTTTGGGCCCAAATGAGGTAAGAAATTGTTGTATCAACCAAAGAAAATGCTTGCATAGATTTGAATGTTGAAGGTGTGACAGCTGAACAGTCACCAAACCCTTAATTTTGGTTGGTGATTTTAGGTCAGGTGGTTCCAAATGTCTGTTTCCTTTCATTTAATATCATTGGCTTTCTTAATCTTTAGTTTCAAATTTAGAAAAATCTTTAACATTATGTTCTCAAGTTCTTTTTATGAAGAAAGTTAAATAAATGGAATGGGCCTTAGGTCCAAGAGCATAGCCACCCCCAGGTCCCCCACTGCAAACACTCTGTTGACTTAGTCAATGAGCGATTTACATTGCCTGAGATTGGTCCTTAGTGAAGGGTCAGTTGAATCCAAAGAACCACGTACTCAGGGTTTCCACGTTATGTTAAACCTTTTGGGAAAGTAAGAGGGAATAAAAAATAGTTCTTAGATTCTTTTAAAAAGAAAAGGTACATGAAAAAAAAAATCATGCTGAAATTTGTTACATTGATTTTTTCTTTCAAAATTTTCCCTTAAATGAAGAAAAAAAATAATTAAATATTTATAATATTACACATTTTCATATAAACCTCCAGTATAATCAAAATAATTCATTTATGGTTATTTTCAGGTTGAATATTATTATTCATGTTCAGATTTTTCAACAATTAAATATGAAGATTGCCATTTTGTCTCCATTTGTTTTTAACTTTCTTTTAAAAGGTTTATCTAGGTTTTATCTAGATTACATCTTCGACAATTTGTTTATTAAGATACTGTTAAGCCTGATCATAAGATGCTAACGTCTAAACTCGAACCTAAAATATCCAAGATGAGTTCATCGTCTTAACTTATTGCAAAAGAAATCTAATAATGAAATCCCAAAAAACACAACAAACCATTTTTCAACCAAAAACATAAATCGTTTTACTTTAGTAAACCTTCATGCATTTAATCGTGGTTTGCAACAAAAAAAATGTGATTGGTTTTTGTTAAAAAAAGAGAACTTAAATTAAATTTTCTAGAAACGAATTCTCTTTCACTTTTGGAATCACTTGAATTTGATAAATCAATGCAATGAACGATGATGAGATATCAACATAGGGTCAAGGAAAACCTCAAAAAATAGAAAACCGAGGAATGCCCTCATAGCCTTCTATTTGGACTGTATGCACTTGTGCATAGACGTAATTTGTAATATGCACACGTGTTTATGTACAGATGCATTAAAGCAAAAACAAAAAGATTTACAGTTATGCACAAGCATATACGGTCCAGATAGAAAGCTACAAAGGTATTTCTTAATTTTCCTTCGAACATCCTTCTACCAACATAATAGCATATCATATAAGATTAAAGCAATCTCCAACATATTCTTAAAATGTTTTTCTAAAATATAGAAATAAAATAAAAAATTATATTAAAGTTAGGAAATCTCATACTTTAAAAATCATAACACTAATTGTATTCTTAGAAATTTTTTATATATTTAATAAAAATATTATTCCTTTCTCCAAAACAACTAACACTAAGGCCATCCGCAGCCGTGCAGGTGATACCACCTGCACAGGCTGCCACCTCAGCGCCACATCAGCTTTACCACTACCTTACCATTTCATCCACAGCCGTACAGGTCATATCACCTGTATGATTAAATAATAAAATATTACCTTTATATATATAGATTGTATGTATATATGTGTGTGTGTTTGAGATTTTTGTTGATCGGTGAGAACGCACCGTTGAGGCTGGATACAGCCCCCTTGCAGGTACACCTCGGCGGTGTTACCGCCTGCAAGGGGCCGGTGCAGGTCTCCTGCACAGCCGGCCGCAGATGGCCTAAGGTTTCGTATGGATAAAAATATAATAGAAAATTTATCTTATATGATTGTCATTTTTAAAGAGCTATTTTAATTTGGAGAATTTCACAATAAAAAATTGTCAAAAATTTTGCGTTCACGAGCTTTTATACTCGAAGATTACTTGGAGATGCATTTTGAGAGCCAACCAAACCGGTAAATACATATTAAAATCTCGAGCTTGACGGAACGGAACAAACCAAGGTGAGACAAAAGTGTAATTTTTCACTTTCCAATAAAAACAAAGAAATGAGACAAGATCGATAAATTACTAAACTACTCATATTAAACTAAAACCCTAGCCACGAGATCGATAAATTACTAAACTACTCATGTTAAACTAAAACCCTAGCTCACTCTCTTGGTTTAGTCTCGTCATACCAAACACAACTTACAAGATCAGTCGAGATATGCACAAACAGTTCGAACAACCAAAAAAATTAAAACACATATTACTCAAATAGGACAATATAACCATAACCATGCCACTAATACAACATTCCAAGAATGACTACTACACATTGTCCACCCTTTAAATTACATGACACCCAAGGTATAGATCTCACTCTTTGTGTACAACAAACAGGGCAAGTAAGGTGCACCTCGACACGTGAACCATTTGTACATACGTATTTTGATAAACAATCAAATAAGAACCAAAAAACAACCGATGATTCGATCCAAAATGTACTTGCTTTTTTCTGTTAGAACCAATATATAAACTTCGAAACCCGCCTCTTTCATTTCTGGCATCCACCTTACGCGCTTATTTTCTCTTCTTTCATTTGTAAAAGCACGGGCCGTTCGTTGTTCCCAAACTTGGTTTCTTTCCGTTGTGAAGGTTTTGTGGCGGAACCCTTCTCTGATTTCGCGTTACCCCCACCACCACCGTTGTTGCTATTGTAGCTTCGGTGCCTAGATACCGGGATGTCGTGATTGTGTTTTCCTTCATATGTCGTTACTACGGATTTTGGGTCGGATGGGGCCCTTTCCACATGCTTTCTCACGTTGCATCCTGCATACGTGCATTTATAATAACTCCTGCAAAATTCAAAACTTCCATGTTAGGTGGTGAAATACTTGTAGTACTTTTTGAAGTAGATGTCAGAACCGTGTACATCTTACTCTCTCCCCAGGTATACAGAGTCAGGGGAAAAGTGAAAACCTCAACAATATGGAAAACTGAGTGTACAAGTAATTTATAACATGCACACGTGCATAAAAACAAAAAACAACTTAAATTACGTGTATGCACATATATACCGTCTAGTTAAATGGTTGACAGAGTGTACATTAGTTTTTTGAGGTTTTCCACTCTGGCAGCTCATATGTACTTTTGCATAGAAGTAATTTGTAATATGCACATGTGCATAAAAACCAAAAAATAACTTAATTTACTTCTATACACAAGTGCATACGGTCCACAATTTACTTCCTCAGTTTTCCTTTTTTTAGGTTTTCCCTTGACACCCCCTCCCCCCCCCCCTTCTCTCTTTCCTTCTCTCTGTCTCTCCCTCCCTCCCTCCCTCCCTCTCTCTCTCTCTCTCTCTCTCTCTCTCTCTCTCTCTCTCTCTCTCTCTCTATATATATATATATATATATATATATAGGGGTGGGTTCAAATGTGAACCACTTTTTGGTTGTGAACGTGAGGACAACCAAGAGCGCGACACGTGGCGGATGACTAGGCGCCACGTTAGATCCACGGCAGATGACTTGGCGCGATTCATGGGAGGGCATTGAATTAAAGAGGGGGACCACACTCAAAGCCGCCACGTGTCGCGCTCTCGGTTGTCCTCACGTTCACAACCAAAAAGTGGTTCACATTTGAACCTTCCTATATATATATATATATATATATATAGAGGAAAGTTCAGATGTGAACCACTTTTTGGTTGTGAACGTGAGGACAACCGAGAGCGCGACACGTGGCGGCTTTGAGTGTGGTCCCCTCTTTAATTCAATGCCCTCCCATGAATCGCGCCTAGTCATCCGCTGTGGATCTGACGTGGCGCCTAGTCATCCGCCACGTGTCGCGCTCTCGGTTGTCCTCACGTTCACAACCAAAAAGTGGTTCACATTTGAACCCACCCCTATATATATATATATATATATATATATATATGCAATAGTCCAAGTCTAGCTATGGCAAGACTAAAACTACCTGTCCTAGAATGTTGAGAAGGGGCTACATGAGTACAGATTACCCCAAAGTGTCGAAAGATACTAGAGTGGTAAACCTCGGCTCTTATACCATGTCAAACCCCGTTAAATTACTCTCCAAAAGATGAAAAATGGTCAAAGTGTAGCTAACGTGGGACTCCAAGAAGGTGTTTTCTATTTTTATCACATCATTAGACATTACAAACGCACGAAAATAAGAATCTAACACATATAAAGATCACCTTGGATTAGTATTCCCCTTCACCACTTTCTGCCCGTATTTACGCCACTTGAACCCATCATCTAAAAGATCAACTTCACTTCTTGTCTGCACCACAATTTTTGGTTCCGCAACCATTTTATGAGATGAAGTCGACTCCACAGGCACAGGCACAGGCACAGGGGCAGGTACGGGCACATGCACAGGCCCAACATCCGTATTCCTGCATTCAATGAGATAATCACGTCAACCAATGCGCAAAACATTAAATATAGTTGTAAAAATGTGGAACCCCATATGTTCAGTATCCAAAAGAACAGAGAAGGAAGGTTCCAACATACATTAAGAAAGGGCCCAAGTCTAGCGATATACTATTCCAACACGCGCCCATTAGACGGACGCATATTGTCCTAGAGTGTTGGGAGGGGATAGACAAGTACAGATTGCCCCAAAGTATTGGGTCCCTGAGCAGAGGTGGACCCACTCCAGTGCCAACAGCAGAACGTGCCACTTTATTATCCCTCAGTTATGTGGTAAAAAAAAATTGGTTCGTGAAAGGTGCAACTGTATCGTTTTACAAGGTGCAACCGTACCTCGTAGTCAACCAAAAAAGGTCTTAAAATCAACTCAAAAAAACTCTTCAGAATCAACCAAAATAAACAGAATAAGTCAACTCAAAATCAATAAAGAAAAACTTAACAATCCCTCAAAATCTAGCAAAAGAACGTTAGAAACCCATTGAAACGGTAATTTTTGGCTAAAAACACATTAGATGACACTGAACATTGGTAAAAAGATGAAGACACGTCGATAAAAATCATAATTTTTTTACCTATTTTGGTCTATATCTTATGGTGCCACCATGTAAAAAGATTATGAGTCCGCCCCTGTCCCTGATTAGTAGACCCTTGGCTCTAATACCATGTAAAAATATTTGGAACCCCATCAGAGTACTCTCCAAAAGAACCCTTAAGGAGAGAATTGAGGTTCCAACATATACCAAGGTGAAAGGGTCCAAATTTAGCAGACATGGGGACTCCAACAATAACAATTACATAAATTCAACGAGATAAAACATACCTTCTTTTCGGATTAGGTTCATCATCGGGATCATCGATTCTCATCAATTGGTTCGATCCTTGAGCACGTACTGCCGAAGTCTCTTCCACCACACATGTTTCCGATTGAGAATGGTTCCGTTTGTTTACATCCGCACCCTCCCTGGCATGTTTGCTAAGCACCGGTGGCTCGTGATTATGCTGACCTTTATACACGATATCGCTGATATGACCATCAAGAGACTGCCCGACCTTCTTCTTCACCGGGCAGTTAGCGTGCGTGCATTTATAATAGCTTCGTGGATGCTCGCTTGCCTTCACCTGTTTCTGCCCGTATTTTCTCCAATTGTAGCCATCGTTAGTATCAGAAGATACGGAAATCACGTGATGAGGTTCGCTGACATCAGATTGAGATACCGATAAGTCGTCTGGTGATCCAATTTGGGAGTCGTCAAGGTCCGATTTTGCAGTGACCAACTGCGGTTCTTCCTCGGAAGACTGATTTGCAGGTTGAGCATGGTTGAAATAAGATTGAGACATTGCGGCTTGAGCTGTGACGTGGGCCAATGCTTGTTGGTGGGACATCCCAAACGGACTCTGCACAAATTTGAAAATATTAGCACACTAATTTATCCAAAAATGCCGTCTTCTAATTCTACAATAATGTCCTTTTTGGTCATTTTACGTTTGTCAACTAGCTAACTATTTTTTGCAAAAACACCATCTTCAAATTCTACAACAGTGTCCTTTTTAGTCATTTTACATTTTTCAATTCGCATGTAAGCTACTTTTTTGCATACAAGTTATCCAAAAACGCCATTTTCAAATTCTACAACAATGTCTTTTTTGGTCATTTTACATTTATCAACCAGCTTATGAGCTATTTTTTTTCAATCATGATTAGTTAAACGACTAATAGAAACTAACATGATTAGCTCATCGACTGGTTTTTCAACTAACAGCTAGTTTATTTGCTAATAGACGCTAATAGATTGCTTATCAGCTAGTTTTTGTCAATCGTGATTAGTTTGTCAATTAGGTTTTCATCTAACAACTAGCTTATCAGATAATAGAAGCTATTGTGCATACTTTATCTACTAGTTTTTCAGCTAACATCTAGCTTATTTGCTAATAGAAAATTAACAGCTAGCTTTTCCACCCAAAATCCATCTTATGAGCTTAGATTGTTAATAAAGATGGGATGAACAAAATAGTCAAACCAAACCAAACAAGTCAAACCAGCAAATGTGAAAGATATAAATTGATATAGACCTTATTACATATCTAAACATCAACAATATACTTGCTGTGAAGTTCAATATGGTTCTACCAATTTCTCAACAAAACTTCAGATTCAAGTCAATTTTGAAGTTGAAAATGAGCTCATATTACTTCAAAAGTCAAAGAGTACCGCCCTTTTTTCTTGGAAAGAAGAAAAAACACACAAACTAATAAAGTTTCTAAAAGCACAAAACACCAAAATCACTATTCAAACAACTAGAAGTAGTATAATCAATCATTGAGTTTATGAACCAAATCAATATCTAAAATCACAACAAATGAAAGAAGAAATCACAGTTTATTAATCAAAATAACAAAATCCAATACCTGAAGAGGTGAGAAAAATCCAGGAGAGTTGAGCAATCCAGAAGGACTAAACATAGACGGAAACATGAATCCAGTTGGCGATTGCGCAATTACCAAATCCATCGGTCGATTTTGCTTAAATCCTCCTAATTTCTTCTCGGAATCAACTTGTTTCGAAGACGAACAGTCTTCTACTTCAAACACGGAAGCGCCGGGATTTGCGACGCCGGAGAAGCCATGGCGCCGGCGAGAAGCTGAGAAAAAGAGCGGCAATCGACGTCAGGATAATGATCGGAGAAGAAGTTCGATACGAGAGTCATCGGTCCAGGGCTGAAACCTGCTCCTCCTCCTCCAGGTCCGCCGGTGAATAGGTTTTCGAACGAACTCGCCGGCGGAACTGCAATCATCGGCGGAACTCGCCGTGACGACGGCGGCGGTTGCGGCGGTTGCGGCGGCGCTGCTGCTGAACCTCCGTTCATCTCCGCCATGATTCCTTACCTACAACTAACAAATTCAGCCTCTATAAACTCCCAAAACCACCTCCACATTCAATCAAACACAACACACATGAAATTGAACAGTTTCTCTCTCTAAATTGAAGAAATTGAAGAATGATTTGGATCTTAATGCCTTTGAATTCGAGTTTTTGGAGGTTTAATTTCAACTACAATACGTCTCTTCTACTTTCCCCAAATCGACGTTTGAATTCCGTATTCAGACAGCAGTTTACAGAGAGTATCTACTCGCATCTCGATCTTATCCTTCCATGGTGGCAAATACTATAAATAATCAATGGAGTAAATTACATAAGGGGTCCTTCGACTATTGTGTAAGTGCTATTTCCAGTCCCTTGCATAGAATATCGTTTTCTTTGTTTTTTATTGATTGTATTAAAATATAGATATTATTTGATCATTGAAATATATTAGAGATAATTCCTTTTTTTAATATCTTCGATGCTTACAAACTAGTCATTTTCATTTTCTCATAAAGATGGATCGCAAATATAGCTTTTTATGAAAAATATAGATAAATTTAAATTACAATATTTAATAATTTTTTGAAATAGATGTAGTGTTTGTATACAACAAATGAAGACATTTCAGTTGCAAACCACTTGATTTATGCAAACCACTTCTATGCCATTAGATTTATTTTATTTAAATTTAGTTTTTCTTTATCACTAATAATTCAAATAGGGTCAATTTGAAATTAAGCCAATGTTAGTTGATTTATTAGATGGATTTGATTATGGAAATCCCTATTTTTTAGTGATTACATTTACCATGATTCAATCACAATCAAAATTCCAGTTTTATCAAAAACAAAATTCTATTGTTTTACACATATTATGGTGGGAATATTTTGATGATTATTCTAGATTTTTGTTTAGGATGAAGTAAATGGAAGAGGTGTATGCAGAGAATCAAAGTCATGTTCAGGATACTCATAATGCTTCCAGTTGCATAAATGAATCTTTTACCACCCCAATCACTATTCATTCAATATCATCATACACATTATTGTTATATGTTTCAGGATACCTTTTTTTATAAAAGATTAGAATTTACAAGTTACAAAATTGAGGGTAATGGTTGTACATGTTCATGAAGCAGTATATAAACATGAAGCACTTTAAAAACTTAATCATAATACACCAATTCAGGTGGTCAAATGAATTTGTTTGTTTAACCGCATAATCATGAAGTATTTAAAAAATTAAAATCGATTCATGGAATCATGACCCATAACAAAATAATCTCATAATCATGAATCCAATGTCTTATTCGTGATTAAACTACATATAAATCACAGTGATTCAACATTGGACATCGAATACCATTATCTCTAAACAAATGAACAATTGACTCATTGTTATGGAAGTTATCGCCTTCTTTGTGAATACCAATTTGGTTTCAATCTTCTAAGGTAACCATCTATAAATTCAAAGAGAAATTAGGGATACTGATTCTCGATTAACATGGTTGGAAGTATTTGAAATTCACCTTCTTTCTTTTTTGACCAAAATGCCCTTCCCTGCGGTCTATTTTATTTCTTTTAAAAGCATTATTCATCTTTACTAAATTACCATCAATTTACCACATCCATTGCTTTAATGAATGGAGGGATTAGATTTGTTTATATAGTTTGTATAAACTGTGTGGTTTGTAACCGAAACCAACCCGACAACATATATCCTCATACTTTATTTATATTTCTAATTTGATTTGGTTTGATTTTAACATTAGTTATTAATGGTCATTTATCAAATTCTTACGGAAAAAACCCTTACCATCAAGAGCTTCACATTCAACTAGCTAATCATATAGCATTTATGGCCTTTAAAATGTATTGTTGATAAGCATTTTAAACTCAAGAAATGCTTACCAGGTAAGAATCATTTATCACACTTACTATGATTCGAGTCTATAGGTCGTTGGTTCCTTGTTATATCTCGATAAGCTTATCGTTTTTGTCATGCTTATCAATAACGTAAATGATATAGGTAAGTGTTCACTAAACAATCATTTAGTCTATAATAAATGGGTACATGTATTGATAATCTTATCCGATAAGAACGATGACAAGGACCAAGAATCTTATATGATAAGTGAGTGTGACGACTATTTTCAATGGTTAACGATTATTTAAAATAAATATATTTCGAAGAAAGAAAAATAGTAAGCGAGTAATCAATCTACCACCACCTAAATACCTCCTAGGGGTGAGCATTAGACCCGGAAAAACCGGCCCGAACCGGAACCGAACCGGGACCGGCACCGAAACCGGAACCGGTATTACCTATGCGGTCCGGTTCTCGGTTCCAACAATCGGCCATTTCCGGTTCCGGTTCCAAACCGGGTTCGGTTCCAAATATGCGGGTAAAAAACCGGGACCGGACCGGATGTTTATGAGATGTTTAATATACTTATTGTAATTTAAAAAAATCTAATTCTAACTATATTATTAAGTCCGACAGAAAACATGCACTTAAAAAACCCCGGCTATTAAAAAATCCATCAAAAAACCATCGACCATCACAATACTAACTATATAAATAGTTATTATTCTCGTATAAATCTCTCATATATATATATATATCCATCAAAAAACGGCAATAAAAAACAATTGATTATCACGATACTAACTATATATATAAATAGTTATTGTTCTCATATTTATATATATAATAGTTATTGTTCTCATATATATATATATATATATATATATATCCATAAAAAATGATGATAAAAAACCATCGACAATCACGATACTAACTATATAAATAGTTATTGTTCTCGTATAAAACTCTCATACATATACATATATATATATAGTTTTATATTTCATTATAGTCGACTAGTTGTATATTTAAATAAGTAAAATAATAAAATATGTTTTTGACCGAAGAAAAAATTATCACACTATATATTTTATTTACACGGTTCCAACCGGGTTTTTGACCGGAAAACCGGGACCGAAACCGGAACCGGAACCGGAACCGGTATTACTTATACGGTCCGGTTTTCGGTCCTAAGAATCGGCCGTTTCCGGTTCCGGTCCCAAACCGGGTTCGGGCCGGTTCGGTCCGGTTCGGGCCTAATGCTCACCCCTAATACCTCCCACATGATTGTTATTCATGAGGCATTTGGATTCACGTGGCGGCTTTCAAATTTGTTAAATATATATCACGTCCAAAAAAATTAATAAAAAGGATAAATTATAATAAACAAAAGGTATTCTTATTTTATTTCTGTTTTTGTTATTGACTTAACAAACAATTATTCCAACTGTATTTTGTTAGATTTATTAATTATTTTTAGTTAACATTATTAAATTAAACAGTTTTATTAATATTTTAAATTACAACTATCAAATTAGAATGAATATGATGGAATCTCTTTATACATCCTATAGAAAACTCAATATACATGAAGGTGCATTTTTTTATTCTTCCACTATCGTGGCGGATTGGTTATCGCTTGGGGGTTTATAACGCCTTAACTGAGTTCAAGTCTTCTCGTATATACCTGGAGACATTTAAGTGGGGCTATGTTTACCCTCTAAAATTGTCGGGGATTAGTCGGGCTTTGGTCCGGACACCCTTCCAAAAACAGGTGCATTTTTTTATCAATTTCAGTTAGATTTGCACAAGGTGCAATCATTAGCGGATCTAGGATCTTCGTTAATTGACTGCATTTTTAAGGTGAATCAAAGATCTGCAATCTAGATTTATATTTTTAGTCCAATTCTACTGGTTCAAAGGATTTTTAAGCTTTTCGGTTTATTTTAGAGGACATTTTCAGTGTTTTTTTTAATTGATTTGAGGGACTTTTTCAGTTAATTTATTTTTGTTGATTTTGGGACACCTTTTTAGGTTTTTTTTTGTTGATGCTTTTCAAGATTTTTAATATCCTAGATTATCCTTTAAAGTTAAACTTGTGCACCTTCCATACCTCAAAAAAGTTCTACTTTTAAAAATAAAATAAGAGGATGCACAAGAGGCCATTCAGATATACATAGGTTTGCCTCTGGTTGCAATGTGTTATCAGTATCTCAAGTTTCTTGAACCTGCACCGCTTTTATGACGATCGTTTGAGTGCTCTTCTTCCATCTTTGGTTCTCATTTTGGTTTTAGTCCATTGTTGATCTTTGTCTGTTCCTTATCCTCTTTTGTTTAGGTTTGCTGTAAAATAGTTTGATTTACTCACAAATCTCCCTTGATGTCTTTTTTTCCCCTGTATTTCCTTCTCTTTTAAATAAATTTCCCTTTTAAAAACAATTTGGAGTAAAGTAAAAGTTGATAAGGGGGACTCATGTTTGGTGGTACATTAATAATACTTGAATAATATTAAAAAGAAGAAACTTTGGCAGCAGCCTCTTATACAGAAGCATATGACTTAAATGTTGTGTGCATTGTATCACATGCATTTAATTTACCTTGAATTATATTTTATTTCTTTTTCGAATTTTGTTGTTTTTTAGTAAATGTTGGTTTTTAACATTTGCAATTTAGGTATTGTATTTTCTGTCTAACAGTTATTAATTTTTTATTATAAAAATGATAGGGAATATTTTCATTTCTCATAATTTAATTTAACTAGGAAATGAATATTTAGGTATTTGAAAAAAATTTCTACAACCAAATACACCTTAATTTGTTTAATTTTTTACACTATACACCAAATGTAAATTGTTTTGATGAAAACCTTTTTACTCTTATCTCCTTCTCTCTTCAATTATTTCTTCAAAGCTATTATATTAAACAAAAACCAAAGAGTTTCTTTTCATTCTCGCTAATCACACTATTCAATAGTTAATACATCTAATCAAACACTCCTAAGTCTAGTTATATAAGAAATATTTTAATCATTTTATTATTTTGGTACTTTTATATTCAAATTACAGAACATATTATAACTATAATTTTAAATTGTAAGCGAAAAAAGTAAAAAATAGATAAAAGATATTCATCATCTTCCGTTTTTCCTTTCATTTATTTTTCTTTGTTTTACAATTTAAAACTAAGGTAATGAGTGTTTTATATATCAATACAATGAAAATAGTGATATTGACTTAAAAATACTTAGCGGGGAAAGTTAACAACTATTAGATTAGAGGGATCAAATTGTTGGGAACTAACAAACGTAAAGGACCAAATACGAGTTTTAAAGTTTATGAACGATATTTATTGAAAATAGTAAGCGTTAAGACTTAAGACCAAATCCGAATTCCTCATAGGTAATTTTATAACAAATTCCCATTGTAGCCTTCGTCTACAACTTAAGGAAAATCTCTTAATGGCTACAAGCCTACAAATTCCCATTGTAGGTTTCAAACCCATGTTGATTTTATCAACTAATCCTACCCGCTTTGCGATTAAATTTTCTTTTATATTCTAACTATTTTTCATAATTAAATTTTCAACATTGATTAATAATCTTTGTAATTAGTTTTTATTTTTAATCATCTTTTGGAGAATTAATGTATTAACATAAATAAAAATGAAGAAAATTTAGAACCTGTACATAATACATTTGTTTTATTGGTGAAGACGTGTCTATTTGAACTAGGTGTTTATTTGAACTAGATTAGTTGGTTTAGTGGTGGAGTCACTATCTTTTTTATGTATGGGTGCATCATTAAGGTGGATTAAAGGCCTACAAAGTTGTTCAATATCTTCATACCAATTCCACCTTTCATGGAACTTTTGAAACTTTTTGATTAGCTTCAATAGATCTTTTAAGTTTTTTGGTTAATTTTGAATGACGTGTTGTTGTAAAATCTTTTAAGTTTGGTTTTAAAACATTTCACAACAACCTTCAAAATTAAGCGGAGGCCTTTGAAGACCCTTTTCTTTCACACTACGATAATACGATTGAGGGGTAGCTCATCCACGTGTACCCTCTTAGTGGATCCACCTCTAATTTAAATTGCTACAGATTATACTTTCATATAAGTTTTTTTCACTACTATTATATCTATTATTTAACTATTGCTATATGCACCAAATATTTTGTAAGTCTTCTGATCAACTCGACATTGTTTGGAAAGTAGATGCAAGTTTTTTAAATACACTCGTCTTTTTCTCAAGGAATAAAATTTGGGCAATGATCTTTGACCGGACATAGATATATCAAGTCGTTTAGACAAAATATTTATCAATAGATGTGCTTTTTATATGATGTCGTTTTATGTAATTATAGTAGATGCGATATTTTTCATCAACGATCACAATAATAGTGCTAATCAAAGTTACTGAAAAAATGGTTATTTGTTTGTAGCTTGTAGGGATCATTGTTTGATTTGCAATCATAAAAACCAAAATTCAAACAGGACTAGGAGACAATGTTTGATTTATAACCATAAAAAACCGAAATTAAAATAAGACCCGATCCATAATTTGTATAAAATCATAGGGGCCAATTTTGTAATTTACTTCTAAATTAACAATCTTCATTTTGGTGTGACAAATTATAGTTTAAACTCATTTCGATTTTTAGGAAGTTTCAAAAGCCGAATGATTGTGTTAAAAGTAGGGGCTAACAACAAATGATTGTGGTAGCTTCCATCCGGGTTCAAATCTATGCATATGCAATTGGTGGCTACTGAGTATTAATCCCAGGGGAGCATGTTTTAGCTTTCGGTAAAAATTGCCAAGGATGTCGTCTAGGCAAAACCCAGATGAACCTTCTCAAAGAAAAAAACAAATAATTTTTGCCCAAATGTAAGAGTAAATTACAATTTTGGTCTATGTGGTTGCCACTCACTATACAGTTTTGTTCGCATTTTGAAGTTTGAATTAATTATATTTTTGAGTAACGTGGTTACAACTTTATTTCAGATTTGGTCACTTTGGTTATCATTTTGTTGTAGACTTGGTCCATCTTGTTAACTTTGTTAAAAAGCTTAGTTAAGTTTGAAGGTATTTTGTTATTTTTAAAGCTTTATAGTTTTTTTTTACACATTAGTGCTTTTTGCCTTTTTCCTATTTTTAATAATAGGTTCTAATGTGCACATGTTTTAGCACATATATAACTAACAATCTCTAATCGAAATTCAGAAAATCCCACCCCACCTAGCATAACCTGATGACCATATCCAAATCTGAAACCTTAATTTTATTCAACAATCAAAATTGGATCAACTCATACCAATTTTGAGTCAAATGAAACCAAATATGGATCACGCTGAAAAATTGTAATGGCAATAAACAACAGATAAAAAACCATGAAAACTCAACTAGAACGTTTGTCGAGGTTGCAGTTGAATATCCGGGAAAAAATACCCAAACTAAACTTTCACAAAAGGGGGAAGAGACCTCTAGTTGTAGGGGTGTTCAAAAAAACCGAAAAACCGAGTAACCGACTTGCCCCGCACGAACCGAAATCGAAAAAAACCGATATCCGCAAAACCCGTAACCCGAAAAGTCGGGTACCCGTTAAACGCAGGGCAGGTTCGGATTTTAAAATTCGGTATCCGCGGGTACCCGCCCCTCCCCGCATGCTTTTAACTTATTTAAAAGATATATATTTATTAATATGTAATAATAAAAGCAATTCTTTTTTGAACATAAGAAAAGCCATTTGACGTCAATCCCTCAAAACCTTGCCTAAACTTACCTCTAGCAGCTCCCCTCCCCAATTCTTTTTTTTGTTTCGACATCGAGTGTTTGAATAATAAACCGTTGAACTTTGGTATGTAGTCCGAGTCATGACTATTGAACATAAGTGTTTTGTGTTTAAATCTATAAAGTTCTTGTTGAAAAAATAGAAAAGAAAAACGAAAATCAGGTCGATTTTCGGGTAACCGCAACCTGGACCGTGGATACCCGCCTCCCTGTGGGTACCCGCAAAGCGGATACCCGCAGCCTGCGAGTCGGTTTCGGTTATTAAAACATGGTACCCGCCCTGCACTTTGCGGTTCACAAAATCCTACTACCCGCCCCGCCCCGCTCCGTAAACACCCCTATCTAGTTGTTTAAGGGCCACAAGGGAAACATGCATGTGGCAACTTCTATAGTCTACACTCTCCTCCAATAACTAAAACTGTGATTAGTCGGCCAAAATCAAAAGGACGAAAGTTGCTAGTATATGAAAACTATAAATACCAAAGTGTAATTTACTACAAATGTAACTATCCAATAAAAACTAAATCATCGAAAAGCTTCCATAACAAAATGGGTCTTATCAGTCTTTAATGGTCATCAATAGTTGTAGACAACTCACACCAACAATAACTCCAAAGTCCCAATCCTCCAAGAGAGATATTAAATTCAATTTCATTATAATTGTAAATATATATTTATATAAGGGGATACTTATACAAACTGTATTAAACTATATCTAAAAAGTTAGTATGTACCAAAAATGCCTTTTGATATATCAAACTTTATGTTTTATGTTATTGTATGTATCGTGACTGGTTCAACCAGTCATCAACCGTACATGCAGTTGGAATGGTTGCCGAAGGTGCTAGGGGACGGCGATGGTGGTTCTAGGCGGCTGTGGTTCTGGGCAGCGATGGTTTTGGGCGACGATGATGGTCCTCGACGACTGTGGTTTTGGGTGGTGGTTATATGCGGTTTGTGGTTGTGGGTGGTGATTATGGGCGGTGGTGGTTGTGGTTGGTGGTTCTAGGTTGTGATTATGGGCGGTGGTGGTTATGCGTGGCGGGGGTTATGGGTGGTGGTTCTGGGCAACGACGGTGATGGTTTTGGGTGGTGGTTCTTGAATGCGTAGCGGTGGTTCTCGGCGGCAACGGTTCTCGATGGCGATGGGTATCAACGGTGATGGAATCGAGAGATGGTTGCTGGTGGAGAGAAGGTTGTCGGGTAATCTTGGCGATGGTTCTGGGTCTCCGACGATCTCCAGCGATGGTTTACGGTTCAACCAGTAGCAAGTCATCTGATACACACAATATCATAAGAAATAAAGTTTGATACATCAAAAAAACATTTTTGGTAGGTGGATACACATAATAACTTTTTAGGTATAGTTTGATACATTTTGAAGAAATATCCCCTTTATATAATTATAAGCTTAAATATTTTAGGGATTTAGAAACCATCTTTTTTTTATTAATAATAATATTATTGATGAATATTGTGTCACGTTATGACAGTCATGAATAATCTATCATGTTAATCATCATAAATACCGATAAAAATTATGATTTTTTTTAAAATATTTAAGATTGTTAAATATTATTTAAGAAGGAAAAAGAGACACGTTAATTAATAATATTTCCTAAAAGTATTCTATTCAACTTTAATTGTTTCTTCGTTTTAGAGATTACAATATTTAATATATAGAATATCATATTTTGCTCTTAGATGAACACGATAAGAAAATGTCTCTCCCACCATGCTAATTGTTTTTTAGAGTTCTCCAAATTTGGAGATTGTCACATCCTCTCTACTGGAGCAAAAAATTACCAAAATCCATATTTTCTCCATTTTAGAGGATTTGATGAAGATGCACTCAGCAACTAGTGGGCTAATTATGTGAGAAGTGAGAACCATTAAGAAAATTAAAAATCCAAAAAAGCCAATCTCAATGTATTGTTTCACATACATTTTGTTTGTCATGGATATTTTTAGCATTTGTTTGGTTCAAATAAAAAATTAATAACAAAATGAAAATAAAAATAACAGTGAAGGAAAATACGAATAAATAACTTGGAATAAAGAATTAAAGAATATACCTATTATAGATTTGGTCAAGGAGATGCAAAAATAATACTTCAAGATTCATTACGTGTACAGAGTCTTTTGTTCTTCTTCGCATCTGTTATTTTGGTACAAATATTTTTGGTTCTTAAAAAGAAATAGTTCGAAAAGATTCAATTGTTCGAAATAAATTTCTTAACTGACTTCGATATTGAATGAACTTGCATGCTGGAGAACTGATGATTGACAAGTAAACAAAAATCTTCTAAAATAGTATTGTGAGATTGACTATCAATGGCTTGTAACCTTTTTTACGTTTTTTTTTTATTATTCTCTTAACTATTATATTATATATTTCTTTGTATGTTTCCATTAAAGTAATCTTTTGCTTTAATAACTATGCTAAAGTATTTGTTAAATAAGGTTGAAATTTTAAATTTTGAAAAAAAATCTCAAAACTCAATATCACAGAAACAAAGAGATTATATTTTTTGTTTCCATCAATTAGATTGAATGTGTAATAATCTTTTATTAAGTTTCTTAAAATGCATTTGGTTGATAAATCACAAAATATTGTAATGTTATAATTAATGTTTTATTAGTAAAATACATTAGTCGTTGAAGATAAATATATATTTTTCTATAGAAAATTTGGTTGTGTAATATTCCATTTTAAAAAAGATTATAGCAGCTCTTGGAGATGCTTTTAGGACCTAGACCAGATATCCTTGGTTACATGAAAAGTAATAATAGAAAAATATTATATTTCTGAAAGTTTGCCACCTTAATATATGACTGTGTATCACACTATCACTGTATTCAAGACAAAACTTGTAACAGAAGTTCATGGCTAAGCTGATCTAATAAGTCATCTGAATATAGTGTCTTGCCTGATCAAAAGGCATGGGTTTGAATTCCAACTTTTGCAATATACCCATTTTTCATGTTTAGGCGTTGTTCGATTAACTCTTAACAGTTCCATTAAGAGGTAACTTCTAATTTCTGAATCGTTAGAGATGAATCCCGTTTGGCAAAAAAATGAACCACCTCTTAATGGTTCCAAAACCCTATGAATGATTTTTTATCCTCGACATCTCTTAACCATTCAAAGTCTGGATTTCATACTCAAGTACTCAACAATTACCAAACCACCATATTTCATTTTGTACTATATCATAAGAGCCTCTTAGTCATTTTGACCACTTAATCATCCTACACCAAACTATTCACCAACTGCCAAACAACCCATTAATTTTATAGCTTTTGTGAAGAATTTCCTTTTTTAAAGAAAAATCAACGAGGGTCGTACCCACAACCTTTGCTTGCAAATGCACGAAACCAACCAACTAATCTATTATGATTTTGTAGAAAATTTCTATAGCTTTAATCGTTACGGGTTTACAAGTACTTCTATTTTACTTCCTCATCGAACCGATGCCACAAGCGGTTTAACCGTATGCATACTACAACTTCCAAAATCAACAATGAATATAACTAAAAGGCGACAAATTGACGAGGGTTTCAGCAGTCGAACATTTTGAGTACGTATATACGAAAAGGTATAACGACAACTCACAGTTTGGTCTCGATAAAGTAAGTTGAGGAAACAGCCAAGCCATCGACATCGTAGGTGCGAACCAGTCTCTGCCTTTTAGTCGGTGATTCGAGCCAACAGAACTCCAAATGGAAAGCCTTGGCTTCACCCACGTGCTTTCCAACGTCGCACGGGCACCCCATGTACATGCCCCCGGGCAGTAATGTTATCTGGAAACCACCATCGAAGCTCACCAAGTTATCGGAAATGGTACCCGACCAACGCACATTTGTCGATACTTTCTTAGCCTTGGATGTTGAAGTTTGATTCTGTTTGCATCACAAAGATGAACAATGAAAAGATAGTTAGAAGCCGTTTACCAGTAAGCGGTTACTTGTAATATTCCACACTATAACTTATTTTGATGGAGTAAAATGGTAGTCCATCAAAATGGTATCTTAGTCGTATGCAACAATTTACCCGGCAGACACTTATCGGGTAAGAGTCATCACCCTCACACAACAAGACTCTCCATCATTATCATCACTCTCACAGGGTAAGATTTTCGGCCCTTGCCCATGTTCATCCGCTAAGATAAATGACCTAAGCGCTTACCGGGTAAGCATTTAGTAAACATCCCGAAACCAAACCACATTGACCCGGAACCAATCTTGTGCAAGAGTTTGAGCATACAAGTGGAAGATAATCATCAAATTTCATAGAAGATTTTTGGAACCCTAAATAAGAATCATTAAAGATTTTTTTGGTCATATTGTGAAATATTATCAGTTTATCATTTACGGTGTGTTTGGTATGTGGATGGGACTAGAGAAGACTGGGCAAAACAAGCGAGAGAGTCAGGTAGGTAGGTCGGTGAAAAAATTCTAAAAGTTTTTAGGGTTTTAATTTGACATGGGTGTTTAGTAATTTGCCAATCTTGTCAAATTGTCCTTATTCTGGTGAAACAGAAAAAATGCACTCGGTTCTTGTCTTGTCCCAGTCTAATATCGCGCCAAACATGAGATAATAAGTTTTTTATTTAGTAAAAATGCACCCTTAGTGTCAAATGGCTACCACAAAGAAATACCTGAATTAATTGACCATTCTCGTCGATTTGAATTGATGTCATCGTCTCAGCTTCAGAATCCGTTGCACCATAAACGCCGCTACGCTTGGTTATGGAGTGACCTTTCCACATACCAAGATGGGGAGTGATCCTGCTTGTATTATCCTAACATGTAACAAAAAAAATAAGAACATATAATAGTGGGTTGGGTTCTCGTTAGACCAATCTATTTTCATGAGACCAGCGAAGGCACAAAAACACATTGAACCTTAAGTTCTTAACAATGTTTTTGATGTGAAGGTTCAATGTTTTTGTACCTCTAACTGTAAATGTTCAATGTTATTTTATGTTCTCATGAAAATAAGTTGGTCCCAACTCCCACATGATCCCAGGTGTATTGCAATATTTCTCCATCGTCGAAAATAAGTGTCTGCATTTTATTTTAGTTTGTGGTAAAGTATGTCCAATTTCAAAAGTGCCTACTTTCCAATTGTATCCTTAATTATGAGATGGAGAAAATTTTTACTCCCTCTATTATCAAAGAAAAAATCGTCATTTAGTGAATTAGAGAACTAAAATACTAACACATTTCTATAACTACATGCCCTTTTCATTGTGAACATTTCCTTTAGGATGGAAAGAGCATTACTTGACATTTAAAAAGAATTAAATTTCCGATCTACTATAGTTTCTTGTAAAATAAGTGTCCACTTTCCAATTCTATCCTTAACTATGAGATGGAGAAATTCATCACTCACTCTGTTGTCAAGGGTAAAATTGTCATTTAGATAACTAAAAAAGTGTAATAATTACATTTCTAAAACCATGTGCCTTTTCCATTGTGGAAATACATTTTGGGACGAAAAGTATTACTCGACAATTGAAAAGGATGAAACTAGGAAAAATACCTTAGATTCATCAAGGAAGGGAGGTGTAACAACTCCAACACCTTTTTGTTCGAGAAAGACGATAAGCATTTCAACAATGCCTTTTGGGTCCATTATGTGGAATGCTCTTGCTCGCAAATCTTTGTCTAACGAATAAAGACAACTCTCGCATACGATCGAAGGCCATTTAGAAGGAAGCTTTAGGTTTCTGCAGCGTAAAGTAATAGTAGAATAAATAAATATAAGACAACACAATGGATAATGGCACTAACAACTAAAAAAAAGCTTTTAATGAACAAACATATGCCATGTTATGCTACGGTGGAACGTTCATTTAGAAATCTTAAATATTTTAGGGACACATGAACCTCCCTTTTTGTGAGTATTCATGATGAATAACATATCATGTTATTCATCATGAATACTCATAAAAAGGGTGGGCCTGGTTCCTAATGAACTTCCATTGGTTTATATATGGCTATGTTCGGCAACCTAGCTAATAAGCTAGATGTTGATTGATAAGTTTGATTGTATCTAATAAACTAGTCACCTTTGGTAAAAACTAGTTGATAGGCTATATGAGGATGAGTGTTTTCCAAGAAAAATGAACAACTCAAATTTTCGAAGTAACAAATGCTTGATTAAAACAAAACAAAGACATAATCCTAAAGGTCTTATAGAAACCCTTAAGAGCCTTACTTTAATACAAGCAAACACAAACTTTCTACATATACTACATATTTTAAGACTTCTATACAATTTGTTAAAGTAAAAAAACCCTAATAAACTTTCTCATTTTGAATAATTAAGTCCCTGGACTTTTCTTACCATTGCACTTTCTCATTTTGAATGATTAAGACCTAAAATCTACCTCTATTTATTACTCCCTCTGTCCCAAAATAAATGTCCACAATGAAAAAGACATACATACAACTTTAGCAATGTATACTTATTATACTTTCTAATTTACCACATAACAAATTTACCCTTAATAAGAGAGAGAGTTATGAATGACTCCATCTCATAATTAAGGGTAGAATCAAAAAGTAGTCACATTTGAAAGTTGAAACTTATTCTCAGACTAACCAAAATAGAAACGTGGACACTTCGTTTTGGGGCGGTTGGAATAGACAATTTGTGCTTAATAACACGATACCACTCCTATTCAGAAAATGATGATAATAGAGATAATAGTGCAGAGATTGGACACTCACTTGGGAGATTCTTCTCCGATATCATCTTCACCTAACACTCCTTGTCTTAATACAGTTTCTAACATGCCGGCTGTCTGATATCTTAGTGAAAATGCCTTCTCTTGGGGAAAGAATCCAATCTGTAGACTAATTACAATGGATATTTAGAGAGGGTATACAAAATGCTAACCATTTCAAAATAGGTATTATTTCACATGGAAATACACGCAAGAAACCGACGGATCGTTGGTCCAACGGTATCCGGGTTACTAGTAGAGCCTAGCCTCCCAAGAGGTCAAGGGATCAAACCTCACCAAAGATGAGTAGTGTCTGTGAGTATTTGCCATATATACATAGGGATGGGTTCCGGTGAGAAGTTGAGTTAACGTGAAAAGTGGTTATCAACAGTTAGATGCACATTAGGATAAGATGCACCAGATCAATCCCGTATCAAGCGTGATTCATGCGTGGGCTTGAGATTAAAAGTGATCAATGGTTCAGATTCACTTCTCACATTAACTCAAATTCTCACACAATCCATCGCCTATATATAGGGGCAATTCTCATTATTAACTTAAAATTGATTACAAACTTGGGGACCGCCCACAGCACGACTAGTGGCATATTCATCAGGAATATGGACGTGTTATTCATAATGAACTTTGTAACATTTTCATCATGAATGAGTCTTCCATGATGAATAATACTTCCCTAGGCACATTGTGGAAGGTTCCCGGGTTCATAATCAATTTTAGATTCCTAAACTTGCCCCTGTATATAATAATTCAAAAATATTACACACATTAAAAGCCCAAAAGTCCACCTGTGAAGAAACCTCACCTGTTGATATTTTTCTGCAGTAAACATGTTGGTTTCTTTTATTTTGTACTCTGCCCATTCTTCTTCATAATCAGTTTCAGAAGCTGAATAGCTTGATGAAGATTGTTTGATATACAACCTAAAATCAACACCAAACATATAGCAACCACACTCAAGAGGGTAAGAAACAGCACACAAATTGCTGGCAAACAAAAGTACCAAATATGAACTGCTCTCTGTATTAGGGAATGTGGTTTGAACCTATTCTCCACGTTATTATTTCTTGAATATTATATGTTACAAGAAAAAAGGATCAAGCAACTTGAAGTACAAATTGACCCTCAACTTTGTATGTTACATTTCCATATCATTTGCAATGTGAGAATATGTGGAACCCCGTTAGATTACTCTCTAAAAGGGTACTTGACCGGAGATTCTAACATATATGGTCTAAGTCTAGTCCATTTGGGACTCTGACGCACCCCCTCCAACAGAGGCTAGCGGATAGGGGTGTAATCGAGTCGAGACAACTCGCGAGCTACTCGAAATTGACTCGGAGAAAACTCAAAATCGACTCGAAGTTTATCGAGTCGAGCTCGAGCTTGAGCTACTCGAGTACCTTAACGAGCCGAGCTCGAGTATTGAATTACTCGGATTGACAGGCTCGCAAGCTTAATCGAGCTCAAGTTTATAGGCTTGTAGTTTTTGCCCCTCGTCTTTATAACTATTACATTTTTAAGCATACTACAAAAATAAACTAGTAAACCATTAAAACCATTGCATGTTGTGTTGTAAACCAATTAAATCTTAGACATTTTCTGTTTTATATCTTTGAAATCGATGAAATTGCATCGTTAAATCATAAAAAATATTCCGGCACTTAACCGAGTCGAGCTCGAAAGTGTCGAGTACTTTATCGAGCCGAGCTCGAGCTTGAATCGAGTTTCGAGCTCAAGTAGTACTGTAGTAGTGCCGAGTCGAGTTTTGAGCTTGGTGATGCTCGACTCGACTCGGCTCGATTACACCCCTACTAGCGGACACAGATTGTCCTACATTATCAAAAGGGGATAGATGCAAGGGACATTGACCAAGCTAGCCATTTTGGACGAACATCTTCACATTTTAGTCAATTTTTCATGAATAAAATATAAATCTGGTGACTGGTGAGCCATTTTGCAAACCAGTAACAGGTCATTTGTCTCGCAGAATGTTTATGAAAGGAATGGAATTCACCAAAGGAAATGGAATGAAATGCTATCAGGTTTTACCACATGTTTGGTTGACATATACATTAGAATGGAATCTGTTAAAAGGAACTGGAAGGTGTGTGTTTGGTTCACGTAATATAGCTTTGGAATTGGAATAAAACATTGGTGATGACCAAAATACCCTTTTTGAAAACTTTGAAACCAAAAATCCAACTATTGTGGTTCAGGTTGGTGGTGGTCGGTGGTGGTTTAGAACGGTGGTCGCTGGTCGGATCGGTGGTGGTTAGCAAGGATAAAATCATCTATACTAAATTTTCATGTGTCATACATGTTCACCAATCAGACGAATCCACATCATAGAGAGAGAATGTAAAGTTCAATAAAATAAATAAATATATAAAAATCTGAGTTGTTATCATTTCATTGGTTGGTTGGATAGGGTTGAGACAGGAAAAACTGGTTCGGGTGATTTCTATGCGGTCGGCAGTGGTTTAAATCAGTGGTGGTCGGTGTTGGTTCAGATACAATAGTGAAGATGGGGATAATTTTGTCTTGTTGAGAAAATAGAATGGAATGGAATTGAATTCCTTCTCAATCGTGATGGAATGACCAAATCCATATATGGTGGAATGACTAGAATTCAATTCCACTCCATAGGTAAACCAAACACTTGAAATCCCTTGTGCCCATTTCACAAGCATACCCACCAAGATCATATCATCATATATTAATTCAAAAAAAGTACATTTCACAATTTGAATTATTGGTACTTGCAGATTCTTGGCTATTTCTATTTTGGTAAACTCGAAAATATTCGACTAAAAAACGAAGACTGTTGTCCAAACTAGCTTGTAACATCAATTTCCCAAAGATAGTGGTAAACCCCTTCTATGATACAATGTTACAACATATATATAATTATCTAAGTTACACAAATGTGTTCATGTAAGTTAAATAAATTAACAAATAAGCTTACGTTTGAATCAAACTGATCAATTCATTTTCACCATAAGCTCCGGCAGATAATCTGGTATCCACCTTATGCATCAACTTCCCCTTTGAATCAAATTGCTGATTTCAATCATCAAAATTAAACATTTAATTAACAACCAAAACAACTTCAAAAACCAGAAGAAGAAAAAAAAAAAAAACTTAATAATACCGACGTGAAAAGAACCAGTCCAGTTCCCCAAATTAAGCCTGATGAATCGCTTTAGGGCATCAACACTCATCGATTCATGACTCGTTTTCTGAGCATTATTATACGAAACGGATGAAGACGAAGAAGAAGAAGAAGAAGAAGAAGAAGAAGAAGTTGAATTGGCCAACAATGGAGTTCCGGATCGACGGTAGGGTTTAGGGTTTGTGAAGATGGAATTGGGGGAGTTGTTACTAGTGCTGCAAAAGGCTCCAATTGGACAGAAAGCTGCCATTGGAGGAGGATAATTCAGATTTTGATTTTGATTCTGATGGAATTTGAGTTGGTTATATTGGATCAATGGAGGTCTGAAGATGAAAGCATTCCCATACCACTGAAAAGAAAATCTTATCCACACTCTCTGATGAATGAATCTGTTGATGATGGATTTTTCAGGTGTTATTTCAATTTTACACTTTTTCTATTTTATCTTCCAAATGTCATATACATTTTTCATTAAGTAATTCGTTTTTGAAAAATTGATAAATCACTACGAATAGTTAATTTAGGAAAGGTTTAGAGAAGCATATCAATTTAAAAGAACGTGAAGAGCAATTTCAGTTATTTATTTCACGGTTACGGTGGACGTGATCATGGATGATTGAAGTGATTCATGGGAGGGTAGAGATTATTAAAAGGGAGGACCGTTCAAAGCCGCCTTTGTTGACCGGATGAGTGGCTGAGATTGCTTCTCACGTTCTCTCGTTTAAACCTCCCTCTATTTAATTTAGGCTATGTTTGACAAAACTAGCTAAAAGGTAGCTAGTAGCTCAATTATTTAGGTTATGTTTCACAAAAATAGTGATAAGCTAGCTTACGAATAAATTATGTTTGATAAAGACTAGCTAATAACCAAGTTGTGGATTGATAAGCTAGCTAGTAGCCGATAAGCTAGCTATGAACAAATTATGTTTGACAAAAAAAATAGCTTACGAGTGTGTAAAAATTATTTTTGGATTTAATAATTAATATTAAAAAACGTATAATTGGAAAAGACTACAAAAAAAAAAAAAAACTCCCAACACACTACTACAACTAGAGTTTCAATAAGGTAACATATTAGCTAGCTTATATCCATCCAAACATGTACTAGCTTGTAAGCTAGCTTATTTTTGTCAAACACAACCTTAATCGAATGAATTTGTTTGTTATTTATTTCTTTTCCAGCTTTCTAAATTTTCATTGTCTTAACAAATTGTTGAATTGAACTGTAATTAGGCCTAGTGGTAGGGAGTTTTCCCTATGATGGGGAGGTCTCGGGTTCCAGCCTTCCTTGAGGGTTTCTTCCTTGGGGTTAGTCTCCTCTTGGGAATATTCTCTTGGAGCAGGTGTTAGCAGCCCTACCGAATTAGTTAGGGCGGTGTAGTGGAGTGGATTCGAACTCGGGGACCGGATCACTTGTTCGCAAGATCAACCGGGTTCGAATCTTGTGTCTCTACCGTTGAGGCGAAGCCGTTCAAAAAAAATTACCAAACTATTGAAATAATTAAAGATTTGGTTCATGTTATTAACAAATGTTGAAGTAAATTACAAATTTGACATGCTATTGAAGTGTCACTTACTAATCTCCTTTTTTTTTTCTTTTCTTTTTGCTTTTTGTAAGTTGTTCAAGTGCCACTTACTAATACAATAATCTATTAAAAGGTGTAGAAGACGAATGATTGATAGATTAATTCACTAAAAAAATGACTATTTTTGTCAATTTCCCTTTTTTCCAACAATCTACAAATTGTTTTTTCAATCGTTATAAACTTGTAGTTTCCATTTTATTTGAGGCTAATGAAGGTCTTTTTAACTTTTTATTTTTATTTTTATTAGATATTTATATCATTAAATAATTATTAAGGAATATTGAAGTGTTTATTAGGGAAGGATTGTTCAAATTTTATATTTTGGAAATTGATTGTTTGAAGAAAATATTGGTTTAAATTTTATATTTTGGAAATTGTATGTATTTGATATCTAGGATTTGGAATGTTGAAAGAAAGTTATAATGAAGGAATTGTTTTTCATAGCATTTTATTAATGGATTGGATTAGATTTCATATAAGGATTTGGTGGATTTGGGAGATTTAAATTTGTGAGTTTGTGAAATATTTTATTTATTTGATTTGTAGTCTTTGGAATGAATTTTAAATTTATTATTTAAAAAACTTAATTATAAAAATATCAGATTATCTCTTATTTAATTGATTACTAGAAAACAAACGTTATAATATTTTTTAAAATAATTGTTATATACAAATCTTACAATAAATTTTGAAATTCTAGTGACCCTCTTAGGATTTTTAAAATCCTATGTTTGAGGGGATTTCAAATTCAAGTAATCCTACAATAATCAAATATGAGATTGGAATGGATTTGAAATTCAAATCTTTCCACATTTATTTCTCTCATGGAAACCAAACGGACCCTTATAGAACTTGATTGAATTAGGTTGTGCAAATCCCTTCAACCAAATCAACTCAACTCGTGCACAAACATAGTTGGAGTATAATATTATTTCTTGTGGAAAATTTGATTCTTTATTCTTCATTTTGGAGAAATTACGGATAATTAGTCAGAGATGCTCTTACGGGTTAAAAGGAAAGGCCTCAAGTCCATCATTGGATTTGTTCTCAATCCTTGGCTGGCCCTATTCTTTTTGAGACGCCAATATTTTAAAAAATCCGGGAAAAAGAAACAAAAGATGGAAACAACACCAAAGACCAAAACAAAAAAGACTTAGATATATAGAAAAACCAAACGAGGAAGAAACCACAACTAGGCCTGTAAACGAACCGAATGAACACAAACGGGTCTGTTCTTGTTCATTTGTTTAAGCTTAAGCGAACACGAACGCTTAATCAAACGAAAAATCATGTTCATGTTCGTTCATTTAGCACGTGAGGATGTTCGTGCTCATTTGTGTTCGTTCATTAAACTATTAAACGAACGGTTTACGAGCATAAACGAACACCAAATGAACATAAGCGAACGGCATGAACAAACATAGAATCCTACATATTCGATTAACATCCAGAAGTGTTTACACGAGAGGAGAGAGGCTGTGTAGTATTTTTTTTTAACTTTTTTTAAATTATAGTTAAATAATTATATTATTTAACAATTAATATATAATTTACAAATAATTATATATACTAACAAATGAACGAATATAAACGAACAGTTCACGAACGTAAATGAACGAACGGTTCACGAACATGAACGAACGAACATAACCGAACGTTCACGAACATAATTGAATGAACAAGGACGTTGTTCGTGTTCGTTCATTTATTTAAACGAACGTAAAATCTTGTTCGTGTCCGTTCAATTATTAAACGAACGAACATAAATGAACTTCCCACCGAACAAAATCATGAATGGTTCATAAACGTTCGGTTCATTTACAAGCCTAACCACAACTAAAAAAAGGCTACTCAATATCAACATATAATATGAGAATCCTACTATTTGGAGAAAGACTTACACCTTAGAGATATCTAACTAAAAATTTGAGGTTGAATTGGGTCGTAAAAATTTCTATTGGACACATGACATATCAACACATCACATTTGAAGACGTGTGTGTTTGTTCTCGTCCAAAGTATAGTTCCAACATAGACGGATTATATTATAGTCCACCATCCCCCAATCGGTAAATATGCATGTAAATAAGACCACCCATAGTAGTCTTGACTCTTGCCAATGGTATCACTCTCCACCATTTTATCAACACCTTACCAATTCAACCAAAGTGGTATTGACTCCCATACCAATCTAAATAATTAATAAAAAAAGAAAAAAGAAGAAGAGAGATAGAGAGAAAGGAGAGAGGGGTGGGTGGGGTGGTCAAAGGAGTCGGCATGGCCTTGCCGATTTCACTCCTTGCCAATCAACCACGATGATGTTGACGACCTTGCCAATCGGTATTGAAGCCTTGCCGCTCTCCCTTGCCGGCCCATTGTGGATGGACTAAAAATGTGTGACATTGAATCAATATCTTAAATGTTCTTCAATAAAATAATTTAAGAGTCAAAATCAAATTTACAATTTTATAGTAATGTCTTTTAGTCTAGGGTGTTGAAAAAAGGTACATTTTGTCTTTGGGATTTCGATCGAAATTTGCTTATATGTCCACCAATAGTCATTAGTTTATTGTTAAGTTACTATATTAAATGATTTTTTTCTCTTTTTTTTCTTTTTTTGTTATCCAAAAGCGGCAAAAGGTAGCGAAAGAAAAAGGAATCAGGTTTGTAAACATGAGGTAAAGAAATCTCAGATTTACTTTTACAGTATATCTTAATTTGTTTTTTTCTAAATTTATAATATAATGATGTCCAAATATGTAATTTGCAGATACTATTAAAGGTTATTATTTCTTACTTTCGTTTTTTCACATAAAATTTCAAATGGGTGTTTTGGAAGGAAAATTGGATTTTTTTTCTCCGGTTTTTTAACAATGGTAGATTACACAAATCTAACTAACTTATTCTTAAAATCTACTTCTAAACCTACATCACTATCTATGACCGGACTCAAACTCATAATCATAAAGAATCGAACACCTTATAACTCCAAATACCGCTAGGCTACAAACCCATTAAATAGACTAAAATTTCAATATTTATAAAAAATAATTAAATTACTTCTTATTTAATTAATTATAAATGTTTTAACATAGTTTAAAATATTATTAGGTACAAATCTTACAAAATCCCTTAAAATTCATTAGGATTTCAAAATCTTATGTTTGATGAACTTTAAAGGATCATAAGATTTTTAATCTAAACAATCCTACAAATACAAATTTGGTGGCGTTCGGTTTCGGAGTGTTTTTGGATGAAATGAAATATGTCAAACAAAAAAAGACTTTACGGAAATTAGATGAAATATTGTCAGGTTTAACCACTGGTAACAAAATTGGAATGAAATCTATTAAAGAAATTGAAATCTGTTTGTTTGATTGATAAAATATAGTTTTGAAACTGAAATGAAATTTTTGTAAATAACCAAAATACACTTTATGACAATTTTATTATTTTAAAATATACTTTTTTTTAAACTAAAAATACTTTAATAAAATAATGGTTAAATATTTTAAGATAGTTTAATAAAATAATTATTAAAGATTTTTATAAAATAAATATTATATAATTTTATAAAAATATTTATTAAATATTTTAATAAAATAATTAAGGTAAGGGTAACTTACAGAATAATAAAAATGTTAAAATTCCATTCTATCGGAATATACCTCAGTATCCTCGAATGTTCAAATTCTTTATCTATAAACTTTGTAGAAATTTAAATATTCATTTATTAGAAAAATTGAACCAAATAAAAGAATAAATCTGATCAAAAGAATTCAACATTTCAAATTCCATCAAATGCTGTAAACTAAACTCTTCCTTAATGTTAAAAATAAATTCACAAACAATTTTGCAAAGTCATAAAACGATGTAAAAGTTGAAATGAAACTGTATTTTACTATTTTATAAAAACAAATAACAAACTACATATATCTATAAAAATAATCAAAGTACCTTTTGTTAATTGATTATTATAAATATTATGCATTTTCATGTATATTCGTTGTAATTTTAGCATCTTGCTAGTTTTTTTTTTAATATATATATATATATATATATTTTGTAAAGGGTTTCCAGGCCTTTGGCCCAGACTAATCCCTTGACAATACAACCGACCGCTAAAGCATGCAGTCCTGAGATTAAACCCAGTGGGCAGTGGCCACAAGGGGGATTGCGGGGATTGAACCCGGGCTGAGAGCTATGCCCTCCCTAGATGATTACTACTATACCACACTCTTGTGATTTTTTTTTTAATATATTACCGATAAAAAAAATGTTTGATATCTTTTAAAATATTATTACAATAATAGCTATGAAATCCTATCCAACACCAAATATCTAATCTGAGTTGTCCAATTTGTGTGAGATTTCAATTTGATCTTCGGAATTTTTTTAAACAAAACACAAGATTAAATGGTTACCAATTCCAAATCACACGAAATCCCGTCAACCAAATATACCTCAAGGTCCCGTTTCATTTGAAGGATTAAATTGAATTTAGATGCATTATTCAATTTCATGTTTAATTTGAAATTCCACGTACTCAGAATTTTGAAATCATACTAGTGATTGGTTTTACAATTTATTTTATAATAATTAATCAATAAATATTGACTTAATTATTTTTACAATTATATATTATTTATTTTATAAATTATCCGGATGGAATTCAAACGGGGGTTGCTAAATGCACCATTTTGGGAATTGTTATTTGCATCCGTTGTAGTAAGGGGTAGAGTGCATTGAGAATGTAAAAAGAGAACTTGATGTTGATGAATGTGAGAAAACAATCGCTTTTTGGGGGTATAGATGGTAATTCAAAAGGTGCAAATAGTCCACTCCATCATTTTAATAAGAATGGAAATGCATTGGGAATTGAAGTGAATGCATTGGGAATGTAAAATGTATTTTTTGATGTTGATGTGTGTGAAAGAAACAATTCACTTTTTTGGGTGTTTATAGCAAATCAGTTGGTGTATTTAATCTTCCCCAATTCAAACATATTCCAAATCCTTTAATCCACACACTTCAAAATTCTAAATCTAAATACATACATGAAATTGATAGAAATCCTAAAAATCATCCAATCAAACCAAACACCACCTAACTGCTTACCAAAAAATAGTAAAAAACTAAAATTCAAAATCAGGTTTGCAACACACCCAATCAACTTTCTCAAATTTTCATATCACTTCATAATTTGCAATTTGCAATTCCATTTACCAATATCATCTTTATTTTGTTGTTTAAACCATCATAAAATCGAAAACAAAAAATACATAAAGCTAGATGTGGATGTAAAGCTAAGATAGAACACCATAAAACCACCACTTTAATTTTTTCCAAAGCAACTAAAGTAAAACAATACGGAGATCAAGATGTATCCCTTTAGCTATCCAAAGCATGTGACCAATGGTTCAAGTAATCAAATGTAAAAGTCACCAAACAATCCCAAAACCTAACATTTTCTTAACACAATTAATTAATCCATACTATATAATATGTAGTCTCTAAAGTAAATCACTCAATTAATACCTATAATTAACTTTTAATTAAATCAAACCTGTTGTAGTACTGTAGTAGCAAACTAGCAATACTCTTCATTGATTTTTGATGAAAACAGCCCATGCAACAACAATCATGATGGAAGAGATGATCGGAGGATTGATCGCGAAAGAACCGCTTTTGGCCGGAGAAGGTTCGGGAGCAGGAACGAATTCGACCACATTAACGGCCAGTTTCATTCCACCGTAGCAGTAGCCTCCACTTGTGAGAAAGTAGTATGGCTTTGGTTTAGCGAGCTCAAAGACGTCACGGCCAGCACCTCCGGTGATATTCGAGATGAATCCTTGGTCGTTGCAGTTAGTGTAGCTGGTTTCGTTCACCTCCAAGACGTTAAACATATGCTTGTCGTACACGAAATCTGCACCGGTTAATTTTAAGACGAGATTAATTACTTGTAGAGTTGATTTAGAAGAAGAGAATATTAATTAATTAATTACTTGAAACTGTATTTAAAATCAAAACTGTATAAAATGCTAGTATCTACACATTATGTATGGAATCCAGTTCAAACTAAGAATTAAACGAAGAATTAAACGAAGAATTTAAGATCCAAAACTGTATAAATTATAAAATGCTAGTATCTACAGATTATGTATGTAACTAAGAATTAAACGAAGAATTAAACCGTATTTAAGATCCAAAACTGCATAAAATGCTAGTATCTACAATTTATGTATGGAATCCAGCTCAAACGAAGAATTAAACGAAATCGACAACAGATAATTTGCAAAACAGAATCAAATAAACAATCAAACCGGAAAAACGCGATTTCTACCAAGAACAATCAAAATTTTGCGACGACAATTACTAAAAAACACTACAAATATAGAAATTCTTCTAGAATTCTGATAGCATGTGATAAATCAGCGTTGAGGAAATGAAAATTGCACACAGATTGCTTCGTCGGAAAATTGTTTACGACGGCAAATCAAAACAGATCACAGAGTGAAACACAAAAATGCGATTTATATATACGAAGAACATTCAAAATCACTACGAATATAGAAAGTCTATTAGAATTCCGATATAGCATGCGATGAATCAGCGTTGAGGAGATAAAAATCGCATACAGATTTCATCGTCGGAAAATTGTTTACGACGGCAAATCAAATCAAAACAGAACACAGTGTGTGTAAATCGGAATCAGAAACAGAAAATGCTTACACAGCCAGTCGCCGGTGTAGAACGTCTCTTCACGAGACCAGTCCGTGTAATTGAAATTCGGTTTCCACATATCCTTTCCTCCAACGGTGTGACGCACCGGTTTCCTACACATCACGCACGTAAACATCATCGCCGCCGCTGCTAAAAACGCCGCCACCAGCAACACCGTCCTCCGCCGCACAGATCTATTCATCGTCTTCAATCACGAAAATCTCTCACTCTCACTCTTTCTCTCTCTAAAACACACACACGCACTAGATTACACAGAATATCACGCAGAGATGGTTAGATTTAGGGCAACGGATGGAGGCTATATATAGGGCACCGAATCCATCGGAGATTTAAGCAATGGCAAGGTGGCTAATGGCTGTACATGTAAGGGCCATGGGGGAGGGTAATTCTGGAAAGTTCTAAGGAGTGACCGATGAACCACTGGCGCAGGTTAGCAAGACCGTAGGCGTAGGTTAGCGAGAGGGGCGCATAACAGATTTTCACCTCATGCCATATTTGCATTTGCCATACCATTATTTCTGTGTGTTGACCGTCGTACCCTTTTGGGTTTTATTCCATGTTGTTGTGGGGGGTTTTTGTGTGAAATGTGAAACTTGTACGTTACGCAATACCTTTTGTACATTATAAATGGAAAGAAAAAATATACTTGGTATTTATTGTTTTCTTTTTTGTAATAAATTGCATGATTATATCTGGCAAAACGGGTATTTTAGGATAGTGGTTTATATAATATAACTCAGGTTTCTTACCGTAGCTATTGTGGTTTTAATGGAAATGTGTGACATGTTATGATCTAACGTAGGGGTGTAATCGAGTTGAGATAGCTTGTGAGTTATTTGAGACCGATTCGAAAAATAATCGGAATCGATGTGAACAGAGCTCGAACTACTTGAGTAGGGTACGTTTCGAGCTGAGTTCGAGTTACAAAATGCTCAACTCGTAAGGCTCGCAAGCCTTATCGAGCTTGTAATAACCCATTTTATCCTTTTGCGCATAAACAATATATTTGTGCCCCTTAATATATAAAGTGAGAGAAAACCCTTAAACTTGTACATCTTGAATCTTAGTTTTATGTTGCAAATCCATTATTTTTTTTTGTTGATGAATGTAATGAATACTTATGTTATGAAATTTTTAAGACATAAACGAGTTGAGTCGCGCTCCCAATACCTTCTACGTGTGCCCAAGCTTGAAATTTTAGGCT
This sequence comes from Centaurea solstitialis, assembly GCA_030169165.1. Lineage (NCBI taxonomy): Eukaryota > Viridiplantae > Streptophyta > Magnoliopsida > Asterales > Asteraceae > Centaurea > Centaurea solstitialis. The sequence goes on from CM058041.1 coordinate 69,263,865, forward strand.
CGACCGAGTTCAAATTGAGTTTCGAGTTTGAGAGTCTAGTCGAACTAGAGCCTCGCACTGTATCGGCTTGACTCGGCTCGATTACACTCCTAATCTAATGTATGGTTTTTGTAAATGTGATATTTGAGTTTTTCTTTTACCCTTTTTAGTTAGTACTTAGTAGCGAACTCATGAATTTTGCTGAGCTGATGCAACTTTAAGTAGGATCAAAAGCCTATAAAAGTCGTCTGGATGTGTTTCTAGTCAAATTTAGTTTTTTGAAAAAAAAAGTTATTGGGTTGATTTCAATAGACTTTTTCAAGTTTTTAAATTTTGACAAAGTATTTTCGGCCTTTTGTATTCAGTAGGTAACATATTTAAATTGTTTAATATCACACTAATGATTGAGTAGATTATAAAAAACATGTGCATATGTATAATTATATACGATAAGCATATTTGCCGTCATAAGTAACGTTTTAATTAACGCGTGCTATTATCCTATCTTATAAGGGTTAAAGCTTAACATTCTACTATTACATGTCTCATGTTATTTAGAATATTGTTGATAAAAACATTTCAAATATTTTCTTTTATTTTTAAATATCTTTCATATTGAGGAATTTGTTGAAAGAAAAAAAAAACATAAAATTTTCAAATTTGGAAGAAAAAAAAAAAATCAAAGTTCATTGTTAATACAGTAAAATGTAATTTTGTTATTTTCACCTATGGAGATTAATATATTATGCACTTAATTATTTGAGAATTTTAAAATTATGAAATTTATAAGAACTTATACATTTTGGTTTATTTCACATATTTTTTTAGTCTAAAAAGTAATATTTGATATATTAAATAGACATACATTTTTTTTTAATTTAAGGGTAATATTTTATATGTATTTTTTATTTCACGAACAATAGAAAATATTTACATTGTTAATTATGAAGTAAGTAGATATAAAATCATATAGAATAACACATGATACGATAATTTCAATGGTCGTCATGGTTTCCTTGGTTATTAAAAATTCTTATTATTATTTTATATAAAGCTTATTAAATATCAAACATATTGGGTATTATATTAATTAATTAATATAAAAATTCATTCGAATGGAATGAAATTTTTCTTAATTATAACTTTTAATTCTATTTTAGGAAATTATAGAGAATCTCTAAAAGATATTATAAATAACTATTTGTATTTAATTTGTAAAATGGAAAAACATTGTAAGAACATCTCTAACAACCTATTTAAAATAGAGAAAATTGTTGTAGGATTATGTGCTCTCATCAAAAGGAAGTGATTGAGAGAATATTTTCTATATATTAGAGATTACCATAATGAAGGTTTCCTTTTCTATGTAAACTCCTCCCTATTTAAAGGGCTTATTATTAATGAGAAATATAGACTTCATTCTCTCTATTCTTTGTTATTGTTCTGTTCTCTTTTTCCTTTAACACGTTATCAGCACGTACGCTTAATGAATCAATTCACCGGTCGGTTTTTCGGTTCTCTTCATGCCTTCATCAATTGGTAATCGATCTCTATTATAATCCAAGTAAGTTTTATTACATTGGTAAAGCAATATGTATTCATTCATGGTTAACTTTTGCATATTAATTCTTTTTTTGTTATGAGTAATTGAACTATTAAATTAATAGGAGTTCTATAGCAATGTGTAATTATGTGGATTATTTGTTTTTCGTTTGTTATGCCGCCGCTAAAAAAAAAAGAAATTGAGTTCATGATATATTAGGGATTTGGGTTTCTTTGATGTTTGAAGAAATCTCATGCGAACTCATGCCTGCTCCATTAATATTTTTTTTTCTTAATCATGTTAATGATTGATATTATGTATTTATTCTAAACCTATCTTCTATTTTTTAACACTTTTGAGCCCACTGCTGTCCTCGGTTTAATTTTTGATTTGATGTGAATATTTATGCGTATGTGATATTAATATGCTAAGTTGAAATCTTTTGACTAATTTATTTTGTATTTCCGCAATTAGGAGGAATCATATAATTGTTAGATTATTTACTTTAAAAAACCTATTAGGGTTATTTATTTATTTTATCTTATTTAAATGTTTATCTTAAATCATAATTGTTATAATTAATTTAAATGTTTATGTTTTGAAATACTTATCGTTATTATGAGTTAGTGCTCATGATTTTCAACTTATCATTAATTTTTTGAAATTACACTTTTTAGTACTTATATATTTTTATCTTTTACCAAAATCTTCTTAAAAATACTATTATTATGTTAAATTTTTGGAATCTGACTTTATATTAAGTTTAAAGTTTTTGCTATAAATCAAAATAAGTTTTTTTTTTAACTTTGATATTTTGGCATGTTTAATTGATTAAGTTGACGTTGATTAGATAAACATTGTTTAACATTTTTCTTAGTCTATTTTTTTTTAAACTATTAATTGATAATTGAATTTGGGTCACTAATTTAACCTAGACCTTTTTCACTACGCTAGTTAACTTAGCATAATTGATTAATAACTTATTATTATCTACCATCAACAATTTCCTTTTACTGATTTTATACACCCTATTGTTGGGGACAATGTGTATTAAGTTAGATTTGTTAACCATTATTTGTTTATTTAAGTCAGTCGTTTTTACTTTGGTATTAGAATATTTAGTAATTTCGTTATGAATTTTGTTTTGGAATATGTCTTCTCTACATAATATGTAATTATAGGTTCCTACTTATAATTCTATAAATTTGGGAAGTTACACTTCCAACCCTTATATATTTTGGTATTTACCAAAAGCTTCAAAAAGTACTATTAAGATATTGAAAAATTGAAGTTGTCTTCTTATCAAAACCAACATTTATTTGTCTTCTGACAAAATCTCTCAAAATATTATTAAGATATCAAAACATTGAAATTGGCTTTATATGCCAAACTTATATTCGTTTTGGCCTCTTGCCAAAACCTCTAAAAATAACAATGATATCTTCAAATTAAATAAATCGCAAAATATCATTTGGATTTTGTCAAACGAGTGTAAATAGCTCTAAGGTTTGTAGGGATTTAAGCAATCCATGTGATTCCCCTCCTACCTGGAAATCCATAGATTGAGTGATTTGTTTTTATGAATTGAAATATTGATAAAGTATTATCAAAATAATGCAAGCATATAAAAATTCATTATTTGTTATGATAATGCAATTTCATCAATATAATAATCATAGATTATGATACATTGCTTTAGAAAATCATAACTAGTTGAAACAACTCATATATATTTCGATGTCCAAAAACTCAAAAGAACGTGAGTATATGAATATCCAATTTAAAGACTCTTTTGCTGGAAAAGTACAAGAATATACTTAAATTCCACCAACTTCATATTGACCCTAAACCAACCTCGTGCAAAGGTACAAGAAAATGTCTTGAGATTTTTGAGACGACACATCAATCACACTCTTCAGATAGAACATCGATACCTAGAATACCCCAAGAACCGTGAGACATCCTGAAAAAGAAAATTAGAATGTATCTTATCGTGTATTTTTTTTCTAATCATATAGTGGAATGAAACTCACTCGATTAGAAGGTGATTGATTTCAACAAAAGAAAATGTTGTATCTCAAAAAGCAACTCAATCTTCGTGACATGAAACTCGCAGAAGATTATATAATTTATAATATTATTTCCACCCTTTTATATATCATCATGTTTTGAGACTGCATATCGGTCTTAGCTTTCATAAAAAATAAGTTCAACTAGAAACATCCAAAGAATTGTTGGATGTCCTAAAAGTTGAATAGATAGTATTAATGGAAATATACTTCTCTAACTAATCGTAATGAACCAGCTTACTCGATTGCAAAAAGTAGTTGATGTCAACCAAGAAAAGTTGTCTCAAAATATGTCTCAATCTCTATGGCAAGGAACTCATAGAAGATGACTTAATTTATATATCAACAATCATACTAATGAACTAGTAATGTATGTTGGAATAGAATTTTTAGACAAAATCATCAACCTACTGCAAGTGGTTCAAATACATAACATTGTTCTTTCGAGTAATAAAATTAGACATTTCGGGACAAAGAAAATTCCTCAAAGCAATAATGAAAGCGTTAGAGGTTGAAACAACTCCAAAGGATTGTGAGTTTACCAAAATTTCACACATGTGACATTTATGAGCCATGTGGATGAGATCCTTAAAGGTTCGGGGTTAGGGTAAGAGTCAGACAGGATTTTTCAATACATTGAGCAAATATACAACTATTGCCTCATGCAATAATGGACAAGTTAAATATAAACATTGGTACATGTATGCTACCACTGAATACTAGTTATTAAAAAGCATATCTTATGAACTAGATCATTTTAAAAATTTTGAATTATCATATTAAATGTACTTGCGTATCTAAAACTAAAATAACTTTTGTGGATGTAAAGAAATACATCAAGACACACATACAAAACTCCAATATTCTCCGTTCCATGTAGGAATGTATCGAGGAGAATTTAAGTTTGTGGAACCTCCCACCTAATCTAAAGAAATAGAATAATATTAATTTCCCCCCAACATAATAAGTAGACGATGAATTGTCATATTAATAAGAACCTTGTTCAGATATTCGTATCAATTGAAATCTATAAGAATGGAAATGGGTATATATATACATCAACTCTAATGATTTGAAAGGAATATATATTAGAGAAATTAACGTGTCAAATCAGTAGATTCTTTAAGTCATTAAACCATATTTTGTCACCAATAAAGAACTTTTGGACAATGACACATACATGTTTCGACATAACCATGTAGACACTTTGGTCATGACATAGAGATCTGTGTATTAAAAATAACATAGACACATTATTTGATCAAAAGGGAAAATGAAAACACAACTGTTGACTTCTGTAGCACAAGAAGCAACACCACCATCATAATATGCCCCCTCGAATAACTATAATCTTTATATACCCTAATCCTTAGCTAAAGACAATAATGAGACCATCCTAAAGCTAAGAACAAAAATATTCCATTCTTACAATGAATACAAGGTTATATTTATGGACGTAAACAGCCAGAATGTGGACCGTTAAAGTACTTTATGGTTCTGGTCTTGACACGATGAACGCATGTCATATTATTGTCCACATGAATTGTTGCATTCCTAGCACTAGTTGTACGTTTAAGGACTCACCACCCTGATTGTCATATAAGTCTACATGACTTAGAACGCTTGAGAATTTACATCATAAGGACTTGATGGTTATTGCATAGTGAGATTAATGTAAAGTCTCCTATACCCCATGTGTAGTTTATAAAATGGTCTCGTAGAGCATTAGAAGTTGTCATCAAAAGAATGTAGATAGCTAGAGTATTGGTTATGCGCACCAATCTACATACATCTACATGGGGGATGCAATATTACATACAACTTTACTAATTTGTTTTTAAACCCACTACTAGCCAACCAATATCATGCATACGAGTTGGTAACTGGATATATGCCTGATCTTTTACATTTATGCATGTATGGTTGTGCAGTATATGTGCCAATTGCGCCCCACCAGCGCACCAAAATGGGTCATTAAAAACGATGAAATATCTATGTTGGTTATGGATTTCCAACAATTATCCGCTATTTAAAATTTTTGACGGGTGAGATTTGCGGATTGTCACTTTAATGACAGTCTTCCCGTCGTTAGGGGGAGATAGGAAAAAGGATTTTCCAAAGGAACGACGAGAACTGTCATGGAATATTTCCATTATATTTCATTTTGATCCCCAAACTTCATAAAGTAAAGTTGAAGTCAAACGAATCAGACTCGATACCTAATACGTTTAATGTTATACAAGAAGTGACAATATAGTATATAGAAGCTGCAAATATACCCGTAAAATCAAAAAATCCCTAAACAAGGGCACAACGCCGCTGGAAAGAGCGTTGCAATCACACATGGTGGAGCTGTGGTTGAGGTCGTAGCTCCCAAAAGGAAATGGGGGAAGCTACTTGGTTCGATATATACTCATCCAATGGAAGAGAAGAGTAAGGCACAACCAATATTTATCATCAACCTTTATGAGATTATTTCTGATCATAAACTATGTCCATGAATCATTACTGGAGGACGCTCCGAAGTTAATATTGATTCTGAAGATCAAGAAAATCTCGAATGAATATGAATCGCTAGATAGATCATATCCAATGATGATATATTCACATATATCGTTGCTTATGAAATGATAAAGCACGATGATATCGAACCATGCTTAGTTGAAAAATATCAACATAAGCAAATTGGCCTACATAAGCAATCCAGGATAATTATAATATTTGACAAATGAACAGGTATTTGGTTCGGTAGTGCTAACCCACCAAGTGTAAAGCCTGTAGGACATAGATAAATCATTTGTTCAGAAGCGTAATGAGAATAATTAAGTCAAAATGTATAAGACTTCCCTTTGGCGCAAGGTTTCTCACAACGCCCTGGATTGACAACGAGAATTATCCTCATGTGATAAACGTTAAAACGTTTTGCTAATTATTTAGCATGGTAGTTTCCAAAGAATTGGAAAATGCAGCTCATTAATGTGGTTAATAGATATATCTATGGGGATCTAGGTTAAAAGTAATTGATGAAATTACATGGACCAAGTTAAATAACTCTAAACCACAAAGTGCATTTCATTAAAGCTAAAACATTCTTATAACGATGAACAGTGCCCTTGCGTATTTATTTAGAAAAACAAGTTCCAGATTATCAGTGTAGCTTTATATGTTGATGTATGAACATAATAGATACTCTTGATGAAATAAGAGAAACCACAAGCTACTTGAAATCTGAATTTGAGATCAAAGACATTGGGAAAACTTGGTTTTATCTAGCTACTTGAGTTATGACACCAAGTTTGTGGAATATTAATCCACCGGTGCGTATATGTCCCAAAATGGATCAGGCGATTTAATATGGACTAAGCGCATACGACTAGCACTCCCATGATCGGTCAAAGTGTTGGATATAAGAAAATATCTATTCCGTCTAAAGGATGATGGCGAAGAGGTGTTCGGAGCTGGAATTCCGTACCTAAGTACAATAGGCGCATTATTGTACTTTAGATAATGCACTTGACCATATATTATGTCTCAGTGAACTTGTTAGCTATATTTAGCTCAGCGCCAACGCAACGTCATTGAAATGGTATTAAAATTAATATTTTGGAACCATTGACATGGGCTTATAATTTTCCCTAAAGAAAGAGGGTTGGGGTTGATAATGGAATTACAATTCTTATAAGTGACTAATGTATCAGTCTATTAGTAATTATTATTTGCTGATATTAGATATATGTATAATCCATACTAAAGTTGTTCCCAAATTGGATAAGGATTACCATAGGGAACATGTTGATTGCTTGAAAGTAAACTAAGCAAACCTTCTGTAACTACCTCGTTGAATCATTCTAACAATATTACTTTACAATAATGTACATGATTAAGGACTATCATTACATATATTAGAGGATGATTAAGGACTATCATTACATATATTAGAGGAGTTAATATTATATCATGTATCATTAGATGAAAGTAAGATACATACAGGGTGATAAACAAAGCATACTATGCTTAAGTTATTATACTAGTAAGATGTCAGAAGTATTTGACATATTTACCAATCATTACCTAAAACCATATTTGGAAATCCTTTGATTAATGCACAAATCAGGGGAGTAGTAGACAAAAGGGGGAGTCTACTGTACGTTTGATATTGGTATGTTGTGCTCTTTCCTTCACCCAAGGTTTTATTTTTCCCACTGGGTTTTGTTCCTTGGGGTAAGGTTTTAGTGAGGCAACACTTCATATACCATCTTGTTTTCTTAATTCTCATGATTAATGTACAAATCATAGAATACATTAGACTAAAGGAAAAGTCTATACTGCAAAGAAAATCGGTGCGTTGTACTCTTTCCTTCGTCATATTTTTATTTTTCCCACTGGGTTTTTATTTTGGCGTAAGGTTTTAACGAGGCAACGAATGTACACCACCACTCCTTTGACTCGGCACAAGGGGGAGTGTTGTAGGATTATGTGCTCTCATCAAAAGGAAGTGATTGAGAGAATATTTTCTATATATTAGAGATTTTTTTTTGAAAGGAAAATATTCCGGCAATTTTATAAGCAAAGAAAAAAAGCCAAAAGGCAAGTTACAGACACCACCAAGGTAAGGCCCTTACAAAGCAGTAAAATAAAGACACAAGGCCATACCAAACAACCAGCAACCAAAAAAGACAAAGACTCACAGACACAAACCACGAATAAAACCAAATCGACAACCAGACACTCCACACCCAATTCCAAAAGTCCCAACCCAAAATCTCACTACTACAAGTCATCCGTATCATCAATAGACTTGGTCTTCATCATCTTCTTCCAGGCTAGTCTCATCATGATCACCTCTATAATTTCCTTTGCACAAAGAACTTCAGGTTTGCGATCCAAAGTGAACAGTCTTCGATTCCGCTCATTCCATACTCCATAAACCGTAGCTGCCAGGCCTAATCGATGAGCAAATTTCCTTGGAGGATTCGGCCCAGAAAGCATCTCCAAAAGTATATCCCAATCATTAGGTGCATTCGGCCAATCAATCGCTAACGTCACCTCCTTCCAAACAGTCGACGTGAACGAGCAAGCAAAGAAAAGATGACGATGAGAATCCATGCACACTCCACATAAGCTACACTTCCAATCAGGAGGAACATGCTTCCAGTTTAGCAGACGGTCTTGAGTGGGAAGTCTATGATGACAAGCCACCCATAAACAGAAAGCATGCTTTGGAATATGTCCCTTGAACCAAACTGAAGACGTCCACTCTATTCGGTTATGAGCAATATCCAAGGAGGAATAAGCAATTTTCACAGAAAAATCAACCAACTCATGTTGTGCTTTCTGCCACCGTATAGCATCTCTCCCATCAACAAGCATAGGCAATTGAATCGTATCCAGATTTGGATACCGAACCACCCATTCATTTGGCCAAACACCACCCGTAACATCCAAAAACTCGTTTACCGTAGTATGAACCGTAAAGCCTTGTGCATGGATACGACGATAAGATATCAACGAAGCTAATGGACCGATATCAAGCCAAGTGTCCTCCCATGCATGAGCATTTCGGCCATCACCTATAACCATACGCACATAAGGCCGGATCAGATCCTTTAAAGCCATCATCTTCCGAAGAACCCACGACCAAGAATTGTTTGTTCGGATGATCCAAAAATTAGTTGCATGCCCAATTAACCTCCGAACCCACGCAACCCAAAGTGTAGGACGATCACTAATGATGTCCCAAAGGTTTTTTGCAATAAGGGCCCTATTCCATAAGGTCAAATTTTTGATACCAAGACCACCACAATCCCTTGATCGACAAACTATATCCCACGCAACACGACACTTGCCTTGTATAGACTCTCCTTGCGACCAAAGAAAAGCCCTAAATAGAACTTCCAGCTCATGCAAGACCGAAGAGGGAAACACAAATATAGCCATCCAGTATAACTGTAAGGATTGTAATACTGAGATGACTAGTTGCCTTCGGCCACCAAACGACAAAGACTTCACCTTCCAATTCTGTATTCGCTGCTTTACTCTGTCAATAAGTCCACCATACTCCGACACCTTGAGAAAGACTGGAGACAAAGGTACACCCAAGTATCTGATCGGGAAGGAACCCATTCTGAACGGGAGACACTCAAGAATCGCATCTTTAGTTGCATCCGGAACATTACCAAAGAACACATCACTCTTTGATAAATTTGGAGCCAACCCCGCCTTCTTCTCAAAAAGAAATAACGCCTTCTTCAGAATCTCCACCGAAGCTACATCTCCACCTGTAAAAACGAACAAGTCATCTGCAAAACATAAATGAGTGAGATCAATATCAAAGCATCCCGGGTGATGTTGAAACTGGTTCGTCTCCTCTATGCATTGCTTTAGAATCATCGAGAAACCCTCCATAACAAGAGTAAATAGATAAGGGGATAGTGGATCCCCTTGACGTATTCCCCGCTTGCCATGAAAAAACCCCGAAGACTCTCCATTAACAACTACAGAATAGGTGGTAGTTGTAACCATCTCTTTTATCCATGCAACCATAACCGGATGAAAACCAAACCCCGTCAACATATTGCATAAGAATCTCCAATCTACCATATCGTAAGCTTTACGCAAGTCAATCTTGAAAGCACACCGTGGCTTACCAGAATTCAAATGATAACCAATTACGAGTTCATGAGCCATAAGTATATTGTCCACTATTCTCCTTCCTGGTATAAAAGCCGATTGAGATTTCCCCACTAACCGATCCAAGAAAGGCTTCATTCGGTTAACAACAACCTTGGAGATGCACTTATACAACGTAGAACAACAAGAGATCGGCCTAAAATCCGACACCGAGCTAGCATTGGGAGATTTTGGCAGCAAACAAATCAACGTATGGTTAATCTCCTTAGCAATGTGCCCCCTGTAGAAAAAATTGTGAATAGCCACAGAAACATCCACACCCACCAACTCCCAAGCCGCCTTAAAAAATTGCGAAGTGAAACCATCAGACCCTGGAGCTTTGTCCTTGCCAATCTGGAACATTGCATCCCGGATTTCAGAGTCTAAGATTGGCCTAATCATATATAAAGCATCTCCCAAAGACAATGAATTACGAAACCAAGCAGAAGGGATTACCGGATCCAACGAATTATCACACGTACCCAAGTATGACTTCAAGTGTTCAACAAATGCCATCGGAACATCATCATCATAAACAAAGACACCATCAACCTTACACACCGAACGAACCTGGTTAAGATGACGTCGCTCCCGCACAACATTGTGAAAAAATTTCGTATTTGCATCACCATCCTTTAACCAGTGAACTTTAGCACGTTGTCTAGCTGCGACAGCCTCATCCCTACACACTTGTTGATACGCAATCCTTATCGCAAAAAGGTCCTCCTTGAGCTCAGTATTAAACGGATCCATATCACAAGCAAGTTGGACGACATCCAATTCATCCTTTAACGCATTCACCTTAGAAGTCAAATTTCCATAGGATAATCGCAACTTCCTCAACGGTTGTTTTAGAAGCTTTAGACGAGAGGTGACTCGGTACATAAAAGTTCCATTTATCTGAGTATCCCATACACTTTTAACAATACTCATGAACGTAGGATGTTCTACCAGAAAATTGTCAAATTTAAATCCGATGTGTTTCCTCCTAGTACCGCCCTTAAAAGCCAATAAACCCGGAGAGTGATCAGAAATACCTCTAGGTAAGAACCTTGCATTAGCATCCTCAAACCGTGATATAAACTCTACATTCGCCAAGATCCTATCCAGCTTTCGCCTTAATCCAAGATCCTCCTTCGGCTTTTGACACCAAGTGTGTTGTATACCTGAATAGCGTACATCAAAAACCTCAACATCCTCAATGCATTCAAAAAAATCCACCATATCAACATTTCTCTTAGACATTCCACCAAGCGCATCATGAGGAAACAACATAGCGTTAAAGTCCCCTAAAACAACCCAAGGCTGATTTCCTATGATAGCTCTAAATTTACGTAAACCTGACCACAATTGTTTACGTAAACTGGTGTTATTAGCACCATACACAAAGGTACACATCCACGGGTCAACCGCCCCACGCACTTTGATCTCACAATGAATAAACTGAGGATGATTTTCTAGCACCATTACATCCATAAATGAAGAATTCCAAGCGACAATAATACGAGTACCATGTAAGGAGACATTTTGGTTGGAAATCCAAGACCATCTACCAAATACATTATTAACAACAGAACCAAGCATATCCTGCTTCAAATGAGACTCTAAGACTGCACACAAATTAATGTCATTCACCCGAAGGAACGATTTCAATTCCCTCTGCTTCTCCGAGGCATTTAAACCCCGGATATTCCAACAAGCTATATTAATCATTTAATAATAAGCTTACCACCTTTACCATCCTTAGACATTCCACGGTTCAGTTTGGACCCCGAACTAGACCGTTCTGCACTTCCTTTATCCTTTTTACCACTATCTTTCTTTCCCTTCTCAATCGTAGAAGCCTCCACATCATCAAGATTTGCTAATGGTGAGAAAACGTTACCCCGTGTATCATCACCCACTGCCTTCGGAATAGCAGTAGGAACAAAAACTCCACGTCTAGCCGTAAAAGACCCCCTAGACGTTCGCACATATTCCGGATTAAATTCTGGACTATTGAGGTCATGAAGCTCCTTTTCCCCCGTTTCCACTTTTCCTCGATCATCCGGAACAGACAAGTCAGGAATACTAACATCCTCTGTTGTTACCCGACCCTCAACACCATCTAAATCCACCACAGGCGCACTTTCCACCACAGGCGCACTTTGAACCTCCTTTTCCTCCAATGACTCCTTAGTGGGTATCTTAGTAACCTTAGATGAACCAACCGGCTTGGTTACATTCACATCTTTGACTACACCTGACGAAGAAGGTAAATCATTCACCTTCGGTTTCCATTGCTTCCTTTCAACAGTTACAAACCCTTCGTCATCAACCTTACCCACCTTCTTAACCCTTTGTTGAACCAAGACTGCTTTAGCACAAGATGTAACCTTATGCCCAAACACCAAACAGTGGGAACACTGAGATGGCTCCCAAATGTACTCCACTTTAATAGTGACCGAAGAATCCTCACCTCCATCTAAATTCGGAATGACCAGCTCAAGTTCCCTTTTCAACTCCCCTAATGCCCAGACCTCAACTAACACCTTAGCAAAACCCGGACGACCCCAAGCTTTCTCACACATGGCAGCCGTACACGAATCCATTTGCTTCGGTACTCCCAAGGCACTAGCTATACGACTAATTCCTTCCTTATTGAACGCCACGAGAGGCACATTATGCAATTTTACCCATAAGGGACAAGATTTATGCATCGGCTTTGATAAAGCTTTCAAAGGGTCCCACTGAGCAACAAACATAGGTGCACCCCTCACCATAAGTGGACCATTCGCAATTACTTGGTTACAGCCACCAAGATCATTAAATTTGAAGAACATAACCCCATTATTATTCATCATGGCCTTTACAAAACCAAATTTTCTCCAAAGGTTTTTAACATACCCTTCTACCACCGGGAAAGGCACTCTGGGACCTAGAAAATAACCATACAGAGTAGTATGATGTGTTTTCAAAGCTTCCCTTGTCAATTCAACAGGTAAAACAACCTTGGACTGACTCTTATTCTCCAACGGGAAAAAAGACAACTCCTCAGAATTTGCATTGCCCACAGCCGCTGCAAATGATTGCTTTACATCACCTCCCGACTTAGTCCCATTAGTGTCCTCCACATTAGAAGATAAACGATCAAAGACCGACTTCCTTCCACCAAGATTAGACTCGTCCCCTAAGATATCCTCAAACCCCATATTAAAACCGCTAAATCACTAAAAGCCACGAAGACCACTGCTGACGAGACAACGAAGGCTGAAACCAGCGCTGAAGCCTCACAAAACAATGGCGCTGCGACTTAAAGTGAGAATACGATCAAATATAGAGCTACGGATAGACAAAAGACAACGAACCCCAACCCTTGATAGCAATCGTAACCAAACACCAACACAACAGCCCGTAAACAAGGCAAAACGCTACAATGACGTCAGCCCTAACGCTAACACCCACAAAGCTTGATGTTTCCTAAACGGCGACAACCCTAAAACCGCTTACCGGAAACCAGCACCGCCTCCGACAGCTAACGACAAAGGAGAGACACCAACACGTGAAAACACCAAAACCAAAAGATCCAGAAACCCTAGCGCCGATCAGAAACCCTAGCGCGCAACAAACGACAGCAGCCGACCAGAAACCCTAGCGCGAAACCCAAGAAACGGCTGTCTCCTAACAGCCGACAACCGGAATCCGCTACGATAATAGTGATGTCAGCCCTAGAACAATCCCAAAGACGCAAACGACAAGCACACACGAAACCCTAAGACGAAAGACGTCGTAACCCTAGACGTCGAAACCCTAGACGCAATCGAACAAACAACACACACAACAGCAAGCGACAAAACCAAACCCTAGGATGCGATAGACGAACCTGCAGACGTCACAATCTGACCCAACCACCAACGATCCAGATCCTTAATTCGAAGCCTACTAGTGATGACACCAATGTAGGAAACACGAACTAGGAATCCAAATAAACAATCAATGGCGAATAAGAATGTAAACGATCAACAGGCAAAAGATGTCAATCAGCACCCTAGAATCACGATTGTAAACAATAACCAAATCTGAAAACCCTACAAAAGAAACCCTAATACACGACGAAGCACAAACCTGGACAACGAAGACAACGACTCTCCTTAGGCGAATCAAAAACCAACAAACACCAATCAAACACCAATCGATCTGCATATTGAAACCCTAGAATTCAGAATCGCCAAAATCGCCCAAAGGAGAGAGCATTCCATCACTTTGGTTGGGTTTCTTCTATATATTAGAGATTACCATAATGAAGGTTTCCTTTTCTATGTAAACTCCTCCCTATTTAAAGGGCTTATTATTAATGAGAAATATAGACTTCATTCTCTCTATTCTTTGTTATTGTTCTGTTCTCTTTTTCCTTTAACAAAAATAAAAATTTTGTTCAGTAAATTATTTCAATAACTTCTTTATGATATATTCTAAAATAAAGAAAATAAGAAAAAAAAAAAAAACTTCAAACTTGAAGAATTCTGTAAAACTTGATAGGAAGTAGGAGAACTTATTATTTTATTTATTTTCACCGATAATATTAAGCTATTATTTGTTATGTAACTTTTTTTTAATTAAGTGTATTCAATGAAAAAAATATATAATATTTAAATAATAAACTAATGTTGAAGCCTTCAAAATAGATAATTTGCTACAATAAAATGTAATTTTATCCAAAGATTTTGATTTTTGATTTTTTATTAAAAAGAAATTATAAAAATTTGTTGAGATGCTGTTAAATTTTATTGTAAATTAATTTAATTTTTCATAAAAAACTAAAATTTATGTTTGAACGAGAAAATTGCAAATGACAAACAACCACCACAAACATATATGGAAATTGGTATCAGGGTTAGGTTTGCGTGAGACCAAGCGTTTTCGTGATATTAGTGAGATCAACATTTTTATATGAACCTTCTCAGCAAAACATTGTGAAGGTTAAAAAAATTTGAATATTCATAATAAAAACATACAAAAAAACACCATCGAAGAAAAAAAAATATTCAAAACAAGATAAAAAACAAATCTTCATAGCTCAAAAAAAATATGAAGGTAACAAATAAATAATTCGAACCTTTACTGCAAAAATGTTGTGAAGGTACAAAAAAATCGAACCTTCACATCAAAAAACACTGTGAACGTAACATTTACAGTGTTTTTATGATGAATGTTTGATTTTTTCACAGTGTTTTTGTTGTAAAGTTTCATGTAAAAAATATTGGTCTTACCGGTTTCATGAAAACAACTTGGTTTCACCTGAACCTAAATCTTGGTATCAAATTACGTAAACTGTAAACATGATAACATCATGGTTTTCTAATATCTGTTTGAAAAGGCTATAGTTAAGGTTAAAAAAATATAAATATGGTTTATTTAAGTAGCAAATATATACTTTTGGGGAGTTTGGGAGGTTGTTAAAAAATCTTCCTTTTAATGTTTATAACAAGGTTATTCGTTATAGGTTGCAATCTTGTAATTACGTGACCCTTTTTTCTATTAGGCTATGCGTATCCATACCCTCTCAACCCCACTGTCACATTAGTTTTTCTCCAACTCCTCTAGAACCCTCTCTAATTAGTACCCGAACCCTCCCAACCCTCTCATTTAATTAAACACACCTCACACACACCACACACACACACCAAATACACAACACAAGCCGCTGTGAGCGGTGTGGCCACGCCAATCCCTTCCCCAGCCCGCCCAAGCCGCTACCGGCTACCCCAAACCGCCCAGCCCACCGGCGTCAACCCGCTCAACCATTGCCCGGTACACATAAACTTAGTTCTTTTATATTTGATTTAAATTTTATGGAATTTTATAAAAGTTTCATATCCAACCAATTTTATTTATTATTATATTCATAGTAATTAATTTTAGAAAAATAAATAAATAAATGATATAAAATTAATACATAATAAAAATAATCAATATATATACCATTCATCTTTTTTCTAATTTTACCAATATTTTTTAAATTTTAGCAATTACATCATTAAATTATTAAAAAAATTTCAGTAAACCCAAGGTTACCTTTTACCTTTTACAGATTTAACCCTCAATTTGCCAAATTTTCATTTTTCTACATAGTTTCTACCCCAAGTTTAGAGTAAGTTACATTTTGGTTCATGTGGTTAACACTCATTATCAACTTTGTTCCCTTTTTAAAACTAATTATAGTTTTGGTCATCATTGTTACCATTTTATTTCAGTTTTGGTCCTTTTGACAAAATTTAATTATAAAAGTCAGTTAGTTTAAGGCTATTTATGTCTTTTCAACTTTTTTTTGTCTTTTCTTAATGTTGTCTTATTGGATCGTAAAGTAATTTACAGTTTTTGAAACCCGACATATAAACTATTAACATTTTTATTAGTGTAGACACATTTGTAAATATACATCGGATAAAATGCATAAAAATTTAAAGATTACTTAACTCATTTTAAAGGTACGAACATAACTTTTTTTGAACGGCAAAAGAGATCACTAGAACGGAGCATTGGCATCATCATCAACCCGCCTAGCGAACTCAAATTTATTAAAAGAACCAAAACTGAAAAAATGTAATTTAAAAAGGTACGTACATGACTTTTTTTAATGGTGTAATTTAAAATGATATTGTTGTTAGTTTGTTACGTATTTTGATTAAAATATTTTGTTAATTGGTTATCTATTTTTAACATTACAAAAAAGATTTATGCACTCTTAATGTATTATTATTGTTTAAAATTGCATGAAAAAGGTAGGAAAGACAAAAAAAAAACTATAATGACAAAAAATTAAATTACTCTATGATCTAATAAATCAACAATAAGAAAAGACAAAAAAAGGTTGAAAGTATAGAAATACATTTAAACTAACTAACCCTTATAATTAAATTACTCAAAGAGACTAAAACTGAAATAAAGAGGTAACCATGATGACCAAAACTGTAATTAGTTTTAAAAAAGGAACCAAAGTTGATAATGAGTGTTAACCACAGGGACCAAAAATGTAATTTACTTTAAACTTGGGGTAGAAACTATGAAGAAAAATGAAAATTTGACAAATTGAAGGTTAAATGGGTAAAAGGTAACCTTGGGTTTATTGAATTTTTTTTGATAATGATGTAATTGATAAGAATTAAAGAATGTTGGTAAAATTGGAAAAAGATAAATAGTATGTTAACAAAATGGTAATTTTCCTAATAAAAAATAAGTTCTATTATGAATCATAAGGATTTATGATTACTTAGATCAAATTGTTGTTTGTATGCCATGTTAATCGGGTTAAAGTCTTTGGACCTGAAATCGAGAACTCAAAAATAATGAAACCGAAAGCCAAATCAATCTAAATTAGTTTGGTTTAAAACTAGGCTTTTAATTTAAAAACACAAATAAATGGCATTGTTATTATTTATTTTTTTTGAACGGCAAGAATGGGAAGACTAGAAGAAGGGAGCTTCGGCAATGCCATCACCCCCAACAGAAAACCCGAAAATTTTATTAATAGAAGACTAGCAAGGCGCTAGAGCAAAATAACAACAAGATTAAGAGAAAGCAGAAGTTGGACAAGTACACCAAAGAGGCCACGATAAGGAGTTGCACTTAGCTCTATATTTCAACCAGGAGAAAAATGTGGCCTGAATCTCTTCCTTCACCCTTGAGGCAGAAAAACTTGTTCCGTTGAAGATTTAAATGTTTCTTGCTTTCCAAAAGAACCATACCACGCTTCCAACCGCAGCCTCCAAAAATCTTTTCTGCTTTTTAGAAACTCCACACTACAAGATCTTTTGGATTAGTTGATCCAACGACGTGTGTTGCCCGATATTGATGTTACACCAGCCTAATAACCACCGCCATAACTCCTTGATCGCCGAACAAGAGTAGAAAATTCTTCTTCAAGTTCACAAAGCTGGCACATGATGGAAGGAGTATTAACCCCCCTAAGGCTTAAGTTAACTTTGGTTGGAACTCTTTTAAGAAACAGCCTCCAAATAAAATAATTGACCGAGGGGGCATCCACTTGTTCCACAAACGTATGTTGTTATCGGATGTACTCGAGAGGCTATCGATTATGTTCCTGAGTGATCTAACGGTATAAACCCTACTAGGGTCGCCTTCCCAATTCGATTTGTCTTTGCCATCAAGCAATACGACATGCTTAAGCATGTCTTCCATTTCCTTGATTTTGATCGATAACCTTTCAGCCTCACTCTCGCTTGACCAAGACCACCTCCAAGTAGCTGCTCCATTGTTAGAGAACACAAATTTCGCAGCAATTGTGCAAGATTTATCAGTTTCTAAATCAAACAACTCCGAAAACAAACACTTGAGTGAAGTGTTGCCCAACCAACGGTCTGACCAGAAATTGATGTCGATGCCATTCCTTACGGTACGAGTAAAAAAATCATCTATATTTAAATTTAGAGAAGTGAGAGCGGTATCGGTTTTTACTATATTCATCCACGCACCAGCATATCTTGGTTTGGCCATTACATTTGAGTCACTTCCGGACACACCATGAATTGCCTTGACCACCTTTGGCATTGTTATTGGTTCACTTCTGACTTTACATCAAACCTATGTATTAAAAAACATCATATTTTAATATAAAAACACAATTATATCGTTATAGTTGACAATAAAAACATATTTATGCAATTCAAAAGTTAGTTGAAGATACACAAAAAGACATTTATAACCTTTGACTAATATAATTGTTTTTCGAACACAATCCATGTGACAACTTATCCCTTTGCAATAATTTGCAACATGTTTTTATGATGTTAACTTTTTGAAATGCCAATTCTATTCGGTATATAATATTCTTTTTCTTCGTACTCACTAAAAAGATAGAAAACATAACATGACATGCTTACAAACATAACATAACATGACATGCTTACAAACTAAAGTAGGGCGATAACATGTAGCAAAAGTAATTGTTTGTATGTCGGTATATATTGGGTAGATTCAATATTTTAAGCTACACACGATGTCAAAGTAAAATGTTAGTTTTCTTGTGTTGCCTAAACGACTGAATAGTAGACATCGGTAAAGTAGGCATCAAATTTAAACCTGAACACTACCACTTACCGATAACCAACATTGGTTTAGAACATTAATTTCCAAAATTTTATTTAAAAGATAGAAATTGAGGTATTCTCTCTTTGCTCAAACATATTATTTTTATTATTCTATAAAATAAAGAAAACTTTAAGTTTAGGTAATTTTATAAAACTTGATGGAATGAGAGAAAAATGAATCCTTTATTAATTCTCATTAATGAAATTGAATTGCTATATTACCCTATATAACAAATTTAAATAATGAATTGGGATGATAATATTATAGAATATTTTAATAATGCAATTAATATTGAAATCTTTAAAATAAAGAATTTGTTAGAGTTAAATGTAACTTTTTAGAGATTGAAATTTTAAGAAATTTTTAGAGAATTATCGACATCAAACATTATAGAGTTATGTCTATTCAGGATTTTTGCAATTTTTGATAACAAAATGAAATGGAAGATTTGTTGAACCAAAGTAAAGAAAAAAACCCCATTATTTTTATTTGAGATAACCAGTGGAGATACTTTTACCTACTCTACGATGATAATGGAACTAACACAACAAGAAAGTCTAAATACCATATCAAATTAAATTTAACAAGAATTATATTTTTTTTTTGTTATTAGAGCGAGATCCATAACTAAATTACTTCAAATCATAAAAACAACGAGATTTGATAACGGCATTTTATTTACTGGTATGTGCTTGCTCTACATAAAAAAAACTCAAAGTTTAAAGCATCAATGATACTATATTATAAGTACATTTAAAGTATTTAAGAGAATAAAAGACTGGTATTCAAGAAAAAATAACAAATAAAAATCATATTACTCACGTCCCTTCATTGTCATAATTCATCCATGACATTCTTATTCGTATTTAAAAATAATAATCTTTACAAAAAAGTTTTTAAACATGAATCAAATGAAATATTAATTTTCTTGTGAACCGCAAGTAAACACACTCACATATTCTGTATTTGGTAGAACCATGATCTGAATATCGTTACATTTTCTCTTTGGATTCGAACTCAGATAGTTGGAAATACCATGCATTTACCCTCAAGATGTTATTTACCATTGAATCAGACAAAAATATTAATTTTAGTGTTGATACATGGGTTTTTGTTGGCAAATTACAAATATGGGCCTTAAGGAAAAGATCATATAACAAAGTAACAAACTAACTTTTCTATTGGATTGTACAAAATGATCACCATATTGCGAGAGGCCCATACTTCCAATTTCTAATTTGAAATTTTGAGTATTTTCATATATCACCGTATAATATACGGGTACTTTAAACATGTTATTTTAATTTTTAATAAAAATAGACTTTTGCATGACAATTGTCATTACCAATTAATTAGTTATGTAAATTATATGTTCTACGACAATTGCCATTACAATTGCTTATTACAATAGATATTTTAGTTATCTAATAGCTTTTAAAATTTCAGAAATTGAAAATTTGTTATTCTTTTGTCAAAAGATTCGCATTTCGTGAATGATTTTAAAACTGAAAGGTTTCATAAATAAAATATGTAGTGTTTTTGATTTGTAGGATTTTAAATAAATTAAAATATGATTATTTATAAATAATCTATAAAAATGAAATATTTAAATTTCAATAATATCAGCAATTTAGTTTTAAATAAAATAAAATTTCATTACTTATAAATAATCTATAAAAATAGCTAGGTTAAAAAGATAAAATTTTTAAATTTCAAGAATATCAAAAATAGAATTGTAATAAAATCTAAACAAATTAATTTATATATAATTTTAATAATATAGTTAAATTAAAAAAAATCAATATTAGACTTATTTTGAAGGTATTGTCGACACGATTATAATGGTATAGTTTATTAAAGAAGAAAAACAAAATTTTTTAATATATTTTAATTATTATATATTATTATCTTAATATAATAAGGATGTAAACTGAAAAATGAGAAAGTAAGAGATAAAAAGTAATTTAATCAAATAACTTTAGGGGTACAAAATGTAAATTATAAAGATAATTATACCTATTAATAGGCTATTAAAAAAAGGAATAAATGATGACATCATCATTTGATGATTCTTATTTAATTGGCCAATGAAATTGCTCAATTTCAGATTGTTGACATCAACAAAAACCTTGTTTTAATATATATATATATATATATATATATATAGAGGGGCCTTCAAGGAAAAACCTTTTTTTTTGTAAAAACTATAGGACCAATCTAAGCCTTTGATCTAAAAAGGGCATGATCGTCATTTTAGATTATTCCTGAAGTTTTTACAAAATAAGAGGTTTTTACAAAATATGTGGTTTTTACAATATATATATATATATATTCATTTTTTTGTAAAAACTTGAGGAATAATCTAAGCCCTTGATCTAAAAATCGCAGTTTATTCATTATATGAATATCCACCATATGAATATTCATCATATATTCACCATATGAATATTCATATTTCTCATATCATATTCATCATATATTCACCATATGAATATTCATATTCACCATATAAATATTCATATTTTCCATATCATATTCATCATATATTCACCATATGAATATTCATATTCACCATATCATATTCATCATACATTCACCATATGAATATTCATATTCATCATATATTCACCATATGAATATTCATATTCACCATATGAATATTCATATTCACCATATCATATTCATCATATATTCATCATATGAATATTTATACTTACCAAATAAAATTTACATAAATTCATTCACCAGGTGAATATTCATATTCATCTTATGAATACAAAACACAATGTCCATTACATTTATATTAACAAGTAAATAACCACTAAATACATACAGCCATAGCTGTCATCTCTCTCATCCCGACCACCACCACCGTTAAATCCGACGACCTCACTACCACTAACACCACCATTAAATCCAACCAAATCTTTTGGTGGCATTTCATCGAACACCTTCAGTGCATCCATACAACCATGAAAAATAAAAATAAATAAATACAAAAATACAAAAAATTGACATGTTGTTCGTGCAATCAAGTTATCTTCCATAACCTTCATTCGAAATTCAGAAATCAAAATCGCAATCGAATCGAACAAACTACGAACAATTCAAATAACCGAAAAACATCAAAATTCACCTCTATTTTGATAAGATACCACTCCTGTTTCTCGAGAACGAAATCGTTGAACTTATCAATCTCTTCCTGGCACAACTTCACGAAATTAGCAACCTCCTTCTCGATCGCAACCGAATCGATCTCGTTGCTGAGTTTCAACCTCTTATTATCATCACCACAACCACCGTCTCTTGAGTAAACGCGCTTCAGCTGCTGCTTCAGATCCTTGTACGATATAAACTTGTCTCGCCATTCAGGCAACGTCTCGTCGATCAGTTTCTTCAAAATCTTCCGAAACTGCATCGTGTTTAACTTGTAAGAAGCGGTGGTTTGCATCGTGTTTAACTTGTAAGGAAGAGGGAGGGGTGCGACGTGCTGCGGAGCGGTGGTGATGGCGATGGCGCTGTGGCGTGGTGGCGCGGTGGCCGACGATGGTGCGGTGGCCGGCGGTGGCCGACGATGATGCGGTGGCCGGCGGTGCCAACATCTGGTAGAAGAGGGTTGCTGTTTGTGTTTGTAGATATAAGTTCGCCTGAAACGGTCTTCATCTGAAATCTGAACCCTAATCTGGATTTCAGTTCTGTTGATTTCAAAGCTTTTAAAGATGACGACAATGGCGAATTGGAAAGGTAACCTAAAGTATTGAGAAGATGATATACTTCCAGTTCTTACCCAAGAGATTGGGGGAAATGTTGTTTTACACCCTTAAAAGTTGCAGTTTTGGAAATGGGTAATGTAGGATAGAAGTTAGAATAATTTTAAAATGACCAAATTACCCTTTGGGGGTTATAATCTTGTGTGGCACACTAAAAAATTAAAAAATGCTATGGTGTTCCTTTATGTTAATAACCATTGATTAAAATATATAGATGGTTTAGATTAGTCCTATAGTTTTTACAAAAAAAGAGGTTTTTATTTGATTATTCCTCTATATATATATATATAGATTTTAATTTCTTTTAGTTTCCTATATCCTTTTTATTTTCTACTCTAATAAGAGTTTAGTTAATATTAATATATATATATATATATATTTAAAAAATACGTATTTTTCTTCTAATTTTTCTTAGAAAACTGTCATTTATCTTTAAAATTGGTTAATATTTAAAAATGTTTTTAGTTAATGCAAAATTTTGTTAATTATAAAGGTAGTTTTGACATTTAGTTATTAAAGGATTATGTATGATGTTGAAGGTAGATTATTTTCTTATTTTCTGTAATATATATCATTATCATTTGACATATATAAAGATAGTTTTGACCTATAGAGCTTGTTTGTTAAAAAAAAAAAAAACACCTCTTTATGTCTGAAAATTAAGACTTTTCAAATCTGAAAATTAAAAGTTTTACAAACTTAAGATTATTTGTTTTATTTTTTAGAAAATGGTTGAAACACTCTTACTGTTCTCTGAAATTTTGGGAGTTTTTTTTTTCTTTTTCTGAAAAGCAAATTATATATCAATAGCAAAGTGCAATACAACCCAGTTTAGCGACCCAATTTTTGAAGCCAAAACAAACTCCACCGACCACATAGAAACTTCAAAACAGTCTCAACTAGTGAATCAAGAAGGACAACCAAAAATGTAACCAAAAACTTGTAGCATCCGCTACCTTCACAACCGAGATCCACTCGTCAGATTGCGAGAGGTAAACCACGAGGATCATTACGTGACAGCTTCGAGGTACCGTCGTGCGGTTGTTGTGTTGCTCTCTTACCACAAGGCCGACCACCATCTGCAAGCAACCGCTCCTTTAAGAGCCGCCCATAAACCAGCCGGACATCTCCCGTAGCACTCGTACCTACAAACCAGCAACTAACACTGCCCGTAATCCATTCATTTCATTCCGCTCCATCATCGGATCCGAATTTGATTTGGATCAACAAGCCACTCTACCCAATTTGTCGAAAGGTTTTTGCACCACTTTTTGATCCACTCAAAGGCCTTCCTTTGGAGTTCATAAAAGAGATCCGTCGTTTTTCTTTTTCTCCCTTAAACACGACACTATTTCGGTGTGCCCAAATCAAGCATAGACTTGCCCATTTTACTCCCTCCTACAACACCGATTTGGATAGTTATTCTCCGAATGCATCTCTTTTTGAATTATATTCTGGATTGATTCTACCTCCTCTAAGTTTTTATGCCACCATTTTCTAATCGTTATCCACAACCTTTTAACTTTCGGATAACTTATGAGGGCATGGTACACAGTAGGGTGTACATGTGTTGGGTTGATGAGTTGAAGGCGTTTTGAGAATTCAACCCAATTTTGGTGGTTTGAAACTTTTTCAACCTAACCCAACCTAAACAAAAGTTCAATCCAACCCAAACGTTCGGGTTATGTTTAAATTTATGTAATAAACCTAAAAAGGATGAATAATTAAAGAGTTAAGACAATTTATGTATTGCTTCCAGCTATTACGGTACACAAAGGGGATGTTTGTTTTTTGGGCTTATAACTTAATTAGAACTTATGGGGGCTATAACCACTTATTCGGTCAATGGTTTTTCCAATAAGATTGTTTTTTTAAGTGATAAGTGCCACTTATCACTTAATAACCACTTACCAAAAAAGTAATAGCCTAGACACTTTTTGTTCACTTTTTCACTATTTCATTAAGCTTGGACTTGTTTGGATTGTTCTATAAAGCTTATTAACCTTGTTTGGATTGTTCTATAAAGCTCATTATGCTTGTTTGGATTGCTCTATAAAGCTCATTTAGCTCATTAAACTTGTTTAGATTGTTATATAAAGCTTATTAAGCTGTTGGATTATTCTATAAATTCATTAATTAATTTGGATTGTTCATTTCAGTTGATTTTAGTTGTTATAAATAATGCTTTTGAATAATGCTTTTAATAAAATAGTATCTTAAAAAATTAGATTCATATGTTTGACAGTTTCAAAAAAAAAAAAAACAAACAGTCTTATAAGATTCAGTGTTAATCTTCAGCACCACCATTTAAAATTCAGAAGTGGAAACGAATATAGTCTTCAGCACCACTTAAGAAACAAACAACACCAAAACTACTTTTCTTAATTTCCATATGTATGTGTATGTATATGATTCAACACACTCATACACACATATGAGTTATATAGAAATGGAGAAGAGATTTAAAGTGTGTGTGTATGTATGAAGAGGCTATGTAATGGTGTAATTATCTAATATACATATTAATACGAGCTTAACAATCAAACTAAATTCAAAAAATAAAGAAATATCGGGTCCATCGGGTTGGTCGGGTTGGGTTAGCTTGGGTTCGCATGACGCTAACCCCGATATCAACCCAATATCTATGGTTTGAAAAAGTTTCAACCCGATTAGACGACGGGTTGCCTCGGGTTGGATTATTTTGCATCAGCTTCGTCGAGTTTTTGAACACCCTAGTCCACAGATTCAACCGTCTCTTCACATCTTGGACATAATACGGATTCCAAATCTAAACCCATATGGTCCATCACAGATCGACACGAGAGTTTTCTATGCTAGCCACCCAAATGAAAACACCAACCTTTTTTTGGAACAATCTTCAACCATTTTGTTGATTTAACACTTCCATTTGTATTATTTCCATCATTTTCAGTTTCATTCCTAAGCTTTTTCACGTTGAAGCATCATGATTCGTCAAGTGACCATTCTACTTTATCTTCACGTTCTCTATCCACTTGCACTTCATCTAGTCTTCGTACTATACTCTCCCTTTCCCCCCATTCTCTACCCCGCAATTATCTTCTCCACGTCCACTTCCATACCCACTTTCCTTCCAACCATTCGCCTTTATCTGCGACCTTTGCATCTTTATTCGTCTCTAATCGGTATAGTCTTCCAAAGTCTTCTTTGGGAGTCCCGTCGCCCAACCAATGGTCTTTCCAAATTTCTGTCCTTTCCTTCTACTAATTTTTTTTTTCCGGAACGATCTCGAGAAAGGTTTCCTTTGATATCCAATTTCGTTCCAATAGAAATTAGGTTTTTCCAAGAGGTACACCATTCACTTCTTATTTTTTTTAGATGTGAAATCAGACTTCAGGTTTCTCAGAAAACAAACGACACCACGGTGTAAAATCGCCTATATGGACTGTTTTGTTATTCTTTATAATATATATCGTGTTATCGTTGGAGCCCTAGTTACCTAGTATGTATATTTGTTGCAAACTTACCGTCCATCAATTATCAACTGAGTTATACGTCACACACAATTTGCAGTTACCTAGTATAATATGTAACTTAAAAAAATAATGGTGGGAAAAGGTGGGCACTTTTGCACAATCATATAGGATACAATGAGTTTTTATGAATTTGATCCTTTCGCATATTACAATAGGTTTTCTATGAAATTTGGTGGTCGGTTTTGTAACATCCCATAGAACAGGCGTTAGTTTATTATATTATTTTTTATGTAAGGGCCAAATTTGTAATTTCCTATTTTCTATGACCTCTGAAAGTTTGCACGATTCCAGATTAGATTTGGGTAGTGACCACATATATTTTGTAGGCTTTTCATGTCATTGTCCAAATAATATTATTTTCAATCATTATTTTAATTATTTATGAAATTCAAATTTAAGCTATTAAAAACATTTCAATAAATAAGTTTGTTGCGTGTCAATTTTATTCTCTGTCAATCGATTTTAAATTTATGAGTTTTTAACTGGCATGTCAGATGTATAAAATCAAAGGTCGATTGGTCAAAAAATAAAAAATATTGGCTTGATCATAGAATTTTCAAACCCACAATAATTCAATGAAGGGAGAATTGCACCTATATCCTTACAAACTTAAGTAATTACACCTATGTCTTTGCAAACTTTTAAACTACATATATATATCCTTGCAAAATTTAAGTAATTACACCTATATCCTTATACTTATTTTATTAATTTTTAAACTATTTTAAAATCAATTAATAAATATCCTTAATATAATATAAATATTAAATCTCTAATCTACCCTTACCCTTTTAAATCAAAATCCCTTCTTCTTCTCTTCAAATTCCCAACCCTAATCCCCTTCTTGGACATGCCAAGTTGCCAACCCCCCACCACCACATTAACACCTAAACTCATCCCCACACTCCTCTCCATCTTCTTCAAATTCCCCATGGCCCAGCTACTTTGCACAAAAAAGCAAAATCTCCAAAAAGAACATTGAAATTGTGATACAATGAGAGGATTTGCCCGCGCTTTGCTGCGGAGAGTTTTGTTAATATTGTAAAGGTTTGTTGTTGTGAACAATATTTTAGAGGAAGTTACCTATTAAGAGTCCGGGCTTCGCACCAGATTATAAACTGTGGTAGATTTGATTGTAAGTAGTAACATGAATTTATATGAAACATAAAGTTTGTACAAATGTTGTCATATGAAAGGTTTAAATAAATAAAAGATTTAAGAAATCAAAAAATAAAAAATTTTAATTTTAGGAGATTTTAATAATACTAACAATTACCATAAGGTACCGACACTTTAACACATTTCAGCCAATATACGATATATGACTAAAATGCAAAATGAAATATAAAAAACTAAAAGGTATAAGGTGAATAAATATTATAAGTTTAAGGGGGGAAAATGTAATTTTTCCAAATGTCGGTAGCTGTTGTTCAAGAACAGTGTTTTAGCTTCATATAATCGTACTATATAAAATATATAATAAAATAATTACATAAAAAATATTCAATATTAGGCTCATTTCGATCGTATCGACGATACAATTATAATGGCGTAATTTGTTAAAGGGTTAATTACATGGATATGTATCGAACTTGTCACATTTTATCATTGTATGTACTCAACTTATAAACCTATCATTGTATGTATCGAACTTTCTAAAATTGCCATTGTATGTATCCAACTTTATGAAAACCTCAAGTTCGATACACTTTCGTGACAAATAAAATACATTCCATGATAGGTTTTGATAAAGTTGGATACATACAGTGGCAAGTCTAGCAAGTTCGATACATACAATAATAAGTTTATAAGTTGAGTACATACAATGATAAAACGTGACAAGTTCGATACATACCCATGTAATTAACCCTTTGTTAAAATTAAAATGTTTTTTTTAACATATTTTAGCAAACATACAATATATGAGTAAACGTAAAATGAAATATTGAAAAGTAAAGGGTATAAAATGAATAAATATTATAAGTTTAGAAGAAAATATGTAAATTTGAAAATGGATATGGGATTTGGGTCGGTTGAGCGTATATATAGTATATAATAAAATAATTACATCAAAAAATATTTAATATTAGGCTCATTTTGATCGCATCGACGATACGATTATAATGGCGTAATTTGTTAAAATTATAACGTATTTTTTTTTAATATAGTTTAGCTAATATACGATATACGAATAAAACGTAAAATGAAATATAGAAAAGTAAAAGGTATGAAGTGAATAAATATTATAAGTTTAGGGGTCAATACGTAAAATTAAAAATAAATTCAAAGATTGGGTTTGGGTTTGCGCCTGCTAATTGTATGTATAGTATAATGACTTGTTTCTCCAAGTTAATTCAACCATTTGGGGACCTTTGTCGAAATGAATTCCAATCATCTGTTTCTCCAAGTTAATGAAGCATGGAATATTTCATAAATTTATGATCAACTCTTTTTTTCTTTACCAGCAAAAACATAATTTTTATTACCAAAAGATAAATTCACATACACAACCAAAGTGGGAATAAAACCCCCCCAAACGAGGCATCACAACAGAATCTTATACGAAACAGACCCACATTTAGAACCACAACTAAAGGCTGGAAAAAAACAATGGAAAAATCTCTGAATTAGCCAAAGAACGAACGGTTACAAGGAGTAACTTCAGATCTGCAGGAAAACATTCTTGAAATACACAAACTCAGCCCCACAGACCTACAAAAAATCCATCGACCCAAAGTGTAACACCCCAAAAATTGGAGCTAACAAAAACCTTCAAAGGTAAGGTTGGTACAAATAAAAACGCCAAGACGTGAGCTCAACCCCCAAAAAGAGAAACCAATAATGCAAATAAAATATACATGATCGGAGTCAATGTAAACAAAAGGGACAACCTACTAACTAATTCCTCGCTAGAGAGGAGGTTACAAGGGTTGTTGATGGGGTAAATATTTTACCCCCTTAACTAACGCATTTTACGCAAATTTTTCTCACCTTTTTACTTCTCTCTCATAAAAACCATACTAAATATCACTACATGCACTCTTTTGCTACACGTTTGCGTATATATGCGTCCCTCGCATTTTATCGCTTAAACTTATGTAATTTTTATATGTTTTTTTTAGGGGACCGGTGTCATGGGCCGTTTTTTTTGGTGAGACGATTTAGCAGAATCTCAAAGTTGGGCCGACACGTAAAAGATGGATGGCTGCGTTTTTGGATCGACCATGGATGGATCGGATTTTCCTTTGGGCCGAAAACCCTTCGGCTGTTGGGCCGCAGCCCACACATTTTCTTTGAAGACTTGTTACTTGGCCCATAGCCCATGAACACCTATATATATATATATGCATATGTATGTATGTAAAAGAGGATCTCTTCCAACTCTCATGTTTAGCTTAGGTGAAGCGCTACTCTAAAACTCTCTTATTGGTTACTCTCGGTTCTTATTTCGCACTTTCAATACTCGGGTTTCCTCAAAGTGAGGCCGAGTATAACCTTTTGGAATACTTGGTGGATTAGCTTTCGGGTTCTTTTGGAACTCGTTGTTTGCCCGAAAGCATCGCCAAGTGTTTTGGTGATATTTGGAAGTATTAATCTAACGTAATATTTGTGTTATGTTATTATCTTTCGTTTAATTCTCGTTTCTTATATTTCTATATATATATATATATATTCATAAGATAAGACTAGTATATGCCCTTATTAAAAATATATAAGCCAATTGCGAAATTACGTTTTTTTTGTTTAATATAAGTTAAATTACGCTTTAAATTACATGTGCTAATTATTAACTGGTCATCTTTCGAGTTCATCTTATCAACTGTGTTAGTTTTTTTTACTGGTCATCTTTCCAGTTCATCTTATCAATTGTTTTAATTTTCACTGGTCAATTCCAGTAACTGCACCTTATCAACTGTTTTAATTTTCACTGGTCAATTCCAGTAACTGCACCTAATCAACTGTTTTAATTATTGCATTTTATAATTATTCCTGTGGTACTAACGCTTTCTTGTCCAATAAATTATTCGTCTAAAAATAGTCGTAAAACAACACCAAGCATGATAGGCTAATTTCATAGCTTGGGGTGTAAGGTTTAAGATGGAATACTAATTTGGTAAAGAAAAAAGTCTTTTATATAAACTCAATTTTTTACCACTTCAAGTTTAAATGCCTCATTAAAGATTGTCCTTGGATTTTTACCGGTTAACCAGATGTACGAAAATGCGGTACCTTTTCAGAAGTTACTAAAATGTTATTTTGGGGATATATGAGTGGGTGACAACACTGGTTGCTATTATCTCACGTCTTTAGCATTTCATTAAAGAGTACATCTAAAAGTTAACTAGTAATAATCCAAGGACATGAAAATGTGTTAGTCTCTTATGGGACTACAATTGGCACTATTCCTGAAGTTGGTATCAGATCTAGTATCCCATTAAAGATTATAACTAATTATTTAACAATGAGTCAGATGCATGAAAATGTGTTAATCTTTCAGAGGTTACGTAAGTGTTGATTGTTGATATATTTTAACATTTCATTAAAGATTGCATCTAAACTCATCGATAAATAATTAGGCTATATGAAAATGTGATAACTTTTCAGAAGTTACTTGGATATCATTTCTGCATAATTGAGATTATTAAATTACTTCCTATCCACTTTACCTATTTTTATTCCAACTAAAAGACTTTACACCTCTTGCTCCTTTTTATAATTGTTCTCTTACAGTAGCTCATAATCAACCAACCAATCAAATACTTTTTCATCCAAACCCCATTTGAAGTTTGTTAGGATTATGTGCAAGATAGTAACAGAGTTTACCGTGTCCAATGTTATAAGACACTAGTGGGTCACACTGCTACACACCCAATTGGAGATCAAGTGGTTTGATGGAATAATTAATTAGTACAAATTAGTTATTGAGTGAGAGATAAATAATAAATAGTCATTTATTATTTAGTTATATATAAATATCAGTTGAGATATTTTATTGGATTAATTAATAGTTAATTAATTAATTAAAGGGTTAAATTATTTAATTAATGGTTTATTAATTAAATAAAGAGTTTGAGTTTGATTTAATAACCTTATTGGGCTTTTAATCAAACGGGCTTTCTTTATTGGGTATTGCCATATTTAGTTTTATAAATATGGCAAACCCTGGACAGTTTATTCATTCAATAATCTTAACTGAAAAGAAACCCCAGAGAAAAACCAAAAACCCTCCTCTCTCTCCCTCTCCATCGATTTCAACAAGAACCCGGCGGTGGTCTAGCAACCGATCTCACGGTGGTGCAGTAGTGGTGTATTCCCCGCCAGCAGTCCAGTTTCGTTTGCGTAAAACTAACAACGAGGTAATTTTTCGAAACCCTCTTTTTGTATCTGTATGAGTTTAGGATTGGATCCTCGATTGGGAATCAGGCTTTTTATTCCGCTGTGCTTGTTTCGTCGCCTTTGATTCCCAACAGTGGTATCAGAGCCACTTCCTAAACCTAACAGATCAGGTTTAAGCTGCTTGTTAGTTATTTAGGTTTTGTAAAAATCGTTACTTTTTCGCGTTAAAATATGATTTTTAGTAAAACCTAACGTAACGACGATCGGCGGTGGAACGGCGGTAGTTAGCCGGCCGGACCTCCAGGCCGATCGCCGGAGAAGCAAAACCATCGCAAACCGTCGGCCACACCACCCGCTTGGTGGTTGTGGCATCGGCCAACACCGATCGAAGATGGGAACCACCACCATGCCACCGATTGTGGTGGTGGTGGTATCGATTGAACGTGAAAACGCCGGCCACACCACCTGCTTGGTGGCTGTGGCGTCGGGCAGTGGCATCGATCGACGAGAGCCACCACCGCACCACCGTTTGTGGTGGCGGTGGTGTCAATCGAAGGACAAAAGCCGACAACAGTCGGCGATCGATGGTGATCGACCACCACAACGGTGGCGATCAAACGAGCGGTAACAGGCGGTGGTGGCGGTAGTAGCCGCTGCTGCCGTCGAACCCTTAATCCACCGCACCACCAGTCACGGTGGTGGCGACAATCGCTGTTTTCGTCCGCCGCGAAACCACGGCGGCAGTGGTGATGAAATCCGCTGCTGTCGCCGGTGGTGATGGTGGTTATTTGATGCGACAATCAATACGACGGGCGGCGGTGGTGGTGGCTTTCTAGCTGCTGCTGCCGCCGGTGTTCGATGGTGGTACGGGCGGCGGCGGTGGCGGTTACGTCATCGTCGTCGCCGACGATGGAGAAAACACCGATCGACGGCCACGTTTTGGCGGATCGGTGATAATTCGATGTCGTAGTTCGTTTCGATTGTTTATCGTTAACGAGTCTCAGTTGGGATTTGTTTCCGGATAGACTTCGAAAAAGGAATCGTTTTTAATCAGATTAGGTTAAAACGATTCAGGATTAAATTGATTTATTTGTTTTAAATTAATTTTTGGTTTTATAATTATCCGGTTAAAATTCAGTCGTATTTTAATTCGTTTAATTATGTTGAGTCATAGCTAAACCCTTTAGACCCGTGGTTGTGTTTTATTTTTTATCTGTCTTATAAGGGAGGCCTGCGTGCCATTTACAACCCTTTTGTATTTTTAATTATTTTATTAGACTAATTGGGAGGCCTGCGTGCCATTTAAGCCCATTTGTAATAATTATTTTAATTACATCGAGACGGAGACAAGACGACGGCCATGAATCTCAGAGCCAGTGGGAGTGCCAGAAGATGAAGACTTTTGTCACTTAGGGTTGAGACCGTTGTTTTGTGTTGGCTCACAAAACAACATTAGTATAAGGGTTTACGCTATGACTATGCTTTTTATATTTAAATTCCGTGGTTGTTTAATTTACGTAATTGCTATTAAATATAGATTGCCCTTTTTAAACGAATTGTTTAAAACTTAAAAGGATACAAATACAGTGGGGTGCTTGGTTGGGGGTATTGCAGGGTAAGGAATGGGAATGGCAATGAATACTGTTGCTTGGTCTGATATTATATAATGGAATCATTCCTGCAGATTCATTAATTTCCATTCCTGACCAAATTGGGGGGAATGAAAATTTTCTTTCTACTCAGTTCTTTTTTCCATACGTCATTCCATCTTTTGATGTTAAATAGAACATCTTTTGTATTTTAGAAGTCGAGGAAAATATTTTTTTAATATGAAACAATTTTTCATTGATTATAGTGGGTTAACCAAGCAGCAACAATACAATGCTCATTTTCATTCCCATTCTCCTGCATTCCCATTTTCATTCCCATTCCCATTCCCTAAAATGAACCAAGCACCCCCTTAGTGTTTGGATCCAGTTTTTCAAAGTTTTTGAAAAAAGGAAACTGGCAATTTCAACCCTTGTTAAAAATCATAGATTAGTAAGTGCAACCCACTTTAGGGGCACTTCCGGTGTAAGGTACATAGGGCGTTGTAAGTGCACACACTATGAACGCCCGTGTTCAAACCGAAACTGGAAGGTGATAAAACTCTGCGAATTATCTCCGGGTGGTACCGGCCAGAGTTTGTCCAGGTCCCGGGTGGTGCAGTCTATTTTGGTAATTATTTATTCACTGGGTGGTACCAGGCCAAAATGCACTAGAGGGACTAAATATGCACGGACTATTAATATCCGATGTCCCGACGATCTAGAAGTCGTATTTTCAGATGGGAATACGATTGGTGTAGTTTTACCTACCATAGATCGCGTGAGTCGGTTTGACATGATCACATGCTTCCCGACACATGTGAAATATGGATTCTAGTCTAATAAATTTATTTTAAGGGTAATAATTTATTAGAATTATATAATTATAAACTAAATTGGAATTTATATTCTTCTGTAGATGTCTCCAATTAGCATTCCGTTTTATTCACCTGAGGAATCACTTCGCCTTATTACGGGCAAGTGGAAGCTTACGGGCCAGAACTTTCCAGTTTGGAAGTTGCACTTACAGAATGTTTTGAGTGCCCAGGGTAAGCTTTATGTGATCAATAAGCCCATGTCACGACCTAAAAGCAATGCCCCTGAAGAGGAATTTGCTGAATATTTCAGATTCATGGCAGATGAATCGGATGTAATGTCCATTCTAGTTTTCTCTATGTCACCCGAGTTCACGGGAGACTTAAGAGTGAAATTCTGTCACGAGGTCGTAAGAAATGTAGAAAACCAGTTAGGTTTCTACAAGCATACGGGCAAGCTTTTGATCATGCAAGAGATTCTCTCCCTGAAGCTACAAAAGGGTCAGTCAGTTAAAAACCATCTTATTGAAATGAGAAGGCTTTTTAAATGTTTATCACGTCTGGGGTACAAGATGACTCAGGAGGAGTTAGTGTACCTCATGTGGTTCTCCCTCACAAAGGAAGTTCAGGACACAGCTAGTGCCTACATGAAGGAACCAAAGAACGACGTGGATAAAGTTCATGAAGATATCCTGGCCAGTCTAGAGCCAGCACCCGAACCTGCGAATCTCATGGACACTGATATAATTGATGAGCTGGGAGATCTGAGTTGCCCAGAGTGTGGCAGCGAGGATATTTGCGAGCACTCGATGAATATCGACCAGATAGAGATCGGTTTGCCCGATGCTCCAGGTATCTTTATGATAGATTGCTTAATCACTTCTTATGAATCATGGGTAATTGATACAGGCAGTGATAACCACATTTGTAATCATTTACAGGGATTCACTAGAAGAAAGACTCTGAGGAAGGACCGTTCGAACCTACGAGTTGGCGAAGGCACTCCGTTGATTGCTGAAGCCGTGGGATCTTATAGTCTTAGTTTACCCTCGGGTCTAGTTTTGGAACTGGATAATTGTTATTATATTCCAAATATGATTAAGAATGTTTTGTCTTTTGATTTATTAGTAGACCAAGGTTTTTATTATAAATATACTTATAAAATGATTTCAGTCTTTAAAGATGATATTTTCTATTTTAAAGCTACACCCGTGAATGGTCTATACACTGTAAATCTACAAGACAACAGTAGCGAAATCTATCATATAAGTAAACGATCCAAGGATATTGAGGATCAGACTTACCTCTGGCATTGTCGTTTGGGCCACATAAACAAGAAACGCGTTGAACTACTCCTAAAAGGAGGTTTTCTTGGCAATTTCGACTATAAACCTTTTGATAATTGCGAGTCTTGTTTATCTGGCAAAATGACAAAGCAACCTTTCAACAGTGAGAATGAAAGGGCTACTGACTTGCTTGAAATAATCCACACAGATGTATGTGGACCTTTCAGTCATGTAGCAAGAGGAGGATACCGGTACTTCATTACCTTCACTGACGACTTTAGTAGGTATGGTTTTGTCTACTTGATGAGACATAAATCTAAAACCTTTGAGAAATTCAAGGAATATCAGAATGAAGTACAGAATCTACTTGACAAGAGGATCAAGTTCTTACGGTCAGATCGTGGTGGCGAATATCTCAGTGATGAATTTGACAATCATCTAATGGAGTGGGGGATCGTATCCCAACTCACACCTCCGTATACACCTCAGATGAACGGTGTATCAGAAAGGAGAAATCGTACGTTGCTTGACATGGTACGAACGATGATGTGTCATTCTTCGCTGCCAATATCATTCTGGGGACATGCGCTCGAAACAGCAGCACACATACTGAACAGAGCGCCAACAAAGTCGGTAGAAAAGACTCCATATGAATTATGGAAGGGTAAGAAACCCAACATATCTTTTCTGAAAATTTGGGGTTGTGAGGTTTACGTCAAACGACCCACCTCAGAAAAACTCAAGCCCAAATCCGACAAGTGTTTCTTCGTTGGATATCCCAAGACCACCGTGGGATATTACTTCTACAACCCTGAAGAGAACAAAGTTTTTGTTGCTCGAAATGGAAAATTTCTGGAAGAAAAGTTTCTCAGCCTAGAGAACACCAGAAAGGATGTAGATCTACAGGTGGTAGACGAAGAAAACACTACACCAGTTGTTGAGCCAGAAATTCAACATGACAATGTTGAACCTCAATTAGAGCCGATTGAGGAAGTGCAAACACAGGACCTTCGCAGATCCAACAGGGTAAGACAAGAACCAGATAGGTATCTTGGGTTCCTAGTCTCTCAAGATAGTGGAGACTTAAATGAACCAACATCCTATGGAGAAGTTGTGTCAGGCAGTGAGTCTGAGCAATGGCAGGAAGCCATGAGGGCCGAGATGCAATCCATGTACGACAACCAAGTTTGGGAGTTGACTGATTTGCCACAACACTGTAAGGCTGTTGGGCGCAAATGGGTTTTCAAGAAGAAAACCGACATGGATGGAAATGTACACACCTTCAAGGCCAGACTGGTTGCAAAAGGATTCACGCAAACTCATGGTATTGACTATGATGAAACCTTTTCACCAGTGGCCATGTTAAAATCAATTAGGATTTTTATGGCCATCTCAGCGTACTTTAACTACGAGATTTGGCAAATGGACGTCAAAACAGCCTTTCTAAATGGAAAGTTAACAGAAGACGTCTATATGGAACAACCAGAAGGATTTGAAGATCCTAAGAATCCTAATAAGGTATGTAAGCTGCTAAAATCCATTTATGGATTGAAGCAAGCATCTCGAAGCTGGAACTTACACTTTGATGAGCGAATCAAAGAGTTTGGTTTTACCAAAAGTGAGTTCGAGCCATGTGTCTACACTAAGTTCAGTGGGAGCATAGTAACCTTCTTGGTCTTATACGTAGATGATATTCTACTCATAGGAAACGATGTACCAACTTTACAGAGTGTTAAGAGTTGGTTAAGCAAATGTTTCCAGATGAAAGACCTTGGAGAAGCCGCCTATATACTCGGTATAAAGATCTACAGAAATAGATCTAAGCGGCTTATCGGGCTTAGCCAAAGTACGTATATCGATAAAATCTTGAAGAAATTCAGGATGGATGAATCTAAGAAAGGATTTATCCCGATGCAACATGGCATAGTGTTGAGTAAAACACAGTGTCCTGTTTCTAGTCAAGATCAGGACAAGATGAAATCGGTCCCATATGCTTCTGCAATTGGATCGATTATGTATGCCATGCTGTGTACTAGGCCCGATGTTGCTTACTCAGTAAGTGTTACGAGCAGATACCAACAGAATCCGGGTGAACCCCATTGGGTGGCTGTCAAGAACATTCTTAAATATCTGAGAAGAACGAAAGAAATGTTCTTGGTCTTTGGAGGTACTGAGGATGAAATTAGTGTCACCGGATACTCTGACGCTAGTTTCCAGACCGACAGAGATGACTTCAGGTCACAGTCAGGGTACGTCTTTACCCTAAACGGAGGTGCGATCTCATGGAAGAGCTCGAAGCAGGACACGATTGCAGACTCAACTACAGAGGCAGAGTACATTGCTGCATCTGATGCGGCAAAGGAAGCTGTCTGGCTAAGGAATTTTCTATCGGATCTCAGAGTGGTTGCCAGTATCTCGAGACCGATCGATATATTCTGTGATAACTCAGGAGCCGTCGCGCAAGCAAAGGAACCTAGAGAGCATCACAAGTCAAGACACGTGCTCAGAAAATATCACTTCATCCGAGAGATCATTGGAAGAGGAGATGTGAGAATATGCAAGATTCCAACAGAAGACAATGTCGCAGATCCGCTGACAAAGCCACTAGCAAGGGTAAAGCATGAGGCACATGCGAATTCCATTGGGATGCAGTACCTGGAAGCCAGTAGCTAGTTCTTAGTTTATTAATTAATACTATAGTCTAATTTAGAAACAATGTAATCATGTAAAGTTTTTATTTCACAGTGTGTTGGAAATAAATGGAGGTTTTAATTTCATGATTGTTCTAAGTTAACTATTTTTTGCGTATTTAACGTATCCATGATTTTACAAAGTTTTGTATGAAATCTAAAATTTCCGTAGCACTTATTGAAATGGGAATTTCAATAAGGAGTTTAACGCTATTATAAATACTCGATGATTTATTCAAAGTAGAGAATAAAAGCACAAGTGATGTGACCAAGTATTTATAGATACTCATCAGAGAGTTTGGGTATTGGAAGTGACCAGTAATCAAGTCTGCTTCATGGAGCCTCAGTCATAAGCACTGACTTGATAGGTTGTCCTTAGACCTGAGATACTTGGTTTGGGAACGCGAGGACTGCTGTACTCTTAGCACGTACTAACGCTGCACCGTAACTGGGTGGCCATACGGGACGTGACTAGATGCAGCGGAAGCCGTGGATCCAAATGCAAGTAGTCAAGAAGGGATTTGCACCTCTTTCAAAAGAGAGATATTTCCGGGCCCCTTGACGATTAAGATTGGCAGAAAACGCGTGGCCACGCTCGGATAGAATAACAGGGGTTATTTAGTAATATCCGTTACTGCAGGCAATCGAAATCAGAGTCAAGAAATTCTTGATTTTAAGAAATGAATCCTCCACTCCATGTCTTAAATCACTTTAGAAATATCGTGTGCAAAAGGAATGAACCTGTGTACAAATTCAAGCGTGAATTGTATCTCTGGATGTAAGAGATCTTATAACCTGGTTAACCTAAGTGTCTGGCTAGGGACCTCCTTAGGCTAATGGTAACAGTACAGTTACTAGTCTGGCACAAGTGGGAGTCTGTTAGGATTATGTGCAAGATAGTAACAGAGTTTACCGTGTCCAATGTTATAAGACACTAGTGGGTCACACTGCTACACACCCAATTGGAGATCAAGTGGTTTGATGGAATAATTAATTAGTACAAATTAGTTATTGAGTGAGAGATAAATAATAAATAGTCATTTATTATTTAGTTATATATAAATATCAGTTGAGATATTTTATTGGATTAATTAATAGTTAATTAATTAATTAAAGGGTTAAGTTATTTAATTAATGGTTTATTAATTAAATAAAGAGTTTGAGTTTGATTTACTAACCTTATTGGGCTTTTAATCAAACGGGCTTTCTTTATTGGGTATTGCCATATTTAGTTTTATAAATATGGCAAACCCTGGACAGTTTATTCATTCAATAATCTTAACTGAAAAGAAACCCCAGAGAAAAACCAAAAACCCTCCTCTCTCTCCCTCTCCATCGATTTCAATAAGAACCTGGCGGTGGTCTAGCAACCGATCTCACGGTGGTGCAGTAGTGGTGTATTCCCCGCCAGCAGTCCAGTTTCGTTCGCGTAAAACTAACAACGAGGTAATTTTTCGAAACCCTCTTTTTGTATCTGTATGAGTTTAGGATTGGATCCTCGATTGGGAATCAGGCTTTTTATTCCGCTGTGCTTGTTTCATCGCCTTTGATTCCCAACAAAGTTAACTTTCACAAAAACCGAATTTCGAAGGATTGTTTTCACCGCTTCCCTGTGGGATCGATATCTGGTACTTGTACCATTTTATTACTTGTTTTTAGAAAAACGACAGTAATTGGAGGTTTATACTTGGACCGAAGGTTACTTGTTTTATTTCTTTTGCACACCTGTTTTTGGCACCGCTGCCGTTCAATTAATAAAATAATTAAAATCATAAAAGAGCAGGGGGTCCTGAAAAGAAGCGAACAGTTGTCATCCTAAGGCCTTAAAATTTGGACTAACAGTTCGGCCTCCGTAACTGTTCCCATGCTCACCCCGAGTCCTTAAGCACTGCTTAGCAACGGCGCCACTAGCACATGAGATACACATCGACACCACACAAGTGTTAGACCAAAAGAGCCTAGTGAGTTGTACCAAGCATAATACAATATATATGAATATCATGTTAATTCTTACGATGTATACAAATGAGCATATAAATGAACATAAATAAGTATACTTATACATTTTTATCTTTTATCTTCGGAAAAAGTGGAAGCGACCCACTTCCACCAACCTATATCCTGACACTCGTTACTTCCAAACACCCCGATGCCGAATTTAGCATGACATCATCCACTGGGGCCCGCACACCTCGGAGCCACCCGAGATGCCGGCGACATAGGTGCGTACCTATTTCAGTACCTCCCAAGACTGTTTGGTGTGGACATATTGTGTTGGATCGTCCATCCTTATTTATATAGCCGCGTATCCACCACCAGTCTCATCACTCTTTATTTCCAAACACCTCGATGCCATCAACATGGCACCATCAACTAAGGCCCGTACACCTCGGAGTACCCCGAGAGTCGGCGACATAGGTGCGTACTGTAACACCCGTAATT
Organism: Centaurea solstitialis; assembly: GCA_030169165.1. NCBI lineage: Eukaryota > Viridiplantae > Streptophyta > Magnoliopsida > Asterales > Asteraceae > Centaurea > Centaurea solstitialis. Next base: position 69,304,653 of record CM058041.1, read on the forward strand.
TCGGTGTAATAACGACTCTTTGACGAAATATGGAATTTAGAATTTTAGATCAAATCATGCCTTTTATGGTCTAATATGTTAGGAAATTCAAATACGAGTCCAACGGTTCTTTCGGGATCGAAAACGGAGCTATAACGAATGGCCGAAACAAAATAGGACTAAAAATGATCAGGTGCTAGCGATCGCTAGCCACAACCCTAGCGATCGCTAGGCAATTTTCCCTTGCTTGCTGTTTGTTCTCGCGACCAGGCTAGCGACCCCGAGATAAGGCAGCTAGCGATCGCTAGCCCTCAAGCCTAGCGATCGCTAGGTAGCTGTCAAAAAGGGAAAACGGGTTTTAAACCCTTCCAAACTTCATTTCTTCACAACACCTTCATTTCTCCACCATTTCTCCTGATTTTTCTCTCTACTTTCTCCAAATCCAAAACCCTACAAGATCTTGAAGTTGAATCCATACTTGGAACTAGCTCGGGAGGAAACCACACTTCACCTACTTCATCTTCTCCACTCTTCCATTCATCACCGTTGTTGCTTGAAGAAAGGGAAGCTCAAATCCTAGGGTTTTAGTTGGATCTCACTCGGTAAGCTTCGATTAAACCCTTGTAGGTTGGATCTATGCATATAATAAGGGTTATGAACTAACTTAGGGTTCGATTTACTTGATTTAGGTTCGTGCTCATTATTTGACCTAATCTTGGATTTGGGGGTTTTTGACACAAAACCCTAAGGTGAGTTGTTAAAACTATTTTGTTAAAACTGAGAGCACATCATCTTGATGATTTTACATTCCTTGCTTGATTATGTGGATGAACATGATTCTAGTATGAAATGCTATTTGTGTCTAGTTCAAGGAACTTACTCATAAAATGTATTTTATGCGGAATATGTGGAATTATGCATACTACGGAACTATGTGGATGGGATTTGATATCCGTGCATGTTGGCACGTACGAAATAAACAAAGGGCTTGAGACCCTCGAATTATGCCTATGATAGGTGGAAACGAATGTATGAGTCTTTTGAGACATTACGTATATGCCTCTGATGGTGTCATGGTAGATATGACATCGGGGTTGTTTGTAACTAAATAACATGGACGAACCAACGCAGTATTTCCTCACCGAACAGTCTTGGGAGGTTCTGAAATAGGAATGCCCCTATGTCGCCGGCCCTCGGGTTGCTCCTTGGTGCGCGGGCCTCTGATGGTGTCATGATAGATATGGCATCGAGGTGTTCGGAAGTAACGAATGATGGCGTACTGGTTGGGGGAAATGGGTCGCTCCCATTGTTTCCGAAGATAATAATGAACCGGTTTAATATGCTAATTATATTGTTAGTATAATCGTGTATAACTCGCATGTCTTTATATACCCTATGCGCATGATATTAATTGTACAACTCACTAGGCTCCTTTAGCCTAACACTTGCTTGGTGTCGATGTGTTTCTCAGGTACTCGGGACGTTGTCCCCAAGTAAGCCTCGGGCGTAGAGTGAGCTTGGGGGAATATTGGAGATACCGGTCTACTATGACCGCGAGACTTACCGTAGAGCGATAACCCTTTTGTAGTCTTCTTCTTAGACAGAACTAGACTAGTTTGGTTATTGTATTTCTCCTTTGATTACAAACATTGTAATTAATTGTACATTATTTATACCCCTGTTTTTGGGAAGAGCTCACGCCTTGGCGTACTTTGTATACCATCTTTATTTGAAATGAAGGTTTTTGTTCGCCCTGATTTTTAGGGTGTTACAAGTTGGTATCAGAGCTTTAGTTTAAGCGAACTAGGTAGTCACTTTAGTATGCCTAGACTTAAACTTAGCACAATTAGTAAATGCGACACATACCTTGGGTAGAACCTTAGGTGGGGAGTGTATTAGGATTACGGATTCACGTTTATTCAAAGTTATGGTGATGGTGACGAGAATGCTTATGTATGATTAGTTCATAAATCACCTAGCTACTGATCTATGAATGCGTTGTACGCGAGTGTTTGAGTAACTATTATTATGAGGATGATAAATGTTGAGATCCGTAAATAGTCTATTCTTATCCTATTCTCGTGCAATTGTTATGACAGATTTGTATGGCGAACACCCGTAGTCAAACGGGCGCCGCGAGAGGACCACCCGACCAAACCGCTTCGACCGCCGACCAACATGTTCGGGTCGAGACGGTTGAGAGTCCACCGAGGCTTCCCGTTCTCGGTGGGGGACCGGAGCACGTACCAAGGGTCAATCTCGAGGATCCAAATCCAGTCCTAACCGAGGTGACCCCGGAGATGAGGATGTTTGACAACGTAATGAAGGCCGTGAACGAGGCCATGAGCAAGCAACAAGAGTCCTTCATGAAGATGTTGGAGGATCGGGACACTAGCAACCGTCGTCATGAGACGGTGGGAGAGAACGCCGCTACGGCGTCGGGAGATGCGAAGGTGGTTATGGTCACCGAGGAGACCCGAGTCACGGGAGATAAGGAGAAAGAGAAAGGGAAAGCTAAGGGGTGCTCCTACAAGAACTTCTTGGGGTGTAAACCGCCGGAGTTCCGGGGGTGTACCGACCCGGTTGTTTGCTTAAATTGGCTCCGTGAGATGGAGATGGCCTTTGAGGCTAGCGAATGCGACTCTTCCCAACGAGTCAAATTCGCATCCCACCTTCTTAAGGGCGAGGCCCTCACATGGTGGAACTTGACCCGCTCTTCCCTCGCGCCGGAGGTGTACGCTAGGCTCTCTTGGGCCGAATTCAAGAAGAAGACGCTCGAGAAATATTGTAGCGAGCAGGCCCTTGACAAGATCGAGGACGAATTTCGAGGAATGAAGAAAGGCAACAATCCCATCTCTTTTTACGCAAAGGACTTTTTGGAGAAGCTCGGGATGGTGGAGCACTTGGCTCCCGATGAGAAGTCAAAGATCAAGGCCTACTCTCGTGGGTTACCGGCCGAGATGAGATCGGCGGTGAGGATCGCAAGGGTCACCACCCTACATGAGGCGATCGAAGAGTCTTTGCGGATCGAGGATGACATCACCCAAGCCCGGGTGGAAGGCTACCAAGCCGGGCAAAAGAGGAGATTTGAGGAGGCCGCCGCGTCGGCCCGACCGAGCAAGACGTTCCAAGACGGGAGGCGGGGCGGATACCGGAATGAGGCAAAGTGGTGCAACCGGTGCCGAAGCAAGCATTTTGGACTATGCCGACGTGACCCTCCCGCGAGCGATACTTGTGGGAAATGTGGAAAGAGGGGTCATTTGGCTCGAGATTGCGTAGTCCGAGTGGCGGTTTGCTATGAGTGCAAGGAACCGGGGCATTATCGGGATGCTTGCCCGAAGTTCAAGAAGGCGGCTACCGGGGGTTCGAGCGGTTCCGTTGCAAGAGGTGAAGTCCAGCCGAAGGTGACTAGCCGAGCCTTTCAGATGACGGCTACGGAGGCGAGAGAGGCATCCGATCTTGTATCGGGTACGTTTCTCGTTAACTCCATACCTGCACTTGTTATTTTCGATACGGGTGCCGAACGCTCCTTTGTGCATGATACTCTAGCTAGGAAATTCACTATGCCTACCACTCCCTTATCTGATGCATTAGTAGTAGAAGTAGCGGGCGGATTTCTTGTGACCGTTCGGGATTGCTTTGAGGGGTGCACTATAGAGTTAGATGGAGAACCTTTCTCCGCTACCCTCATACCCATGAATGTCGGTAGTTTCGACGTAGTGCTAGGGATCGATTGGTTGCGCGCACACGACGCCAACATAGGTTGCGGCAAAAAGATGGTCACGTTACCGGCGCCTAGCGGAAAATCGATTACCGTGTATGGGGATAAGAAGAAGGGCGCCTACACGACCATCTCGATGGTTAAGGCAAGGAAGTGCCTAGCCAAGGGATGCACCTCCTTTTTGGCTTACGTCATCGATACTAAGTTAGAGAAGAAAGAGCTCGCCGATGTGAATGTGGTGCGGGAATTCCCGGACGTCTTTCCGGAAGATTTGCCCGGATTACCACCGGAACGCCAAATGGAGTTTCACATTGACCTTACACCGGGAGCGGCTCCGATAGCGCGCGCTCCGTACCGATTGGCTCCGACCGAGATGAAGGAGATGATGACGCAATTGCAAGAGCTCTCCGAGAAGGGATTTATCCGACCGAGTTCGTCACCGTGGGGAGCACCGGTCCTTTTCGTCAAAAAGAAGGACGGCTCCATGAGAATGTGCATCGACTACTGGGAACAAACAAGAGGACGGTAAAGAACAAATACCCCTTACCTCGGATCGACGACCTCTTCGATCAACTACAAGGTGCCGGGTGCTTCTCAAAGATCGACCTACGATCCGGGTATCACCAAGTGAGAGTGAAAGAGGACGACGTACCAAAGGCCGCTTTCCAGACGAGATACGGGCATTACGAGTTCTTGGTGATGCCGTTCGGCTTAACCAACGCACCGGCGGTATTCATGGACTTGATGAACCGAGTGTGTAGACCGTTCTTAGATAAGTCGGTTATAGTCTTTATCGACGATATCTTAGTCTACTCCAAAGATGAGGCCGAACATGAACGACACTTACGAGAGGTGTTGAGCGTGCTTAGAGACGAGAAATTGTACGCCAAATTCTCCAAGTGCGAATTTTGGCTCCACGAGGTACAATTTCTAGGCCATGTGGTGTCGCGAGACGGGATCAAAGTGGATCCGGCGAAGATCGAGGCCATGATGAGTTGGAAGTCGCCAACGAACCCGTCAGAAATACGAAGCTTTCTAGGCTTAGCGGGTTACTACCGAAGATTCATTCAAGATTTCTCGAAGATCGCTTCGTCGCTTACGGTGCTAACGAAGAAGAACGCCAAGTTTCTATGGACCGATAAACAAGAAGAGGCCTTTCAAACGCTCAAGAAAAAGTTATGTCAAGCACTGATTTTGTCGCTACCGGACGGGACGGAGGACTTTGTAGTATATAGCGACGCGTCCAAGATGGGACTAGGTTGCGTGCTTATGCAAAGAGGCAAAGTGATTTCCTACGCCTCTCGCCAATTGAAGGATCACGAGAGAAATTATCCGGTGCACGATTTGGAGTTAGCGGCGGTGGTGTTTGCGTTAAAATTGTGGCGACACTACCTTTACGGGACCAAGTGTACCCTATACACCGACCACAAGAGTCTCCAACACATTTTCGACCAAAAGGAGCTCAACATGCGACAAAGGAGATGGCTCGAGCTACTAAAGGACTATGACTGCGAATTGTTGTACCACCCCGGTAAGGCGAACGTAGTCGCCGACGCCTTGAGCCGTAAGAACTATGGTGATAGCATTGGTGTGACCCTTAACCGGATTAGCGTGGTGTCGAGTTTGATGGAAAGGATCAAGGCGAGTCAAGCGGAAGCCCTTCGAGAAGAAAACCTCAAGGATGAGGTGATGGTGAAGCAAAAAGAGTTGTTGACCGAGGATAGCCGCGGGCTTAAACTGTTTCAAGGCCGAATTTGGGTGCCGAAGCTTGGTGGCAACCGGGAATTACTCTTGGACGATGCGCACAAATCCAAGTATTCCATACATCCCGGGAGCACCAAGATGTACCGAGATTTGAAAATGAACTATTGGTGGCCGGTCATGAAACTTGACATAGCTAGTTACGTCGAGAAGTGTGTCACGTGCCTTCAAGTCAAGGCGGAACACCAAAAGCCTTATGGGAGTTTGCAATCTTTGGATATTCCGGAATGGAAATGGGAGCATATTACCATGGACTTCGTGACCAAACTACCGAGAACCTTAAGAGGTCACGACACTATTTGGGTGATCGTGGACCGACTCACGAAGAGTGCTCACTTTCTCGAGATGCGTGAGACCCTACCCATGGACAAATTGGCCAAACTCTACATAAAGGAAATTGTGAGAAGGCACGGCGTACCGTTATCGATTGTTTCGGATAGAGATAGCCGATTCACTTCCCAATTTTGGCATGGTTTGCAAGAAGGCTTGGGTACGAAACTCAAGTTGAGCACCGCGTACCACCCTCAAACCGACGGACAAAGCGAACGGACGATACAGACGTTAGAGGACATGTTACGGTCGTGTGTGATCGACTTCGGGGGAAATTGGGATACACACCTACCATTGGTGGAATTTGCCTACAACAACAGTTATCACTCTAGCATCGGGATGGCACCGTTCGAGGCACTATACGGACGGAAATGTAGAACACCGACGTGTTGGTTGGAGGCGGGTGAAAAGCAATTTGCGGGACCCGAGATCATACAAGAGACGGCGGACAAAGTAAAGGGCATTCGCAAACGCTTGAAAGCCGCCCAAGATCGCCAAAAGAGTTACGCCGACAAGAAACGTCGACCCGTAGAATTCCAAGTGGGGGAGCGTGTGATGTTGAAAGTGTCCCCTTGGAAGAGAATCATACGGTTCGGGAAACAGGGGAAACTTAGCCCACGCTTCCTAGGACCGTTTACCATCTTAGAGAAGGTTGGACTACAAGCCTATCGGTTAGAACTACCACCCGAAATGGATGGGATACATCCCACCTTTCACGTATGTTATTTGCGGAAGTGTCTAGCCGAGGAGGGGAGCGTCATTCCGTTATCGGAGATCCGAGTCGACACCGGTAACCGATGCATAGAAGAACCGGAAGCCATCCTAGAAAGGAAAACGAAGAAACTACGCCATAAAGAGGTGACGATGGTCAAAGTCCAATGGAAGCACCACCGAGGTGCTAATGTCACGTGGGAAGCTGAGGAAGACATGAAGCGGAGATACCCGCGGATGTTCGCGTAGGTGTAACAAATTTCGGGGACGAAATTTTAATTAGGAGGGGAGGATTGTAACACCCGTAATTTCGGTGTAAGAACGACTCTTTGACGAAATATGGAATTTAGAATTTTAGATCAAATCATGCCTTTTATGGTCTAATATGTTAGGAAATTCAAATACGAGTCCAACGGTTCTTTCGGGATCGAAAACGGAGCTATAACGAAGAAGTTATGGCCGAAACAAAATAGGACTAAAAATGATCAGGTGCTAGCGATCGCTAGCCACAACCCTAGCGATCGCTAGGCAATTTTCCCTTGCTTGCTGTTTGTTCTCGCGACCAGGCTAGCGACCCCGAGATAAGGCAGCTAGCGATCGCTAGCCCTCAAGCCTAGCGATCGCTAGGTAGCTGTCAAAAAGGGAAAACGGGTTTTAAACCCTTCCAAACTTCATTTCTTCACAACACCTTCATTTCTCCACCATTTCTCCTGATTTTTCTCTCTACTTTCTCCAAATCCAAAACCCTACAAGATCTTGAAGTTGAATCCATACTTGGAACTAGCTCGGGAGGAAACCACACTTCACCTACTTCATCTTCTCCACTCTTCCATTCATCACCGTTGTTGCTTGAAGAAAGGGAAGCTCAAATCCTAGGGTTTTAGTTGGATCTCACTCGGTAAGCTTCGATTAAACCCTTGTAGGTTGGATCTATGCATATAATAAGGGTTATGAACTAACTTAGGGTTCGATTTACTTGATTTAGGTTCGTGCTCATTATTTGACCTAATCTTGGATTTGGGGGTTTTTGACACAAAACCCTAAGGTGAGTTGTTAAAACTATTTTGTTAAAACTGAGAGCACATCATCTTGATGATTTTACATTCCTTGCTTGATTATGTGGATGAACATGATTCTAGTATGAAATGCTATTTGTGTCTAGTTCAAGGAACTTACTCATAAAATGTATTTTATGCGGAATATGTGGAATTATGCATACTACGGAACTATGTGGATGGGATTTGATATCCGTGCATGTTGGCACGTACGAAATAAACAAAGGGCTTGAGACCCTCGAATTATGCCTATGATAGGTGGAAACGAATGTATGAGTCTTTTGAGACATTACGTATATGCCTCTGATGGTGTCATGGTAGATATGACATCGGGGTTGTTTGTAACTAAATAACATGGACGAACCAACGCAGTATTTCCTCACCGAACAGTCTTGGGAGGTTCTGAAATAGGAATGCCCCTATGTCGCCGGCCCTCGGGTTGCTCCTTGGTGCGCGGGCCTCTGATGGTGTCATGATAGATATGGCATCGAGGTGTTCGGAAGTAACGAATGATGGCGTACTGGTTGGGGAAATGGGTCGCTCCCATTGTTTCCGAAGATAATAATGAACCGGTTTAATATGCTAATTATATTGTTAGTATAATCGTGTATAACTCGCATGTCTTTATATACCCTATGCGCATGATATTAATTGTACAACTCACTAGGCTCCTTTAGCCTAACACTTGCTTGGTGTCGATGTGTTTCTCAGGTACTCGGGACGTTGTCCCCAAGTAAGCCTCGGGCGTAGAGTGAGCTTGGGGGAATATTGGAGATACCGGTCTACTATGACCGCGAGACTTACCGTAGAGCGATAACCCTTTTGTAGTCTTCTTCTTAGACAGAACTAGACTAGTTTGGTTATTGTATTTCTCCTTTGATTACAAACATTGTAATTAATTGTACATTACTTATACCCCTGTTTTTGGGAAGAGCTCACGCCTTGGCGTACTTTGTATACCATCTTTATTTGAAATGAAGGTTTTTGTTCGCCCTGATTTTTAGGGTGTTACACGTACCTATTTCAGTACCTCCCAAGACTGTTTGGTGTGGAAACATGGTGTTGGATTTGCTTAATTATACATACAATTTATGTATTTTCACACGGTCTAAGAGACCATACTATACCATACGATATCTAAGTTACATACCATCGGAGGTCTCATGACCTTCATTCTCTCGTATATCATGCATCATATAAATAAGTGGATTTGGTTCACACATCTTGAGCATACGACATTCTATTCAATACATCCATATAAGCATCATAAACTCATACAAGGATGATTAAACTCAACCTAACAATTGAGGTATTCCATCCAAAATGACACTTATTTACACAAATCAAGCATAGCATGTCAAACCAAGCAAGGTGATGTGTATCCAGTTTTAACAAAGGTTTTAGAAACTCACTTTGCAGCTCGTAAAGCCAAAAGCCCCAAATTTCACCAAGAACCCTAGCTTAAAGCTTGAGTGAACACCTAAACTGATAAGGAGTTAATATCTTGGATTAATTCTAGATCCACAACATATAAGACTAGATCTGCACTTAAAACCCATAAATAGAACTTACCTCCTCAAGATCTTGGGTGAAAATCCCAAAATGATGAAACCTCTAACAATGGTGGAGAGGTGGTGAAGAAGATGAAGCTATGGAAATCTCCACCCTCTAAACTAGCAGATCTAGCCTCCAACACTTCCCAAAACATGTAATCCACCTAAAACAACACCAAATCTAAGACAAGTATGGAAGAAAAGGTTTGGAGATAAATTACACCCGAATCGAAGCTTAAAACTTGAAGGAGATGAAGAGATTACCTACACCAACGTTTTTGAACCACCAAATACTTGAAATCCATTGATGTAGTCTTGAATAGCTCGAAAAATCGAGAAGATAGCAATTTGAATCGAGAGAAACGGAGTTGAAATGAGAGAGTTATGCCAAAATGAAGAAAGGGGAGTATTTAACCCGTCTATCCTCACCTGACAGCATCTAGCGATCGCTAGCTATCTTGAACTCTTCCTAGCGAGCATGAGGTTTCAGAGGACAATTCAGCGGACCAAAGTTTCTTACCTAGCGACCATGAGCCTGATGGCTAGCGATAGCTAGCCATCTAGGTGTTTTGGGTGACAAATTTGTTTTGGTCATAACTTCTTCGTTATAGCTCCGATTTCGATTCCAAAAGAACCGTTGGATTCGTAATTGAATTCTCTACCCAACTAGACCATAAAATCCATGATTTAATCCAAAATTCTATTTCCCACTTTTTATCCTAAATGGTTGAATTCTGAAAACTACGGGTGTTACACAAAGATGAAAAAACAACATCTGTGCAACCTCCGTCTTGAGCCAAGTTTCCCGTGTACCCAATAGATATCCATAACCTGTGAATCTGCATTTGAGAACTGTTAGAAATATTTGTTAGTTGTGTCAATTTTGTAATTTCCCAAACTTTATTATCATTTATGTAATTTTCATTTAAAGGCCCAATTGTTTAGGCCCATTTAGTTTAAAAGCCTAGTCCATTTCCTTAGTATAAATAGGAGACCTTTACCTCATTTGTACTTTCCTACAACTTAAATCTCTAATCATTTGAATGGAATGCAATCACATTTAGATCTTGTACTTAGCATATACATCACATAAAATCTAAAGTGTTCTTGATTTGATTGATTTGGCACCCACAATTGGTATCAGAGCCTGCCACTTGCTCTTGATCCGTTGTGTTCTGGTTCTGGTGAAACCAATTCTTCAGACCTCAAGCATCAGGTACCGGGTCTACTCTTCAGACTTGGATTTTTGAGTGTTAAGTGTTTTCTTCAGACTTGGATTTGTGGATTTCTCTAAGTCTTCCTTCATCACCCGACACCCAATACTCATCACTACATCCAACCTCCTGATCAGACCCTGACCTCCTGATCAGACCCTGACCTCCAGAACTGAATCTTTTTCAAGATTTTCACAAGTCTTGAAACCTTTCACTAACCAATTCACCTGATCATACTAAGTGGTTTAAGATCCACAATCAATCTTTAATCATGAACACACGTGACGCATTAGCAATCGGGTCCGACACCCGTCCTCCGGTACTGTTCCGTGGAGACTTTTCGCAATGGAAGTCACGATTCCTAGACTTCGTGGCAAAACAACCTCTTCACAAGCAGATCATGGAGTCCCTCAAGAATGGACCCGTGAAGTACTACACTGAAATTCCAGCAGTCCCTGATGGTAATCCACCAATAGTCGGAGGTATAGTGGAAAAGGATGAAACAAACTTCACTCCTGAAGAAGCCAACCGAGTCAGGGGTGACATACTTGCCAAGTCCTATCTCATTCAGAGCCTGCCTAATGAGATATATGCTAACATTGACTGCAATGACACCGGAAAGGCTATGTGGGATGAGATCACTAGCCTAATGCATGGGACTGAGAAAGGCATACAAATGAAGAGAACAAACCTCCTGACCAAGTTTGCCACCTTCAAGGGTCGTGAGGGAGAATTGCTAGAAGATACCTACCACAGGTTCTGTACCATGATCAATGAGCTCCGGAAGAACAACCTCAAGAAGTCTCAGTTGGATATCAATATCCAGTTCATCAACTCACTCAGGTCTGAATGGAGGAGATTTGCTTCCAATCTTCAACAGAACCGCAACTTGGAAGACCTTGATATTCATGAGTTGTTTGAATTGCTGAATCATAACCAAGATGAGGTACTTGAAATACTTGGTACCGAGAAGAAACCAGAAAACTATACCGATCCACTTGCCTTAGTTGCTGACAGAAGACAATACTCATCTGGGAGATCATCAAGATATGAAGAAGACTATGACATTCCTTCCGACATCGGTGAAAGAGGAAGTGAATCTGATGAAGAGATGAGTGATATGAAGAAAGCATTGGCATTGATCACCAGAACAATGGCCAAAAGAACTTCAAGGAAACCTTTGTCTTCCAACAATCATAGGTATTCCAGTGGCAGAAGGTATGAAGCTCGGGACAGGTATGAACCAAAGAATGATGCTCGAAGGTATGAGAGGGCAACTGAGACAGATAACAGAAGGTATGAAGATTCAAGAGAGCGGAGGTATGAAGAGCCGAGAGAAAGAAGATATGAAGAAAGAAGGTTTGTTGATACAAGGGATAGAAGATTTGAAGAACCAAAGAGGTATGAGCCAAGGAGGTATGAACAAGGTGGTAGAACTGACTACCAGAAGCCTGAGGAAGCTGCTAAACCAGAAGACAAGGGCAAAGAGGTGAAGAAAGCTGATGGAGGACCAACCTGCTTCAAGTGTGGAAAGCCTGGTCATTTTGCCAAGAATTGTACTAATCATGTTTCAAAGTATGACTACTACAAAAACAAGATGAACCTGGCTAAAAGACAAGACGAGGGGCATGCCTTGTTAGCTGAAGATGAAGCCTGGTTGCAGATGTCCAGTGATGATGAGGAAAGAGGACTTGTTTGCATGCTTGCTCAAGATGACGCATGGAATGTGGATAGTGATGAAGGAAAGGAAGATCAACTGTGTTTGATGGCTGATGTAGAGGAACAGTATTCAGAAGATAGTGATAGGGATTACAATGATGCTGACTCAGATCATTCCGATTCATCTTCTGAGGTACTTCCTGACCCATACATTGAACTTGAAAATCAAGTAAAAAGTCTCGCACAAAAGGTATCTGAGTATGAAAACAAGATCAAACAAGCTAACAAACAAACCACAATTGTTGAATCCAAATTAGCTAGTGAGCATGCCTTAGTTGTAAAATTCTCTACTGAACTAGCTCATTCCAAAGAAAAGGTAACCACTCTTACTCTTGCAAACAAAACCTTAGAAGATAAAGTTGCTAGTTTGAATGATAACATCTCAGACTTGCAAAAGAAGCTTCATGAGGCTGAAGTTTTGAGTAGAGAAAGTTTACAAAAATATGAAGTGATTTTTGCTCAAAGAACAAACCTTTTTGCTAAAATAAAAGACATGGAGGACAAATTTTTAAAGAGAGGCCAGACTGATCAAACCATTCACATGAATCAACCCAAAGAGTTCAATTATTACAATCCAAAGGAAGGCATTGGATATAAAAGTCCATGCTACCTGAAGCGTGCCATATCCAAGACCCCTACCTTGTATGATCTGAGGTACATGAGTCTTGGATACAAAATTATTTTCATGAAAGAGTCTGATGACCCTGAACAGTTGAAGGAAATTGAAAAGAAAGAAAAAGCTAGAAAAACCAAACAATCATTTCCCTTCAACTATTCATCTTTGAATGCCAGTTATGCAACGCGTGAGATTCCTTTGTCTAAGGACTACACGCCTAGCTATACTGAGGATGAGATGAATCAGGAAGTTCCAATCCTTGAAAAAATTTACAAAGATAACCAAACCTTTTATGAAAGAAGGATTGCTAAACTGGAGGCTGAGCTAGAGGATGAGAGGCGCATGAGCCTTAGGGAAAAGGACCTATTCTTGAGTAAAATCAATGAATTGGAGAAAGCCCTCAAATCCAAAAGCACACCAACAGCAAGTCAATCCACCTTTGGAACTCGTGATAACTCACGTCATCATCACCATAGATGGAATGTGAATGCGTTAGATTTTAGACCTTCAAGTACCTCTTCTACAAACTCTAAATCCATGGTACTAAGGACTCCAATCTGCACCACCATTTCATACATGGAAGACTTAGCGTATATGGCACCTAAATCAACAGTACAAATTTCTGAAATTGTATCGGATGATAGTACCAATAGGGTTGGTGAGAATGGTAGATCATCAGGCCAATCTAAACCAGGAAACAAGGCTCCTCCTAAACTATCCCGGAAAGACAAAGGGAAGGACAAAGTGGTCACACCTGAGTCTGAAGTTGCGAGTTCATCTCGTACCAATGTGAATGTTCCTAAGAAAAGCAGACGTTTTCGAAAACGAAAAAATGCTACCAAACCAAAGGAACAATCACACAACTTCACTCCGAAGAAAAACCCCTCACATACTCATTCTCCAAATGTCAAAGGTACTAACCGTGGTTTTCAAAATGTGACAGATCAATATATGAGAAATGGTAGGAGTAAGAACAAGGAGAGTGGATCCAAAGAAGGCAGTCGTCCGAAGCCATTTGCACATAAGCCTAGTTATATGAAAAACAATTTTTCCAATTTTGTACATCATAGAACTAATAGGCATGTACCACGAACTCCATTTCAATGTTATGAATGTGAACACATAGTTTATGGATGTAATAGCAATTTTTGTTGTCAAAATCAATTTAGATTTGGGTACTGTGCAAATGCTTTCGTGAATGATTACTTTGTTCCTAACTATCATGGATTCTACAATCATGGTTATCATCATACTCATAACAAGAGACCTAATCCAAAACCCAAACAAAAATATTCACCTAAGGGCAAACAGGAACATGTATCCAAACCTGCTAATCCTAATCAGAAAGGACCCAATACCAAATGGGTACCTAAAAATGTTTCTCCGTGATTTTGCAGGACGGTCATGTGTGGTACATGGATTCAGGGTGTTCCAAGCACATGACCCCGAAGGAAGGAACTTCTCGCTAACTTCAAACAAAAATATGGCGGGAATGTTCGGTTTGGGAATAAGCTTTCAGCATCAATAATGGGATATGGTGATATCCTTCATCATAAAATCACCATCAATAAAGTAGCCTATGTGGAAGGCCTGAGTCACAACCTGCTCAGCATTGGAAAGTTCTGTGACAAGAAACTTGAGGTTAACTTTCGGGAAACAAGATGCTGTGTCAGAACATATGATGGACAGGAACTCATTGAGGGCACTCGCAGGTCGAATCTCTACACCGTTAATTTCCGGAAACAACGACCATTCACAGAAGTATGTCTCCTCTCAAAAGCAACCTTCAATCAGAACGTGTTGTGGCACCGGAGACTATCCCACCTGAATTATGCTACAATTAATCAACTAGCTAAGACAGGATTGGTGACTGGTCTCCCCTCCTTGAGGTTCACCAAAGAACAGTTGTGCTCAGCATGTGAGATGGGAAAGATTAAGAAATCTTCGCACAAGCTGAAAGTGGAACACAACACCTCCAAGCCACTTCAGCTCCTCCATATGGACTTGTGCGGACCAATGCGTGTACAGAGCATCAACGGAAGGAAGTATGTACTGGTAATTGTGGATGACTTTTCAAGGTATACATGGGTGAACTTTCTCAGAAGCAAGGATGGTGCTTCAGACATCATCATTTCTTTCATCAGAAATGTACAGGTCAGACTACAACTTCCTGTTCAAGTGATTCGCACCGACAACGGCACTGAATTCAAGAATCGCAAGCTAGATTCGTTTCTTGATTCTGTCGGCATCACTCACACCTTTTCGGCTGCCAGAACACCTCAACAAAATGGGGTTGTTGAGAGAAAGAACCGTACCCTAGTGGAAGCTGCACGCACCATGTTGACATTCTCCAAGCTTCCACTACACTTCTGGGCTGAAGCCGTTGCGTCTGCCTGCTTCACCCAAAACCGATCCCTTATTACCAAAAGGTTCATGAAGACTCCGTATGAATTGGTGTACAATCGACCTCCCAGCATCAAATTCTTCAGAGTGTTTGGTTGTGAATGCTACGTGAAGAATGATAAAGACAATCTTGACAAGTTCAGTCCAAAGGGTGATGAGGGTGTTTTCATTGGATATGCCATGGATTCTCCGTCCTACCGCGTGTTCAACAAGAAAACAAGACGTGTGGTTGAGAGCACAAATGTGGATTTTGAAGAAGGCATTGAAGAAGACTCTACACCAGCTCCAGTTGCACCAGGAATCTCTGGTGTTCTGGCGTCTGATCAACTTCATGGCAATCCCATGACTTCTTCTTCACCGGCGAACAAACCATCTTCTTCTAACTCTAATACTTGTGATTTGGATGATTTGTTTGAATTATTTTATAAAGAATTTCCTGCACCCGCTAATATTGCTCTTCCTGTTCCTGCAGTTGTACAACCAGCACCTCATGTCATGGTTTCTACCACTGACATTTCATCTTCCAATCCCCAAGGCACATCATCATCTTCGTCTGCTTCAGCATCACCAAGTTCTAGAGTATCTCCTGCACCTGTTGAGGGGGAACCTTTTCACACCTTCCAGCAGGCCCCGGTGGTGAATGTTCCAAGTCCTCAGAGTGGTGCTTCCTCCACAATGCCTACTACAAGTCAACATCAAGGCATTCCTCCACCTGCTCCAGCAGTGGCAGGTCCCAGTACCACTACTTCACCTGCTCCACCAGTGGCAGGTCCTAGTTCAAGCGCTCAGCCTGCTCCACAAGCTGCTGGCCCTTCACTTGTCTCTTCAGACACACCAGCAGCTCCTGGTCCCAGTGTGGTACAATCTCAAGTGCCACCTACTGTTACCACTCTAGCAACGACCAGACGTGAACCCGAGTTCTATATCGATCTGAGAATAGAACCTTTACCCCCTCCAATCTTACCCCATACAACCAAGTGGACGCGAGCTCATCCACTCCAACAAGTGATTGGCAGCAAGTCTGCACCAGTCAAGACAAGGTCTGCAACTCAAAATGAGTGCCTATTTGCAGCCTTCTTATCCAGACATGAACCCTCGAATGTGACGGAAGCCCTCGATATCTCTGACTGGGTGACCGCCATGCAAGAGGAGCTGAACCAGTTTGAACGCCTGGGTGTCTGGAGACTTGTACCGAGACCAGCGAACAAGACAATCATCGATTTGAAATGGATCTTCAAGAACAAGAAGGATGAAGATGGGATTGTAACCAGAAACAAAGCTCGTCTAGTAGCCAAGGGATTCAAGCAACAAGCGGGAATTGATTATGATGAGACATTCGCACCGGTGGCCAGAATTGAAGCCATTCGAATCTTCTTAGCCTATGCTGCTCACAAGAACTTCACTGTCTTCCAGATGGACGTGAAAACCGCCTTTCTCAACGGTGAGCTGAAAGAAGAAGTGTATGTCACTCAACCTGAAGGCTTTGTTGATCGTACCAAGCCCAATCATGTCTACATCCTAGACAAGGCTCTCTACGGGTTGAAGCAAGCTCCCCGTGCCTGGTATGATCATCTCTCCAATGCGCTCCTAGATAATGGTTTCTACAAAGGTAAAATCGATCCTACTCTTTTCATCAAGACCGAAGGTGATGATATCTTGTTAGTTCAAATTTATGTCGATGATATTATATTTGGTTCTACTAACTCAGATATGTGCACTTGGTTCAGTGATCTCATGACCACCAGGTTTGAGATGAGTATGCTCCGGGAGTTGTCCTTCTTTTTGGGACTTCAAGTTCTACAAAAACCTGATGGCATTTTGATTAATCAATCGAAGTACATCAGAGATCTTTTAAAGCGTTTTCACATGGACACTTCTTCGGTTGCTAAAACTCCTATGGCCTCGGGCACTTTGATCGGTGCTGACCCAAAAGGGAAGCCTGTAGATCAAAAGACTTATAGAGCCATCATTGGTTCTTTGTTATATCTGACTGCTAGTAGACCAGATATTATGTTTGCTACTTGTTTTTGTGCTCGTTTTCAGGCAAACCCAAAGGAATCCCATATGATGGCAGTCAAACGCATCCTTCGGTACCTGAAAGGCACACCCAACCGTGGGTTGTGGTACCCAAAGGAGTCTGGATTTGAGCTAGTCGCATTTTCGGATGCGGACCATGGAGGTTGTCAACTGGACCGGAAAAGCACTTCAGGCCATGTCCAGTTCCTGGGTGATAAGCTAGTCAGCTGGGGTTCAAAGAAACAACACTGTGTTTCGACGTCTACGGCTGAGGCGGAGTATGTCGCTGCTGCCAGCTGCTGCTCCCAAGTGTTGTGGATGCGGACCCAGCTCCGAGACTATGGCTACAATTTTAATCACATACCCATCTACTGCGACTCCAAAAGCGCCATAGCCATCACATGCAATCCAGTCCAACACACTCGCACTAAGCATATCGACATCAGGTATCACTTCATCAAGGACCATGTGGAGAAAGGTACGATTGAACTTTATTTTGTTAATACCGAGTATCAACTTGCGGATCTCTTCACCAAGCCTTTGGATGAGAAACGGTTTAATTTCCTAATCTCCAAGCTTGGGATGTTTGATCCTCAAGAGTGATCATCTATCCACTACTCAGTCCTTCAGAACCATGACTCAGTATTCAGACTCATGTTCTTGACCACTGTGTCATTGTTGTCTTGGACTAAGTCGCTGATAGATTAGGTTTTGTCATTTTCGTTTCTGTATCTATCTCTTTCAGTTCCTTGTTACTAATATTGTGTCATGAGAGTGCATGTGTTAAGGGGGAACGTTTCCTCCCCATGCCTGTTCCGAGGGGGAACGTTGTCTGCCTCCGCCTGATCAGAAGGGGAACAGGTAAGCACCCCAGGTAAGTTTTCTTTTCTCTATATATATAACTATAATAGAATTTTTTTTCCTTTTCTTTTATATAGGTTTTCATTCAAAAAAAAAAAAAAAAAAAAAAAAAAAAAACTGATTTAGTTTATACAAGTTTTTTTGTCTTTTTCTCTCATTCATCTTCTTCCAACATCATCTTCTCCAAAAAAAATTTCTCTCTATTTTTTTACCTTCAAAATCAATCAAAACTCAAAGATTTCAATTTTTTATTGATTTTCAAGGTAAATCCATCATTTTTCATCTAGCTTAAACCTCTTATTGCATATCTCATTCACATCTAAGCTAGATTTTTGAAAACCCTTTTGGAAAAATTTCAAGGGTTTATCAAAACCCCAATCTCATAATTTTTGGATTTTGAGAGTTTTTGGGTTGGTTTCTGTGCAAATTGTGTTTTTAATGTTGTAGATCGTTGTTGGAGCTTTCATTTCATATAATTCGTATGCGATTTGGTGCTAAAATTGTTCATATCATTTTAAATCCTCCATTGATAAGTTTTTTATGGTCTCATATGTTCATATAGAAGAACTCAAGAAAAAGCCCTTTTGAATCTTTAAAAATAATTTTTGAGTGTAGAATGGTGTTTGTGAGATCAGCTTCTGGAAGGTGGTAACTCCACTTATTTTTTTACTTTTTTACTTTTACCTTTTAATTTTTACCTTTTATCTGATTTTATTTTATTTTATCTTTCTTTTTCCTTGTCTTTATTTTTCCTTTGTCACCAAGAACACAAGTCCTGACCGGAAAAAGCTCCGGCGACCGGATCTCGCCGGAACCGGAACTCGCCGGAACCGGATCTCGCCGGAACCGGAACTCGCCGGAACCGGATGTCGCCGGAGCCGGACCGGAAGTCAAACCGTTTTTTTCACCCAAGTCTTTTTCTTCCCGGAACCGGACCGGAGACCTCGCCGGAACCGGAACTCGCCGGAACCGGATGTCGCCGGAACCGGACCGGAAAATACCTTGTCCGAATTTTGAAAAGAAAATAAGAAGAAGAGTGTTGCCGGAACCGGATGTCGCCGGAACCGGACGTCGCCGGAACCGGACGTCGCCGGAACCGGACGTCGCCGGAACCGGACGTCGCCGGAACCGGACGTCGCCGGAACCGGATAATTTTCCGGCGACCGAATTTCTTTCTTCTAAATCCTACGCAACCGGAACTCGTGCTCTGTTTGATTGTGTGTGTAGCCGGACCGGACGTGGCCGGAGACCGGACCGGAGGACTTGTCATGTGTGTTTACTTCTCCTTGAACCGAACCTACCTTGGCCGGAACCGGACGTCGCCGGAACCGGACCTCGCCGGAACCGGATGTTTTTCCCGCAACCGAACCTTCCCATCTCTTCATCCCTTGACCGGACCGGACCTCGCCGGACCGGACCTCGCCGGACCGGATCTCCTCCGAACCGAAAGCGTGTCTGGAACCGGAGGTGTTTATGGAAGGTGTGCGTAACCGGTGTTCTCGCGACCGGATGTTCGACCGGAGACACGTCTGTGTATGGCGACCGGAAGTTGTTGTTTCTATTCTCTCTTCTCCATCTCAAACACAAAAAAAAAACGTTTCAGATTCATTATGTGTTTGTGTGAGTTTAATTTTTTTTTGATCTGTTATCGACTAAAGAGAAAGAAGAGAAAGAAAAAAAAAAAAAAAAAAACGCGTTTTCCCTTGCATCACATCTGTCACACGTCTTCCAACACGCATACGGCTTCCAACTTGTCTCACGCGCTCAACGCGCCTTCTCACGCGCACGCCAGACGCGCCGCCGACGCGCTTCACGCGCGAGCTAACGCGTTTTCACGCGCCCACGCGCCGACGCGGTCTCCCACGCGCCTGCTGTACCCTTCCCTCACCTGTCCTTTGCTGTCAGCTTTGTCTCCCCACATCCTCTCAAGTCACCTCACACACACACACCACTCAAGACACTCACACACTCCACCTCTCCCACACACACACTCTACCACACGGTTTACTCACACACACACGCCACATGTGACACACACTCCTCACACACTCTACACACTCACACACACGCGAGCACACTACACACACACGCTATACACACGGTCAGCACACGCACGGTACACGTTTTTCACACGTGGCGTGCCACATGAACGACCACGTCACCATCAGCCTCCACGTCAGCCCTCCCCTTTTCAAGACACTTAAACCGTTTTTTATCTTTTTTCTTTCAGTTTTTTTTATTTTTATTTTTACATTTATTTTCTTCCACCAATTTTTTTTCTCTTAATTTTTTTTTCTTTCATGATTGTTTATTAAAAGACTTAGATTTTTTTTCTCTTAGATTTTCTTTGTGATTTTTTTTCTTAATAATTTTTTTTTTGTGTTCTTATTTGTTTTGATTTTTTTTAATAGAATTTTTTTTGGTTAAATGAGAATTTGAATTATTTGTCTCTAAAATTCATGAATATGTGTATTTGTACGCTTGCTTCAGGATCTGGTATCAAGAAAGTCTTGTATGCATGCCTGATTGTCATTGATATATTTCTCATGCATGCCTGATTGTTATTGATATATTTTTCATGCATTCATTGATTGATCGTGGCGCACCCTTGCTTGAATATCTATTATGCATGTTCCATTGTTCTTAATTGTTATAATTGGTTACTTGGTTCACCATGTCATGATACCACCTCATTCCGAATTATTCTAAGTGTTCACCCTCGTGTCTCGGGTTGGTAAGATCCTTTGAATTGTGCATCCCTCAGACTTGAGAAAAATTTCACACTCAATGTGTTGTGTTATTCTGTACCAAATCTTTTGATTTAGTACACAATAACACATCTCAATGATGTGTGCCCTATATCTCAAACCTTGCCATTACCGCATTACTAACCTCTTTGTTTTCAGGTACAATGGTGAATCCGAGCTCCTCAGCTCACCGACAGACCCGTGTCTCCCAACCCCAACCCATTACCTACGATACCCTTTCACCGCAAATGCAGCAAGTCTCTGATAGCATATTCCCTCATGCCAAATTCCTTCCTATCAACCAAAATAACCACTACCTAGACCTTGATCACTTTCAAACCTCACACCCAATCATCATAGAAATCCTTCGAAACCACCCACTTACCCCACTTCTCACCCGTCGTGTTGAGATTCCGGAAGTCTATATACAACAATTTTATGCCTCGATGCAATTTATTCCGCGTACCTCTTCCCAACCTGAGCACTTCAGATGCAAGGTTGACGGCTTAAAGTACAAACTCACTCGAGACCGATTCTGTCGCATCCTCCAAGTACCTGTTAGAACCCCTGAGGCAGCGCACTTGTCTGACGAAGAAATGTTCCAGACCATCTATACTCTCGGATATACGAAAGAACTTCCTACTCTTGGCGCGTTCAAACGCAAATATATCGCCGGTGCCTGGTCCACTCTATTTGTCATTCTCAACAAGTGTCTTTCCTCTCGCACCAGAGGAACAGATCAATGCGGCAAAGAGTTAAAGCAAGTCTTTCTTGGTTGCGCCACCAACAACCCCGACACCGATTATCAGTATTTTCTTTGGGAGGAGTTTTCATCAGTGATCAAAGACAAGACAGGAACCAAGGCCAGAAACTTCATTCCGTATCCCCGATTCTTGGCACTTATCATCTCTCACATCATCGACAAGAACTGTAGTATTGCACGGAAGGGGCTTCCATTATTTCCTACATGGCCTATGTCAAAATTAGTTGATAACACTGATCATCAAAAGATAGTTCCTATGCCGATTCCCCAAGAATTACTTGATACACTTGATCATCGTTCACCGATCCTGAGAGCGTACTTAGACTCACTTCCTCTACCAGAACCTCCAGAGCCGGAGGCTGGCACCCCGGAGGAATCCCTTAGTCAAGAAAGTGAGGGTTCTGAGAGTGGTCATTCATCTGGGGGTGATGACCAAGGGCGTGAGGATGAGGAGTCGGGGGGAGATGACGGGGGTAACTTAGGCGGTAACGATGATCAAACCGGAGCAGGCCCTTCTCGTTTCTCTCTACCTGTACTGGCCAACAGAACACCTTTCTCTTTGGTGGAATATTATTCTGAGTCTGAATACTCCGGTGATGTTGAAATAAGCTTTGAGGGAGACAAAACAGTCGAAGATAGTTATGATAGTGAGCTGAGCGAGGGAAGTGAAAGAAATGATGAGTGGGAGTCTGGACCAAAGGTTTTAACCGGTCCTCGCCTATCCATAGGTAGACGCCGGGCAGCCACATCTACTACCCGTACACATGTGTTGAGTACGGGTATTGAAGAAGACACCTCCCACCCAGAGGTGCAATTGCACGCCCCACCTATCCACTCATCCATCTCTCAAAAGGAGGGTGTTTCATTCCACGGGGACAAAGCACAACGGCTATCAAGCCCTCACTTGGAGGGTGATGATATTGAAACAGGAGGATCCCTGCCCCGATCCCCACCTTCACTTCATGTGCACCAGAGTCTAGAGCCCGATACACATCTAGGTACACAAACTGCCAGTCTGTGTGACGCAGTCTCAGCTCCACCTGTCGCGATTCTAAGTGACGTGACCGGAACCCCGAGAGTGGTGTCCACGAAGGGCATTTCACGAGGACCGGAGGGAAGACCTACCACGGCTATCATCACGCCAACTGTGAAAGTAGGCCACACCGTTGATTCAGCGGTTGTGCAAACGGGTACTCTATGTGAGCCCGGTGTTACTTACCCGGCATTTGTTGTCAGGGACATGATGGACAGCGCCCTAAAGGCTGTCCGTGAGGAGTTTGATGCAAAGTTTGCGGCACTTGAAGCCCGGATAAAGGGCAAAGGGAAGGTGACTGAGCCTGTACGCGATCCGACACCACCTCCCCGATCACCAACACCACCTCCGAAATCCACCGCTCCCGTTTCGTCGTCTGATGAGCTACGGGATCTTCTTATGGCATCGTTACTATCCAGAAGTGATCTTTCTGACCATGAGGTCAATCTTCTGGGATACTTGAAGCGGTTCTCTGATCCATCACTTCCCGCGAGCCGTCCCGAGCCGGCTACCTCCTCTTCTCAAGAGGTAGTCTTATCTATCCAGAGGCTCGAAGGGAAGCTTGATGCCCTGAAGAAGGAGGAATTAGCTGAGATCAAGGGCTCCATTTCAGACATGCAGACTCAGATCCGAGCCCTTGAGACTTCGTGCCGTGCATCAGCCGAGCCACCTAAGCGCAGACACGACGACCGAGATGACCCCGATCGCCGTGAGGGGGAAATACCTAAGAAGGCTCGGCTTGGCTCTTCAGTTCTGACAGGCACTTCTTCCGGCGCCGCTCCTTCTGGTACTCATATGGGGACCGGTGCCGATGTATCTCAGTCTCAGCCTGATCAGAACCCGACGGCAGATTCAGCGGAGGGTCGAGAGATTGTTTTTTGTGTCAACCCGGAAATCTCTCACCCTGTCCGCGTACTCGCTTCAGATGATGTTCCTTCTGATGATTATGAGTCATGCATGGAGAGCTACAGTTCTGACTCTCCTCTTCTGGTACCATATCAGTCGCCTCCTCATCAGTCTCTTCCTGGCATGGAGATGTATAGTTCTGACTCTTCTTCACCACCTATGTCTCCACATTCTTCATATGATACGCCTTCACCACGTCGGTCTCCTCTTCCTCTGACGCCGTCTCCAACATACAGAGGTCCTCAACTAAGGGTACTGCCTCACCCTCCATCTCCAGTTCAGGATGATTCACCCTCCCGCACTCCATCTCCACCAGTTAAAGCTTCTCGTCGTGGTCCGAACAACCCCGTGACACATGGCCCCCAGCGACCAATTCATGGTCAATGGAGGCAGCCATCAGTATCACCTCCCAAAGTGATCTATACCAGGGAGAAGGGTGCACTCTCAAATCGTAGAAAGTACGTGGAGCCGCTCAAGACAGTCAAGTGGGATAGAGAAAAAAGGCGTGGCAGTTATCTTGAAGACACTCATAGATCCATCTTCACTGACAAGGTGGAGATCGTGCCTTTGGAGAAGTACTACGATATCACCGATCTGCCACCTCAAAAGCAGAACAAGTATATCTACTGGATGGATACTCAAGCCAAACCCAAAGCAAACGTGTTCTTCTATGACAACCCGATCATCCGAGTCAGTGATGTTTCATCCGTATGCTTTCAGAACTTATGGTTCTCAGTCTTCTCTGTCATTCGAAAGAAGAACGGGGAGTTCACGTTCACCGAAGCTGATTTTGACAATGTGCATCTTGATGACATTGACACATTGTACACTGACTTGAAGACGCTTACAACCCGACCTAAGGAGACATTCAAGGGACTGGAAGCTGTTAAGCATTTTATGGAGAGGAACCGGAAGAACTCAGAGACTCATGATTTCCATATCGGGTTAGAGAGTCATCAGAGCACGATCAACCTCTCCCCGCCAAACCAAGACCTCCCGAATATCGATCGCTATTCTCTTTACCAAGTCCTCGAGAAACCAACTCTTGGGGTAGTGTACCAGAACCAGAAGGAAGAGAAGAAGTTCATGCGATGCGATGAGATTCACAAGTACAGTGACGGGACGCTCCACTTAATCAACAAGGGGTTGGCTACAGAGAAAAAGAGGCTTGAGCTTGAGGTGTTGAAGACCAAGCACTGGATAAATCCCTCTATTCTGATCGATGAGGTTTTCCAGATCATCGAGCATCGGCTAGAACATCGCATCATTCTACGACGCTTCGAATCATATTGCGGTCTTCGGAAGATAGAGGGACCAGTCAAAAGAGTTGAGGAGAGACCGCCGCCACCATCTTCACGAAGAAGAGACGGATCATCAAAGAGTCACAAGGAGACTGAAGGATCGAAGAGGAAATCATCAAGTCATCAGAAGCAACGAAATTGACACAAAGGGGGAAATTGTTAGAAATATTTGTTAGTTGTGTCAATTTTGTAATTTCCCAAACTTTATTATCATTTATGTAATTTTCATTTAAAGGCCCAATTGTTTAGGCCCATTTAGTTTAAAAGCCTAGTCCATTTCCTTAGTATAAATAGGAGACCTTTACCTCATTTGTACTTTCCTACAACTTAAATCTCTAATCATTTGAATGGAATGCAATCACATTTAGATCTTGTACTTAGCATATACATCACATAAAATTTAAAGTGTTCTTGATTTGATTGATTTGGCACCCACAATAACGAGTGTGCCGATATGCATTCCAAACTATCGTTGTCGATTAACAACGAACCAAAACGCATTCTTCGATTTTTTGTCAACTGCTCCCGATCTACTGCTGCAAGCCTTAAGCTAATCCACATACCCACAGGTGTTGCACCACACAAACTCGATGATACTTTCTCATCGCCGGAGAAATGAAGTCAGGTGGCCGGACATCTGCTCCGCCACCGCCTGATCGGTGATTTCAAGCAGCGGTGGAAGAAAACCCCGCGAAAATGTTCTTCACGTAACTAGGTATTGATAGAAGATAAGATTGGGGATTTTGATTTAGAAGGTGAGGGTAGATTGGGGATTTAACATTTATATTGTATTAAGATTATTTTAAAATAGTTTAAAAGTTAATAAAATTGGTATAAGGATATATATGTAATTATTTAAGTTTTGCAAGGATATACATGTAGTTTAAAAGTTTGCAAGGACATAGGTGTAATTACTTAAGTTTTGTAAGGATATAGATGCAATTCTCCCTTAAATGGATAATATTTTTTATAAAAATATTAATTAAGTATGATATTAAAAGTCAATAATTATCTTGTTTAAAAAGAATACAAAATTAGTAGAATTTATTGAATAAAATGACATGTGTCAATTAGATAAACATAAATGGACTGAAAGTGTAAAATGCTTCCAGATACATGTTTAGGCGAAAAAGTTTTGAAACCGGCTTCTCGGAAGATAGCACGTGACATCCAGTTACTTATTTATTATATATAGATTATATAAGAGGCTAAGAGCACATCTCATTTTTTTTTAATTACAAGTTCAAGGTTTAATTTTTCAAAATAATTCCATACTAAATATTTTTTCTCACAATTATCATAAAAAAGCTCATCATTTTCAATTTATTATTTCCTATCTATATCCTTAGGCTAAGCGTGGCGGCGGCTCGGGCTGGGCGGCGGGCTTCATTCCCCAGCCCGACGGGCCAAGGGCTTTGGGCGGGTAGGGGTACGCGATTAATTTACCCGGCGGGATCCAGGTTGGGAGGGTTGGCCAACCCGCTCCTTTTTGTGTGGGTGTGTGTAGTGTGTGTTGTGTGTGAGAGGGTTGGGGTACAGGTTGTAGAGGGTTATGAGAGGGTTAAGAGAGGGTTGGAGAAAAGCTGATGTGTCAGCTAATGTGACAGTTAGGTTGAGAGGGTTGAGATACTGATAGCACAACCCTCTCAACCTAACATGCCACATCAGCTGACACATCAGTTTTTCTCCAACCCTCTGCAACCCTCTACAACCCGTACCCCAACCCTCTCACATAACACACACACACACAACACACACAACATTAGCGGTTTCTCCAACCCGCCAAGGCTGGAGCCCGCCCAACCCGAAAATGGCGTACCCCAACCCGCTGGAATTGTTGAAGCTGGCGGGCTCCAACCCGCCGGTAAAACCCTTCCAATACGCATAGCCTAATTAGTTATCTAAATTACTTTCAATCAATTATTTTTCCATTTTTCATTTTACACTTTTATAACATTAACATAAATAATGTATATGAACTGAAATGTATTAAAACTTTCGTTTTTGTTTTCAACAAATTATACCTTTAAATCGTATCGACAATACTTTCAAAATGAGTATAAAGTTGAATATTTTGAACTTAATTGTATTATTAAATATCAAAAATACATACAAATTAATTCATTTTATATTTTTTTGCATTCTCGTTTTTCATTTTTCTTCCTTATCTATAATCTATATCTATATCTATACTAGCTTATAAAAAGTATATTTTGGTTATTCATAATTTATACTATCTATATCTATACAGTTAGTTTTTGAAACATTAAAAGTCGTATTTTTAATCATCACGTTTTAACAAATATTTCAAGAACTTTTGAAATATTTTTTCAACAATTTGTACCATCATAATTGTCAAATCAAAAACTTCAAAATGAGCTTAAATGTTATAAGTTTGAAAACCTATTATCGAACGAATCTTTTCCAAATTTTTTTATTGAACTTTATATAAAAAATTCAATAATTTATGTACAATTTATTATGTCAGGTAATTGATAAATACTTCACACCGCAATGCGAATAGGTACGTATCTAGTATATTATATACATTACTAGTGTCTAATACCCGTCCTTTATGTCTTTTACCAAGCAAAGTCTTTATTTTAAAATACTAATGAATTACATTTTATGGTTTGTCGCTAACGCCCTTGACCCTACGGGTGTAGGATATTTTTAATTTAAAATATATTGAGTCTATCGCTAACTCCATCCAAAAAGTTTTGGTAACTTAGTTTAGAATGGTATCTGGATCATTTGGTTAAACTTTTTTATTTCTATTAAAATCATAAGAACCAATGTACTCTATGTTTCTAACTAAAATCGCATGGACACTAATGGCGTGTAGCTCAGTTGATAATGGATGGATGAGATTGTGAGAATAATGTTTGTCCTAAATTGAATGGTCCCGGGTTTGAGCCTGAGATGCCCCCCATAGCTACAACCGCTGAGTGAGTCAAGTATGCCCCCCACATTACGAAACTGACAGACAGTTGTAGACTGATTGGGGTTGTCGATATCAACCTTTAGTCCATAATTAAAACCATAAGGACCCAAATCATTATATTATACATTTATAGTTAATAGTTAATAACAAGTACTCACTATGTAACCCTCTATCTATGCCATAACAACAATCAAGATTTGCATCTCTACTCTTCGTCTAAAACATCTATTCTTTCCTCTTAGTATGTGCAACCCCCTCCATCCCCTTGTTTATGAAGATGTAGCCATTACCTCATCTAGTTTTGGAATATTTGGTCTCCTATGATCACTGCCTCCTATGGTTTTAGAAGATACAACCTACCGGTTTTTAAAGTTGGATAACAAGTTTTGTTATGTTTTTAAAGATTTGTTTTTTTTTCTATATTAAGATATGGCTTTTTTGTTTTTCTATTTTTTAATTTTTTCTATTAGATAGAATACAAATAACATTATTTTAACTCATTAAATTTAGAGTAAACTGGAAATTTGGTCCATGTTGTTTGTTGTTTTTCTTGATTTTAGTTCTTTAAAAAATTATTGCAAAAGAAACCTCTTGGTATGCAAAAATTTTGGTTTTGGTCTTTTTCACTAACTGAAGTTAAATTTCATTTGTTAACTCCCAAATCCAACGGCCTACTCCTTCATACCTGATTTTCCCTCCGAAACCCACCCTTCACCATTCTTTTCCACCACCATCGTCACCAATGGTCATTGCCTCATCTTCAGCAACTACATCTCCGGTCAAATCCATCTTTTTCATCCTTAGCTCACACCAGTGAACAACACCAACCATCAACCAAAACCCCAAATTAGATGTTTATACACATCCAAATAAGAACCCTAAATGAAACCATGTTTTATAAGTCAAAATCTAAATACCAAAAATAAAAACCTAAATCTAAACCATAACAACCTCTGATGATAGCTGCAAATATGTGAACTCCATCTCCACAAAAAATCCATGCGAAGGGGAAGGGATAGGAGTAGGGTGGGTGGGTTGCTCAATAAGAAGCTCAATTTACAGAAAAATAAAAAGACTGAGGGGCGACTCATCAATTTACAGAGATATATCGAGGTGGTGCGTTCAAGGGAGTTGGGGGGTTTATCAAGGAAGATTTCATCGGAGAAGGCCCATGTGAGGATGAAGCGAGGGAGAGGGAGGATGGTTTCGTCGGAAAAATAGGTGCCGATGGTTTCTTCGGGAATGGAGTCACGCCGAGGTCATCGACGAAGAATAGAGTACGTGGGCAGTCTTAGCAAAGGTCTTCGACGACGAAGGGGCTGAGCGGCGTACGTCATCGACAGCGATGGGGTGGGGGACGGTTTTGGTTATGTGTGTCAATGTACACACATAATATATTAGAGTTAATTTCGTATAGGTTCCTGAAATTTGATATTTTTTTGTAAAAACAATAAAACCTAAAAAAGCTTGTAAAATGAGTAAAATACCCCTCACTAAATTGAATTTAACAGAAAAAGTTAACGGTTGTTAGGATGAGGGACGAAAATCGTTGTAAGGTGTCAAACATAAGGAATGAATTTGTTAAAATAAAGCCAAAGGTCAAAAACCGTTAACATGATCAAATGTTAGAAAAGAAAAATAAGCTTTACTCTATTAGTAATGATAAATACGAAATATTTGAACCACCAAATACTAACATTATGATTATAAAAAACATCATGTGCATCACAAAGAAACAACATGTAGATAAAATATAACAAGGGACCCTTAAAACCCAATGGCCAACAAAAAGCAAAAGTTAATAGAGGTTGTTTAAATTCATTGCAATAGCCTTGTTTTTAAATTTATCAAAATAGGTTGAATTTTGTCTTCGATTTTTATATATTGGTTAAAGTTTAATTTTTTTCCTTCTCTTTTTTATAGATATATAATATTAATGTACGATAAAGTTCATTCGCTCGTCATCCTAGGATGAGCTTACATCCGAGAATGTTGACTTTACTGGTAACTAGAATATCACTAGACCAATAACACTTTTAGGTTATATTATAGATCTATAGTTCTTGATTGCATGGTAAAACATCAAATCAACACCAAGTCACCAACTAGGCAACTTATATTACCTAGACCGAAAACCCACCTCTTTTTGTTGACCAAAGGTGCTAGCTTACTGTCCCGTCAACCAAAAAAATACCTCGAAATCAAACCTTGAAAAAGTCCATCGAAATCGACAAAGAGACTTACAAATCCCTTGAAATAAACCTAAAAGACTTTAGAAAGTGAATCAAAACGGTTGAACTAGGCTTAAAAATGTCGGATGATTTTGTAGAACTTTAGGCTGTGTTTGGCAAACATAAGCTAGCTTATAAGCTAGTCGATCCAAACATGTACCAGGAAGCTAGCTTTTTGAAACGCTACTTTGAGTAGCTTATGAGGAGCTTATTGTAGCTTTTTCCAATTATACCCTTATTAATGTTAATTATTAAATTCAAATATACCTTTTTTGGTCATTTTACATAATCATAAGCTAGTTTTTGTCAAACATAATTTGTTCATACGCTAGCTTATCAGCTACTAGCAAGTTTATCAATCAACAGCTAGCTTATAAGCTACGCTTGCCAAACATAGCCTTAATCTATCTTAAAGATGCTCTTCCAGTAAACATATCCATGATTCGTCACTATTTATATTTAATTATTCTTATTTTTGTCTTTATAATTTAAATTTAATCAAAAGTTGCTTTCAATCTATATAATTTACATTTTTTATTTTAATTTCTTATACTTAAAAAATAGTAATCAACCTTAGCAACAAAAATAAAAACGAATTGAAAACGATAGGAACCGATCTCAGGCACGAAATCCACTATTTCTAACAAAACATAGTGACAAAAAACGTATTTTCCGCAATAAATTACAAAAGCAAAAATTGTAGCTTTATCACGCAAACATTAAAAGAAATATTCTTCTATCTAAATAGATACTAAAACAAATATAGAAATATCATTATATTTAAATAGAAACCAAAAGAAATATAGTTACATTTTGATTCTTTTTTCAAATCAAATTTAGCAAAATAGAAAAAAATGTCATAAAACCAGCCATAGTCAAATGTCCAACCATAGTCAAATAGCCATGCACATGTGAATAATGACAACACCCACAACTACCACCATGTGCATAAAGAAAAAGAAGACGAATCCGCCAGTTCCGCAATAATAAAATAAATAAATGCTCCAATAATTAATTGTTCTCAATTACATCCCTTCATCAAATCCAATAATGATACAAATTTTCAATTTTTTTTGGTTAAATTAACAAACAAATTCAACACCCAAATTCAAAATGATTAAAAAAAAACAACCCAAATTCGAAATGTACCCAGTTTGAGCCATTTCACCTACACCTATCGATTTCAGATCACAACAACAACAACAACAACAATTTCGCTTGCTTTTTGATTTCTTGAATCAGATGCGTAGAATTAGCGAATCCCAGATGGCGGACACAGCGAGGACGGTCGGGATCATAAGCTGGCTTCTGAGGCCGCCGAATCTCGAAGCGTGGCTCTTCACCGGTGAGGCACGTGGCGGCGGCGGTAGTGGGGTGAGGTGTACGTGTAGTTTCATGCCGCCGTAGCAAGACCCTTTGCTGCTCATGAAGTATCGGTCCTTTGTGACGTTGAGCGCCACCACGTCTCTTCCGGCTCCGGTTGTGTAGTTGTGAACGGGATGCTCCGCGTTGCACGTTTCGTAGTTGGTTTTGTTCACTTCGAGTATGTCTTGCTGGTTCCTATCGTACACGAAAACTGCAAGGAGGGGAAGTATGGACTGTACGGTTAAGATTTAAGATCTAACAAAAAGCTTCTAATTTTTGGTGTGATATTGTTATAATGTGAGACTATGTGAAATCTAATTAGATTACTGTCCAAAAGATCTCCCTTGTGGAAAGAAAGAAAAATCCAACATATATTCGTAAGAATATGTTCAAATCAAGCAGACATGGGACTCCAACACACGACCCTTTTGGGGGCAAAATGGTCACAGATTGTCCTAGAATGTCGAGAAAGAGACTAGTATAGATTGCACCACAGTGTTGAGTACCTAGGCCCTCATACCATGTTAAAATATATGGAACCTCTCCAATCTTAAATATGATTGTGATGATGAACCGCTTTTACATGTAAAATCCACATCCGTTTGCCAAATATAGAAAAGATAACGAAAGAGAACTCGGATACATTCTTTTATATTTATTATGTTCATATTGGGTAGGGTCAGTTGAGAACCGCATTTCCACTACGAACTGGGGAACCACCGAGAATGCACCATGTGTCTTAAAAATTTCACGTGATGAACATGAACACGTGGCACACTCGATGGTTCCCACTTTGCAATTAAAATGTGGTTCATAACTGAACTTGCCTTGCGCTTATATAAAGTAAATGTAAATCTAAGAACAAATAACTTCTTGGGGTACCATCTTAGTTTTTTTTAATGGGCCAAAAAAATGTAGGTGTTAGAAAAGAAAGGAATAACATTGAACTTTATGTCGTTAAGATCTTCAAAAGCAAAAGGAGCTTCAGTCGTTAAGATCCTCAAAAAGCAAAAGGAAAAACACACGGCTTTCCAGATTCAGACAAGAGTTTGTGTTCAAAAAGCAAATATGGTGTCATGATTCTGACATTAATTAAGCTAAATCTTCATATAGATATGTTGGTTTCTTTTTTTCCTTTTTCAGTTTTTGTAGGTTAGATCATATGAATCTTAGAATGCTAGTGATTACTATTTCACTTAATTGAACTTCTGATTTACAAATCTAATCAAAATCTTGATAATAGTCACCAAGTTATGAACATTATTCAACCTCATTTATTGTGCTTTGCTGAAAGTCTAGAAAGTGATGTTTTGATTTGCAAGTTGTAACAAATGTCAACGAATGAAGTGGAATTCAATACTTTTTACTCCAAAAACATCATCATTTCCACTTCATTTCGATTTCAAAGTTTCTAGGGCAGGCAGCTCAACAACAAAAACACAGAACAAGATCCTGTTTTCACTACAAATTATAAACATTTTCTCTTTAACAATTGCAGATCTCCATTGCCCTATCACTACTCAAAGGCACAAAAACCGAGCTCGAAAAAGTCCTCAATGTTCTTAACTTCGTGATTACCAGCATTTTACATCATATCTCTACTAAATCTTAAGTTCAAATTATCTGAAATAGTAATCACTATTCACTATAAGCATTCTCTATTTAAAATTCCAGATCTCCATTGCCCTATCGGTACCAAAAAGCACAAAAAATAGGTTGAATAACGTCCACAATGTTCTTAACTTCGTGATTACCAGCATTCAATTAACTGAAACAGTAATCATAAGCATTCGAAGAAGATTTATACATTTTAAACCGAAAAAAGTGAAGATCTAGCTCAATTAACTCCAAAATCAGTGAAATAAACACAAAAACACGTTGAATAATGTCCTTAATGTTCTTAACTTCGTGATTACCAGCATTCAATTAACTGAAATAGTAATCAAAAGCATTCGAAGAAGATTCATACATTTTAAACCGGAAAAAAGTGAAGATCTAGCTCAATTAACTTCAAAATCAGTGAAATAAACACAAAAACACGTTGAATAATGTCCTTAGTGTTCTTAACTTCGTGATTACCAGCACTCAATTAACTAAAATAGCAATGACTAGCATTCGAAGATTCACGCCATTTTAAACCACAAAAAACGAAGATCTAGCTCAGTTAAACTTCAAAATCAGTGAAATAAACACAATATTCAAAGATCTAGAAGCAAAAACTCATCAATTAGAGGAGCAAAAGAGTAGATCCGAGCTGAGATACTTACAGAGCCAGTCGCCGAGGTAGAACGTTTGGTTTCCGGCCCACAGAGTGTAGTTGACGTTAGGACTCCATCCCATGCTTCCACGACGATGAACCGTTTGGCAGAGACCTCCGGTAACATCACCATCATCAATGTGGCGGTGAAGGCCAGAATCACCGCCGTGGACCACCTACTGCTGCCGTAGCTCCGCCCCATTGGAGTGTTGGTTGTGGTGGTGGTGGTTGCGAATATCGATGTTTTTTCTAGAAATGTCGAGTGAAGGCTATCGGCTTCATTTTTATAACACGAATAGCGGAATAGGAGCGTCACCCAATTAAAAATTTAATAAAAATAATGAGTAAAACTACAATTTTAGTCCTTTCGGTTTGTTAAAGGTTATGATTCTATTCCCTTATGTTTTTGTTTTTATTGTTTATATTTGTTTTTTGAAGAGGCAATCTCATTAAAACCACACCAAATTACAACACGGTGAATCGAAGAAAAAAAATTCACATAAGCTACAAATAGAATGTTCATAGCGAAAACGACGACGATAGCAGCCAAACTATGACACCGAAACCATGCCAAACATAGTGCTAAAACAAGAACAAGAAAAAGGTCTAAGTTGACATCGTCGAAATGGCCAATTTGCGAGGTTTAAATTGTACTGTAACGTCCACGGTCGCTACACCTCCAGCCAAAGAGGTTTGCAAACGAGCGATACGTCATGAATTTTGGGCTTTTGCGCTATATACTAGTGAGTGGTATTATTGGATTGATCTTTTGGTGAGAAATGTTCTTCATTTTAGATAATGAAAGCATTCCATTACTATCAACTGGAAAGCGCACATGTGAGTTACTTTGGAATCGTCGCCGACTTGTCTGCCATGTTGCTATTGCTCCTGATCCCTTTTTCCCCGATGCCACCAACTGTCGCTGCCACCGGTTTCTAAAATGCACTGCTTTGCAAGACAAAACGTGATCCTCCATGTTGCTTTTTTTCTGAAATGCCAGCAAACAAAACATAAACTAATGCCTCAAACAAGAGGTCCGCTTGCGAGCTCCAAATGGCACCGACCCCTAATAACAGAAATACTAATGAACTATAAAGTTGAAAGAAATAAAATATTAACAAATTGTC
This sequence comes from Centaurea solstitialis, assembly GCA_030169165.1. Taxonomy (NCBI): domain Eukaryota; kingdom Viridiplantae; phylum Streptophyta; class Magnoliopsida; order Asterales; family Asteraceae; genus Centaurea; species Centaurea solstitialis. The sequence goes on from CM058041.1 coordinate 69,339,266, forward strand.
GTTTATTGTCGTTTTCGTCTTTGAGATTAATTTTGTTGGTGGTTTATCGTTAAATAAAAAGGACAAAAACACTAATGAACTATAAGCTGAAAGAAACAAAATATCAATAAATCATAAAAACATTAACATTAACAACATCAAATTATAAAGTATGAGAAGAAGAAGAATGTTGAAAATATAGGGATCAAAATAACAATTTTTAACAAATCTTAGGGACTAAAATAGTAGTTTACTTTTAAATAGTTTTGGGGGCGTCGGTACGCGTTTTCTGTTTATTTCGTTTTCATAAAAGAAATCTGATTGATTAGATAAAATAATAATAACCACATAAAAAATGCAAAGACATCTTATAGATAAAAAAGAAATATTAAGAAAATTCGATTATTTTAAATTCGATAGGCACATACAAACTTGACGTTCACGTTAAAACAGAACAATACGTTAATGCAGACTTGGAAAAAAAAAATTAAATGCTTGTTACCTTTAATGTAGATAAAAAATCCATAAAACTACGATTTAATTTAGGTTGTATTTGATAAATATAAGCTAGCTTATATGTTAATACATGTTTGAAGGGACCGGATCATAAGCTAGCTTATGAAACGCTAGCTGGAGTAGAATTTATGAGTTTTTTTATAGTTTTTTTTCAATCATACTCTTACAAATATTTAGTATTTACCCCCGAAATGAATGCATGCATGAGTTATCTGCAATTCAAAAAAAATTATTAATTATTATACCGCAAGATACTATTTTTGGTCCTTTTACATACTCATAAGCATGCTAGTTTTTGTCAAACATAATTTATTCAAAAGCTAGTTTATCAGCTACTAACTAACTTATTAGTTAACAATTAGCTTATCAGTTAGTTTGCCAAACACAACCTTAGTGTGATAGTCAACGTGATGTGATCTAAATAAAGTCAACTTGGTTTGTAAATAAAATACGTTTTCAGCTGGAATTGATTTTAATGTTTTTTTGAACGGTAAATCAAATCTTTTATACCCACCAAAACAAAAGTCAAGTTACATCGGTGCGAAGCCAAATTAAAATTGATCAATCAAAATGCAGAAACTACAATATTAATTTTTAAGTTGCCTTAAAAATCAGAGTAAATCATGAAGAAGGAAAAAAGTATCACAATTATTATAACATCTATAATTATACATAAGAGGTTGTTAGTTCAATCATTCTTTAAATATTAATTATACCAATAAGGAAATTAAAAGCTATTAATTGGTTATTGGTGAGTTTGCTAAATTCTTTAAAAAAAGAAAAGAGTTGCATGATCCCAAACCCACAATTAAATAACAAGTTTGGTTCAAAACGAATAAGTTTGGAATTCCATTCATTATTTATTCATATATTTATTAATTAGAGTTAATTATGAATTTGTTCTTTCCCATTTGGGTAAGGTTGTTATGTTATATTAGTTCTTGTGGTGCTTAAATTATCTTTGTTAGGGTCCCTTTAATTTATTGTAACATCCCTAAAGAAAAGAGGTAAAATGTAGATCTTCAAAGAAGAAGAAAAAAACTGTGATTGAATTTATATGTTAATCACTTATATTATGGGGGAAAAGTAACAAAGTTTACAATTACTATGAATTAATGGACAACGACTTAATAATCTAAACCATCATTAAGTCTTGATTAGAGAGGCGTGTTGCTAAAATTCAACAAAAAGAAGGTTATCCACAATTTCTTTCGCATGTTATCTACAAATCTATACGTGCCCTAAAAGTTGCCTTTGTCGGCAATTGGATTTACTCTTACGACTTGACCGAACCATAGCTAAAGGAACACTATGCATGACATTTAAGAAAAAATTGTTAGGCTGAGATCAAATTGCTTATAAAATAATTAAAAAGCTTTATAAATCCGAAAACATAATATTTTGAACCTTTAAGCATAAAATCCATTTTTCAATGGAATCTCAAGATAAACATTAATCATTAAAAATGGGGGAGACCCATTTTACCATGCCTATGATGGAACACAAAAGTAGGTCACATTACATGTTATGATCCCCCCTATGGGTCATTGTTCATCAAATGCATTATTGGCTCTGATGATCTCATGTTTGGCTCGACTGGCTAGCAATGTTGGTTCAACCGCACACAACTTGTTTCGGTAATCTACTGTTTGGCTCGACTGGTCGGCAGTCGAGTCTCAACTGCTAGGGAGGCTCGTTCTTAGTTTTGATGGGTCATCCTCTCGCAAACCGGGTCATGTCCTATTGATTTTGTCTCTTCGTAGTAGCGTACCTTTAGTTAGCGTTGGGTTCGAAGTGGTTGTTGTTTCGTTTTTTGTGTTTGTGAGATTTTGTGAAAGTCTTTTAAGTTGGGTGTATTTCATTTGGTTGTTTAACAAAATGTTGTCATTTAAAAAAGATATTTTAAATCACTGTCTAAGAGATATTCTGCGTCTATCTCTAGCTTTTATGATATTATCCTTATTTTTCTTCCAATTTTCATAGTTAATTTAAAACTTTGATATAAAACAATAAATCAAAGAGAAACCTTTTTCGTTAAAAAAAAAAGTCATGTGTCATACGTTTTTTTCTTGGTTAGGTTTGACACCCGGAGAAGACCAGAAATTACGCCTCCTCTACCTGCAAATTAGATATATTAATATTTCCTTTTTATTTATTTATAAGCATTACCAAAACTTATTTTTATAATATTTCAATTTTTCAATACCATTGTTAGGGATGTATTCTAGTGATGTTTTTTGCAAAATAAAATATAAAATATGATTATTTGGTTATTGTTCATAATGAAATTAGAACGTTGAATGTCAAAAGAGATGCAAGATACAAAATCATTTAGAGAGTTTTAGAATCATTAAGAGATAAACATTTTTTTGTCAAATAAGATTTACCCCTTTTAATGATTAAGATATTGCTTTTAATAGGATTAGGATGGTTGCACTCCCTCTAGTCTATGAATTGACATATTTTCAATTTTCTACACAGTTTTTATTATAAATAAGTTGACTTTTTTATTTTAAAATGACATTTTTTAAACTTCTAGATGATTTTTTATTGATTTTATAGGTAGAGGGGGTGATGATATCTATGAAGTTAAATGGTTTGAAAGATTGGTTATTTCTGTAATTTTGTATTTCTAGTTATTTTAGTTTATCTTAAAATAAGTGTTCTTTTAAAAAAACATGAGTATTGCTCTCAAATTCTATCATTAATTTGTTGTAAAATGGTTATGGCGTAGTGGTTGAGTCTTAGAGGGATGTGGTTGAATTCTAAGCGTCCACAACAATTGTGGTGATTGAGTTTACGAGACTAACATCTTATAACTATAATTTTTCGGGATTAATACATTTCCAAAAAAAAATATGCATTCTATTATTAAAGGTAAATTTTCATTTACAAGGGTGCAATTATTACTTTTTGAAACTGTGTGCCTTTGTCTATAGTTCATACATGAGAGTATTAGGGCATCTTGGTTCACGCAGAGAAAGTGAAAAACAGTAGGAAAATTAATTTGTATTTTGAGGGTGGGAATATAATAGTACATCTAACTCTATTCTACTTAGTTACAAGGGTAGGATGAAACATGTTTGTTCCACTTTTGTTCTACTTAGTTCTGGTGTGTCTCAGATAGATGTCTACCAAACATGTTATAAGCCTATTCTGTCCTATCTCATCTTGTTCTGCATACCAAACGCATCCTAAAGGGTACAATTATTACTTTTGGAAACCGTGTGCATGTTGTTCTGCAGAGAAAGTAAAAAACAATAATGAGAATGAATTCCACCCGCCCCCAATCCCCCAAGTCCGTCCTCTCGATTTAACCTACTATGGAAATGTAGGATATTAATATAAGAAACCAAATAATTTCTTTTATTATCAGTCGTATTAATTTCTGCTTAATATATTCTAACCAAAAAAACTCCTAATAGTTATAAGAGGTTAAGAGGTTGATTACCAATGTTAAACCGAGTATGTGACATGACTCTTTACCCTCACTTACCTTACTCGCAAAGGCTGGTCTAGAAATTTTTTCAAATGATGGTTAATTAGTTTTTTGGTCGATTGATTAGTTTCAATGGCTATAAGAAACAAAAACATGGATATTTTTCTTACCATGTATCATTGATTAATTGGTTAGTTTATGGTTTTTTGTATGTGAGTGTTCGAGTCTTTTATTACAAACTTTTCAAAGTCATAATAAAATGAAATTAAAAACTGACAACTAAGAAACTGCCCAAAATATGATTTGAATCAGACCTATGGTGGGAGAAAAGACATGCAAACCAACTCCACTAAGTGATAAATGTGTCATCATCGTAGTCTTAAAACAGTTGCACATAACAAAATGCTACAGTTTTTGTGACGGAAGAACCGGATAAAGCGTCTGTTACCGTATGCTATAGACTCGGTCCGTCCTGTTGACAAGGCAAGATTTTAGGCTATCAAAATGACATAATAAAATTGTTGATAGATGTCTCTTGCTCGGCAAACTTAACTAAGTAAGAGTCACCAGTTACCTACCTAGATTCTTGTTATGCTCACCTAGTAAATGCTTACTCGATCAACGTTTAGTAAATGACCATCAAATTCGAATAACATTCATGTTATTATAATCCAAAAGATAAAAAAGTTATTAAGTTTCTGATGCAGTAGGATACGCGGAATAGGATCGACTAGCGTCAACCCAAAAGGTAGACAAGTTCCACAATCGTGAAACGAAAACGAAGAACTCGTAATAACGATAAACAAAGCAAAGCTTAAATTGTATTAAGATTGAATGAATGAAAAGTAACAAGCTAAGGGTCCTTTAAATAGGCTAGGAAACATAATCAAACTAGGAAACGTTTAAAGGAAAGGAAACTAAATTAGCTAAAATTAATCCTAGCTTGGGAAATAAGAAAAACTATGAAAAAGGAAACTAATTAATTAAGGAAAAGCAGTAAAAATCGGTTTTGGTGGTGCTGATCATCTTCGCGGTGCTAAATAAGGGTTCGCGGCGCGAGAAAGTTACGTAACTCGGAAAAGACGTCGAAATCGGGACTCGCGGCGCAAAAGGAAACCTCGCGGCGCGAGCTAAGGCTTTGTGGCGCGAGATGTGAGGCTCGCGGCGCGAAAATGCTTCTAGATGGTCCGATCGCGATTCTCCTCGATCTTCGGGCTAGGCGATCTGTATCAGTTTCTAGACGACACATTTATAAAATTTTAATTAAATACAACTAGTTAAAGCAAATTTAAAAGAAAAAAGAAAAGTTTGAAAACACTTGCGAGAAAGTCGGCATATTTTCATGCCTATATAAATGGTCAAAATATTTTGTTTCACAACACCTCAATTATATATACAATATAATTATTTGATTTTTTTCTTGTTCATTTAGGTAAAATTAAGAATAAGTTGAGAATTTTTTAATAAACAAGTAGTGTATAATACTCTCTCTCTCTCTCTCTCTCTATATATATATATATTATATAGAGAAAAGTTCAAATGTGAACCACTTTTTGGTTGTGAACGTGAGGACAGCCGAGAGCGCGATACGTGGCGGCTTTGAGTGTGGTCCCCCTCTTTAATTCAATGCCCTCCCATGAATCGCGCCTAATCATCCGCCGTGGATCTGACGTGGCGCCTAGTCATCCGCCACGTGTCGCTCTCGGCTGTCCTCACGTTCACAATCAAAAAGTGGTTCACATTTGAACCCACCCCTATATATATATATATATATATATAAAATAAAAAAATATAAAATAAACTAACTTGATACTTTTTCACCTTTTTATACGTATTACAAATTTATGACCATTTATACCCTTAAAAGGTCTCATTCGTGTGCGTAAGATAAAATACATAACAAGTAGTATATGTATATGTCAACAATTCAAATCTCAATTATCGTTTTACAGCTAATTATAGCAAGATGCCTCGTTGCCTCTACATTATCATATCATATCATTATTGTCGACACAATTGCCTTAAATCATTTTAAATTATTTAATGATAATCAAATATTTTTACAAACATTAATGATTCAAAGTATGCAAAAAGAACATTCAATATCAATTAATCAAAATCAAGTACAATTTTGTTTATTCGCAAAGATGATTTAAACCCTAATTTGAGTTCTCAAGATTCTATCATTTTATAACTACGGAAGAGTATTCAACACATAATTGATCATGAAACATGGTTCGTTTGATCTACTCAGAGTAAAACTAGACATGGTTCAAATACGCTTCCACTTGAACACTAAGTGACAACCCCCTGACAAAAGAAGTCATATTTAGTTAATAACCAAGCCGCAATTTGTAAAAAAAAAAAAAAAAAATAGCTAATAAATTAGATGACAATGCACGATTACTTATAAATGAGTGGATTTTTGGTCTTATATGTAAAATATAAACATAATTGGGAAAAAGATTTAAAAAAAAAAACATAGTGAAAAAAAAAACATCCTAAGTTCATTGAAAGAGTAATTTAACTTCAAAAGCCAACATATATAAGCTAGTGTATATGGCTTAACAAACAGAGTTTATTGAAACTCGAAAAATAAGCTAATTTATGACAACAAATTGTTTTTCAATGAACTCAAAACATAAGCTAGCTTATGGTTAACACTTAACATCTAAAGCTTATTGAAGCGTTGATTGAAGTACTTTTTCCAAAAGCTAACTTATGAGCTAGTTTATGGTTTAATAAAATGAGCTTTTCGATAAGCTCAAAAGATAAGTTAGTTTATAGCTTAACAAAGTGTCTTTCTAATAACTCAAAAAAATAAGCTAACTTATGGTTAACAAACATGGTTGAAAGCAATCATATAAGGAAACAATCACCAAGAGCCAATTCAAACGTAAAGAGTTTGTTATAGGGTTAAGTACATGGGGGTGTATCGAACTTGTCACGTTTTATCATTGTATGTACCCAACTTTAAAAATTACCAATTAATATATTGAACTTGCTAGAATTGCCATTGTGTGTATCCAACTTTAGAATTAAACCACAATTTGGTAATTCTAGCAATGGCAAGAGTACACACAATGACAATTCTAGCTATGGTTGGGTACACACAATCGCAATTCTAGCAAGTTCGGTACAATAATTGGTAATTTTTAAAGTTGGGTACATACAATGATAAAACGTGACAAGTTCGATACACCCCCATGTACTTAACCCTTTGTTATATCTACTTAGATTTCATCGATAATCTTTAGTTCAACAAATTTCTAATAAAATGGCCTAAAAATTCATGAAATCTTGAAAGAACAAATCGTACCTTTGCTTCCTTCTCTTCAATCAAGTCTTCTCAACAAGTACTCAACTTGTACTTCCTTTGTCAATGGCATGATCCAATCCCCGTAAAGATCGGCAACCAAGCTCGGTTTTATTTTGTATATGGGCTCGGTCACGTCTTCCCCAAACCCCACGTTCACCACTTGCCCGAAAGTCTTCGTTTTCGTTTCCACCCTTTTCTTGATTGCCTCTTCCACAGCCGGGTACGTCAACAACTCCATCAGTTGTTTCTTATCCTGCATGTGTAATTACCATTATACCCCTTAACCAAATCAAATCCAACACATAGGTGGAGTAAGATATATGTAAACCTGACCTCTGCCCATAAGAGTAGGAACGCTAGTTTCTGTGAAGACCCTGACGTGTACCATTATATCCCTTAGGGTGCGTTTGGTACATGGACGAGACTGTACTGAACTCGATGAGCGAGAGTGAGGTAGATTGATGAAAGAATTTTCGAAGGTTTTAAGGGTTTTTTCTTTTGGCAAGGGTAGTATAGTAAATTACCAATCTTATCCTATCTTCCCAATTTCTATTCCACCTATTTTGGTGGGATAGAAAAAAAATGCATTTTTGTCACACTCAAGTTAAACGTGGACCAACAAGTTTTTGTACTGTCATGTTTTGCATACCAAACACATCCTTAGGAAACCGTATTTACTATTTTAGTGGAGATTCTTACTTGTGCTTTGATAGCAGCTTCGTAATCAGCTGGTGAAGCTCGGAATTTGGCTTCGGCTACGAATTTACCATAGTGAATTCGTTTAGAGAGGGCCTGCAAACGACATATGAACAAAATTAAGATGGTAATATTGCATTGTTGTCATCATCGATAAAACTGTAACATTTACGTGGAGAAGTTTCAAGCTAAATTACTTATTTGACCCTTGTCATCATCATCAATCCTTTTCGCTATTCAACTCGAGGTGTCATGTTTCCAGACATTGGTTATGTTTTTCCTGTACTTGCTTATTTATATCGTTGTTGCCTACTCATATCTAGTTTCGTAAATTTTAGGATTCTATTATGGGATTCCCCCCAAAAATATATCTTTTTTTTCTTTTTTTCACAAAATTTCAAGGTAAAATGACCTATTTGCCCATTGTCATTTATACAACTCATTGGTCATCCGAAAAAGGTCCACTTCTGTTATTGAAGTACGTCTTAACCATTTGGCAGATAATCGAACAATTTTGCAAGTTTCATGAAATTGAAGAAAGTGCATCATTGGTAGCGATAAATAAACCAATCCATAACCGGCAAGCATACACGAAAACTAACTAGTACTGCTTCATACTTGAACAAATAAATCAAAACCAAACCTCAAAAAAACAAACAAACTCAATATATCCTATGCAGAGGTAGAATCAGGGGTAGGATATATGCAGACGTAATCTTAGATTATTCACAAATCCCTCACTGGCAAAACATATAAAGAAACTAATCAAAATATAAAACTTAAAGGGAAGAAAAGTATTTTTTATTTGCCTTCCTCAATTTCATGAATCAAGAAAATCCTATGAATCAAGTAAGCTTTGCGTACATCCTACCCTCCACAAACCCTACATTTATACTGGGTTTGTTTGGATTACCATCTTCAGGAGCTATGTACATGTATTTATGTGTGTATCTATGTGTGTGCGCCATATAAAATAAACCTTTTTTATGAACATAAAGACTATTCGTTCGAGCTTGGTGTATCGGTCAAAATGCTAACCTGCAAGCAGGTGGAGTCACAAGTTGCTGCTGACCCACAATTACCGTCATTTCCCTCCTTCACGAGTCTAGGCAGAAGATGTTTAAAGTAAATATCCCATATTTTGCGGTTAATATTGATATATTGAGCACAAGGATGCAGCACCTATATGCATTTTAAGAAACCGAATTAGTGAATATATTCATTTTCTAGTTACTGATGGGAGCAAAGTATCTCAATATCTTTTTCGATAATATCTAATATGCAACCCAATAAAGAAAAATGATGATTGAACCCAATTACAAAGTTTTGACTTGTGGGCTCAACTTAAAACTGTAAAATACTTTGAGATTTAAAAACCAACTATTTATAAATTATTCATGATGAATAATGAATAATGAATAATTTAGTGTTATTCATCATGAACAATTCATGAAATAGTTGGTTCCCAACTTCCCATTTCTCAAAATATTTAGGGTTCTCATTTGAACTTCCCAATACGCTAATATAAGATGGGAAGGATCCATATCAAGGCCATAACCAGTCTCTTTATTTATGTACGTACACCTTTGTTTTAGTTACCTGTGGGTACTGCAACGGGGGCAACATAGGGTCGGGTAAGTCGGCTGGGAAAAATGGATGCTCATCGGGGCTCTTGTATCTTCCAACCTGTTTGATAAAACGGTCATTACATTTATGTTGCTATTATCTTTTCACACAGACAGCATCAACTAAACCAGACCAAACAAAACCCAGTATATCCCACCCTGAGGTGGGGTGGGTCTATGGGCGGGATGACCTCACCCCTATCTCAAAGGGACGCAGACACTTTCTGTGAAGACTTAGGGCTAGTGCAAAATATGGGAAATGACAACATCAACTAGTGCTTTGAATCACCTGAGCATGGACCTTTTCGGTTTCTTTGACCATAAACTCGACCAAAGAACCCTGGAAGCCATCCATGAAAAAGGCATTGGGGTCGTAGGTATCCTCATTGTAACAATATTGAGCTCTTTCCACAAGACTAAATATAATGCTATCCTCTTGTCGAATTAAAGAGCTTCTTATACCATCGAGAGTATAGATCTCACTCTCGTCCACCCTGATCTGATTCTTCAATCTATTAGAAAAGAGATGAACATCATCAACAATTCAATGATCAGGTAAGTATGTTACATATCTTTAAAAACATCTCTGAAGGGTAAGATAGTTGTGATCGTACTATAGTTTAGAGAGCACATGAAGTAGCAAATTAATACTCAACATAACTTGGATATATATAGGGGTTAAAGCCTGTGAAAACCAAATTAGTCCTATAAAACCATGAGAACCGGCTAAAAAATAATTTTTTTTTACGATTTTTTTCCATCAAATGTTAGAATTTGATATATTGTTTCACATATATTTTTCTTCATATGGTGATTATTGTCCTATATATATAGGCCAAGGTTAAAATACAACCCACAAAAAGGTTACACCCTTTGCGTCATTGATATTAGCCGTTTATTCATGTAGATGGGTGGTTCAAATTGATTGGGGTGGTTATTTTGGCAGTTATCTTTTTTATTTTTTTATAAAAAAGTTGGAAAATTAATGCAACTATTCTACACCATCCATTTTAATGAAAAGTGGATGCATATTAGGATGAGATAAACCAAGATGCACGGAATCAATTTCCTTCTAAAGCACAATTCATGGGAGGACCCGAGATTAAAAGTGATCAACACTTCAAATCCACTTCCATGTTTCTCACGTCACGGTAAATTCAACTTCTCACACAATCCTTCACCTATAGTTACTAAGTCCATGTTCGACAACCATAAGTAAGCTTATTTTTTGAGCTTCTTGAAAAAACCCCATTGGTTTAGCCAAAAACTAGTTATAAGCTAGCTTTTTTAAACAAGTAACTTTTCAATAAGTTCTTGGGGGGTTTTCCACTTATTTTCAATTATGTCTATATTTTTCAAATTAATTTTTCTACATGCATTTTAGGTCATTTTACATTGTCATTTAGCTTATCAGCTAACAACTAGTTTATACGTCAGTTGTAGCTTTTCAACTAGTTTACCTATAGACACAATGGGTACAAAGGAAAGACTTCCATTGGAAAGTACATTCATGAAAACTTGGCAACCATAGCAAGCCTACAAGGCTACAACTACTCATAAATAGATATAAATCTTGAACAAACTCAACTTTTTTTGGAAGGGCATCTCATGTGGTGCCAAGACTAATCCCAACAAATTGCACCGGCAAGATATCATCCCTGATAAACTCAGTGTCCACAATAGTTGTGGACGCCCTTGAATCGAACCTAGGGCAGATGAGATATTCCACCACATCTCCCCTCATAACAAACTACATTTTTATCAAACGGAAGTTTGGAGTGAAATACTTCAAATGCTATATGTAATATGATAGGACATTTTCATATAAACATATATGTACCTATGAGAATATGTGAAAGCCCGTTTGATAAACCTTTTGGATAGAAGGAAGTTTCTACTTTCTAACATATACCAAGACAAAGCGCAATAGTCCAAATCTAGCCAATGTGGGGCTCTAACAGTATCAACTCAAATAAACAAGCACGAGGCACCAAAAAAATAGTAGAACATGTCACAAAATGTTAAGCTATCACAAGAACTGAATCTATGTGAGGCCCTTTCTCCTCCGAGATTTACGCAGGCAAAGTTCTAATAAACCAAGCAAAACAAAACAAAACAAAACCTAGTATATCCCACTCAGAATTGGGTTCGAGAGTAAGATGATGTATGCAGACAATTTCATCCTCCTTTACCTCGAATAAGAGGCCACTTTCCAAAAAGCAAATTTCTAATCTCATATCTCACAATGGTAGATGTAGTAGCTTCAATACCAAGAGTAGACTCCTTTTAGGGGTGTTCGGTGATTTTAGCGGGCCGCTCACTAAACATTTACCCGATAAGTGCTTCTCCGGTCACTTACCTTAGCCGATGAACATAAGAAGAACCATGAATCCAACCCGGTTGGCGCTTACCACTTAAATTATTATTACATATGATGCCATTTTGATGGACCATAATCTTTTGTGTCTTATTCTGGTTTTCTGCCTAAAAGTTAAGAGTGTGAATTTGGATTTCATGTCCTAAATAGCGATCCCTAATCAGCAGAAATGCAACTATCAAATAGCAAAATCCACAAAAATGCAAGCATGATAACAGATTCTAATTAAAAAAAAAAAGTCGATCGATAACTACCCGAATGAAGAAGTAGCAGATGCCTGGAGAGATGATTGGAGTCTGCCATCCTTTGAAAACCCTAAATTGGAGGTCTGCAAGTTCCAGTTCTTCCACATTGAAGGGCGAAATGGAGCGATTGATTTTGGGGAAGGAGTGGTGGAGAAGGGATTAGGAGAGAAGGGGATTTTGAGTAGTAGCTTAGCCTCCATGGTGAAATTATTAAAACTCAAAAAAGGTGAATATGAATCATAATTGAAGATAACAAAAGGGGTTGGTAATGGTAGGTGGTGGGATGAAAACAAAATTACCAAAGAAGATTTGTTGTTCTTGGAGGTTTGTGAGATCAGCAGGGGTTGGTTGGTATGTGATTATTTTTTTTATGTAGGAGGAGATTCTCCCAAAAGCATTGATTTTAGGGATTTTGATTTTTCAAGACTATTTTGATCCTTCAAAATCTTGTTCGAAAATGAAAAAAGGATTAGGAAAAAGACTGAAATTTTCTATAGAGTAAATTATACTTTTGGTTATTTGTTTCACTTGTGAGTTATGTTTGGCAAATTATCTAATAAGCTAGCTAGATTATTAAGGCATTGTTTGATAAAAATAAGCTAGCTTATTTTCTGTGTATTTGTTTGGTAAGACCAAAATTAGGTTATAAGCTAATTTTTTGATAAGCTACTTTGAGTAGCTTATGAGGAGCTTTTTGTGACTTTTTTCAATTATACTCCTTAGAGCATCCACAATGTAGTTTTGAAGGTTTTTCATAGGGTTTTCAAAAAGCAAAAACCTTTGTTTGAGGTTTTCACATAGTGTAAAGGTTTTTCGGCTGAGGTTTTCGTAAGTTTTTACGTCATAGGTCGTAACTGTACAACCTGCTTTTTCAAAGGTTTTCGTATTTAATTTGTTTTAACTTTATAAAATTTTATAAAAGTCTCGTATTAAGCAGTTATATTTCTTATATAAAATTTTCATATTTAAATTTTATTTAAGTCATTATTTTTATAATAAGTTTTTATATAAAATATATTTTATAGAAATATTTAAAAAATTATGTATAATAAATACATAATTAATGCAACAGTATTTTATCGGTATAAATAAATATGTATTTGTATTAATTTTATTGTATTTACTTTTATAAATAAATATGTATTTTTATTAATTTTATTGTATTTACTTCTATAAATAAAAAATAAATGATATAAAGTTAAAATGATATGACCCTGGAAATTCTGAAAAAAAAACATAGATGAGGTTTTTAACATATTTGAAATATGTAGAGGTTTTTAAGTTGAGGTGTTAATAATACCTAAAAAAGAAGCTGTGAAAAAAGCTAAGTAAAATATCCATACATTATGGATGCTTTTATTAATATTAACTATTATTAATTAAAATTATATATTAATTATTAATAAATAATAATATTTATTGTTAATAAATAATTATTATTAATAGATATTAATTTTTTATAATTAAAATTAATTATTAATTAAATTAAATTATACATTATGTTGTAACTCATAATTGATGAGCATTGAGTGTCTCATTTAACACCATTATGATGGTCATTATGTATGTTTGTAACTCCCATTTCTACATTAAATCTAGGCTCATCCCCTCCACTATATAAAGGGGTTGAGACCTCACTATCAAATGTACCTTACACACTTCACATTCTCTCAATATATAAGCTCTCTTGTTCTTCTCTCTATGCTTGTCTAAATCCGCCTACAACACGTTATCGGCACTTTCGCTCAAAGAAGCTAGGAATACAACTTTGTTCTTCTTGTGTTGATCATAATTTCCCGGAGGAAGGTACGATTTACTATTAACAAAACGTTGAATTTTTTTTTGAATAGTTAATCCATCGTATATATCTTCAAGAATCATATATATCATCTCGTTCTTTTTCCGGCAAATTTTTTTTTTTTTTCGAAATAAAAGAAAGTTTTTTAGATGAAGTTTATAGAACAATATATACATATATACACACATTTAAGTTGGAAAAATTATGAATCAACTCCAAATAGGCTCACCTATTTGGATACAATGTCTAGGAAAGATATAGGCGGATTGTTATTTATTCTAATGAGGTCGTGTTTTTAAATGCTTTTGAGCATACCAACCTCACCGTCTTTCCTGGTTGTGTTCGAGTAGAGCTACCGAAAGGGATTGAGTAAATAATAGTTTCCCCGAATGTGTTTATATATTTATATATTTATATATTCGTCGAACAATCAAGGAGAATTTTTTTTTCCTTAGAGCAAAACTTGTGTTTCTCGAACCTGTCGATTCGAAACAAAGTTAGTGCTAACAAAACTAGTGTTTATCGAACCAGACGTTTCGAAACATAGTTTATGCACAAAACCATAAATATATAAACCCGTCGTTTTATATGATAATTAATCCAGTTTATTTTTCTCCCGTTGTAGAAAAATGTCGATCAAACTTGAATTCCCAATCTTAGATGCCGCCGGCAAGAACTATTTGGATTGGAGTCAAGATATCCAGAACCATCTAGATGCTCAAGGCTTATTGGACGTTATCTATGATGAGGATGATCGCGAAGTTGAAGTTACCCGCGAAATGAATGCTAAAGCGATGATATTATTTCGTCGTCATTTGTCAGATACAATGAAGTCTGAATTTATAGCAATCACTTCTCCAAAGGCATTATGGGACGCTTTGAAAGAGCGCTTCGACCATCAAAAGACCATATGGCTCCCTGAAGCCCGCCAAGATTGGCTAAATTTGCGATTCCAAGACTTTACTACCGTTACTGAGTATAACGCTGAAGTTTGTAGAATCCGTTCTCTTCTCCATTACTGTGGTGAAAATTTGACTGATAATGATTTATTGGAGAAGACATACACTACATTTCCTAGCTCTGACAACTTGCTTCAAAAGCAGTATCGTCAAAAGCAGTATCGTCAACTTTACGCCTAAAGTAACCTCATTGTCAACAATTTCGGGCACGTCGACCCTAATTGAAGGCTTTGGTAAAGCCCAATTCATGTTGTCAAATGGTACCGTTTTGACCATTTCAGAGGCCTTATATTCTCCAAAGTCCAGACGTACATTGGTGTGTTTTAAGGATATTCGAGAAAACAAGTTTCACATTGAAACTGCTACAGAAAATGGTATTGAATACCTATATATTACCTCCAATCAATACGACCAAAAGCGTATATTGGAGAAGTTGAGATGTCTTTCAAGTGGTTTGTATGTTACCACGATCCAAAACATTGAAAGCAATCTAATAATTCGTCGTACGCCGATTGATGAGAGCACTTATATGTTATGGCATGACCGGCTGGGACACCCGGGTCAAAATACGATGCTTCGGACAATGAACGCATCTCATGGGCATCCTCTTGGAGGAAAGAATTTTTGTTATTAATCCAAAAAGCCTATGTCAAGCATGCTCAATTGGAAAGACACATCTCAAACCACTACATGTAAAACCTACAAAAGTGGTTTCTCAGTTCCTTGAGAGAATCCAAGGAGACATTTGTGGACCGATCCAACCAACATGCGGACCATTTAAATATTTCATGGTTTTGGTTGATGCATCGACAAGATGGTCACACGTAGCATTGTTGTCCACGAGAAATGCAGCATTTCCTAAACTCCTTGCCCAGATCATTAAGTTGAGGGCTCATCATCCGGATTATCCAATAAAATCTATTAGACTTGATAATGCCGCGGAGTTCACATCGAAAACTTTCGATGACTATTGCATGACTTTGGGAATTGATGTTGAACATCCTGTAGCGTATGTTCATTCCCAAAATGGTCTTGCAGAAGCTCTTATTAAGAGATTACAGATAATTGCAAGAACTTTGGTTATGCGTACCAAACTACCCATTTCTGCATGGGGTTATGCAATATTACATGCTGCTACATTGGTCCGTCTGAGGCCCATTGCCACCCAACCATTTTCTGCGTACCAGCTGGTAACTGGATATGAGCCTGATGTCTCACATTTACGCGTGTTCGGGTGCTTAGTAAATGTTCCAATAGAGCCGCCAAAGCGTTCGAAATTTGGACCTCAGAAACGACGGGGAATATACGTCGGTTATGAATCCCCATCTATAATTCGCTATTTAGAGCCCTTGACAGGCGATCTCTTCCCGTCGTTAGGGGGAGATTTGCACGTTGACGTTGATAAGGAACGACGCGAATTAACGTGGCATACACCCACTTTGTCTCATACAGATCCCCCTACTGCACATAGTGATAAGGAAGTGCAACGAATCCTAAGTCTTCAAAATGTTGCTAATCAGCTACCAGACGCATTTAACGACTTAGCCAATGTCACGAGATCACATATACCTGCTGCAAATGTGCCTGCAAGGATAGACGTCCCTGTGAGACGCCATGTTCCTGTTGAACATGTTGCACCAAATGTACCAACCGTGCAAAGGACGCTACCATCGGCCGTCCAGTCCACCGCTCTTCCCAAGAAAAGAGGAAGACCGGTTGGTTCCAAAGATGTTCTGCCTCGAAAGAGGAGAAATCTTGTTGCATCCGTTTTGCCACACGAGATCATTAAGGACCACGGGGATGTATTAGAGGAACGTGTTCCCGAAGAAACATCAATTTCTCATCATCCTGATAACCTAGAAATATCTGTCGAGTATGCTAGTTTAGACGATATTTTGAAGCGAAACGAGATTGTCATCGATGACGTGTTTATATTCGCAGTGGCCACTGACATTATGAGCAATGATGACATGGAACCACGTACTATTGTTGAATGTCAACGTAGAACGGACTGGCCTCAATGGAAACAAGCAATCCAGGATGAATTAGATTCCTTAACGAAAAGAAGAGTGTTTGGACCTGTCGCTCCCACACCACCCAATGTAAAACCAATTGGTAACAAATGGGTTTTCGTAAGGAAGCGTAATGAGAATAATGAGATTGTTAGATACAAAGCTCGCCTCGTGGCGCAAGGTTTCTCTCAACGCCCTGGTATTGATTACGAGGAGACGTATTCTCCCGTAATGGACGTAATAACGTTCCGCTACTTAATCAGTTTAGTAGTTTCCGAAAAACTGAATATGCAGCTTATGGATGTGGTTACAGCCTATCTCTATGGGGATCTAGACACAGAGATATACATGAGAGTCCCTGATGGACTTAAGTTGCCTGAATCAAGTAGTTCCCTGCTGGGTTTTTGTGGGTATCCTTAAATCAAACTGACTCGAGGATTATCTCAGATCTATCAAAACCTCGCTGGTTTGATATATCTCATAGGTTTAAAACAAACTGTTAAAACCCACGTGATCAGAAACACGCTGTTTTGATCTTATTAGTGCGGAAGCGATAAAAGCTAAAAAACCCATAAAGCCTAATGATCTTAATCGTTTGTAGCTCTAAACCTAAAGGATTAGGTTAGATTAATTTACCTGGATGCTTGAGACTTAGTCCACCCGTAATCAACCAACGAACGTTCCTCTAGTAGAACCGTGAAACCCGAACAAAGAAAAACCGACCCGGGGGAAAGGGGTTTTTGGTGCGCCGGTTTTAGGAGAGAGGAGGAGGGGACAGAAAACTGATTTTTCAACTGAAAAGCTTAATGTTTTTCCTTAACCCATAGGCTTTATTTATATGGAGGAAAAATACAGTTTGTAAGGAATCCAGTTTCCTTATAATAATTATCTCAAATCCTTTCCTTATTTAATTAGCTGGAAAAGAATTTGCATACGATAATTACGATTTATATATTTATCTAATATATAAAACTTTATTAATTAACTATTATATATTTATTTATCTTAAATATATAATATCCTAATTAATTAATAACCCTCCAACTTTGGTAATTCTGACTGAAATTACCCAATAGATTTATAATACACTATTATAAATCCTAACTCTCCATTTCGGGATTTCAACTAACTTGTTCGACTTATAGGTTCTCACAGGTGTGACCCTCAAGTGTCTTGTAACATTGGATTGTATAATCACTTGGTTTGTCAACTCTGCACATAATTCCTAACAGACTCCCACTTGTGCAAGTTGGCAATACCACCTTTGATTACACTGACCTAAGGAGGCCCCTAGACAGGCACTTAGGCTGACCAGGTTACAAGAACTCTTATACCCAGATTTGGTGATATAAACATTCCGTGAGGAATTGGTATCTATGAAACTACTGTTCATTGATTGGGTATATCTTGGCTTTTCCCTTTGCATCGCGATATTTCATCTGTGAGTATGAGCTTGGAAAGTGTCAACTCTAGATACTCGAGATTCTGTTCTCTTGATTATCTGACTTTCACTGATAGGTAAACGACAAAGAACTAATCAGTTCGTTTGGGCATGGCCATGCACTTCATCAGTATACTTAGTCAGTCAAGATGGGCCCAGAAATATCTCTCTTCTGAGAAGAGGTGCAAATCCCATCTTGCATATCTGCCTTCAACACCACGGCTTCCGCTGAATCTAGTTACACCTTTTATAGCCACCCTGTTACGGCGTAGCGGTTGAGTGCACTAAGAATCCAGTAGTCCTCATGATATCAAATCAGATACCTCAGGTGATAGGGACAACCACTGTGAGATTTACTTATGACTGTTTCCAAGAAGTAATCTCAACCGCGGATCACGTCCGATATTTGCTACTCTATCAAATATCTGTGCAACTTTTAGTCTACAACACTTGTAGCTGTTATTCAGCAACTGATCATAACTACCTAAAAGTTCACAATGACTTTAACACCTTATCATGTTCCCACATTGATAAGTTGTCACGGACAGATTTTGAATGAAAACTGGAAACTAGTTTCATTCCTGGATTAATTAAAAACATGCAAAAATGTGAAAGTGATAAAGAAATCAATCTTGTATAGTCCATGTTACACGCTGTAATAATAACAAGATTGAACGTCTTTTCTTTAATAACTTTCATAGTGTCTATTTAACATTTGTTAAATACTGATCTAAAATGAAGTATCACCTACCTTCAATTTTAAACCCTTTGATTAAAGTTTACCATTTTAATCAAAGTGATAACCAAAAACACAAGTCTGTTCACTTGTATCTGCTAATTATTGTTTTGCAAACACTTCTTAAAACAATAATTAGACTTTTATCATATTCCATGAACTCGGAGACCTGGACTAACTTCCAGTTCCTGAATATGTAAGACTGCAACTTTTCTTAGTTGCTGTGTAGATGAACGATTTCTACCTGAAATCAGATTCCATTTGCAATCCTTGCAAATCTACTGGAATGCTATATATTTTAATCCAACACTTTAATTATTGATTTTTAAGTCAGTCACGACCTTTGTTTCATGGGTCTTGAAACCTTTATCCTTTTAACTAAAAGGGTAAATTATATCTTATGAACTCTTATCCTACCTGGATTTATGAATTCTGAGATATATCAATAATTATGTCTTTTATTCTTTTATCTCAGACTAGATAAAGAATAAATTGGGCTCCCACTTACTTGCATAAAAACTAACTATTACTCAAAATTTACTATTGACTTAGTCAAAACTTTGATTTAGTCAATCCTAATTTCAAGTAATGAACTTTGAGAATTTTCCCTTTTATGAAACTTAACTGGATCTAGTTAAATCCTAATTCCAAACCTTGGAATCCTTCTAGTTTCATGAATACTGTTATTAACGCTATCTGAGTTAATATCTTAAATTCTCCTTTTAAAACATTTGAATAAAACTTGATCAAACTTGATTAATTAATTCTGAGAATTTCCTTTTACAAAACTTAACTGGATTTTGGTCAAATCCTAATTCCAGAACTTAGAATCTTTCTAGTTTTATAAATGCTGTTATTAACGCTATCTGAGTTAATATCTTAAATTCTCTATTTTCGGATCACAAAACTATTATTCATAAATGTTTTATTCTCAAAACACATTCTTATAGAATCTCGTGTGTTTTGATAGTTTTTATACAAATTACTTCAATTAAAGTAATTATAATAGGCATCAACTAGGATCAGATATAAGAATATCAAGCACATACAGATATTTCTATGTCAAGACAATAACTTTTGAAAAAATAAAACCATGAAATTATATAAATCATAATCATCCAAGAACTGTTTTAAAACATAAAACCCCCAAAATAACTGTTTTAAAACTGTAAATTCAAAAATGTCTTGACTTTAAATCATCTCGTGCTTTGATCCTCGGCAACTCCTGGGCACTTCACTTCATTTCTGATTTCCTGCAATAATCATTTGCTCTAGGTATCAGTATACTTGTAAGCTAACAAGTAAGAAGTGTTAAATCAAAGCAATCATAAATTTTCTGAGGTTTTCATACCTGCTTCATGACGCTTAGGGCAGTTTTGCCTCCAATGACCGATCTCATTGCATATGAAGCAGCGATTCTCGGTCCTAGCTTTGTTTGGCTTAACCTTCTTGCCCTTGCCCTTGCCCTTGCCTTTCTTGGGTGCACTCTGGATGGCCTGAACTGGTCCTTTTCCCTTGCTGGTGCTAGCATGCCCATTTTTCTTTTTAACCCCTCCGTCTTTCACCATCAAGACATCCTTAGTCTTGTTCTTGTTCCCCATATTTAATTCAGCTGTCTTAAGCATGGAGTGCAATTCTGCTATTGTTTTCTCCATGTTGTTCATGTTGTAGTTGACTACAAAGGGCCTGTAGTCTTCCGACAGTGAATTGAGTATGGTGTCAGTTGCTAGCTGCAACGGAACAGGATGACCCAGCCTCTCCAGATGATCTAAGTGCCGTTTCATTTTCATGACATGGTCACTTACTGATGTCCCTTTGACCATCTTGCATTCATTGAATGCTTTGGTGGCATCGTAGCGTTCTGTACGAGCCTGAGTCTGAAACATGTCCCTCAGCTGGCGGATCATGTCGTAAGCATTCGTATTTATGAGCCCTGCTTGCAGGTCTGGGCTCATAGTTGCTAACATCAGACAGGCAACATCAAGGAGATCATCTGAGTGCTTCTTGTGGGCATTTCTGGCAGCAGCCGGAGCGTTTGCCGGAGGTGCCTCCCCAAGTGGCTCTTCAAGCACATACCACTTTCTTTCATGTCTGAGCACAATCATCAGATTGCGCTCCCAGTCAAGAAAGTTAGAGCCGGTCAACTTATCCTTTTCTAGGATAGAGCGGAGGGAAAGATTGTTAGTGCTGGTAACAGTGCTTGCCATCTACACAAAATAAAATTTTTGGTCTTAGCAACTGTAAATAGACTAATTTCCAATAAAATATCAATAAACCCTTAAATGATCAATTTATTGGACTAGGATCCTTATTTCATACGTCCTGATGTGCGTAATGTTCTTGCTCCACCAGAACCGTATTTATTTCGGTAGGTAAGGACTTTTACCAATCATATCTAACTGACATGACTCCTAGATCTTTTCGGGACCATGGCAACTACCTGTGCATGTTTTTAGTCCCTCTTAGTGCTTTTTGGCCCGGTACCACCCGGTGAACATTATAGAACCAAAACAGATCTCACCATTTTGGGGACCTGATCACTATACTCTGGCCGGTACCACCCGGAGATAATTCGCAGAGTTATGTAACCCCTTCAGCTTCAGTTTGAACACAGACGTCGAATGTGTGATCACTTACAACGTCTATGTACTTTACGCCGAAGGTGCCCCTAGATGGGTTGCACTACTGATCTATGATTTTCGGGGTTTTGAAAAACTTTATTTCCAGGATTTTGAAAAACTGATTGTTTATAAAGGCTACTTATGTTTTAAACTAACTGTTTGAAACATACATGTAATTTTTAAAACTAACTGTTCTAAAATCACTTGCTAACTAAAACTAGCTGTTTTAATAGCACACCTAGTTGATTAAAACTAACTGTTTTTGTCAACTTTGCCTTTTATAAAACAATCATCTATACGTTGTTATAAGAGCAATTAATATTCTAAACTAACTGTTTTAAATATTCATGATATTTTAAACTAACTGTTTAAAATATCGGCTAATTGAAATCAACTGATTTAAAGTGTACTGGTTATTTGAAACTACCTGTTTCAATAACCCTTTTCGACTGACAAAAGTTAACTGTTCTGTCAATTTTGCTCTTTTTATAACAATACATTAGGTTTTATTTAAAGTGCTCCACTTTAAAGGTTTTTCGATTGAAAAGTTAATAAAACCTGATTTCTTCTTGTTTTAAAAAATTCCTTTTAAAACATATCTAATAAACTAGCAGTTATTAGCATCAACTACGCAGTTAATCATGCACACAGATAATTATAACAACTACGCAATTGTAAAACAGATAATTATAGGATTTGCCAATTTTGTTCCTAGGGACCAATAATGACCTAGTTTTTCTAAAAGCTTCAAAAACTCGCGTAGCTCCCACTGGCCTCGCCATGCTTGTTAGTACTCCGGTAGTGATGAAGTAGCTCCCACTGGCCTCGTCATCCCGAAAGAATAAAACGAATTTCTATTCTAAGGTCATTATTACATAAGGGGTTGTAAATGGCACGCAGGCCTCCCCATAATTATGTCAAGGGTCTAAATTGGCAAACACTATAACGTATACACATATGTAAAATCAAACTGAAAAACATATGTAGTTCTCAAGCAATCACGCAATTATGTATAAAAGCAATATTATAATTACGAGAAATAAAACTGGATCCGTTTAAAATTATCTTATCGCAAAACTTGGTTTTATAACTGATTCGAAAAACAAACTGTTTCATGAATCAAAATATTTTTAGGTTTGAAAATAAATCCATAACCATTTTAAAATAATCCTTTTACCCAAAAATTAAATCAAACAGGTTTTATGAATTCAATTTTACAATATTGGCCCCTTAGTGTTTTAATTAAAAGGTAAAAACATAATATTAGGCCTATTTTGAAAAACCTGTGAAAAATAAATTTTATAAAAGATTTATCAAACCTGGAAAAATAATTTAATTGGTTTGAATAAATTTTATCAGATAAAATTAATAATCTTGGGTAAGAAAGCCTAAAACCAAACAAACTCATTTTGGGCCATAACTTGGTCCAAAGAACTACTGGGCTTTTAGGCCCAATTACTAAACATGGTTCAACACGAAAAACCCTAAGTCGATCAAGGTCTCGCTCGCGCCGCGAGAACCCTTTCTTTGGTTCTTTCGCGTCGCGAGATTTGTGTTTAACAGTCGTCGAGGGCATCTATGCTGCCACCATAAACCGTCGTAATCATCACCATCGGCCTTGGTTGTTTGGCCGAAATCGCCCCCACCACCGCGATCAACAATCATTGCCGCCACCACCACGATCGGTGGTGTGGCGGTCGATTCGGAGAGTAACAGCAGCAGCAATGCTACCACCACCACTGCCGCCTCCGGCGGTTGCAGATGACACGAACGACATCGCCGCCACCATCACAAGCGGTGGTGTGGCGGCGGATTCGTATTGTAGTAGCAGCAATGGCGCAAACGCCATCACCACCACCCGTTTTATGGCGGTTCTGATTAAACACCTCCGCCACCGTCGCCGCTTCCGGCTTTGGTGGCGCGATCGAATAATTGCTACACGATGGTTGTAACGCAATCGCCGCTGATCACCACCGATCTGATGGCGATCCTTCTGTGATCAATCGTCGATTGATGCCATTAACACCGCCATCCACCACCACAATCGTGGTTTCTGGTGGTTGTGGTGCGGCCGCCGCCTACTGTCGACATGGCCTCGCCGGTCACCACCATCGAACTCAATCACCATCATCACCACAAGCAGTGGCGTGGTGGTGCTTGTCGACCACAGCCGCAGCCACCTCGTGTGGCGTGGTCTTGTGGTTTGATCGATCGGGCAGCCGCCTGCTACCACAAGCGGTGGTTTAGCCGGCGGTGGTTCAGCGATTCCCGATTACTGCTACGGCCGCCAAGTGATATCGGTTTCATTCGGCCATCGCCACCACGCTGGTGGCGTGATTTGATGGCTCGCAAGCAGCAGCCGTGGTGTGTTCAACTACGGTGGTTAACCGCAACCACCACGCTGGTGGTGCGGTGGTGGTATGTCAACCGTAGCCACCACCAATCTGGTGGTGGTCCATCCGGGGTTTTACGTATGATATAACAATTTAAAAATCTAAAATTTCATATAAAGGATTAAACTTAATAAAACCAGATTTTAAAACTTGATATGTAAGAAACAATAATTTTAACGGATCGCGCAAGAACTGATAAATTGATAAGCAGATAAAAACTAAAAACGATTTATCAACCATGGCTCTGATACCACTGCTGGGTTTTTGTGGGTATCCTTAAATCAAACTGACTCGAGGATTATCTCAGATCTATCAAAACCTCGCTGGTTTGATATATCTCATAGGTTTAAAACAAACTGTTAAAACCCACGTGATCAGAAACACGCTGTTTTGATCTTATTAGTGCGGAAGCGATAAAAGCTAAAAAACCCATAAAGCCTAATGATCTTAATCGTTTGTAGCTCTAAACCTAAAGGATTAGGTTAGATTAATTTACCTGGATGCTTGAGACTTAGTCCACCCGTAATCAACCAACGAACGTTCCTCTAGTAGAACCGTGAAACCCGAACAAAGAAAAACCGACCCGGGGGAAAGGGGTTTTTGGTGCGCCGGTTTTAGGAGAGAGGAGGAGGGGACAGAAAACTGATTTTTCAACTGAAAAGCTTAATGTTTTTCCTTAACCCATAGGCTTTATTTATATGGAGGAAAAATACAGTTTGTAAGGAATCCAGTTTCCTTATAATAATTATCTCAAATCCTTTCCTTATTTAATTAGCTGGAAAAGAATTTGCATACGATAATTACGATTTATATATTTATCTAATATATAAAACTTTATTAATTAACTATTATATATTTATTTATCTTAAATATATAATATCCTAATTAATTAATAACCCTCCAACTTTGGTAATTCTGACTGAAATTACCCAATAGATTTATAATACACTATTATAAATCCTAACTCTCCATTTCGGGATTTCAACTAACTTGTTCGACTTATAGGTTCTCACAGGTGTGACCCTCAAGTGTCTTGTAACATTGGATTGTATAATCACTTGGTTTGTCAACTCTGCACATAATTCCTAACATTCCCAACCACGGAACACGTTCTCGATTAGACTGAGACGATCACTATATGGATTGAAACAATCTGGACGGATGTGGTATAACCGTCTAAGTGAATACTTGATCGGCCTGGGATATTTGAACAATGAACTATGCCCATGCGTGTTCATAAAGAAATCCACTTCAGGATACGCGATTATCGCAGTCTATGTAGATGATATGAATCTCATAGGTACTTCGAAAGAGTTGTTGGAAACTGCTGAAATTCTGAAGAAGGAATTTGAAATGAAGGATCTTGGGAAGACACGGTATTGCCTCGGCCTGCAGATCGAGCACCGTAAAGATGGGATTTTAATCCATCAAGAAAACTACACCCAAAAGGTGTTGAGACGGTTTAGTCATCATGATGCAAAACCGTCATCTACCCCCATGATCGTCCGTTCTCTAGATATTAAAAAGGACCCGTTCCGTCCAAAAGAAGACGATGAAGAGATATTGAGCCCCGAGTGTTCATATCTGGGTGCAATAGGCGCATTATTGTACTTGGCCCAATGTACTAGACCGGACATTTCATTTGCTGTGAATTGTCTTGCTCGACATAGCAACGCGCCAACACGCCGCCACTGGAATGGCATCAAAGACATTTTCCGTTACCTTAAGGGTACTACGGATATGGGCTTATTCTATCCCTACGCGTCTTCGAGTGAGGATACCGCAATTGGTACTTCGAAAAACGCGACCCTTGTCGGCTACGCCGATGCAGGTTACTTATCAGACCCGCATAAGGGACGTTCTCAATCAGGTTATGTCTTTACCATTGGGAATACGGTGATATCCTGGAGATCTCGTAAGCAGACTCTAGTTGCTACTTCGACGAACCACTCTGAGTTACTCGCACTCTATGAGGCGACTAGAGAGTGTGTATGGCTTCGAGCAGTTATTGGCCATATCGGAAGTACATGTGATTTAGCGCATGATCCCGATGAACCGATTGTCATATACGAGGACAACGCTGCTGTTATTGATCAAGCAAAACACGGTTACATCAAAGGGGATACCACTAAACACATCTCGCCAAAGTTGTTTTTTACACATGAGCAACAAACACTTCAGAAGATTGAAGTACAACATATTGGATCGGAAAAGAATCATGCAGACTTATTCACCAAGTCACTGCCAAAGTATTCGTTCCAAAAACATGTCAAAGCAATCGGACTTAGGAAGCTATCTGAGCTACCCTAAATGACATACCTTGTTGTTATGTGTGAGTGAAGATTGCATCCTGATGAATGCTTAATGTCGTGTATCGTATACATGTGAGGGGGAGCATCCCGTTGAATGCTAGTGTACTCTTTTTCTCTTTAGTTCAAGGGTTTGTCCCATAGGGTTTACCTTGACAAAGTTTTTTTTAACGAGACACAACTTGATCCTATTCTCACTAAGTATATCGAAATCAGGGGGAGTATCCAGTAGCATACTTGTAACCATTGTGTACTCTTTTGTCCTTCGATTAGAGTTTTTTTCCCACTGGGTTTTCTCTAACAAGGTTTTAATGAGGCACATCATGTATGGTTATATCCCTTTCACTACTGACTTTGTGTACTCTTTTGTCCTTCGACCAAGTTTTTTCCCACTGGGTTTTCTTGGCAAGGTTTTTAACGAGGCACAATTTTTCTAGTCAGATGGCGCATACACTTGTATAGTGTGTTGGCGCACACATTTATCCAATGCATGAAGAGCTCAAGACATCCACATCGCATTTTTTCCTTCGACTGGAGTTTTTTCCAAAGGGTTTTCTCCGGCAAAGGTTTTAACGAGGCGAATGTTTGATGGATTATCAGAAGATACAAGACTTTGCAGTGTAGTGCGGTTTGGTGTAAATTAGACACCCAAGGGGGAGTGTTGTAACTCATAATTGATGAGCCATTGAGTGTCTCATTTAACACCATTATGATTGGTCATTATGTATGTTGTAACTCCCATTTCTTACATTAAATCTAGCTCAATCCTCTCCACTATATCCAGGGTTGTAACCTCCTATCAAATGTACCTTACACACTTCACATTTTTCATCATTATAATGACTTCATTGTTCTTCTCTCTATCTTGTCTAAATCGCTACAACACATTATATATATAATTTAAATATATTAATTATATTAGATATTATTTAATATTTTTTAATTATCAAAAGTAAAATAATATTATAAATGTTAAACATTTTAAAATACTTTAAAAAAAATGATATTTAGTTTTTAATTATATTTTTTATAATTGTTAATTATTTAAAATATGTGAAGTTGATTATTTTTATTTTTATTTTTATTATATTTAATAGTAATTTAAATTATAAAATAATATAGAATTTTTTTAAAGTTTGCTATAAACAAATTCTAAATTTATAATAGGTATATAATAATAATAATAATAATAATTAATTCGATATTATTTTAATATATTATATAATATAGTTTTTTATTGTTGTATTATTTTGAATATTGTATTATTAGAAATTTATTTTAGTTGTATTATTAAAATTATGTTTTAATTATATTATAAAATATTTGTAATTGATTATTTATTAAAGATGTCTTTTTGGTCATTTTACATACTCATAAGCTAATTTTTGCCAAACATGACTTGATAAAAAGCTAGTTTATCAGTCACCAGCTGACTTATCAGCTAGTTTGTCAAACATAGCCTAAAAAGGGCATCTTGTATAAATAATCTATTACAAATATATTATAATATAATTAAAACAAATCTTTATTAGTAAATTTCAGATAATATAACATGTTAATTGGTACAAACCAAAGAATAAAAAAATAAATAATATATTGGATTGAAAGGGAGATTTATGCTCTTTCCCAAAATCTTTAACTCTAGATGTTTACGAAATCTTTGATTGAGGTTTTCAATCGGCGTCGGAACCTTCAAATGCAGAACCTAAGCCAGAAGTTGAGGATTCAAAAGGCGGGTTTGACCTTGGGCAGGGGGTGTTGAAGATGAAGTCGTGGGCGGTGAGTCGTGGTTGTGGAGGTGTGTGGTTGAGTCACTGGTGGTGGTGGTGCGTGGTGGATTCGTTGGTGGTGACGGTTTCTGGTGCATAATTTAAATTACTATAAAATATAAATTTATATCCTTATGGTTTGATTCTCTCAATTATGTGTTTCTTTCGATGTGATTCTTTTCTCTCATATTGCTTCTTCTTTATTCATTCTGAGATTTGTGTTGTTGAATATTGGTTTGATCAGTTTTTAAATCTTTGAAATAGGGTTTTGGTTTTTTAATCTAGGTTTGATTTAGGGTTTTTAAATCTGGGTTTGGGTTTTTGAATATCAATGTGATTTAGGCTTCTTTTAATATGAGTTCGATCAAAGAATCAATTTAAGAATGATTTTAGATTTTGGTTTTTGATTTGATTTTTAAATGTTCTTGGATTGTTCTTGAATATTAAAGTGAAGATGATGGAGATTCAAGGAAAGAAAGGAAACACTAATAAAAAATTGTTAAAATGCTTGAAAGAGTAAAAAGACGAAAATCTCCATCATGTGATGTGCACATAGGACCTTTAACGAATGGAAATTAGACGGCATCACTTTTAGGGACCCGTTTTCATTATAAAATGAATACCACGGGGATTCAAGCCATAATTATTTCGTTTTTAGAGACTCAAAGTGTTAAAACCACTAAACACAGGGACCAAATATGTAATTCACTCAATTAAATATGTAATATATACCAGGTACGGGGACGAGTGATGCATTACACGACCTTAGCCCCCGAGCCTAGACCCGACACCCAATTTAGCGGGAATCCCCGACCCGACCAGATCCCCACCGGGTTAGAACAAATCACCCTCTTTAGGGGGCTAGGGAGAATCCCCAACTTATTTGTCACGTGTTACCGTACAAAACTAGAATCACAAGGTGTAAGGATGGGTATGCATCTTTAACGATTTTTAATGAAGATATGAGATCATGTGAGATGTTTTACGTTTGCTGAAAAGTGTGAAAAATACTTTTAAACTGTTAATCACTAATTCACTATAAATCAAATATCCTCTCATGAATTATTGTTAAAAGGGAATATCTAGTGCATGTCAGTCCATCTTATCTAAGTGTATCTCATCTTAATATTCGTCCATTTCTCATCTAACGGTTGATAACCACTCTCACACTTCTCACCAAATTTGACAGTTCTTACCGGGACCCAACCTTTTAGTGGATACATCTATAATTTGTACCTTTTAATTTTAAGTAACCTAAGCTACTACTATTTATGCCTTAGTGGGTTGTAATTAATACTTCATCTCAAAATGCTTTTATACATAGTATAGGTAAAATATTTTTCTAAGGTGAGAGGACGTGTACCTAAATAATTTCTAAAGATAAAAGATCGTTGGCGAGTTTTCATTTTTTAATTAAAAGTATTGCCTATTCTTTTAGGGAAAATTGATCGTGGTGATCAAACTTGACCTCACAATTTGCTTCCTATCTATTTTTTACAAATAACCATCAAACTAAAAAAAGGAGTCAAATGATAAAATAAGTTAAAAAAACAGACCCAGCTCTACTAAAAATGGCCGGTCGTTAAAAACGAACCCAGATCAGTTAATTGTTATTATTATTATTTATGAAACTGTTTTTTTTGTGCCTTTTAGGTTGATCCGCTTTTAACGAACCTAGTGGATGTTTTGGTCACCTAGGCTAATTTTCTTTCTTTTAGGATTATGAGGGTGTTTGGGAGTGCTTTTTGGGTTCCAAAAATGCTAATTGATTTATGGTTGTTGGAAAATGAGTTTTAAAAAAAGTGTTTAGATTAGCTTTTATGGTGGTAAAAGCCAATAAGCTAAATTTTTAACAAATGTTTGACTTAGATTATTAGCTTTTTGAGTTTTGTCAACAAAAAACAGTTTTGCTCATAAAAAGTCACTTCACTCCTGTGACTTTTCAAAAATCACGTTTGTAAGCTCCCTAAAAAGCACTTTTCAAAAGTAATTTTTAGTATCTAAACATTAATTTTAACTTATTAGCTTTTTGAGAACCTATCACGTCAATAAACACTTTTAAAACAAACGTCAAACACCCTCCAATGTTGATAATGGGTCAAATCGCTCGATATTTATCTGTGAGAAAATAATTATTTTACCCAAAAAAAAACACCCAAGTTACCTCCTAGCAAACCTCTCCCTCCGGTAACCAAAATACCCACCGACCCGCTCCCGGCCGACAGCCGCTCCACGGCGGAAATTCATTTGGGCCGCTCGGAGCGGCCCAATCACCCTTTATATATTAATAGTTGCAAAAAAAACCAATAAAACCTATTCCAGCCCATTGGTAAAGCGTGTAACTTTAACAATAGTGACCTGGGTTCGAATCTTGTAGATGACATCTTTTTTTAAATAAATCCAGCGCCTCCATAATTGTTCGCCGGAATCAGAAGTAAAAATTTTGGTAGATAGGGATCGCATAAAAACTTCATTCGAGGAATGGGCTAGACCGGGTCATTTCTCAAGAACAATAGCTAAAGGCCCTGAAACTACCACTTGGATCTGGAACCTACATGCTGATGCTCACGATTTCGATAGCCATACCAGTGATTTGGAGGAGATCTCTCGAAAAGTATTTAGTGCGCATTTCGGTCAACTCTCCATCATCTTCCTTTGGCTGAGTGGCATGTATTTCCACGGTGCTCGTTTTTCCAATTATGAAGCATGGCTAAGCGATCCGACTCACATTGGGCCTAGTGCCCAGATGAAATTTTATACGAAAAAAAAAATGGTGGGCGAGGTTCGAACCTGCACCACTCCATTATAAGTTACACATCTAAACCATCTGGCTGGACATGCCACATCCATACAACAATCCTAATAAATTATCTTTGTTCAATAACAATAGAGCCGCTCCGAGCGGCCGGGAATGGAGCGGCCCAAATGAATTTTGCCGGACACCGCCGTGGAGCGGCTGCCAGCGCCGGAGAGCGGCCGGCTGGGAGCGGGTCGGTGGGTATTTTGGTTACCGGAGGGAGAGGTTGGCTAGGAGGTAACTTGGGTGTTTTTCTTTGGGTAAAATAATTATTTTCTGTTCATTTTAGTCCTCCTTTCCTGGTGGCTTTTTAATGATTCTGGACAGCAGAACCAAATTCCACCTTGGGTTTAGTGTGATTAAGCCAAGCACGCCAAGTGTTCGACGAAATGATCCATAGAGAGTCCAAAAATCAATCATCTTTGATGCAATGTTTGAAAAAGAAGCGTCTAAAACAAGTGTTAATTCGATCGAATTACAAGATGGGGTTTAAACCATCTTCAGTCCCTACTACTGTTGTTTTTCATGATTCTGGACAAGAGAACCAAATTCGAGCTTGGTTTTTGTGCGATTAAACCAACCACGCCAAGTGTTCGATGAAATGATTCAAAGAGAGTCTCAAAAACAATTTGCCGGAATTCTCTTTGATGCGATTTGATCCCGACTAATTCTGCATCCTGAATCTGATACCAAGAAAGTACAAGTGGTCTTTCGAGTTTTCGTGTATTTTCGCATCATGGATTGCAGTCAAGATGCTACGATTAAATCATTCGCGTCAACCACGGCGAGACCAAATGAAGGTGATCAGTGATGGCGGATCACATCCACTGCAACAAGGTACTTCGTTTCGAGATCAAGATAAATTCAATTTCAAGTTCTTACGTAGATGTAAGAAAAAATGGCATTGTACTCAGAGAGAGTCATGGATTTAATTGAAATCTGATCAAAGTTATAGAGGTGGTTTATTAGAGGGTTAGAGCATCTCCAATAGCTATCCTATAAGAGAGAAAAAAAGGGTTTTTAGCATTTTTGTTGCTCCAACAACTATGCTATCATTTATACTAAAGTAGAGAAGAAAAAAGATAAATTTAGAGAATTCTCTAAACAGTGATAGGAATGATTATTTTAATGCTCTCACCAATGATGTACCAGAAATAGATGTTAGCATAGACAAATAGTATTTTATTAAAATATATTGAATATTTTAATAATACGATTAATGTTAAAATTGCTAAAGGCTATGTTTGGCAAGGGTAGCTTATAAGCTAGCTGGTAGCTGATAAGCTAGCTGTTGATTGATAAGCTTGCTAGTAGCTGATAAGCTAGCGTATAAACAAATTATGTTTGGCAAAAACTAGCTTATGAGTATGTGAAATGACCAAAAAGGGTATATTTGAATTTAATAATTAATATTAATAAGGGTATAATTGGAAAAAGCTACAATAAGCTCCTCATAAGTTACTCAAAGTAGCGTTTCAAAAAGCTAGCTTATAAGCTAGCTTTCTGGTACATGTTTGGATGGACTAGCTTATAAGCTAGCTTATGTTTGCCAAACACAGCCAAAGTAAAGTAGTTGTTGGAGTTGAATTTTTTATTTTTTAGAGATTTTGAGTTATAGTACTCTATTTTAGAGAAAACATAGTATTGGAGATGCTCTTAGACAACCTATCTTATTTGTACAACCCTATAGCCCCGATCTCAACCGTCCATTTAATCTAGTAAATATGTGGTCTCATAATATTTTAATTCTTTCAAAGTATAAAACGTTGATCATAATTAATGAACTATAATCATCTTTGATAAATATCTAAATCTTATTAAATGAATCATCATATTTTCATAAATATCTCAATTATATAAATAGGATAGGGTATATTGAAAGTTTAAAAGTCTTCTAAGGTATACCTAAATATTGTGAAAAAGAATTTAAAAATGCATGTTCTTGGTTAGAAACTCATTTAAAGTCATTTACTAAAAGGGCACACAAAAAGTGGACAATAGATACTGGCCATACGATTTTGTAAGGGTCAATTGGATAAATGAACGTAAATGAGTTTTAAATGAACTTTATTTTTTCTTTTAACTTCAATGACTTTCGTATTACCTACTTGTTGTTTAAAGCAGTTTTGCATAACTTCAGTTGTAACTTAGAAATACACTAAACGGTTATTTTGTTTCAAAGGTCACTGAAAATTTACCCTCTACAAAATGAACTTAAAAAAGTCTAACCTTTTAGTGTATACTCAAAGTGAACAAATTTGTTTTACATAGGGTGTTGGTTGTCGGGTTTGGGTTGTTTAATTTTAACCCCCCCCCCCCCCCCCCCCCCCCCAAACCGTAATGCAATAATGGTGGTTTAAGAATTATCACAAAACTGAGAGGTTTGGCAACAATTCTAGCAAGCACTATATTGGACCACAGAAAGGCGGTCTAGTATGAGGTTTAGGCAGTTTGGGGCTTTTATTTTTGAACTGTAAAAGCCATAACATTTAGTTGAAATTTTTAGACAAACATTGAGCATAGATATGAAATTTTGAATTTTGATTTTTTGTTAGATTTTAGAATTTTATGGATTTAGAGAACACTGGATACTTGAGAATTTAAAATAAAAACTTAATTTCTTGAACATAATTTTTATTTAATTGGGCGACAGAAGTTGAGCACACAATATGAAAACTATACATGATTAGTATATGTGTATCTTTTGCTACCAGTTTAATCCAAACTCCTCAAGAAAACTTTCAACTCGCAGACTAGATCAAATGGAGCAGTTTGACTATTTTTCAGACCACACAAGACCACAAAAATGTTCTAGCTTGACCCAATTTGTGCGGTCCAACAGTTTTTCTGAATACCCCTAGTTTTACACAAGAGACATGTTAGATAAAGCAATTAATATCAACCCTTTAAATAATAACCAAATTAAAAACCCATTTAATATCATCTAACACAGTAACACAGACACACTTAGAAAGTTAGAATTAGCTCCTACAATCACCACACAACTCAAGAATACAAGTGGGAACTTTTTCCCCTTTTCTCCCCAGTAATCTTTTTGACAGCTGCAACTCAACTCAACATCTCCAGTTGTGGAAAACATTCCACAAATCACAAAGAGAAACTAAATGGCTAGGAACATGACACATCTATCACATAAAGTGCTGAATTATTTGCCAGTTTTCTTGAACTACCTAAAACTCCACATGTACCTCTCTCATTGGCTAGTTTTTTTTGTCAATTGTAAAGGTTTATCCACTGGCCCATGCTGATAAATATGGAAAAAGTTGGATGGGATTGGGTTCAAAACAAAAGAATCTTGTGGTACACATTCATTCTGTTTCCCATTATATAGGATTAAAAATCAAACCTTTTTTTACCCTCAAATTCTTGCATTTGATCACCAATTTCTTCTTCAAGAAAAAAAGAAAAAATGGAAGCTTGTTGTCTTTCTTCAAATTCATTCACAAAGGCAATGGAAATTGTGATCCCTTCAATGAAACCAAGAATCTTTGTGCAACCCAAGAGATCATGTGCTCAATTTCAAATCAAGAAAGCTGGCCCTTACTCTACTGCAACATGTGAGTTTTTTTAACCTTTTTATTACCTGTTTATGTGTGGGATATACTGGATATGTTTGATGGGTTTGTTTGGATTATTGACAGCGGGGTTTATTTTTGTTATTTGTGCCGGTAGAATTTTTTAAATCTAAGAGGTCAAAATTTGATGGTTGATAATTTAGTTTGCGGGTGTTGTTTACCAAATTTTTATCCGGTAAGCGTTTGTTGGGTGTTATTTTATTTACTAAAGTGAGCATGACAAGGAACAAGGAGCGAAAGTCTATGCGGTAAATAAGGGAGAAGGTCCGGTAAGCCTACCATGTGTTAGTTATCCTATCTGTAAGGGGTAAATAGCAAGGACAAATAATCTTACTGGGTAAATGAGGGAAAATACGCTACCTTAATAAGCGCTTACTTGGTAACGCTTGCCAACATTCCATTTTGATGATCAAGAATATTACTTGATAAGATAGGTAAGGGTGGTGACGCTTACCGCTTAGCACTTACCTATCATAAGATAGGTAAATGGCCTCTTAGTGAACTTTTTCTTTATAGTTTATTGACCGGTTTAACTCCCTTGAATTTGACTTCAGTTTGTTAATTTTGGTGACAATTGTATGAAGATGATTTTAAATGATTTGAGCTTTTGAAGTATTGTATTGGTTTTCCATCACAAACTAATCATTGTTTATGTAAAAATAAAATAAAAAAATGAGTTTGGAAAAATTAAGGATGCTCTTTTAGAAACATGGGTTCTCCGAAATTAGCCAGTAGAAGAAACGCTTGTGTATATCTTGTCTTTCCAATTTCCATACCATATGGGATTCACTAAATTTGTTTGGTTTGTAATTTTTTTATGTT
The DNA here is from genome assembly GCA_030169165.1 of Centaurea solstitialis. NCBI lineage: Eukaryota > Viridiplantae > Streptophyta > Magnoliopsida > Asterales > Asteraceae > Centaurea > Centaurea solstitialis. Next base: position 69,374,715 of record CM058041.1, read on the forward strand.
AAAGAAAATATGAAAACATAGTGCAAAAAGGAGGTATTTGACATTTATATCCAAAAGGGAAAGTTTATTTAGAAACAGTAAGTATTTTGAGAATTTTAAAAAGTAAATTATTCATGAAATTTATTATAATAAATATTCAAATGAGCGTTCCCTACTCCAAAAGTGCTTGTCTATACAAATCCTAACTATTATGATTTTATAATGTTGTAATAATATTGTTTGTTTTAGGTTGCCAATCTCAATCAAATTCACCATCACCCTCATCCAGAGACGAGGAAAACTCGTCTATAGATGCCGATTGGCGATCATTCAGAGCAAGACTAGTAGCCGGAGAACAAGCGTTTCCATCACAAGAACCTTCTCCAACTACTGATCCCAATACCACACTAAATCAACCACCATCCGTTTCATTAGGTGACAAATGGGCCCATGCCATCCCTGAGCCTGAAAAAGGTTGCTTGCTCATAGCAACCGAAAAACTAGACGGGGTACACATATTCGAAAGGACAGTGGTCCTTTTGTTATCCACAGGCCCAGTTGGCCCAACTGGCATCATACTCAACCGCCCATCTCTTATGTCCATCAAGGAGATGCGGTCAACGACGCTAGACGTTTCCGGAACATTCTCCGACCGACCGTTGTTCTTTGGTGGGCCCCTCGAAGAAGGATTGTTCTTGGTGAGTGGGGGTGATGGGGTTAGGAAAAGTGGGGTTTTTGAAGAGGTGATGAAAGGGTTGTTTTATGGGACTAAAGAAAGTGTAGGGTGTGCTGCTGAAATGGTTAAGAGGAATGTTGTTGGGGTGGGTGACTTTAGATTTTTTGATGGATATTGTGGGTGGGCAAAAGAGCAATTGAGAGATGAGATAAGAGGTGGTTATTGGGCTGTGGCTGCTTGTAGCCCAAATGTTATTGGGCTGGCTAATGTTGGAAGTGTGGGGCTTTGGGAAGAGGTTCTTGGGCTAATGGGCCAGAAGAAAGTTTGGTGATTGGGTAGATGATGTTTTTAATTCTATGGTTTGTTAAAAATTATAACTTTTGTTTTTGTGTTTTCGAAGTTGCGGTTTTTGTTCTTGTGGTTTGCAATCTTTTTGTTGTTTTTGTTTCCGAGGCTAGCTCCTTTCTTTTTAAGTATGAGGGACAAAAATAGAAATAAATTGTAAACCACATGGGTTAAAATTGTAAGTTATAAGGATGAAAACGACGTTGAACCATTAACCATAAAGATGAAAAGCTTAATTTCAAAAGTGTAGAGACGGAAATAACAGTTTTCAACAAACCATAGTAACGAAAATCATAATTTGCTCTTGGTGATGATTTGTGGCCAACAACCCGACCCAACTCTTTTTCTTTGAGTTATACACGTTTGTTGTTATTTGTTAATTTGAACTATTTTCAATTAGATTAATGAAATTTGATGATTCAATCATAAAATCGTTATAAGTTATTGTTTTAATGTCTTATATTCTTATTGTTGTCTATTTATTTAACTATCGCAAGACTAGAACTTTTCAATTGTTGTAGCTTAGGGGTTGTTTGACAGTTTTAAATGGTTTGGTGTTGGATGTTTAAGTGATCGGAATGATTAAGAGGCTTTTATGATATAGTGTAAAATGAAATATGGTTGTTTTGAAATTGCTGAGAATGAAATCGGGGTGCTTAATGATTAAGGGAGATCCATAATACAAAACCATTCAAATGGTTTTAGAACCATTAAGAGACATATTTTTGTATGCCAAACAAGATTACCTCTTAAAGATTAAGACTATGTTTGGTAAACTAGCTGATAAGCTAGCTGATGACTGATAAGCTAGTTGATAGCTGATAAGCTAGCTGGTGACTGATAAACTAGTTGGTAGCTGATAAGCTAGCTTATGAACAAATCATGTTTGGTAAAAAACTAGCTTATGAGTATGTAAAATGACCAAAAATGACATCCTTAATGAATAATCAATTACAAATATTTTATAATATAATTAAGACAATTTTTTAGTAATATAATTAAAGTAAATTTATAATAATATGATATGTTAATTAATAAAAACAATAAAAAAATTATATAGCATAATATATTGAAATAATATAGAGTTGATTATTATTATTATATATACACACTATAAATTTAGAATTTGTTAAAATAAACTTTAGAAAAAATCTACATTAACTTACAATTTAAATTACTTTTAAATATAATAAAAATAAAAATAAAATTGATCAACTTAACATGTCTTAAATAACTAATAATTCTAAAAGAATATAACTTAGAATTAGATATAAATATTTGTTTATTCAAATATTTAATTATATTTTAGTTAATAACATTTTAAAAATTATTATATTTATGTTTTTGATAATTAAACATATTAAATAATATATAATATAATTAATAAAATTTAAAAATAAATAATGTATAATTTAATTAATTATTAAAAATTAATAATTATTATTTATTATTTATTTTTTATTAATAATTAATATATTTTTTTAATTGATAATAGCTTATAAACTAGCTTATAAGCTACTTTTGGTCTTACCAAACATGTACACAGAAAATAAGCTAGCTTATAAGTCAGCTTATAAGCTAGCTTATTTTTACTAAACAATGCCTAAGATGCTCTCTTCACGAAACTGTTAAGAGGTAAACAAACAGCCCCTTAGATCAGGATTTTTTTTTTGAAGTTGTTATCTTTCTCAAGATCCACAAATCGAAAAAAAATGGAGATTAAGATGAGCCAAAAAAACTGAAAAAAGAAATAAATAAATGTATTATTGGTAAAATAAATACAAAGAACACCAAAAAGCTTCATAAAAATAAAGAGTGAATTGTGGATTTAGTCCCTGTGGTTTAATAAGTTTTTTGAACATGATCCCTAAAGTATGTTTATCATGGATATGGTTCTTGTGGTTGTCATTTCATTTTGGCCATGGTCCTTCTAACTAACTCCTTGGTTAACTCTGTTGAATTAAGGACTATCTTAGCAATTTTCTATTCTTTTGCTTTTTTCTTGTAAAAAAATAAGAACAATATTTTTAAACACACAAGTTCATATATATATATATATATATATATATATAACAAGGTATTAAAATAAATAAAATAAGAGCTTATTTTACAATTCAATTTTTTTAATTAAAAACCTAGTTACATTACATACAATTTAATTAATTTTAATAAATTAAATCATAAAAACAAATCTTATTCGTTCGCTTCAAATAAAATAATAAATGATTTACTGACTTGGTTTGTTTAAATTAAAATTTTAATTACATGAAAACAATAAAACCATATCGTTTTCACCATTTAAATAAAATAATAACTAATGTATTTAATATAATTAACCATTCAAAAAACTTAAATAATCAAATATAAAGTAAGAAATTATCAATTTTATTATATTGCATATACAAACATTATATATATATATACACACACATACTTATTGTTAAAATTATTTATTTTTATTATTCTATTTAAATGATATATGATATGCTTTTATTACTTAAATATAGCTAAATTTTAATTTAAATCAAATCAAATCATAACACTTTATTTTGCCGCTCAAAAAAATCACAATACTTTATCTTATTTTGTTTAGGGCGAGTAAGGTTAGATATGATTTTATTTACTTAAATTAAAAAAGTACTTAAATTGTATGGTTAAAAAATATTTAAATTTAAAAAATCAAATCACAAAAATAATCTCTTAATTTATTTATTTTGATATCATTAAGTATACAAGTTTGTGTGTTTAAAATTATTGTTTTTGCTTTTTTACAAGAAAAATGCAAAAGAATAAAATATTATTAAAATAGTCCTTAATTTAACGGAGTTAACGAAGGAGTTAGTCAGAGGGACCATAGCCAAAACGAAATGAAAACCACACGGGTCATATCCAAAATAAACATACAATAGAGATCTTGATCAAAAAAATTATTAAACCATAGGGACCAAATCCACAATTTACTCTAAAAATAAATTATCAAATGTTCATCTTTGTAAAATAAATACAAAGAACACCAAAAACTACTCCAATTAACATTGTAAATATAAACATTTGATAATGTCTTTTTATGTTGGGTAAAATATGATTTAATCCCTAAACTTTACACTTAAAAATGGTTTAACCCCTAAACTTTTTTAGTGAATGCTTTAATCCATAAACTTGTTATAATAAATGTTTTAATCCCTAAACTTGTTATAATTGATTGTTTTAGCCACTTGACCTGCTACAGCTGGTTAGTACACTTTTAAAAGTCATTTTAATCCCTAAACTTATGAATAAAATATGATTTAACCCTTAAACTTTTTATTTAAAAATGGTTTAACCCCTAAACTTTTTAATTAATGGTATTATCTTTAAACTTTTTATAGTATTTGATTAAATACCTAAACTTATTATGCCTAATTATTTTCTATATCAAATATATGTTTAACCCTAGTTTGAAGTATTTCTGAAACACATGATCTTGAATATCTCTAACTTGCATTTATTGATCAGATGTAATCAACAAAATCTACGGTATGAAGCAACAATAGACTAACGAATCAAATTTACCAAAAATTCAGCAAAAAAATATTCATAAGACGCTTAGTGATTATATGTTCACCGTGATGCAAATTTACTAAAAAACTAATGTGTAGATTTCACTGCGAATATCAAATGCGCAACAAATCAAGCACATAAATGGCATAAATCAAATCAAAAGAAATGTACCAGCTATTTTAGGAAGAGATTATTGGCAAAGAAGATCGATTTGACCAAGTTGCAAGTTGTACTGGATTGCAGACGTAACAGATGCAAGGCTTTTCCAATCGTGAATGGATTGGTAACGGGTTTAGCCGATATAATGTTGTATTGAATTATGTTATGGATAAAAATAATTAGGTTCAACAACTTTAGGTATTTAATCAAATACTATAAAAAGTTTAAAAACTATAACATTCATTAAAAAATTTTAGGGGTTTTACCATTTTTAAATAAAAAATTTAAGGGTTAAATCATATTTTATTTATAAGTTTAGGGATTAAAGTGACTTTTAAAAGTGTAGTAACCTGCTATAGCAGGTCAAGTGGCTAAAACAATCAATTATAACAAGTTTAGGGATTAAAACCTTCATTATAACAAGTTTAGGGATTAAAACATTCACTAAAAAGTTTAGGGGTTAAACCATTTTTAAATATAAAGTTTAGGGGCTAAATCATATTTTACCCTTTTATGTTTTATATTCTTTGTCATTTTCTTTTTTTCTAAAAAGATATTGAATCCTAAATAACAACAACAAAATGATAAATTAAATATAGAAAAATAAGCATTGTTTTGAAAGCAAAGTGAAATATTCAATATTTTTAGAAATTAACTAAAGTTTCACATACTTTATAAAAGGACAACCTGAAAACATCTTCCTTTCTTTTGATTCCTTTTCCCAAAAAGAAATATCCTTCTTAAATTAAATATAATGTGCTGATCAAAAATTTTTTAAATATAATGTAATTTACACTTGTTTGTAAATTTGAAATTATCAATCTATCAACTTTTTGAAATTACAAATTAAACAAAAAGTATTTTTTAAATTAAATTTATAAAACAAATGTTTTATTTTGTAAGTTTGATTTGATGTAAAGTGGGGTGTAAAATACACGCGCTAGTTAGGCGCGTGATGGTTGTTGCACCTTGGTAATGATGAGATATGCTTCCACTCTTTCTATATGTCGGTTAAAGTTGCGATGCCTTGAAATCTTAATAGTACGTTACATACTTTTTGGTACTTTAACTTATAATAATATACATGTTTGATCTTTAAGTTTCTTGTTGATACATTTATAGTCCTTAAATAAGTTTATATAAAGGCATCGTATGGTAAAAATAAGGTAGCTTATAAGCTAACGTATAAGACCATCCTTACCTATAGACTCTCAACTCAATCAACCTAATCGTCACATTATCGTCACATCAGCTTTTCACTAGTTTACCTAAATCAACCCAATCTAACCAAATCCATCCACATTGATAGACTCGCAACCCAATCTAACCAAATCCATTCACATTGATAGACTCGCAACCCAATCTAAATAATTAAAATAAAAAGAAAAGAAGAGAAGAGAGAGGGTGGGTGGGGTTAGTCTATGCGGTGGCCAACGGCAAGCCGAGAAGACCCAACCCGATCTACACGCGGCGGTGTAGCCGAACTACCCAATTAATCCGCTACCAAGCTGATGGCATCCCGATGGCTGGCTGCGGATGGTCTATGTCAGGTACATGTTTGAATTGACCATAAGCTAGCTTATAAGTTAGTTTTTATTTAAACTACTCGTATTAGCGTTTTGGTGACTTATGAAACTTATTATTCTTTTATTCCAAATATATCATTGCTACTTTTTATACTACCAGTTTTAAACATGTATTTTTTTTTATCAATTTACAATCATAAGCTACCTTATCAGCTGGTTTTTGCCAAACACAACTTATTCATCAGCTACCTTATCAGCTAGTTTGCCAAACATAGCCAAAATACAGTCCATAAGCCTTGTTAAAGTTTAAACCAAGCCACTACCTCCACGAGTCGATCTTTTAACAAGCTATTTCATCTCGGTCTTGAGTTGATCTCGACAAAGACATTTCAATCATTTTAGAGACTATGTTATATCTAAAGCTTTTGATTGTACTATAAAGTAAAGATAACAAAGGCACATATACACACATTATAGATGAATGAAGAGACATGTTACTTTTTTTATGGTAGATAGTAGACAGTCATCGAAGTGGACTGTAATTTTATATTCATTGTTAAAACCCTAAACAATGTAAAGTTGGGCTCTAAAGTTTTGGGGACTGTGATCAAAACCATACAATTAACATGCTAAAGAACAATCCTGGATCTTGAACATCCGCTAAAAATCATGTAGTTTAACAAGTTAAGTTCTGTAACACCAATGTTTAACTTGTCTTGGAAGTTTGATTAAATTTTCAATTAGGATCAAGCTTAGTTGAACCATTCAAGCATATATTTTTTAACAAAAAAAAGATTCATGTATTCATGGATAACACAATATAAGTATCAAAATAGTGAGGTCAAGCCATTTAGCGAGTTAAATCAATCTCGAGTTCAAGCTTGTAAATAAGCATTAAGTTTCAGTCGAATATTGAAAAAAAATCCAAACTCAATACCTACTGTGAAAAAAGGTTATTCAATTTTGAGTTTTGGTAAACAAAATTGAATTGAGGTTGAATAACTTGCAATTCGACTTAATGTCCCTCGTTAACAAAATTGACTTTATCAACCTCTACCACGATATTTGTTGGAACGAGGGACCAAACTCGTAAGAATTTACAAATCACAATGTCGATCGATATGATAATCAATAAACTTTCCACAATAACACCATCAGTAATTTTTGACATACAACACTAAGGCTGGTTCAAACGAAAACAATATCTATTTAGAGATAATAATAAAACGACCGAATCACATGAGATTTTACACTAATGTCACATACAAAATCACACGTAAATCATGCGACCTTTGCTTCGTGACTTGAAGATGTAGAGAGAGTCGCGCGAATACCTTTTCTTTACCATTAATGTGAAAACACATGTTATTTTACACATGATTTAATGGTTTTGGTGTTTTTTTAAATAGTTAGCGTTCTTGTTTGATTCTCTACCACACTGACCATAAGGCACTTCTCTAAATCCCTAACGAAACCAAACAAATCATATATATATATACCTCATTTCTTACTAGAAAGTATGATCTGATGAGAATGAAGTATATACACAAACCTGTTCTCAACTCTGAAGATTCCAAGAGAGCCTAGTTATAGATTATACATAGTAATTAACAGTGATGAATGATTAATGTTCATCGGTTAAAATCTAATTAATTTATGAGAATTCAGTTTAATGTAACCATCGATGGAACGCTACTACTAACTAGTGCTTATACACCATCTTAAATTAGATTATTCAAAATTTGGATCTAATTTGCAACTGGTTAATCCCCAATTTCAACTAGTAATTCATATCCTATTTTTAAATTCATTAAAAACATTGCATATGAATACTAAATAGAAAACAAAATAAATACTCATAACAACATAATTTATGGGCACATTCATGAGACAAATAGTAAATGAAATCACATTGGATGGTAGTTGAAAAGCAATTGTACAGTTATTTATTTGGACCTGTTCGATTTTATTAGAATTTACATTGCAATCTAAAGGTCGACTGATTTAATTTGAATATTAAAGTTTTAAATTATTTAATTTGATTTAATGGATATCTCAATATTGATTGGTTATAATTGCATTGGGTGATATTTTTGCAACAAGAAGATGAATAAAAATAAATATTTAATGATTTTCAATCATCATGATAATATTAAACTTGTATTAAAATTAACTTTCCATCAAGTAAATGTATTGAATAACTTGGATCTACAACAAGTAGAAGAATTTAATAATGTACGTTTGAAGTAAAAATTTATTGACAAAAGTATTTTAAATCTGTAATCAATAAATGAAAAAGATAATTTTTTTTAACAAGTAATGTCTTAAAACTTTTTGAAATATATGTAGTTTAAATCCATGTATAATTTTTTTTTTTCCTAATGCACATTTGACCAAGAAATGTGTTATGAAATGGATAAGCTTAATAAATAAAAATATGAAAAAGATGTAATTTCTTTCTATGAGCCGTACGGTTTTTTCTATTAAAGGTAATGTTTAAATTGGTGAAAATATATTTAATTAAACAACATGAAATGTTGGAACAAAAGTTAAGAATCGTGTAAGAAGTTAAATTAATGGGAGTGTAAGAAATAGATTCAACCTTTGATCTTTTTAATCTCACGCCATCAGCCATCTCATAAATTACGTTTTAGGTTTTGTTTGACAAACTAGCTGATAAGCTAGCTTATGAATTTTTTATGTTTGACAAAAAATAGATTATGTAAAATGACTAAAAGGACCAATAGGTAAATTACATATTTGGTCTCTGTGGTTTATATATTATTGCACTATTGGTCTCTATTTTGAAATAATTATGGAAAAGGTCCCTGTTGTATACATTATATTGCACTATTGGTCCCTAACCCTATTGACAAAATAGAGACCAACAGTGTAATATAATGTAAACCACATGGACCAACAGTGCAATATAGTGTAAACCACATAGATCTTTTCCAAAATTATTTCAAAATAAGGACCAGGTCAACAATGTTGCGGTGGATTGGTTAACACTAGGGGGTTCATAGCGCCTTACCCGAGTTCGAGTTTTCCCGTGTGTATGCATGAGAACGTTTAAGTGGGGCTAATTGCCGGAGATTAGTCGAGCTTTGGCCCAAACACCCTTCCAAAAAAAAGGACCAATAGTGCAATATATTGTAAACCATAGGGACCAAATATGAAACTTACTCTAGTTTAATATTAATAAGGATATAATTGAAAAAGATATAAAAAAAATCTTGAAACACTACTCCAATTAGCGTTTAGCGTTTCAATAAGTTCGCTTATAAGCTAACCTGCTAGCTTATTTTTGCCAAACACAACTTTAAAAAATAAATTAATCTGGTGCATCTTATCTCGATGCACATCATCCTAACATACATCCATTTTATCATTAGATGGTTGATAACCGTTTCTTACGCTTTTCATAAAAACATCAATTTTTTAGATAAATTTAATCAACTTTTCACTTCTCATATAACCCAATCCTTGGAATAGATTGTGATTTATGTTTGAAAGATAAACTTAATTAAATTTTGTTTTCTTCTATCCTTTAAATTTGGTTTTTAAGTTCAATTTATTCTTAAATGCATGTATTTTCGGAATTAATTTTTTTTCTCTTTCGCATGCTTTGGTTGTTTCAAATTTTTACAAGTTTATAAGTGTAAATTAAAGAGTGAATGAGATAACTAAAGTAGTTTAAATAAAGTCCACGATGCAATAATGATTCTTATTTAAAGTTCATAATGATATTTTATGTATAAATTTTTATTGTTGTAGTTCTTCTTATAGACCAAAGTTCAATAAGTAAAACGAAAAATTAAACGAGATAATAAAAAGTTTAAATAAGGTTTAAAATTAGGCTAAGCATATATCACGGTGAGATAAGGAGTGAGTAATGGCATGGGTTGGGGGGATTCGGTGGGTAGGGTGGTACAGGGTGGGCGGATAGGGCCGAGGGTTTGGAAACCCGATGAAGCCCCCCCCCCCTCTCTCTCTCTCTCATTTCTATCTCTTAATTATATATATTTTTATACGACAATAAACTCACACACGCACCTGCGGTATCCGGGCATCAAATTGGGCAGCACCGACTAATCCGCGGCGACCCGACCCAGTCCACATAGACTGGACCCGTCCAGGCACGACTAAGCCCGACCTATGGCCGAGCCCGCATGCCCATAAACTGGCATGCCCGTTACCTGGACCCGAACTGACACGAAGGCCGGCCTAAAGTATGGGTATCGCCGAAGTGCTACTCCCATGGTTTATTAAAATAATAAAAAAATGATTGAGGGTACAAGGGTATGAAATATTAGTGGTATATCGGTACTCCAATTTAGGATTCAAAGGGTAAAAAAGAAAAGCTGATGTGACATCAAATTGACATACAGATATAAGGCCATCAATATCCGAACCCTTTGAGCCCTCTAAGCCCCACTGCCACATATGTGTCACATCATGTTTTCTATAAACCCACAATAAGCCAAATCTGTTAGTGAACCCTTCCAAACCAAATACCCAATACAATTAAAAAAAGAAAAAAAATGTGAGAGCGAGAGAGAGCAAATACATCGGTGTGGAGACATCGGCTTTAGTCGCAGCCTGCCAGCCTGTCGGAAAGCATACAGGAGCTCGCCCAACCCTGGCAGACCGCCATGCCAAACCCGTTACAGCCTACATCAAGGTACACATGGCCTAAGGATATGAAATGTTGATGGTAATCATGGGCGATTTATGTTATAATGTCCATAACAATTTTCTTTCAAAATGTTAAATAATGAAATAATTTAATGAATTATATAATAAAAACAACGAAAAAAGAAAATACTCCAATCAACATTAAATTTTGTTCCAAAATGTTGAAAATCTATTGAGCAAAATATACAAAGGTTAATCTAATCTTGGCCTTTCTAAAAAGGAAGTTAGGAAACAAAAAACACAATATAAAAATGATAAATGTCAATTAAAATTCTTTATTGACACTAAAAAACATAAAAGATGTGAAGGAATCTAAAAGCAATGAATGATAGGTGACATATAGATACAATATAATAATCTATACATACACACACACACTTGTCTCTATATCTATATCTATATCTCTATATTTACATATTTTTAGCCCAAAACCCCATAACCATTTTCTAAAATTCCTTTTTGTAAATCATACATTCCAAATTGGAAAATTCAATGAATAAATCATCGAATCACAACAATCTACGTGCAATTAAATATCAGAGAAAGACGACAGATTATTATTATTGACAACAAGCTTCAAACTCATTCCATCCATGGCTTCCTGATTTCTAGAGAGAGAAAATCCAAACAGATTTAGAGAGAGAAAGATAGGGATCTATATTATCTCGGATCTCTCTCTCCTTTTCTCGTATCTGTTTTCATAGTGGACCAACCGATCGGAGATTTTGTTTTTTCCTTTTTTTTATCGTTTATGGAAGAGCTCGATTCTCGATTCTTCTCTTCGAATTTTGCAATTTCTGACCAAAATCGACGGTTTTAGCTCAGGATTGAAGTGTACTGAGGTAGATTCCTTTAGATTCTTCTGTAAATCGCTTGATTTCTAGTATTTTCTACCGGTTTTTAATTGTGTTTTTTAGGTTTGATTAACTAACTTTAGAATTGGATTGTTGTTTGTTTGATTTGTGACAATCTGTTGAATGTTTGTTTCTGTGCACACCTGTTGTTGCTTTTGAAACTATTGTTTTTCATGCATCAAAAAAAGCAAAAGTAAGAAAAGAATCAGTCACTTTTTGTTTTTGTGATAAAGTTTTTTGATGTTTGTTTAGCCTTTTGAGAGACTGATTACATATCTCTGAACTCAGATTTGATACTTTTTTACCTAATTGGAAGATTGGAAGCAATGAGGTTGATTATTTAGTATGTTGATGTGATTTGGTGATGATCATTGAAGAACATGTTGAACTAATTGTATTTTGAGCAATTGAGTTTTGAAATCTCCTTGTTCTTCTTTTTGTTACAACAAGTCAAGTAAGATGGTCTCTTGTGTGTTTACAATTTCTATAAATTTGTCCATAATCACTGTTATATGTTTTGCTGTTAGCTAATTAACCTAGTTGTTAAACTCATCAAGTTTGGTAAAAACTAGCTGATAAGTTATATATGACAATGTAAAGTGACCTAAAATGATGTGTTAGACTAATTACTGGAGAAATATTAGGGGCATAATTGGGGAAAAGTGGAAAAAATGTCTTCGAGCTTATTGAAATGCTACTTCAATTAGCATTTCAACAAGCTAGCTTATGGCTAACCAAACAAGGCTTTTTCAGTAAGCTTAAAGAACAAACTAGCTTATGGCCTTACTTTGTTCTGATATGAATTGGTTTGTTTCTTGATCTGGTTGCAGAAATGGGAGCCACAGTACAATCTAAGACGCATTTTCCCGGTTCAATGATGGATCTGAATAACGGTTTTTGCAACGGTGTCTGGGACCTATACCATGATGACAGAAGTCGCATCGTTTCTGGCCCCGTAAACAGCCAGCATTATGATTATTTTCTAACTAGGCAAGCCACGGATGGATATGCTAAAGAACAAATTAGGCAAACTATCTTGAAGCATGAATCGATCTTCAGACATCAGGTCTTGCTCAAATCTTGAGGACATAAGTTTCTTTAAAGTTACTTAATTACCATTTTTAGGATGCTAACCTCAAATCAGTCTTTTGCTATTGCTTATTTGCTTACTCATATTCTAGCCTTTTAAAATCTTAGCTTATCAGGTCAGCATACATCTTACCTTCAGATCCCACCCCTGGCTGTAGCAATATTTGTATTGCCATTACTTTCTCGTGTCTAGCATATCAAATTTTAGCTGTTTTTTTTTCTTTTTCACTTTCATGGACTTTTCACTAGCCAGAGGTCTTCTCGGAAACAGCCGCTCTACTCTTTAGGGTAGAGGTCAGGTCTACGTACATCTTACTGCCGACCCCACCTATAATGAGCTGGTTCGGTTTAGCATCTAACCTCGTGAACTTACGAGTTTTGTGATATTTTTTTTAATATACTTATGTTTTGAAGTTTTCGTGTTAACAAAGTTTTCTTGCATTCCAGCTCCAAGAACTTCATCGCCTGTACAAAAGGCAGAGGGATTTGATGAATCCGGCGCCACTAGAAGCAGCAAATTTGGGTCGTTTTTTAAGTCAAGCACCGTCTAGTTTTTCTCTGGTGGACTCGCCTTTTAGTCGAGCATCTACCTCTAGACACGACGTTTCTGAAAGAAAAGTGATCGATCTAGAACTGCCTGCTGATGTGGAAGAGAAAGTAGGAAATTTTCACAGTTTGAGCACAGAAAAAGTGTTTAATTTGGCAGATTTGAATGAACCAATCCAGATAGAGGAAACGGATTTTTCAGCATCTGTTAGGAATAAGAACAGTACCAACCATTTTGCAGATGAACCACAAAAGCGGGATTCGCCTGCAAAAAGAACGATATTTGGTGTCGATATCAGTGAAAGAAACAACACCCCCTCTTTTGATTTTTTGCATGCACCTGCATTTCGCTCTTCTAATCCTCAATCGGGCTCAATCAACCCTGAGCCACCCTTAGTTTTACCATGGAGAAACACTACTTCTTTGGGTCAAAATGGTTCGATTTTTCATCATAACCATTGGCCTGGCACCGGCTCCGGGTCCTCTGATTTAACGAGGCAAAACCCGGATTTCTTTGGAGGCAATTTGTCATCAAGATTGATGACAAACTCAAGATCTGTAGGTTTTTCCAAAGATTTGGTATCTGATAATCGTGAAGAAATTTGTGGCGAAAAGCGGAAGTTTATGGACATGTGGAAGAACCGTGAAACCCCTGAACAACGGTTACCACCTTGGCTGGCGGCAAAACCGTGTTTTCCGAGTGAAGAGATGAATGGGAAAGAAACAACCGTTTGTCATATTAACTTGGATTCGTTGCAGAACCATTCTCAGCAGTTTTTCAAGAAAGCCGATATTGTAGAGGGTAACGATCCACGGGAGTCCAAGAAGATAAAAACCGATGATTCACGGAGCCTTACCAAGATTCTTGGAGTCCCAATTATCGATTTGCAAAACTCAATCGAGTTGGTCACGAAAGAGACCGATCACGACTCCAAAGCTGAAGAAAATGGTGGGAAGAACTGCATTTCGGGATTCGATTTAAACTTATCCCTCGATGAAGAAGACGCCCCTTTCCCGGAATCCATCGTCAAGATTGCTACGATGGAGATTGATCTGGAGGCTCCAGCAGTTCTTGAATCCGAAATAGATTCCGAAAATGGTTCCATGGATGCCCATTTGGAGCTCGATAGAGCTGCAGCTGAAGCTATCGTATCCATTTCATCATCTACAGTTCATGATTCTTGCCATCCACCTCGAGAACCGTCCGCCGCCACTCTGTGGTGGTTCGCGGAGGTCATCACGTCTAACGGTTTCAAGAAAAGTTCGGTCAAAACAGATCAAGAATCCGTTCCTGAAGGCATGGATTACTTTGAGTTCATGACTTTAAAACTTCAAGATTCCGAGGAAAGCTATGAAAACTACAAACCGACAATCGTCGAGGAGAAAGAAACAGAAGAGGAAACGGGTTCGTCTTCGAAACGGGCACCGAGAAAGGGGCAAGGAAGGAGGAGCAGGCAGCGGAAAGATTTTCAGAAAGATGTACTGCCGAATATCGTCTCGTTATCGAGGCGGGAAGTGACGGAAGATCTTCAAACATTCGAAGAGGCGTTTTCCGGCACCGGTGTTTCGTGGCAGTCTAGCTTATCCAAAAGGAAAGCCGCTGCTAGAAACGGTAGGAGCAGGCGGCAGTCGGTGGTGGCAGACACCACCTCTTGTAAGGTGCCGCCGCCACCACCAGCATCACCTGGGGCGGTGGTTGTTGAGAAGGCGGTTTGTAGGGAGGTCGCGTTGGAGAAAAGCCTTGGCGGGTGGGGGCGGAGGACCCGCCGGTTGCCGCGGCAAAGGTGTGCAAATGCTGGTAGTCATCATTCTCTTGCTTTAAAGTGCTGAATAGAGGTCTGTTTTGTTGTTTGGCTTTTCTTGTTAAGCCATTGTTGTGCATAATTTATGCAGACTTCTTATATATATCATGTCTCTTTTCTACAACTGATCAAAAACAAACTTATTTCTTGTTTCCTTTTGTAAGATAAAACACCATTTCGAATACTTGGGTATCTACTTGATTCACCATCTTCAGCTTGTAACTGTTTAAATATATGAAATCTCATTAGATTACGCTTCAAAAGAGCATGTGACCAAAGAGTCATTGGTCTAGCGGTAGTGTATGTGATTATTTGTTGTATATAAATATTATACTAAAAGGCTGAATATATGTGGGTTCTTATCAGATTACTTTCCAAAACAACTGTTTAGAAGGAGGGTCAACAATCAACATATATAATGAGAAATGGTCAAAGTCTTCTTGTTAATGTAAAACTCCAACCCCCCCCCCCCCCCCCCCCCCCCCCCCCTTCCCCCAACCAGGGGTAGACGGACAAAGATGTTGTAGAGCACTACTAGAGTGTAGAGTCTCGGGTAAAAATGGTGGACATTGGTTCCCGATGCTTGAGAATATGTGCAACTCTGTTAGACTATTATCCAAAAGAGGCTTTGACTAGATAAGTAAGTTTTAACGTGTATTTAGAAGAAATGATCAGACGAGATAAATGGAAAAATAAATAATAGTTTACGAAAAAGTTGGGTTCTATCTTACTTGTGATGGGACGAAAATTTGTGTTTGTTCAAATTCAAATAGCAACTATGTCATTAAGATATTTAATAACACGAGCTCCCAAAAATTCTTAGAAATATTTGTCGTTTTGAAAAAAAAAATATGGGTGGATTAAGTTAGGGAAATTAATTATTTTAGTTATTTTTTTTTAAAGTTGATTTTAGTTTTTAGTATTTTTTTGTTCTTTATTAAAATAACCTTGGGTCTCCACTTTTAGTGGGTGTTTGGTACAAAGAAATAAGAGTAGAGAAATGAAAATGGAATTAAAATCGCTTATTTGGTAGGATAGGGAAAAAAAGGCCGGAGATTTGGCAATTCTCGAGATTTGCTTGCCTTTGTATTTCCAAACACACCCTTAGGTCGTCAATTAGGGACTTGGATAAAATATTGTAGGTAGGAGATGTAGATCTTTTTATGAACCTAGATAGGAAATGTAAATTTGTTGCGGACCTAGGTAGGACTTGTGATTTTTCTTTTAGGTACTTAGCTAAAAAAATGTAATTTTCGAAGGTCAAAGTTAATTTGAGAAATTGTGATTAAAAGATAAAACCTATTTTTAAAAATAACTAAAATAATTAATTTCTTTTTTAAAAAACATCGAAATCTTTACTTCCCTTTATTTTTGGGGACTTGAAAATGCTTTATTCACAAACCCATGAATAGAGATTATAACGCCTATATTTACCAAAATGGATTCTTAGTTAAAGCAATCCGTCTTGGGCTCTTTAGAGGGTGTTTGGGATTCCATTTTGAAACTCAAAAACATGTTTGGCAATTACAAAAGTGCTTTTGAAACTTCATTTGGAGAAGAAAGGAAATGGAGTTTTTAAGAAGTCACAATTTGTGACTTATTGACTTATTGCTACAAATTCCTTCTCAAAAAGTTGATAAGTTAAGCCAAATACTATAACTTATTGACTTATTGCTATAAACCCTTCTCAAAAATTTGATAAGCTAATCCAAACACTTTATTTAAAAACTCCTTCTCCTACCGTTATAAGTCAATAAGCACTTTTGTTCAAAAGCACTTTTGAACTCAAAATGGAATCCCAAACACCCTCTTATTGGGTTTTAATGGATTTGGAATGGAATAGGAAAACTCGTCTACTCTCAGACTTATGAATAATTTACTTAAAAATTTATCTTTGTAAGTGTTTATCAATAAAATCGAACATCATCACATATCATGTCGGACAATATTTTAGTATCTCAAAATAGTATCATATGCAATAATTTATCTGGTAAGAGTTGTCGATCGATTGAAAATTGAGATGTTGGTTGGATAGGTTTCCATCCCACATTGATAGAAATAACAAATGAAAGGTTGTTTTATAAGCCTTGATCAACTAGGGGGCCTTAAACTAGTTGATGGACTAATGGTGGGGACTTATAGAGAGTGCAGTGCACCCGCGCGCTGGCCGTGGCTGTCGTGCGACTCGTAGAGTGTCGTGATAAAATGCACACTCTTTTTTGGAGAAACTCAGGAAGAGAAGTAAATCATACGGGTTTTCTAGATTTTTTCAGATAATACCGAGTTGTTTTTCAAAAGATTATCCATATTTTATCAAATCAGTTGGAGACTTAATCTCCAAACTGCAACTCCTTTTCTTGGGGATTAAGCTTAAATATGAGTTGTCTGATTCCCTTTTTCAGTGCCATTTTGTCTCATACTCTTCATTAGTTTAAACACTATTGCTGTTAGTGTTTAACGTTTGCATCAAATCCTAGGGTAAAAGCGATAGTAGACTCACAACAATAAAGGGTGTCGCTAAAACTTTTAAGGACATGAGCTTGTTCTGCAGCTAACTTTTTCGTCGTTTCAGATTTTATCAAGCAATCAAGGTTGGTTTTCGTTTTTATTTTGCATTGTAATTTAATTTCAGTCTAGTAGCGTGGACAGTCTTCTCCTACCCCTTTCCTCTTACGTTTCTATCAAGAGGATAAAAATTTGTTTCTAAACTTTTGTTTTCTGTTTTAGCAAATCTACTTAATATTGTGATTTGTTTAGTCTATAAATAAAGTTTCAATCTTTATTATATACTTGTTAGAACATCTACAATGGTGGAACCTCTAAGAATCTCACTTGCCATATTTTTTCCTGTCACATCATTGCTATCTCAATAAAGCAAAAATCTTCTTAAAACTCTACAATGGAAGTTGTTACAAAAACCTCACATTCCTTTTCTTATTTATAATATAAATTTTGTTTATGTAAATTAATATATAACAGAAAAGGAAAGTATTACAAGAACCTGGGTTCTTGTTCAAGCACCTAGGTTCTAATAAGAACCTGTGACTAGGCAAGAACGTCTATCCCAACAGTGGATGTTCTTGTTAAAACCCCAATAAGAAGTGAGTTAACGACGAGAAGCATGAGACGTGGATCTGAATCAGCGATATATTTAATTTCATACTCTCTCAAGAATTGTGCTTTTGAAATGAATTGATCTGGTGCATCTTTGTGGATCTCATCCGTTAGTGTGTCAATTTCTCATCCAACAGCTGACAAAAACTTCTCACTGGAACCCAACTATATATATATAGGTGCATTCAAATGAAACTCATTTTTCATTGCGAACTGTGAGGACGACCAAGAGTGCAACAGTTGTCCACATTTAGGCTATGTTTGGCAAGCGTAGCTTATAAGCTAGCTGGTAGCTGATAAGCTAGCGGATAGCTGATAAGCTAGCTGTTGATTGATAAGCTTGCTAGTAGCTGATAAGCTAGCCGTTGAACAAATTATGTTTGGCAAAAACTAGCTTATGAGTATGTAAAATGACCAAAAAGGGTATATTTGAATTTAATAATTAATATTAATAAGGGTATAATTGGAAAAAGCTACAATAAGCTCCTCATAAGCTACTCAAAGTAGCGTTTCAAAAAGCTAGCTTATAAGCTAGCTGATAAGCTAGCTTCCTGGTACATGTTTGGATGGACTAGCTTATGCTTGCCAAACAAAGCCTTAGTCTCAATAACAAAGGTTAATGTTCATGCATTATTCACCTATGAATAATATCGTATTATTCAAATATAATGTAACACGTGTCGCGCTTTCGCTATCCTCAAACTCACAATGAAAAATGAGTTTGCAGTTAAACTTTTGTCATTCCCAAATTTTGTGTGATCTGAAAAAACATATATTATTTTATCAATTACTTAATAATTTTATCCATGTTTAATTAAACTTTTGATATATGTTTTAATTTTCTTTAAAAGATAGTGTCATGTGGGCTTTTTATTAAACACCAAAAAAAGAAGAAATGAAGCAAAAAGGTCCTACCGGGAGTCGAACCCAGGTCGCTGGATTCAAAGTCCAGAGTGCTAACCACTACACCATAGAACCTTTGTTGTCATTATTTCCAATTTAAACTATAAAAGAACTCTTTCAACTTTAATGGCTTTTTACCTACCATTTTACCTTGATTCATATTATGAGAGAAGATAATGGAAATTTGAATTTCAATAACTAGTATTTACAACTGTTTCCTGTTCCGAAAGGAAGGTCGATACAGTTGTGGGTTATTCGTTTTTCGGCTTAAATGGTTTGGTTATAAGTAAATAAACGTAACTTACTTGGTATTTAACCTATTTTGGTTAAATTGAGATATTGTAGTAATATTTGTATTTTATTCTATTTCATCTAACTTCAAGCAAATGAAATACATTACACCCTAACCCAAAGTTCGACTAATTCATAACGAGCCCAGATGATTAGAAAACCAAGCTATTAAACCAAAACTTTTTTTTAATAAAACAACGTGTTGACACGTGGCATTAAACGAGTTTGTAATATATCTAGTGAAAGACTAATCAAATTGTATAATTGTCAAGGTTCTAAATGACTTTGAACTTGTGGAGTAACAATTTCTCGCCTCTACGACTACCACAAACATACATAGACACGTACGCATGCCTTCCCAGCGGTATCGGGCATCTACGGACAATCCACTAATCCGTTGTTGTCCTGATCCTGCTTAGGATGGACCTAGAGCCAACCATAGTCTTTGACTAGGTACTATGCCATCCACATAACCCCCAAAATGTTACCGCACTTAGGAAGACCAAATGGCCAAATGTGACAAAAGATAAATTTGTTCCGGTTGTTTGTTTTATCCGGTGGATATAAAGAATGTAGAGATGCTTCAATGGCGTCACCACCACCAACCACCAGCCACCGATCGGTATCCGTTTATCCTCCACTCTCCGCCGTCCATCTCCACCGCAGAGGCCATGAACGCCGGTAAATTCCTCCGCCGCTGCTCTCTCTCCTGGTTAGACTTCACTACAACACTCATCAAACCTTCTCCTCCTTTATTACTACACTTTTCCGGCCACCGCCGTCTCTCTCGCAATTCAGGTGAACTTCAAAATCTCTTCTTCTTCTTTTTCTTCTTCCTTATTATTCCTAATGCTTCCATTCATATAAACTCATACGTACCTCTCAATTTGAATCTACGAAGGCCTAGGGTTTAGGCGTAAACCCTACCTCCATTTCTCAAGAGCATATGGATCTATTCCAGCTGCCGTTTCGATTGAAGAAGAAGGAGAAGAAGAAAATGATGATGATAATGGTGAAGGACCTACTGTTAGAGATTTAATATGGAGAAACTCCAACGATGATGTTTCCAGCTTCATGAAGATGGAACGAAGGATGAACGAACCTCAATCGAACCGTTGGTTTCCCTATTTGGACCGATTTAAAGCCGAAGAGACGTTTTTGAGTAGCCGAGAGGTGTTGGATGCGGTTGATCCGTCGTTAATGGATCTTAGGAAGGAGAGATTTAGGAATGTTGTGGATAATCGGACGTATTCCGTGTGTTTGGTGGTGGAGGGTTTATCAGATGCAGGGAATGTTTCTGCCGTTTTCCGGTCAGCGGATGCGTTAGGGTTTCAGTCTGTTCATGTGGTGTCGCTCGACAGTCGGAAAAGGTGTTAACCCAATCTGAGGTGACTTTAAGCTTTGATTTTATGCATCTTGATTGATATGGATGCACCTTTGGCAGAGAATTCGTAATGTTTTGAGAATCCAAAAGCCAATTATTC
This sequence comes from Centaurea solstitialis, assembly GCA_030169165.1. Classification (NCBI taxonomy): domain Eukaryota; kingdom Viridiplantae; phylum Streptophyta; class Magnoliopsida; order Asterales; family Asteraceae; genus Centaurea; species Centaurea solstitialis. The sequence continues at coordinate 69,395,721 of CM058041.1, forward strand.
TTGTTAATGTTGTTTATGTGTTTTCATGTTAAAATTTAGGGAAATTGATCGAAATAGTCGGAGATTACGCAAGCATCACTTGTGCAACTTACATAATCTACTTGTGCAATATAGTATAGTATTGATTAGACATTAGGTAGTTGTGTAAGTTCTATTTCTGTAATGTCTACTTTTTTGCATGTCCATGAAGACAATTTGCTTGTTGGAATAGACATTATGCAAATATCACTTACGCAACTTGCGTAATGTCTACTTTTTAATGAATATAAGGTAAAAGTGGAGTTGATTACAGAAGTTGTATAAGGTGTCATTTGTTTTTTAAGAGGTTTGAAGTCTGATTTCACATCTAAAAAATAAGAGGTGGATGGTGCATCTCTTAAAATTCTAGAGGATGGTAAGGGGTTTTCAAACCTTCTCTTAAAAATAAAACAAACAGGCTTAAGTTTGTAAATGTCTTAATTTTCAAACTTAAGAGGTTATAAGAGGTATTTTTTTTTAAACAAACAGCCCCTAGGTGTTACTTGCATAATGTTTAGCTATTCCAGTCAATAAGTTGAAAAGGTGGCTATAAAGACAATTTCCCCCCAAAAAAATTTATAATGAATTTACATGATATTCATGATGAAAGTGCATAAAGATCATGAATTATGAAAATACTTGATATTCATGATTATTCATAATGAATAATACATTAAATACTTGGTTTCAAGGTTCTCAAAACATTCATGGTTCTCCTTTGAACTTTGCCTTATCATGTAACAGAATTAATGTTGCCGAAGAAGCCTTTGAATTTGTTATTTTAAATGACCAATCTTGATACCCCAAAGAGCCTTTACAACCACCATGGCTTCTATAATGAATGATGATGGTGTTTGATCATTCATTTGATTCTTAAAGAAAGCCATAGTTTTTGCATCATCTTTTGAATTGGTAATGAAGTCTGAGAAAATCCATCTCCATCATGTAGGTATAGAGAGCATCGGCATGTTAGTATGGGGGCCGAGAAATGGTTGGATATTGAGCTTTGGGATACCACTGAAGAGTGCTTTGAAGTTTTGAAATCGCGTGGCTATCGGATTGCTACAACGCATGTTGGAATGGAGACGGTATCTATGAATTCTATATGTTCTATTACTTAAACATATAATCCAAGACATTGATGAATGTGTGTACGTGATGAACTATTTGGTCTATTTGGCTATTTTTGCAGGTTTCTGTTTATGATATGGATTGGTCGTGCCCCACTGCTATTGTCGTTGGAAATGAGGGCAGGTAGTAAGTTCGCCCTTTTTGTTGTGTGTTTAGTTGTTATATCTTGTTGCCTCCTTCATGAAGACGATATTCAACAATCATAGACTAAGAGGTTGTTTACAAAATGCTTACTGGGTAAGCGCTTACCGGCAAGAATCACCGCCCTTACTTACGTTAAGTATGACATCCTCGTTAATCAAAATGGATTGTTGTTAATCAAAGAGTGTTCTCCCTCGCCGGTTAAGATTCTCAGGCCTTGCCATGCTCAGCCTGGTAAGGTAAGTGACTGGTAAACGCTTACCCAAAAAGCTTTTGGTAAATGGCCCCTAACTTATTTTTTGAGCTTATTAGAAAAACCGTGTTTGGTACTTTGGTATATGCCATCAACTAGCTTTTTGAAAAGCTACTCCAGATAGTTTTTTGGGGCTGCTTTTTCCACATTATTCCAGTTACGCCTCTTATGTTTCTCCATTAGGCCGTCTTACATTTTTATTTGACTTAACTAGTCTTACCACACATGACTAGCTTATTAGTTATCTTATCATCTAACGGCTAGCTAACCTAGCCTAAGGGGCTGTTTACTGCATGTACCTTGGTAAGCTCTTACCCGTTCAATTACCTAGTGAACATAACAAGCACCGACATTCTTACCCAGTAAGAGGGAGGGCAAGGATCAAGAGTCTTACCCGGTGAGGATGATGACTCTTACCGGGTTATAAACGCTTACAATCGGTCCATTTTGATGGCCGAAAATGTTAGCCCACAAGGTAAGTGATAGTGGTGACTCTTGCCAGTAAATGCTTACTGGGTAAGCTTATGGTAAACGGCCCCTAAGTTCATATTGCACAAACATGGGTTTAGTGAGCTTAGTATATCCAACACATCCCATCTTCAAGTGGGGTTTGAGGAGAGTAAAATGTATGCAAACTTTGACCTCAAGCCTTTGTTAGGTGTTAAGTTGAAAGGTACCTTGTGTACCGCTAGGCCAAAGGCCTCGGTCCGTGTCTCCTTAGGATTTTCTTGGCTGACATCTTCAGGATCCCATGGGATTAGTCGAGGTGCATGCAAGCTGGTCTAGACACCATGTCACCACAAATAAAACCCTTTTTATAAGCACTAACCCTTTTTTTTCTTTTCTATAGAAGTTATCGTGTGGTTATTGATAACATCACCTCCAAATTCTTTGTTTTAGAGTACAAATCTCTTGCGATATCTTGATCATGATTCTAATGGTTCCTTATTACAGTGGGATTAGTGAAGAAGCTTTGAAGATGTCGGATATGCATTGTAGTATCCCGATGAAAGGGATGGTGGACTCGTTCAACGTCTCTGTTGCTTCGGGGATCCTAATGCACCATGCCGTCTGTGATAGGACTTCACGGTTGGTAAGAATCTTGAACCATTTGCATCTTCTTCAGAACACTTCAGATTCGATCTTTTTAGAGTATACAAAAAATTGAGCGACTTGAATAAATTGTGGCTGTGTTTGGTATGCGGGATGGGACGAACATAACAAAAACTTTGTTGTTTCACGTGTGGTGCGAAAGTTAGACAGGACTAGGTGGCCCGACAAAATATACGTGGAACAAAAATAGGTAGATGACATGATTGATAAATTACTAAACTGCCCATGTCAAATTGAAACACTAAGGGCGGTTTACAAAATGCTTATTCAATTAGTGCTTACCGGATCATTTACCTTACATCATTAACATGGCAAGGGCCAAGAATCTTACCCATAAGAGCGAAGATAAGGATGGAGTGTCTTACCCGTTAAGTGAGGGTGACAACTCTTACCATGTAAGCGCTTAACGTATATTGTTGCATACAACAACGTTTTGATGAACTACAATTTTAGCCTCTAAAGTAAGTTAAAGTGTTGACTCTAAAACCTCCACAATCTTTTCACCTGCCTACCTTACTCTCGCTAGTCTGGTTCTTCTCAATCCTGTTTGTGCGAGAGTCCTTTATCTTGCAAATTTTGACCTTTTTTCTTCATTATGTAAAAAACAGTAATCCATTTTGTGCAAAAGCTACATGTGATGGTTTAAAAAGCCAATGACTCCAAATGTTTTTGATTTGCAGGGTGGTCACGGTGATCTAACACCAGAAGAAAAGCAAATATTACTTGCTGAGTTTTCTCTACGGCATAGCAGGAGTTCGATCAGCATTGCTCACGAGTACGCAAAGCGTAAGACTAGAAGTGTATCCAAACTTTGACAAAAGAACATCTAATTGGAATATATTTATCAAACGAAGCAGTCTTTCCTCTATCTCAAGGGGTAAAAAAGCTGTTTCAACGATCTACTTTTTGCATAATATAGCAAATTGTATTACTATATCTGAGGTTGTAACTTTGCAGCTATGGCGATTTTGTATTGATGCAACTTTTCTTTGGTCTAAAAAGTAGTAAGAATTGACGATTTTATTTTAAGTTTTTGATGTCATATGCAAATTCGGATACCCGCATAAGGCTGTGGATTTGCTTATTTTGGGATTGGGACCAGGGAAGAACTCAAAACTTTTTTCAGACGATGACATCATATAATTATAAACTTCTTTTAATTTCTAAGCTGATTTTGAGAGATTTCTTAAGTTTTGTTTGATAAATTTTTAACATTTTTCTTTTTGTTGAATTGAGAGAATTTTTTGAGTTTATCTGATTGATTTTGAGAGAACTTTTTCGGTTTTTTTTTGTTGATTTTGAGACAATTTTTGGTGCACCCCTTAAAGTTTCAAAAATAATATTGTTGTAAAGAAACTAATTTTTTTAACCTCTCGATACTTCGTGTAACGACCCGGCCTCCAAAACAACCAGGGGGCCGTTACTTTCTATGGATAAAACTTGCATGTTAACTAAGGGGTTGTTTGGTTGGTTTTCCATTAAGTCCTGTATGGAGAAAGATAACTGTGTAGATTAATCTATCTCTATGTATTAAAATACTTTGTTGTTTGTTTGTTATGCTTAATAAACTATCTTAATGTAAAAAATGACTATTTTACCCTATCTTCCTCAACAAAATTTCTACCATATATACATAAATTAATGATGGAAAAACAATTTTTACTAGTTTCTCGATGCCAAATCAACTTCTATCAAAATTGCTTTTCCACTCAAACATCAAAAGTAGAAACAGGAACATCGAAATCAAATCCCCATCATTTATAAACATTTGTAATTTCATTAACCCCACCAAATTATGGGTTATGATTTTGAGAAAAAGGAAATGGTTGACGAGGGTTACAATTTTGAGAGAAGAAAAAAGTGGATAGCGGGAAAAGAAAAAGAAAATATGTGGGAATGGTTGATGCGTTATGATTTTGACAGATGGGGAAGAGAGAAGATGGGGTCAAGATGGGAGCTATTGCTGGTGGCGTAGGGGGGAAGAAGAAGATGAAGGTTAATATTTTGGGTCAAGGAAAGGAATAGTTACAACAGAGAGAAGGGTAGGATGGGAAAACTCAGAGCTTAATGCAGACAAGAAAAGTGGATGAGCTTAGCGAATAAGCATTTTTCTTTCCAAATAAGTCACAACCAATATCTATATAGCTTGCCGAATAAGCTATATAGGTCATTAAGCCAATTAAGTCAATAACAAACAACCCCTAACTTTATTTCTTCCACATCTTACTGTTAAATCAGAGCATCTCCAATCAACCTCTAAAAAACCCAAAATCACCAAATATGAACTCCAATCAACCTTCAAACACAAAAAATATTTGGTGTTGGAGGAGAGAGAAAGGGGTTTGGCCTTCAAATTTGGAGGGCCAAATTCCACATACCATTTTATATGCCACACACAACACCTCTTATTTTTATCATTAATTTAATTATAAATACAATTTAGTGTTTTATTTGGAGTATGGTTGGAGTTGGATTTATTTTTTGGTGTTAATGGCCCCACCAATTTGGTGATTTTGGTGATTTTTTTGGTGCAAAGGTTGGAGATGGTCTCAGAGTTGAAACATCAACGGAAACGTAATTTAATAGTTTACAATACAACCAACTTTGTTGTTGACTAGATAAATACTACTTCATGCTATCCCTCTTTACTCCTTACTTGAGAATTGAGATACATACATGAATACGTAAGCTTTAAGCTTAGTGAATAGTTACGGTTTCATGATAAAACGTACTTTTCAAATAGATAAACTTTCACGCATAAAAACATTTATTTGAGATCTCATGTTACATGTTAAGTACACCAATACCGGTCTTCTCACATGTTCTTTAACCTCGGGTCCACACAAGGGCACCCCAGTAAGGTCCATTTGCAATACGTCCATTCTTTCTATATTCCCGTACGTGGGATATTTAACTGGTTATACTTAACATGCATAAAAGCTTTCACATACCACATATGCATCATTGCATAAAACATGTACTTTGCCACATAATCATAACAACTTTTATAAGGAAATTATGGCAATATTCTTTCATGCATAAAACATTTGCACGTATGTATCCCAGTAAAGTACATAACATACTCACATTGCTTTAGGATTTCTAACCCACTTCTTAAACCTTGCTTTTTATGCTTTTTAGGTACTGTTTATAGTCTTTGGGATGAAAAGAATGAATTCTTTAAGCTCCTATTTATAGGGTGTATTGCATGCTTAAGGGTACTTGATCACATAGCTTTTCAACTTGTACATTTATAAGAACTTGACACCTCATGCTTCTATGGATAAGATCGACACCTCGTGCTATCATTCATGTGGCTTAAATTGTTTGTCACTTGATGATAAGTAGCGTATCCACCTACTTGTTGACTTGATGATAAGTAGCGTATCCACCTACTTGTTGACTTGATGATAAGTAACTTATCCACCTACTTGTGTACTTGATGATAAGTCACTTATCCACCTACTTGTGTACTTATTTACCCCTTTTTAACATCTATACTAAAAGTGTAATTTAACTCTTACATTTGAGGGCTTTTTAGGAACTACTTAATTATATAACTATAATAAAAATAGGCATATACTTGGCTGAAAATAGGGTTGTTACACTTCATTAGAAAAATAATACAGTGACATGCCCCATATGCACAACCGCAGCTCTGTCCTTGATCGGGACTGCTTGGGGGCCAGGGGTATGATGTGGTTCGGTCCAATTGTCAGATTTTAATGGACTGATTCTTGCTTTTTGCCCATCTCTATCGGCACCTAACCCATCCTAATATATGAAGGCTTAAGTAAGGAGTTGTTTACCAAACACTTAATGGGTGTTGTTACCTTTGGATAACTATGATAAGGACCTAAAATCTTACCCGGTAGGAGATATATCAAGGACTGAGAATTTTATCTAGTAGGTGAGAGGACTCTTACCCAATAAGCGTTTATTGGTAAAAGTGCTTACTGATGATGAACTTTTTGATGGTTGAGAATGTTGCCCTAATTGAAAAACTAAATAAAAAAAAGACAAGAGCATAAGTGACCATTGTTGAATATTTTCGGCTCATGTTGTAATCGAGATAGAGACTATTTTAGTTAGGAGTCTTGTGATCAAGAGGCCGTTTACTAAACACTTACCATTGTTATTTACTTTATTCAATGAGCATTGCAAGGACTGAGAAACTTATCCAATAAGAGACAAAACAAGGAGTCAAGGACCAAAACTCTTACCATGGTAAGTGTGGGAAATGACTCTTACCAGGTAAGCGCTTACTAGGTTTAAATGTTCACCAACAACCCGTTTTCAAGGGCAAAGAGCCAGGATGTTGCACGATAAAGTAGTTGAAATGTGAATCTCTTGTCGGCAGACGGCTTCTAAATTCCATATTTGACACGACATTAAACTGTACTGATTGGGACAAGAATACATGGTTTTTTTGTCGTACAAAAACAAGGTTACAGTACACGACTAACTACCATCTCTATCAAACTATACCCCTAGGGTCTTCTAAAATATTGCACTTGCCTACCTCATTCTCACGTACCCAACATGGAATAAGCTGAACAACGGCAAATTTGTCTATTGGAGAAACAAAATGATCGCTAGATTACAAAACTACCTTTGTTAAATCAAAATTCTTTAAATTTTCAATAATTCTTTCACTTGTGTACCTCACTATTTGGCTCTCCGCCTCTAGATCTAAAGATGATAAAAACCAACATATTAAAGCAACACTGAAACAAACCGTCATAACGAACGGATTATTCTTTCGTACCAAACGCAACTTCAACTCGGTTCAGTTCTTAACATCAAACGTACCCATAATTTCTATAAATATAATTAGAAATTTTACAAGTTTCAAAACAAAAAAACCGTGTTTCAGTATCAAGCAAGCAACTGGATGATGCGCTAATAAATACAGGAAAATTACAGCCTAAAAAACCTACTTCCTAATCAATCAGAGGCCTTGTACCATCTGGTGTTTGAATAGAAGACTTTGAGTTGCTTTGCATACTCATCTCTTCACCCTGTTGCTTCCGCTGTTGCGATCTCACAAACTCTTCGATTTTCTGCTTCAGTTCTGTGTCGGGAATCAGCATATCCGGTGTAAGATGTGAACGATTGAAAGGATCCGTCTGCAAAATAATACCATCGTTAAAGAATGACATGAAACCATAATAACCACCTAACAAAATGCTTTTGGTCCAATTTTTCAAAACTTCCATTTTGGTGCTTCCCCTATCTCTCTCAAACACTTCCATTTTGGTTAACGTAAAAAAGATGTTCTGAATGAAAAAGGTGAAAAGATTTAAAGATTTACCGCATCACTCAGGAGATGTCTCTGAATCACGGGTCGGTCTACTATGATTCTTGAAGACGGTAAAATGACTGGATCCTTCATCAGAGTGTACTGCAGTTTCCACATTAATATTGTTAATTGAATATTCTTGATTTATTCAAAATATGAGCAAGGGTAAAGTTCAAGTGAGAACCTGGGTAACCAACGATTACATGTATTATTCATGACGAATAATCCTTAATAATCAAAGATTATTCATCATGAATCTCATTTGTTTTGATTATGAATAATTATTGTGACATTCATCAATAATTATCACAACATTCATCATGATTAAAGCATGATAAGTTGGTTCCTAAGTTCTCAAAATATTTACGGTTTCAAATGAGAACATGGGAACCAACAATTCCATGTATTATTCATGTGAATAAACCATGAATAATATTCATCATGGCATTTCCATTATCAATAGTTATCATGAGATTCATCATGAATAAGGCACAATTAGTTGGTTTCCAAGTTCTCAATATTTAGCGTTCTCATTAACCGACAAGTTACCTGGATTGGATCAAGGAATTCATCTGGAATTTCCCCAAGAATAGCTTCAGCATCCAAGGCTTCAGATGCCGCAGCTTTCGCCTTTTTACCAAGATCATCAAATGCCTGTATGATTCTAGGATCTTCACCAATCCTTCTGAGAACATTTGCAGCTTCTGTGAATAACTGCAGAGAGACATCCATAACGACATCAGCGGATCTTTACACAAGGAAAACAGCTTGGGCCCATTGTGAAATGAAAACTAGAAAGAAAATATATATATAAAATACCTGGTCGTTATAGGACCGTCCATCCTTTGTAATGGCAGATGGGAAAATGCCTTCGTTATCACCCCTTGCCAAATGAACATATATGTTGACGATCTTCAAGATAAGAAAATAGTTAGAATTTGCAAATAATGTCGTATGGGTATGTTGTAAAAGATCCACACTTGAAGAATGATAATATGATATATTTAGATCACGATTGACAACCATAAGCTAGCTTATTAAAACCTTGTTTGGTTAGCCATAAAGACTACTTTAAATAGCGCTTTAATAAGCTTGTGGGTTTTTTCGACTTTTTTTTCAATTACGCCCCTTCCTACTTTTCCCAAATAACTTTTAACGTCCTTTAATGTAATTTTATGTTGTCATCTAGCTTATCGACTAATTCTTACCAAACATCACTAGTTTATCAGAGCTATCAGTAAGCTAATGCCTACAACTAGCTTTTAAGCCTGTTGATGAATATGAAAAGAGAATAATACTAGATAAGAGGAGATATGGTGAAAACACAAACCTGCTTTAGCAGCTGCTTTGGGCGAAACTCGTATTTTTCAGGATCTTTCAAGCTTAAAGATTTCCTCTGTGGGCCTACAAGTTGTAGAAGGAAGTAATTTAACATGCTGGCAACTCTTTCAACCTGCAAAAGAAGCAACCGCAATTAAAAGCATGAACTTTGTATGCCAAGAATGAGATAAAACTTGAGGGCAAATTTTCAAATTCACGTCTTCGGTCCAAATGTCAAATTCCTATTCCGGGAAACATACTTTCAAAAGCTTCATTTTAGTACCTCGAATGTCATATCTCAATCATTTTAGACCTAAGGGTGCGTTTGGTTGTGGAAAACTGTTTTCATTTTCCTAGAAAACTTTTAAAAACTGAATCAACCAAACGCGTTCTCTAAATTTTCATTTACGTTGGAAAATTTTCTTGGAAAACTAGAAAATTTTACACAACCAAACCCACCGTAAATGTTTGAGATGTCACGTCTGACTATTTGAGGTACCAAAATGAAGGTTTCAAAAGTATGTTACGCAAAATATGAACAAAAACGAAGTAATTGAAGAGGTGCAGGGAAGTATTGAAGTAGACAAGATACCATTTCGGGTAGTAGGAAAGGAGCCGTAATTTGCTCCGTGGTGAAAGACAGCATGCTAACGTCTTCCATGGCCAACTTCATGTCAATCCTAATAATCTATATAAAAAAACAGCCATAATTTCCGTCTTAATATGTATTCATGAAAAGCAAATATATTCAAATGGGTAGAAGAAAAGACGAACATTTTCTTGAGAATGGAAAAGTCTAGTTCTCTCCTGCCTCTCTTGTGCTGGTCTTTGTTCCCATTCGACTGTGTTAGACATCTCAGCTTCTAGCTCTTTGAGTTCAAGAATCTTGTTGAGACTTTCGTCAAGAAGGAAGATGCTGTCGTTTATTAGGAAGTTCAAGAAGTTCAAATAAACACCCTTTTCCTCTTCTTTTGCAATCTGGAATGGAAAAAGACATAGAACAAGTTCAAGTAAGTTGTTAATACCAAACCAAACCGGTGACCAATGTATGTATATGTAACCAAAATGTCATTGGCCCAACGATATCAGCATTACTGATGGAGTGCCTTCAAAGAGGTCAAGGGTTCAAACCTCACCAAACGTGAGGAGTGTGTGAGTAATTGTCGTATACATATCGACAAAATCGTGCCACATGGCAATATTCACTCTAAATATCATGCATTTTTCGAAGTGAATAAAGACGCCTAAGCTTTATTCACTTTGAATAATGCATGATATTCAGAGTGAATATTGCCACGTGGCACAATTTTTGTGGCCCTCACATTCACGACAAAAATTTAGTTCACATTTGAACCTAAACCTATATTATATATATGTATATATATATATATATAGAGAGAGAGAGAGGGAGGTTCAAACGAGAAACATATCAATTTAAGAGAACGTGAGAAGCAATCTCAGCCGCTCATCCGGTCGACAAAGGCGGCTTTGACCGGTCCCCCCTTTAATAATCTCTACCCTCCCATGAATCGCGTCAATCCTCCGTGATCACGTCCACCGTAACCACGAGATGTGTGGCTGAGATTGCTCCTCACATTCTCTTAAATTGACATGCTCAGGTTCAAATGTGAACCATGGATGACTAGGCGCCACGTCAGGTCCACGGCGGATGACTAGGCGCGATTCATGGGAGGGTATTGAATTAAAGGGGGGGACCACACTCAAAGCCGCCTTTATTGACTAGTCTCCGTCACGTGTCGCGCTCTCGGTTGTCCTCACATTCACAACCAAAAAGTGGTTCACATTTGAACTTTCCTCTCTCTCTCTAGAGAGAGAGAGAGAGAGAGAGAGAAGATTCAAATGAGAAGTGCTAAAAAAATACGAAGTAGAGAAGTGATCTCCACCACTCATCCGATCAACAAAGGTGGCTTTGACCGGTTACGGTGGACGCGATCACAGGGGATTGACGCGATTCATGGGAGGGTAGAGATTATTAAAGGAGGGGACCCGGTCAAAGCCGCCTTTATTGACCGGATGAGTAGTGGAGATCACTTCTCTACTTCTCACCTTTTTAGCACTTCTCATTTGAACCTAATACTATATATATATATATATAGAGAGAGAGAGAGAGAGAGAGGGGGGGGGGGAAGTTCAAATGTGAACTCATCTTCCATTGTGAACGTGGGGACCAACAAAATCATGCCACGAGGCAATCTGAATCAGCACCTTAGCTTTATTCAGTATGAATATCATGCAGAGTGAATAAAGCTTTTATTCAGTCTGGATAAAGCATGATAATCAAACTGAATAGTGCGCGAAACTAGTGGTCCTCACGTTCACAATGAAAGATGAGTTCACTTTTGAACCTGACCCTATATATATACATATTAATATATACTATACTAAAGAGAGTACATATAAGTAGCAGACTCGAAATTACCTGTTTCCAAGCATTCTGGTGGACGGGAACCTGCCAAAGGTACTCTAGAAGTTCGGCAATGTTATGCCGGATGTTGAACTTATCATAGAACTGCACAACAATCAGAAGGCGGAAGGTCATTCTTTGCTTCTCAAAATACAAGCAGCAAATCAAGCACAAATTTTGACATCCAATTCATTAGAATGGAACAGGCTAACTCGTCTAATACTTCAAAACAGGACAAGCCACGTTGAAAGAAGTGTATAGTTTGATTCCAAAAAAAAAAAAATTAACTCCAAAAAAAGACCAAAACACATTTTAAAATGAGAGAAAAAAATAATACTGCCTCCATCCCGAATAAATGTCCACAGTGAAAAAGGCACACAGGCTTTGGAAATATGTAACTATTACACTTTTTAAGTAACCAAACAACAACTTTACCCATAAAAATAGAAGAAATAATGAATTCATCCATCCTATAGAGATATGACACTTATTATGGGACGGAAGGAGTATGTTGTTCTCAAATCTGTTCCATTTGAAAAAAGTTCAACAGTTTTCTTTTTTGGAATCCCCCATGAAAATTGCAACATTTCCTTTTTACATGGATTTCAAGTTAAAGCTACCATTTTATTGTTTCCACATCATCATCATACAAATATATTGATGGCATTAAATCAAGCCCCAAGAATCCTTTATTTGTCTATAGAGTACTTTACATAGCTAAGATATAATCAAACATTTTGCTTAAATAGCATGACAAATCACAGATTACAAATTTCATGAACCTTAGAGAAACAATTACCTGTGTGTGGGAGCCTGTGAATTCAATATCAACATAAAGTTTCAGAAGATTCTTCACAAGATACTGAACGGAGAGTTGGTGCCCCTCAAAAAGTGAACTTGTGACAGACGATGAACCACTGCAAATCCAAGATGTACGAAACTGTAAGTACCCAATTAAGATTTTCATATCCATACTTAAACTAGAAGTATCTGATTTTGGGCACATAAAATAAATCAAATACCTCCTACGTGGCATCCAGCAGTTTAAGACTTCAACCATTTTCGCTCTTAAATATGGGTTTCTAACGTACTCTGGACTAGCCATGAACATGATGATGAAGTTCATAAAATCATCCTGCCAAGATAGATGGAGATAACTACATAAGCATCAGAGAGGTGGTACAACGAAGGCCTAATCCGCATTTCCAACATCTCCTTCAAAATGGAGAAGAAAAAAGATTTTGGAGTTCTTTTAGGCTCTTTTTTGTTCCAACGGCTTCTCCAACAATGAAAAAGTAACCACGACAATTGTGGCCACTGAGTTCATCAAGGTTGATGTCTTACAACATAGTTATATTACTAAAATATTCGATAACAAAAAAATCGAAAAAGTAGAAGAAAAAACTCTACAATTTTGGAGAATCCTCCAAAAATAAGAGGAAGGGAAAGAATTGTTTTTTTAAAGAAAAAACTCCTCAACCTACCAATAAAATTAAAACAAGAGATAGACACAAAGAGAGAACAACTTCTTTTTTATCATCGAATATTTTAGTAATATAACTACGTTGGAATCTCCAAAATGGAGAAACTGTTGGAGTTAAATATAATATTCTTTTTGGAGAATTTCACTATCGCTTCTCCATTTTGAGAAATCACAACCATGGAGAAACTGTTGCAGATGCTCTTACCAGCTTGACACCATCCAAAGCTCGGGGAATTCGAGAAGCAAAGATAAGCAACTCCATGACATCTTCCACAAAGTGCTCAGGCATACACGCGAATTCCATAGGGCAAGGTTGTGGCAGAGGCATTTTGAAACCGCCAATACGACCTACCAACCAAACCACCATCAACTGATAGAAAGATAGCGCTTGTTGAAGAAGTCCCCCATCCTAAGATACAGACAGATGAGATAAGTATAGTCACATTAATATATAACTTAAAAAGGATTTGAGCTCACATAAAAAGAGAAAGGTCGGCTTACCCTCAATATCTGAGCTTCGTAACATAGCTTCTCCTGTGTAAATGCTTCAATTTCCTTCTCGAGTCGAGCAATGTCCTGCACCAGTCGAGGTGAAGGTGCTTGCTCCTGCATGGTTTTTAAGGTCGATAGGCTATCCTCACATCTCGAGATATCCTGCAGATCGGTATACATACCCTTATATAAATCAAACCAAACAAACACAGTATATCCCACATAAGGTGGAGTTTATTTATGTGAGGACTCCTGAGTTTTGAAAAGGGTATACGCACCCTTATATGAAAGAAACCAAAAATGAAACCAAACCAAACAAACAGGACGGACTCGGGAATTTTTTATACGGTGGCACCATATAATATACACAAAGAAATTATTATAAAAAGCACAATTTTTATCGACATGTCTTCATCTTTTTACCAATACTCAAGTCGTCCAACGTGTTTTTAGCCTAATTCCACGTGTTTGGTTGATTTCAAGAGCTTCCTTTGGATTTTTGGTTGATTTCAAGAGTTTTTCTGGGTTTTTTTGGTTGATTTCAATTTTTTTTGTGGTTTTTTGGTTGATTACGAGGTGCAGATGCACCTTCTTGCTTTTAAATATCATACAGTGGCACCTTCAAAAACAATGTGGTTGCACCTTTCACAAAGGTAAAAATTTTAACCCTTTGGAGGAGATATAATATAGTGGCAGACCTAAGCTCTACCCCAAAGAGTAAAGTGGTTGTTTCCGTAAAACAAATTGTGAAGGTTGTATACATACCCTTATATCAAACAAGGAATTCCAGGATGGAAAAAAAAAAAAAACGGACACTGGCTTAATATTACCTGCACAAGATGCTTGAAGTCGGAAAAGGCTTTCAGCAGCCCCAAATTCAGGACCCTTGCGGTCATAAAGAAACATTCGCAAATAAACGAATAATTTGTAGAATCACGTTGACTTGAAACAGTGTTGTTATTCTGTAGCAGACCGGCGCCTCTGCCAGAACTTGTAGTTTCTTGGGAATCTAGCAACATGTTTTCTCCACCGCTAGCATTGGCTGGGTTGTTTTTCTTCAACCATTCAGAAACTTCCTCCGAAGATGCATGAAGGGCAGTTAATTCTCTGTATTAAGTTAAGAATTACCGTTAAAATGATATTGATAATACAAGATATCACTAATAACAGATGGTTTAGGGGTGTGGGAGGGAAAGAGAAAAAGACACCTCTGCAGTCAACAAAGTATCTTACTTGAAATCCAAACGAGAACCATAAAATACGTATTTAGGATCAATTTTGTCTTTCTTTGAGGAATTGGCGTCCAAAAAGGGCTCGCACAGTCGAAGCATAACGGCACTAAGGTTCACAAACATGCCCGAACTTGCAGAAGATATTGGATCAACCTGTCATCAATGGAAAAATATCCAACATTAATAATAATAATAATACTAATGAGTGTGTGTGTGTGTGAGAGAGAGAGAGAGAGAGAGAGAGAGAGATAGAGGCTCAAAACCGTACAGGTAAAACAAATACGCCCTCTGACCCGAAGTAAGCGTCCAAATTTCTATTTTAGTTTGTCTCGAAATAAGTGTCGACATTCCAATTCTACCCTTAATCATAAGATGGAGAAATTCATGATTGCCTTTATTATTAAGGGTAAAATTGTCATTCGAGTAATTGAAGTTTTAATAGTTACAAATTTCTAAAACTGTATGCCTTTTCCATTGTCGACATTTATTTTGTGACAGAGGGAGTAAAATTAAGCCTGATGAAGGTACAGTTTTGCTCCTATCTCGTCTTCTTATAAAAGATGCCAATAGATATTCTCTTCGAGTCTAACTCATGCTTCATCAGAAATTGCATTAACAAAAAGTTATCAAATACAGGATTTAATTAATGTAACGAGCAACCAGCCAAATTAGTAGAAACGGTTCTTAAGAAAACGATATCCATATTCAGAAATAACATGCTACAAAAGGCATCATAAACTACGATTTAGAAAGTAAAATTCAATTGACAAGGCACGCAATCTGATAAACAATTTATGGTCAAGCAAAGACTTCATGACTTCCAATAGAGCTTGTTAGTACCTAAAAACAGCTATCCTCAAATACACACTTTACCTGGATATGAGCCCTTGATGCGTTTTTGTTGATCACTTCTGCAATATATTGAAGCACGTTCTCTCGTGTGCTAGTGTTCTTAAGGAGGGACCTTAGAATTTCTGCCAGGCCATCGTATAAGTTATTCATGACAGTTTTGATCGTCGTGAATGATGATAAAAGGTCAGCAGGGCGTCGTGTCGATGAATCTGAGAAACACTGCTGGCTGCACATTCCAAAGATATCTAAGTTTCATACAATCAATCTAAATATGCATAAACAAAACGAACCCAAACAAACCCAGTATATCCCACCCAAAGGCAGGGGGTCTAGGACTCTAGGGTGTACATTGATGTACGTAAACCTTACCTCTGCCCCACAAGACAGAGAGACTGTTACTAAAAAGACTTTCATAATCAATCAACATTGTCATCATAAATCAAAGAACATTATAAATACAGGAAAACAATTCAAACTCACCCAACATCAGGCTGACCCTTGAAAATAGTTTGATCAGGAAGAGCACTAACATGAAAAAACGGACCCAAGATGCTCGTCATCTCGATAACTCTCCCGTTCAAATACGCGCCTTTCGGAATCCACCATTGATGGTTCACCAAAGCCCTAGCCCCAACCGGAAAGCTTATCAAGTACATCAAAGCCCTCAACGGCTGCTGAAAGTTCCCAAGAGCAGAACACTTTAACACAATCCCTCTCAAATCCTCATACAACTGCTTCAAAATCGGCTCCATGGAATCATAATCCGAATCCCTAAACAACTCATCCAAAAACCCCGGCGGACACGAACCAACACCACTACCACTACCACCACCACCGCCACCAAAGGCATCAATCGAACTAGAAACCTCAGAGAAAACCAAAGGCAACAACGGTGAAACATTAGATTTACTCCTCTCATCATCAGGAAACATATCCGGATTCCCTAAGTGAATTCTACAATAGGAAACGGATAGCTTCTTAGCTTGATTAACTACCAACTCCATCTGTGCCCTAACTGATTTATCCTTCATATTAGCGATCTTCTTCCCTTCCTCATACGCACGACGATAGATCGCAATTAGGTATTGAAAAGGGGGCTCTGCTGCAGAAGAAGTGAAATTACCTGATAGAGATAGACGATCGACGAGAACTCGTTCCATCAAATCCCTAGAAAGCCTCAATTCTCGGCCTTCGCTCAAAACCTCGGCTGCCGTCATCTCCAAGTAAACGACTCGAGAATCGTTCCCCATGGAATCGGTTAGGGTTACAAGGAAGATTTTTCGAAGGATTATGTCCTCGATTTCCTCCGGCGATCGCTGTGGTTTTGCGGTGGTTGTCGACATCTCTCTCTCTCTCTCTCTGAAATTTTGATTTGAAGAAGACGGTGGTGGAAATCGGAAATTTATGAAACTTGAAGAAGAAGGTGAATATATATAATATATAGATATAGATATATGTATGTATAGGTATAGATCTATATGTATGTATATATTAGAGAGTAGAAGGATGAAAGGAAGTTCAAGAAATTTGTTTGTGATTGAAAACAATAATCCTAAGTAGACTAGGATATATATATATATACATATAGTTACATTGAATTTGTATTGTATTTATATGTAACATAATATAAGGTAAGTAAATAATTAGTTATAAGTATGTGATTTTGTATTTATCTTAACTTTTTGTAGATTTTCTTGTTACATCAAAAAGTTATCCTAAACGAAATTACATTATAAGAAAATTTTATTTATCAAAACATTATACATTTTTTATTACAAAATTTATCAATCTTACCATGACATTATCATATAGTTATGGTCCTTAAGGAACCATGAGATGGTATGATGATAGTAGCAATGTTTAAGAAAAAAGGACAATATACGAAAACAAAAAATTGTTGATAGATACCAAATTATTTTGAATATTTAGTTTTTATTAGGGCAAATTGCATAAAAAGAGAACGTACTTTGCTCTATTTTCTGTTTTGGGAAATGTACTTTTAAAATACTCATTTAAATGTATATAATAAAACTTTATAACCAAAAAGGGAAACCACTTATAGTAAGTCACTATTCTTTTTCAATAATTATATTATTTTAAAAATTATAAATAATCATCAATATTGTCATGTCCCTTAAATAATTTTCATGTCATCAAAAGAAATTTCATATAAATAATGTTTATCACCTATTCTAAATCTCAATTCATTCATCTCTCGTTATTATCGTTTTTTTTTTAATTTATTTTATTTTTCTTAAAAATCCCTTTCCCTTTAAAGCCTTACGCAAATCAAATTCGCTTCCTAAACTCCAAAACCCCGTTATTTTCATTCCTTAGATAATCTCTCCTCAACAACCATTGTTTTTTTTTTTTTGGTTCGATTTCAAGAAGAATGAAAACAAATAGATGGTGAAGAACTTCAACGTATCAAACGTACAAAATCGCAAACTTGGTTTTTTGGAGCAAACTAACAAAATCGAAAACAAATTATTTTAAGAATTTTTTTAAGGAGGATAAATTATATTAAAAAACGATAATCATAGAAGAGAGATGGATTAAGACTTAGAGTAGGTGATAAACATTATTTATATGAAATTTCTTTGGATGGCATGAAAATTATTTAAAAAACATGACAATATTAATGCTTATTTATAATGTTTAAAATAATATAATTATTGAAAAATCAATAGTGACTTACTATATTGGTAAGTGGTTCCCCTTTTTGGTTGTAAACTTTTGTTATGTACCCTTAAATGAGTATTTTAAAAGTACATTCCCCAAAACAGAAACTAGAGTAAAGTACCTTCCTTTTTGACGTAATTTGTCTTTTTTATTAAGTGTTAGTTATTTTGGGGGCGAAAAAGTGTTATAATTGGAACCCTTTTCCACATAAATATAGTTCAAATGCAAACCAACTTTCGGCTATGAACTTGGGCATAAAGGAGGATGCAAAATTTATCTTAGGTGATGGTTCGATATGAATGATGAAGGTGAATGTCATTAATGATGGATGATACATGATAAATAATATAAAATCATGATTCATGTTAAGTTAACTCACTATTCATGATGAATGATGTATTATCAATGGTGAATGACCTGTGAATGTGGACACCAGGGATATATGTCGGACTCTCCTGTCACCCGGTTCACAAGTGAATATCAGTGTTCGTTTGAACTCGCCCGAGTTCAAAGGAGAATGGTACCAATTTAAGAGACAAAAATAACGAGCATAATCAAATGTGATTTGACATTAACATCATGTACAAAGTTACACATTATTCACGCGACTTTGTCCACGTCTCCGCACACCTTTTTAGACCGTTAATGTAAAATTCATATGTGATTATTGCATGTGATTTGATCGTTTCGTGTTCTATTAACTATTTAACATTCACATTTGATACTCCATCTATACATCTACATATAAAACTACACATGATTAGCTTGTTTTGTAAATATGAACATCTACTTTGTGAAAGTCGTGAGAATAGTTCAAATTCGTTGATCTCATTTATCCTATTCGCATCTTGTGGCCATGCTTAGTCTCAGACGGCTGAATTTTCAGTTTCTATTCTATATTGCCAAGGATGTAGTCTAGGCAAAGCCTAGATGAACCTTATCCAAAAAAGAAAGAAAGAAAGGGGATTTCCATCTTTTTTAAGGGGTAATTGACCTTCATCTAGCTTTAGCGTCTACATTTATATATCATAATGACTGAAATTTTGACAAACTCATTTATATAAAA
The DNA here is from genome assembly GCA_030169165.1 of Centaurea solstitialis. Lineage (NCBI taxonomy): Eukaryota > Viridiplantae > Streptophyta > Magnoliopsida > Asterales > Asteraceae > Centaurea > Centaurea solstitialis. Next base: position 69,415,231 of record CM058041.1, read on the forward strand.
CAGTGAAGCTTATATGTAAAAGTCGATGAAAATAAAGGTATGAATGTAATGAAGATGGATGGAGGTGGTATATGTAGATGAATGATTGAAGTCTTACAATCACGCAATTGAAAAATGTCACCGTGTTGGTGAACACGATAGAGTTGGATGTCTGTAATCATTTTTTTGTATTTTTGCAAGGGATTATTTGTGTGAATGGGTAAGAAGTTGATTCCAACTAATGGTCAATTTGCATTCTATAATGATGTTGAGAGCTAACCGTTAGTCAGGCTTACTGTTAGTAATTATGTGCAGAAGTTGACAAACCAGTGATTTCACATCCAATGTTATAAGACACTTGAGGGTCACACCTGTGAGGACCTATAAATCAAATAAGTTAAATAATCCCAGTTTGGAGAGACTAGGTTTATAATAGTTAATTATAAACCAGATGGGTATTTTATGTAAGAAAACCCAAAGATAAAGGTTTGAAATGGATTATATATATTAGATAAATAAATATATATAAGTTTATTAATTAATAAGTTATATATTATTAATTAATAAGATATAATTATCTAGTTTTAATGGAGATTCTTTTCTTTGGGAGAAAGAAAAGAATTACTTCCAAAAGATAATTATAAAGTTAACTGGATATATGGAAAGTTTTCCATATAAATATAGGTTAAGGGTTAACCAGTTATCATGCATTGATTAAGCTATCAAAAACAAACCAGAAAAAATTATCTCTCCCTCTCTCTCTCCAAAATCCGGCGCTGACCACAAGGAGAAAAACCAGTTCGGTTTTTGTGGTTTTCGATCGCATCTTCGCTAAACAGTTTGTTTCGAGGTCTCGGGATTCCAACCGGCTAGAAGGTTATTTGTCTGGTCGTTCACGGGTGGATCTAACTCAAGCATTCCAGGTAATAATCCTATTACTTTACGATTAATTTAATAAAACGAACGATCGTGGTTTTTCGGGTTTTTTATCAAAATCGCTTCCGCAATAATCGAACCCGTTTGGTTTGATCGAATAAACCTTGATCAGTTTGGTCATTAGGTTTATAGTAAATTCAATCCAGTTAGGTTTGAGATTTACCGTGTTCTTCGTGTCAGTTTGATTCGGGATCACAGCAAAAACCCAACAGTGGTATCAGAGCCACAGGTTTAATTGTTTATTTTATTTACCTGTTCAGATCCGTTAAATTGTTTCTTAAAAGTTTCGATTTAATCTTTATCAGTTTGGTAAAGATTTAATCAGTTTGATAATTATCAATTTTGAATAAAATATAATCTTTATCAGTTTGGTAAAGATTTGTTGTTATCTTTATCAGTTTGATAAAGATTTAATTAATTTGATGATTATCAGTTTTAGGTAAAAACAAAAATCTTTATCAGTTAGATAAAGGTTTAGTCTTTATCAGTTGTGTAAAAATTTTGTTTTTTTTTCCAGTTTTTGGTTTATCGCACGAAAAACCTATCGCAACGACCGTCGCCGGACACCACCAGTTCGGTGGTGGCCATACGACCGCACCACCAGTTCCGGTGGTGGTGGTCGATGGAAATCAAACCAAACCACCAGTTCGGTGGTGGTTGATTCCGAAGGCGGCAGTGACCGAACCACCGTGGCCGAATCACATTCAAGCGAAACCCGAACCGCATACAGCAGTAGCCAAATTGTGGTTTAACCGCGGCCGTACCACCAGCGTGGTGGTGACGGTGCTTCGCGATGGCCAAGACCCGCGCCCGACTACGGTTGGATCGTGGCTAGACCGCAACTGCACCACCAGCGTGGTGGTGGCGGCGCCTCACGACGAGCGGCGTGTTCGCGATCGAGACAGAGATCAATCGCCACCCGTCTGGTGATGGTTGATGACGGCGTTGATCAAGAGGTGGCGGCATGGTGGTTTTCATCGCGGCTAAGCCACGGCTATGCCATGGTCTACCCACCAATCGCCGACTGAAACCACAGCCAACGTCAAGGCCAAACCACCAGTCAGGTGGTGATCGATGGCGGCGGTGGCGGTGTTTTCCTCGCTGATGTTGTCGCCGGTGGCGATGGCTGTTAGCTGTCGCTACCGCCGACCACATGGCGACAGCAACCGTGGTGATCGGCAGTGGTAGTTGTTTGCAATATCCGACAGCGGCGGTGGCGGCGTTCTCCTTGCTGCTGTCGTCGCAGGATGATGGCGACAGCGGTCGCTCAAACCACGGCGGAGGTGGCAACCGTTGATTGCATTGCCAGTCGCCTACGGCAGCGTTTTGCTATTATCGTGATCACTCGTGCCGCGAGACCGGCTGTGGCCAGGGGATGCTCGCGCCGCGATGCCGGTCGTAGTTGAGAGCCACTCGCGCCGCGAGATCAGGGGTCGCGTTTTGGGCCTAAGTAATAACGGGCCCAAAGCCCAGTATTTTGGACCCGGTTTGAGGCCCAAAAGGGTTTAATTGGTTTTAGGAATTTTATCCAAATTAATTTTATTATAATAAAGGGATTTTTATCCCTATGTTTATTAAACCAGTTATCTGACTCAGTTTTGGTCAAATGGGTCAGATGTCATGTTTGACCAGTTGGTCGAACCACGACACAGTTTTTGGGCCAGTATTTAATATTCCAACCAGTTGGTTCGGAATGTCCGGTTTGATATATTTTGGATAAAAGCGAATATTTTAGAAAATTGGTTTTATAAAATAGATTTATAGTTTATAAATCTCAGGAAATTTTAAAACCGATTTCAGAATAAAATATTAGTTTCGATTTATAAAACAGTTTGTTTTTATAAATCAGTTAAAACCATGTTTTGCGATAAAACCAAACGAGATATTATTTAACGGATCTAGGATTTATTTTATGGCTTATATATTGCTTGCTTATTGCTTTATATAATTACTTGAATTATAATTATACCTGTTATGTATATTATATGTATCTATTATAGAATTTGCCAACTTAGACCATTGGTTTAATTTTTGGGGAGGCTTGCGTGCCACTTGCAACCCCTTTTTGTAATGTATATGACCTTAGGATAAACTTTAAATATTTTTCTTCCCGGAGTTCCATCAGACGCGCCGAGGCCAGTGGGAGCTACGCAAGAAGTTTGAAGATTTATAGTTTATAGGTCATTTTTGGTCCCTTAGGGTGCGTTTGTTTTGCAGACTCCATGGGACGGGACGGGACAAAAGATTTTAGTCCCATGTTTGGCGTCACCTGGGACAAGGAGAAGGTGGGACAAGGTGGGACTAATTTTTAAAATCATGGGACAAAAGGAGTGATTTCTTGTTCCACCAAAATAGGTGGAACAAGGTTGGACAAGAGGCCAAGATTACCAAAATACCCTCATTCTTTCATCAGATTTCCTTGCAATTTCATTCTTTCATCAGATTAACCGAAGAACAAAACCCGCGCAGCAACGACGGTCGTCACCTCCGGCAGCGGCGGCAGCAGTCGTCCCCTCCGGCAGCGGCGGCGGTGGTCGTCCCCTCCGGCAGCGGCGGCGGTGGTCGTCCCCTCCGGCAGCGGCGGCAGCGGTCGTCCCTTCTGCAGATCAATATAACTATGTATTCCTCCTATGAATCAATCAGACTCTCAAATCGAAACTTCCTTAACTTCCATATTTGGTTTTCATCGATGATAAATAGGAAGGAGAAGAATAATAATGGAAAAAGAAGCATCGAAAATGACGCAAGAAGGAAGATGCATAACAAAAATCTAATCTCTGTAAAGTTGGGTTTGATATGTGAGTGGAGAAAGAAAACCCTAACCTGCGTAAAAGGGTTTTGAAATGGGGTAAAGGGTTATTTTATTTTATATTATTTTATACTTCTCTCTTCTGTTAAATGGTTTGAAAAGGCATTTGGATGAATTTTTATATTAATACATTATCCTTTTCATAATATACTTGTAGTTTTATTAGTAAAATCATTTAAATATTTAATTAGATGTATATTATATAAGAAAAAACATATTAGGGGCAATCTCGTCATTTTAACAGTTTTGTTCTGTTTTGTCCTGCTCTATTTTAGTCATACCAAACGTAGAACAGACTAGTTAGTCCTGTCCCGTCCTGTCCTGTCCAGTTCTGTCCCGTCCAGTCCTGTCCCATCCAGTCTGCATACCAAACGCTACCTTAGAATTTAGTTGGCAAATCTATAATTAGATGTTTTAACTTCGTAGTTATTAACTTTTTTTTGAGTGCGTGGATATGTTTAACTGCTTGCTCATGGTTAGTTGATAATTATTGCATGTTTAGCTTTTATCGAATGTTTTAAAATTTAGAGAGAATTTTAAAACTATTTAATCATGAGATCTGATAGGTTTTTAAAATTAAGATTACCAGTTTTTCAAACCTTTTTCAAATGGTAGATTTTATTTTAAATAACCTTACATTTATAAGATAGTTTTTCTTATAAAGGCATGTTGACAAAACAGTTAGTTTTGGTCAACTGGTTGACTTTTTCAAAACAGTTAGTTTTGATTAGCAGTCATGCTATTAAAACAGTTAGTTTCAATTAGCAAGTGCTTTTAAAACAGTTAGTTTTAAATAGCATGTATGTTTAATAACACTTGGTTATAAAACATCAGTTGCCTTTTTAAACAGTTAGTTTTTAAATAGCAAAGTTTTAAAATACTGGAAGTTAAAAAGGTTTTTCCAAATTAATTAAAAACCCCGAAAATCATAGATCAGTAGTGCAACCCATCTAGGGGCACCTACGGCGTAAAGTACATAGGCGTTGTAAGTGATCACACAGTCAACGTCTGTGTTCAAACTGAAGCTGGAGGGGTTACATAACTCTGCGAATTATCTCCGGGTGGTACCGGCCAAAGTATAGTGATCAGGTCCCCAAAATGGTGAGATCTATTTTGGTACTATTAAGTTCACCGGGTGGTACCGGGCCAAAAAGCACTAAGCGGGACTAAAACATGCACAGGTAGTTGCCATGGTCCCGAAAAGATCTAGGAGTCATGTCAGCTAGACATGATTGGTAAAAGTCCTTACCTACCGAAATAAATACGGGTCTGGTGGAGCAAGAACATTACGCACATCAGGACGTATGAAATAAGGATTCTAGTCCAATAATTGATCATTTAAGGGTTTATTGATATTTATTGGAATTGTTTATTCACAGTTACTAAAACCAAACGTTTATGTGTAGATGGCAAACACAGTAACCAACACTAATAACCTTTCTCTTCGCTCCATTCTAGAAAAGGACAAGCTCACTGGAGCTAACTTCCTCGACTGGAAGCGCAATCTAATGATTGTGCTCAGGCACGAGAGGAAGTGGTATGTCCTAGAAGAGCCTCTAGGTGAGGCCCCTCCAGCAGGTTCGGCTCCCAATGTAAGAAATGCTTATAGAAAGCATATTGATGACCTGCTGGACGTTGGCTGTCTAATGCTTGCAACTATGAGTCCAGATTTGCAAATAGGACTCATAAACACTAATTCCTGTGACATAATTCGCCAGTTGAGGGACATGTTACAGACGCAAGCACGCACAGAACGTTATGATGCCAGTAGAGCACTGAACGCGTGCAAGATGGCTAAGGGGACCTCAGTTAGTGATCATGAAAATAAAAGGACACATTGATCACCTAGAGAGGCTCGGTCGCCCAGTTTTGTTGCAGTTAGCAACGAATACGATACTCAACTCACTATTGAAAACCATTGAGTTGAGTATGGGGACCAAGACCAAAGATGTGCTTATGGTCAAGAATGGTGAAGCAAAGAAGAAGCGTGGGCATGGGAACACCAGTAAGGGAAAGGGCCAAGTTCAGGCTACCTTGAGTGCACCCAGGGTTTATAATAATGGCAAAGGCAAGAGCAAGGGCAAGAAAGTTAAGTCTAACAAAGTAATGACCAAGATTCAAATACTTCAAGTGCCATGAAGTCGGTCATTGGAGACATAACTGCCCGAAGCGTTACGAAGCAGGTATAAACACCTCAGGTATTCGTGACTGCTTCAGTTTGTCACTTTCACCTGTTAGTTTACAAGTGTGTTGACACCTAGAAGCAAAAGTTTAATTGCAGGTGGTCATTAAAAGTGAAGTGCCCAGATTGCAAGGATCAGCATGCAAGTAGATATTATCAAAGACAATTTTAAACTTTCATGATTTAAAACAATCTTGTTTTTCCAAAATTTGGATTTTTGGATATCGCTTTTAAAATTTAATATTATTGTCTTGATTTAAATATCTTTATACATGGTATTTTGAATCTGATTAAGTCAAAATTGACTTGATTCAAAATTAGATCCTAGATGTTGCTTATTACACTAACAGTATTACTTCAATCAAAATGATTTGAAGTAATGTATATGAAAACTATCAAAAACACACGAAGTACTATAATTATAGAAATGTAATTTTTAATAAAACATTTATGAGTAAAGGATTATGAAAGTATTTTATGATCAGAATCTATCACTCATATGTTTTAAAAGGAATTTAGGATATTATCTCAGATATCGTTGATAATATCAGTATTTATAAAACTAGGAAAAATTCCAAGTTTTGGAATTAAGATTTAATCCAGTTAAGTTTTATAAAATGTTAAATTTCTCGTGTTCATTACTTGAAATAGAATTGACTTAATAATCAAGTTTTGACTAAGTCAATAGTTAATTTTAAGTAATAGTTGGTTTTCATATAGGTTAGTGGGAGCCCAATTTATTCTCTATCTAGTCTATGATAAAGAATAAAAGATAAAATTATTGATTTAGTATATCTCGGAATTCATGATCCAGGTAGGATGTAAATTCATAAGATATACTATCTACTTTTCAGTCAGAATGGTAGAACATAAGCTTCAAAGACTTTGAAACAAAATAAAGTCATACTTGACTTTTGAGAAAAATCAATAATTAAAATGTGTTGGAATAGTAATTATCTTTTAGACTAGAAAGTATTGAAAACACTAGAATAAATTTCCTGAAATTTGCCTGCTTGGTAAATGGAAATTTTATCTTATTTCAGGTAGAAATCATTCATCTACACAGCAAATAAGGGAGGTTGCAGTTTAAACTTTACATATTCAGGGAAAGTAGGAGTTATTCCAGTATCTCCAAGTTCAGGGAATATGGTAAAGAAAAGTCTAATCCTTGTTTAAAAAGTGTTTGCAAAACAAAGATTAGCAGAATCAAGAAGATTGTATCAGATGATACAAACTTGTATTGTTTTGGTTGTTACTTTGATTAATACGGTAAACATTAATCAAAGGGTTTAAACTGAAGTTAGGTGATGCTTCGTTTAAATCAGTTTTTAGTAAACGTTGAATAGACACCGTAAAAGTAATTAAGAAATGCTATTAATTTTGTTATTATTACAGAGTGTAATATGGACTATACAAAATTAGTTTCTTTATAGCTTTTATATTTTGCATGTTTTATAATCCAGGAATGAGACTAGTTTCCAGTCATTCATTCGAAATTTGTCCGTGACAACTTATCGTGGTGGGAACCCGTTAGGGCGTTAAAGTCATTGTGAGCCTCTGGGTAGTTATGATCAGTGGTTGAATAACAGCTACAAGCGTTGTAGACCAGGAGTTGCACAGATATTTGATAGAGTAGCAAATATCGGACGTGATCCGCGGTTGAGATTACTTCTTGGATTTTGTCATAAGTAAATCTCACAGTGGTTGTCCCTATCACCTGAGGTATCTGGTTTGATATCATGAGGACTGCTGGATACTTAGTGCGTTCAACCGCTACGCCGTAACAGGGTAGCCATAAAGGGCGTAACTAGATTCAGCGGAAGACATGGTGTTAAATGCGGATATGCAAGATGGGATTTGCACCTCTTCTCCGAAGAGATATTTCTGGGCCCCTTGACTGACTGAATAGACTGATGAAGTGCATGGCCATGCCCAAACGAACTGATATGTTCTTTGTCGTTTACCTATCAGTAGAGGTCGGATAGTCAAGAAACAGAATCTTGAGTATTAAGAGTTGACTTAATCCAGGCTCATACAAATGAAATATCGTGTTGCAAAGGGAAAAGCCAAGATATACCCAATTTATGAACAGTTGTTTCATGAATGTTTTTTCCTCATGGAAATTTTTTAATCACCTATCTGGGTATAAGAGTTCTTGTAACCTGGTTAGCCTAAGTGCCTGTCTAGGGGCCTCCTTAGGTCCGTGTAATCAAGACGGTATTGCCAACTTGCACAAGTGGGAGTCTGTTAGTAATTATGTGCAGAAGTTGACACACCAGTGATTTCACATCCAATGTTATAAGACACTTGAGGGTCACACCTGTGAGGACCTATAAATCAAATAAGTTAAATAATCCCAGTTTGGAGAGACTAGGTTTATAATAGTTAATTATAAACCAGATGGGTATTTTATGTAAGAAAACCCAAAGATAAAGGGTTGAAATGGATTATATATATTAGATAAATAAATATATATAAGTTTATTAATTAATAAGTTATATATTTTTAGTTAATAAGATATAATTATCTAGTTTTAATGGAGATTCTTTTCTTTGGGAGAAAGAAAAGAATTACTTCCAAAAGATAATTATAAAGTTAACTGGATATATGGAAAGTTTTCCATATAAATATAGGTTAAGGGTTAACCAGTTATCATGCATTGATTAAGCTATCAAAAACAAACCAGAAGAAATTATCTCTCCCTCTCTCTCTCCAAAATCCGGCGCTGACCACAAGGAGAAAAACCAGTTCGGTTTTTGTGGTTTTCGATCGCATCTTCGCTAAACAGTTTGTTTCGAGGTCTCGGGATTCCAACCGGCTAGAAGGTTATTTGTCTGGTCGTTCACGGGTGGATCTAACTCAAGCATTCCAGGTAATAATCCTATTACTTTACGATTAATTTAATAAAACGAACGATCGTGGTTTTTCGGGTTTTTTATCAAAATCGGTTCTGCAATAATCGAACCCGTTTGGTTTGATCGAATAAACCTTGATCAGTTTGGTCATTAGGTTTATAGTAAATTCAATCCAGTTAGGTTTGAGATTTACCGTGTTCTTCATGTCAGTTTGATTCGGGATCACAGCAAAAACCCTACACTTACTTCATATTCCAACTTTAACATAATGATGTTGGTAATAAATATTTGGCTTCTTATAATGATTTTCTACATAAATTAGATTTGGTTTCGGATGGTAGAATATTAATATATAATATAAAGAACAAAAGGGTACGGATACCCCTGGAACGTGTGTGTGAGTTAAATTGCCGTTCAAAAAAAAGATTTAAAAAAATTCTAATACATAAAAAGTGGTTGTTTTTGGTGAAGAAGTAAAAATGAATATTCAAGAAAATGTTATAACTTATGCATACATATTGCCTTTTTATCTTTAGTTTATTATGAAATTTACATTTTAGGTTTTTACAGAGTTATAGTTACATATTTATTCACTTTATATTTTTTATTTTTCTATATTTTCATTTTACGTTTTTATTATATTAATACGTATAATCGTATGTTGATTAAAATACGTTTAAAAAATATGCTTTAATTTTAACAACTTACATTATTACAATCGTCTCTTCAACACCTTCGAAATAACCAATATTGAATATTTTTGAATTTCATTATGATTTTTTATATAATATATAGGGGATGGTATGCCGAAATGTATTAAACTATGCCCAAAAATCTATTGTGTGTATCCACCTACCAAAAATGTTTTTTGATGTATCAAACTTTATTTTTTTGTTATTGTATGTATTGTGACCTGCTCAGCAGGTTAACAACCGGTTACCGGCGATGAGTGACGGCGGCTGGAGGTTCTGGACGACGGCGATGGTGGTTCTAGTTGGCTATGGTGGTGGGTGGTGGTTCTGGGCGGCGACGGTGGTGGTTCTGGACATCGGTGGTTATGGATGGTGGTTGTGGGTGTTAGGAATTATGTGCAGAGTTGACAAACCAAGTGATTATATATCCCATGTTACAAGACACTTGAGGGTCACACCTGTGAGGACCTATAAGTCGAACAAGTTAAATGAAACCCAGAAATGGAGAGTTAGGATTTATAATAGTGTATTATAAATCAATTGGGTAATTACAGTCAGAATTACCAAAGTTGGAGGGTTATTGATTAATTAGGATATTATATATTTATTAGATAAATAAATATATAATAGTTAATTAATAAGATTTTATATATATTAGATAAATATATATAATTATAATTATCGTATGCAAATTCTTTTCCAGCTATTTAAAAAGGAAAAGAGATTAGAGATAATTATAAAAGGAAACTGAATCTCATACAAACTGTATTTTTCCTCCATATAAATAAGGCTTATGGGTTAAGGAAAAAGCTAAGCTTTTCAGTTAAGAAAAACAGTTTTCAGACCGGCGCCGACCCCCCCCCCCCCGGTCGAATTTCAGTTTTTGTTGTTCGGGTTTCATACAGTTCAACTAGAAGGGCGTTCGTTGGTCGATCACCGGTGGACTATCATCAAGCAATCCAGGTAAATTGATCTAACCTAAACTATTAGGATTAAAACTAGAAACGATTAAAGATCATTAGGCTAATAATGGGTTTTTTTAGCTTTTATCGCTTCCGCACAAATAGATCGGAAACAGCGTGTTTCTGATCGCGTAGGTTTTATCAGTTTGATTAACCTGTGTGATTTATCAAACCAGCGAGGTTCGTTAAATCTGTATTAATCCTCGAGTCAGTTTGATCCGAGGATACCCACAAAAACCCAACAGTGGTATCATAGCCATGGTTGATAGATCGTTTAGTTTTTTATCTGTTTATCAGTTTATGTGTGATCCGTTAAAATTTGTTGCTTGTATATCAAGTTTTGATAAATCTGAATTTTAAGTTTGATGATTGCTTCGTATTTTTCGTATAATCATTCGTTTGAATTAAAAATCTGAACTTTATCAAGTTTTTTTAATTTTGAGTTTCAATCAATTGTTCATACGAAAAACCCCGAAGTCTCCGGATAAACGATGAGTGGCTGATGGCCGTTCACCACCAAGCCGAGACCACCACACCACTAGATAGGTGGTGGGTGCGATCGTCGGCTATCGTAGCTACATCACCAGCTCGGTGATGGCAGCCGGTTTCTCTCGAATAAACGACGGTGACAACGGTGGCGTTATCCACGTTGCTATCGTCGACCGATAGCATTGGCGGCGAATGGTGGTAGCAATCGCACCACAGTGTTGTGGTGACGGTGCCTGCGGTGGCCGTGGGTGAAACAACACTCGGTTGCGGACAAGTTCACCACGAGCCGTGACCCTATACGATCGATACCCTCGAGCCAAACCACCAGATCGGTGGTAAGGCGAGAGTACCGCAACCGCCAGGAGCCGAACGCACGGCGGTGGATGACGGTACAAGGACCGATCACGATGACAATCGCCGGCCGCACCGCGCATAGCGGTGGCGGCGGCCGTTGTTTTTCAATCGATTGCGGGCCGAAGCGGCGGCTGCTGCCATTGTTTTTCTGACCTACCGGCCGCACCACAGCAATCGATGGTGGCGGCGACGGTTATGTGATGGTGGCCGAACATCGGTTTAATCAATCGATCGATGACGATGGCAGCGTTTACGCGACCGCCAAGCCAAACCACCATCGTGGTGGTGGCGGCGTTTTACAATAGCCACAGCCAGACCACCAGTCCGGTGGTGGCCAGCAGTTTCGAGACAAATTACGGTGGCGGCGGTGGCATTCTAGCTGCCGTCGTCATGGTGATTACACAGTAGCCGTTCGACGAACAAACCACCAGCGTGGTGGTGGACGTTGATTCTTGATCATGGGTCAAACCTAAGGTTTTTCCGTTCTGGGCCAAATTCCCTTATCAGGCCCAAAGCCCAGTTCTTTGGACCTAGCTATGGCCCAAGAGGGGTTTATCAGTTTTTGTTGTTTTATCCAAATTGATCTTTTTATAATTTTGTATAATGTTTTATCAAACCAGTTATTTTGACCAGCCTGGTCAAACAAGTTTAGTATTGTGTCTTGACCAGCAAGTCAAACACGACACGTTTTAAAGTTCACACATTTTAAAATGATAATTTTGTTTGGTAAAACCCGGTTTGATATTTTTTGGATAAGAGGAACTTTTTCTAAACAAATTAATATATCTATAAAAGGAAACAAAACTGATTTTAGTTTTGATTTATTGTGACATCCGTCAATTTTTGGCCTTCAGGTTAGCTACTCGTTTAATCACTCTGTAGTATTTCCGTAGGTTAAAATTTAGTTATTTAAGTCTTTAAATGAAACTAGGTTAGTTGCGTGAAAAAGTTAGGTGAAAACCTAAAAGTCCCGGAAAATGCCCGAAACAGTCCGTACCGGCCCGGAAACGTCCGAAAATCCTATAATGCCAAAATTTGAAAACGAATTATATAAAATAAAGAATTTTGTTAAAAACATGAATAAACTGTTCCATATAGTCCAAAAGTGCTTTCGAAAAAGTCGGTTCCTACCGAAAACGCGCAAAACCAATACTGCGTTTGAGAAAGCAGTATAAGTATTTACACAATTTAAACATAAAAAAAAAGAGAGAGAAAGGGTTGGTGGGACCCACATGGGGCCGGCCACCCCCACCCTCCAATCACTATCTCTCTTTTTCTTTTTCCCAACAAAACCATCATCACTCCACCTCCCAATTCATTTTTTCAAATTTCACCTCTCTCTCTACTCTTTCTCACTCTAGAAATCCTCTCCCTTCTCTCTAAATTCCAGCCCTTTATTCACTAAAAATCTGGAAATTCTTGAGGTTTTGAAACAAGATTAAAGGTGTTCTTGGCATATTCAAAGGTAAGATGGTTAGATAAGAGTTTAACTTCGTTTTTTCAATCATTTTAAGCTCCATTTTCATGTTTTCTTGAGGTTTAAACCTCCTTCTATGGTTCTTAATCCTTATTGTTGTTTGGGAAAGAGATTTAACCTTAGAAATGTTTGAAAAACAATCTAAGAAGGTGAAAATCTATGATTTCCCCATAAGAACACAAGTTTGGATGCAACAACTCTTGTTAATGTTGTTTTTGACCATCATTCTTGGGCTAGACTTGCTTAATAGTTCATGCATGAGCTTTGATGGTATCAAATCATGGTTAGTTTGTTTTTCATTTATACAATCTGATTTGGGGGTAAAATAGTAAGAAAAACCCCAAAGAGTTATGATTTTATGTGTTTTATTGGTGGATGTGATGTTGGATTTGAGACAGATTCTGTCAAGATTTTTGCATGTACTTTACACGACCCAAAAAGGGTCTTTTTGTATTCATTTCTTTATGAAATTTTTATGGGATGATATTTAAGGTGTTAGGGTTCAAACCCCACTGGATTTGCATAAAAACACCAAGATTTGAGTTCAAACCATCTTAAAACATTTTCGTGTGCAACAGCACTTGGTCAGAAACTTGAGTCACATTCATGCATGCATAACTCTTTGATAAATCATCCAAATTACAAACTTTTTGATTCTAAACTCAAGTATTCTGAGTTAGCTTTCTATAGAATCCAAAATCAAGTCATTTAGAGTAGTTTTGAGGGTTTAACCAATGAAAACAAATTGATAGTGCAATCTGTCCCAAGATGGCAGAACCACATGCACAACTTCAAAGAGGCATATCTCCCTCAAAAATCACTCTAATGATTTGAATCTTGTCTCATTAGCTTGGTATGTGTGTTGGTTAGAAAATCCCTTTTGAAATTCGTGAATTAGTGGTGTAATGAATTATCTATGAGTTAAACTTTACCAAAAGGTATTCTGGAATTTCAGATTATACCACTGATTTTGTAAAATTGTTTAAAAATAGTAAAAGAACTCTAAAAATTGTGAAATTTGGTGGAATTGTTCCTAACATCCCCTAATTCAGAAGGTAAAAATTTAAGGACTTAATATTTAGAGGACCTAAGTTCAAAGTAGCAATTTCTACAACTCAAAATTTGTGACAGATTCTGGAAATTTGCAAAAACCCAATTTTTATGAACTTTAAACTTTCCAAAATATTTGGAGGTCTTCGAAATGTGATAAAACGAATTTTTACTATATTGGACTATATAAATAACATAACGGCATTATACGGATATCGGTACGATTTTAGAATTAGGGACCGTTGAACTTAGAACTTACGTTAAAAATTACGTGTTTGATAGGGAAAACATAGTTCGGAGCCGGGATTAGACCACGCACCATCACTTACAAAATCGCACTAAACGCTTGAGGTGAGTATTCACAGCCCCTTTTTACCGTTTTTACGAAGTTTTTGGGGTGAAAAGCATGCTTATGAATAAATGTGTTTATTTGTGAAAATGTTGCGTAATAAAATGAAATGAAATGAAATGTTATGTGATTATTGAAATGAAATGTTTTCTTGAAATGAAATGAAATGAAATGTTTTGTGTATATTGAAATGAAATGAATTGAAATGTGCTCCGAATATCGAAATGAATTGAAATAAAATGAATTTGAGTATCGAAACAAAATGAAATGAAATGTATTGTTTGTATCGAAATAAAATGAAATGAAATGCATAGTGAGTTAAATTTGATGCGTTTTAAAGCATGATATAGTGAGTCTGAAATGAAAAAGTCCCCAGGTAACTACTATTAACTCATAGCAATGGGCCTATAATACACGTGGATAGCGCTATTTGGTTTGACATACCCACCTTGACTGACGAGAATATAGGTGCACTGTATTGATTAATTCTTCACGCGTGGACAAAAGTCCCACCGTTGAAGACGCGTAGGGGCAATATGTCATAATTGGCAGGATTAGTAGTGACTCAAAGAATAAGTATCATGCGATTAACAATTCACCCGAGAAAATTTACTCACAAGTTGGTAGCGAATGAACGGGTTCACTCTAACTGTTTTTATAAAAATTTAGTGAATGAACGGGTTCACTATATGTGTTTACAAAATTTAGTGGATGAAAGGATTCACTATAAATGGATTACGAATACTGAGAGAATAAAAACTATTTACCGGAATTGTCGTTGCTTTTAAAATATTTTGTGCATATAAAAACCTGTAAACTCACCAACTCTCGTAGTTGACACTTGTTTAACATGCTTTTCAGGAAATCCGAAGGTCTGTTAAAGTCATTAGTGGAAATTTTGTGTACACCAATCAAGACAATATTTATTTTGTTAAGTCTGTAAACTTAAAACTATGGTTGGGTTGTAATACTTATTAACCATTTAAATTTATGTTATGAATGATTGGTGTGGTTTATCTCCTATCGCGATGAAATCTTAACTGTCACACCTTGCGGTTCCGCTTTAGCGGGGTGTTACATTTATAAAACAGTTGTTTTTATGAATCAGTTTAAAACTAAGTTTTACAATAATTGAGACAAGATAATTTTAACGGATCCAGGTTTATTTAACGTAATTATAATATTGCTTTTATTATACTGCATATATATATAATTGCGTGATTGGTTGAGTTCTATATATGGATTTCAGTTTGATTTTACATATATATATATACGTTATAGTATTTGCCAACTTAGACCCTTGACATATTTACGGGGAGGCCTGCGTGCCGTTTACAACCCCTTGTGTAATAATGACCTTAGGATAGAGATTTTATTCTTTCGGATGACGAGGCCAGTGGGAGCTGCTGAAATTCTTCATCTTACCGGAGTACTAACAAAACATGGCGAGGCCAGTGGGAGCTACGCGAGTTTTGAAGCGTTTGGTGAAATAGGTCATTATTGGTCCCTAGGAAACGTTGGCAAAAACTATAATTGGCTACTATGTGATTAATTGTTTTTAGTTGCATGGTTGATTGATTTTTGTGATATCTGCATGATTAGTAGTTTTAAATGAAATTGTTATTTTAAAACTAGGTTGCATCACAAAAGAGTATATAGGTTTTAACAGTTTCTTTAAACTTTTCAAAACAATAGTTTTTAAAACCTATAGATGATTGTTTTATATAAAAGGCAAGGTTGATAAAAACAGTTAGTTTTAATCAACTAGATGTGCTATTAAATCAGTTAGTTTTAATTAGCAAGTGATTTTAGAACAGTTGGTTTTGAAGTTACATGCATGTTTGAAACAGTTAGTTTAAAACGTAAGTAGCCTTTATAACAATCAGTTTTTCAAAATCCTGGAAGTAAAGTTTTTCAAAACCCCGAAAATCATAGATCAGTAGTGCAACCCATCTAGGGGCACCTTCGGCGTAAAGTACATAGGCATTGTAAGTGATCACACATTCAACGTCTGTGTTCAAACTGAAGCTGGAGGGGTTACATAACTCTGCGAATTATCTCCGGGTGGTACCGGCCAGAGTATAGTGATCAGGTCCCAAAATGGTGAGATCTGTTTTGGTACTATAATGTTCACCGGGTGGTACCGGGCCAAAAAGCACTTAGAGGGACTAAAACATGCACAGGTAGTTGCCATGGTCCCGAAAAGATCTAGGAGTCATGTCAGCTAGACATGATTGGTAAAAGTCCTTACCTACCGAAATAAATACGGATCTGGTGGAGCAAGAACATTACGCACATCAGGACGTATGAAATAAGGATCCTAGTCCAATAAATTGATTATTTAAGGGTTTATTGATATTTTATTGGAAATTTATCTATTTACAGTTGCTAAAACCAAAAGTTTTATTTTGTGTAGATGGCAAGCACTGTTACCAGCACTAATAATCTTTCCCTCCGATCTATCCTAGAGAAGGATAAACTGACCGGCTCTAACTTTCTCGACTGGGAGCGCAATCTGATGATTGTGCTCAGACATGAGAGAAAGTGGTATGTGCTTGAAGAGCCACTTGGGGAGGCACCTCCGGCAAACGCTCCGGCTGCTGCCAGAAATGCCCACAAGAAGCACTCGGATGATCTCCTTGATGTCGCCTGTCTGATGCTAGCAACTATGATCCCAGATCTGCAAGCAGGGCTCATAAATACAAATGCTTATGACATGATCCGTCAGCTGAGGGACATGTTCCAGACCCAGGCTCGTACAGAACGCTACGATGCCACCAAAGCATTTAATGAGTGCAAGATGGTAAGAGGGACATCAGTAAGTGACCATGTCATGAGAATGAAACGACACTTAGATCGTCTGGAGAGACTTGGTCATCCTGTTCCGTTGCAGCTAGCAACAGACACCATACTCAATTCACTGTCAGAAGACTACAGGCCCTTCGTAGTCAATTATAATATGAATAACATGGAGAAAACAATAGCAGAGTTGCACTCCATGCTTAAGACAGCTGAACTGAATATGGGGAACAAGAACAAGACCTAGGATGTCTTGATGGTAAAAGACGGAGGGGTGAAAAAGAAGAATGGGCAAGCTAGCACCAGTAAAGGAAAAGGACCAGTCCAGGCCATCCAGAGTGCACCCAAGAAAGGCAAAAGCAAGGGCAAGGGCAAGAAAGTTAAGCCAAATAAAGCTAGGACCGAGAACCGCTGCTACATATGCAATGAGATCGGTCACTGGAGGCAAAACTGCCCTAAGCGTCATGAAGCAGGTATATAAACCTCAGAAATTTATGATTGCTTTATTTTGTCACTTCTTACTTGTTAGTTTACAAGTATACTGATACCTAGAGCAATTATTGCAGGAGGTCAGAAGTGAAATGCCCAGAGGTTGCTAAGGATCAAAGTACAAGATGATTCAAGTCAAGACATTTTGAACTTATAGTTTTAAAACAGTTATTTTTGGGGGTTTTGTGTTTTAAACAGTTCTTGGATAATTATACTTTATAATTTAATGGTTTTATTTTCAAAAGTTATTGTCTTGACATTGAGATATCTGTTTGTGCTTGGTGTTCTTGAATTTGTATGATCCTAGATATTGCCTGTTATAGTTACTTCAGTAAAATTTATTAAATTGAAGTAATTTGTATAAAAACTATCAAAACACACGAGATTCTATAAGAATGTGTTTTGAGAATGAAACATTTATGAATAATAGCCTAGTGATCAAAAGGGAGAATTTAGAATATTAACTCAGATAGCGTTAATAACAGTATTTGTAAAACTAGAAAGATTCCAAGTTCTGGAATCAGGATTTAATCAAATCCAGTTTAGTTTTATAAAAGAAATTCTCAGAATTAACCTATCTAGTTTGATCAAGTTTTATTAATCAAATGTTTTAAAGAGAGAATTTAGAATATTAACTCAGATAGCGTTAATAACAGTATTCATGAAACTAGAAAGATTCCAAGTTCTGGAATCAGAGTTTAACCAAATCCAGTTAAGTTTCATGAAAGGAAATTCTCAAAGTTCATTACTTAAAATTAGAATTGACTAATCAAAGTTTTGACTAAGTCAATAGTAAAATTTTGAGTAATAGTTGGTTTTTATATAAGTAAGTGGGAGCCCAATTTATTCTCTATCCAGTCTAAGATAAAGAATAAAAGATGCAATTATTGATGTATCTCGGAGTTCATAATCCAGGTAGGATAAGAATTCATAAGATATAATTTACCCTTTTAGTCAAAAAGGATAAAAGTTTCAAGATCCTTGAAACAAAGGTCATGACTGACTTTGAAATCAATAATTAAAGTGTTGGATTAATATATAGGATTCCAGCAGATTTGCCAGTATTGCAAATAGAATCTGATTTCAGGTAGAAATCATTCATCTACACAGCAACTAAGGAAAGTTGCAGTCTTACATATTCAGGAACTGGAAGTTAGTCCAGGTCTCCGAGTTCATGGAATATGATAAAAGCCTAGTTATTGTTTTTATACAAGGTGTTTGCAGAACAATAATTAGCAGATACAAGTGGATCATACAAACAGACTTGTATTATTTGGTTATCACTTTGATTAAAATGGTAAACTTTAATCAAAGGGTTTAAACTGAAGATAGGTGATACTTCATTTTAGACCAATATTTAACAAACGTTAAATAGATATTATGAAAGTTATTAAAGAAAAGACATTCAATCTTGTTATTATTACAGCGTGTAATATGGACTATACAAGATTGATTTCTTTATCACTTTCACATTTTGCATGTTTTAATATATCCAGGAATGGAATCAGTCTCCGATTTTTCATTCGAAATCTGTCCGTGACAACTTATCATTGTGGGAGCATGATAAGGTGTTAAAGTCATTGTGAACTTTTAGGTAGTTATGATCAGTTGCTGAATAACAGCTACAAGTGTTGTAGACTAAAAGTTGCACAGATATTTGATAGAGTAGCAAATATCGGACGTGATCCGCGGTTGAGATTACTTCTTGGAATGAAGTCATAAGTGAATCTCACAGTGGTTGTCCCTATCACCTGAGGTATCTGATTTGACATCATGAGGACTACTGAATTCTTAGTGCACTCAACCGCTACGCCGTAACAGGGTGGCTATAAAGGGTGTAACTAGATTCAGCGGAAGCCGTGATGTTAAAGGCAGATATGCAAGATGGGATTTGCACCTCTTCTCAGAAGAGAGATATTTCTGGGCCCATCTTGACTGACTGAGTATACTGATGAAGTGCATGGCCATGCCCAAACGAACTGATTAGTTCTTTGTCGTTTACCTATCAGTAAAAGTCAGAAAATCAAGAAAACAGAATCTTGAGTATTTAGAGTTGACATTTTCCAAGCTCATACTCACAGATGAAATATCGCGATGCAAAGGGAAAAGCCAAGATATACCCAATCAATGAACAGTAGTTTCATAGATACTATTTCCTTACGGAATGTTTATATCACCAATCTGGTATAAGAGTTCTTGTAACCTGGTCAGCCTAAGTGCCTGTCTAGGGGCCTCCTTAGGTCCGTATAGTCAAAGGTGGTATTGCCAACTTGCACAAGTAGGAGTCTATTAGGAATTATGTGCAGAGTTGACAAACCAAGTGATTATATATCCAATGTTACAAGACACTTGAGGGTCACACCTGTGAGGACCTATAAGTCGAACAAGTTAAATGAAACCCAGAAATGGAGAGTTAGGATTTATAATAGTGTATTATAAATCAATTGGGTAATTACAGTCAGAATTACCAAAGTTGGAGGGTTATTGATTAATTAGGATATTATATATTTATTAGATAAATAAATATATAATAGTTAATTAATAAGGTTTTATATATATTAGATAAATATATATAATTATAATTATCGTATGCAAATTCTTTTCCAGCTATTTAAAACGGAAAAGAGATTAGAGATAATTATAAAAGGAAACTGAATCTCATACAAACTGTATTTTTCCTCCATATAAATAAGGCTTATGGGTTAAGGAAAAAGCTAAGCTTTTCAGTTAAGAAAAACAGTTTTCAGTTTCCCTCCTCTCTCTCTCTCTCCAAACCGGCGCCGACCCCCCCCCCCCCCCGGTCGAATTTCAGTTTTTGTTGTTCGGGTTTCATACAGTTCAACTAGAAGGACGTTCGTTGGTCGATCACCGGTGGACTATCATCAAGCAATCCAGGTAAATTGATCTAACCTAAACTATTAGGATTAAAACTAGAAACGATTAAAGATCATTAGGCTAATAATGGGTTTTTTTAGCTTTTATCGCTTCCGCACAAATAGATCGGAACAGCGTGTTTCTGATCGCGTAGGTTTTATCAGTTTGATTAACCTGTGTGATTTATCAAACCAGCGAGGTTCGTTAAATATGTATTAATCCTCGAGTCAGTTTGATCCGAGGATACCCACAAAAACCCAACAGTGGGCGGCGGTGGTTATGGATGGTGGTTGTGGGGGGTGATTCTGGACAACGACAGTGGTGGTTTATGGGCGACAACAGTTCTGGATGGGGGGGTTTTAAATGGTGGTTGTGGGTGGCGATGGTTGTAGGTGGTGGTTTTGGGCGACGACGATGGTGATTTCGGGTGGTGGTTATGGGAGGCGGTGATTGTGGGTGGTGGTTTTGGACGTCGATGGTGGTGGTTCTGGGTGGTGGTTATGTGCGGCGGTGGTCTCCGACGAGGGTCCTCAGTGGAGAGACGATCTCCGATGGAGAGACGTTTGCCGAGTGATTGCGACGATGGTTTTGGGTCTCCGACGATGGTCTCCGGCGGCGGACTCCAGTAGCAGTCTCCCATGGCGGACTCCGCCAGCGATCTCCGGCGGTGGTTTACCGGTTCAACCGGTAGCAAGTCATTTTGTAATACAATAGAAGAAAAAATAAAGTTTGATACATCACAAAACATTTTTGGTAGGTAATACATACAATAGATTTTTGGGTATAGTTTAATACATTTCGACATACTATCCCCTAATATATACTACACTACTACATAAAAATATTTTATATATTTACAGTTCATACTATTATATAGTCTTGTACAAAAGGAAAAAGAGAATATACGACTGTCATATACCTAAGTTTAGATATAATACCCATCAAAAAACTACTTAGTTTTAATTAAAATCTAAAAAAAAAAAGTTAAAAATTAAACTACTAGTTTTGATTAAAATCTAAGAAAAAATTAAAAATTAAATCTCCCCAAAAATGGACTTCAATCGACAGTCTTCTTCTAAAATTGATTTCCATCCATGATATATCAATGGGTATGGATTCATACACCCCACCCTATGGATCACAAGACACCCTACCCTATAGTATTTATTATATAGTATCTTTAAATAAATACCTAGAAATTTGAGCAATCATTTAATTGCTCCTCTCTCTCTCTAATATAATTCTTTTTTTTTCCTTTTTATTAATAAATACTAATAAAAATTAATGTATTATAATTATTATAAAAAAAAATTCAAATAAGTAAACTAGAAAGACAAATGTTTTGCTACTTATAAGAAATAATATATTGTTTATTATATAACTTTATAAATTTCAATAATGTGTATTTTAGCATATAATTTGCTTGTATATAATAGAATAAAACTTGTAGATACTGAATTATAGGTTATATATATATATGTATGTAGAAAAATAAAATAATAAGCTCATAAGCCCGATATAAAAATAACACTAGTATACTACGCAGAAAATTGAATATTTAATATATATATATATATATATATTGTTGGAGAGGTTAAATCCTGTAAAACCATTTTATTAGTGAAAATCCGTGAGAACCGAGTAAAAAATATTTTTTTTAACAATTTTTTCCATCAAATGTTAGAATTGATATATTGTTTCACGTGTTTTTTTATTCATAAGGTGAGTATTATCCATGAATTTGTTTCATAATATGAATAAAAATGTTGTACATTTTTTATTCATAATATATATATATATATATATAAAGTTTTTATTTTTTAATGGATGATACTTACATTATGAAAAAAAAAAATATGTGTAACAATAGTTAATATCATAGTATTTGATATTAACTTTATTGTTGGATAGGAATATATCATAGTATTTGATGAACACTCTATTGTTGGATAAGAATATATATATATATATATATATATACACATTAATTTTTTATATCTAGTTAAAAAATCATTGTTATATTTCTATAAAAAAAAATTTAAGTTAACTTATTATTAGATTTTTAATCTATATATTTTTGATGTAATATTTATTTTAAGAAAACTAAATAAATAAATGGTTTTTAAATGTGGTCAAAATTAGTTTTATAATGTGATTAATTGTTAAAATAAGATAACATAGAAGTTAGAGAAAAAGTTGAACATTAATTAAAAAAAAGTCAAAAAATAGCATTTAATATGCAGTAATTTAAGGGCTATATAGGGTAAGGTATTAGTAGGGTGGGGTGTCTATCTCAACACCCTATATCAATTTTCAGTCTTTCCCAAAACCAATGCTTCACCCTTCAGTTCAGCCGTCTTAAGTCCTCTCCAACACCCTACAAATCCACAATACCTATCTTTTTTTTCTCTTCAATTTTTACATGTTTTTAAATGATATATATATATATATGGGAAGTATCAAATACAAACCAAGTAGTTTGTACAAACTCTACAAACCTAATCTTAACCATTGATTTATATATATATATATATATATAGGGGTGGGTTCAAATGTGAACCATTTTTTGGTTGTGAACGCGAAGACAGCCGGGAGCGCGACACGTGGCGGAGACTAGTCAATAAAGGCGGCTTTGAGTGTGGTACCCCTTTTAATTCAATGCCCTCCCATGAATCGCGTCTAGTCATCCGCCGTGGACCTGACGTGGCGACTAGTCATCCGCCACGTGTTGCGCTCTCGGCTGTCCTCACGTTTACAACCAAAAAGTGGTTCACATTTGAACCCACCCCTATATATATATATATATATATATAGGAAAGTTCAAATACACTTTTTGGGTGTGAACGTGAGGACAACCCAGAGCGCGCCACGTGACAATCTGAAAAAATTTCGACTTAGTCATTCAGACTGAATAAAGCGTTATTCAGTATGAATAACACTAACTCGCACTCTGATGCACTTGGACCCGGGCGGGTCAGCCACGGGTCATCCGCGGGTCAAGGCTTATTCAGTCTGAATAACGCTTTATTCAGTATGAATAACACTAATCCGCGGATTTATTCAGACTAAATAAGCCTTGACCCGCCGATTTCAGATTGCCACGTGTCGCGCTTTGGGCTGTCCTCACGTTCACAACCAAAAAGGTGGTTTGTATTTGAACCCACCCCTATATATATATATATATATAGAGAGAGAGAGAGAGAGGGAAGTTCATTTAAAAACCAAAACATTAGTAAAAACCTTAAAAACTCCTGGTTTTTTTGGCTTAAATCAATGAAAGCTCTTCATGGAGTTGTTTAATATATATATATATATATATATATCTTCTTTCATTCTATGTAATATAAGTATATAACTCTACCGACTACTTTATTAATTAGCTTCAACTAATCAATATGTTGTTATTTATCAAAGATGGAAGAGTTTGGAATGTAATGAACTTATCCGATTGAAACGTAAACAACAACAATATTATTATTCATTTGATTAATTTGGTTGGAAATCGATTGAAATATAAACAGCAATAACATAGACTTCCTTAATTTGGCTGAAAATCAATTTGGGATGGCAATGGATGGAAATCAATTTTGGATTGAAGATTTTTTTTTAGATTTTAATCAAAACTACGCAGTTTTGATGGGTATTGTACCTAAGTTTAGGTACATGACAGCCATATACTCCATTTTCCCTTTAGAAAATGTCTAAATACTTAATTGTTAAAAGAATGAGTCTTAATTTTGAAGACTTGATTGTTATTTATTCAAATACTTAATCGTTATTTTATTTCGAAGACTTAATCTTAATTTTAATCGGTATAATTAACCAGAGATATTGATCAAACCAAAAGTTATATTAACTCGATTTCAATTTTATATTTTCTCATGAAATTTTCTTTTCTAGGTTAATCGCCGATTGAATCATAGTTGTACTATAGATTTATGTTACATTTCAATTATTATTTTATAACCTCCTATCTTCCGACAACGCAAAGCCAAAAAACCTCGTTTTGAATATGATCAAACTACTGGTAATAGGATCCAATATTCTTAGTATTGTATATGATGTTATAACACTTCCTATCCACCACATGTTCTCACACAATAGTGTCTAAGGATATAGGTTTGGTTATCGTAAGTATTTAAACTTAAAAATATTACTAAGATGATATTTGATTTGCATAACTCAACTTAATCAAAATGACATATATCTCATAAACTCAATTTTGTTCTTTTGGTCTTGCAAAATAAGGAAAGTTGATTTTAAATACCAAAACCTTTAGAGGGGAAGGTCATTTTTATTCACATGTGATGAAATCCTAATCATAATTACGCATGTATTTTTTTTTGAACGACAATTTAACTCACACACACGTTCTGGGGGTATCTGGATCCATACGGGCACCGACTAATCCCCTGCGCCCATGAGCCAACCTGAAGGCCAATCCATGGACTCGCCCCTGAACCGACCCGAAGGCCGGTCAAGAGCTGGATACTGTAGAAGAGGTCTATAAGGCCTTTGGCCTTTTTTGCAACAAGCGGGGCTTGAACCCACGCCAACCTATCTTTCAAGGCAAGCGCAAGGATGTTACCTACCACCGCTGGGCTAGACATTCATTGGTACGCATGTATAGCCCTCATTCAACTCACACCTTTTCATCACATGTGAAATGAATATGAATGATACTATTAGAAAATATTTTCATATTACTAATTTACATCATATTTTTTTGCTAAAAGTTGAAACTCTACCTACTATATATTTGTTTCATTGTTTGTGTGCTTTTGGAATAACAATCACTACTTTGTCTCTATATATATATATTTTCTTTCATTTCTTCTTTTAATTTTTATGTCAACCACACTAAATTGTTTTGAATGTAAATCTTTTAACTAAAAAAATCACTACTAGGTTGTGTTTCAATGCTGTGGCGGATTGGTTATCGCTTTGGGGTTCATAGCGTAATAATTGAGTTCAAGCATTCTCGTACGCATGTCTGAAAACATTTAAGTGGAGCCATGTTTAGCCCTCAAAATTGTTAGGGATTAGTCGGGCTCTGGCCCAGACACCCTTCCAAGAAAAGAAAAAAAAAACAAATTTGCATAATATTCAAATTTGAACAACGATTTGTTGACATATGTTTGAATGTTAATTTAATTTGAATATGGATTTAAATTAATTATTTATTAGAACTGTAAAATGGTGGTGATGTGATAGGTCAATTATTTTTCTTGATCTCAGATGAGCTCAACTCAACAAATATTTGAATTAGACTCAAGGGTTTAAATAGTTTAAAAATATCCATGAACTTATGGTAAAAAGTTCGTTCAAGTGGCTTTAATAAAAATCAAAAACCAAATATCACATTATACAAAATTCGACTAAATTTTGATTACAACTATATATACAAGTTGCTCAAAGAACACAAATAACAATTTTAGTTCTTATACACATGCTTTTTACGAGTTTGTATATTTCAACTTGCGATCATGTAAACAATTCTAAATCTTGGGATAGTTTTGTTTTTCTGTTTGATGGTTCTCATAAATTCAAAGAGAAGGGTATGCAAATGAAGAGACAGATCCAGAAAATTTCCCAACAAGTACAAAATAATTAACAACCTGTAATACCACATGCAATGACACTATCAGTAGGTTGCAACCACTTTTTTGTTAACTTAAAAGAGCACACATCAAACTAAAGCATGTACCCCTGAAAAGTTTTTCCATCGTGTCACGAGAATAGAGCAAGAGCACAGGCACCCTCTACGCTAATATTGAATCCACCCTTTCCGATACATTTGATGGCTTTTCGGTTTTATGAGTATCAAAGAAGCTTGAAAACTAGTTATTTAGCTTCATCAAGGTATTTTCTGGAGGCAACATAACTTTGAATACAGCATAATGGTGATTTAAGCTTTTCTCCCCTTGTAATCTATGAACACTTCCAAGTGCACCAGCATTTGGGTTTGGGAAACCGTAGAATATACGCTTAACTCTTTGATGAACGAGTGCCATTGCGCACCTGCCATGAAAAAATGTCCAATTTCCATAATATAGTCCGAAAAACATACACAACACCTAAAAAATGTTAATTACATTTTTTCTATTTTCAAGCTTTGTTAAATCAAAGAAAGCGGGGGGGGGGGGGGGGGGGGGGGGGGGGGGGGAGGGTTCGAGATGTATACAACTAAAAATATTTGAGCAAACTGTTGATTACCAGCAATCCCAAATTGCCCATGTGACGAGGTATTTTAGAGTTGAGACTCGGCAGTTGAGGCTAACAGAGGGGTTCAAGTACGTCTCCCATTGGATTCGAACATGAACCTGTTGTGTATTTGAGCAAAGACATTCCAATTTCCACCCCTTTGCCAACTGAGCTACCGGGGAGGGGGGGTATAAAAGGAATCACTCGCAAAATTTATAGGTGTGTTTGGTACGCAGATGAGACTGGACGGGAGAGAGTGAGATAGGAGGGTCAAAGAATTGACATACGTAGTTAAGTAACTTACCAGAAATCATATTTACCAGGGGTAAACTTGAATAGCTATTACTCACCCCGTCCCAAAATAAACGCCAAAAATTTCTTTATGGGATCTCACAAAATGAATGAGCCATTTCCCTTTCTATGGCAAAGTCCCAATCCAAAATTACCAACTTGCCCATCAGCAATTATATTTAAAATATAAAAAAAATATTGGCCGTGTCGAATTGTTCCACAAATGGGTATGTGTAAATAAGTAAATGCAAAATTGCAGAAGTTGGTGGTACAAATCCGAGTTAAAGAACTTACATCGCACATGGTTCCCAAACAAGATAGATGTCGTAACCAGTACAAAGATATGGTCTGGCTAACTCGGGATGGCAGCCATTTGAGTGAGAGTTGAGCTCCTCATCGTCTTTTTCCTAAGCATGGCATAATTGCATTCCATAATCATTGATAAGAAACTTTATGTTATTCATTTGCATGTACTCAAACAAAATCATAAACATTTCGATTTTAAGGGGGTTTCTGAGGGAACATTATATCTTTGCTATGGATAACACGAGTGGGAAACATATTGAACGCATATGTTAAAGGCACTTTCGGTATTTCACCTCTGGTGCATTTTTCTTTCGAGATGGGGAATTTTGCCCTATTTCCCATCTATGTAAGTAGAGGTATGAATATGCTAAACTTAAACAAAATATTAGCAAAATTGCTTGAGATAACTTCAGATGGGAATAAATAACCAAACATCTCAGTGTATCCTGATCTCCAGTTATGCCTATATGTATCAACCTATACATACATGCACATATATAGGGTCAGATTCAGACAAGAAGACGGTCAATTTGCGAGAAGTTCCAATCATATATGATTATACGTGATAGGCACACTTAATCATATATGATTAATAAATTCGTATCATGCGTAATCATATATGACCTTGGAACTTCTTGCATCTCGCAATTTGATCAACTTCTCGTTAGACCCCCCTTCTCTCTATACACACACACACACACACACACATATATAGGATTGGGTTCACGTAAGACCAGCTTGTTTTCGTGAGACCCGTAAGACCACATTTTTATACTTGAAACTTCACAGCAAAACATTATGAAAGTAAAAAACATCCTAACATTTACAGGATGACGCGATTCATGGAGGATTGACGTGATTCATGGAGGGTGGAGTTGATTAGGAGGGTGACCCGGTCAAAGCCACCTTTATTGATCGGATGAGTGGTTGAGAATCGTCCTCACGTTTTCTTAAAAAGTTATGTTTCTCGCATGAACCTTTCTCTCTCTCTCTCTCTCTATATATATATATATAAAAATTATATATAGATACATATAGATATGAGAACCGTAAATACTTTGAGAACTTCGAAAGCAACTATTTATGCTTTATTCATGATAAATATTGTGATAGATATTCACAAGTGAAAATTTTCATGATGAAAATACATGATATTCATGAATTATGATAATGCTCGATATTCATGATTATTTCGGATTATTAATCATGAATAATACATGAAGGAGTCAGTTACCAAGTTCTAAAATAATGATTTTCTTAGAACTTCCCCCCTCACACACACACACACACACACACACACATATATAGAGGGAGGTTCATGCGAGAAGGTAAACATTTTGCGAGAAGGCGAGAATGTTTAATCATATATGATACACAAGTTTAATCATATATGATTATACACATGTTACATTGACAATACATACACGCTTAATCATATATGATTAAACACATTCAAATGGCGTGTAATCATATATGATATCACGACTTCTCGCCTTCTCGCAAAATGTTTACCTTCTCGCATGAACCTCCCTCTCTCTCTCTCTCTCTCTTATATATATATATATATATATATATATGGTTCTCATACAAACTTTCCCACAAACACATATCATATATATATATATATATATATATATATATATATATATATATAGAATCAGGCAATTGTGTATTATGCTTACTTAAGATGCTGGCAATAACCACCATCATCAGAACAAACTCATACAACCTACAAAACATCAAAACAAGAAGCAAGTCACTTACATGCATAGACTTGGTCTTCTGCTTCTTTAACAATGGACACGTTAAATCGAGCTGCAGATGCTCCGTTTCATCGACACCATACGCAGCACCTCCACCGCCAGGAAAAAGGCGTCTATCTCTGGCGGCAGAATGTTCAATAGCTACAATAGCAGCATGCCTTAACGGATGCCACGAACATGAGTTCTGATTGGACCATTGCCATGGATTTAAACACGAAACCCCGCCATAAGACAACTCAGGTTCTGTAGCTGAAGAATTCAAAAGCATATTATCATGATTTTGAGTTCTACAAGCATGATTTATGGAACAGCTGCAAGAGTGGACCTGATCACGTGCACTGGCAATCACCTGGTTGGTCGAAGGATCAACAATAATGGCAGCATTCACCATCTGCACAGAGGCAATGCAGTTAATTGTTGTGCAATAGTGGTTATCGGTCATAAGCAAAATAGCGGTGGAAGTTGCAGTTTCGATAATAGAGACGCAATTTAACGCTATTTCACCGATCTTTGAGGTAAAGTAGTGGTCTGCAATACTGAGATTCTCAGTTGGGCCTGTTTTGAATCTATTGCTTAATTTTATTTTATTTTGTGCTGTTATTTTGGCTTGGGTTTTTATTTTGATTTGAGCCATTATTTTATTTTAATTAACACATATATTATGTTAAGTTACGTATGCATATATGTATATATATATATATTATAATTCTAAGAAATATTATATGAATCGCTATTTTTGGACCACAATAATCGCTACATTAATTTTGAGTCCAGACAGCTATTTTGTATTTTGACCACTGTAACAACATGTCAACATAGCACACAATACAAAAGTTGAAAATAATTGTAAATTGTAAATTCTAAATCTCCCCTAAAAGGGTACTCTCTCCGTCCCAAAATAATTTTCCACGATGAAAAAGGCATAGTTTTAAAGTTGGACACTTATTTCAGGACAAACTAATAGAAATGTAGACACTTATTTTGGAACGGAGGGAGTAATGATCACAATAAACCGTATAACAGAGTATAAAAATCGAAAAATGTTGGATAAATTATTAACGAAATCCATAAAAACTATTTCATATAGAACATGTTCAAATGGCGGTTTTATGAAACTTCATACAAAATATAGCACCATCATTTTATAAATCTGTTCAAAAGCAATCTTTAATGCTTATAACCAAACAATGTATTTTAAATCTTGTACAAAATATATTAATAGTGACTTTAAATATAAACTGAAGATTTACCTGGCCTTCGCATTTTGCCGATTCAAGTGCTAGCTTCATGAATGTGCAAACGGAGTGTGATTCTTCCTCTGAAAACCCGGTAATGCCCCTGATGTTGCTACAGTTTGAACCACAAATCCAAATAGAAAGTCATGACATAATTACCTGATCCATGAATATTAAGTCATGTACTCATTCAATATTCTTCTTAAGTTAATGAAATATTGTCATTTACGTTGCCCGTTTAGAACACTAGTCAAATGGTCATTTTTCATTGAGGACTTTATCTTATTAACATAACCTCATTTCACTTTGTACGTTTGCAAAAGACTACAATTATCTTGGATTTTTATGTTATTAGCATATACCCATTTCACCTGTATCCAAGTGAATCATTTAGATATGATGTGGTACGAGCTATCCTGTTAACTGTGGCACTATTGTAGGATATTGGACGTATTCAAAATGGCGGTAAAAATTGTGTCATCGCAAACATTAACGCTATTTAACGATATTTTACTGACATTTTAAGAAAAAAAGCGGGTTGCAATTGTCTTTTTCTGTTATTCTTTTGGGCTTTTGTTTTTGCATGGGATTTTATTATATTTTCACTGGGCCTATTTTGTTTCGTGAAACTTGTTTAAGTTGATCTTTTGACATTGAAACTTTATTTTTAATTAATGCATGTGATATGTTTATGTATGCATATATATATATATATATGAAAATCCCTTTATATATATATATATATATATATATTATAAGGGGTGGGTTCAAATGTGAACCACTTTTTGGTTGTGAACGTGAGGACAACCGAGAGCGCGACACGTGGCAGATGACTAGGCGCCACGTCAGGTCCACGGCGGATGACTAGGTGCGATTCATGGGAGGGCATTGAATTAAAGGGGGGGACCACACTCAAAGCCGCATTTGTTGACTAGTCTCCGCCACGTGTCGCACTCTCGGCTATCCTCACGTTCACAACCAAAAAGTGGTTCACATTTGAACTTTCCTCTATATTATAATTCTAAAAAATATTATATGAACCACTATTGTTGGACCGCTATAACCGCTATTTTGAATTTTGACCACAGTAACAGCATATGGTATGGGTGATGAAAAGAGAACATGGAACATGAAAAGATAAACGGATGATGAGTTAAGATTAAATACTAGGTTGGTGGATGATAAGACGTTGGCCATATCTTGCACTGTTCTACCCATTCTTCTTTTGATAACGGAGCGTATTTGCATACCTAACATTAGCAGGAAAAGAATGTGAATAAGTTACCTTATTACTAGAGCAAAATACATCTTTGAATCAAGCAATAGTATAGAAACTCACTATGTAAATAGAACAACCTACTTTTTTAATGAAAGTTTCCAAGTGATAGAAATCTATTAGCTCGACCACCTCTTGGGGTATGATGTCCAATTGGCTATCACTTTCATCAGCTAAACATAAGATCGCTGTTAAATGAGTGGATCCTGTTGAAAAAATGAAATATGAAGGATAGCATATCCAACAATAGCAAATTAGAAACATATACGTGCAAACCGGAGGCATGTTAACTGTGAAGTGTTTGTGAACTTGAATCAGTAAGTTTAATTCCTTTCAAATTTAGTTGTTGGCTCAACTAAGCCCAGGGTTAGATATGGTTTAAGTGGCACTTATACGTTATATATATCATATAAACTATTGTTAAGTTATATGTCATCAATGTTACTTTTTTCTATAACAATTGCTTGTTCCACCCATTTTACAAACTAAAAGTAAAAAATGAAGAACATCACAAATGAAGAGATCTGCCATTTATCATATTCTCTTAAAACCAGTAGTGTCATGATCATTCTAGTAGCTACATACAAAGATACTCTCGTAGTCTTGTAGCCTCATGTATTGTCCCTACATAAACTTGTAGCTCTTACGATATAGACACAAAAATAAAAGTAAGAAAAGGTCACAATTTGACTTCAGTGATCAAATAACAAAATTTAAGATCACATGATTGTTTATCTTTCGTAACATAGATTCTAAAGTGGACATGTATTTTCAATGAAGTCTATACAGCACAATCATATGTTCTATTAGTATCAAACAAAAACGAATAATGTGTTTGCCAAACATAATATATAATACTTATGCATCAAATAAGCCTAGCGGAAATATATTTATATTGGAGGGTAGAACAAAACCTCCATCAAGGCATTGCTTTCGCACCCGTTTGACATGGCGTAGATTTTCTAATGGCAAAATCTGATTTAATTTCCTGAACAGCAGAAATTACAATTAATCCCTAAAACTGGTTAAAATTCAATAATGAAAGTCAAGAACAAAGAAGATATTAGAGAGCATACACATACCTGACAAGAGTGTTGGTGATCTTAGGATCAATTACAGCAGCATAAACATTGACTACACAACATAATCAAATTCAGTAAAAAGAAACCATCAAAATTTATGTTGTCAACTGCAGTGCAATAGCGGTTAT
Organism: Centaurea solstitialis; assembly: GCA_030169165.1. Classification (NCBI taxonomy): domain Eukaryota; kingdom Viridiplantae; phylum Streptophyta; class Magnoliopsida; order Asterales; family Asteraceae; genus Centaurea; species Centaurea solstitialis. The sequence continues at coordinate 69,447,812 of CM058041.1, forward strand.
CAGTCCTTTACAAAATAGCGGTGGTAAACTGCGGTTCTGAGAATAGCAGTGCAACTTACCGCTAGCTCACCAGCATTTGAGATAAAATAGTGGTCCACAAATACTGATATTCTCAGTTAGGCCTCTTTTGAATCTGGTTCTTATATTTTTGTCTATTTTGGACTTCTAATTTGACTTGGGGGTTGGGACCTTATTTTATTTTAATCCATTAGGTTAACACTTAACAGTCAACAAATTGCATCCTCTTAGAAATTCTTAGGTGTTCAATTTTCTTTCTATCATCGTTGACAATCAACCTCGATCCCAGTTTCCTCATCGACAGTCGCAACCTTCTTCTTCATTGAAACTATATTTTTAAATAATGCACATAATATGTTAATTTATTGTGCAACTATGCATACATATATATAATATATACCATTCTATAACTGTTATATGAACCGTTATTTTTGGACCACGATAACCGCTATTTCAAATGTGAGTGTTGACTACTATTTCGTATTTTGACTGCTATAACAGCATAGGCACGCACTAAAAAATAGAGGTTGCAGGAGTTACCGGTGGGTTGTTGGTGGAGAGGGAAGGGTGGTTTATCTGGGATGTGAATGATTTCCCAGTGTTCTTTCTCTTTGCACTCGTTCATATTTCCTAATCACAACTTTCAAGTTAGAAATCATACACAATAAGAGTAGACTTGATTTAAGAGGTTTAATACTAAATACATATAATTCATCAAGTGCAAATAACCCATATCATATGTATAATCATATAATCGGAAAGAAAATTATACAGAGGTAAAATGAAATAGCTAGTCTACAAATATTGTTTGGTGTTTCAAATATCATAATTGTGGGGCAATGTATTCAAACTGCATGGCCGGTACACGTAGACATAGACATGATTGGACTTGACATAACAGGACAGGACAAGAGAGCAGGACTTAGGATTGGATAAGACAAATTACCCTTAAAAGTTGTTTTATGATTTTATATTTGATATAATAGCTACAAATGACATAAATAAAGTAAATATCTAAAAGAATTTAAGCTATAAACCTTTTTACACATTCTTCATATGCATAAATACATACCCACACAATATAGCGCCAAATTTGAATTAAAAATTTAACATAATTGATGATAGATTGAAAAAACCTGATTCCTATAAAGGAAAAACTATGTCTTTATCGGTTTGGAAGACCTTTATAAATCGGCAGAGAAAAACGGTGCCATATCGGTATGCCAGTTTCCTTTTCTCCTATATAAGATGCACAAACTAGTAAGACACCTCCATTGGCTCACATTAGCATAACAATATGTTGTTGACCAAATGATTATATAACAAAGAACTATAGATGCAAACATAACACAACATAAATAAACTCTATTGCTTAACATTGTGTGAAGTAATGCCATAGATACAAATTCCAAATTGATGGTACAAACACGGGCAAACAACCCAACACCAAAAAAATCACATAAAAGTTTCTACCTTCACTTTTTACTCATTGGGGACTTTTATCAAACACTTGGTGTGCATTAAAAACAAAACAAAGAAAATCAACAAATCAAACTGAAAAAACCAACAAACATAATAAAAACACAGAATCAAGAAACATAAGAACATAATCAAGATTCAAAGTTTCAAATAGATACTTGGAGATCTTTTGACAGAAAGAGACCGAAGAGCAGTAGCAGAGATGTGTTTTTCGAATGTATTTAGCTTTTAAGAATTTAGGGTAAGGGGCTGTTTGGCAGTAAACGAATGATATAGTCCTGTATGATTCAATGGTCAGTATGGTTAAGAGACTCTGTATGATTCAACTGTCAAATACAAAATGATTGTTTGGTAACAGTTCTGAATCAACAGTCTGAATGACATAAAATTACCATTTTACCCCCACTTCTGTATTTCTGTATGGAATGATGTTTAAAGTTTAACAACAATTCTAAATGAAAATTTTAGTACATATGGTAAAAAACATTGAGCGGCAAGAGACAAAATTACTTCAACCACACAAAACCGAAATATAAAGTACCGGATATACCAACCAAATGTGGACACCAACACAGACCATCCACCACAAAGCAACTAAAAACAATTGACCGCCTACCAACACAAAATAAGAGGAAGAGAGAAACAAGTGTGGAAAACCAAGAAGAAAAGCAGGAAGAGAAATTAAGAGGAAATAAAAGGATAGATGCTAGACCCCAATGTGCAGTTTAAGAGGATTAAACCACACAGTGAGAAGGCCTAACACCGCACCTACGACCAAAATTGAAGCCATGAATGCAGGGTTGATGCTGCCACCGATTTCCGAATACAACCTGTGATTTGCACACTCTAATTCAGAAGCTCGAAGTGACCAAAACAAAACCTAGAATAGAACCTGAATGGAGCTGCAGCTAACTGTCTGTGGAACCGTTTCCCGTTGAAAACATGATGCATCAGTCACCGTTACCTGCAAGCCACGAGAACCAGTCGACCTTTTCAGACTTCGATCTATTATTAATCCACTCATAACTCAGCCGTTGCCACTCGAAAAAGCTATCCAGCATCCTTTTTTTTTCTCCCTTGAAAATCAATCTGTTTCTGTTGATCCAAATCATGTATAAGACGGCCCATTTTTAGATCTCTGAAGGATTTCTTCGTCTTCTTGAGTCAATTGCGATACCGTGTTGTTCCCGATCGCGGTTTATTCCACCATGTGCCCATCAGATCCCATAAGCTTTTTACCTTGCTACGTCCTACTAACGCGTGGTTAGCATCTTCGGTTACCTCCTTTGTCCCACTTCCACACTCATTTATCTTTGCCTACCTTTTTCAGCTCTCTACCTATTAAACGACTCTTTAGGTCCTCTAATTCGCCCCTCGCTCTCCCCCTCGGTTCCCGACTCCCAACTCCACCTCCACTCCCAATTCTCACCTCTCCAAACTGCCCCTATCAACAATGCTAGCTTCTAAATTGTAAAGTTATGAGCATAAAAAATCCGATATCAACTGTTTAAGTGCTTATACTAGTGCTTATACTAGTTGCTTGGTAGGACTTAAAAGAGATAAGCTAAAAGGAAAAATAAAAATAAAAACTTTATTGCCTGCCATTAAGTTGAGATACAAAATATCAAAGAAACCAGTGCAACTTCTGGTCTTCATTTGGTGTCTAAAGCTAAAAGACAATCAAATTGTAAACCAAGATATCTTTCATGAGCCATAGAATGAGGGATAGAACACAAAAAAAAATGAAAAATCAATACCAATTGATACCCAGTTGAACAGAAATCGCATATAAGGGTGAAAGAAGAGAAATTGATGGTTACCTCTTTCATCAATTGCCGAAAAACCAAAATTGAATGCTTGTTGTGCAAAATCGATTGTGATAAACGAGCTATTTGAGAGATTTGTGAAGCTTTCTTCTAGCCGTTTGATGATGAATCGTTGAGGTCTTGAGGAGGGCAATATTGGAAGAGATGATGGGCCTCTGAATCGTCAGATCATTTACCATACAGAGTTGTTAAATGTTGTGCCAAATGGCCCAAATGGCCCAGACATGGGCTCTGTATGAATTGTTAAGTGTTAGATGCCAAATGGCCCAAATGCCTGAGATATGGGCTCTGTATGGCTTCATATAGCCTAAGTTACGTTTTTCATCCCTGTAGTTTACTGAATATTACAGATTTCGTACCTATGGTTTGAAACTGAGGTTTTAGTTCTTATAGTTTGCAATTCTTTTATTATTTTTGACCCTAAAGCTAACGCCTACCTGAGGGTATAAACGAGTCGAGTCGTGTTGTAGATTATTCGAGAGTGACTCAAGCTCGAATATATTTTTTGAAGTATCGAGCTAGAGCATGATGCATTTTTATGAGTTCGAACTAGCAATTGATTAACTTGTTTATTGACTTGAGCTCAATAATTTTTGTATTTGTATACTATGATTTAATGAACATATGAGCATATTTGGCTTAGAAAGGTGTATACTGTATACCTTAATGGTTTAGTTTAGTTTGACTTAAGAATTTTAATGGAGTTTTTAAATAAGGCGAGTCAAACAGTGGCGTTGTGAAACTCGGTTCATTAAGTTAGATGATTTTATTTTATGTTCGAGAATGACTCGAGCTTGCAAATTGTTAAGATTCAACTTGAGTAGCTTGTTAAAATCTCGAATCTTTTACATCCCTATCTTATCTTTAACTACAAATGACAAAAAAACAATTAATTGCAAGCTATGGAGACAAAAACAACAAACAATTTTAAATTACAAGGACAAAAACAACAATAAATTATAGGGTAGAGTTGGTAGATTATCAAATACTTTTCCTCAATGCCATATATCAACAAATTATAATTGATGTGCAAAATTTCATACATGTATCAACCAACAATACTTGTAACAATATAATTGGTAGTCACTTTTTTGGTGGGTAAATATTGGTATTGAAGTTGTACCAACATATAAAAACTTGCCAATTTATTCCAATTTTAAGTGACATTTTCGGTTTACAAGTAACACATGTTATGTTTAAGTTGTTTCTGATTGCAATAAATAAAATTTGCGTCATCCAAGCATGTTTTGGTGGTCGTTTGTATGGTTTTCGGCGCACATTCCCAAGCATGCTTTCTGTCTTTGGGTAGCTTTTCATAAGCGTCATCCAACCCAGGATCGTATTGTCACTTGGAAAACTAACCCTCCAGATCTGAAGTGTGCTCTTTGTGATGATAATTGTATGGATTCTCATTCTCACCTGTTTTTTCAATGCAAGTTTGCTACTGAAGTATGGAACAGGGTAAAGGATGATATTGGTTGGCATGGAATTTCAAATACTTGGGATACTATTGTTGAGGACCTTTAGGATGCTCCACCGACGCAAATTCTCCATAAGGTTGCGTTAGCTGCTTCAGTCTATATGATTTGGCAAGAGCGTAATCATCGAATTTTCCGGAAGGTGGCTCGTCCGACAATTGTTATTGTCAAGGACATTATTGCTACCATACGTTTGAAGGCGGATTGGGTTGAAAACAGGCGTATTCATCATGCTAGTGTGGGATCATAATTTGTGGATTTGGCGTGGTTGGTGCTTCGTGGGTACCTTTTGGCTTTGGAAGTGCTGGTGCTTTGGTTGTTTTAATTTAGTTTTAGGTGCTATTTCGCTGTGTTTATTTTGGTTGTTAGTTGCCTGATATGGCCTTGTTTCCTTTTTTGTTTGTAACCGTTGGCTTGTGGACTTGGCTTTTGCCTTGTGGTGGTTTGTTTTTTAGTTTATAAATTTGCCTTCTTTCCAAAAAAAAATTGCGAACATTTACATACTTAAACAAAAAAAAAAGTTGGTATGCATGACTTTCAAGGGTTTATAACTTGGTAACTAACTATTCGATTTGTACACATATTACCATTGAATTATTTTTTGTACTCAATATACTATTGAACTCTATTTTTTGTACACATTATACCATTATGACCGGGTATAGCCTGTTTTTTATTACGTGACAATTAAAATTATTAAATAATGCATATGTGGATCTGACGTGGCTTTGATTAGACATTCTCAATGGTATATTAAGTACAAAAATAGTTCAATGGTAATATGTGTACAACCACCACCACAACAACACCACTACCATTTTGTATGGTGGTGGTGGTGGTAGCTGTGGTGATTTTGGTGGTGGTGGTGGCAGTACACATATTACCATTGAACTATTTTGTACTTAACATACCATTAAGAATGCCTAGTCAGATCCACATAAGCATTATTAATACTACAGCTTTAATGGTTGTAGTCCATCAAAATGATATCGTATGTAACCCTTTACTGATAAGCACTTACCAAGTAAAACTCTCCAACCTTATCATCACTGTAACTGGATAAGGTTCTCGGTCCTTGTCATATTCATCCGATAAGGTAAATGTTTCATTAAGCACTTACCGATATGACAGTTTAAAATCCAATATAATTAAACCAATCCAATTTAATCTAATTACTGCTAAAGTATAAAAATCAACTAATTTATGTGATATTATTCAATGATTTATCAAAGTACTTGGACAATTAGAGAATAGCAATACAACTTTGATTTTTTTTTGGCAATCAATTTTGTAATTGCAATTTTTTTTAACGTCAAACCAAAACTTTATTTCAACACCAAACTTAACAGAACAACAAATACAAGCGTAAAACCAGCCTAAACAGTCTTTCAATACCGCATCTATCGAGACAGAAAATAAGAGACATCTTACCGATGACCCGAACTAACGACTAAACAGAACATCGGCTTAAAACGACTAAACTATAAGATGTAACTTATCCATGAAACTGGCGATGGCAAAGGAGTACCACAAACGACACCAAAAATATATGAGAACCAATTCATCATGATACATGCCAGAATGAAGAAAAAGCTGAACAAATGCCTGCTCGCACCGCGAGGGCCCTATCTCGCGCCGCGAGCTACCTCTCGACGACGTAGATCGACACGCTGAAGGACTTCGCGCCGCGAAGATGCTGCAGCACCACTATCCGATTTTCCTGCTTTTCCTAGTTATTTAGTTTCCTTTTTCTAGTTTTCTTTATCACCAAGTTAGGATTAATTTAGGTAACCTTAGTTTCATTTTTCTTAATTGTTTGCTAGTTGATTCATGTTTCCTAGCCTATTTAAGAACCTATTAGCTTGTTGATTTTTCATTCATTCAATCTTAATACAATTAAAGCTTTTGCTTGTTTATCAATTACGAATTTATTTCGTTTCTTGACGTTTCACGCTTGTGAGCGTCGTTTGTTTTCCGGGTTGACGCTAGTCGATCCGTTCCTTGTTTCCCACTGCGTCAGTTGGTATCAGAGCACAGTTTTCCTGCCTCTTTTTCAATTTTGCGATGGGAGATAACCAACCCCTCACCCGAGCCGATCTTGAAGGCCTTACCACGGCCATCAATGCCACCAACACGGCCATCAATGCCACCAACACCACCATCGCCAACCTCACAAATCAAATTGGCGCCCTCCTCGCCGGGCGTCCGCGAAGAGACAGGAACGTCAATCCACCACCCCATAACCGACTAAACCTTAGCGTCCATTCCAGTTCCAGCTCCGAATCTGAAAACGATGAGGAAGCCAATCCACCCCGCAACGATCCCGACTACCGGATGAAGGCGGACATTCTCTACTTCCACGGAAACGTTGGCGTTGAAGACTTCCTCGATTGGCAAATTGAGGTTGACCGTTTCTTCGAAATCATGGAGATCCCGGAGCATAAACAAGTCAAGATGGTTGCTTTCCGCTTGAAAAGCACCGCTGCCGTTTGGTGGGATCGTTTAACCACCCAACGTCAACGACAACGAAAAGGCCCGATTCGTTCATGGAGGCGGATGAAGCAGTTGATGTCGGATCGTTTCCTACCGGAGGACTACGAGCAAATTCTCTATCAAATGTACTTGGATTGCTCTCAAGGTTCCGAATCTGTGTCCGAGTATACAACGGAGTTTATCCGTTTATCTGATTGAAACGAGATAGGCGAGACGGAAGGTCAACGGGTCGCGCGCTACACTAACGGATTAAAGGTTTCTCTTCAAGAGAAAATAGGGCTCCAAACCGCGTGGACTGTCGCCGAAGCCTCTAGCTTGGCTATGAAAGCCGAACTGATAGAAAAATCCGGCCGTAAGTCAATCTCCTACCGACAATCCCAAGAAGTTGGCGAAAGTTCGATCATCGCGAAAGATCTCGCTACTCCTCGCGACACTAACACTCCTCCCAAAGTCCCAATCGGCAACCCGAATGGTGGATCGCAACTGAAAGCAACTCCTTCAAAGAATCCTAATCCGTACGCTAAGCCGACGGGAACCAAGTGTTATCGGTACGGACTTCCGGGCCACAAATCCAACGAATGCCCTAACCGGAAAACCGTAGGGTTAGTCGAAGACGGAGAGAGCGAAGATAGCGACTATGAATGTGCCGAGTTTGCCAAAGAAGACCTCTCGGAAAAGATCAACATCGTTGTTCAAACGGGTTTTACTAGCGCCGAAAGAAGATGGTCAACGCAACAATCTCTTCAGATCTCATTGTTCGGCCAACAACAAAGTGTGCGATCTCATCGTGGATAACGGTAGCTGTGAGAATCTTGTGTCACAAAAGCTGGTTGATTATTTGAAGCTACCAACGGAGCCCCTAGACACACCTTATTCACTTGGTTGGGTGAAACAAGGTCCGCAAGTTCAAGTATCCCGCACATGCAAAGTACCAATCTCCATCGAAAAACATTACAAAGAAGATGTACTTTGTTATGTACTCGACATGAACACTTGTCACATCCTTCTCGGACGTCCTTGGCAGTACGATAATGATGTTATGTATAAGGGAAGAGACAACGTGATGATATTCCATTGGGGTGAGCATCAGATCGCAATGACGCCTGTATCGCACTTCGAAAAGAATACCAAGAAGAAAAAAGATAATTGCTTGATCGTTGGTATGAACTCGGGGTCGAGTTCTTTTGAAGTGGAGGAGACTGATACAGGCCAGAATGAAGAAAAAGCTGAATAAATGCTTGCTCGCACCACGAGGGCCCTATCTCGCGCCGCGAGCTACCTCTCGACGACGTAGATCGACACGCCGAAGGACTTCGTGCCGCGAAGATGCTGCAGCACCACTATCCGATTTTCCTGCTTTTCCTAGTTATTTAGTTTCCTTTTTCTTTATCACCAAGTTAGGATTAATTTAGGTAACCTTAGTTTCCTTTTTCTTAATTGTTTCCTAGTTGATTCATGTTTCCTAACCTATTTAAGAACCTATTAGCTTGTTGATTTTTCATTCATTCAATCTTAATACAATTAAAGCTTTTGCTTGTTTATCAATTACGAATTTATTTCGTTTCTTGACGTTTCACACTTGTGAGCATCGTTTGTTTTCCGGGTTGACGCTAGTCGATCCGTTCCTCGTTTCCCACTGCGTCACATCAGAATCAAGTTTTCTGCACAAAGCTTGTGCCCCTTGCAACGAACAGCAACTGAAACCACAAAAAATCTCAGCACCCGAACAAAAACCCTAAGCAAGCAACACATGTATAGAAGCTGAAACGCAACAAGACGACCGCAAAATAGCTGGATGGCAGCCAAACAGTAGCTTAATCACAACAAGTCAGTCAAACAGCCTCTGCAAAGCAAGCAAACATCAGTTACGCAACATCCAGGCATCCAAACAGCCCCTGAGCTGCAGCCAAACAGTAGCTGAATAGCAGTAGGACAGCCAAACAGCGACTGAAAGGTTAAAAGACTCCCAACAAGTCGAAAATATAGTTAAGAGTGCACAACAAAGGAAATATAATCAAATATTGTTTGACAAATTAGACAAAAATCTAACTTCTGTAATCTCATTTGCATCTGAAACTAGGAAAAATAGATTGGATGTTTTCAAGCTCCAGAAACAGAAATTGCAAATTGAAAACTTCAAATGAATCCTCAAAAGAAATATCATTCAAAGATTTATACAATAAAAAACACCCATTTCACAATCTAGAATTCTAGATTAAACCTCTGATGCGGTAATTATCATACATAAAAAGCGTAACAAGTTTTAACCTCTAATGTCTAGCCACTGTCTTACCACATATACAAGCAAGCGTACCTGATCGTGAGTAATATAGTGTAGGAAAGTCCAGGTATCGTATCTACCACTGGGAACGGTTAAGCTAGATGTCAACTAGAGCTATAATCAGTCAATCTGGAAAATGGGGGGTTTGCTTTTGAAAAGGTATTTTATAAGATAAAAGACAAATAAATAATAATCCTAACCAAGAAGTGGAAAACTGATGAACAGACATACATTGGAGATAAATGAATCCATTATGGTTTACTTTCATAAAACATAGATTAATGATTGTTGTCAGAATTTAAGCAATAAAGCACCATACTAAAGACCGGTTGATTTGGCATGACATCCTCTCGAATCATCTCCTCCGTAGCCATCACATCGAGCCTCCATCTTCTCGGGTTGGAAACCCTAAGCGGATTCCAACATCTAACCTAACTACTGAACTATGAGAGAATAACACAGAACTGAATGATGGAATGAATAAAACTGAATGACCCTAGGCTTGTATTTATAATAAAATCGGCAGGCCCCGTTTGGCGATCGCGAAACGACAAGTTTGGCGGCGCTAAACGGGTAACTCCATCTTCCGGATTTCCATCGACTTCTTTAGCGGCGCGAAATAGGAAGCTTGGCGGCGCGAAACGGCAACTGAATCTCCAAAATCTTCAATTTGATCATCTTTTCCTTAAATGCTGAAGATCCTGCTTTGGGAAGAAGTCTTCTAATTGATGGAGGATCTTGGAACCTTCTAGAATCATTTGGAGGAGGCAATAAACTTGGAAGGGAAGAAAGCAGATAAATGGAAACTAAATAATTGATTTTTCCATGTCTTCACAAAGTATCCACTTTTGACGCTTTTTACCCTCTTTTTCTACTTTTCTGCAAAAGTGCCTCCAAAACCTGCAATATTCAAATTCACACATTTTTAAGTCAAACAGTATCACAATTACTCTCAAATTAAAGATAAAAGTGGGGAAATGATGTTAGTAAAATATGTATAATTTTGGAGTTATCAAAATTCTCACACTTAAGATTTGCTTGTCCTCAAGAAAACATCTGATAAAATAAGAAAGATAACGACAAAATTATTCTCCACCCATGATCATGTTTTGAAAGAACAAGGATAGTCGCAAGAAATCAGGCACAATTCAGACACTAATCAGAGCCTCACAAGTTATCAAAGTCATGCTCAACCTTTTACCCTCACAAAGTATGTATCAAGTGTATCTCTCAAGGGGTAATAGTGTATATAGTGATCACACTGATACTCGACATCTTACCAACGCATATGCTTGTTACCAAATCTCATCTCCACCACTGAAAAGTTGTCAACCGTCAAGAGGACTTTAGGGTTGTAATGTTAGGCTAAGGGTTAAGGGTAGGATAAAGGATATATTTAAGTGACTAAGGGTTGTAGCAAAAACCTGAAAACAAATCAGTTCAAGATCCAGATTAATCATCTGACTTTTTGAGATATTTAGAGCTCGGGATTTCTATCACTATCACAAGTATATCGGCCTAAGCATATTGCTTATTTGTGGCTTCGATATTTTTTTCTTTTCTTTTAAGCACATTGACTCTTTTGATGTTTCTTTTTAAATGAGTCGTTTTCTCTTTTTCTTTTCTTTTCTTTTCTTTTCTTTTCAAGCTCTCTATATTTTTTTCTTGAGTAGCAACTATGTTGCTTTTTACTCTTTTGCTCTCTTTCTTTTTCATAATCCCTTTCTCTATTTGTCAGATTCATAAAACGGACCAAAAACATGAAGAGTTCTCAACTTTGAGCTACGGCCAAAAGATAGATAAAATGAATGGGCTAAGGATATATATATGTGGGTAAAGAAATGAAAAAGGCTAAGGCTCAAAGGGGTTACAAGGGATGAAGTACTAATGATGAGTACTTTTTAATCAAAGGCTAGGCAAATCAAATAACCTTATGGTGAGGTTATCTGACGAAGGCTAAAAGGGTTAGAAATGAAGGCCTCTATCAGTGCAATGGTGACATACTTTCCTTATGTGATCTTGAGAAGCATTCAAAGTGACAAGTTCTACTTGGTTCAAAGTCGGTATCCTCACATAAATGAATAGATATAAGCAATGTAGGCTCAAACTCTCAATGGAATGGGTAAGGATCACTCATGGCAATTAGCATACACATGACTTTTTCAAACTCATAAAAACTCCAAAAAGTATCATCCTATATGCAAGACTCTTTTGACTTCCACAAAACTTTTGAAAAGATCATGGATTTCGAAAAAATTTATGCCATATGATTCAATAATATCAGATAAGCAATTAAGCACAATAAGGACAAACAATCAAAAGTTTACTTAACCCCCTTCCCACACTTAAGATTTGCAGTGTCCCCAATGCAATAACAATTAAAGCACATGTGGAAAGGTAAAAAGATAATGATCAACTAACTCATGGGTTAAGAAATCAAAACAAGTTAAGTCTACTTAACCCCCTCCCCACACTTAAAACTTGCATTGTCCTCAATGCAACAACAATTAAAAACAAGTAGAGAGGTTAAAGGAAAACAGAAACTTCCCGGGTTAAGAGACTTGAAGCTGACGATCGGCTCATGAATGATAAGAGACTCCGAGGGCTTACCACACCAAAACCTACAAACAAAACACACTAAAAAAGAAAAATGTAAAATAAAACTAAGATAGATAGGATGATAACCCAAAATCAAGTCAAGTCAAATCGCATTACAAAACAATGTGGGCAGAAGCTTTATTTAAAAACTTTATTGAATACCCTAACCAACACGTCAACATCAAATTCTCATTACCATTAGTCAAAAATCTCTTTTAAAAACAAATCTCAACTCTCCTTTTCAAAACATTGGGCTTGGACTATTGGGCTTTGGAAAACAATTGGAAAAGTTTTCTCACACTTAGTGATTGAACCATACAAAGTTATTTAAAGAATGAGAACCCACAAAAATTTGATTTTGAAAATTGTTACCACGGTGGGTTCCCACACTTAAAACTTGTTTTATCCCTTTTTTACACAAAAATAATTTTCTTTTAAAAACTAAGGGATATGTTTTCAAAATCTCAAGCAAGTTATATAAAAACATTAAAGTGAATAAAAACCTATTGCTTGAGACGTTATAAAAAAGTATGGTTTATCACTTAATGTTTGAAAAAGCCAATGTCTTCCCACACTTAAAGTTGAAGAGATTGGAGGTTAAAAAAACATTGAGATTCAACTTTTGGCGAGAGAAAAAGAGTTTTGGGTTAGTTAGGCTTTGAAAATAACAAAGAAAATAATTTTTTTTTTTCAACACAGAAAGCTCTTCGCGTTCGCGAGATATAAGCTTCGCGTCGCGAAGATTTTTTTTTTTTCGAATACTTGGTTTGGCGGAGCGAAAATTATTTTCGCGATAGCGAAACCTGTTCTGTCCACTTTTTTCAAAAATTGACCGAAACGATTTGGGTATCAATCCTAGACATCAAAAGACACTCTATGACCCTAAAAACACACCAAAAGCATGAAAAACTTAAAAACTCATGGGTTGCCTCCCGAGAAGCGCTTGTTTTTGTCATGAGTCTCGAGCCTGACTCCGGGTTTAAACATTCCCGTTTGAAACGAAACACCCTTCACTTGCAATTAAGCAAGGGTGATAGTAGTGGTACATACCTGGGCTTACCGATTTACCTTTGTGTGATTACCAGGTAGAGTTGCGCACCACTTATTATACCGGTTCTCATCATGTCTCCTTGCAGAATGAACATCAAATTTGCGCGAGTTTGGCCTAAGATCCTTTAAATATGTCGTTAGGGATGTTGGGTTAACCAATTGTTTTTGACAACTGGCTTCCCAAAAAGGATCTTGTGCCAATACTCCTTGAATTGTGCGTGGAGTACCCTGTGAAAACGATAACCCGTTGTTAGACTCATCCTTATTAATCAATGGAGGACTTACCGTTTGTTGAGGAGGGGTTTGATCTGACGATGATTCTTCGGGTAGATCATCTTGCATTAAAGCTCCGAGTCCATCTAGGCAGTCATCATCATGGTATTCTTCCGTCGTATTAACCTGCCACGAAAACTCTTCGTCAGAATCGTCAGAATCAGACCATGGTGGAAGTACCTCATGTTGAATCCATGAATCCTCTATTGGTGGCGCAAGCTTTTCTATAACGGTTTGATCCATGGAATTTATCATTATTGTCGGAGGCTCTTCGATTTTGTCATTTGGTCGGGCATCTTCTTGTAATGAAAGTTCAACACCCTTCCCGAACCAAGTATCTTCCACCTTCATCTTTGAGTACGAATCCTGTCCAAGTAAATTTTTTTTGTTAGAATCACTGTTAACCTTAAAACTTGGACAACTTACTTGTGGCTGAATGGTAGAGTGAGTCAGCCATCCGGATTTCTTCATTGATTCTCGCACTCTTTCCGATTCCTCCCTCATTTTACGCAAAGACTCTGTAAGTGAGTCGACATCCCTTATGCGGTCCTCCCAATCTTGTTCTTTTAATCCCCAAGAAGGCCGATCATCCGATTGTTCATCCATCGTCTCATCCTGTAAAATTAAAGAACTATTAAAATCCTCAGACTTAACATATGGACGATTTACCTTTTGTTGTAGAGATGATCGATTCACCATGGGTTTTTCAAGTAACTCTTTTAGCGTTGACTTATGTTGGCGTTTCCTAAGTACCCACATCGGTACATCATCATCGGGAATCCCATCGTAATCCTCCATATCTGCAAAAGAAACAAAACAAATACCCGGAGTAGCACAAAAATATAAAAGAGAAAGAAAAAAAAATAAAAATTAAAAACTAAACTAGAAAGCAAATAACTTAATCGGGAATAAATTCCCAATCAAGGATCGATTAACTAACTAAACTCTAGTATCCAACTAAGCAACCATTCCCCGGCAACGGCGCCAAAAACTTGATGCGGTAATTATCATACATAAAAAGCGTAACAAGTTTTAACCTCTAATGCCTAGCCACTGTCTTACCACATATACAGGCAAGCGTACCTGATCGTGAGTAATATAGTGTAGGAAAGTCCAGGTATCGTATCTACCACTGGGAACGGTTAAGCTAGATGTCAACTAGAGCTATAATCAGTCAATCTGGAAAATGGGGGGTTTGATTTTGAAAAGGTATTTTATAAGATAAAAGACAAATAAATAATAATCCTAACCAAGAAGTGGAAAACTGATGAACAGACATACATTGGAGATAAATGAATCCATTATGGTTTACTTTCATAAAACATAGATTAATGATTATTGTCAGAATTTAAGCAATAAAGCACCCGAACATGTTATCTAAGATTATCAACTAGGTCTCGGTCCTCCTAGCTCCAATACTAGGTCGTTTGTCAGGCAACCTAACACCGGAAATCCGATTATAATTCTATTGCATGGTGTTCTTCCCTCAGGTCACTCTCGGTCCAAGTAACCACTTAACACAACTCTCTTGGTCCAAGGGTAGGTTAAGGTAGGTTGATTATCCTATCGGAGTATCTATTTTGGTCAAACAGATACACCCAACCAATGAGTTCAAATAACCAAACAATATAAATTAGAACGGAATCAAAGACAACATTCAACAAATCATGCATCTAATTAATAAACTGAAATCCAAAGTATTCAAACCATAATGTAAACAAAGAGAAATCACACACATAGACATGTCAATTGTAGATGAAAAACCAAACCATACTAAAGACCGGTTGATTTGGCATGACATCCTCTCGAATCATCTCCTCCGTAGCCGTCACATCGAGCCTCCATCTTCTCGGGTTGGAAACCCTAAGCGGATTCCAACATCTAACCTAACTACTGAACTATGAGAGAATAACACAGAACTGAATGATGGAATGAATAAAACTGAATGACCCTAGGCTTGTATTTATAATAAAATCGGCAGGCCCCGTTTGGCGATCGCGAAACGACAAGTTTGGCGGCGCTAAACGGGTAACTCCATCTTCCGGATTTCCATCGACTTCTTTAGCGGCGCGAAATGGGCAGCTTGGCGACGCGAAACGACAATTGAATCTCCAAAATCTTCAATTTGATCATCTTTTCCTTAAATGCTGAAGATCCTGCTTTGGGAAGAAGTCTTCTAATTGATGGAGGATCTTGGAACCTTCTAGAATCATTTGGAGGAGGCAATAAACATGGAAGGGAAGAAAGCAGATAAATGGAAACTAAATAATTGATTTTTCCATGTCTTCACAAAGTATCCACTTTTGACGCTTTTTACCCTCTTTTTCTACTTTTCTGCAAAAGTGCCTCCAAAACCTGCAATATTCAAATTCACACCTTTTTAAGTCAAACAGTATCACAATTACTCTCAAATTAAAGATAAAAGTGGGGAAATGATGTTAGTAAAATATGTATAATTTTGGAGTTATCAACCTCAAAACCCCCCAAAAAGAGAAAGAACAAACAACAATATTAATTCAATTAAAGGTGGAAATTACTTGAGGAAGGTTTGGGAAAAAGCAATTAATAAGATTAATTAGGTTGAAATTGATAGGAAGCAGAAATAACAGTCATATGGGAGCTTTGATAAGATAGCAAACAATTACCTGCAGTAAGTACTTCCAACTAAACATCCCCAACCAAAACAGATTTTGTAATATATCAAAGATACGGCTTGATCCAAGTACTTCCATCTTCAACTTACCAAGCCAACTCAATCCAGAAAGAAGTTATGAAACCACCATATCTTACAAGCAATATTTTGAATCAGAACAACATTCATATAGAAACAAAACTAGAATTGTAAAAGAAAAAGGTTTCTAATCCACCACCAAACAACTACTGGTAACAGATTGACTTCACCAGCTTTGCATATCAGACATGCTCTAAACAAAATTACCAACAATTTTCCATATCATCAAATCTGATAATAACCAAATGACTTAAATCTTATGTGCCAAGCCAAGGCAACCACAGTAGATAAAAAGTTTGCTTTACTATAAACAAAGCTTCACTACAATAACTAAAAAGACAACTTACCTTTCTTGAGTATGTCATAACCATGCTAAAGGATCGTTTACCTGAACACTTATCCGATAAGTGTTTACCGGTAAAATCCACAAAACTATAGTCCTGCAAAAGAGAAGTGAGTTTAAAAACAAAACAAGATTTAAGAAAGATAAGGCAACAATATAAAAAATTTGTGCATATACAGAAACTTGAAAATTAATAAATCGACTTCAAATCTATATAGAAGTTAGCAAATGTACAATACAATACCCACACTAACATTTATAAATGTGCTAACATAAACACATATGCACAATCTCACCCATCAACCAACTTCGTTGCTTTGCAAATGCATACAATAAGTAAACCATTGCAGACTTCAACAAGTTAGACTCCTCCTGAGTTCCACATTAGACAAACATTCATTCAAACAATAAAGAAGTTAGTAAATAAGACATACATCGTAAATGAAGCAACAATGCCATCTAAAAATCAATCCAGAGGTGAGATAACAATGCTGTTGGACAATTTTAGCAACCAAAAACCTTTTTCTATTTTAGCAAAGCTAGGTGCTGGAGATTCTCTTAATTGTATACCTTTGGTAACCCGAAGACCTATATACACTCATCGCTTGAACTTGTTAGATTTTGATCCGTCTTTGTAGGTGTTTCCTTATTCCAAAATACACATGAACACATTCGTATATTAGATATATGAAAGAAAATAAGGGTACCTTGCAAAATCGCATCTTTAAAACGAACTCATCCTCTACAAAGACACCCAACTCAAAAAAAATAAACAAAACCCACTACAGTTTTTTGAAGAAGACTGTTGCAGATTCTTAATGTATAGATGTATATATACATTTATACAAAAATCCGTATAGTATCTATTTATACAGTAGAGAAGTAAGTTTCTTGGTTTTTTCAACCTTGTTCTTTTTAAAAATTTTATAGCAAGGGAAAAGAAACTTAGCCGGTAAAAGACAACCTGAAACAGATAAAGAACAAATTTTATTGAAGATAACCCATAAAAACTTCAAAATTGTGATTGAATTTGTATCTAATAAAAAAAGGTTGTGTGATACCATGTCGTCTCATATTTTTAGAGATTCCAATAATTTATGCTTTCCAATAATATTTGATTTATTTTCCTTGTACGAGACCAATTAGTGCCACTTCT
Source organism: Centaurea solstitialis (assembly GCA_030169165.1). Classification (NCBI taxonomy): domain Eukaryota; kingdom Viridiplantae; phylum Streptophyta; class Magnoliopsida; order Asterales; family Asteraceae; genus Centaurea; species Centaurea solstitialis. The sequence goes on from CM058041.1 coordinate 69,465,538, forward strand.
TTTGGTAATATTGGTCCTTTCTGTTTTTGCTTCTTTTCCCTTGAGTATTAAAGGCCATGCTCAGTTGATGTATTGGTATCCTTGAAAATAATCAATAGAAAAACACCAGAGCTGTTCTTTGTGTGATTCTCATAGCTATCAGTGGTATCAGAGCTTCATCCTGTTCCCTGTGTGGTGCATGGTTAGGGTAACTAACATTCAAGTGATGGAGAAGTATGAAGAATTAAGGCAGAAGATTGATGGTCAAGATGCAACTCTTAAACAGATGCAGGAGAGCATCTCAGAGTTAGCAGCGGCGGTGAAGCTTCTGGCTGTGACGAGAGGTACGAAACCAAATCTGGAAACAGAGGAGGAAAATTCTTATGTTTTTAACTCTGGTGGAACGAAAAGCGGGCCGCAGGAAGAAACGGAAGGGGATCTAACTCCTCCTTCGCCGAAACCAGGGTATCAACTGGTCAATCGAATGACCAAACTGGAATTTCCCCCATTTGAGGGTGACGATTTCAAAGATTGGCACTATAAATGTAACCAGTTCTTCGAACTGGATAATACCCCCGAGAAGATGAAGATTCGGCTGGTGGCAATCCATTTGAAGGGAAGGGCTTTACAGTGGCATCAAGGGTTCATGAAGGAGATGGAAGGCAAACCTATCAGTTGGAAGAACTATTTGGACGAACTCAGAGAGAAATTCGTCGGAGGGACTACCTCCAAACCCCTAATAGAACTCAAAAATCTGAAGCTCACCACCACTGTAAGTGATTATAACACCCACTTTAATGCTCTAAGGAACCAAGTGGATGTTCCTTCAGAGGTATTATTAGATCTGTACATTGGCGGTCTCCGCAACGAAATAATGCACACGGTTCAACTTATGGACCCGAAGACGCTAAACCAAGCGATGAAGTTAGCAAGAATTCAAGAGGGTGCTTATTATGCTTTATGGGGTTTAGACCCACCCAAACCACCTATTAGTACTCTTGATTTAGCCAAACCAATGGCTACACCACACTCAAATTCTCCAGCACCTGCGTCTTTACCAGCCCCAAAATTCTTACCTACAGCTTTCCCAAACCGGATAAGCCACTCTTTCCATAAACCTGCTGTTAGAAACCACCCTCCTCCCACACCCCAAGGTTTGCAAAATAGGACTACCCCTTTTAAACAACTCACAAAAAGGGAGTATGATGAGAAAAGAAAGAATAATCAATGCTTCTTTTGCAACGAGAAGTATGTGCCTGGTCATAAGTGTAGAAACAACAAACTATATATGTTGATTTGCCCCGAAAACAACGAAGAGGGTGAGGAAGCGTTCGATGGGGAAGAAAGAGACACGACAAGGGAAGAGGATGTTTCCTTCTCAATTCATGCTATGTTGGGAACTGCTGGCCTTCAAACGATTCAAATCAATGGACACGTGAAGAAGCAACCAGTATTGATGCTAGTTGATAGCGGAAGTACCAATAATTTCGTCGATTTGAGTTTCGCAAAGAAACTCGGATTAAGGTTAACACCCATCAAACGGAAGGAGGTTACAGTAGCAGACGGGTTCAAACTTTCCGTTCAATATGTATGTAAAGAAGTTCATTGGTCGGTACAAGGAGTCAACTTCTGCGATGACTTCTTAGCAATGCCGATTGGGGGGTATGGAGTTGTGACAACTGCCAATTTTGACCATCAGGTTAGCTACTTGTTTAATCACTCAGTAACGTTTCCGTAGGCAAAAATATAGTATTTAAGTTGCCCAAATAATCTAGGTTAGTTTGCGTGAAAAATTTAGGCGAAAACCTAAAAGTTCTGAAAACTGCCCGAAAAAGCCCGTACCGGTCCGAAATCGTCCGAAAATCCTATAATGCCAAAATTTAAAGTCAAATTATCTAAAATAAAAGACTTTGTTAAAAATATAGGTAAACTGATTCAAATAATCCAAAAGTACCTTCGAAAAAGTCGGTTTCTACCGAAAACGCACCAAAACCAACACTGCGTTTGAGAAAGCACTGTAATTATTCAAATTTTACAAAAAAAATATAATAAATGACAAGAGGGTTGGTGGGACCCACAAGGGGCCGGCCACCCCCCCCCCTACACCCTCTCTTTCTCCCTCTTTTCCCTAAAAAGATCACTTCTCTCATTTTCCAACTCATTTCAAATCTCTACTCTCTCTCTCTCTAACCTTTCTCTCTCTAAATTCTCTCTAATCTTTCTCTAAAAACCAGCCAACAACTCATCTAAAATCTGAGTTTTTAGAGATTAAATCAAGAAATTTTGAAGCTCTTATAGTTACATCCTCAAAGGTAAGATTGAATGTAGGTTTAAACTTTGATTTTAACCCATTTGGGAGCTTTTTCTTCCTTCTTTTTGAGGTTTAAATCCTCTTTGTTGGATGAACACCATTATTGATGTTTGGGGATGAGACATAACCTTAGAAATGTGTTTAAACATTCTATGAAGGTGAATATCCATGAATCCCCCGTAAGAACACAAGTTTGATTTCAAAAATCTTGTTGATGTTTTTGATCATCATTTTGGGGCTGGACTTTATTGATAGTTCATGCATGTTTATTGATGATGATAATACATATTTCATCTATTTATTTGTTAAATGATATGAGTTTATGGTTTAATAGCAAGAAACCCCAAGAAATCTTGTGATTTATGTGTTTTGATGATGGATGAAATGGGGTTTTGATTCTGGACAGAATCTGTCTGATTTTGCATGTGTGTTTGGACGTCTCAAAAGTATAGTAAACTGAGGTATTTTTCTACAAAAATTTGATAGATTGAAATTTGATGAGTTAGGAAGAAAATCCATTTTGAATCACTTAAAAATTCGGAGTAAAACCCCTCCAACCATTTAAAAACTTTTTGATGCTCATCAGCTTTTGGTCAGAAAACTTGTATCATCTTCATGCATGCATATCTCTTTGACAACTTATCCAAATTGCACGATTTTTGATTTCAAACTCAAGTTCTCTGAGATAGCTTTCTAAAGAATCCAAAATCATGTGATTTGGTGGACTTTTGAGGGTTCAACCAATGAAAACAAGTTAGTGGTGTAGGCTGTCCCATGGTGGCAGATTGCACATGCACGACTTTAAGATGCCATATCTCCCTCAAAAATCACCCAAATGATGTGAAATTTGTCTCATTAGCTTGGTATATGTGTTATCTAGAAAACCCCTTTTGAAATTCGTGATTTGGTGGGAAAATGAATTCTTTTTGAAGCAAACATCACTGACATGTATTTCTGAAAGTAAAAGGTGTCCACTGTTTTTGTAAAAATTCTTAAAATAGGTAAAACACCTCAAAAAATTATGAAATTTGGTGGGATTATTTCTAATACCCCAAATTTCAGTAGGTAAATTTTTTGAAAATTAACTCTCTTTGGAACTTGACTTAATGGTGACACTTTTGCATTGGGACAAATCTGCCAGAATTGGAATTTTTCAAAAATATTATTTTATAAACTTTCATAATTCCCATGTGTTTGGATAATAATCTTATGTAACAAAAAGTCATTTTATATTAAAATGAACTTATTAAAATTTAGTAAATGCATTATATGGATATCGGAATTGATTTATTATTTACGGACCGTAAAATTTAGAACTTACGACAATTACGTTTGTATTAGGGCATTGGTAGAATCGGAGCCGGGACTTAACCTCGCACTAATCAATCGCTTAGAAACGCTAAACCACAAGGTGAGTAATCACAGCCCCACTTTTTACTTTTTTTACGTGTTTTTGGGTGAAAAGCATGTTTATAAATGAATGTGAAAAATTGTGAAAAATATTGCGAAATGAAATGAAATGAAATGTATTGTGAGCTAAATTTTGATATGTTTTGAGGCATGATATAGTGAGTCTGAAATGAAAATGTCCCCGGTAACTACTATTAACCCATAACAATGGGCCTATAATACATGTGGATAGCGCTATTTGGATTGACATACCCACCTTAAACTGACGAGTGATAGGTGCACTGTATTGAATAGAGATTCTACCCCGGTGGGACTTAGTCCCACCGTTGAGGTAGAATAGGGGCGTAGCAATGTCATGAAATGGAGGATTGTAGTAACTCACAGATAAATATCATGCAATTAACAAATCACCCGGGAAATTTACTCACATTTGATACTAAGCTTGAAATGGAGTGAGCAAACACGTTCACTATAAAAAGGTTCACTGTAAACTGATTTTGAAAACTTAGTGAATGAACAGATTCACTATAAATGAATTACGAATATTGAGTGAATAAATGGTTCACTGAAAATGTTGTTGCATTTAACTGCTTTGTGCCTATGAAAACCTGTGAACTCACCAACTCTCGTAGTTGACACTTGTTTTAACATGCTTTTCAGGAAATCCGAAGGTTTGATTTGGCTAAGTTGTGGAATTTTGTTATCACCAATCTAGTTATGATTATTAAATTCATTTTGTGAAATATCTGTAAAACCTTAACTTATGGTTGGATTGTATAACTTTGTAAACGTAATTTAATGTTTGATAATGAATGATTGGTGTTATTTATCTCCTATCGCGATGAAATCTAGACTGTTACACCTTGCGGTTCCGCTTTAGCGGGGTGTTACAGGAGTGGTTTTGGGAGTACAATGGTTGTCCACATTAGGGGATATCAAATGCAACTTTAGTCGGTTGTTCTTGGAATTTTCATGGAAGGGTCAACAAGAGTAGTGGTACAGCCGAGAATGAAGAACAAGCCTACATTATGAGCTCTGATGAGAAATGCTCAGAATTATGGTCAATCAGGTTAGTCCCAAGCAAGCTCGGCAAGTCATCGTCTATGCAGAAAAAAAGAGTTACAAGCAATTCTCAAGGATTTTGAAGATGTATTTGCTTCCCCCTCCGAACTACCACCCAAGAGGGCCTTGGATCACAGTATCACGCTTCAAGAAGGTTGCAGTCCCGTCAACCTTCGCGCTTACAGGTATGGAGCGTTACAAAAGAATGTCATTGAAGAATTGGTACAGGAGATGTTGAGCAGCGGTGTAATTCGTCCTAGCCACAGTAACTTCGCTTCACCGGTCGTACTCGTAAAGAAAAAAGATGGGAAATGGAGATTCTGTGTTGATTACAGGAAGCTCAACCACTTGACTGTACGGAACCAATTTCCTATTCCGATAGTCGAGGAGTTAATCGATGAATTGCATGGTAGCTGCTATTTTTCTAAATTGGACTTGAGGAGCGGGTACCACCAGGTTAGAATGAACGAAGCGGACATCGGAAAGACAACTTTTCGAACTCACGAAGGCTTATACGAATTTGTGGTTATGCCCTTCGGCTTAACAAACGCTCCAGCTACCTTCCAGAGTTTAATGAATTCTGTCTTCAAGCCGTACTTAAGGAGGTTTGTTTTGGTTTTCTTCGATGATATATTGGTGTATAGCAAGAGCTGGAGTGAGCATTTACAGCATCTCCAAAGTGTCCTTCAACTTCTTCGAAAGAACTCATTATTTGCAAGACTTTCGAAGTGCACTTTTGGTAGTGACCAAGTGGACTACCTTGGGTACGTGATTAGTGGAAACGGGGTGAAAGCAGATCCCAAAAAAATAGAAGACATGGTCAATTGGCCGAAGCCGGTAACAATCAAGGAGCTCAGGGGATTTTTAGGGCTCATTGGTTACTACCGTCGGTTCGTAAGAGACTATGGGAAGATTGCAAGACCCTTAACCAACTTGCTAAAAAACGGTAGTTTTTGTTGGGAAGGCGAAGCTGACATGGCCTTCCAAAAACTAAAAGAGGCTATGTCACGAGCTTCGGTACTCGCGCTGCCTGATTTTGAAAAGCCCTTCATAATTGAAACGGACGCTTCAGGAGTAGGTGTAGGAGCGGTGCTGATTCAAGATAAACACCCTATCGCATTCTTCAGCAGGGCATTGGGTCCTAAGCATCCTTAACTAGCTACCTACGAGAGGGAACTGCTAGCAATAGTCGCTGCCATTCAAAGATGGAAAGGGTACTTATTGGGGAGGCCGTTTATCATCAAGACAGATCATCAGGCTCTAAAACACATTTTAGAGCAGAAGGAATGTCATCCAACACTACAAAAGTGGTTGAGCAAGCTATTGGGGCTGCAGTATACGGTGATGTATAACAAGGGCAGCGATAATCAGGTAGCAGATGCACTCTCAAGGAGGCCAAATGAGGTGCCACTTTCTTCATGTCTGGCTATTTCTAGTGTGATGTCAGAATGGAAGGAAAGAATTATACTCAGTGTCACAACAGATGGTAAACTCCAGGCTATAATGGATGTTCTCAAAGAAAATTCCACGGCGTAAAAAAAGTATCAGCTGGAAGACAGAAACTTGGTGAGGAAGGGCAGATTGGTCGTGGGAGATGATCCGACACTTAAATTGGTCTTATCAAATTTTTCCATGAGAGTGCATTGGGGGGCCATTCGGGTGTACACGCGATAAATCAAAGGCTATCTAGAGTAGTCTATTGGAAGGGAATGCAAGCTCAAGTTAGAGAAGCTGTACGGAGCTGCCATGTATTCCAACAGTGTAAGAATGAACGAAGCGGACATCGGAAAGACAACTTTTCGAACTCACGAAGGCTTATACGAATTTGTGGTTATGCCCTTCGGCTTAACAAACGCTCCCGCTACCTTCCAGAGTTTAATGAATTCTGTCTTCAAGCCGTACTTAAGGAGGTTTGTTTTGGTTTTCTTCGATGATATATTGGTGTATAGCAACTAGCAAGAGCTGGAGTGAGCATTTACAGCATCTCCAAAGTGTCCTTCAACTTCTTCGAAAGAACTCATTATTTGCAAGACTTTCGAAGTGCACTTTTGGTAGTGACCAAGTGGACTACCTTGGGTACGTGATTAGTGGAAACGGGGTGAAAGCAGATCCCAAAAAAATAGAAGACATGGTCAATTGGCCGAAGCCGGTAACAATCAAGGAGCTCAGGGGATTTTTAGGGCTCATTGGTTACTACCGTCGGTTCGTAAGAGACTATGGGAAGATTGCAAGACCCTTAACCAACTTGCTAAAAAACGGTAGTTTTTGTTGGGAAGGCGAAGCTGACATGGCCTTCCAAAAACTAAAAGAGGCTATGTCACGAGCTTCGGTACTCGCGCTGCCTGATTTTGAAAAGCCCTTCATAATTGAAACGGACGCTTCAGAAGTAGGTGTAGGAGCGGTGCTGATTCAAGATAAACACCCTATCGCATTCTTCAGCAGGGCATTGGGTCCTAAGCATCCTTAACTAGCTACCTACGAGAGGGAACTGCTAGCAATAGTCGCTGCCATTCAAAGATGGAAAGGGTACTTATTGGGGAGGCCGTTTATCATCAAGACAGATCATCAGGCTCTAAAACACATTTTAGAGCAGAAGGAATGTCATCCAACACTACAAAAGTGGTTGAGCAAGCTATTGGGGCTGCAGTATACGGTGATGTATAACAAGGGCAGCGATAATCAGGTAGCAGATGCACTCTCAAGGAGGCCAAATGAGGTGCCACTTTCTTCATGTCTGGCTATTTCTAGTGTGATGTCAGAATGGAAGGAAAGAATTATACTCAGTGTCACAACAGATGGTAAACTCCAGGCTATAATGGATGTTCTCAAAGAAAATTCCACGGCGTAAAAAAAGTATCAGCTGGAAGACGGAAACTTGGTGAGGAAGGGCAGATTGGTCGTGGGAGATGATCCGACACTTAAATTGGTCTTATCAAATTTTTCCATGAGAGTGCATTGGGGGCCATTCGGGTGTACACGCGATAAATCAAAGGCTATCTAGAGTAGTCTATTGGAAGGGAATGCAAGCTCAAGTTAGAGAAGCTGTACGGAGCTGCCATGTATGCCAACAGTGTAAGAATGAACGAAGCGGACATCGGAAAGACAACTTTTCGAACTCACGAAGGCTTATACGAATTTGTGGTTATGCCCTTCGGCTTAACAAACGCTCCCGCTACCTTCCAGAGTTTAATGAATTCTGTCTTCAAGCCGTACTTAAGGAGGTTTGTTTTGGTTTTCTTCGATGATATATTGGTGTATAGCAACTAGCAAGAGCTGGAGTGAGCATTTACAGCATCTCCAAAGTGTCCTTCAACTTCTTCGAAAGAACTCATTATTTGCAAGACTTTCGAAGTGCACTTTTGGTAGTGACCAAGTGGACTACCTTGGGTACGTGATTAGTGGAAACGGGGTGAAAGCAGATCCCAAAAAAATAGAAGACATGGTCAATTGGCCGAAGCCGGTAACAATCAAGGAGCTCAGGGGATTTTTAGGGCTCATTGGTTACTACCGTCGGTTCGTAAGAGACTATGGGAAGATTGCAAGACCCTTAACCAACTTGCTAAAAAACGGTAGTTTTTGTTGGGAAGGCGAAGCTGACATGGCCTTCCAAAAACTAAAAGAGGCTATGTCACGAGCTTCGGTACTCGCGCTGCCTGATTTTGAAAAGCCCTTCATAATTGAAACGGACGCTTCAGGAGTAGGTGTAGGAGCGGTGCTGATTCAAGATAAACACCCTATCGCATTCTTCAGCAGGGCATTGGGTCCTAAGCATCCTTAACTAGCTACCTACGAGAGGGAACTGCTAGCAATAGTCGCTGCCATTCAAAGATGGAAAGGGTACTTATTGGGGAGGCCGTTTATCATCAAGACAGATCATCAGGCTCTAAAACACATTTTAGAGCAGAAGGAATGTCATCCAACACTACAAAAGTGGTTGAGCAAGCTATTGGGGCTGCAGTATACGGTGATGTATAACAAGGGCAGCGATAATCAGGTAGCAGATGCACTCTCAAGGAGGCCAAATGAGGTGCCACTTTCTTCATGTCTGGCTATTTCTAGTGTGATGTCAGAATGGAAGGAAAGAATTATACTCAGTGTCACAACAGATGGTAAACTCCAGGCTATAATGGATGTTCTCAAAGAAAATTCCACGGCGTAAAAAAAGTATCAGCTGGAAGACGGAAACTTGGTGAGGAAGGGCAGATTGGTCGTGGGAGATGATCCGACACTTAAATTGGTCTTATCAAATTTTTCCATGAGAGTGCATTGGGGGGCCATTCGGGTGTACACGCGATAAATCAAAGGCTATCTAGAGTAGTCTATTGGAAGGGAATGCAAGCTCAAGTTAGAGAAGCTGTACGGAGCTGCCATGTATGCCAACAGTGTAAGAATGAAACAACAGCTTCTCCAGGATTGTTGCAGCCCATTGAGATTCCGAAGAGATTTTGGACGGCGATTTCTATGGATTTTATTGACGGTTTACCTAAATCAGGAGGGTACACTACCATTCTTGTTGTGGTCGATAAACTAAGCAAATTTGGCCACTTTTTACCACTGAAACACCCGTATACTGCATCTTCTGTTGCCCAGCTCTTCATGGAACAAGTTTCCAAATTGTATGGGATGCCTGATAAGATCATATCGGATAGAGACCCGGTGTTTCTCAGCAACTTCTGGAAGGAGCTCTTTCAAGCAATAAAACAGCCCTAGCCCACTCTACTACCTACCACCCCCAATCTGATGGCCAAACAGAAGTTGTGAATAGATGCCTCGAGAACTATCTCAGGTGTTTCACCTTGGAAGCTCCTACTTCTTGGGCAAAATAGCTACCATTAGCCCAATATTGGTACAATACATCACATCATTCAAGCTTGGGAATGTCCCCGTATGAAGCCCTTTTAGGCTAAAGTCCCCCCAACTTCATTCATTATCACCCAAAGGATTCAAGTAATCAAGTTGTAGATTCAGTACTTAAGGAGAGGGAGATCGCTGTCAAGTTACTTCAAGATAATCTGGCTAAAGCTCAACAGAGGATGAAGTTACAAGCTGACAAGCATCGGAGTGAAAGGATATTCTCCGTAGGCGATTGGGTTTATCTTAAATTACAGCCTTACCGACAACATTCGGTGAACAGAAGAGCTTTTCACAAGCTAGCCGCCAGATAATACGGCCCATTTGAAGTGACACAAAGGATAGGTGAGGTGGCTTACAAGCTAAACCTCCCAGCGGATTCAAGGATCCATAATGTGTTTCATGTTTCTTTGCTAAATAAGAAAATAGGTACTCACGCGGCTTCGAGCAACTTACCGCCGGTTTCCGAAACCGGAGAATTTATCCGCTTTCCTTTGAAAATACTAGACAAGCGCATGGTGAAGAGGAGAAACGGTGAAGCTTCTGAAGTCTTAGTTCAGTGGACAAATACTGACATTGAAGATAGCACTTGGGAGAACGTCAATGACTTGCAGAAAAGGTTTCCAGACTTCAACATGTGGGCTCACTACCATCCTTGAGGCCAAGGATTTGCTGATGAGAAGGGTATTGATACCATGTCGTCTCATATTTTTAGAGATTCCAATAATTTATGCTTTCCAATAATATTTGATTTATTTTCCTTGTACGAGACCAATTAGTGCCACTTGTTTTGGTAATATTGGTCCTTTCTGTTTTTTCTTTTTTTTCCCTTGAGTATTAAAGGCCATGCTCAGTTGATGTATTGGTATCCTTGAAAATAATCAATAGAAAAACACCAGAGCTGTTCTCTGTGTGATTCTCATAGCTATCATTGTGATGATCGACTGAAAACAAACCCTTGAAATAGAAACTTTATTTAGGAATGGTGTCTCTGCAACTTTTGATTGATAGAGTTTTGGTGCTTCAATATTTTTTATTTTTTAAGTTGGTGATGTAACGTGGTGAAAATACAAGAACCCAATTATGCTTAGAAAGAAAAAATCAACCTGACTTTATTGTCTGCATGGATTAATCGAAGAAATCGACCTGATAAAGAAGGAAAATGGATTAAGAAGACCTACCTGGTTGTGTATTTGTCAAGAGGAACAAAAGATCGAGAGGAGAGTGAATCGTTCGAGAAAGTGAATGATTTGGGGAAACCTAAATGAAGCTTCTTGGAAACCAAATCATCGCTCAGGGAGAGGAATGGTCGTTCCGGACCAAATCGTCCGTTTGGTTGGGCAAATATTTGATTTGGGAAAACATGCATTAAGAGGATTGTACTTTTTTAAGACTTTGTGCTTTAGGTAGTTGTATTTAAGAGGTTTTACAAAATATGTTTTATTATATAGTAGTATAAATTAGTTAAGTTATATTAAAAACAAAAAAATGTTAAAACATTTAAAAAGTAAAAAGAAAAATAATAAGAATCGAACCGAGGATGCACACTACACTATAATGGTAATGGAGTTTTCCAACAGTGCTGCAGCTAAACTTGATTTAATTTTTGATTTTATCTTATATATTCTAGGGGGGGAACTAAATGCACCATTTAATTTGCTATATACACCCAAAATGGTGAATTGCTTCACACACACCCATCAACATCAAAAACAACTTTTTACATTCACAATGCATTTATCTTAATTCCCAATGTATTCACACATTTAGTAAATTGGTGCATATAGCAACCCCATATTCTAACACATTATACATATAAAAAGTTACAAACATTGATGTCCCTCAAACCCAAACATTGTACGATCAAGTTTTTGTAGTATTATTATATTTTAGTTATATGTGTGTTTGAAATGCAACGGCTAAGGGAAAAAGACAAAAACGTGCATAATATATGGGGGTGTTGTTATTTGGACCCCATTTGACCTTTTTAACACTCATATAATTCTAGACCCCCTAATACTGGGTCCCACCTGTATACTCACATATATGACGCATTCTCATAATAGGGGGGTCCAAAAAAAACAACTTGTTCCATCCAAAAGTTCCATTGACTTTTACAAATGCATTGAAACTTAAAAAAACTTGTTCCATCCATTATATTATACATATTTTATTTTATTATTATTACTATAAATATATATTATTCCATTATATATTATTTATTATATATATATGTATTTTATGTGTTATTTTTATTATATTATTATATTTATATTATTATTAAATCTATAGTATGTAAATATATATGGATTATCCAAATTGTTTTATTCATACATATATTATAATTTTTTATCTACTTTATATATAGATTGTATATATATATATATATATTACAAGATTTTGTTTGTTTTAATATATATAGTTATATTATATACTAGATATGTACGCACACGATTCGGCGTAAAACATCTTAATAACTTAAGTACTTCAATAGATAATCTTATTTTGTGCCCGTTTTATGAGTTTATATGCAATGTAAATCTTAACTTGAACAATGTTAAAATAAAACTAATTTGTGTAATAATCTACAGATAGATAGATGGTCAAAATTTGCGATTATGACAAAATTAGAAAAGTAATTTCATAGCTTTTATAAATATGGAGAAAATGGGTCAAATCTCAATATATATCTTTACTTTTATAACTGTAGTAATTATAAGAAAAATAATATTTTTTATGTAAATATAAATTAAAAAAATCTAAATATAGTAGAAATAATTAAAAAAACAACTAGAAACAAAAAACAACTAAAAAAACAAAAACGAAAAAGAAAAACCCAATCTTAACTTTGACTTTTTGGGTGCATTTGGTAAACAATCAGGTGCATTTAGCTTTCCCCTAATATATATATATATATATATATATATTATTAGGCCTACCATACTATTCCTCTTATTTCTCATAACAAACTTTTCTCATTCGCTTTTTCAAGAAGGTAGTAGTAGGTCTTGTCACTTTGCGTAGGTCTATTTTCATTTAGGTGTTGCTATATAGACATCTGTCTATAAATTATAGGCTATACAATAAATGTGATCTTAAATTTAAATAACTTTGAAAAAGTAAACGTAATAAATGCATCTTGTTGATATTAACTATTAAGTTTTAAACTTTTTATATTTTAACTTTAATAATAATAGTTTGTTTTCTTATTTACTTTTTCACGTTTATTGTAATAATTATTATAATTAATTTTTATTTACATGATATTATTTACAGTGACTATTCTGTGTTTGCTTTATCATTATGTATCATCCAAATTCTCAAAGTTTTTTTTTATCGAACTTTAAAGGAAAACTTGCTCTTATGTTTTAACTCTAGTGGGAAAGTTGTTATTTTTCTTTCAGTCTGCTTGACCCAACTCTCTATATAGAGGGAAACTTACTCTTATGTTTTAGATCTAAAGGGAAACTTGCTTAGTGTTTTAGCTTTATCATCCAAATTATTTTTTCTCAAATTTTTTTCTTGCTTTTTGTTCAACTCTAGAGGGAAACTTCATCTTCTGTATTTTAGCTCTAGAGGGAAACTTTCTCTTCTGATTTTGCTTTATCATTATGTATCATCTAAATTATATTTTGATACAGATCGTATAGCTCGTTAGATAGAAGAGAAACAAGAAAAAGCTGCTCAGAATTCTTTTCACACCGCGAAGACTTCATTTCGCGTTGTGAAGCCAACGACAAATATCAAAACTCGTGTTTCCGACGTCTCGTTGCTGCGAAATTCCTCTTCATTCCGCGAACATTGCTCTCGCGCCGCAAGGCCTGATTTCGACGTCTTTTGAAGATACGTAACTACGCTTCGCACCGCGAAGGTCATCAGCACCACCAGATCCGATTTTTTTTGCTTTAGTTTATATATCTAGTTTCCTTTTCTAAATTATCTACTTTCCTAGTTCTAATTTATTTAGTTTGCTTATCATAGTAGTTTCCTAGTCTAGCTTTAATTCCTAGCCTATTTAAAGGACCTTTTGCTTGTTACTTTTTCATTTATTCAAGTTTAATACAATCAAAGTTGTGCTTAGTTTATAGTTCTTAATTACGAGTTCTTTGTTTCGTTTCACGCTTGTGGAACTTGTCTACTTTTTGCGTTTACGATAGTCGATCCTATTCCGCGTATCCTAATGCGTCAGTTGGTATCAAAGCACAGTTTTCCCGTCTCTTTCCAACATCGTGATGGGAGACCAACCCCGGCTTAACCCCACCGACATTGAGGCCCTAACCACGACTCTAGCCACCGCCAACGATCGCCTTGTTGATCGACTCACCACCCAACTCGGTACTCTCATCAATAGGCGTCGGGAATGAGTCAGGCTCCCCGACCGTAGACCACCACCCCATCGTCAACCAACCCCTAACGTTCACTTTAGTTCCAATTCAGAAACTGAGGAGGAAGAGCGACCACCTCGCAACAACACAGACTACCAAATGAAGGCCGACATCCCTTACTTCCATGGGAATGTTGGCGTCGAAGACTTCCTCGATTAGCAAATCAAGGTTGATCAGTTCTTCGAAATCATGGAGACTCCGGACCATAAGCAAGTCAAGATGGTTGCTTTTCGCTTGAAAAGCATCGCCGCCATTTGGTGGGATTGTTTAACTACCTAACGACAACGAAAGGGCCTGGTTCGTTCATGGAGGCGAATGAAGCAGTTGATGTCAGATCATTTTCTACCGGAGGATTACGAACATATCCTCTATCGGATGTATTTGGATTGTTCCTAGATCCGTGTCCGGGTACACAACGGAGCATATCTGTTACTCCAATCGAAACGAAATAGACGAAACGGAGGGTCAAAGATTCGTACGCTACATCAACGGTTTGAAACCTTCTCTTTAAGAGAAAATCGGACTCCAAACCACGTGGACCGTCTCTGAAGCCTCCAATTTGCCCATGAAAGCCGAATTAATGGAAAAAACCACCCGATCTTTCTACCGCCGTTACCCTACTCAAACCTCCACCGATGCCTCTAGCTCAAATCCCGACAAAGGAAAAAAGTATGGTAACTCGCCCGACTCCTCGCGATTCCGATCCCCCTCGAACCACAACAACCGCCAAGCTGACCGCACCAAAACCCGTGAATCCCTACGCAAAACCATCGGCTCCTATGTGCTACCGTTGTGGCCTACCGGGTCATAAGTCAAATGAATGTAGCAACCGGAGAACCATCGGGCTTGTGGACGATGAAGAATATGGCGATGAAGAAGAAGAATACGAGGGTGCTGATTTTGTGGAAGAAGATTTCAAGGAAGAAAAGGTCAATATCATGCTTCAATGAGTTCTTCTTGCTCTAAAGGAAGACAGACAACGAAAAAAACCTCTTCCAGTCTTATTGCTCGATCAACAAAAAGATTTGCAATTTGATCATAGACAATGGATGTTGTGAAAATTTGGTGGCTCAAAAGCTTATAGACCACTTGGGTGTAACACTCATATTCCAAAATCTAAACTTTTCACTCAAGTAACCAATATTTAACTAAAAGTAATTAAAAGCGGAAGCTTGTCTCAAAAACATCTCATTAAAAACCATTCACAAGTCAATGTAGACTGAACTGCTGGGTCACCAAAGCCTCACGCGGGAGCCTTTCCTTTGTATTTTGAGGACATACCTGCCACTAAAAGAGTAAACAACAACAGGGTAAGCATAAAGCTTAGTGAGCACACACCTAAACCACTTACTATCATGCACACACAATTACAAGTACATAGCAACTACATACATGTGAAACTGCCACCTTCCTTACGGCTCAATACCATCAGGGAAGGATTTTATGACACTGGTACCAGACCTCTGCCTTTCATATCTTCCCTAGGGGTATTTCTACCACTATAGGTACTATCTGCCTTGTCCCCGTAGGAACACATACACATAATCACACATGTAGTCATAACCATACATACATAACAATAAGAGGGTAGGTAGGGTACTCACCTGATATCTAATCACAAATGGACTCTCCTACAAATAAAAAGTCACCTCGTACCACCTAATCATAACACATGCACAGATACATCAAATAATGCCCGAAAATGTGACCTTAACTCATTCCCGACTCTCTATCGCGAAATAACATACCTACCCTCGACCAATTTCTCTCAAACTTCATGAAACATCATGTTTCACTAACCCATAAGGGTCTATAAGCAAAAGAAACCCAAATAACTCCATTTCGGAAAAGTAAAAAATTACCTCAGTGCAATCGGCGGGTCACTACCCGCGGCTCACCTGCCGATACCCGCAGACTGCAAACAAGTCGCGGGCTGCAGCAAAAAATGAGGGTTTTCACCCCACAACTCCAATTTCGACTATTAAACATTGAATCCATGTTTATACAACATCCTAGGTCAATAACCAGTGTTTATACACAACTAAATTGACCATATACATCCCAATTGACAATCTTATGATCAAAATCCACACTAAAACCCTAACCATGACTCTAACTCAAAATCAACATCAATAGAGCAATAATGTGCTTAGGATTCATACCTTTTATGCGTTGAACATGATCACTAATGCGGTTGAATCAACTATGAGTCTCCAATTGAAACCCTTGTTCCTTCTTCCTTTCTAATCGTCGCTCTCTCCCTCCCTTTTCTCGTTCTCTGGAAACTGAAAAGAAAAGAGGGATTAAGGGCTCTTAATCCCCTTATAATATAGCTAGCTTTCCACCTCCGGATTTCAGAAATAACACTTTAACCCATACACTCCTACAAAAGGAAATACCCAAACCATTAACTAAGCTCATGATACGGTTAGTTAATTAAACTTGAAAACGGGGCGTTACATTGGGTCTACCGACACAACCTCACGAGTCACCGTATATGCTTGGATGGGTTAAGAAAGGGCCACAAGCATGTGTGACTCAAGTTTGCAAGGTTCCCCTTTCTATTGGCAAATACTATAAAGAAGACGTACTTTGCGATGACGTGGATATGGATGCATGCCACATCTTGCTCGGACAAACGTGGCAATACGACAACAACGTTACTCACAAGGGAAGAGACAACGTGATGTTATTCCGATGGGGAGATCGAAAGATTGCCATAGCACCCGTTTCCCGATTTGACAAAGCCCCGGAAAAGCAAAGCAAAAGTTTTTTGGTCATGACATTAAACGAGCAAGACATGGAAGAAGCGTATAAGGAATCTCAAGTTTTTTGCCCAATCATCGTTAAAGGGTTGATGCATGCCGAAGGGACCGTTTCTGACAAAGTTTTAAAAACAGGTTGAACCGGCCCGGTTGAACCGAGAACTGGTGAAATGGTCGGTTCAATTGTGACCGGTTTTATGGCTTTTTAAGAACCGAATTGAACCGACCGGTTTAGTGGTTGAACCAGGTGAACCGGTCGATCGAACCGAGATGCGATTGTTGAAGGGATGAAAACTACCATGGCCAAAGTAGATTTCGGAGGAAGTCGATGAGATCCTACAGGATTTTAAAGAGTTAACCGTCGATGACCTCCCAGCTGAACTACCACCTATGCGGGACATCCAACGCCAAATTGATCCAATTCCCCGATGCTAGTTTACAGAACGTTCCCCATTACCAGATGAGCCTAAGGAGAATGAAATATGAAGGGATCAAGTCAAAGGGCTTTTACAGAACGGATTCATCCGTGAAAGTCTTAGTGCATGCGTCGTCCTCGTCCTTCTTGTGCCGAAAAAGAACAACCAATGGAGGATGTGTATCGATAGTCACGCCATCAACAAAATCACCGTCAAGTATCGATTACCCATTCCTCGTCTTGAGGATATGCTTGACGAACTAGCCGGTGCAAAAGTGTTTTCTAAAATTGATCTTTGTAGCGGCTATCACCAAATTCGGATCCGTCCGGGTGATGAATGGAAGACGGCGTTCAAAACGCCTTTTGGGCTATATGAATGTCTTGTCATGTCTTTTGACACTTCCAACGTGCCAAGCACCTTTATGAGGACGATGAACCAAGTCCTTAGCCCTTTTATTAGATCGTTCGTAGTCGTGTATTTCGACGACATCATCATCTATAGCCGAAGCAAAGATGATCACTTGACGCATCTCCGAGAAGTTCTTTCCGTGCTTCAAGATAGTAAACTCTACATCAATCTTAGAAAGTGTACTTTTTGTACAAATAAGCTTTTATTTTTGGGATTTGTCGTTGGAGAATCCGGGATCAAAGTTGATGAAGAGAAGGTACATGCAATCAAAGAATGGCCGACCGATGTTTGAAGTTTCCACAGTTTAGCCACCTTTTGAAGTTTCCACAGTTTAGCCACCTTCTACCGAAGATTTGTGAAAGATTTTAGTACGATCACCACACCCATCACCGAATGTTTAAAGAAAGAGAAGTTTCAATGGGGCCCGTCAAGATCAAAGCTTTGCGTTGATCAAAGATAAGTTAAGCACGACACCTGTTCTCGCACTTCCCGATTTTGCCAATATTTTTTAAGTCGAATGCGACGCAAGTGGTGTGGGAGTAGGAGCCGTCCTATCCCAAGAAAAACGACCCATTGCGTTCTTTAGCGAAAAGCTAAGCGATGCGAGACAAAAGTGGAGCACCTACGATCAAGAATTTTATGCGGTCTTTCGTGCTTTGAAACAATGGGAGCACTATTTCGTACAAAAGGATTTCGTTCTTTTTACCGATCATCAAGCCTTGAATTTATCAATAGCCAAAAATCGGTGAGTAAGATGCATGCACGTTGGGTAAGTTAACATTGCTCTATCGCGGCCAATGTTCGAAAAAGCTCGCCGCAACGGCCGCCATGGCGCGCCATGGCTTAAGGCTTGTGTCTCACGCCACGTTATACCTGAGGCACGCCATGGGGTAATGCGCGGTTTTTGCAACACAATATTTTGATGTAACTTATCTTTTTAATGCCTTATTTGTTAGTTTAGGATATATAACTTACTTTAAACTGTTTATTATAACTAATTCATTGAATAATAGTAGGAAAACGCATGTTAATGTGTATAATATTATATATAATATAGAGATTTTCCGCTATAAGTCACGCCTTGAAAAACGCCGTGACCTCGCCGTGGCTTCCAAGGCTTGAGGCTTGGCCTTGCCGCCAGGCCACGCCTCGCGCTATTTGGAACCTTGATCGTGGCAAGGCCTGATTTCGACATCTTTTGAAGATACGTAACCACGCTTCGCGCCACGAAGCCTTCCTTCGCGTCGCGAAGGTCATCAGCACCACCAGATCCGATTTTCTTGCTTTACTTTAATTATCTAGTTTCGTTTACTTAATTATCTACTTTCCTAGTTTTAATTTATTTAGTTTCCTTATCATAGTCGTTTTGTACACAGACATACTATATAGGTGCCCACGGTGGCACGTGCCACCGTATTGTTCCTCCGTTCTAGTGTAAAGATCGTGAAAGTGCAACCGTATTAATTTGTTGTGTGCCACCATATGTATTTTGAAACCGCAATAAAGACACAAATGTTCCTTGGCTTAGTTGGTTAGTTCCTTTTTTTTAAATAGGAGGTCATGGGTTGAAATTTTGTTTGAGTCAATTTTTTATAATTTTTAGCTTTTAATATCATATTTATTATGTTTCTTAAAAAATTGTAATAGCAAAAGTTGAACATGAGACTTTGACTTCTCATTTAAAAATCAAGGAAACCAACAACTAAATCAATATTGACTTAATAAAAAATTTCTCTACAAATATTTTTTATAGTTAAATGGTGCCACCGTTAAAAAAAATTCTCTAGGTCCGTCCCTGGTTTCCTATTCTAGCTTTAATTCCTAGCCTATTTAAAGGACCTTTTGCTTATTACTTTTTCATTCATTCAAATTTAATACAATCAAAGCTTTGATTAGTTTATCGTTCTTACGAGTTCTTTGTTTCATGTCACGCTTGTGGAACTTGTCTACTTTCCGGGTTGACGATAGTCGATCCTATTCCACATATCCTACTGCGTCAATTTTTCTTTCTTATGGTTGATCAACTCTCTAGAGGGAAACTTGCTCTTCTGATTTTGCTTTATCATTTGTATCATCTAAATTAGTTTTTCTTTCAGTCTGGTTAATCAACTCTCTATAGAAGGAAACTTGCTCTTCTGATTTTGCTTTATCATTATGTATCATCCAAATATTTTTTTCTCAAAGTTTTTGTTGCTTCTTGTTGAACTCTAAGAGGGAAACTTGCTCTTATATATGTTTTAGCTCTAGAGGAAACTTGTTCTTCTGATTTTGCTTTGTGCTGGTGTATCATCCAAATTATTTTTTCTCAAAGTTTTTCTTTCTTCTCAGTTGAACTCTAATGGAAAACTTGCTCTTCTATGCTTTTAGCTCTAGAGGGAAACTTGCTTAGTGTTTTTTGCTTTATGCTTGTGTATCATCCAAATTATTTTTTCTCAAAGTTTTTCTTTCTTCTCAGTAAAACTCTAGATGGAAAATTGTTCTTCTGATTTTGCTTTTTATGCTAGTGTATCATCTGAATTAATTTTTCTTAAAGTTTTTCTTTAGTTTGGTTGAACTCTAGAAGGAAACAATTTTGGGGAAATTGGCTACTTCTTACTTTGAGGATGGTCCTTGTGTTTTTTCCTCTAGCTTGTTTTTTAATATATCTTTGCTCTTTTATTTTTTCTTTCTACAACATTGAACTCTAGAAGTCGTCTTCTTGTTATTCTTAAAAATCTCTTTGGTTTAATTTCTCTTTTATTTCCCCCCTGCAATTACGATATTTCTTTCTCCCTTGCATATTTTTTGTTTTAACAGTAATCAATTTTTTTACTAATTATGTTTTTTCTTCCTATTTTTGTCAAGAATGGAAGCCCCCTACCCCCTGCTTGCATTGCATTGTTCGGGGAAAACCGAACGAGTGCGGTCCAGGTTGCATATTTTTAAGATCGCTGGCTACCAGCAATGTTGATAAAGAGAATTATCAACGCATGTTGGAGGTGTAAGGCTATGAGAATATCAAAGAATGGTTTCTAGAGTACCATGATGGTATGAGTAAAGCATAATTTGTGGAATGTTTATCGGTGGAGGGCGGATGGAGGGGAAGAGATCCTATGAGGGGAGCTGTAGGCCGGGTTTCAGATCTGAAAGCAAGGGTTGTTATGCTGGAGCAGAAGGATGCAGAGAAGGAAAGTATCGTCAAAGCAAACATGGAAAGGATATCAGAGCTCGAGAACCAAGTGAAACTGGCTAAATAATTAACCTTGGAGTGATCGATGTTGCGCAACAAGGATAAGGAGGAGGGAATGAAGTTGATACATTTCTTTAATGCTCAATTTACTATCAGTTATCATTTTGGACCAAACATTAATACTTTGTTTGTTGGTTTGAACCAAAATGTTGCTTACCCGGGTCATATCTGTTTATTCCATGTTTGCCCCTTCTTTTCCCCCTCTCTTTCTTTTGACATCCAACTACAAAAAAGTTATAATAGTCTTTTTGTTTTTGGTAATGATGTGGTAAACACTCTTATACAGACAACACTTACCCGAGTCAACACTTACCTAGGTAGAGCAACTACACGACCCCTTACAAATTGTGCACACTTACTCGAATCAGCACTGACCTAGGCATGCAATAGAAACAAAGACTAACATATGGTGAGCATAGAATGCGAAAACCCATAAAATATAATGAATAGGTACGCTGAAGCCATACAAAAGAAAATTAAAGGGAAATCATACATAGATCAAGTAAGGGAGTATACACATATAACAAGAAAGGGGTTGTTTGGAAATTATCGAATGATTTAGTACATAATGATTAAACGGTAAGAATGAATGATTAGAGGCTCTAATGATAGAGTGCAAAATGAATTATGGTTGTTTGATAATTACTTATAATGAAATTAAGACGCTAAATGGTTAAGGGAAGCCCAAAGTACAAAATCATTCAGCGGGTCCTAAAACCATCAAAAGATGATTTTTCTTACCAAACAAGATTATCCTATTAAGAATTGAGATGTTGTCTCTTAACGAAACGACTAAAAAAATTAAACAAAACAACCCCTAAGCAAAAATACATTTTCATAATCTAATATGTGAGCCCCTGATAAGTGAATAATTTATCACATTTTCTATTACTTTTTATTAAGGAATTCTCTTTATTTTAAATTCCCAAACAACAAATTTGAGTCTTTCATTCTGATTTTATCATTTTATTGAGTCTGGAGCTAAGTTGGAGAAATTGATCTTGTTTTGTGCTTAAACTCGAGATTTGGCAATATTTTGGGTTGCTGCAAAGGTTGCTGCAGCATGGGGAGTTATAGGGGATGCAGACAGGAAACAGAAAAAGATAAAGACATTACTTCATAACCTTTTTGTACAAGGAATAGATTCTCAGCCACAAAGTCCTCCTCTACAAATGTATTTTGTAGAGCATCTCAAGAAAGCATATTAATGATGTAATTTGTAGAGCATCTCAAAGAGGAATATCTATGATGGAGTCACAAGAAAATTGTTAGAGGGGCATCTATTCCTTTTTTTTTTATCTTTTGTGTAATACCCATTAGGTAGAAGTATTAACTTTTAGACATTTAGTACAATTAGATGCTTTACTTTGTAGTATAAATAAAAGCTTAACTCTACTTGTTTAGGGAGCTCACAATGGTTTCTCTTGACAAGGAAACCAACTAGTAGTTCATCTAGCTACTAGCAACTATTGTCATTTTTACTAGTTTTTATTCAAGAAGCTTTTGGCATTTATTTTTGTTCTACATTTCCAACACTTTACATTTTCGCTTTTTACATTTGTCTTGTATTTATTTTCAAGTGATGATGGGCTAGTTCCTTAGCTTGGGTGTTAGTGACGGTTGGAAGATAACGGCCTATGTGTCGAGATTAATTATTTTTGCTACTTGCTATTAAATTCACTACCCACTCCTTACTTTTAAGTTTCATCCAAGTAATTCTTGATAAGGTGACGTACATTGTTTCACTTGGATGAGTTGGACTATAATGATGGTCGACGTAAATTTAGAGTTCTGAGGTGTTGTAGATGGTTATAAAGAACTGTGTCAATCTTAACCGATTACAAACTATATGGACCAAACTGTAGGATCTGTACAACGTTGGTTGGGTCTCCCGAATGCGTGGAGCTGCCGAAAAATAGTCTAATCCGAACCTGTGACAGGGGGCTATTTTGTCTAGTAGTGAATTTAAGAACTAGTGATGCAGCACCATGCTGTAGCAAGGTACTCGACACATTGTTGCTTACAACTCCAGCCCGATCTTGCACCCATGCACTTTCTAAATACTGTTTTTAATCTTCAATTAGCTGTTAACTCAACCACAAATCATTCCTTCCAATTCACCATCTGAAATCTTAGTTTAAGTTTGACTTGTTATAAATCCTTATTTTCCTGTCCCTATGGATCGATATTCGATACTTTGTACCACTTTATTACTTGTTTCAAACGATAATGGTTTAGCATGTATACTTGCGTGTTATTCCATTGCTGATTTTAGGGTTGCATAATCCACGAATCAGCCCCCATACCTGCTACTTAATTATGATTAATTGTTAATGGTTCATGGATCAAATTGTTAAAATTACAACTTTATTGGACCAAACCTGCAGATAATTTAACACCACAGGGAATTTCCGTAACAATATTCAAGGGGTATAATCAAACAATGTCACGTCTTTGATCCGTCCGTAGGAAAAGAGAGAGGATTGAATCAAACGGTCTCTATTGATGCCATGTTATTGATCCATAGGAAAAGATAGGAGATTGAATGGATTGTAATCAAAGGGCCTCAGTGAGACGTCATTCATCCATCCAGCGGTTGTACATTCTTTCTAGAAAGTTCCTAACCCTATATAATGATGTTAGCCTCCTTTTGAACATTTCCCCATCCTTATCTCATCCTCATCTTACCTGATCCTCACCCTAATACCTACCATCCAAATGGATCCAACGGAGAAACTCCATTATGGCGTGGTAGCCCTCAAAGGGTTTTTAGGCCACATAGAAAAGACGGGAGAAGAGTTGTTCGATGGATTTGATACTATAATCGATAGAATCGAAGATGAAGGGATGAAGAAATTAGTGACCTTACTGAAAAACCAACTGATGAAGAAACGAGATGCGATTGTTGAAGGGATGAAAACTACCATGGCCAAAGTAGATTTCGGAGGAAGTCGATGAGATCCTACAGGATTTTAAAGAGTTAACTGTCGATGACCTCCCAGCTGAACTACCACCTATGCGGGACATCCAACGCCAAATTGATCCAATTCCCCGATGCTAGTTTACAGAACGTTCCCCATTACCAGATGAGCCTAAGGAGAATGAAATATGAAGGGATCAAGTCAAAGGGCTTTTACAGAACGGATTCATCCGTGAAAGTCTTAGTGCATGCGTCGTCCTCGTCCTTCTTGTGCCGAAAAAGAACAACCAATGGAGGATGTGCATTGATAGTCGCGCCATCAACAAAATCACCATCAAGTATTGGTTCCCCATTCCTCGTCTTGAGGATGTGCTTGACGAACTAGCTGACGCAAAAGTGTTTTCCAAAATTGATGTTTGTAGCGGCTATCACCAAATCTAGATCCGTCCGGGTGATGAATGGAAGATGGCGTTCAAAACGCCTTTTGGGCTATACGAATGCCTTGTCATGTCTTTTGGCACTTCCAATGCGCCAAGCACCTTTATGAGGACGATGAACCAAGTCCTTCGCCCTTTTATTAGATCGTTCATAGTCGTATATTTCGATGACATCCTCATCTATAGCCGAAGCAAAGATGATCACTTGATGCATCTCCGAGAAGTTCTTTCCGTGCTCCAAGATAGTAAATTCTACATCAATCTCAAAAAGTGTACTTTTTGTACAAATAAACTTTTATTTTTGGGATTTGTTGTTGGAGAATCCGAGATCGAAGTTGATGAAGAGAAGGTACGTGCAATCATAGAATGGTCGACCGATGTTCGAAGTTTCCACAGTTTAGCCACCTTGAAAGATTTACGATCACCGCATCCATCACCGAGTCTTTAAAGAAAGAGAAGTTTCAATGGGGGCACGTCCAAGATCAAAGCTTTGCGTTGATCAAAGATAAGTTAAGCACGACACCGGTTCTCGCACTTCCTGATTTTGCGAATATTTTTGAAGTCGAATGCGACGCAAGTAGTGTGGGAGTAGGAGCCATCCTATCCCAAGAAAAACGACCCATTGCTTTCTTTAGCGAAAAGCTAAGCGATGCGAGACAAAAGTGGAGCACCTACGATCAAGAATTTTATGCGGTCTTTCGTGCTTTGAAACAATGGGAGCACTATTTCATACAAAAGGATTTCGTTCTTTTTACCGATCATCAAGCCTTGAAATTTATCAATAGCCAAAAATTGGTGAGTAATATGCACGCACGTTGGGTAGGTTACTTGCAAAAATTCCCTTTTGTGATCAAGCACAAGTCAGGAGTACTTAATCGGGTAGCCGACGCCTTGAGCCGGCGTGCTACTTTGATGATCACTCTCTCCCAAGAGATTACCGGATTTGACGTTCTTAAGGATCAATACGAGGAAGATGATGACTTCAAAGTTGTTTGGTCCAAATGTAAAGGCAGAACACCGATGGATGATTACTATGTCAACAACTGTTATCTGTTTAAAGATAATCAATTGTGCATCCCTAATTTCTCTATTCGCGAAAAGTTGATACGAGATTTACATGGAGTATGTTTAAGTGGCATATTGGCCAAGAAAAACTGTCATTAGTGTCATTGAGCGATATAATTGGCCCTGTTTGAGGCGCGACGTTGGCGCAATTGTTTGCAAGTGTTATACGTGCCAAACCGCCAAAGGCCAAAGTCAAAACATCGGCCTTTACTTGTCAATACAGGTTCTGAACGACATATGGCAAGATTTTTCCATGGATTTTGTCCTAGGATTACCCGGCACACAACGAGGCGTTGATTCTATTTTGTCATCGTTGATCGCTTCTCAAAGATGACGCATTTTATTGCTTGCAAAAAGACCGTCAACACAAGTAATATTGCCAAGTTTTTTTTCAGAGAAGTTGTACGCCTTCATGGGGTTCCCAAGACTATTACTCCGATCGTGACTCAAAGTTTTTAAGTCACTTTTGGATCACTCTTTGGAGAATGTTTGGTACCTCGCTCAACATAAGTAGCACGGAGCATCCGCAATCCGATGTCAAACCGAGGTAACCAATCGAACGTTAGGAAACATTCTTAGAAGTGTTTGTAGCGATAAGCCGAAATAGTGGGATCTTGCTTTACCCAAAATCGAAGTCGCCTACAATAGTGCAACTCATTCGGCGACCGGTTACCTTTCTCAATAGTTTACACAACGGCTCCCAAGCATGTTGTTGATTTAGTCAAACTCCCTCGTCTACCTGGATCAAGTGCTGCAGCGGAGAATATGGCTAAGGATGTTCAAGCCATAAAAGAATACGTCAAAGCTCGTTTGAAACAAGTTGGTGTGAAAAATAAAGAAGTCGCGGATCAACGACGTCGCAAGAAAGTTTTTCAAGTAGGTGATGATGTGATGTTTTTCTCCGGAAAGAACGATTTCCAGTTGTAAGCTTCAACAAAATAAGTATATCCGTTTAAAGCCACAAAGAAAATTAATGATAACGCTTATGTTGTCGTTATCCTCGATTCACTTCACATCTCCAATACTTTCAACGTAGCCGATATGTACGATTACTATGCGAATGATCTTCCTTTGGAAGAGAACTCGAGCTCGAGTTCTTCAGTGGTGGAAGAGATTGATACAGATCGTTTAGCTCGTCAGATAGAAGAAAAACAAGAAAAAGCTGCTCAGAAGTCTTTTCGCGCCACGTAGACTTCATCTCGCGCCGTGAAGCTAATGACAGATATCAAAACTCGTGTTTCTGACGTCTTGCTGACGCAAAATTCCTCTTCGCGCCAAGAAGCTTTTTTCGCGCCGTCAAGACTTCATCTCGCATCGCGAAGCCAACGACAGATATTGATAACTCCAAAATTATACATATTTTACTCATGCTAATTCCCCACTTTTGTCTTTAATTTGAGAGTAATTGTGATACTATTTGACTTAAAAAGGTGTGAATTTGAATATTGCAGGTTTTGGAGGCACTTTTGCAGAAAAGTAGAAAAAGAGGGTAAAAAGCATCAAAAGTGGATACTTTGTGAAGACATGGAAAAATCAATTATTTAGTTTCCATTTATCTGCTTTTCTTCCCTTCCAAGTTTATTGCCTCCTCCAAATGATTCTAGAAAGTTCCAAAATCCTCCATCAATTGAAAGACTTCTTCCCAAAGCAGGATCTTCAGCATTTAAGGAAAAGATGATCAAATAGAAGATTCTGGAGGATTCAGTTAGCATTTCGCGCCGCCAAAAGGAAGCTTCGCGCTGCCAAAGAAGTCAATGGAAGATTCTGGAAGATGTGGTTACCCGTTTAGCGCCGTTAAACCTGCCGTTTCGCGATCGCCAAACGGGCCTGCCGGGTTTAATTATAAATTAACGCCTTGGGTCATTCAGTATCATCATTCACCATTATTCAGTTTTCTGTAATACTCTCTTAGTTTAGATGTTGGGAGCCGCTTAGGGTTTCCAACCCGAGAAGTCGGAGGCTCGATGTGACGACTACAGAGGAGATTCGAGGGAATGCCGCGACAAACCTGCCGGTCTTTAGTTTGGTTTGTTTACGCATTTACGATTAGTATGTCTATGTACTGATTCCGTTTGTGTTTTCATTATGGTTTGGATACTTTGGATTTCAGTTTATTAATTAGATGCATGATTTGTTGAATGTTGTCTTTGATTCCGATTTGATTCATATTGTATGGTTATTTGAAATCGTTGGTTGGGTGTATCTGTTTGACTAAGATAGATAGACTCCGTTAGGTTAATCAACCTTTCTTAACCTTCCCTGTGGTAAGAACGATACCCTGACTTTCCTAAACTATATTACTCGCGATCAGGTACGCTTGCCTGTGAATGTGGTAATAGTGGGTAGGATTTTAGAGGTTAAAACTTGTTTCGCTTTTTATATATAATAATTACCGCATCAGATATCAAAACTCGTGTTTCTGACGTCTCGCTGCCGCGAAATTCCTTTTCGCGCCACAAACATTGCTCTCGCGCGGCAAGGTCTGATTTCGACATCTTTTGAAGATACGTAACTACGCTTCGCGCCGCAAAGGTCATCAACACCACTAGATCCGATTTTCTTGCTTTATTTTAATTATCTAGTTTCCTTTACTTAATTATCTACTTTCCTGGTTCTAATTTATTTAGTTTCCTTATCATAGTCGTTTCCTACAGGGACATACCTATATAGGTGCCCACGGTGGCACGTGCCACCGTATTGTTCCTCCATTCCACTGTAAAGATCGTGAAAGTGCAACCGTATTAATTTGTTGTGTGCCACCATATGTATTTTGAAGGGTTAATTACATGGGTGTGTATCGAACTTGTCACGTTTTTTCATTGTATGTACTCA
Organism: Centaurea solstitialis; assembly: GCA_030169165.1. Lineage (NCBI taxonomy): Eukaryota > Viridiplantae > Streptophyta > Magnoliopsida > Asterales > Asteraceae > Centaurea > Centaurea solstitialis. The sequence goes on from CM058041.1 coordinate 69,493,608, forward strand.
ACTTTTAAAATTGCCATTGTATGTATCGAACTTGCTAAACTTTGCCATTGTATGTATCGGTTTACCTTCTAAGCAGGTAACCGGTCAATGGCAACATACATACAATGGCAAAGTTTAGCTTTCGTAACCATTGTATGTATCGAACTTGCTAAACTTTGTCATTGTATGTATCGAACTTGCTAAACTTTGCCATTGTATGTATCGGTTTACCTTCTAAGCAGGTAACATACATACAATGGCAAAGTTTAGCAAGTTCGATACATACAATGACAATTTTAAAAGTTGGATACATACAATGAAAAAACGTGACAAGTTCGATACACACCCATGTAATTAACCCTATTTTGAAACCGCAATAAAGACACAAATATTTTTTATAGTTAATGGTGCCACCATTAAAAAAATTCTCTAGGTTTGTCCCTGGTTTCCTAGTCTAGCTTTAATTCCTAGCCTATTTAAATGACCTTTTGCTTGTTACCTTTTCATTCATTCAATTTAATACAATCATAGCTTTGATTAGTTCATCGATATTTGACATAAAATAGCGGTCCGAAATAGCGGTTTTAAAACCTTGGTTTTAACAAAACCGACGAATCCTCATAAAACCTTGGTTTTAACAAAACCGACGAATCCTCATAAAACCTTGGTTTTAACAAAACCGACGAATCCTCATAAATTGTTTTGCTTCTTTGGCCCCGCCGCATTGCGCGGGTATACTTCTAGTATATGTATATATAGATAGGGTCAGGTTCAAATGTGAACTCATCTTTCATTGTGAACTTGAGGACCACTAGTACCGTGCCACATGACAATATTCAGTTTGAATATTCATGCTTTATTCAGACTGAATGAAAGCTTATTCAGAACAAAACTTTATTCACTCTGCATGATATTCATACTGAATAAAGCTTAGGTGCTGATTCATATTGCCACGTGGTGCGATTTTGTTGGTCCTCATGTTCACAATGAAAGATGAGTTCACATTTGAAGTTTCCTATATATATATATATATATATATATACATATACAATTCTATAATTGTTATATGAACCGCTATTTTTGGACCGCGATAACCGCTATTTTAAATCTCAGTACTGAACGCTATTTCGTATGACTGCTATAACAACATAGGCATACATTCCAAAAAGAGGTTGAAAGAGTTACCGGTGGGTTGTTGGTGGGGAGGGAAGGGTGGTTTATCTGGGATGTGAATGATTTCCCAGCATTCTTTCTCTTTGCACTTGTTCATATTTCCTAATTACAACTTTCAAGTAAGAAATCATACACAATAGGAGTAGACTTGATTTAAGAGGTTTAATACTAACTACATATAATTCATCAAGTGCAAATAACCCATATGTATAATCAAATAATTCGAAGAAAAAAAAAGTATACAGAGGTAAAACAAAATAGCTAGTCTACAATTATTATTTGGTATTTTAAATATCATAATTATGGGGCAATGTATTCAAACTGCATGGCACGTGAACATGATTGGACTTGACTAGACATGACATAATAGGACATGGCAAGAAGGCAAGACTTAGGCCATCCGCTACGCATACCGGCACGGACCGGTACCGCTACAGGTACCGGCGATAACACCGCCGCGGGTGACCGGTAGGCGGACCGGTACCGGTGCCAACGGTGTCTGCGTGCCGTTACTCCACTCCACCTCCAACTTTGGTCAAATGGCAAAAAAAAACCCCAACGGTAAAATAGCCGTTGGGGGTTAAAAAAATAATTTTTTTTTTACTTTTAATCTTTCCTATATATATAAAACATCTTATTTTCATCTCTTCATCTATATCTACATCTTATCTTCATCTCTTATTTTCTCTCATCTTCATCTCTTATTTTCTCTCATCTCTATCTAATCAAGTATGGATCACCACGGTAACGATTCCGGTTCGAGGCGTACTAACCCGAACCAACCGAACCAACCGTATCACCCACCGAACCAACCGTATCACCCACCGAACGTCCCGTATCACCCACCGAACATAGCCTCGGATTATTGGATGTATGCGCACTTGCTTGCGCAACATCCACCACCACCACCACCATCACAACACTCCGGTTTCCACCAACCTACCGGTTTCCACCAACCTACCGGTTTCCACCAAGCTACCAGTTCGCACGAACCGACCGGTTCACACCAAAACCCGCTAACGGGAAGGTGGGCACTACGAGATGAGGAATACGACGACAACGATGACGACGACGACCTTGTACCCGAAACGCAACCTTTGTCATCTCCGTCACCGCCACCACCACCACCACCACAAAAAAACAAACGTGGACGCAAGGGTAAGAGTGCGGCCACGGAGGCGGACACGAGTGAGACGCATACCGGTAAAGCCAAATGTAAATCGGGGACCTTGAATGAGGAGGTCGAACTAGCTAAGTCGTGGGTCGAAGTCACCGAGGATCCGGCCATAGGTAACTATCAAAAAAGAGGTATATAAATAACCGTTATCATTTTATATAGTTTTCCACTAACATTGTTTAACTTTTTATTTTTTTGTAGTAGATAACTATTGGAAGTCGATCAAGGCTTCTTTCGACACGCGCATGAAGTACGACCCAAAAGTCCGGTCCGGCGACGCCCTTCCGTCGAAGGTGAGAATGCTCATAGCTAGCGCCTCGAAATTTGCATGCGTTTACAATAACGTGTGGAACTCGCGAACTAGCGGGGAAGATGACGTTTTGGTGCTTAACCGAGCCAAAGACCGATACCATCGCGAGAACGGCAAAAGCTTTCCGTACGAACACGCTTGGAGAGTTGTCAAAGACTCTCCTAAGTTCGACCCGGTCCTCATGATGGACCCACGGAACATAGGTGCGCCGAAAAATAAACGGTCGAGAACGGACGAAACCCCAACCGATTCCCCCAACGAATCCGATGCTCGCACTCATTTCGTGAACCTCGATACTGACTCCCCCTCACAAACGGAGCGCACACGACCGATGGGTCGAAACGCCGCAAGACGTGCGGCGTCTTCCTCTACGGCAACCGCGTCATCCGAAGCCGTGTCGATGGTTGCGACCGGACTAAGTTCCCTCGCGACCACAAATAGTAGGCTAATCGATGCGATTTCGGCACGACAACGAAGTATCGATTACAAGATCTACATGACACCGCATAGGCACCTCGAGGGTTTAGAGTTGGAGGCCGCTTTGGAGGAGAAAGATCGGTTACGCGAACAATGGGGGTTTAAAAAATATTTATTAGTTTTTATATTAATGTACTTTTAATTTTAATTTTAATTATGAACTTTAATTATGAAATGTTTTTTAGTTTTATGTTAATGTAATTTTTAGTTATTTTAATTAATGTAATTTTAATTTTAATTTTAATTTTAAATTTTATTGTTTACTTAATGTTTATTTAAAAAAAATAAAATGAAGGGTTTGAATTAAAAATAAAATAAAATGAAGGGTATGAAATGAAAATTAAAAAATAAAATGAAGGGTATGAAGAGTATGATAGTGGATGAAAGGTATGGAGTTGGTAGGTAGTGATAAAGGTAGTGGAAAGCTGATGTGGCAACAGGTACCATAGTGGATGGCCTTAGGTTGTGTTTGGCAAAAATAAGCTAGCTTATAAGCAGGGCTGGTCCTGAGATTTCGAATGCCCATGGCGAAAGGCAAATTAAATGCCCTTTCTTACAGAAACAAAAAACAAAAAATGGATTTAAATGAGTTCGAAGCCTTAGTTAAGCTAGGTGGTTTATCCATACGTCGAATCTTTATGAAAGTAAACAACAAGTTAACAAAGGTGTGCAAACAAATGAACAATAAAACATAATATATGAGTTAACAGCAAACAAGTCATTCAAGGTGTGTTGTGTAAGTGTGTGCAAACAATGAATCATGAAACCAAATTAACCATAATATAAACAAAAGTGTGTAAAGACTATTAGACTAAACATAAAACAAAACATTCATGAAAGATATATGATTTAACATAAAAAAAAGTTTGTTGAATTAAATTTACGAGTGTGTGCAAAAACCAAACAAATATATGAATCGCGAAATCAAATTAACCCTAATATAAACAGAAGTGTATAAAGATTATTAGCCTAAACATAAAAGTGATAAAACAAGTCATTCATGAAAGAAGCCTAATATAAAACTTATAAAATTAAACTTTATATTTCAATTAATAAACTCAAAGTTTAGAAGTTAGAACCTCACCACATCAGTAAATGTAGTTCAGGGGCAAATCAAGAATCCAATTCAACCTTCGAAGGCAGAAATCCAAGGGAGAATTAATCCGTTGTTGGAAATTTGTTGAATGAAGAATTGAATTCAGACTTTGAAGGCAAAAATCAGTATGCAGAACAGCAGAAAACGTAAAAACGAGTTACACTTCCATGTTGCAAAAACAGAAATCGAGACTTCGAGAGTGATAAAATCACAAAAACGAGAGTCTAGAGAGTTCAACTTTAATCAATTATTTGGAAATTGGAACCTGGAAGGAACTCTCTGGACTGAAAGTTTATTTGAAGTTTAAAGGGCATCAACACCATCAAGTCACTAGTTCACCACTTACCAACATTCAACATTTAATGGAAGTAATTAGCGATTTAGTGTTAACAATCGATTAATTGTAGTCGACTTAGGGGCATGGCAGCAAGTAAAATCAGCAATCAAGAGAGGTGAAATTGCGGGCAGAAATTCAGCAAACGAGATGGAGAAGCAAGAATCGAATTAAATAAATAGATTAAGAAATCAGAATCGTGAGAGAGGCCATCGCTAGAAGGAAACGAATCGTGAATTGTAATCGTCGCTGCAACAAGATGGAGTGTAAATCCTTGTTGAACCTAATACTACTAAAGCCCTGAATTTTTTTTATGCCCTCCTGAACCCTGCTGCCCATGGCCCAAGCCATGATAGCCATGTGCTTATAAGCTAGTCCATCCAAACATGTACCATAAGCTAGCTTATTGAAACGCTACTTGGAGTAGCGTTTTGGGAGCTTTTTGTAGCTTTTCGCAATCATACCCTTAATAATATTACTTATTAAATTCAAAGATACCCTTTTTGGTCATTTTACATACTCATAAGCTAGTTTTTGCCAAACATAATTTGTTCATAAGCTAGCTTATCAATCAACAGCTAGCTTATCAGCTAGTTTTCCAAACATAGCCTTAGGATTGGATAAGACAAATTGCCCTTAAAAGTTGTTTGATGATTTTACATTTCACATAACAGCTACAAATGACAAAATTAAACCTTTTTACACAATTTTCATATGCATAAATATATACCTATACAAAATAGCACAAACTTTGAATTAAAAATTTGACATAATTGAAGGTAGATTGAAAAAACATGATTCATACAAACGAAAAGCTGTGTTTTTATCGGTTCGGGAGATCTTTATAAAGATGTACAAACTAGTATGACACCTCTATTGGCTTCACATTAACATAAAAATATGTTGCTGACCAAATAGTTATATAACAAATAACTTACTATAGATGCAAACATAACACAACATAAATAAACTCTATTGTTTCACATTGTGTGAGTTAATGCCATAGATACAAATTCCAAATTGATGCTACAAAACAGCCAAACACCAAAAATTCACACAGAAGTTTCTAACTTCACTTTTTTGCTCATTGGGGACTTTCATCAAACACTTGGTGTTCATTAAAAAAACAAAGAAATTTAACAAATCAAATTGAAAAAAAATCAACAAACATAAAATAAATTAAAATCACAGAATCAAGAAACACAAGAACGTAATCAAGATTCAAGGTTTCAGATGATACCTGGAGAATCTTTTGACAGAAACAGACCGCGGGTTTCGAATTAGATGAGCAGAGCAGCAGGCGGTGTGCGTGTGTTTTAAAAGTATTTAGCTTTTAAAGAAGTTAGAGTAAAAGTTACGTTTTTCATCCTTGTGATTTCTTGAATATTTCAGATTTCATCCCTGTGGTTTGAAGTTGAGGTTTTAGTCCCTACGGTTTGCAATTCTTTTGTTATTTTCGTCCCTAAAATTAACACCTACTTAAAGACATAAATTAGTCGAGTCGTGTTGTAGGTTATTTGAGATTGACTCAAGTTCGAATGTTTTTTGAATTATAAAGCTAGAGCATGATGTCGGTTTATGGGTTGGAACTTGCAATCGATTAACTTGTTTATTGAGTTGAGTTCAAGAATTTGTGTATTTGTATAATAAGATTTTACATTTCACATAACAGCTACAAATGACAGAATTAAACATTTTTACACAATTTTCATATGCATAAATATATACCTACACAAAATAGCACCAACTTTGAATTGAAAATTAGACATAACTGAAGGTAGATTGAAAAAACATGATTCATACAAACGAAAAGCTGTGTTTTTATCGGTTCGGGAGATCTTTATAAAGATGTACAAACTAGTATGACACCTCTATTGGCTTCACATTAACATAAAAATATGTTGCTGACCAAATAGTTATATAACAAATAACTTACTATAGATGCAAACATAACACAACATAAATAAACTCTATTGTTTCACATTGTGTGAAGTAATGCCATAGATACAAATTCCAAATTGATGCTACAAAACAGCCAAACACCAAAAATTCACACAGAAGTTTCTAACTTCACTTTTTTGCTCATTGGGGACTTTCATCAAACACTTGGTGTTCATTAAAAAAACAAAGAAATTTAACAAATCAAATTGAAAAAAAATCAACAAACATAAAATAAATTAAAATCACAGAATCAAGAAACACAAGAACGTTATCAAGATTCAAGGTTTCAGATGATACCTGGAGAATCTTTTGATAGAAACAGACCGCGGGTTCCGAATTAGATGAGCAGAGCAGCAGGCGGTGTACGTGTGTTTTGAAAGTATTTAGCTTTTAAAGAAGTTAGAGTAAAAGTTACGTTTTTCATCCTTGTGATTTCTTGAATATTTCAGATTTCATCCATGTGGTTTGAAGTTGAGGTTTTAGTCCCTACGGTTTGCAATTCTTTTGTTATTTTCGTCCCTAAAATTAACACCTACTTAAAGACATAAACTAGTCGAGTCGTGTTGTAGGTTATTTGAGATTGACTCAAGTTCGAATGTTTTTTGAATTATAAAGCTAGAGCATGATGTCGGTTTATGGGTTGGAACTTGCAATCGATTAACTTGTTTATTGACTTGAGTTCAAGAATTTGTGTATTTGTATTATATGATTTTACATTTCACATAACAGCTACAAATGACAGAATTAAACCTTTTTACACAATTTTCATATGCATAAATATATACCTACACAAAATAGCACCAACTTTGAATTGAAAATTAGACATAATTGAAGGTAGATTGAAAAAACATGATTCATACAAACGAAAAGCTATGTTTTTTATCGGTTCGGGAGATCTTTATAAAGATGTACAAACTAGTATGACATCTCTATTGGTTTCACATTAACATAAAAATATGTTGCTGACCAAATAGTTATATAACAAATAACTTACTATAGATGCAAACATAACACAACATAAATAAACTCTATTGTTTCACATTGTGTGATTTAATGCCATAGATACAAATTCCAAATTGATGCTACAAAACAGCCAAACACCAAAAATTCACACAGAAGTTTCTAACTTCACTTTTTTGCTCATTGGGGACTTTCATCAAACACTTGGTGTTCATTAAAAAAACAAAGATAAATTTAACAAATCAAATTGAAAAAAAATCAACAAACATAAAATAAATTAAAATCACAGAATAAAGAAACACAAGAACGTAATCAAGATTCAAGGTTTCAGATGATACCTGGAGAATCTTTTGACAGAAACAGACCGCGGGTTCCGAATTAGATGAGCAGAGCAGCAGGCGGTGTGCGTGTGTTTTGAAAGTATTTAGCTTTTAAAGAAGTTAGAGTAAAAGTTACGTTTTTCATCCTTGTGATTTCTTGAATATTTCAGATTTCATCCCTGTGGTTTGAAGTTGAGGTTTTAGTCCCTACGGTTTTGCAATTCTTTTGTTATTTTCGTCCCTAAAATTAACACCTACTTAAAGACATAAACTAGTCGAGTCGTGTTGTAGGTTATTTGAGATTGACTCAAGTTCGAATGTTTTTTGAATTATAAAGCTAGAGCATGATGTCGGTTTATGGGTTGGAACTTGCAATCGATTAACTTGTTTATTGACTTGAGTTCAATAATTTGTGTATTTGTATTATATGATTTAATGAACATATGAGCATGTTTGGCTCAAAAAAGCGTTTACTTTAATGGTTTGCTTAGTTGGACTGAAAAAAAATTAATTGAGTTTTTGAATAAGGCGAGTCAAACAGTGGTGTTGTGAAACTCTGTTCATTAAGTTAAATGCTTTTATTTTATGTTCAAGAACGACTCGAGCTTGAGAATTATTAAGATCTGCCTTGAGTAGCTTGTTAAAATCTTGAATCTTTTACATCCCTACTCTTATCTTTAAGTACACATGACGAAAAAAACCAATTAAGTGACATTTTCAGTTCACAAGCAACACGTGTTTTGAGTCTGATTGCAATAAATAAAATTTGCAAACATTCACAACAAAAAAAGTTGGTATGCACACCTTTCTATATTGTGTACTAACCGAGTTTGCACATTTAATAGTCTATTATCAACCAACTATTAACCGATACCAACTTGGTGTGAATTTTGATTAGTATGGTTTGTACAAATGCTAAATTGGGTACAAAATTGTCAATCCTAATTAATTGTAAGCCATAAAAACAAGAATAGTAATATCTAAAGTACATGGATAAAATACTAATTTCCAATAAACCACATGGACTAAAAACATAATTACCCGAGAATTTACAAATACAAGTACAAACCTATTTTGACTTGCGGTTGAATGATGTTTTTGATGATTCTTTTGATCCTGGCCGACTTCGTAAGACGGGTTAAACCATTTACCTTAAATGGGTTGAAAGTCTCAATCCAATCCCGACTTGCTAATTTTTGGTTAAACCATTTAACTTAAATGGGTTGAAAGTCTCAACCCAGTCCCAGGTTGCTAATTTTTTGTTGGGTTGACATATTTGGTCACTTTTTGCCACCGCTATTCAAGGCATACAGAATAAAACGAAATGTTCTCATTTAAACCAAGACAAGACTAGTAGAACACCAAAGCAGGTGGAACAAAATTCAAGAGCAAGAAACAAGATTGAGAAATTACTAAATTACCCATGTGAAATAAAACTTAACACAATTCTTTCACCCACACCCTTTCCCGTCCAATCCAACCATATCTCATCTACATACCAAATCCAATACAACGATCCATGAAAAACCAAACAACAAACACGATGCCACCATCTTTATTCCAAATGTCCCCAGTTAAATATTACTCCAAACCTAAGATTGAAATAATATGGTAACGACTAGTATATGCAGGGATAGAGAGTCAAAACCAGTTCATCTGTTTTACTAACCCGAGAGAGCAAGAGCAAGCATATAACCGCATTACACATTGAATCTGCATTGGGTTCCAAAAATACACATAAATATAAAACTACATGTACACAGGAGCACACAGCCATCAATTTTTTTTATACCAACATCTTTTTGGATCCATCTATTACTACTACCATAAGTTCAAGAAACAGTTGTATCACAGGCAGCTACTAACAACATACAACAATAAATGATCGCAGCTTGGGCTGAATAAGAAGTCGAGAAAAAAGGCAGCCGATTGAATTAAGTGCCCATCTTACGATCCTTACCAAACAGGTAGTCCACAATCAAATACCTGACCAAGAAACACACAACCGTGAGAAATAAGATCTTGAACTAAATACAAAAGATTAAGCATAAAACCAAACTATTCCAAATGGACACGGTGAATCCTCCCGAAAGTTAGGTCTGAGATTAGATATTTAGATGTATGCAGACTTGACCTCTACTAAAAGAGTAGAACGATTGTTTCCATGAAAAGCAAATTAAGCACACAATTTGTTGTCATGTTTGGTAAAAACTAGTTGATAAGCTAGATGACAATGTAAAATGACCTGAAAAGACATTGAAAAATTAATTGAATAAAATATAAGGGGCGTATAGGGAAAAAGAAACCCTAAAACTTATTAACCCACTACTTAAAAGTAGATTTTCAAATAGCTAGTTTATGGCTAACCAAATGAGGCTTTTCCAAATAAACTCAAATTAAATTAGCTAATGGTTGCAAAACATGGCCTAAGACTTTGGCTTAAACAATGAAAAAGGTGAATCTAAACTGTTAATTGATGAGAGATTCCTAATCCTAGAGGAGAGTAGTACTAATGGCCTGTTTGGTTTGACGGAATGTTTTTAGGGGAATTGGAATTGCAATCTTTGGTTTGTAGGATTTGGAATGAAATTGAATTCCATTCTTTATTGATAATTTATAAAAACAAATTATAGAAACAATTAAATTACCTTTTATTAATTGACTATCATAAATTGAGTATTTTTAACATGTTTTAAAACATTATTACAAACAAATCCTATGAAATCCCATGACATACCAACTACGCCTATGGGAATGGGATTTCTAAATCCAAGATTTGGAATTGCAATCTTCGATATCGAATTTCGGATGGTGAGGAAAAAACCCGAAATTCAATAGAGGACCAATAAATTCCACAGGTCGGTACATTGGTTTTATTCGGGTTGGGTTTTGGGTAGACTCGGGTTTCACCAATATCCACCCCCCCCCCCCCCCCCATTTCCAGCTCAATTTTGTTTCATCAGTCCACCAGAATCTTTTTCCATAAAGCAGATCATATTTTACATACCCAAAAGAATCCATTAGTAATCTACCATATTGATTATGGTTCTATATTCTTTCTTGGTGCTATAATTCAAAAAAAGAAAATAGCATATACATCAAAACAGATCCCCATTATTGGTATTATTCAAATTAGAATTTGAAGAAAGCTAATAGCTTTATCAGTGGAAAACATGAATAATAAAGCAAGCCACCATGTATTTAAATCATTTTTGAAGTGAAAGGAGAGGTTGTAAGCAACAAGCATGTAAGAAACACAAATGCTTAAATATAAACAAAATCATCCTTGTGACATTATCGATATACAGGCGGGTTCAAATAAGAACAGAAAATATTTTGAGAACCAGTAAACCAACCGTTCATGTTTTATTCATGATGAATGTTATGTCGTGATAGGCATTCACAATGAAAATACATGATACTCATGCTATTAAGGGGTATTAAAGTCATTTAGCATAGTTAATTTTGAAATGATGCAAACTTTCTAGAAATTTAGTAGCGGTTTACCTGAATGAACCGTTAGGATATCAGATCAATCCAGTTCAGACACCTCTTCTGAATCAGACAGCGGCAAGAGGGTACAAACGCCAAGAACATGTCCATTCAGGCACACATAATACTCGATGCAATCTTCATACGCACCCAACCGACAGCTGGCACTTTGCGGGATCATCTTAGCTTGCAACATGCTCCACAGCTTCGCCTTGCAATACGGGCAAAACTCTGTCGGGTGAAACTTCGCACCCCTTCTGATAAGCATCTTACGCACTTTCGATGTGGCAAATGACTTAAATACCCCTCGAAAGAAACCCACATCCCCTTCTTCTCCTTGGTCCAGATGCTCACACGGGTCTGATACATACAGAACATCGGTTCTACAGTTTGGCAGAAGAAAGCTTTTGCCAGAAGTCCTAGAGAACCGGGTTCTATAAGCAAAGTGGCCAGGAATGTGAATTTTATTAAACAAGCCGTCTTTTTTGCACCCTGAACAGTATATAAGAAGCTTCCCGAGTGCACTCCAGTTTCCGTCGACACTGTGGCTGCCACTAGATTGAAGATCGTGCATCATTTTGGGGGCTCGTGTTCGACAAAACTCCTTCCAGAGTACTCTTTTCACGAGATCGTCGAACCATTTGCATACACAAGAGAGTGTAGCGATGATTTTGGGATTCCAGTTCAAATGTTGAAGAAGTAGGAAGATAACATCTTCACTTAGATGCCCTTTTGTGCATACACAGCTAGCAGAGTGTATGCACCGGTATTGTTTGGTTATGATCATTGTCTGCACATGTGAATAGTAGAAGCATAAGCGATAAGTTAAATCTGAATATAAGTGATGTATATTGCACAGGTTCATAAACAACCCTCCATCCCAAAATAAATGTCCGCAATGAAAAAGGCACACTGTTTAGAAATGTGTAATTACTACACTTTTTAATTAACTAAATGACAAATTTTCCTTTAATAATAGTGGTTTAGGAACGATGTATACAAGTTGGCTAAGATGATGGGAGGAAACCACATTTGTATATGACATAACATGCATATAGGCTAGGAGTCATATTTTGAAAAATATTATGAGGTTAGATAACGACCGATGGGTTGTTTGATAGTTTTTGAATAAAATAATGAGGTAAACATTTCGGAATTGATGACTCTTGATGATGCTAATAGAGGTTCATCACCAAAACTAAAGTGCCAGGAGGTGGAGGAATCGTTAAAAAAGATGAAAGAAGTAAATCCATAGGGGCTCAATAGTGTTACTTACCAAAGGTTTTGGAATCTATTGGGAAGGTAGATAGAGTGTGTATTGCAAAGTTATTTGCTATTATTGATGATGGAAAAAGGATACCAGAGAGTGGAGAAAATATAAATTTATCCCAATCTATATTCGAAAATAAGATATTCAAAACGAACGAAGTTATTAACAAATCAAGTAACAAGCTAATAATTAATGGGAACGATAATAAAAGAAATTGTTGGTTTTGTATATTATAATGGGTTCATTACCCCAGAAGCCCAAATCTTAATTCCTGATTAGATTGGGGGGAATGAAAACGCATTCTCATTTTCATTCCTAATCATTTTAATTTTCATTCCCCTGTCTGAACCAAATGCCCCCTGAATCTAATATGCAGAAATGAGAGATTCATAATGGTTCAAGGCCGTAGAGATTCTTCTCTTTATGATCTTATCAGGTTCAATTTTGTATAATTCTATCTGTAGCAACTAATTTGTGATCAAAAGGCCCATTGGCGCAATGGTATCAAGACAGAAGTTTCATAAGGATTTTTAAATTAATAACTAGAAGGGTACAAATTATGAAGTACAAGAAAGGGTTTGTGATGCGGATCGAGCAAAGAGCATTTATATCATGGAAGGATTCATCTGTCTTGTGAGGCATCGTAAACATGAATGATTGGATCAGCGGTTCACTATAGCCGGTTGCTTTTAAAGAATAATATGAAGAAAGATTGTGTAATTTCATCAGGTTTTATGGTTATCAAATCACCACCAAAAGGAAGAGCTCAGAAGCATATGAAGTTAAGTTACTATCAACCTAAGACTGCGCAATTTTTTCTCTTCATTCTTTATATCATTCAATGAATAAAAAACAACAAATTAGGATGAATTACTATCCATGCACAAGCTTATTCTTTTGTTGGTAGAAAGGGGTGAATGACAATCTTGTAGAGTGCGTTTGGTTCGTGAGAAGGACTGAATGGAACTCGACGGGAAGAGACAGATGAGAGTGAGTCAGTGATGTAAGTGGGTGAAAGAATTCTGGATGGTTTTAGAGTTTTACTTTGCCATTGGTAGTTTAGTAATCTACCAATCTTGTCTCGTCTTCCAGATTTTTGTTCCACCTATTTTGGTGGGACAGAAAAAAAGTACATTTTATGTTATCCCACTCAGGTCATGTCCTGAGTCCTGACCTATTGTAATAATATAATATTACCAAACCAAACGTCCGACAAGAAGTTTTTGTACTGTGTTGTTCCATCATGGCCTGCATACCAAACGCATATTGAACAGATAATCCACTTCTGTAAAATGGGTTGCAGAAAACTTGTGTTCGATTCGAAAACTGGGAAATGTCAAATACCATCAAACAGATAAAAACCTATATTTTAACTGCATAATAGATATGAAATCGCTCCCCTCCCCTGATCTAAACAATACTACTACATAAAATTGTTTCAAAACTTCACTTTTCCCTTTTGTGTTATTGTTTATACTTGAAGCCAAATAAAAAAGAAAACAAGCCCAAACGCAGAACGAGAACATCGTCATTATAATTAATTAATGAACTCCCCTTCTTTTGCAAACCACCTAACTAATACAAACCCATGCAAACCAATCAATAATTTATGGAAATGATGAGGTTTCATTTATTATCAACTTATCATCAACATTTTAAATTAGGATAAAACCTAAAGATTTATGGAGCCATATATTAGCTAGACTAGATACACAGACAGTTGAAATCAGTTTGTATAGTTTGTACTGATTAGGTGGTTTGCAAAAGAAGTGGACTCTTAATAAATACTACAAGTACACTAATTTTTCCCTAAATCACTTACACATATATAGGTAACCTTCAAACATTGGATCAACTGAAGAGCCAAAGATCCAAATTACTTCAACTACAATTACACTTCACCACAAGTATTAATGCAATAAGAAACTAAGTAAATTCTTATTTGGTCACATAAATGCTTAAAACCCTAACTTAAACCATAACAAACAATTAAACACAAATCATCCACAAACTTAACCAAATAAACAAACATAAAACCAAAAAAGTAAAACTGTACAAGATCAAGTTTAAATACTTGCCATGTTCCTCACCTCAGCTCATATGCTGTTATTCAGCTACACCAACAAACTCAACCACCTGCGATGAAGAAATCGAAGAAACAAAACTCATAAATTAGGGTTTCTAAACACATTTCAAAAGCGAATAATAACTTCCAAAACGAACAAAATTCACCAAATCAAAGAAGAAATTGAAGAACATATTAAATCTACACATTCAAAAGAAGCAAGAATCAATGAAAATTCCAAAAGAATTTACCTCAATTTAGGGTTTGTTGGCGTGAAAGAAAATTTAAGAAATGAGAGTGAAGAATGGGGGAAAGGGGTCTTTTCTTCAGAGTTGCAATATCTGATTGGATGGAAAAATATTATTAAAGAAAAGAAAGATAAATAAATAAAATAGAGTTTGAGAGTATTATTAAAGAAAGTGATAAAGTGACATGCCGGTTATTTTAATGTGACAATGATGACAAAGTCTATCGGTGAAGTGGGCCCTGGTGATTACGTGGATGATTGTGATTGGGTTGTTATGGGAACCCATCCATGTCACCAGGTAAGACTAGATTTCTGGAATGCAATTGGCAGCCTACAGTTGGCATTTTCTTCAATATTAATATTTTTTTATTGCAAGTTACTAGTTTTAAAAAAATGGATATAATTTGATTTGATATATAGTTTTAAATTATTTAACTAAATATTACGATATTATTTAAGAAAAAAATATGAAAGAAAATTAATTTGCATGATGACGTTTTTTATTTTATACTACTATGTGATTTGAAGTTGGTCCTGGGTTGCGTTTAATAATTTTTTGTTACGATTTATTAGTTTTTAAAAATGGATATAATTTGATTTGATATATTTTAATTAATTGATTAAATATTACGATATTATTTAAGAAAAAATTTTAAAAAATTCGAAAATTAATCTCCATGATGACGTTTTTTCATGTTATGTGGTTAGTTTTTTTTTTTCCTTTTTTAATATTTACATTTCTTTTGTATGATGGTTTTAAAATAAATTTGTTTACGTAGTGTTCTACTCAGGGCCGGGTCTACTTAAGGGCAGCCCGTGCAACAGCCCAGGGCAACAAATTTTGAGGGGCATCATAAGCCCATTTGTTATGGTTAGTGTAAAATATAAAAAAGTTAAAGATTTATAAATCCACCCGGCCTAAGTTAGATAAGGCAACAAATCAATTTTCCTAAGTTAGATAAGGCAGCAAATCAATTTTCCTAGACTCTCAATTAGAAATTGTCATTCCAAAACAGTTTTCATTTCCATTTCCGTTTACAAAATCAATTACCAATCGAATTCCAATTTCTATGCACCGAATGATTCGGGAAGCGACAATCACGATCACAAAGAATGTGAAAAAGTTATTGTTGCCCTCTCCTCCTCTCAACAGTTCGTCAACATCAGTATATAGGTAAGTTTGATTTCATCAATTTCATTCATCTTATATAATCTATTGTTTCTCTAACTCTCAAATTTAATTAATTTGTTGTATAATTTACTCAAGTTTTCGAAATTTAAGCTATTGAAGTCATATTTGCGGTCTACTACGAGTCAAGAAGATTGAACTTAGCAATTTTGAATATTGAAAGCAGACTTTTTAGCAAATGCTAACTACAACAAAATAATTGATATTTTTGCTTCAAGAAATGCGAGAAGACATCGTTTTAAGTGATGTATTTTGGTATGCCCCCCAATTGTATTGTTTTACTATAATTAATAATAATCGGCGTCGTGATGAGCCACCTAGCTTGACTAGGTTCCAAACCCCTTGCAAATAGTATGTATGGTTAGCTTAAAAAATCAATGGTAAGGCATATTTTAACCTTCCCGCCCAGGGCACCCAAATTCTCAGGTACGGCCCTAGTTCTACTCATTTAATGTGCTTTAAGAGAACTTTTGAAAATAAAAATATGTAACTTTTATTAATTAAATGGGATATAATTTCCATCAACATACGGAATAAACTTTATAAGAAGTTTAAAATATGCTTTTGATGTTAGAAAGTATTCGAAACAATTTAATGATAAAAGAAATTTTAAAAATACTATAAAATACATAAAAAGAGTCAACAAATTCAAAATTTTATAAAAATACCCACCTATCTACGATCAGGTTTGGAACTCCTGAGTTGAAAATGTATATGTATGGATTAATCTGTTTGTATAAAGCGATGAGACTTTTTTTAGGACTACTCTTTCATAGATGAAATGGGGGGCTTAAACTTGCAAAAATATTAATAAAAAATAAAAATATAAACTTGACTTTCTACATTAGTTATAGAAGCATATTGAATGCCATTTTATATATCGTTGATCCATTAACAAATTATTATGTATATTTTGAGACTATAATTAAAACACAAGTTTTTTCTTGGTAGAATTGGTTTGAAAGAAAAATCCATCCTATACTTGAGTTGAATTTATGTTGGTGTTATTTATTTGTTTTTAACTTTTAATTTCAGATTTATTATGATTCTGGAAAAAAAAAATGCAACTTAAGCATATGACCTAACGTATGAAAAAAAATGAACTAACCAACAGACACAGACCAACAATGATTTTGTGAATATATCCCTAGATTTGTTTCTTGTCAATTTGTGTCATCGTTTGAAAGAAAAAAGTACATGATTTTACAAATTGTCACATTGACATAAAAAGAACAAAATTTCCTACTTCTTGAAATGCAAGCATTGCCTCTTCGTATGAAGTATTCTCTTCCATGAATTCAACCATGTATTTCATTAAGACCGTCCGCCAACCATCAAGCAAAATGTTATTTTTAACACTTTGACAGATATCTTTCGAGGCTCCACATACAATACTATCAGGTGAGATGATAAGGGGTGCACACTTTGGGACTTTTAGGGCACTAGTTTCTGTTGAGACCTTTAAAAGAATTTGGTTATGACAAATAAACATTTATGATTGATAACGACCATTATTTGTCTCTATCATGTTTCTTTATATAAACTTTATTTTTTGAATATGTGTTTTTTGTCCTTGATGAATGGTATTATGCATCAAACTTAAATAACAACGAATGATAGCAAGAATTGTTGGTGTCTTTTGTCTACAAGCTCGGAATTTAACGGTACTATTCCCGACCCAAATTTTGGAATAATTTGATTAATCGTATATGGCAACAAACCATTATAAGAAAGATTATTAAAGCATTTTTAATGGAAGTTCTTATAAGAAGTTATTTTTTGTATTATTATTTCTCACGTAACTTCTAACTCTTAAAATTAAGAACTTGCATAAAAATCTACAACGATAGCACCTATTGAACCTCTTTTATGGGTCATATGTCCTTTTTCAACATCGATAACTATTATATATTTATACATATCATAGTTATAAAGTCCATAAGATATATAAAAAAAACTATCAAGATGTCACTTCACACTATATTCAAGGTAAGAATCAGTATTTGTATGAGTCAAAAGATGTAATGTTCTTTATAAAAACTACATAAAACTACATAAAACTACATAAAACTACACATTTTCTTAAAGAGACCTTCCATGAAAATACTTCTATTGCGTTCATTTTTTTCTTCAAAACAATGGCATTACCTTTTGAATTGTTGTTTAATCAAGTCTTTTAAGCCCAAATAATTGTTAATCTTTTATTAGGGTGTTCAATTTGTTTTAAGATAACATTGATCTTATGCCATTTTCAAGACTGACAAATCTTAGTGTTGTATGGTAAATTACCTCTCATTTGTGCATTATTGGCTCATACAAAGAGCCACCACCATGGTCAAATAAACTTATCCAAAGTACTGATTTTGGGACTTTTGGGCTTTTGGCAACTTATCTTTCATTTGTGCATTATTGGCTTCACAAAAAAGTCACCATGGTCAAACTTATCAAGTTCTGCAATTTGACTGCAAAACATGGCTAGATAACATAATCTTTAATGCTGTAAATGAAGGTATGGAGAATTTGATTTGATCCAAATGTGGTTCACCACCATTAAACAAATACATCCTCTTCAGCAAAATTCATGATGGTTTACTATCAAAAAATTTGCTTTACAAAACGGATATATTTGTCTTGACTTATAAGACATCCAGTTATATGATTAAACAATATTGTATCATATATAAAAATGTTATAATAAGTTGATACAACATTTTGACGTCCTACCAAACTATTTGTACACAATAAAAATATAAAGTTTTATTCGTCATTTTATATGATATTATTTGAAAAAATATCTTATAAAATCAGGAGTCCTGTAAAAAAGATGGAGAACTTGATTTGATCCAATCATCCAAGTGTAACTAACCGCCGTAACACATATAAAAGAACCATGCATTGTAGCAAAAACATCAAAAATGTCTAAATGTTTTGGTATATTGTTTTATTCTACTTACAATTATACGAACTGCAAGTCCTATGTAAACTGTTACCATGAGTTGATTAAATGTTTTTGACAACCAAACAAGTTTTTTATAACACGTTAAAACGTCTTATTAGTATTTTTATACGATATTATTTGATAAAATGTCTTTATATAATCAGGAATCTCATAGAAGATGTGTTCATAAGGCACACTTTTCAAATATGTCAGGTTAGAAAGCTAATATGACATTTGATTTCAAAGTGTCGTAAAAAACTTATGATACTGAACTATTGGTTGGTTTATATCTCAAATATGGCCACTTGATGAAGAGCATTTACTTTGTAGCCACCTCACAATTTTTTCTCATCAAATAATCAAGAAACTGCAAGTCATTGTTGTAAGTCTAACAAATTCTTACTCATTCGGTGAAAAAGTGGGCCCACCGCAAAAACCACAAATTCCATTACCGTAGTCCCTTGTGTCTACGCACAAAAACAAGCCCATTTCGCAGCTTGCAAAACCGCAAAAAAATGTCTTGCAACATTTACTTGCAGTTTGTTCGCTATAAAGCAAATAATTTTTCCTATTGTAGTTATTAACGCATAATAACCCTACAGTGGTTTTGTCCTACAAAACTTCCAAACACATGACCTATAATTGTTTGATCCACATCCACTAAAACAGTCTATTAAATTATACATATTTGATGTCCTGTAAAGTTGATTTTGTCACAACGATTTGAATTTACACATGACAAAAGCTAGGCATAATATAACAAGGAAAAAAAACCAAAACAACCATAACCCACATTTACAAGAACATAAGCATAAACCTTGATCCATGAACAACAACAAATTAGAGTAGAAAAAAACAAACAAAAAACACATAGTATTACCATAAGATTGTCAACATTGTTCCACAAACCCTAAACTTGATCAATGCAACAGAAAACCAAAACATTCACAAGCTCAACCAAACACTCGACTATGTGGACAAGTTTTCATTAGTAGACCGTATACTAAGATTATCACTCGATTTATTCATACGTAACGTAAGTCAAAGTCCAAAAAAAGAAGAAAAAAAATGATTCAAAGCAACACCGAAAGCAAAAGCAGCCACTTACCTCAGTCACCATCAGCCCACGGACATCCTCAAATCATCAGTTATTTCGTCACACGAACCGGGTTCTTCATCTACGGTTTCTTTACAAAACCCGAGTTCTTGTGAACGATAGAAAATCCTCCATTATTACGTTGACGATGGTTTGGCGTCTTGGAGGGAGATCACGGTTTCAAAAGCACCCACCAAAGCCTTCACCTTACTCTTTCGGCTTTCCACAAGTTTACTTGCTGTTTCTTCTATGACATTATTGAACAGTCCCTGCGAGTCTTTCTTTCCCTGCTCGCCTTGATGCTTCAAGACAACACTTTCGCGACCAGGGTTAGGATCGTCTTTTCCTTGAACGTGTTTCTTTTCGAACGTTCTTCTAGCAATATGTTTGTCTTCACGACCTTCCATAACTTTCCCTTTCCTGAAAGTGAGCCGTTTAGGATCGTTAACCTCCACTTGAAGATCAAGCATTTTGTTTTTATAAGTTCTTCTCGCAATGCTTTGACCATCTTCGTTACCCTCGATCACTCTTCTCCTGAATTTGAGTCTTCTAGGACCGTTGGTTTCGGTTTGAAGATCAAGAACTTTCCCCCTTCGGAATCTCAACTTCACACCCTCCTCGTCTTTGTCGTCCGAAATTACCATTCTTCCCTTTCTTTGGATCTTGCTCTTATCCCCTAAAGTTTCCTTTTCGTCGTTATTTGCAGAGGCAAAAACTTCCTCATTATCGGTGCTTTCAAACTCTTCCTCTGAAACTTCTTCACCATCGGTATATTCAAACTCTTCTTCTAGAACCTCTTCGTCGTAAGAAGACCGAGATCGTTCAGATACGGGAGGTTGGAGGGAATCAAGCGATGACCCTTCTACCAATTCTTTGTCTGAAGAAGATTGGGAGCTTTCACAGCCAGGAGGTGCGATCAACGAGTCTTCGAGAAGTTCTTTATCAGGAAAAAGTTGGGAGCTTTCATAGACTGGATGAACGATCATCGGCTCCTCTTCTATAATGTTTTTGTCTAAAGAAAACTGAGAACTGTTGGAAACAGGGTCATTCATCAACTCCATTAATGGAGGTGGAATCGTTTCAATAGTTGGAGTAACTGATTCAAACTCAACGGTCTGAGATTTGGGTTCGGATTCTGCATCGCCACCGTGCAAGTTTTTTGTCTGAACCTTGTCATTGATTCGTTTCTTGAGCTCGTTTTTTTGCATACTGTTTTGATCCTTTAAAGGAGACACCTGCTTAAGGTTCTTGTGTTTTATTGCCTTCAAACTTGCAGCCCTAGTGAAGGAAGGTTTAGGGAATTGTGATTCAGTTTGGGTAGTTTTAACAACAACCCTCTTTAGAGCAACCATTGTAGGTGCCATTCCCACCTTCTTTACAGTTCTGATGTCTTTCTTTTTACTCCTACCATTAGTTCCTGCTGATTCTGAAGCATCGGTGGCAGATGCAGAAGGGTTCACCGTCACCGGACTTGGTTTCACATGAAACATTTTAAGATCATTCTCTGTTGCTTTTCTATTTGTTGACAAAATCCCCTTTGAAACTTGTGTTTTCTTAGATCGTAAAGAAGCATCACCAGGTTCAACTGGATTTTGAACTTTGGGATCTGTAGAAGGGTCGAGCTTTGCAACCATTTTCGTCTTTTTTCTTTCTACTGGAACTACGGTCTTTGTGAGTTTCTCTTTATTGACAAGTGTTGTTCTTTTGAACGTTATAGGAATTGCCGACTTCGATTGTTCGTGTTTCTTACCGTATTTACAGAAATCATGACAAGAACCAGTGGAAGCTCTGAGATAATTAGGGACAGAGTTACCTTCTTCTCCAATACCCTTTTGAGAACTTGCTATACCGATCGAGTACCTTCTGGTTTTGCCTCCAGCATGATTCGAACCACCACTACCGCTGAACGAGGGCCCTGGAGTGCCTATCGATTTCCTTCTCGAGTTTCCATCTTGCGGGCTTTCTCCAATTGAGGTATTCATTAAAACAAACCGTAGAACTTATAGAAACTTTTTACCTGAAATGAAACAAATGCTCTATCGTTATTCTGATGATCGATTAAAAGGGTGATTTGTTTAATGAATAAAGGAAAGAGCATCAAAACTTATGACAATAAGCCAAAATACACCAATCCAAAAGGGTAAGACTCCATATGAAAACAAATCGAACACTTAGATATTGCCAAATGGATTATGGGTAAAAATTACATGTGTCTAATGTAATTTCCAGGGTCTTTTATGAATAAACTTTTTGCAAAGGATTATGTTTCTTGCAAATAGGGGAAAAAAGAACTTTACAATGTGTAGGTTATAAGGGAAACAATCAACCTTTTGACTGACAAGGATTTAATTATGACAACATGTTTGCAAAATGTATTACATCATATGAGTGCAATTGATGTGTTTATAAACAGAATCAACAAAAAAAATGAACAAATCAGAGTTGGATCTGGACAAAAAAACAGAATCATGATTCATAATTCATAATTCATAAACAAAAGCAAAAGGAATTCTATCAGAAATTAAGTTCTAATCATTTCTATCAACCTTCAATTCATCAAAACTCTAATCATAATCAAATCACATAGTAATCAACACACAAAAAACAGATTATATCGATGAGCATTCAAATTGTTCTAAAAACACATTATACCTCAAAATCTTCTCCAAAATTTTGAAATCAAATGCCCTAATTCGAACTCCAATGAAGAAATTCGATCAAAAACACAACAGATCCTTTACACTCATCATTAACAAAAAGAATCAAAAAAACTTCTCAAGTAAGGTAACAACAAGCAGAAGCAACAATGAATAGAAAAACAAGAATTAATGGAAAAACAAAGAAGTCGGATGATCTCTCCTTCTCTGTATACCACTGCATTTAATCCGAAAAAGAGAATTAGAAAGATGAAACTGAACAATCGATGGAGTACCTTTTTTCCGTTACGAATACTACTTTTTCTCCGATTAGCTTAAGAAGAAAGCTATAAAAGAGGATTGATTGTAAGATGATAAATGGGGGTTGATGATGATGAAAGAAAAACCCTAGTTTTAGGAAAGGGATCGTAGAAGTAACGTTTTGAAAGAAAGAAAGAAAGAGTAGTAGTTTTAGTTTTGTTTTATGGGTTCTTCTATTTTTATGGGAGATCTTCTGCGTGTTTGTTGAAGTTGGAAGAGAGAGAAATACGAAGGGGGCGGGGGAAAAGAAAGAAAACATGAAAGTGTGGGTCACACCCGCGAGATCTCGTCTCTCTCAATTTATCACGTTTCTAATAAGATGCTGATAAGATCGGATTCGCAGTTAAAGCCGTAAATGTTGACGAGATGAACTAACTGTTGCAATTTATACTAGGATTTAGAATTATGATTAACATATATTTGTTTCACAGTGTGTTTGCTTCGCATGTACTCGGTTTACAGTGTGCATGTTTTTGACGTGGTTATGAAACAACGATTACACATAAAAAGAGTTTTAGATTGTGAAACAAATACATATGAAACAATCACATTGTGAAACAAATATGTGTTAATATTACTTTTATATGAAAAATTATGTGAAGCAAAACTGTAAATAGAAGTTTTTACGGATCTTACGAATTTTAGAGTCTTCAAATGATTAAGCCCCTATAAGTATATGTAAGTTTGTGGGGTTTCAACTCAAAACCAATTGGCTATGAGTGGAGTAGCCCAGAACCCTTATAAGCATATTACAAGTTCACTTTGTATCCAATGTAGGACATTGCTCAACAATATATAGGGTCAGGTTCAAGGAAAACGTCAAATAAGCGAAAAAACGATGAACACCCTCGTATCGAGAAGGTATTTAGTCATTTATAAGACAACATTTGTTCTCTCCCCAATAGTTATGAGTAGGGGTGAGCATGGGATTGATACCGTATCGAAAATTCCAGATACTGAAAATGTAGAAACTCAATACCAAATACCGAACCGATTAGAAGTATATGGTACCGGTTCAATATTGTACTGATACCGGTATTTTGGTACTAGTACCCTATCAGTCCCGATTTTACATTTTACAACATTTAAAGCAAACATTACAATTACTCTAAAATATTAACAAAAAATATCTAGAGGTGAACATGGGACTAATATGAAAACTCACAACATAATGAAAATTCCCAATATAGATATTACCGAATACTAATTATTAAAAAAACATGAAAATAATTACCATACCAAAATACATAAATTGATTCAAAATCGAATGATACCATACCAAAATACATAAATTGATTCAAAATCGAATGATACCAATTTGGTATCAAAATTGATTACTCGTTTCTCACCCTAGATGTGAGATTTCACATAGTCTCCTGAAAATTATTGGAAGGTTTGTTTATTTATTAATTTCATAACTACATAAAATCACTCGAGATGTGTAAATTGATTGAAATGCGAACACTTACTAAATAAAAATAATAATTCTAAAAAGAATAGGATTCATGTAATTATTTCTATCAGCATTTGTTACAGATATTTAAATCTTGTTTTATATGGAAATATTTTTTTAATATCTAATTACTAAAAATTAAATAGTTGCTTAAAAAGGTTAATTGGTTATTTAAACTTACATGTGAATTCTGATACACTTGTATGAATGAGTCTGGGTCCCACTTATTAACCCACAATAGTAGATGAAAATTAATTTTTGTGTCTCGTGGAATTTAAATATAATTAACATTGTTAGGTATTTGATTTAAGTCATGTTACCATAGAAAACAAAACATACATAAATATAGTATTTAATGTAGTTGCGAATAACTTAATCAATTTATGTAAGAGGGTCATTCATTTGTTAATCGTACACTTTAGATAACAAACAAAAAATAGAATCAATAAGATTTATCTATTTTTCCTCTTTTTTATGTCTATATGGATCATTCTTGCATATCTTAGAAATTAACTAAAATCCTTTTAAACTAGGAAGTTAATTTTGGTGATTGATTAAAATCAATGTCTAAAAAACGCGTTACGATGTGCCATAATGTCGAGGCGCAGCCTTGCCGCCACGTTAAAGCCCGTGGCGCGACTCTGAGGCGTGGCTTGCAGTGTGGCGGGTCATAAGGCGGGTTATGGTGGGTTATGACGAGTTATAATACATGAATAGTTTTTATTTTTTATTTTTTTTATTTAATTTTTTGTTTATAAGCTTTGTATGTCTTATCAAATAATCAATGTATGGATCTTCTTTTGTTTATAGTTTTAAATGAATTTTAATCATCATTGTTCAGTACACTGAGACACAAAGATATCTACACACACACATACTGCATATACAGATTTGCCACATTAAGTCATGCCTTGAAAACGCCATGACCTAGTCGTAACTCGTAAGGCTTAAGGCTTGACCTCGCCGCCACGTTACGCCTCACGCCATTTAGAACCTTAATTAAAATGATTAGAGGTGGTTATTGGTTAACATAAATTATACAGTTAATAAATGAAGCTCTATAATATAATAGATATAAAAACATAAATGAATAACTTAAATGGGAATTGTAAAAAGGTTAAAAATCTATAAGAAACAAACTAGAAACAATTTTTCGTGTTATATTTTTTTCCTTGGTTAAATATTATAGTTTATGATATTGTTTCATATATTCTTGTATTCGGATTGTAAAAATATATGTGAAGCTTATTTCTTTACACAATGTAATACAAAAATATACGTTAAAAATGTTTAACAAAACCAACACATCATCAAATAAATAAAAATGCCTTTAAATTTAGATATGTTTTCACATCTTTAAAACGTTTTGTAGCTCTCACTAAATTAGTCCTATTCATATAAGCATATATAATCCAAACAATATAGTATATTAGTATTTGTTGTTTCTTGAAAGGCAAATTATGTAGAAATAAGAAATGTGCTTTCAATTTTATGTTTCAAAATAATATATTTTCAAATATTTAAGCACTTATGGTTTGACGAAATATATATTTTAAGAAACGTATTTTCTAAAACACGTCAATTTCATTTACGTTACATTGGTATTATTTATTACGTATGCACTTGAGTCTCGATGTAACTAATATACATGAAGAACGTTTTAGAGTGATCTTACTTGAGATATACACACACATATATATATATATACACACACAAATATAGTAGGAAGCATATTATTATTAAAACTTCATAATTTTGCTATTTTATTTAATAGTCTTCAACAAAAAAAACAGTTTATTGGTGGTCATTAATGTACTTGGTACCATACAATAGTACTATGTTTTATTCTTTTTTCAATTTTCAGTTTGGCTGGTACAGATTAATGGTTTAATTGTTGTTTTTATTGCTTTTTATGATTAAACACAATATATTTTTTTTGATTTTGTTAGATGTCATCATCTTATAGCCAGTAAAAGGACATTTGAGTTTTTATGCTTACATTATCCCCAACAGTAAAGAAATATGCTTTATGTTGACATCTTTCATAGAAACTAGTTAACGTACTCATGCGATACAGCGGATGTAAAGAATTGTAAAGTGTTCTTTATTTGTTTGAATTCAAAAATTTTAAAACCTTGTATTTTACAAAAAGCTTAAATCTTCTCGTAGCTTTTGAAGCCGACTATGCATTAAGTTTATACTTTTCGCAATGAAAATAAAATTCAAAAATTTATGTTTGAAAAAAAAATTAAAAATCAAAACAAGTGTAACAAATATAGTACAAATATCTTAAGTAAATCTATTGATCCTATCAAAGTAAATTGATTCATACAAACACAACAAAAAATATAGAAGTATATTCATGAGGCTATCAATACCCAACCCTCTCAACCCCACTGCCACATCAGCTTTTCTCCAACCCTCCCATTAACCCTCTAGAACCTCTTTGATTAGTATCCAACTCTTCCAACTGTTAGGAATTATGTGCAGAGTTGACAAACCAAGTGATTATACAATCCAATGTTACAAGACACTTGAGGGTCACACCTGTGAGAACCTATAAGTCGAACAAGTTAGATGAAATCCCGAAATGGAGAGTCAAGATTTATAATAGTGTATTATGAATCAGTTGGGTAATTTCAGTCAGATTTACCAAAGTTGGAGGGTTATTAATTAATTAGGATATTATATATTTATTAGATAAATAAATATATAATAGTTAATTAATAAAGATTTTATATATTAGATAAATATATAAATCGTAATTATCGTATGCAAATTCTTTTCCAGCTAATTAAATAAGGAAAGGATTTGAGATAATTATTATAAGGAAACTGGATTCCTTACAAACTGTGTTTTTCCTCCATATAAATAAAGCCTATGGGTTAAGGAAAAAGATTAAGCCTTTTCAGTTGAAAATCAGTTTTTCTGTCTCCCCTCCTCTCTCCCAAAAACCGGCGCATACACACACCCCCCCCGGGTCGGTTTTGTTGTTCGGATTTCACGGTTCTGCTAGAGGAACGTTCGTTGGTTGATTACGGGTGGACTAAGTCTCAAGCATCCAGGTAAATTAATCTAACCTAATCCTTTAGGTTTAGAGCTACTAACGATTAAGATCATTAGGCTTTATGGGTTTTTTTAGCTTTTATCGCTTCCGCACTAATAAGATCAAAACAGCGTGTTTCTGATCACGTGGGTTTTAACAGTTTGTTTTAAACCTACGAGATATATCAAACCAGCGAGGTTTTGATAGATCTGAGATAATCCTCGGATCAGTTTGATCCAAGGATACCCACAAAAACCCAACAGTGGTATCAGAGCCATGGTTGATAAATCGTTTTTAGTTTTTTATCTGCTTATCAATTTATCAGTTCTTGCGCGATCCGTTAAAATTATTGTTCAAGTTTAAAAATCTGGTTTTATTAAGTTTAATCCTTTATATGAAATTTTAGTTTTTTAAATTGTTATATCATACGTAAAACCCCGGATGGACCACCACCAGATTGGTGGTGGCTACGGTTGACATACCACCACCGCACCACCAGCGTAGTGGTTGCGGTTAGCCACCGTAGTTGAACACACCATGGCTGCTGCTTACGAGTCATCAAATCAAGCCACCAGCGTGGTGGCGATGGCCGAATGAAAACGATATCACTTGGCGGCCGTAGCAGTAATCGGGAATCGCTGAACCACCGCCGGCTAAACCACCGCTTGTGGTAGCAGGCGGCTGCCCGATCGATCAAACCACAAGACCACGCCACACGAGGTGGCTGCGGCTGTGGTCGACAAGCACCACCACGCCACTGCTTGTGGTGATGATGGTAATTGAGTTCGATGGTGGTGACCGGCGAGGCCATGTCGACAGTAGGCGGCGGCCGCACCGCAACCACCAGAAACCACGATTGTGGTGGTGGATGGCGGTGTTAATGGCAACAATCGACAATTGATCACAGAAGGATCGCCATCAGATCGGTGGTGATCAGCGGCGATTGCGTTACAACCATCGTGTAGCAATTATTCGATCGCGCCACCAAAGCCGGAAGCGGCGACGGTGGCGGAGGTGTTTAATCAGAACCGCCATAAAACGGGTGGTGGTGATGGCGTTTGCGCCATTGCTGCTACTATAATACGAATCCGCCACCACACCACCGCTTGTGATGGTGGCGGCGATGTCGTTCGTGTCATCTGCAACCGCCGGAGGCGGCAGTGGTGGTGGTAGCATTGCTGCTGCTGTTACTCTCCGAATCGACCGCCACACCACCGATCGTGGTGGTGGCGGCGATGATTGTTGATTGCGGTGGTGGGGGCGATTTCGGCCAAACAACCAAGGCCGATGGTGATGATTACGACGGTTTATGGTGGCAGCATAGATGCCCTCGACGACTGTTAAACACAAATCTCGCGACGCGAAAGAACCAAAGAAAGGGTTCTCGCGGCGCGAGCGAGACCTTGATCGACTTAGGGTTTTTCGTGTTGAACCATGTTTAGTAATTGGGCCTAAAAGCCCAGTAGTTCTTTGGACCAAGTTATGGCCCAAAATGAGTTTGTTTGGTTTTAGGCTTTCTTACCCAAGATTATTAATTTTATCTGATAAAATTTATTCAAACCAATTAAATTATTTTTCCAGGTTTGATAAATCTTTTATAAAATTTATTTTTCACAGGTTTTTCAAAATAGGCCTAATATTATGTTTTTACCTTTTAATTAAAACACTAAGGGGCCAATATTGTAAAATTGAATTCATAAAACCTGTTTGATTTAATTTTTGGGTAAAAGGATTATTTTAAAATGGTTATGGATTTATTTTCAAACCTAAAAATATTTTGATTCATGAAACAGTTTGTTTTTCGAATCAGTTATAAAACCAAATTTTGCGATAAGATAATTTTAACGGATCCAGTTTTATTTCTCGTAATTATAATATTGCTTTTATACATAATTGCGTGATTGCTTGAGAACTACATATGTTTTTTCAGTTTGATTTTACATATGTGTATACGTTATAGTGTTTGCCAATTTAGACCCTTGACATAATTATGGGGAGGCCTGCGTGCCATTTACAACCCCTTATGTAATAATGACCTTAGAATAGAAATTCGTTTTATTCTTTCGGGATGACGAGGCCAGTGGGAGCTACTTCATCACTACCGGAGTACTAACAAGCATGGCGAGGCCAGTGGGAGCTACGCGAGTTTTTGAAGCTTTTAGTAGAATAGGTCATTATTGGTCCCTAGGAACGAAATTGGCAAATCCTATAATTATCTGTTTTACAATTGCGTAGTTGTTATAATTATCTGTGTGCATGATTAACTGCGTAGTTGATGCTAATAACTGCTAGTTTATTAGATATGTTTTAAAAGGATTTTTTAAAACAAGAAGGAAATAGGTTTTATTAACTTTTCAATCGAAAACCTTTAAAGTGAAGCACTTTAATAAAACCTAGTGTATTGTTATAAAAGAGCAAAGTTGACAAAACAGTTAGCTTTTGTCAGACGGAGAGGTTATTGAAACAGGTAGTTTCGATCAACCAGTACACTTTAAATCAGTTGATTTCAACCGATATTTTAAACAGTTGGTTTAAAATAACATAAATATTTAAAACAGTTAGTTTAGAATATTAATTACTCTTTATAACAAGGTATAGATGATTGTTTTATATAAAAGGCTAAGTTGACAAAAACAGTTAGTTTTAATCAACTAGGTATGCTATTAAAACAGCTAGTTTTAATTAGCAAATGATTTTTAGAACAGTTAGTTTTAAAATTACATGTATGTTTCAAACAGTTAGTTTAAAACACAAGTAGCCTTTATAAACAATCAGTTTTTCAAAAATCCTGGAAATAAAATTTTTCCAAAAAAAAAAAAAAAAAAAACCCGAAAATCATAGATCAGTAGTGCAACCCATCTAGGGGCACCTTCGGCGTAAAGTACATAGGCGTTGTAAGTGATCACACATTCAACGTCTGTGTTCAAACTGAAGCTGAAGGGGTTACATAACTCTGCGAATTATCTCCGGGTGGTACCGGCCAGAGTATAGTGATCAGGTTCCCCAAAATGGTGAGATCTGTTTTGGTTCTATAATGTTCACCGGGTGGTACCGGGCCAAAAAGCACTAAGAGGGACTAAAACATGCACAGGTAGTTGCCATGGTCCCGAAAAGATCTAGGAGTCATGTCAGTTAGATATGATTGGTAAAAGTCCTTACCTACCGAAATAAATACGGTTCTGGTGGAGCAAGAACATTACGCACATCAGGACGTATGAAATAAGGATCCTAGTCCAATAAATTGATCATTTAAGGGTTTATTGATATTTTATTGGAAATTAGTCTATTTACAGTTGCTAAGACCAAAAATTTTATTTTGTGTAGATGGCAAGCACTGTTACCAGCACTAACAATCTTTCCCTCCGCTCTATCCTAGAAAAGGATAAGTTGACCGGCTCTAACTTTCTTGACTGGGAGCGCAATCTGATGATTGTGCTCAGACATGAAAGAAAGTGGTATGTGCTTGAAGAGCCACTTGGGGAGGCACCTCCGGCAAACGCTCCGGCCGCTGCCAGAAATGCCCACAAGAAGCACTCGGATGATCTCCTTGATGTCGCCTGTCTGATGTTAGCAACTATGAGCCCAGATCTGCAAGCAGGGCTCATAAATACAAATGCTTACGACATGATCCGCCAGCTGAGGGACATGTTTCAGACTCAGGCTCGTACAGAACGATACGATGCCACCAAAGCATTCAATGAGTGCAAGATGATCAAAGGGACATCAGTAAGTGACCATGTCATGAAAATGAAACGGCACCTGGATCATCTGGAGAGGCTTGGTCATCCTGTTCCGTTGCAGCTAGCAACTGACACCATACTCAATTCACTGTCAGAAGACTACAGGCCCTTTGTAGTCAACTACAACATGAATAACATGGAGAAAACTATAGCAGAGTTACACTCCATGCTTAAGACAGCTGAACTGAATATGGGGAACAAGAACAAGACTAAGGATGTCTTGATGGTAAAAGACGGAGGGGTTAAAAAGAAAAATGGGCATGCTAGCACCAGCAAGGGAAAAGGACCAGTTCAGGCCATCCAGAGTGCACCCAAGAAAGGCAAGGGCAAGGGCAAGGGCAAGAAGGTTAAGCCAAACAAAGCTAGGACCGAGAATCGCTGCTTCATATGCAATGAGATCGGTCATTGGAGGCAAAACTGCCCTAAGCGTCATGAAGCAGGTATGTAAAACCTCAGAAAATTTATGATTGCTTTGATTTGACACTTCTTACTTGTTAGCTTACAAGTATACTGATACCTAGAGCAAATGATTATTGCAGGAAATCAGAAATGAAGTGAAGTGCCCAGGAGTTGCCGAGGATCAAAGCACGAGATAATTTAAGACAAGACATTTTTTGAATTTATAGTTTTAAAACAATTATTTTGGGGGTTTATGTTTTAAACATTGTTTGGATAATTATAATTCGATGGTTTTATTTTTCAAAAGTTATTGTCTTGTGCTTAGTGTTTGTATGATCCTAGTTGTTGATGCCTGTTATAATTACTTTAATGAGATTGAAGTAATTTGTATAAAAACTATCAAAACACACGAGATTCTATAGGAATGTGTTTTGAGAATAAAACATTTATGAATAATAGTCTTATGATCGAAAGGAAGAATTTAAGATATTAACTCAGATAGCGTTAATAACAGCATTTATAAAACTAGAAAGATTCCAAGTTCTGGAATCAGGATTTGACCAAATCCAGTTAAGTTTTATAAAAGAAATTCTCAAGAATTAACTAATTAAGTTTGATCAAGTTTTATTCAAATGTTTTAAAAGGAGAATTAGGATATTAACTCAGATAACGTTAATAACAGCATTTATGAAACTAGAAGGATTCCAAGGTTTGGAATTAGGATTTAACCAAATCCAGTTAAGTTTCATAAAAGGGAAATTCTCAAAGTTCATTACTTGAAATTAGGATTGACTAATCAAAGTCTTGAATAAGTCAATAGTAAATTTTGAGTAATAGTTAGTTTTTATGCAAGCAAGTGGGAGCCCGATTATTCTCTATCTAGTCTAAGATAAAAGAATAAAAGACATAATTATTGATATATCTCGGAATTCATAAATCCAGGTAGGATAAGAATTCATAAGATATAATTTACCCTTTTAGTTAAAAGGATAAAAGTTTCAAGACCCATGAAACAAAGGTCGTAACTGACTTAAAAATCAATAATTAAAAGTGTTGGATTAAAATATATAGCATTCCAGTAGATTTGCCAGGATTGCAAATGGAATCGGATTTCAGGTAGAAATCATTCATCTACACAGCAACTAAGGAAAGTTGCAGTTTTACATATTCAGGAACTGGAAGTTAGTCCAGGTCTCCGAGTTCATGGAATATGATAAAAGTCTAATTATTGTTATAAAAGGTGTTTGCAAAACAATAATTAGCAGATACAAGTAAGCAGACTTGTGTTTTTGGTTATCACTTTGATTAAAATGGTAAACTTTAATCAAAGGGTTTAAAATTGAAGGTAGGTGATACTTCATTTTAGATCAGTATTTAACAAATGTTAAATAGACACTATGAAAGTTATTAAAGAAAAGACATTCAATCTTGTTATTATTACAGCGTGTAATATGGACTATACAAGATCGATTTCTTTATCACTTTCACATTTTTGCATGTTTTTAATTAATCCAGGAATGAAACTAGTTTCCAGTCTTCATTCAAAATCTGTCCGTGACAACTTATCAATGTGGGAGCATGATAAGGCGTTAAAGTCATTGTGAACTTTTAGGTAGTTATGATCAGTTGCTGAATAACAGCTACAAGTGTTGTAGACTAAAAGTTGCACAGATATTTGATAGAGTAGCAAATATCGGACGTGATCCGCGGTTGAGATTACTTCTTGGAATAAAGTCATAAGTAAATCTCACAGTGGTTGTCCCTATCACCTGAGGTATCTGATTTGATATCATGAGGACTACTGGATTCTTAGTACACTCAACCGCTACGCCGTAACAGGGTGGCTATAAAGGGTGTAACTAGATTCAGCGGAAGCCGTGGTGTTGAAGGCAGATATGCAAGATGGGATTTGCACCTCTTCTCAGAAGAGAGATATTTCTGGGCCCATCTTGACTGACTAAGTATACTGATGAAGTGCATGGCCATGCCCAAACGAACTGATTAGTTCTTTGTCGTTTACCTATCAGTAAAAGTCAGATAATCAAGAGAACAGAATCTTGAGTATTTAGAGTTGACACTTTCCAAGCTCATACTCATAGATGAAATATCGCGATGCAAAGGGAAAAGCCAAGATATACCCAATCAATGAACAGCAGTTTCATAGATACCAATTCCCCACGGAATGTTTATATCACCAAGTCTGGGTATAAGAGTTCTTGTAACCTGGTCAGCCTAAGTGCCTGTCTAGGGGCCTCCTTAGGTCAGTATAGTCAAAGGTGGTATTGCCAACTTGCACAAGTGGGAGTCTGTTAGGAATTATGTGCAGAGTTGACAAACCAAGTGATTATACAATCCAATGTTACAAGACACTTGAGGGTCACACCTGTGAGAACCTATAAGTCGAACAAGTTAGATGAAATCCCGAAATGGAGAGTCAAGATTTATAATAGTGTATTATGAATCAGTTGGGTAATTTCAGTCAGATTTACCAAAGTTGGAGGGTTATTAATTAATTAGGATATTATATATTTATTAGATAAATAAATATATAATAGTTAATTAATAAAGATTTTATATATTAGATAAATATATAAATCGTAATTATCGTATGCAAATTCTTTTCCAGCTAATTAAATAAGGAAAGGATTTGAGATAATTATTATAAGGAAACTGGATTCCTTACAAACTGTGTTTTTCCTCCATATAAATAAAGCCTATGGGTTAAGGAAAAAGATTAAGCCTTTTCAGTTGAAAATCAGTTTTTCTGTCTCCCCTCCTCTCTCCCAAAAACCGGCGCATACACACACCCCCCCCCCCGGGTCGGTTTTGTTGTTCGGATTTCACGGTTCTGCTAGAGGAACGTTCGTTGGTTGATTACGGGTGGACTAAGTCTCAAGCATCCAGGTAAATTAATCTAACCTAATCCTTTAGGTTTAGAGCTACTAACGATTAAGATCATTAGGCTTTATGGGTTTTTTTAGCTTTTATCGCTTCCGCACTAATAAGATCAAAACAGCGTGTTTCTGATCACGTGGGTTTTAACAGTTTGTTTTAAACCTACGAGATATATCAAACCAGCGAGGTTTTGATAGATCTGAGATAATCCTCGGATCAGTTTGATCCAAGGATACCCACAAAAACCCAACACCAACCCTCTCACGCACACTTCACACAAAACACACACACACAACCCTCTTTTTATCCTATCGGTTTCAGCAACCCGTTGGTTGCTTCAACCTGCCTAAGTCGCTGGCGGCGTATCCAAACCCGCCTAACCCTCTGAAGCCGGCGACTTCCAACTAAAATTAAAATACTGTCAATTGATACAGAACTGGTCTAGAAACTAAAACACATTCTTAAAAGAGCAAATGCAAATTCCATAAAACTGATCTCTCAATTGCTAAAATGGCCTCTCCAGCTGGTAGAGGCAAACATATCAACACTCAAAAGTAACTAAATAAACCTGTTGACATATTAATACCACATAAAATATTAGAAAATAGAGTTCATTCATTAAACTATGAAGACTAAAATTGGTCATGAGAAATAACTCACCTCATATATATCTTCCTTGAGTCGGCTACAAGAAACCTTTTGTTGATATTTTTCTTGCGTTACTAATAATTGACACTTTCACCACGTATACCGTGGTTACCATCATATAACACATCAAGAACTTCCCTAAAAGAATCCAACTTGACAAAGGTGGTTGCAAACCTTCATCGTTCCCAACAACATGCTAAAACTCTAGGTGCAAACCCCTTCTTCTAATAAGGATCTCCTTGGAACCGAAATTCTTCTTATAAAAAAAGTTGTATTTGATCTTTTAATAATATAATTAATTGTGTAATTTTAAAATAAAAAAAATCTTTTGCAGTAAATATTTTGAAGAATTTTTTTCCACTATATTAAAAAAAAATAAGTTAAATATTATACC
Organism: Centaurea solstitialis; assembly: GCA_030169165.1. Classification (NCBI taxonomy): domain Eukaryota; kingdom Viridiplantae; phylum Streptophyta; class Magnoliopsida; order Asterales; family Asteraceae; genus Centaurea; species Centaurea solstitialis. The sequence goes on from CM058041.1 coordinate 69,529,204, forward strand.
CCTTTTGAAAAATCAAATTCATTTGCTACCTTTTTCTCTCATAACATCTCAAAATACCCTTCTCTTCCCGATCTGACGTCCTCCACCAATAGCAATGAACGACAGATTCCGGCAAACACCGCTACCGGTTTACACCGCTAATAGCGTTTTCCAGCCCAAAAATACCCGTCAACGGGTTGCCAAGGGCCGCTATTGGCCCACACCGCCACTAGCGGCGTTCGCTAACAACAACCTACAAACTCTCTTTGTATCTTTGAATGAAAAATGTGCTCCGGTAGCGGTGATGTTCGGAAACCATCACGAATCGTTATTAGGAGTCATCGAATAGAGAAAAATGGAGTATTTGGATAGAAGATAAATTTGATTTTTGAAATGGGATAAAATAATTAATTTCTCCTTAAAAAAACCATTCTCCTTTTACAATGATAAATTGGTGGAAACGATAAAATGCTCAAAATATCACGAGAAATTAGACAAGCGTGGCGCTCACCAAACTCACCCCCCTCTTTTGCCTCGGGAAGTATGGATTCCACGTTCGTTGAGACTTCAAAACCGACCATTTCCCATTTTCAATTCCTTTTTTTATTTCATATATTTTTATACTATTAAATTCCCCATAGATTTGGTTGGAAATATAATACCTTAAAAAAGTTACAAAATAGTCCCTCATAATTGGAGGGTTGTTTGGACCTACATTTCTAAATTAACTAAACTAATAATAAATTTATTAAAAAAAAAGAACTGTATTTTTTTGTCGGTGTGGTCAGTGGCATGGTGATTTTTACAAAATGCATCCATGTTTTAAAAACCAATAAAATTAGGTCTTTATAGTTACACTAAGATACTAAGATAAGATCTTACATCCCTAGAAAAATATAACCATGTAAACCTAAATCGTTGCTTTTTAAGAATGCGAAATGTTAAAATCACCAAACTATAAGGACAAAACAGTGCAATCCACTCGTATAAAAATAATATAACAAGAGCAGAAGGATCGTGTTGAAAAGTTAAGTTTAGCGTGACAAGTGGATATGAACGCATCACTTTTAATCTCATGTTCTCCCATAAATTACACTTTATAAGGGAATTGATTAGGTGTATCTTGTCTCGGTGTATCTTTAAATATAGCCAAAATTTTATTAAGAAAATCAGCAAAAAGTTACAGGCATGCAAGAATCTAAGAGAACTGCAAGGTGCAATAAAAAGAGAGTTAAAGAGTGTCGACAAGTAAATAAACACGAGCTATGTCAAACGACAAAAAATCCTGTCATAGAGGACCCAACCGAAGGAAACTTGATGAAAGAGGGAGGGGGGATGGGTTCTCGATCCACCTCTCCCAAGAGATGTTTTCTTTACCGATTCGTCTCAACAACCCATTCGAATATTCTTAGTTACTTGCATCTCAACAAAAAGCGTATCAACAGAGCCTGACTTATTTCTAAATGTTTTTTTGTTACAGTGGCTCCAAAGCAAGTAGAAGGTAGCACAAATAGAAGCTGGTAGAACCTGGTTTAACCTTGGAGAGAAAGAAGGACCCCCATTGAAGCTAAGAATATCATACGTTAACTGGCCAAAATCGATAGCGTGTTCCACCAATTTTGGAACTGATCCCATACCTTTTTAGCAAGCAAGCAATTCACAAAGCAATGGCCTATCGTTTCGGAGTCATCGTTACATCTCGGTAAAGAGTTGTGTTCAAATTGATTCGTGATTATTTAGCACAACTCTAATCGGGAGCCGATCGTGGATAACGTGCCAAATAAAGATGTTGATCTTTCTTGATACAAGCTTGTTCCAAAGAGTTTTTATGTTTAGAACGCCTATTGTGCGACATTTCTTCTCAACCAAAGTCTTCAGTTTCTTGGCCGTGAATTTCTCGTGGTCATCTAAACTCCACCTCCAAGCACCCTTGCAATCTATAGAAGGTTGTGTATTTTGTAACAAGATGGTTAGATTTTGCAAATCACCCAAGGCGCGTCGCCTTGGGCCCTAACCTAATTCCAAACCCAAACCCATCGCTCTTGAACCCAACACCCTCTATCTTTCACCTTAGCTTCTTTATCCTTTTTCAAGCTAAAAAGATAACTCTTGTATCTTATTCTAATGTGCATCAACTTCTTATCAAACGGTTGATAACTGTTTTCCATGTTTCTCACATTACCCTCAACTTCTTACCGGGACCGAACCAAAAAAACCGAAAATAATATTGTAAATGAATAGAGATGCATGTAATATACTCGTGGTTGAAAGTTTAAAAACCAGTTTAAATAATTGTAAAAATTATGTCAAATGGATGTCAAATTAAAAAAATGTCCCTTTTTGTTATAATTTATTTAGTTAAAAGTTTAGTTCTATTTAAAATAGTTTACTCTAACAATTAATGAGTTTATGGGTAGGGGCGGACATAGAATTTTTCTCAAACGGTGGCACAATTTGACTTTAAGAAACGTATGTAGAAATATTTTCCACAAAATGTATACCTGTCTAGTGATTGGTCCATTGTTTTTCAAGTGTAAAGTCTCATGTTCCAATCTTATTGCAAGCAATTTTTTATAATCACAATAAATATGAAATTAAAGCTAAAATCTAGTAAAAACGAGTCTAACAAAACTTGAACCCAAGACCTTCACTTTGAAAATCGAAGACCTCCACTTTGAAAAGCAAGGAATTTACCAACTCTACCAAGGAATACTTGTGTCTTTATTGCAATTTCAAAATATATATGATGACACACAATAAATTTTTTTTTCGAAAGGCAGCAATAACACACAATAAATTAATACGGTGACGCTTTTCACGACCCTTAATTTTTTACACTACGACGAAAGAATAAAACGGTGACACGTGCCACCGTAACGTCTGAGGTACGCCCATGTTTATGGGTTCTCAAAACTTGGTGTCTTTCATAAAAAACGTGAAATGTGATTTTAAAAAATTATTCAAAATTTCATCCTAATTATTTACAAAAGATTTAAAATATAAATATTATAAAATTTTAGAAGATTTTATATACATCATTAAATTATACATAATGACAATAACATTTAAAAGTAAAACCTACATACATAGGTCATCTGAGGTAATTGTTAGATATTTAAATATTTTGTTTAAATTATAGTATAAAATAACCATCGTTATCCAAACTGTAATTAGAAACGAAATTGGCCATTAGATTGACTTATAAATACTTTAAATTCATTCCAACCAATTACATATTCTCGTAGTAGTTATGTTGTATGCATTTTTGACTAAAAATGTTGTTGTCATTAGAGGTATTTTTTGGTTAAAATATAGCGAATTTAGTAAATTTAATCCGATTCAATCATTCAATTAATGTTGGATTCTGCAGACATCTGATCTTATTCCATCTACCATATATTACTATTGGTTATATATTGGACAGCTTAAAAGTTGTCTTAACCCAGTTATTTATATATTTTATTAATTTATTAAAGCTCACTACTTAAAATATAAATATCAAGTGAAAGATATTGTAAAATATTCAAAATTATATACAATTATTATTTTGTAGTAGTTTGATGATAATTGGATGGGGCAATTGAATGACTAGTGAATTCAATCGGTTTGGTTTTATTGAATTATAGAATGTCATCCAATAACTAATATAATTTAGACATGATATGATCCAATTACATATTCAAATATAGCTAGTCGATTTAAATTAGACCATATGATTTTTTGTACACCTACATCTTTCGGTATATACTCATATTTTAAATGCTTAGCAACATGAAAAACTATGGCATGAAAATTGGTGGCACTTTTCAAATTGATAGTTTATGTTAGTTATTTTTTAACCATAAGTTTTTATAGCTGTTTAAAAACTAAATATTTTTATTGCCATGAACTTATTGACAAATATTGACTAATTAAGGTGTATAACCCTAAACAAGATTTTATTTGAATTCATGACTTTCTTCTGATCATTTTTCTTTTAATAGTTTAAGAGGGTTAATTAAACTCTCATCTAAAACTATATACATAAATATCTTCATTACTAATTTATATTTCTTTGCATCGCACATATATATAATCACCTACCCAATGCAATCTGTCCAGAAATAAAACTCTATGAGATTAAAAGCGATATTCCCCTTATATATCAAAATGGTACAAGCACACACACATGTGTGTGTGTGTGTGTGTGAGAAAGGGAGATCAAAATTTTGTGAAAAGCCTATGAAACACTTTGTTTACTGTATATTCACAGAAGTCGCCATTCTAACATTTGCTAACATGAAACTGTTAACATACATTTGCTTTCTGAAAATGAGATTCTAAAGTATGTTCATTTATGTGAGCGTCCGCTAATAACGTTTTTAATATGTTTTCGGAAAATAATGATTACACACTGAACCCAACTACACACATATAAAGGGAGAGGGAGAGATTGTAAAGAGAGTGTGTCAAACGATAAATTCTCCTTTTCATGGTCAAATAAAAATAAAGGAGATGCTTTATGTTATTTGAAATTTGAATTTTACATTGTGTTATATAAAAACTATAACACTTACATTATCTTTAATAGTGTGTAGTGAAGAATGTAACACCCAGTACCGCACCCAAAACTTTTGTTGAGTGAAGACACCTTTAAAGGGAACAAAAGACCGCAGAGTCCGCAATGTGTTTTTAGCAGAATTTAACTTTTAGAGGGATTTTCATTAAGGTTTTTTTTATTAACTTGATGAACTTTTTTTTTTGTTTTTGGTTGATGTATCTTGTATTTTCTAATGTCGAGCAACACCATAAATTTTAGTGGACACTTTTCATACAAAAAAAAAAACATTTTCATTTACGACAATTAGTTGAGCAAGTGTGGGACCTATAGTAACGAATAAAAAATGTTTTTTAAAATCACACTGTTTTTATATTTTCAAATTTACATTCTTTCTCCAGTAATGTATATTTATGTGGTTTTATTTTGATGCACAGCTTCGCTACAACTACTCATTTCCTGGTTTCGGCTGTTTCTGCTGCACAGTTTCGTTGAAATGCTCGGTAAGGCTGCTGTGATTGAGCTTATTTTTTCTGGTTTTGGGCTCGACTTGTTGCATTCTTCCGATGCAGAAAACCTTATTTTTCTGGTTTGCACTAGTTAGATGGCTGCAACATAGTCCTTGTTCGGTTTTGGGGTCGTTGGTCTAGTTGGTTGATGTTTGGCCCCCTGTTTTTAGACGGATTACACTGTACGTTTTTATTAGTTTAATAAATATAAGATTATTTTGTTGTTCAATTTTTATTAAATATTTATATGATTAAAGAACATGAATTGAATTAAAAGAAAGATTTTTCAATAAGTAATTTTTATCTCTAAGTAACATCCACATAATACATAACTAGTTAATGGCCCGTGTAATACACGGACGATTTAAACATATTGTTTTAGTTTCTAATTAGAATTAACATTTGCATTATAAAGTTGACAAATAATTCACCACAAATCAAACGTAATATCCAATTAATAATATAAATATGACTTAGTTGATAAAAGAAACATTAATGATTTAGTTTAATCATAACCATTTAGAAAATTATATATATAAAATTTAAATTTAACTTTTTTCAGTCGTTTATTTAAAGTTTTTTTTTGAAATTGAGTAAGTAGAAAATAATTATTTAGTAAAATAATTCTAATTAATCAACGATTTAAATGGAAAAAAAAGAAATTACCCTTACTTTATTATTAAATATGTTAGTTATCTAATAGTTGTTAAAATATCTAAAATTTATAGTTTATAATTCTTTTGTCGAAAGATTCGGATTTCGTGAATGATTTTAAAACGGGAGGGATTCAGAAATATATTATGTAGTGTTTTTGATTTGTAGAGATTTAAAAAAATCAATATTTATAAATGATCTATAAAATTAGTAAGATTAAGGGGTGTTTGGTTCATTTTAGGAATGAGAATGGGAATGAAAATGGGAATGCAGGAGAATAAGAATGAAAATAAGCATTGTATTGAAGCTGCTTATTTAACCCACTATAATCAATGAAAAATTGTTTCGTATTTAAAAAATAGTTTCTTTCACTTTGAAAATACAATAGATGTTCCATTTAACATTAAAAGATGGAATGATATATGAAAAAAAGAACTGAGTAGAAAGAAAATTTGTATTCCCCCAATTTGGTCAGGAATGGAAATTAATGGATCTGCAGGAATGATTCCATTATATAATATCATACCAATCAACAGTTATAATTATCATTCTCATTTCTGACCCTGCAATACCCCCAACCAAGCACCCCCTAAAGATTGAAATCTTTGAATTTCAAGAATGTCAACAGTAGAATTTTAAATAAAATAAATTTTCATTATTTATAATTAATCTATAAAAATTATTAGATTAAAAATAGGAATCTTTAAGTTTCTATCAAAAATAGAATTCTAATAAAATGTAAACAAGTTAATTTATATCTATTTTTAATATTTAATAATATAAATAAATTAAAAAAATATTCAATATTATACTCATTTTAAAGATATCGTCGAGACGATTATAATGGTGTAATTTATAGAAAGGAGAAACAAAAAACTTAAATGGTTTTAATTCATATATATTATTTACGTTAATATGATAAGGATGTAAGGTGAAAATTGAAAAACTAAGTGGTAAAAAATAATTTAATCAAATAATTTTAAGGATACAAAATATAAATTATAAAAGGAAAATTAATAAATTAATGAGAAATTTTAGGTAAGTGAATTTTGGAAAATAATTCTTCCATATTTGTAGTTACAAAAAAAATGAATTTATAGCTATTAATATGGTATTAAAAAAATACATATACATGATGACATCATCAATTGTTGTATTTTAATTAATTGGCCAATGAAATGACTCAATTTCGTATTGATGATGTCAGCCAAAACCTTCTTTTAATATATATATAGATACTTTCATAATTATTACATCAAACATTCGTATTAGAGTAAACTTATTTTTATTTTCATATACCAAAATAAATTGTTTTCATAACAGATCCCTTGTACATGTTCTTGGATTCCCTAAAATCTAAAGGCATTTGGATAAAATTATATTGACTTTAGGGTGCGCTTTTCTAGAGGGTCCCCTATCTTTTTTCCATATAGAAGTGTGTGAAATAGGACCACAAAATGCATCATCATTTGAGTGAATAAATCTATAAGTAATCATTTATTTTTTAAAAAGTAAAAGTTTGGCCATCCCAAAATAATTCTTTCTTAGATACAACCTTCTAGTTTATGTTTGTCTACCACTTTTAACAAAATGGTTTATGACTTATTTGGGTAATCAACTATTCCATTTTAACTAATATTACTATCAAACTATTTTTTGTACTCAATGTACCATTGAACTTTTTTTTTGTACTCATAATACCATTATGACTGATAATAGCCTGTCTTTTTTCTTACGTGACATTTAAAATTATTAAAAAAAATACTTATGTGGATATGACGTGTATTCCACGTGGATCTGACGTGTGTTTTTTTACTTTTTATGAGTATTATGAGTATAAAAAGTCAATGGTATCATGAGTATAAAAAGTCAAAAACACACGTCAGATCCACGTGGAACACACGTCAGATCCACGTGGAACACAAGTCATATCCACATAAGCATTTTTTTAATAATTTTAAATGTCACGTAAGAAAAAAAACGGGCTATTACCAGTCATAATGGTATTATGAGTACAAAAAAAAAGTTCAATTGAGTACAAAAAATAGTTTGATGGTAATATTAGTACAAATGGAATAGTTGGTTACCCAAATAAGTCATAAACCCTTAACAAAATTATCCCTAGATTTCATTTATTATATAGGTAACTTAATATGTATTTTCTATAAAGATTTGGTCTCTAAACCAAACCGTTGTTACCACCTTACTTTGAATCATTTTCCGTCTTTTTGATATTTTCTTGATTTTAATAAATATTAATATTTTGCTTTATGTATTTTACATTTTTATTCTTTTCTCATTTTGTCAATTCTCGTCTTGTCTTTATAGATGGTTTATCTTTCTTTAGTCTCATAACATCCCCATCCTACCAACACAACTCCATCTCCAACATGAACTGCCTCAATCACCTCCACTGTTTGATCATCAACCCCCACTTCATCTTCGGCATTCCATCATCAATCCATCTTGAGATAGATTTTCAGCCCTAAGAAGGAAAAAAGAATATGGTGATGAAATCCAGTTGGTCATATTCAATTCTTCATCGTAACTTTTCCATAATGAAAGCGGATTCCTTAATTTCATAGTTTATAAGATGAGGTCGCACAATCAATCTCTGGTACTATTGAATATCTACGAAAGAAAGACATTGAACAATGAAATCATTGTAGTAAAAACTAACTAGAACCATGGAAGCCCTTCTTCTTGGTTTGCCAATTGCTGCAATGTTCACATTCTCATCCATTAGTGTGTTTACCTAGTGACGATTTCATATCTAATGAACTTAAATCTAGGTGAATGAAAACATTTGGTCAAGCAATCAAAGATAATTAGGTGTATGGATGATAAAGATGAGTAGATGGCACTAACTTAAACATGGTTGTATGGTGGTGGAAGATGGAGAAGATGAATGATGAATTTATAAGGGATTTTTTATGACTCTTTTTATTATATCCTAATTAATATTAATTAAAAATGATTATTAATAAAAACAGGTACATATAGCAAAACTAAATATAAGCACATTTAAAATTTTGAAAATCAAATTATATTGTATCATATTAAACTTCAACTAATAAATAATCAAAAAAATAAGTCGGTACGATATGGTATTACCGTGCTAAATGACTTATAATACCACGTATTAACCGAGTTTAAGTAGCTGATATTGGTACTACCAACCAATTAGGTTTGTTATCGTACAAAATTGACATCGCTAGGTTTGATTATCTATCTTTTTATATTGAATACACACACACACATAGGGGAGCATTGGCATTAAAATCACTTATTTTGGCTTATTACCCCGTATTGTAGGGTGGATCTCGAAAGATATGAAAGATCAAGCTCTTATTTTTTGTCGAGTAATAGCAGTAAGTCTTGAAGATCCCCCGAAAGCTTGATACAAATAAAAGACACTAAAGATTATATTTGATTATCATAAGAAAGATAATTATTTGTTTCTTTTTAATCGAATTGTCAATGATTTGAAGCAAACACGTTAATAGGTCAATCAAAAAAAGAGATGTTAATTAATCAAAGATCCAACTAGTCGTCGCACCTATATCAGACGGTTATATAATATTTAAAAGGTTCGTTGGACGCCTCATGGCTATGTCATAATATTTCTCAGTACACTTGCCTCTGATCGACTTCCTTTTTAGCGTTTTGAGAATTCCCCTTCCTTCTTCGCCTCCGTCCCAAAGAGCAACTAGGACAATTTAACATAGAAAGCACACTTGGAAAAGGTACACAATTAGCTAGAGCAGTGGGTGCTATAGTGATTTTTTATTGACTTCATTCGTTTATTCATTCAACATACAATCACAAATGAGACACAAGGACTTCCATACAATCTCCATCTACATTCACATCGATGACTACCTTTAGCCCGTATATAACTACTCAATATTTAAAATATTTCTAGATCCCGTACGCCCAATGCCAGATAACTGCCAAAAAGCACAACCCAAAAACCAAATATACACTCTAGCCACACCTTGGTAACCTAAGAGGATGACCCTGGGTTGTACCAAGTTATAAACCAATTGGATTTATCTTTTGTGCCTTTGTCCCATGTTCCCCCATTACTATAATATCATAATACGACATAGTTGATCGAAGTTGACAAATTGATTCATAAATTATGTGTTGCTGTTTGGATCTCTATCATCTCTATATAAACCGTTGGCTTAGCAAGAAGATGCAAAACATTGAAATTTAGTGAGAGGAAAATGCAAGTTATAAGTTCAATACATCCTTTTTAGCAGAAAGACCTGATACCATGTAGGCTAAGGAGCAACACAAGGAATCCAACTGAGGAGAGGCTCACATCAGATTAGTAAGTTGGTGAGATAATAGCTTACCAAGGCAATGAATAGCATCTGAGAGGATGATCAACCTCCAAGAGAAGTCATTAGAGGGATCTTTCCGATCATAGAAATCTATCCATTCTCTCCCAATTGGTTAGATCGTTGGTGCGATGATTTACTTCACGGGCGAGTTCTCTGGCTCAAATCCAGGATGGCCCAGCTGCTCCAGGGAAAAGAAGAGAAGAAGCATTTAACTCCTTCACGCATGATCCTCTTGGCCAAGGGGTTTAGCTGAGTTGGTAGAGCGAATATATAAACAGTATAACTTTACTCTATACTAAACCAATTGTCATCACGTATAATAGATCCATTCCATTTAACCATTTCGTGACAAAAATCAACACATAAAATAAAAACAAAAACACTATCACATCTCAATAATTAAAAAGACCTAAATCTTGAAGTAAAAATCACAAAATTTGACATGAAAAATGCAAAACATTTGACTTTGATATAAAATTATAAATCGTGTTCAGTCTTTCTTCCAGAGCTAAAATTCCTAAATCCAAAGCAACATGCAACATCCCATTGTATGATGTACAAGTCCTTATAAAAACATTGCTCTGGAAATGGAAATTAGAGCTCTAGAAAAGGGCATGAACCCCAAAACAATGACTTATGTAAATAAGTATATGTTTCTTTTCTTCTCACCAATTGCTTTTTATCTTTATAAACTTCATTGCCACCCATTCATCAACATGTATACCAAATCCTCCATTTTATCTGTTAAAAAACAATATAAAAAAGTGTTATTTAGCACCAAAATTATTTAAAAATGAATAAATAATTATCAATTACGATTGTATTCAATAAAAACAGAACCAAACTGAAACAGTAAATCCTACATAAAAATATAATCTACTGTCTAGGAGTAGTAAGATACATGCGGACCTAACTTCAACCTGAATACTAAAGCATTTGTTTCAACGAATGCTCTTGGCTACATTAGCGAATTTTATTATTTTAACTTTTTTTAAATATAGAGTAAATTACGTTTCTGTAATTCATTATTATTCACGTGGTTTCCAAATTCGGTTTTTGTCACCATGGTTTGTAATTCATTACTATTTACGTCCTTATGATTTAAATTTGATTGTCTTTTTTGTACCTATGGTCTACAATTCATTTCTATTTTAGTCCCGCATACTTAAAAGTGTTATTACCCTCAGGGAGGAAAATAGAAATAAATTGCAAACTGTAGGGACGAAAACTGAAATTTTAAAACCACAAGAATGAAATTCATATTTTTAACAAACCATTGGCATGAAAAACGTAATTTACTCTAAAATATACTTTCTTTTTTGACCAACAAAAGTTTCGAACCCAAACACGAAAAATATTGGATCCGCCACTGCCTGGCTTGTGTAAGAGTGTGACCAAACATGTAGCAGCAGTAAAGATTCGCATATATTAATGAATCACAAAACGATAAGTGATCCGAATAACCTACCTGCAAATAACCCGCTTGGAGCTCCTTCTCATAATATAACGCACACGCATTTGTGTTGCTTCGGGTCACTTTTTAGTTTCGTTTCTGTGAAAAACAAGTCTTAGCATTAGTATATGAGTACATCGGTCAAAACTTTCGAGTTCAAGGTCAAACTAGCTAAGACCATCTCCAACAACTATGCTAAAGTACAGATTTGAGATATCTAGATTTATTTTTTGGCTCTAACAGCTATGCCAAGGTGTATGCTAATATAGGAAAAATAAAGAGAGTAATAATTTTCAATTTTGGAGAAATCTCTAAAAATTAATATTAAGGTGAGAGATATATTGTTTCAATTGTTCCCACCAAGGAGAATCAATGTGTTAACTTTTTATGAAGTTCCTTTAAAAGTGTATTACGATGATTAGTGTATAAAAGATTTTTAATAATATAATTAACGTTAGAATTGCTAAAATAAAGTAGCCGTTGGAGTTGGATGTGATTTTTTTAGAGATTTTGATTTTTAGACACTCTATTTTAGAAAAATTACAGCATACTCATTGGAGATGCTGTTACTATCCAAACTCAAAGAAAATTACTCACTTCGTCCTAAAATAAGTATCTACATTTCTATTTTAATTTATCCGAAAACAAGTTCCCACTTCACACTTTTCATTTGGAGATGAAGAAATTCGTTACTCTCTCTATTATAAAGGGTAAAATCGTCACTGAACAGTTAAAAGATGAATAATTACACATTTCTAAAAACCCATAAAGATTTATTATTTCCAATTAGTATCTCCCATTAGAAAAAAGAATGTATATCCTAGAAATATCAAAAGAAGTTAGCAATCTTAGCTTCGGAAACAAAAAGAGTATAAAACAAACAATTTCCACGATAAAGAGAAAACCAAACAAACACTGTGGGCCCCACACATATCAAGGTCTTACGCTCTACCAAGAATAGTAGAGAGACTGTTTCCATGAAAACCCAAAGCTTGCAATACGTTTTCGAAGAAAAAAGATTTTGCGAGAAAAATCTTGTTTCTAAAAATTAGTTGCGATGCCAAGGATAAAATATAAGGATCAATGCACTATCACGAACAATTGTTTTTAATGACGAAACTAACCTTTTTCTTGAGGTGGTTGGCTAACAATAACGTGCATCGTTGTAACTCCACCGGGTACATCACACAGCGGACTCCTGCATTCTCCTACCGTTTTGTTGTTCTCCAATATTTTTCCGGCACTAATTAGTTTTACATCTTTCACCGTTCTTGGAGCGTTTTCTTTCTCTGTAAACCATAAAAAAAAACAATATTTCCACTTTAATCACAAAGGGAACACCAAACACGGAGACTTTGTAGATGGAACTAAATCACTATGGAAAACACTTTTTGTTTGTTAAGTATACAATAGTTATATACGACAAAACTCACACACAATCCTCACCTTCACCTAAGGATAGTATTTAGTGTACTGATTAACATATATTTGTTTCCCAATGTGATTGTCTCATATCATCATATGTATTGGGTTCACAATGTGAAACTCTTTTATGTGTATTTTTTGTTTCAGAAACACGTAAAAGATATTCACAATGTGAACCGAGTAGATGTGCAACAAATATATGTTAGTTAATATTTTAAATCCTAGTTTTAGATGCAAAAAGATCATATAAAATAGCACATGATGCACAGTTCTCAAGGTTATCACAATTTCATAGGTTCTCAAAAGAAGTTTGCATACACACACACACACACACACACACACACACACACACACACCTACAAATATAGCGGTGGGTTCAAGATGGAAGAATAAAATAGAAAACCCAAAGAACCCATGTGAATCACCTATATATTTTAATCCAACGGTCGTGAATAATAGAGGGCAGTTCCAAAACTAAATCCATGATTACAGGGGGTGGTTACATTTGAATCTAAGTCATCTATTTTTTAGATCCAATGGTTGATAAGGGTTCCTTTGTTCTCCTTCTATTTTTTGGGAATTCATGCACCTCATGTCAACAAGGCACATGGCTCGTGCCTACTAGAGACAAGAATAACATTAGGTAGATGAAAAGATGGCAAACTTGCATCCTTAATTAATATGCACAGTTAACACAATACGACTACAATACAAAATCGACCTAACGTCTACATTGAAGCCTCAAAGGTCAATGGATTAAGCGAAAACAACTTATCCAACAACACATCATACGGTCATCTTTGGGTGCTTTAATCCTTCAAGTAGAGGTAATCTCTGCATACATCCTATCCCCCTGACCCTATCCCTAGATGGGATATACTATGATAGTTTGGTTTTTTTATTTGATTTGGTCCGCTTTGTAAGGTTTGGTGCTCATAGGTGCCTAATTGGATCAAAGATCTTCACATAAACAAACACTTTACTCCTTTGGTCAAAGCGCAGAGGTTAGGTCTGTATACATCTTACCTCTTACCCCTCCCAGATCCCACCTCTCAGTGGGACATACAGGATTTGTTTGGTACAGTTAGGCATTGTTTGGTAAAAATAAGTTAGCTTATAAGTCAGGTACATGTTTGGATGGACCATATAAGCTAACTTATAAGCTAGCTTTTTGAAAAGCTACTCTCACTAGCGTTTTGGTGACTTATGGGATTTGATATTTTTTTATTCCAAATATACCCCTGCTAAGTTTTACACTTTTTGTCATTTTACAGTCATAAGCTACCTTATCAGCTAGTTTTTGCCAAATGCAACTTATTCATCAGCTACCTTATCAGTCATAAACTAGCTTCTCAGCTAGTTTACCAAACATAGCCTTAGGTGCCAAAATAAAGTAGAGGTCTTCACAAAAACGACCGCTCTACTATTATAAGCAGAGGTTAGGTCTGCACACATCTTACCTCAAGTTTGGTTTTGTTAGGTACCTAAACGTAGCAACTAAGCATAACACCTTTTCAGATTTTCTTTTTTTAATTTATAGAAAAACTCCATATGACCTTTCCATGCTATAAGCAAATATGTATCCATTTCCATCCCAAACCAAAAGCAACAAACAACATTAGTACTTCATGTAGTAAAACACACTTATAGGCGTAAAAGGGTTCCACAAAAGTTAAAAACACATTGAGGATTACTACTAACCTTTAGGCCATTGAGATAGGATGCTTTCCTTCAACGATGCAACACTTGCAGCCGCCGGAAAGCTCTTGGGACCAATATCTGATCCATCAATTAAACGAAACCGGATCTCCAATGAATCTTGCACCCCAGACATAATTCCACTATGAATAATAGATGGAACTTTTTCGGTATCTAAACACCCAAAATCTTCACTTGTGAATAGTGGCTAAAAAATCTTTACAAACTCAACAAGACACCCTAAAAAAGCTATACGAAGACGTTTCTCGAGTTTGATCTAATGACCACCAATTAAAACCCTTGATCTGCAATCTGAAAAGATCAAATCCAACATCAGAAAACCACATTTTCTTGGCTGATATATGTAATTTCAAGAAAAATTCAACACCAAAGAACAAATTACCAAAGAAAACATGAACAAACCGCAAGCATGAAGCAATCAAATATACTAAAAATGAGGGCAAGAATCAAGATGGCTCTAAATGTCTAACATGAAAAAATAAAAATAAAAATAAAAACCCCAAATTTCTGGTATAATAGTTCAAGAAAAGTAAAAGAATGGCTAGATCAACCACATGAACCCTAAAAAAAGGTCAACAACCACTAAACAATACATCATCTACTAGGGTTTACATCTATAAATCAAGAAACCTCTAGCTTCAAAAAAAACCAAAATCCCACAAAATTTTTGATATGGGTTTTTCAATAAAATCAAAGAATCACTTAAATCTTAAACTAGATCATCCAAAATCAATCCCCTAAAGAAAAGTCAACAACCAAGAACTACCCAATAATACACACCATCTAGGCATCTACTGTAAAAATATAAATCTCAAGTGGGTTAAATCTGCAAATCAAGATTCAAGATTGTATTCTAGCATCAAAAAAACAATCACCACCTAATCTTTTGATTTGGGTTAGTGAAATCTTTAAGTGGATCACCAAAATTATTCCAAATACAAAAGTCAACAACCACCAAAAGAAATCCCCAATTTGCTAAAATTCTCCCAAGTGGTTTGCTTACATCTATTAGAACAAGTCAAAGTCAAAATTACAAACAAAATCAAGATCAAGAACACACATATATATACATATAATGATGATGATCAAAAGAATTGGCTTACTTGGATCAAGAAATGGATCTAAAAATGATGAAATTGGTGAAGAAGAAAGACGATTGGTGGTGTTAATCGATGAAGAATTTCAATAGAATGAATAAATATAGAAGGTTCATATGAATTGTGTGAAAGAAAGGAAAGAAAGGGGGAAGATTGGTATTATAAATAGGAAGAAATTAAATTAAAATTAAAATTAAGAAATTGGGGGAGTTTATTTTTGATTTCATAGGAGCAGGAAATGTGTTGTCAAATGTGCCGACCTTTTTCCTTGGAATACTCATCCGAATTTTATGCTTAAATCGACATATTTTATTCTCTAACTTCTTTTATTTACACTAGATGTGTGCCCGCGCCGATGCGGCGCGAATAATCTCGACATTGAAACCTGAGGCGACAATCATGTTTTACCTTTTGTTCTATTTCTTTCTCTCGATGTTAATTTTTCGATATGTATCATTTTATAACACAAATTGGATAGTATATAAATCTAGTCGATCTCGAACACAAAATAGAACACGTTCAACTTTAAAGTTGAATATTTTGTTGAGCTTTGAACTTTAAAGTTGAATATTTATTGCGAGACGATTACAAATACAATGGTTTAATTTGTAAAAGAAGAAATGTATATTTTAACATATTTTAGTTCACATGTGATTATTTATCTTGATATGATAAATGTTTAAATGAAAAAGTAAGAAATTAGTAGTAACTAAATAACTAATTATAAGAATATTAATTGTAACTTCTAAACTTATAAATAATATAACTTTTAGTGTAACAATATATTAAAAAATTTAATTTATATGGGTTTAAAATGAAAAATGAGTATGTGAGGAACATAAAACTAATTATTTCATATATATTCGTGATATTTAACACTATAATTAAATAAAAAAATATTTAATGTTGGGCTTATTTCTAAGATATTGACGAGACATATACAATGATATAATTTGTAATAAAGAGATGTATTTTTTTAATCCATTTTACTTCTTATACTATTATTTGTGTTAATATGATAATAGTTTAAAATGAAAATTGGAAATGTGAAGAATTAAAAGTAAGCTAAAAGATTAATTACAAGGGTACTAAGTGTAAATGTTGAAAAACGGTTATGTTGAACAAAAAAACTACCAAATTGAGTTATTTCTTTTATATAATAGTATAGATATTCTTTTCAACTTATGAAGTTATGTTATAAGGGTATTGGTAGCGTAACCCACAAAGTTTATAAGTCCAGTCTGATATATCAGTGTCATATTAATTTTATCTATGAATCCATAATAATTTTAAAATAGAAGTATCACTATCCATAAAACCGAATACCCACTATATATATATATTAATAATAATAAAAAGTGAGAAAGGAAGAATACTCGGACTGAGTGAGTTGGGAAACCATCGCATAATTATAAGCATGCACTAGGCATAATGCAAACCAACAAGCCCATTTGTGCCCGAGAGAGGCGTTAATAATAGCCTATGGAATATTTTGGATGGATTTAAAGTGTTATGAAAGATGATGATGGGTGAAGAAATAATCTTTCATTAAAAAATTTGAAGTTTTATGGTAGTTTGGTTAGTGGAATTTGGAATTGGATAATGTTTTAGGAGCTTATTGGTTAGTTTCTTTTTTAAGAGGTGTTATAGGCTATGTTGAAACTAATATCAGCAAATTATAGCCGTAAGACATTAGCCCTTGATAACTCAATGGTCATAGTTGTTGTAGATGTCTGAAGTGGATTCTTAGACAGATCTGATTGGTTAGTTTTCTTGTACAGATAAAATTGTTTGCGTAGATAAATTTGTTTGTATGGATTGAGAAAGTTTTGGTTTGGGAAAACGTTGTCATAGATAAACGTTGTCCTAGATGAAAGGAACGTGTTATCTAATTGATAGGGATAATTGGAATAAACTTGGCTTATTGTATAAGGCCATCATTAACGGACCGGTGTGGGAGGCCGGTACCGCTCCTACCGACCAGTGAACACCGCCGTGGATGGACGGTACCGGACCGGCAGTGGCGTACACCGGTACCCACATACCGGCTCCAAAAACACGCGTATGACCCCCACCCCCCCCCCCCCCCCCCCCACCCCCGCCAACGTCTCTTAACTGCTATATTTTCAAATTTTTTTAATTTTTTTTCCTTTTATCTCTCTCTATATATACATATACATCCATTCTATTCTCCACACCTCATTCTATTCTCTTCTCCACATCTCATTCTATTCTCTTCAATTTCTTCTCTTTTCTCCTATCCACAAAAAAATGGCGGATTCCGATGATGAATTTGATCTCATGATAGATCAAGTTCTTCTAGCCAACCTTCAAGCTGACGAGTTGGTCGGTAAACTTGTGACTACCGGGGTATTGCAAAACAATGGAGAAGGTCCGTCAAATAAAAGACCGAGAGGGCCGAATAAAGAAAGAGGTCGGGAAGAGGGACACGATAAGCTTATCGCCGACTACTTTTCTAATAACCCGGTGTACAACGACGAAGACTTTAAGCGGCGGTTTCGTATGAGTCGATAACTATTCTTACGGATAGTTAACGATCTAGAAAGAGAGATCGAATATTTCAAGCAACATTGGGATGCAAGAGGCGTGAAAGGGTTTTCCGCGCTTCAAAAGTGTACGTCCGCTATTCGACAATTGGCGTACGGGACTGCTTCGGATGCTTCCGACGAGTACTTGAGGATGAGCGAAACGACGTCAAGGGATTGCCTTGAGAATTTTTGCAAAGGTATTATTTATCTATATATGCGACAATATTTACGAAAGCCTACTGCTAGCGATATTCAACGAATCTACGCAATGCATGAACAAGTCCACGGCTTGCCCGGCATGCTTGGTAGCATTGACTGTATGCATTGGGCCTGGAAAAATTGCCCCGTCGCATGGAGGGGTCAATTCCATAGAGGTGATCATGCTGGACCGACGGTAATTCTAGAAGCGGTCGCATCATATGATGAATGGATCTGGCACGCATTCTTCGGGGTTCCGGGTGCGACGAACGATATAATCGTTGTCAATCAATCACCGATTTTCAACGATTTATTCGAAGATAAAGCACCCGATAGTTCGTTTGTAGCGAATAATACACACTACAATCACGGGTATTATCTTGCCGACGGGATATATCCAGAGTGGACGACTTTCGTCAAAGCATTTAGGTATCCACATGACGACGAGAGACGGATCCACTTCAAGGAACGTCAAGAATCGGCTAGGAAAGACATCGAACGGACATTCGTCACGCTTCAAAGTAAATGGCACATGGTAAAAAGACCGGCGCGAGTATGGACACGAACGAAGCTACAAGAAATCATGTACACGTGTATAATTTTACACAACATGATTCGTGAAGACGAAGGCATTTCAAATTATCCTTTTGATCCTACGGAGGTTTTACCGGAAGATATCGAAACAAATATCTCCGAAGCAGACCGGGCAAGAAACGTCAACCTAGTGAAAAACCGAGAGAGGCACGCCAACCTTCGCAACGATTTATCTCAACACTTGTGGGACTCTTTGCACAATAATCATTAGTTTTATTGTATTTTTTAGTTTTAATAAAATGTAATTTTAATTTTAATTTTAATTTTAATTTTAATTTTAATGATAATTTGAATTTTAGCAAAAATAATTTTAAGTAAATTATTTTAATATATTTTAGAAATAAAAAAAAATAAAATGAGGGGTATGAGTGGTATGGTTAAGGATGAAAGGTATGGAATTGGTAGGGTAGTGGTAAAGCTGATGTGGCAGCTGATGTGGCAGCAGAAATGGGTGGTATGGGTGGTATGGCTAAGGATGGCCTAAGGTTTTCTTAAAAGCTTACTAAATGAGTCATTTTGTATATTATTAACTTTTGCTAAATAGTCATGCATAGTTGATTAAATAAGTTTCATTAACCTCATTAAGTTAGTAACAAACAAACATTAATCATGTTTTAGTTTAAGTAAAACTCCAAAATGAAAATCCAACAAACATTAGATTTACAAATCTCTTGTGAGTAGTTGGTATTTCACGAGATTTCATAGAATTTGTTGTAATAATATTTTTAAATATTATTCTCAGATTAGTCGGGATTAATCGAGTGCCCATATGAATCCTGGATACCACGTTGACTTCGTATCGGAACGTAATGTATAGTTTATCTGTCATTCAAAAAAAGTTCATTTTCTTTGTTTATATTCACTAATATAATATAAACGTTATCTGAAAGCCATATTTTTACTTTTTTTATACTAAGAGTTGTCAGTACTACACTACTGCATTTTATATTATGTGTTTCCTTGTTTCTTTAACTTACTTAAATCCACATCTATCTCTAATTGCATTTATGTTTATTTTACATTTTTTTTCTCAAAAACACTCTCAAGTCACATTTATAGTCTATACGTGTAAAAAAATATAGCTTTGATTGAATATTTTCAGGATAAAGTTAGTATGGCAATTAACAAACATTGTATGTAAAGAACAATTTAAAATAGAGCGAATTGTGGATTTGGTCTTTATGATTTAATAATTTTTTTAATTATGATCCCTAATATATATTCATCTTGGATATGGTTCTTGTGATTTTCATTTCATTTTGGCCATGGTCCCTCTGACTAACTCCTTCGTTAACTTCGTTAACTTAAGGACTATTTTTGTAATTTTCTATTATTTTGTTGTTTTCTTGTAAAAGGTTAAAACAATATTTTTAAACACACAAATTCATATATATATATATATATAATGATATCAAAATAAACAAAATAAGAGATTATTTATGATTTGATTTTTTAAAATTAAATAATAAATTATATCATATACAACTCAATTATTTTTCTAATTTAAACAAATAAAATCATATCTAATTTTATTCGCTCTAAACAAAATAAGATAAAGTTTTATAATCTTTTTGAACGAAAAATGAAGTATTATAATTTGATTGATTTAACTTAAAATTTTAGCTATATTAAATAATAAAAGCATATCATCTTCTACTATTTGAATTAACTAATAAAAACAAATGTGTTTAATTTAATTAATATTTTTAAATAATAAAAAACAGAACAAAATATTAATATATGTTTTTATGTCACTAAAAAAGTGCGTTATGTACATAATGTTTGTATATGCAATATAATTAAATTGATAATTTCTTGTTTTATACTTGATTATTTGAGTTTTTTAAACAATTAATTATATTAAATACATTGAATTTTATTATTTTATTCAAATGATGGAAATGATATTGTTTTATTGTTTTTATTTAAATAAAATTTTAGTTTAAACAAACCAAATTATAAAATCGTTTATTACTTTATTTAGAGTGAATGAAAAAGATTTGTTTTTATTATTTAATTTATTGAACTTGATTAAATTATATGTGATATAATTAATTATTTAACAAAAAAATGAATTTAAAAATAATCTTTTATTTTATTTATTTTAATATCATTATATATAGGGGCCGTATCCGTTACAAACCGATAGTTTGTACAAACTATATGAATCTGTGTGTTTTTAATATCAATAAAAACTGAATATTGTTTTTATTTTCCTTTACAAGAAAAAAGCAAAAGAATAAAAAATTACAAAAATAATCCTTAAATTAACGAAGTTAACGAAGGAGTTAGTCAGAGGACCATGGTCAAAACGAAATGAAAACCACAAGAACCATATCCAAGATAAACATACATTAGGGACTATGGTTAAAAAAGTTAGAGTAAATTACATATTTGGTCCCTGTGGTTTGGTGGTTTTAACACTCTGGGTCCCTAAATTGAAATAATTATGGATTGGGTCCCTGTGGTATGCGTTTTATAACGCTCTGGGTCCCTAATACTGATGCCGTTCATACTTGTCTGTTAGACCCATCATGTGCACGGCACATGATGGGCATTTTGGTCATTTAACTTATCTTTTATTTTTAATTAAAATGACAGGGATCAAACATGCAATTTACTCTATCTTTAATTAAAAGCACAGGGACCAAAATGTAATTTACCTTAAAACAAGGAGATAAAATCTTTAATTAATAGCACATGCACTAATTAAAACAAGGAGATAAAATATCATCTGAACCCCACGATCAGATTCTCATCTTTATCTTCTTTACCAAACTATTCTTCACCAAAACCTTCCATGGCAGCCACCAGCCACCGCCCACCGGCCACTTCCAACCATCGTCCAAATGCAGCGGCCGCTTCCAACGCCGGCCGTCTCCAATACCGCTCGCTTCCACCGTCAGTTGCCGCTCTCCGAGAGCACCACCACCGTCGTCTCCGACGAAAACCGAGCATCGCCACTGCCATCTTTCACGGCCACCCACACCATCACCAACCGCCCACCTCCACCGGCTCACCACCGCACACCTCCACCACCTGCCGCCCACGTTACCACCGGCCGCCCTCGTCACCACCGGCCGCCGTTGTCACCACGGTATTCACTACAAAACCACCATCTCCTCCATAAAACCACCCATCCCCGAATAGTGCATTCTCCAAACCCACCCAACAACTTTAACTCTCCCCATTTTATCACCCCCAATTTTTGTAGGTTTTTTTAATTTCAAATTATTAGGTTCTTTTGTTCTTCAAAGAATTGTGGTTTAGGGTTTTTTTGAGATTGATTTGGGTTTTTGAATTAGGGTTTTTTTATATTTGATTTGGGTTTTAGGTTTTTGGGATTTCAAAAACTGATTTTATATGGTTTTTTTATATGTTTGAGATTGATTTGGGTTTTAAAATTGTTTAGCTTTTTGATTTTATAAGAAGATTTGTTAAAGTGTGTGAATGTTTAAGAGTTGGTATTCTTAGTTTGTATGAAAGTTGAAAAATGATTGAGTTGGTGTTCTTAGTTTGTATGAATTTTGGAAAAAGATTGATTTGGTGTTCTTGATGGACGGTGGCAGCAGGTGATGGTGGCTGGTGGCGGTAGGCGGTGGTGGTTTGGTTAAATCACTTAAATGGAGAAGAAGGAGAAAAAGAAGTCACATGGGTATGATAAAATACATTTTTGGTTCCTGTAATTTAATTCAAAAATAAAAGATAAGTGAAATGACTAAAATGCCCATCATGTGCTGTGCACATGATGGGCCTAACGGCTCAATGATGGACGGCGTCTACAAGAGGGACCCAAAGCGTTATAAAACGCATACCACAGGGACCCAATCCATAATTATTTCAATTTAGGGACCCAGAGTGTTAAAACCACCAAACCACAGGGACCAAATATGTAATTTACTCAAAAAGTTATTAAACCACAAGGACCAAATCAACAATTTACTCTTTAAAATAATTATTAAAACTAATATAACATTTTTTTTAAATTAGGATGCAATTATATTCATGGATAAAGTTTTTGTTGATATAATTAATTGTTTAAAACTAATATAACATTTTAATAATGTTATATTAGTTTTAATAATTAGGACTATGGTTTATTATCACATCCAACTCTTTAAAATAATTATTAAAACTAATATAACATTTTAACATGATGTCATTTTATACTCTTGTTTATGATTTCCATTTGAGTGACTTTGACCTAACCTATGAAGATTTTTAGAGTTTTTGTTGATCTTTTGAGATATTTGTTAAATGACATCATGTTAAAAGGGTTGAATTTTATTTTTTTGGCGGTTCAAAATGAAAGGCAATATTTTATTTTATTTTATGTTATTGTGGTTGCTATCTAGGGGTTTTCCCTAATTTGGAAATGTTTAAAGATGGATAACTTTGTGATAACTATCATGATTAACATGTTTATGCCTCAATGGAATTTCGTTGGTGTTTTGGCAAATGTCTGTACCAAGTAGTTATTCCTATTTGCTATTTACTCGTGATTTTAGCTCGAAACATATAATTGTTTCATATGATTTATTTGATTAGTAAAATGGATTCATAGGTACAAGGTCGATGTTATATACTTATGTATTGTGATTTGTGAGTGGTTGGCTATATCCCATTTACTAGCTAGACATGGATATCAATCTCTGGAAGACTCAAAATATAAACCGAGGGTGGTTGAACTTGATAACCGTGAGACTCATAGTCATTTGATTCAAGCTTTGAGTAAATGATGTTACATTGGAGGACCTTAACTATAGACCGAGGGTGGTTGAACTCAATAACCAATGTCTCGCTTATGAAGCTCTAAACTTGGAATTGTGGCATACTTTTGTGTACCACTACATTCCATGGAAATCGGTGGAAATCGAGTTTGGTAAATGTTTATTACGTTGGTACTTAACCAAGCATACTATTGATTCATAAACTCTCGGTTTCAAGACTTTACCTCTTTATTGGATAAACTTGTATGTCCTCACTAGATTTTAGCCTAACATTTTTTCCTTAAAATATGACATGTATATTAGGTTTATTCAGGGACGGACCTGATGTGGTGGCCACGGTGGCACGGGCCACCGCATCATTCTCCGTCACAGTGTAAAAAAATATAGGGTGCCACCGTACTAATTTGTTCTGTGCCACCTTATATATTTTGAAACTGCAATAACAATATAAGCTTCCTTTAGCTTAGTTGGTTAGTTCCTTGTTTTTCATAGGTGAGGTCTTGAGTTCAAATCTAATTAGATACATTAGTCTAATTTTTAAGCTTTTAATGTTATATTTATTATGTTTTTAAAAAATTGTTAACAAGACTCGAACACGAGATCTTTTATTTAAAAAACAAAAACCAGCCACTAAACCAATATAAACTTTGTAAAAAATATCTATATATATTTCTTATAGTCAAGTAGTGCCACCATTTAAAATTTTCTCTAGGTCCGTCCCTGGGTTTATTAGTTATTTATGACATGTATGCCATGAAACAAATTCATGCATTCTATTTGGCATGTATATCAAGTTCATTTGTTCTTTAGTCAATTTTATGTATGTAAACTTCTTATTCATTTCCCTTATGAGTGATAGTTTTATTTAGTATGTCATTTTCGTTTTCAAAACATTTCTTAATTTACCCCTATTTTTTAATGTGTGACATTTATTACAACTATAAAAACTAATATCTCAAAGTAAGCTCCAATTACATTCATAACCTTCAAAATTTTAGTTCTTATTTACACATTCTATAACAACACACTTTGAAACAAGATGCATGTTTTTACTTTTTAGTCGAACATTCTTAACAAAACATAAGCCTTAATATTAGTCAATTACATTGAAGGCTAATAGACGATATAATCTTGAGTTTTACATAATTGTTTTATCGTTACTATATTATAAAACATTTACCATGTGTTCTAAAGACGACAGATCGTCTGAAAAGTTGAGTTTACATGAGAAGTGTGAAAAGTGGATCTAAAACCTTTTACTTTTAACTTCAAGCCCACCCATGAATCGCATTTGATCCGGAGATTGATATGGTGCGTCTTATCTCGGTGGATCTCATCCTATTGTGCAACCAACGGTTGATAACTACTTAGGCCTGTAAACGAACCGAACGTTCATGAACCGTTCATAATTTTGTTCGACGGGAAAGTTCGCTTATGTTTGTTCGTTTAATAAATGAACGAACATGAACAAGTTTTTACGTTCATTTAACACAAACAACATCCTCATTCGTTCAATTATGTTCGTGAATGTTCGGTTATGTTTGTTCGTTTATGTTCATGAACTGTTCGTTCGTTTATGTTCGTGAACCTTTCGTTCGTTTATGTTAGTAAAATGTTCGTTTATGTTCGTTCATTTATATTAGTATATATAATTATTTATAAATTATAAATTATATATTATTTATTAAGTAATTTAATTATTTAACTATGTTTTAAATAAATTTAAAAAAATACTACACAGCCTCTCCCGTCTCGAATAAAAACTTCTAGATGTTAATCAAGAATATGTAGGATGTTCTGTTTGTTCATGTTCGTTTGTTAATGTTCGTTTGTTTATGTTTGTTTGTGTTCGTTTACGTTCGTGAACCGTTCTTTTACGTTCGTTTAAGAGTTTAATGAACAGACACGAACATCCTCATGTGCTAAATGAACGAACACGAACAAGATTTTTCGTTCGGTTAAGCGTTCGTGTTCGTTTAAACTGAAACAAACGAACATAAACAAACCCCGTTCGTGTTCGTTCGGTTCATTTACAGGCCTATAACTACTTCTCATGCTTCTCACGTTAACTCACTTTCCCACAGAACCTAAGCCATGTTCTTAAAGTATCATAAAATCCAAGTTCTTACTGTATGCAACTCCACATTTGAATTTTATAATACTAACCGCTAGACATGTTCAATTATAGCACAATCATTGAATAGTAGTAATACATCAAAAAATAGAATAAATATCATGCTATTTGACAAAAACTATAATACTACCATAATATAGATATTCATCTTCCAAACTTAATATCAGTGTTCAAAAAGGCGTGTCACGGCACGATATAGCGCAAGACGCGTTCCTGCTGTAACAAGGCACGCCATATCACGCCGCGGCATGCGTTTTTTTGTAAGACGTGAATTTTTTTCAAAAAGAATATTTTTTGTGCTGTTACATATTTTACTTTAATTTTCACTTTTATAAGTTTATTTTATCTAATCATGCACAATTTCACAATGCCATATCTTATAAGACTTAAGGTTTGACCTTGCGTCCTCGCCGCCACACAATGCCTTACACTTTTTTTAGCCTTGCTTAATATGATATTAGCATGGTTGGCTTGAAAAGGTCCAAGACAATGCTAATCGTGACAATTTAAGAAAACCAAAATAAAAAATATTTGAAATATTTTATAATTAAAAATAAAATTTGTGGGACAAAATTAATATAAATAGATAATGTTGGAATAACATTTTGTACAAATAGATGGATGGGGCACCTATTCTTTTTTAGAATTTTCTTTTCAAGTTAATCGGTTAAGAAGATCGAAGAAATTATATAAAGAATAATCTTTGATAAGTTATAATCAATTTATCTTTTTCTTTCTTTTAGACGTCAGTTATGAAGGGACCTATTCAAGAATCGATCTGTTAATTGATTTGTTCATTTATGCTGCAATCTTTAATACGCACAAGAGTCGTTATTTTATTTAATGCTCGTTGAATACATTTGGTTCTTAGGATTTTTCAAGTGACGCAACAAAATGTTCATATTCCCAACGCCTATCTCACACACAAATTACCAAAAGACCGATCAACTATCATTGATAGATTGTCTCATAAAAGGGGCAAAGTTTCGACCACAAGATATTGGATTTAGATCTAGCCCCACCTACCCTATTTCAGAGCGGGACCGGATTTTATTTTTAAATGGTGACATCGTTTAGACTATAAAAACTAAAATTAGGAATATGACTAACAATCATTTGATAGTTGATAAGTTACTTGTTTTCTATATTTGAGGTCTTCTATCACAATCTTTTTAAAAACATAATAAATACGAAACTAAAAACTAAGAAAATGACAAATGATATTCGAACCCGCACCTTGAAGGAGAGTAAAGACAATGCAAACCAACTCTACCAAGAGAGTTGTACTATTATTGTAGTTTTAATGAATACACGATAACACCTTTCACGATCCTAAAACCCTTTACACTGCAACGGAGAAACAGATCGATGGCCCATGCCATAGTATGCACCATATTGGGTTGCCCGCGCCTGTCCTAGGACACCACATTTTACCTCCACGAGAATGACAGTGAGACCAGTATCAACAACTTCGATTATTCATATCAAGAAGATTCAAGAAGATGCAAATATGCAATGCAACAAACAACAAATCAAAACAAAACCGAAGCCGAGATCAAAAAGAATTTACTGCACATTTTAAATGTTTCTCATGAATCGTACACCGACATATAACCTAAAATAACGTCCCCCGCTATGCGTGATAAACAAATTTCAACCGTCTACCGGCCTAGAAATCGACACAAATTATATATATAAAAAAAACACTTTATATGGGAATAAAGAAAGAATCATATCATTTTTCTGCATCTAAATGGGCTATAGACTTGAGGAGGATATGCATCTTCGGAAGCTAATTTGGCACACTGCATTCTTCATCCCATCTTTTTAAACTTAATTCCTATTATTTCATCCTATATCGAATTTTTAATGTATACCCAATTTGCCCTCCCGTTCAGGAGGGTCGAAAATATTGTCCGAAATAAGAAACAAGACCGAAAGAATGCTCGGTCCAGTGCCCAGCCCCATCGTGTCAAATGAATGTTTGACAAAAATTTCTGGTTTTTTTGTTTCGTGATTTTACGACTCCAAGATATGGCAACCGCTGACAAAATCATTGGAGTAGTTGACGTATTTGGACCAAAAAGGGCGAAGATGTTCGTACCCAATCTCTAGCCATGGTTTTGATTGGCCGTTGTAATGAATGACAGCGGCCTTCTTTACGCTCTCGATGCTTGTGTTTTGCTGGTAGCCCAAACCGAGCATGTGCCATGATGGGTCAATCGGATGAATATGACCTCTAAATGCAATCAAGGCCGGGGGTAGAGTTCCGAGCTTCCATAATGTCAAGTTTGACTTTAGATTCTGCAAACAAGAAAGTCAAATGTTTATAATGGCAATCACTATACATTTTGTTTGCTGGGTAGTAGTGGATACGATAAATATGGTTTACATGGTATTCCTAAATTAACAAAAGCACACACCCAGCTAATCAAATGGGGCCCTTAAGATAACAACTGGAAAAATCTGCATAATGGCCCTCAAGAGACTCAAACGCAACCATAGGGAGGATCCCCACGGCCTAGATGGACCTAAGGTACCATTTGGTTTGCAAACATGATTGGATTGGATAGGACTAGACATGACAGAACTGAACAAACGTCTTTCTAGTGTTTGGTACAAGACTGAATAGGACAAGAGTAGACACTAGACAAGTTTCCTGTAAAAGTTGTTTGATAATTTAATCTAGGGTTTAGTTCACGAAAGTGTATCCAACTTGTCACGAGAAGTTATTGAATGTATTGAACTTTCAAAATTACCTTTTAGTGTATCAAAGTTTGCAAAACTTACTATTTAGTGTATACAAGTGTATCCAACTTTTCACGAAAAGTTGTCCAAAATACATTAAATGGTAAGTTTTGCAAACTTTGATACACTAAAAGGTAATTTTGAAAGTCCAATATATACAATAACTTTTCATGACAAGTTAAATACACTTTCGTGAACTGAACCCTTTAATCTATCATACAATAGTTATAAGTGACATAGATAAAATAAATATTTAAATAAAATAACTTATAAAACAATTTTCATATATGTAAATACGTACATACATATATATGATAGTCTGAAATTCAAAGAATCTGATATAATTACAGCAACAAGCGGAGGTAGACGAGGTGGTTGTGGAGGATGTGAAAATGGTGGACAATGGTGATGGTGGCGGCCAAAAGAGGTGGAGGTAGTTATGGCCGATGTAGAGGAGGTATACGGTAATGAGTGGTGGTGGCCAGTGGAGTTGGCCAACGATGGTAGTGGTGGTGGCAACAGGCGGTGGTGAGTATTAAAATAAATAATATATTTAGGTCATATATCAAATGGGGGTAGATTAATAATTCTTTAGTTTCCATCTCACTCGTCCCATGTTGTTACACGTGTTTTGGTAGAACAAGAAAAATCCTCTTTTGTCTCACCCTATCCCATCCGGTCCTTGTCCGTGTCCCTTTTGTCCTGTCCCATATCACGCTAAGCGGAATAGTGAGGGTTTTTTTTCTCATCATGTCTTGTCCCATCCCATGTATCATAAAGTGGTTTTTGTGTTAAAAGGCCTAGCTTTTAGACACTATCCGTCATCTTAGATAACTTAAATGCTACTTTCCCATGCATGACATGAGTTTCAACCATCATGGATTTTTCTTATGCTTTTACCACCCTAGGGGAAGTTCAAATGAGAACCATACATATATTTTGAGAACCTAAGAACCAACTGTTTCATGAATTATTCAGGATGAGTAACCCTAAATATTTATGAAGAATATACTGCATTGTCATTATTCATGATATTATGCATTTTTATATTGAATATCATACATTTTCACCATGAATAGATATCACGACATTCTTCATGACTAATGCATGAATATTTGGTTCCCAAATTCTCGAAATATTGACGATTCTCGTTAGAACCCGCTCCTGCCAACATATCCAGAGTTTAAGGCAGAAGCATTATCACAAATATATGTAGGGGTCACCAGATGCACCTAAAGGTGGCTTCTTTGTCTAAAAGACTAGTTCCTACACACTATTCATTATCTTAGATAACTCGAACTCTTCTGTTTCCCTGTTTAGTATATGCTTCAACTTCCATAGATTTTCTTATGTTTACCACCATATCCCATAAATTAGAGTAAGTATATTATCTCAAACAACAAACAGCATAAAGGACCAACATTGAAGATTCCAAGTGCACGCATTTCCCTACATAACATATGACAAAAAATGCCCAACTATGATTGCAATGTACGTAAAACTAGTAAACCATTATATCATTCTGTGTGATTACTTGATTGCTTATAAAAAAAATAGAAATGGCTGCGTATGAAAGTGCTTTTTAAGATGCATGACCTTCTAACACGTTTTTAGGCATTATTTTTTTGGATAAGAGTCATCTAGGCTTCGCCTAGACTATATCCTTGGCAATTTGGAAACTAAGTTTCGGCCGTCTGAGACTAAGCCTGGCCCGGACTCGAACCTGGGTGGATGGGATATCCCACCACATCCCCCTAGGTCTTTTGCCAGTACGTCACCACCCTTGTGGTTGATTTTTGGCATTCTTGTGTATAGAAGGGGGGATTTTTAAAAAATCTTGTAAGGTCATTTAACCAGAGGACCCGGTTTTTGTATGAAGCAAATACGTTAACGGTTCCACTTAAAGAAAATCTCTTTCATCCTAGAAACCCTATTTCTTGACATTATGAACATATTAATCAACTCATGATGCTTGTCAACTTACCTCTTTCAACCACACGTGATATGTTTCTCTTATATTAGTCTTTCTCCATGCACGCAAGTCGAAGATATTCATCCCAAAAGCCCAAGCACATTCCTCCGGGTCCAAACTCTTTGCTACAAGTGGGTGAGAAAAGTTGAAGTAGATTTTGAATCGCTTACCCATTACCCACGGGTCTTCACCTTTGCAGGTTTCAACTGCTCCATTAACCTTTCCACCAAGGTCAATATCCCATAGCGGAGACAAATCACGTTGAATTACAATGTCATCATCCAAGAAAACCACCTTGTCAAGGTTCGGGAAGAGCTGTGCAAAATTAGCATCAGTAACATCAGTATTGCACAAATTGACCATATATAGAAAAAAAACAATGCAGAGGTAGATAATAGAAGAAAGATTCAGCTTCAAATCCGAATTGATGAAGAAAAGTACACAGTACAGACTACAGAAACAAATGACTAAAATTGACAAACCCATAAAAAAAGTTATCCTATCATCGCTCACACAAAGAAAACTGCCAAATCGAAAAAAAGGAGTGGCGAATGCATCACTCCTGCATGGGTCCGTTGGATAAATGACCTTAAATGAGTTATCAATTAGGAGTATGATCTTCTAATTTATTTTTTTAGCTCAATGGCC
This sequence comes from Centaurea solstitialis, assembly GCA_030169165.1. NCBI lineage: Eukaryota > Viridiplantae > Streptophyta > Magnoliopsida > Asterales > Asteraceae > Centaurea > Centaurea solstitialis. Next base: position 69,560,502 of record CM058041.1, read on the forward strand.
ACATCTAACCTGCCCTTGGTTCAAAACAGTTTGCTCAGGTAGAAACTTAGAAGTACAATAGATGGTTAGATTCTTAAATTCGGATTTTGAGAAGGTCATTCAGCTAAATAGCCCCCTCCTGCATCTAGTAATAATTGGTAATTGTTTTAACATCCTTCAAATGTTGTCCAACTTGTTTCAATCAAAGAAACCATTACAAAGATATCCTAAGGGGCTGTTAACCAAATTTTCTATTAAGTCCTGTATGGATAAATTTGTATTGTTGTTTCCTTTTTCCTCTGAATCAACAATCTGAATGATAACATTGGCCATTTTACCCCTCAACTAACAAAACATTGATTAATAAATTGCAGCTAACATTATGCTAATACATTGGTATTATGAAACAATTAACATCAAATTTTCTTTTTGACCTTTCATGATTACGACAATACTAACAGGTGATCAACCACCACAATACAAAAAAATTTGTCTTTGAGCTATCACCAACAGAAACCCCAAAAAAAAACCCCCAAAAAGAACCCTAAAAAAAGCAACAACTTGATTCCTAAAAAACTCGGTACATAATAACCTTAACTATGAGTTGAAATAAGATGAAATCCGAAAACCCCAATGACAATAGTTTGAAATTCAGGAAATCCACTAAATATCGAAAAATCATGAAAATTCCAACGAAAAATCATGAAATCCAAAAAAAAATCAAACTTCCAAGATCGAAAATCCATGGAGATCGCACACCTACAAGCTTCCAACAGATTCCAAAAGATGGAATCAGATGAAATCCATCGTCGAAGAAGAAGAAGAGGATATAGAAATTTCTATCTTGAAATCGACACCCTAACGGAGGTGGAAGGAAGAAAAGATGAGGTTGTTCGGTTGAGAGATAGTACCTTGTGTTGAGATGTTGATGAGGGAAGGAGATGAGAGAAGGAGAAACTGGTGAGGAAAGATGCAGAAAGGCGAGTTTATATCTTTTAGGGAAGAAAGGTGGGTTTCAAAATCACGGGCAAGGGGTGTAAAATGACACGGCTTAATGAGGACAACAGCTCCTCCCACCAAGCTGTGCGAATAAGTTATTGGCTTATTCCTTAAGTCATAAAGAAACACCTCATTACAGCTGAGAGAATAAGCTCAATATACCACTAAGCCCATTAAGTTACAAGTAAACAGACCCTAATTCTTTAAAAAAAATGTTGGTGCTATATAGCATCCCTCATTCTCTCTCTATGCTGCGTATGTGAAAAAGCATGATCAAGCTACAGATCTCCTGGATTTCGATTTGAAATAAAACTCACTGACTGGAGCTTTTCCCTTAACTCGCTAAACTTCAACATCTGACAGCATGCTTTGGAATACAACAAGGAACTGGGCAAGCTAAAGATAAAGATAAATATCAAGATTACCATTCCAGTTGCAACCTAAACCAGTGTTTGGTTCCGTATCATGTAACAAAAAAAGGTATGTACACCATAAAATTTCTAATTACCTCAGGCAGGTATATGCGGAGATGATTGAGCAATGATATGTACTTGGGGCTTCTGGCCTGCAATTTGGAGGCAAACATTCTCGGTGAGGTGACACTAAGATTGGCACCGGCTAAATGATTCCCATGGTAGTAATCCCGAACTCCATTATGATTTTCCACGGCTTCAAGAACAGGAACATTGTCTCTTGTCAACCAATCAAACTGATGAACTCCTTTCACTTCGACAATGCTAGGGGAGATGGGATTTAATGCAAACCATGAGTGCATGCCTGCATAAGTTTTCTTGTCGGTTATTACATGGAAGACAATCTTCTCAGGCCTTAGAGATGATCGGATGGCAGAATTGACTACGACAGAAGCTGCCAGGATGTTGTCAGTAGACACAATGAAGTGGTGGTAGGAATTATCCGAAAGAACTGGGAGTAATTCTGGTGAAGGCAACTGTTTTCGTGCATGAGCATTAGAAGAGTACTCATCGGTCAACCGCAAAGAGAGACAATGGATGCCTTTGGGAACAGAAGTTGCTGCGAAGTGTTTGTTCATTAGTTCTTGGAATTTAGATTCTCTGATCTCCCTCTCAGATCTTTCCATCTGTCAAGGTTCAATAAGAATATTAGGCCGATAATATTATAACATGCATAAACAAAGTATATCTAGTATAGGAGTCGGAAAAAATAAACTAAAACATGGTGAATACTCTCATCGTTTACAGTCACAATATTGAGAGGCTACTTCCGTTGTTGTAAGAACATAACCATTGTGGCAAAGAAAAGTAAAAGACCTTTTTCTTGCAAATATCTACAAACTAAGCAAATACTATTGCATTCATACAGTACCGTTTACTGGGTATAATTCAAGGCTAGCATGCAAATGGCTATTTCTTGCATCGACACGGCCCATGAAAGCATCCACAAGCAACATACCTCCCCCACCCCAAACACATGCACGCACTTCATAGTCCATATAGAGTAAGACATTCAGAGAAAGTTACATGCAATGATAACATGATTTTGAAGTGATGCTTATCATCTAGACATCTACACTGAAAAGGCATGGAACATCAGCAAAATGCATCATCCCAATACATGAGCACATAGAAGCAAAATTGCAGAGAGACGATGCTCCTTTAATGTATATAACTGAGAATCTGAGATAAAATTTTAGTTATTTAGAAACATGTCAATTTTGTCCCCTGGTTCTGATATGAAGTAGAGGTGTCCTACATGGCATACATTATTAGTTTCAAAGTGGGTTCATAACTTCTTGGCATTATAGAAGGGTGCCGAAGACTAGTGTTCGCTGACAAGCACTTGGTCACTGCAGGCATACGAGTCACCATTCATGCAACAATATATTTATAAAAAAACAACCAAAACAATATCTCCTGACAACCAGCATATCAGATTAGAAAAGATAACCAAAACGATCCAGTCTCATTTAGAGATATTTGTTATAGTAATTAGACAGTGGAGTTTAGGATAAGCCAAACATGCTAAGGGTTGCAAAACAATACTAATTCATTTTAAAAGATGGAATACAAAACAGCAGCTAAAACGTTTATACAATATAAAATACAGTGAGCTGACGTACCATTCCTTTCAATATAAGTGCAAAATCTTTGGCTTTGTATTTGTTGTTTTTCATTTCTGAAACAAGCTGTTTAAAGTTATCAGGAAGCTTTAGATCATTCGGGACTTCTTCAGAATCCACTTGACTGATGACCTTGTAGAAGTCTCTAAGAAACCTCTGTTGAAAGTTGCAACCAAAATAAAAACGTTCAAAATGCTAAATATAATGGCCTTTTGACACATTCCAGACTAAACATTGAACAAAGACGACATGAACTAGTAATCTTACCTCTGCATCATCACCCCTCCCAAGAAGCTTGGGTCCCAAACGCCTGCCTAAACAATCTGACACATGAAAGAATTAACTAATGAGGTGCTGTCTAAGGCATAAAGTAATAGAAGCATAAGTGACCAAATAGATAGTATTTATAAGTATATAAACAGTCAAAAGCCAGCATCCACAGCAAGTATGAAAGTGAAGAATCACAAAGTCACATTCAACAATTGCATAGAGTGAATCGGAGATCCACATATATTTTAGGAAAAAAGAAAGTTACAACAGAAGCAAACACAAAAGCCAAGAATTTTTTTTTGAAGAGGGTACAATAGGCATTGCTCTTAAATAGAGAAATTCTAACATGATATTGTGCTGCCTGCAATGATTGACTACAAACAGATGGTCTAGCTTTAAACCACATTTATTCAGTAATACTGGGAAAATTCTACAATGTTGGGAAAACAAGGGACATTTTTGGAGCATCATCCACATTGAAAAGTTACTCCAATCATGTTCTTTGACCAAATCATCAAGCATCTCAAAATCAAATCACCACAAAATGGAACAAATATGAAATAGTGGTCCAAGAATATAACTTACATACATGATTTAAACTAATCTGCTTGAATACATCTCAGAATATAAAGAATACAATAAGGTACTAGAGAGATCTGATATGTTGAATCAGAAAGCCAATTCAGATTGGCAACTTAACTTAATCATCATACACTTGTATCAAACTTGAAAACAAATCTAGGTATGAGAATGCCAAACAATTGATCTAAGATCTATCTATAAACAATGATAATAATAATAAAGAAGATCTACAAGTAAAAGATAAAAGAAGATAGTAGAGTGTACCAATAGAAGAGCACTTGTTGACACCTTCCAAGGTAACAAGAGCAGTGAGGATGAAAACAAAAGGCAACAAGAAAGCAAGGATGAGAATTGTATGAAATATAGTACGGTAAGAGATATGGCGAGCTGCGACTTTGATCTTCATCAAGTCAGTAAACCCATTGTTGCTGGATATCGTTATACTTCTCATGCTATGTGAGAAGTGTAGCTGCATAATGAATGAATCCCTAATTCCTTCTTCTTACATAAATAAAAAAACCCTAATTTCATCCAATTAATCCTCCTCTCTAAATACAACAATAACAACGTTCTCATCACAATCAGATCCAAACGAATAATTTCTAGATTCTTCTTCTTCTTCTTCACACTCGTCGTTAATCGAATAATTCTTCTTCAATGTATTTGTGGATTGGATTGATTTCATTCGATTGAAAAAAATGGAATGAAATGCCCCCAAAAATTAGGGGTTATATATATAGATATATATCTGAAATCTAGGAATGTATCTATGTATGTATGAATCTAAAAGAGCCTGTCTGCAATTAAAACAGAATCTGTATATGTATAGATTTGTTCATTGATGATTGACTTTTTTTCTCTCCCATGGTGGATCAGAGAGAGAGAGATATATAGAGAGAGAAAGAGAGAGGAGAGAGAGACGATGATGAGGCTTTGGTTTCCCCAAGTTCTTCAAAACGGGGCTCTCATTGGCCCGGATCTACTGTATATTTTTTCTTATAAATAAATGTATTATAAGATTTTTATTTTTTCAGATATAATCAAGAATTCAAATCAATATAATTACAAGATAATCAGTTTTTTTTTAAGGGTAAGAATCATTACAGCCTCCTCTATCCTATGATATGACACTGTTTTTAGATGGTTCTAGCCATAAGTAAATTGACTTCTTATTTTAAAATTATATATTCTCAAACTGCAGATAAACTTTTTTTTAATCCCCCCACGCTGGTACATGGACATCATGAGGGACGTAAATCATTGCATGCATCTTATTGGTAAATGTGTGATTCTTCATGGCTTAAACCCGGGACCTCACACATATGGAACTGCAGATAAACTTATACATATGTTCCTGTGGTATTAGGATCGATTCGGACATCCAACTAATGTGCATCGCTCTCAAACCAGCTTGAAGGTTAGCCCGAAACTTGGGAACTCCACTTGCTGCCAACGAGATTAGCCATGGATAGTATTCGTTGACCCCTTACGATGTTACTCTACCACTAGGCTAGGCAAACTTTGTTTATAAAAATACTTAATTGATAAAAAAAACTTCTCTATAATGAAGAAAATTGAGATTTTGAACAAATTTTAGTTTCGAAAGACTCTTCTAAACTTTTTTAAAAAAAAAATAGAGTATCAAAAATAAAATGCAAAAATCTCCAAATTTAAAAAAGCCTTCAAAAATATTTACATGAGAGAGAAATAGTTTTTTACTATATTCCACTAATAAAAATTTCTAAAATAATATTTATAGGAAAGAGAAATAATAATTTATTATATATATATATAATATTTTAGTAAGATATTTAATGATGTTATTTTTAAAATAGAATTTCTAAAGTTAAATGCATTTTTTATTAAAAAAAAAATTTGAATTTTGATTCTACTTAGTGAAAAAAATTTAAAAATATTGTTGGAAATACTGAGCATTTCTAAGGCAATCAGTAGCCAACCCTCCCAATTCTCCCAATCCTCTCATTTTTTAATGCAACATCAGCTTTTTTCCAACTCTCTCTTAACCCTCTCAAAGCCTCCTGCAACCTCTACAACTCTTACCCAACTCTCCCAACCCTCTCACACAACACACACACCACACACACACACACACACAACTCACGCCAGAGTAAATCGGGTTCTCCAACCCGCACCCTCTACAACCCGCCGGTAATGAGTTTGTACACACAGCCCGGCGGTAAGATGGAAGCCAGGCAGCTCAGCCCGCTCAACCCGTTCTTAACGCTGCGCATATCCTAACGGATTTTTAAAAAAAATATTATCTCTAAAAATTATCATTTAAATAATTTAATATTGATTTTGATATTAAAAAGTTTATTCATCTTTTAAAATATCATTTCTCGCTTCAAATATTTATTTTTAAAATTTTCTATTAATATTTTTATTTGGTAATTATTTTTGTATGTTCTTCTTGTTTGAAGATAAACTCTTTATATATTTTTTCTCTCATGTTTGCTCCATTTTTAAAGCACTCAAAATTACTTTTTTTTTATTTTGGAAAAAGCTCTAATATATTTGTATATGTTGTTTTATGTTATTAGATAATATATATAAAAATATAGTGTACATAATATGGTTATTTTTAATGTGATTTTGTTTCATGTTGTAAAATAATGTTTTCAAATGTTACAAGGCTGCATGCACCGGTAATTTAGGTTGTGAGCGGGTATGCCCGCCGGCTTCAAAAAAGCCCGGCGGGTTGGGTGCAAGGTGTTAGAAGCCGGCGGCTTGGCGGCTTTGGAGGGTACATGAAGCCGCTGTAGCCGTGTGTGTGTTGTGTGTGTGTTGTGTGTGTATTGTGTGAGAGGGTTGGGTGTGTGTTGTAGAGGGTTATGGGAGAGTAAAGAGAGGGTTGACCAAAAGCTGATGTGGCAGCTGATGTAGCATTAAAAAAGTGATTGGGTTGAGTGGGTTGAGTGGGTTGATTGGGTTGGGTGCGTGTAGCCTAACAATCGGTTAATAAAAAGACATCTTAAATATTTAAATATATTTTATCTTTTTCTTATGTAAATTACTATAAAGTATAGAATTCAATTCCTTTTAAATAATATAAACAAGCATGCCACCAAATAATCCAAGTACTTTTAACTTGAAATCTTTCATTAAATCCAAATCTCTTATATTCATTCACTGAATTCTATGGTTAATTTACTAACAAAAATACTCATTTTCATTTCTCTCTCTTCTCTTCCAACCTACAACAACCACACAAAAAATCCTCTAATAATCTAACGTGAAAACGGTTAACTATATAATTGAAAACGATATTGAAATGACAAATACCATAAGCAAAGTAAGACCTCCTAAGTAACTCATTCATCTTATACTATTGGGATCATTGTGATTACCTAACAATGGAAATGGTTTTGGATTATCTCCCAACCTGAAAGTTAGTTTCATTCGTTCTCTCTCTAAAAATCTGTGGTTGGCTAAATCTTGATGGTTTATCCAAATACTTTTTGCGTTAATTGTGGATCGGCTTGAACACACTTTGACTAATTCCATGAGACGTTGGAGCACAACTAAGAAAAACCTTAATGATCTTTAAGAGATTCGGACTAGTAACCTTTGAGGATGAACCTCATAGACACAAGTCTTGTTACTAATCAGCCAACCTCTCAAATAATTTATAATCCACTAACTTTTAGAATGTCTTTACACAATTCATTTATAAACTCATAACCCCAATGATGTAATCTTTCATGTGTATTGTGGTCATTTGCTAGTACATTTAGTCTTGCTTTCTATATGAACTTTTGGATATTTATCTGTTAAGATTCAATTGACATAGATTAAGTTGGTTCAATCCAATAATTGAAAATTTGGGTTTTATCAGTCTAATCCAATTAAGTTTGGAACTGATCAAACCAAACTCAGGGTGTGCTTGGTTAGAGGTATTAGATAAAAATTAATGGGACTGAAACTAAAAAAAGGTGATTGGTTTAATGGAATATAATGGGCTCATTCCATTAACAGCCCAAAATATCATTCCTTGTAAAATTGTGGGGAATGAAGAAATCAACATTTTCATTCCCTTTCATTTTCATTTTCATTCCCATTTTCATTCCCTTGCCTTAACCAAGCAGGCCCTCAATGTATGTTCCATCCAGTGAGTATAATTATTGGTTATCAACTACATCAAATTGAATTCATATACCTTCTTTTATCTAATTATCAAACTAATTATCTAACGTTTAAACCAATTATTTATATATTTTCCTGATTTTCTTAAAAACATTGCATAGAAATGTACAATAAAACAATAGATATCCATGTTCACTTAATCTATAAGCATAATCCTAAAAAAAGGATTGTACACCAAAACATCACATACAAATATTAAAAAAATATATATAACTAGTACTTATGAATAATAGCTTAGAACGTTTGAAAATCATCATTTTAAGTGAACTTAGGTATAGTAGGAATTTCAAGTTTAAGAGAAAGTTGCTATTGCCTTTTCATAGATCCTAGATAACGAAGACCGTCTAGCCATTCAAAAAAGTCCTAACTGAAAGAACGGTTAATAACTAGCGGTTGGCCCAACTTCATTGTCTAACTAAGTTGCTACCACCTTAAAGAAATTGACAGTTAGTTGTCTCACTTCATGTTGTTATTGTATGCATTAATGATTATTGACTCAATTTGCTATAGACGGGTGTGTTTCAACCATTTTTAGCCTAATTCCACCATTTCGAGGGATTTTAGAGCTTTTTGCTTGATTTCGATGATTTTTTCGGTTTTTTTGTTGATTTCGAGAGTTTTATTTTTTGTTTTTTGGTTGGTTATGAGTTACGGTTGCACCTTCTTGGACTTTTGAACATGTTATGGTGACCCATTCTAAAACGATACAGTTTCACATTTCATAAACGTACGAAATTTTACCCTTTGATGGAAAAATTATATGATGGCACCCGCCACCATATGCCCTTGATTGAGTCCGTCTGTGGCTCGTTCAAATTGTATTGCATTAGTCTTTGTAAATAGGAGATGTTTTTTTAGAACTGGCGGATTAATTAAGGGCTTTGTTTGGCAAACTAGCTGATAAGGTAACTTATGATTGATAAGGTAACTGATGACTGATAAGGTAGCTGATGACCGATAAGGTAGCTGATGAATAAGTTGCGTTTGACAAAAACTAGCTGATAAGGTAGCTTATGACTGACCAAAGGAGTGTTAGTCTAGTGGTGAACCCGAGTTCGAGCCCTTGGGGACGCATTCTGGAGGTACGGGGGCTTCGACCCCCGACTGCATGCTTTAGCAGTCGGGCTTCGGCCCAAAATTGCCGAGGATTAGTCTGGGCCCAATGTGGTCTGAGATACCTCTTCCAAAAAAAGGTAGCTTATGACTGTAAAATGACAAAAAAAAAGACATGTTTAAAAAGTAATGGTATAAATTAGCAAAGGTATATTTGGAATAAAAAAATAAAAAGTTTCGTAAGTCACCAAAAGTTAGTGAAAGTAGCTTTTTAAAAAGCTAACTTATAAGTTAACTTATAAGCTAGCTTAGGATCATCCAAACATGTACCTGACTTATAAACTTATAAAATTACTTATAAATCACCTTATTTTCACTAAACAATGCCTAAGCCACAACCTTAAAAGGAAAGGTAGGGGGAAAACAAATAGGAATTAGGAGATATATTTTTGTCCCCTTTAACATAAGAAAGTTTGTTGGAGCTGTTTAGGTTGGGTCGACATATATGAATTATGATGTACTTATGTTTTATCAATTGTCTATACTTACTGTTTACATGAATAAATACTCATAAAAAGCATATGCCAATGAAAAGTTCAAAGAATAAACACCTAGCCATTTTTATTAGTACTTTTTTTATGCAATAAGGTCGATAATTTTCCACGCCTTATGGTTATAACAAGTTTGAAATATATTAATATTATCATCACTTTAAACTAAAATTATCAGGTTCACTTAGCTTTTCTTAAACTTACATTTACGGATTTATCGTATATATGACGCATTTATGAAGCAAGATATATATACACAAATATAATATATCAGAAATCCATGTGTACTTGAAAACTAGAATCTTTTGATAGAACAATTTCGAATAATATGAATTTCATGGAATAATTTAGAATATTTGGTGTATTTGATTTGCTCATTAAGTGATTGTCACAAAATAAATGTGTTTGAAATACTTTTATACATTATTATATACAAATTATATTGTAAGGGAAGCATGCTTTAGCTCTCGGTAAAAAATTACCAAGGATGTAGTATGCATAAACCCAGGTGAACCTTATAAAAAAAATTATACCGTAAAATCTCTTCAAATCCAAAAAATCCCTTCAAAAAAATTATACTGTAAAATCTCTTCAAAAAATCCCTTCAAAAAATCCCTTCAAATTCAACATATTATTTAAAGTTGTATTTGAAATCAGAATCAAATTTTAAAATCCTCATGAAAAAAAATCTACATTTAACTTCAATGGTTTTCCTATTTTGAAATTTGAATATTATAAAATTAATTTATACATTTAATAATTTATTAAAATCTCTTAAAATCCTTTCAAATATCTTCAAATCCAATCTATTTACAAATTACAAGACTTAAGAGTTCATTTCATTTATATTTTTATTATCAATAAACATCATTATCGTTATATTTTTGTTAAGTTATTAAGATTGTTAATTTTCTTAAAGTTATATTTAAGGATTGGAAATTTTTAATCTGGATTGTCGACATCTTAAACGTATTATTTAAAGTTTTATTTATAATAAGAATCAAATTTTAAAATCCTAATGAAAAAAAGTCTACATTTAACTTCAATTATTTGCATATTTTAGATATTGTAAAATAAAATACATTATTAAACTAGTTTATACAATTAATAATTTACTAAAATCTCATCAAGTCTCTGCAAATCTAATTTACTTAGAGCATCTTTAACATCTTTTTAAAAAAATTAAAATTAAAATGGAGGACTAAAAGCTAAAATCTTAAAATAAAAGTTGTATCCATCTCGAACAGCTTTTCGAAGATTTCAACATTGATTTTAGTATTAAAATATTCCATCATTTTATTAAAAATTTATTTACTCTGTAACTTTTTTTCAAGGAGTTCTATTGGGTCTCCAACATGATATTCATTTTTAGAGTAACTTCTAAGAGCATCTCTGATAGATCTGAATATCAATCCACCATGATTAAGAAGCTTCAATTCAATCACAAATCTCACTTTTATTAATATGAACAATATGAACAAGATACACACTCTCAACTTTCTCTCTCCTCTATCAATCACTAGATCTGACAATTACGTATTCTCTAATTGTTCCAATTGTTATGAAATCTAACTAACACAAAAGCTTTTATACCCCTAGGGTATTTACACTCAGCTCCCCTCAACTTTACACAAAATACAATTATAAACCCAAACTTGAATACAACTATATTTTTAACCCTAACAATCTCCAACAGCTTTTCTATAATAAAGAAAATTCATTTTTTGTTCTCTAAAATGCTCCAAGAGCATCCCTATTTCATTTTTTAAAATAGAGAATATTGAGAAAAACTTTCCATCAATCGCATTAAACTATTATTGTTATATATAGAGAGAGGGAAGTTCATTTGTAAACCATAAAAAACGTGTAAACTGTGTAAACTCATATTTGCATACGTAAATCAATGAAAAATCTTTTGTAGAGTTGTTTAATATGATGATAATGTTTCATATACTAAATTTTTTGATGAAATTATTTCATATGAAGGTATTTATTTACCTAGAAATGAAAAAATTTCACAGAAACGAGAAAAAAGTTTCATATAAATAAAAACACCAAAATATGAAACATTTTCATCATATTAAACAACTCCATGAATCAATTTCATTGATTTAATTTATTGAACCATGAGTTTACACAGTTTACACGCTTTTTGTGGTTTACAAATTAACTTCCCTCTATATATATATATATATAATATATTTAAATTAAGGGAGAATTGCACCTATATCCTTACAAACTTTAATAATTACATCTATATCCTTACAAACTTATAAACTACATCTATATCCTTGCAAAATATAAGTAATTACACATATATCCTTATACATATTTTATTATTTTTAAACTATTTAAAAATCATTATAAATATCCTAAATAAAATTTAAATGTTAAATCCCCAATCTACCCTTACCCTTACCCTTCAAAATCAAATCCCTTATCCTTCTCTTTTTCTCTTCAAATTCCCAACCCTAATCCTCAACCAAGAGCATCTCCCTCGTGGAAGAGATATGCAACTTCATTACCAGGAACCAACAACACATACATTTTCCATCACCAATACAATCCTCTTGTTTCTTGTCCAAACTCTATTATAGCGAAATTAAAGAACACCAAAATTGAACCATAAAAAATTGAGAAGAGACAAGAGATAGAGAAGAAAATGGAACCTTAAAAATTAATCAAACCATAAAAAAAAACCATTGACGATGAAAACTCAACGTCAAAGAGAGAGAGAGGAGTGACCATGGATGATTGGGAGCTCACCATTATTGACCAATAAATAAAGAGACAGAAGTATGATCATTAGATCATGTATAAGTTATCTTCTTCTTGGGTTTGTTTCTCATGTGAAAAGAAAATTTTAAAGATGGTGATGAGAAACTTCTGGGAAATTGGTAACTTTTGAAATGGGATATATTGGTAAGGTGGGAAATAATGATGTCACATCCCGTTTTCGTGTAATTATTTTATTTAATTAATTATTTCTATTATTATTATTAATGTTATCATTAGGGTTAGGGTTAGGAGTGTTTTCTTGCGGGTTAAGGAAGAGGGAGGGAAAGCCCGTTTAACTCGATTAAAAACCCTAGAGCCGTAGGTCGTTCCCATTGTGTTTCGTAGCGAGCAAGTTTCGGTAGAGAGAGGGAGGCCGAGAGAGTGAGGATCGGAGAGAGAGAAAGAACCGCCGGAGGTCGGACGTCATCGCCGGCGAGGGTAAGACGCCGAAACCCCCCCCCCTCTCCTGTTTCTCGTTCCGTTACCGGTGGTGGCGGCCGCCGGCCTTGGCCGGTCTCGGCTAGCCACCGCTGCTGGTCCCGGCGTGCGATGGCCGCCGTTGTGACAGGTTTCCGGTGGTGGTGGTGGCGCGATGTCGCCGCTGCTGCCGGAGTGTGTTTTGTCGTTCGAGGGTGGCAGCGGCCCACGCCGCTGCCGCCATTGTCGTTGTGCTCTTATGAGGATCGGTGGTGGCGGCGGTTTGCATCGTCGTCGCCGCCGTGATATAGGTGGAGAGCGACGCCGCCAAACGGCTTAAGCCGTAGGCGGTGGTGATGGCAGGTGCGGGCTTCCAGCGCCGGTGGTGGCTAGCCACCGCTAGTTGCCGCCGCGCGGCCTTGTTGTTGTCGGGACCGAGGTGCGGTGGTGGTCCGGCGACCACCGCTGCTGTTGGTTAAGTCCGAAGCCGGCCGGCGGCTTGGTGAAACCCACCTCGCCGTCGCGCCACGGCGTGATCGTTTAGGGGCGGCGCCGGCAGGAGGCCGGCCGTCGCCGGTTGCTATTGTGGTCCGGCGGTAGGAATGGCGATGCCATCGCCGCTGCCGCGATCGGAATTCTGGTTGGCGGTGGTGGTGGCAAACCGCGACCGCCGCCGTGAGTCTTGCGAGGAGTGATGTTCGGTCGGGTGGCTTACAAGCCATGAGGCGGCTCCGGTAGCCGCCGCTACCGTTTAATTAACCGAGACCGTAACCGGTTTGAACCGGTATCCGTTAGGTCGTATTAGTGAGACCAATAGTACTTAATTTTTTTGATGGATGATTTCTTATGGTGTGAATATTTTAAATATGAAATTTCAGAGTTGCGAGAACGTTTCGAGTACTTAATTCGGTTGTGATTTAAACCCAGACAGGTGAGTGGGTTTACATGCAATGCCTTATGATTTTATGTGTATACGTGCTATATAATTACATGGTGATGTTTCGGGTTGCGTGATGACCCAACGGGCGGGAAACCGCGGAGACCGGATTGCGGGATGGTCCGGTAACGGGAAACCGTTCAGCTGTTAATGTGGATGATATGTATGTGCATTTAATTATAATGTGTTGTATGTGGATTTACTCACTAAGCGGTTGAGCTTACCCCTCGTGTTTCAAATATTTTAGGTACAAGCTCCGGTGTCGATAAGGGCAAGGCTCCGGCTTGAGGGTTCCCGGCTCGTTGCTTCCGATCCGATCTACATTCTTTAGTTGACTTTTATTGGGATATTAATAAGTTTGACTTGGGGTTTATTTTGAGGATGATTTGTTTACGATAAATGCAAGGTTTTGTTTTAAATGATTAATTAGTTTTATTAAATGCAAGGGTTTATTCAAAAATTTATTTTTGGAATTTAAATTTGGGATCGGGTGTTACAAATGAATTGAAAAAAATAAAGAAGCGGGAAATGTGAGATTAATTTTTCTATTCCCTCCAAATTTGGGGTGAAATGACTTTTTCTTCAATCTATTATAATGATTCATTAACAATTTGAAACCAAACATCATTTTTCATTTAAATTAGAGTTGGGAATTTGAAGAGAAAAAGAGGAGGATAAAGGATTTTAAATTAGAAGAGTAAGGGTAGATTGAGGATTTAACACTTTAATTTTATTTATGATATTTATTAATGATTTTAAATAGTTTAAAAATTAATAAAATATGTATAAGGATATATGTGTAATTATTTATTTTTTACAAGGATATAGATGTATTTTAAAAGTTTACAAGGATATATGTGTAATTATTTAAAGTTTGTAAGGATATAGATGCAATTCTCCCTTAAATTAAAGTGCATTGGGTTAATAAATTATACAATATTTTAATAATATAACTAGTTTTGGAAACTCAAAAATTGAGAAGTTATTGGAGTGAAATGTAAATTTATTTAAAAATTTTAACTTTTAACTCTCTATTTTAGAAATATTATAGAGATATTGTTGGAGATGCTCTGAATAGGGAGGTGATCCTTGCACAACAAGTTTTAACCATTCACAACAATTTTATGTTGATAGACAATTTTACCCGTCTTACTTTTTTTTCTATAATTTTCCATTAACCCCCTCACTAAAATGCATGCCTAATTAACCCCTGTTTAAAATAGACGCTATCTTCCTCCTCAAACCCTAAATATCACAAACCCCTATCATCAAATAATAGACGTTATCTTCCCACGTTCGTGTTCATCCCATGTTCTATGATTCATCTAAAAAAACCTTCTCTCCAACTTTTTCAATTTTAGAGGTAATTTTTGGAAAGCTGTTGGAGCAATAAATTAACCCAATTTTTTTTCTTCATTTTGAAAATGCTGTTGGAGATGCCCTTACAAATTAAACAGACTTAAAGGTTTATTTCATTTAAGTTATAGTTTTGTTAAGCTCTTAGACCATCCAGAATGGTTTTACCTGGTACCAATGGTACTAGCTGTCATGTCATCGCCACATCACCTTACCAATTTTTACCAATTCATCCACACCCATGCCAATTCGATAACAATCTAATTAATTAATTAAAAAATTAAAAGAAAAAGAAAAGAAGAGAGATAGAGAGAAAGGTGGGGTGGGTGGAAACTCAACGGTATAGCCATACCTATTTACTCTCCATACCGGTGGTACCAATTCACCCACGGCGGTGTTACTGGTGGTACCAACCGGTACCGGTACCTGTTGTGGATCTCTTAGAAGTTTTAAGGATTGAAACTTTTTTATCTGGATTGTCGGCACCTTCAACATATTATTTAAAGTTTTATTTAAATGAGAATCAAATTTTAAAATCCTCATTACAAAAAATCTACATTTAACTTCAATGATTTGCCTATTTTGAATATTATAAAATTAATTATGTTATTAAAATAATTTATACATTTAATAATTTATTAAAATCTCTTAAAATCTTTGCAAATCCAAGCTACTTAAACAGAGTCAAGAGTTTATTTTGTTTATTTTTTTTATTATTATCAATAAACATTATCATCGTTATATTTTTGTTATCCTATTAAGGTTGTTAGTTTTTTCGAAGTTATATTTGATGATTGAAAATTTTTAGTTTGGATTGTCTGACATCTTCAACATATTATTTAAAGTTTTATTTAAAATGGGAATCAAATTTTAAAATCCTCAAGAAAAAAAATGTACTTTTAACTTTAATGATTTGCTATTCTGAATATTATACAATTAATTACATTATTAGAATAGTTTTACAGATAATAACTTATCTCTTTAAATCTCTACAAATCTAATCCACTTAAAAATTAAACAAATTTAAGAGGTCATTTTAATTATACTTTTTACTATTAATAAACATTAGAGTAAATTACATACTTGGTCCCTGTGGTTTGGTGGTTTTAACACTCTGGGTCCCTCAATTGAAATAATTATGGATTGGGTCCCTGTGGTATGCGTTTTATAACGTTTTGGGTCCCTATGGTAGACGCCGTTTACTTTCCCTCTGTTAAAGCCATCATGTGCCATGCACATGATGGGTATTTTGGTCTTTTACCTTAATTTTTTTTATTTTCAATTAAACATACAGGGATCAAATATGTATTTCACCCATCCTTCTTCAGTTCACATCCACTCATCCATTCTCAAGAACTCATATCAACTCAAATCAAGAACAATTCTAATAACATCTCTTTCCTTAAAAATCTTCATCATCTTTACTTTTATATTCAAAAAACCAAAATCCAAAATCATTTAAATATCATGATTCTTTGATCGAACTCGTATTAAAAGAAACCTAAATCACACCTACATCCAAAAACCTAAATCAGACCCAAATTTAAAAAAAAACCTAAATCAAACCTACTTTAAGATCTATAAACATGAGAAAGAATAATCAAAGAGAGGAAGAAGACACAACAGATCTGCACCAGTAATGAGAAACCGTTTCAAAATGGAACCCAAACCGTTTCCAGGTCTTGGTTCAAAATCAATCTACACTTTGTTTTGTTGTTCGATTACTAAATAAAAAACCCTAAATCAAAATCCCCAAATTAACCAAAAATCAAGAACCCTAAATCAACCCAAAAACGAAAGCAGGTGGTGCGTGGAGATGCTCGATGCAAAGCATGCGGCGGCACAACGGCGACGAAAGCAGATGGCGACGCGACAGAGACGAATGCATATGTGGTGGACGCAGATCTTTGGTTGCCGGAGATGGCCACTGGTGTTCTTCGGAGGGTTGTGAAGGAGATGATTACGATAGTGTTCTTCGTGAACAGTGGCGGAAGTGCCCGGTGGTAGTAAAGACGTGGTGGAGGTGGGTGGATGATGATGTGAACGACAGTGGAGGTGAGTGGAGATGGAGGTGGCGGTGGCGGTGGCGGTGGCGATGGCGATGAACGGCGGTGGCGATGGCGATGAACGGCGGTGGCGACGGTGGTGAACGGTCGTGACGGTGGCGATGGCGATGAATGGCGGTGGCGATGGCGGTGAACGGTCGTCACGGTGGCGATGGCGGTGAACGGTCGTGACGGTGGCGTTGATGAAGGTGGGTTGATGGTGGTCGGGTGGCGATGGATATGACTGATGAGAAATGAGAATGAATAGGGTTGGTTTGGTGTACGAAGGGTTGCATACTTTAAATATATTATTTTTATATTTTATTAACTTTAAAAATTAAATTACAGTTTTGGTCCCTCTAATTATAAGTGAAAATAGAAAAACTTAAAATGACCAAAATACCCATCATGTGCCGTGCACATGATGGGTCTAACGGAAGGAAATTGGACGGCGTCTACGACAGGCACCCAGAGCGTTATAAAATGCATACCACAGGGACCCAGTCCATAATTATTTCAATCGAAGGACCCAAAGTGTTAAAACCACCAAACCACAGGGACCAAATATGTAATTTACTCTAAACATTATTATCGTTATATTTTTATTAAGCTATCAAGGTTGTTAGTTTTTAGAAGTTATATGTGACTATTTGAGGATTGAAAAGTTTTAATTTGAATTGTCGGCGTCTTTAAAATATTATTTAAGGTTTTTATTTCAAAAGAGAATCGAATTTTGATATCATCAAGGAAAAAAACTACATTTAACATCAATGATTTGCCTATTTTAAATAATATAAAATTAACTATATCATTCAAATAGTTTAAATATTTATTAATTCTCTCTCATAGATAGTGCCATAATTTCTTATTGATAGAACTATATTAAAATTTTGCTTTTTTCTTGACCGGTTTGTATAAAGACAAAGCAACCAATAAGCATACGAATTAAATTGGTTGATAGTATCGTATTAACTACTAAACTTGTTTGATACGTGATATTAAGAGGCCGTTTATTTGACGCTTACTCGATAAGAGCTTACCAGGTCGATTCACTTTACGGGACGATCATGAAAAAAACTAGAATCTCATTCGGTTAGAGCGATGACATGAACTGAGAGTCTTACCCGATAATTGAGATCGACAACTCTTACCTGCTAAAAGTTTACTGGGTAAATTGTTGCGACATGGTAGGTGATAATGTTCACCTTCACCGGTAAGCACTAATCGAGCAAGTGTTTAAGTAAACGATCCCTAAGAGTCATTTACTATAATAATAAACTAATAACATATTGTACCAACTTCTACTTTTAACTGTTAGGAACTCATGTAACTTGTTTAGTGATTAACATGTTGCAATACTGACATGACAAATAATGTTTCATGTCAGCATTGTAACTTGTTTAGTGATTTACATGTTGCAATATTAACATGACAAATAATGTTTCATATCAGCATTGTAATTTGTTAGCGAGTAAACAAATTGTCTAGGTATTAGTAGATGCATGTGTGTTGAAAGAGGTTAAAAGTACAAAGAGATATGGATTAATGTCACTAAGGAGGAGGTAGAAATAACATTTCCCTGTTTAAAATAAAAACCAAATTAAAATAAGTTACATTTTAATATAATTTATCTATTAAATAGTTAAATAAATTATATATTTTTTAGGGGAAAATGTAATGATGGATATATATGTCGGTAGTTTGACTTCCAGTCAAAGGTATTGGGGGACATGGTGAAAAGGCATCTTGAAAATTTGGAGAAAGAATTGAAGTTGACGGTTTGACCTTTTGCAATTTCAAGTTTTAACTTTTGTATCGAGTTTCATATTATTTTATTTCAAATCCAACGTTAATTCTTACATTATTTTAAGGTGACATTAGAGCATCTCCAATGGAGGTTCTTATAAGAACCTCCTTTTTGCACTTTTTATTGACAACTCATTTCCACCTCATCAAATTAAAATTTTATATAAAATATCACAATGGTAGTTCTTATAAGAACCTCTTTTGTGGGTCCCACATATTTTTTAAGCTTCTAACAAATAATATTATAGATATATATTTAATTTAAAAACCAATTAGAAAAAGGAAAGGCAATAATGTGTCATTTCATCTCAAACAACTAGGTAAGAACCAAGGTTCTTATTTAAGAACTTGAAGGAAGTTGGGTTCTTATAAGAACTCTCCACAATGGTAGTTCTTACAAGCCACTACACTTTTTGCTTGTAAGAACCTTGCATTGGAGATGCTCTTATTTCTATCCTTTTTTTATAGGTGTTTTTTTTGTTTTTTTAACGGTATGTTGGTGCAACGGAGCATCATCGTACCACCATGGCACCAAGTCACAATAACCCAAGTTCGATACATCTTCAAGAAGAATAACCACCCCCAGTCTAGCCATCCAGTTTTCATTTAAAAGGCTTCAAGGCATCAACTGAGATTCGAACTTGACACCCGTTCAAGGAAAATCCCCCACAATGGACTCCAGAAGGAGTCAAGCTCCTGGCCTTCACCATATGAGAACTATAATCTCTGTATCAGACCAACTGAGTTGGACATCATTTGCAGAGTTTTTTAGTTCATACCTCTCTTTATAAGGGTATCAATAGGTATCAATAAGTGTATGTAAGTATATATGTGGGATCCGATATAGAAGGGATATAGATCTATGTGAATGGAGAAAGGTATACCGAGTATAAATAGCAACATCCTTTTTATATTAGATCACCTGTATTAATATATTGTAATTTATTATTCTAAAATACTACATTACCATCACAATAAACCTCTAAGAACATTTCTAACAGATTCTCTAAATTTTCTTTAAAATAGAAAACAAAAAGGCAAAATATTTAAAATAATTTATGCTCATCTCGAATATATTATCTAGTTTAAAGATTTTATCATCAATTATATTATTTAAACATTAAATAATTTTATGATCTCAATAAACTTTTTTAAAAATTATATAAAATAATATTAATTTAAATCTCATTGGTGGAATAAATAAAAAGTTATTTCTCTCTGTCCCTAGCAAAGATATACAGAATTCTCCATATTGGGAACTTTTACCTTGGTTTTCTATTTTAGAGAATAAGATAAGAATGATATTGAAGCAATTTAACGAACAAAAAATAGATTTCTCTATTTTAGATAAATTGTTGAAAATGCTCTAATCAATATAATGTTATATTTTTTCTTAAAGTTGTCTCTATTAACTAAATTATAAGTTATATTTATATATTTTAATAATATAATATTAAAAAAATACTAAATATGACCATTTTATAATATAAATAATAAACTATTATAAATTATAAAACATAACTTGTTTTTTTTTTTCAATATTTTATAAATCATAGTTGATAAAATTATTTAACTTAATTTTAACTATAAAATTAATTAAAATTATTAATTATAAAATATAGCATTCATATAAAAGATAAGATTTTTATATAAATAAAGAAAGAAGAACAAAATAATTGAAGAAAGGGCATCAGAAGTTTTTAAAGTCTAAAAAGTCTTGCTGCAAAGAATTACAAAAGTTTTTGCCATTTAATATTGTTATGTTAGTTGCAAGATCCATTGCAAGTTGTTACTTGATATATTAAAAAAGAAAATTATGGTTATGAATGTTGACATAGATGAAAAGAAAAGAAAATAGTGGTGGTGCATAAAATATATAAGAGTGCATTTAATATGATGATTAGTCCATCTTTTATTTTATTTGTAAATAATAAAAATGTGGGAATTTCATGCTCTTTTATTTTTTATATCAATCCTTTATATGAATTAATTCTATATATATTTTAAAGTTTGATACTTGTGCTTAGTGTATTTAATTGTTGTAAATATATTTTGGTTATTATTATCCTTTTTATAGCATACTAACAAGATATATTTGGTTATTATATCAACAAATATAAATATATCAATTCGTTAAATTTGATTATTAGAATAATTACATTTTTTCGTCCTTATAGTTTATATACTATAACATATCTAAGTTCCCTTTTTAAATAATTAACCTCACGTGGCTTGCAATTTATAACACTTGAGTCACCGACACTAAATTAATATTGCTTATGTTAATTACATTGTTGGTCCTTGTGATTTGCTCAAAATTCAGATATGATCCCTACTTTAAAAGAACTTCTATTTTCGTTCCTATGGTTTTTATTTCATTTCATGCAAGGTCCCTCATAGTAACACTGTTAAAAGATAGTAGTTAATTCCAATGTAATTATGCAATTTTATATATTAATTAATATTTTTTTAAATAACCATCTACAAAGTCAATTGTTTCTTTTTTCATAATACAGACACACACACACATAGAAATAAGATCATCTTCCTCCTCTCCATTTAAACCCATAGCCAATTAGCCACACACCTACATGCAACACACACACACACACACACACACACTCTCTCTCTCTCTCTCTCTATATATATATATATATATATATATCACACACACATACACACTAATAAAGAGAGAGAAATAGCATCTTCATTCTCTTCATTTAAGCCCACAACCACTCACCTTACATTTAACTATCATCACACATAAGAGAGACACATGCATTGGCGGATACACAAAATTTTCGAAATAATTGCACCAATTAACTATATTGATATAAAACAAAATTTAACAAAAATAAAGTTTTATTAAAAACAATAAAGTACAAAATTTCAATTGTTTTAACATTAAAATTACACTTTAACTTTAAAAAACAATTAATATTGTGATCGTTTCAAAGATATCGACGATATGGTTCTAATGATGTAGTTTGTAAAAGAAAATACATAATTTTAATTTACTTTACCTAATAGTTAGTTAATTATTATGATAAAAGGTATAAAATGAATATTGAAAAAGAAATGTAAGTAATTTAAAACAACTAAAGCTTTTAAAGGATTAAAAGTGTAACTCATTTTCAATCATCATCCTAAAATTTATAATGATGGGGAGCAAGTCACTAAAGACTTTAATGTCTATAACTTCAACCCAAAAAATCTTATGGTTTCATCGAAAAAGATTAATGGTTTTACATTTATACCATATTTCAAAGGGTAAGTTCACCTATGCGCCCGTGCTTGCACACATAGACACATAGACACACACACACACCCCAATACATAATTGTTTTCTTCTTTCCAACACCTGTCGTTGATTTCCCGTCAACCTACCAAATCTTAGTTGTTCACCTCCCCATAACCGTAGCTGCTGGGTTTTTTATCTTCTCTTTTCCCCTTCTAACTTATTTCCCTTTAGATAGACGTGTTCGGAGTTAATGGCCTTCGTTCACATTTTAACAGTTGGCCTGGTCCGTTCACCTCCTCCTCCAACTCCGACCCTTCAGTTTCACTTGTTAATATCCCACCCCAATAGTCAATGTCCCTCTACTTCACCATCGACATCCCCTCCCCTCTCTAGACACCATCTCCACCCCCATCACCATGTGTTGAGTATTTTATACACACCCATCATCTCCATGACGACATGTATTTGTATGTGTGTTGCATGGGTGTGATCGATAAGCTCTTTTAGAGGAGGCCAGATATTTATATATATAATTTATGTCTATACATGTGTGTGTGCATGCACGCGTGTGTGTATGTTTATGGGTTTTTATAATTTTGAGAGATAAATGGGTGTGGCTTGCAGGTTAAGATGGAAGGAAGGGAAGGGGGGTTGGAAGCGTGGGTCGAGTAGTAAGTCAAAGAGAGAAAGAGTGAGACATGTATCTCAATATGAGTGATGTTTTAGAAAAGGTTTTTAATTGTTAAATAAAATGACATATTTACCTTTAAGTTAATGGTTGTTTTTCAACGATGCTAGTAATAGGGACCCATAGTGCAACAAAATGTAAATTATAGGAAAAAAAGGAGTTTTTTAAAGTATGGATCATATTCATAGTTTAAACAAACCACAAGAACCACTACAATATAATTACTCTTTAGTTGAACAAACATGTAATCAGAACCACATGGACCAAACATGTAGATCCTAATAGATGACATATTTGGTCCCTATGTTTTTATTACATGTTTGACCCCAATAACTAGCATGACCAAAATGTATTCTTAACTATACTACTTAACATAAAATTTTTAACAAAATTAAGTGACCTAGAGCTTTATAAATTGCAAAGGACAGAGTTGTACATATAAACCACACAACCACAAGGGTGGTGCGTACTAGCAAAAGGCCTAAGGAATGTGGTGAAATATCCCATCTATCTGGGTTCGAGTTCAGGCGCTAGCATTATGTGGTTAGGCTTAGTATCAGAAGGCCGTTTCTTACTTATCAAATTGCCAAGGATGTAGTATAGGCAAAGCCTAGATGAACCTTTAAAAAAACATATAAACCACACAAACCAAGCATGTAATTTAGAGGTTATTTACTAAATGCTTACATGGTAACTACTTACTGGGTCATTATCATACTGGATAAATATGGCAAACACCGAGAATCTTCCCGATAAGAGCGATAATTAGGATAGATAATCTTATCCTGTAAGTGAGGATGACGATTCTTAACTTATTAGCTTTTACCTGATAATTGTTGCATATGATAAATTACAAATTTACCCAATAAATCAAATAAAAATCATCAACTCTCACCAATAAGCACTTACCGGATACGTATTTGGGTAAACGACTCCTTATTCTAACTATTATGTTTCAAACTGGTTTAAAAAGGTGCATAAACACAATAATGTATGTATGTATGTATATGTGTGTTTGAATAAAATACAAAAGATATAAATGTTACAACAGGAGAAGATTATGTGTGAATAATCTATTCAAATAGTTTTTTATTTATTTATAAAACTGTAAGTCTGTAACAAAACAAAATTTATAGGTAGGATTTATAAACACCAATAAACAAAAGAATATGATTGGATATTTATAAAAAGATACTGTTATACTTTGTATTAAAAATGATGATTGGTTGTATATAAACTATTTACCATTGGGGAGTTTACAAACATTTTTAGGTTTAACATATTCCATTTGTTTTGCAAATGACTTAATTTTGAATATTCTATAAGTTATGAAATGAAAAAATATTTAGATTTTTTCTATTTTTATTTTAAAGACTACCACATTCACAAGTTTCTTACTTCCATATCGATCATAAGTCTTGCTCTTGAGGAGTTTACTAACAATTTTGGTTTAAAAAGAATAGAATTGACAACTAGAAGAACATATATATCTATAACACTATATTTCAATCTCATGCAAGTGCATTGGGCCTGGGCCTGTTAGTAGGTGCAAATGCAATTAAAGTGATTGAAAAGCTTATAAAAGGGTTTTATATGTACCAAGGTAAGTTAAAACTTAAAAGCGAACATAACCAAAGTGACTCAAGCGACTTCTTTGTGCCTATATACCTCCCTCGTTAAAAAGAGTCGCTATGAGTTTGCCATATTCGTTCTTATTGTCTCAGTGGATTGAACTTTCGGGGATATGTGGATTCCAAAACATGCTACATAGAGATAAACATACAATTCTGCAAGCTAAGGATGTTATCCATGACTCCCTTCCATAAATATGCTACTTGGCATCCAACTATCCTACTATGCAATATGT
Source organism: Centaurea solstitialis (assembly GCA_030169165.1). Classification (NCBI taxonomy): domain Eukaryota; kingdom Viridiplantae; phylum Streptophyta; class Magnoliopsida; order Asterales; family Asteraceae; genus Centaurea; species Centaurea solstitialis. The sequence goes on from CM058041.1 coordinate 69,585,333, forward strand.
TTACAAAACAACAAATGCACTATGCAAGACTCTCTTTCCACTACAATGTTCATGACATGATTAGCAATTTAAATGGAAATGGCCCCTAAATAGTGGGAATGACAGAATGTTCTTAATAGCCATACAACTTGAATGTCATCGCTAACTCCACTAACCAAACCTTTTGGAAAAACATTAAGAGCCATTTAGTTAACTTTTTCAGTGGCAATCACGGACACAATTGTCCGTAATGTTTTGTTTTGTTTATCTAGTTATTAGTTTATGCTATAAAGAACGTTCCAATTATAATGTTTATTAGCTTCATTGGTTCATGGTTTGGTGGGTGTTTTAACCATTTTTTGTTAATTTGGTGCTTAGTTAATTGTCTAGTGCACCCCATCTTGACATAAGAACCGATTCTATCTATTTATATCAAATTAATTATTTATATAGCAACAATGTAACTTAAGTAAATACAAAAATATAGATATAAAATTACCGATTTGTTTCTAATATGTAACAAAAAAACAATAATTTTCTATGACATATAACATGCCTAAGTTTATTTTCCTTTTGTTGTATTTTCATAATTAATTGTTAGAAGATATATTTTAGATCAAATCAGTATTAGTTTCATGTTAACCCGGTTTGTAAGTAATTAATATTGCATACCAATCACTTGTTGGGCTAGTGGTAAGATTGTTCCCTGACTTCCTTGAGGTCAAGGGTTCAATCCTTGCACTACTCAATATTTGATGGGTACCTCCACCTCGCAAATGCCTATGGGGCTCGAAGTTTGGGGACTATTTGGAAAATACGGTCCTGGGTTTAATTCCAACCGGCTGCGGGAGACCGGGACAGAGGGTTGCCAGGGGCGCGCTCATGGAGGTAGAGTGGCGTCGGGCCAACGGGGCCCGGGGTTAGAATGTCTCCGCCAGAACACACTTTTTGGGAAAACAAAAGACCAACTTATAATTAATTACTCCACAAAAGTTATATTTAATTGCCTTAAAAACAAGATAGCCTTTTTTCTTTCAAGGATAAAATTGTCCATAAAACTATTTTACATGACAAATAAAGAAAAAAAAAATTATGATACAACCAAAATTTGGTCTTCCTTTTTTCCATTATAACGAACAAACAAATCATTTTCAATCAAATTTCAAGTACCGTTTACAATTTTTTTTTTCATTCAATTCATTTTGAAGAAACAATGATGTTGGCAAAATTTCAAATTACCAACAACAGTGGGTCCCACTCGATCTCGTTCACGACCCATCTTCGCTTCAACCCGATATTGTCGTTCGTGATCATTCCCTCGTGATCCAAACGTCTACGAATGTCAAACAAATCATCAGTATCTTCTTTAACACCGTTTTCAGTATTTATTAACAATATTGTAGTGCGCCTTCTTGTGACCTCCTAAAGCTTGACCCGACCCGAACTCCTTAGAGCAAATCGGGCATTTATGATCCTTCAATCTCCTCACGTCACATAGATCATCACAAGCTTTTCTTTTACCCTTGTCCCGAGGACGTTGACTATTTGACTTTGGATTGTTCTTCGGTAGTTCCATACCGGGTCGACCCGAATCGGACCCAGACCCGGATTCACCAAGTACTGCCTTTTTGGAAAACCCCATTATACCCCTGGAAAGCATCATCAAACACAAAGCCCCTTGTTCCACTTCATCATCATTATTCTCAAAAATTGATGCAAAAGAACTCAAACTATTACAACTTGATGGATGATCACTAGGCTTTACAACCTTGTACCTTGTGCATGATCTCTTTCTCCTGATGGGAGTTGCTATTTCCTCTTTTACCCCTCCTCCATCCAGTTTGCCATCTTCTGATGATGATGATGAAGATGATGAGGATGATGAAATGGACGGCTGAGATCTATTGATTGTATGGCTATGGCATCTCATGTGACCATACATAGCCTTCACTGAATCAAAACACTTCCCACATTTTGCACACAAATTCTTCTTGCTTGATTCTTTACCTTTGAGTGTATGAGATCTCATATGACTTGCAAGAGCTCTCATTGAATGAAACCCTTTTCCACATTGCTTACAAATCGAATTCGAATTCGATTTCGGTTTCGATTTCGAATTTGCAACAGGAACCAAAACTCGCCAAGATTTCTTGGGGTTTTCCCTTAAACCGTAAGAATTAGGCCCAAAATCTTCATTAACACTACCCACATTTTCTTCATTGTTCTTGATCATTCCATCATTGAATTCAAGATCCATTCCGCCATTAATGGCTTCTTGATCAAGCTCTTTAAAGCTCTGTTTTTTACTAGCGGCAATCAAAGCCAAGTGACCTCTCATATGACCTCCTAACTTCTTCCCATTTTCAAAACTTTGATTACAGAATTTGCAAATGTAACACTTGTGATCTTGATCTTGATCTTCTTCTTTCATGATTCAAGAACAAGAAAACCCAGATGAATGTAGAATCGAAAAGAACTTTAATTTTGAAAAATGGTCAAGAAACAGAGGAATCGACCAACACCCATTACAGAAATCAGAAAACCCAGATAAAAAATCATCGAAAACAGAGCAATCCAAGAACACCCATTTAAAGAAATCAGAAATCCCATATCAAGAAACGAAAGAATTCAAGAAACGATGAACACCCACTTGAGAAAATAGAAATCCCAAATCGAATAAGCAAGAATCAGAGGAATCGATGAACACCCACTTGAGAAATCAGAAATCCCAAATGGAATAAGCAAGAATCAGAGGAATCTATGAACACCCACTACAGAAATCGAAAATCCAAGATTGGATTGATCAAGAAACACACAGAAGAAGCTATGAACACCCATTACAAGAAATCAAGAAAGCCCAAATTCAAGAAATAGATGAAGAAGCTATGAACACCCACTACAGAAATGAAAAAACCCAACTCAGAATTAGTAAAGATGATCGATAAAAAGAAAGCCCTAAATTGGTAAAACAAGATCTTTCTTTCTCTCACTACATTTCTGCTTGTGATCTCTCTCTCTCTGGCACTTGGTGGTTATGATTTGTGGCTTTAAAGGCTATATCTATATGTATAGTATGGGGGAAGCCTTGCAAGGAAGCACATATATATAGTCATCATCTCACATTGAAGTAAAAATAAGAAGCCATATATATTTTTGTATTTACAATATTTGTAGGCATATAAAAAATATCAAATTTTAAGTTAAAAATAATAAATTTCGCAATTGTAGGACTTGAACAAGAATTTTGTTTAGGGACTAACATTTACCATCTTGATTATTAAAACCTTGTGTTAACTATTTAGTTTTAAAAACTATACGATGACATCCAACAAAATAATACAGTTGACACCTTTCAGAAACGTAACTCCACCGCCCCCCTTGCGCGCCGCCCCCTTATGATCAAACCAAGAAGTAGAGACTCGTACCACGACAACTATCCATCTAGGTTCACCCTTACGTTTAACATCCTCTTACTCGATTAGCACCAATTAGAAGTGTGGGAAAACATGTAATAACTCATGGATAAAAAATAGGATTTGATAGCCCTTTATAACTGACAAATTGTGAGGTACCAATAACTTTTGCTATGATTTTGGTTTGCACTCGAAGTTATTGGGTTAGTCTATTGCCTTGAGCCTTTGGGGGTATTACAAATGGTATCAAAGTAGATCCTTGTACCATTTGAAGGCCGAAGTAAATCTCATTGGGTATGATGAGTCATCGAGATGTGTTTGTAACATCTTAGGCAAAACTCATATCGCTTATTACTAGAAGAAATTCTGGGAGTTTTGACGTCGTTTCATATGGATAGAAAATAGTTTAGAAAATTCTCTAAGTTTGTAAGAACTCGTTCCACATTTATAGAAAATATAGTTTGTGAGCTACCAATAATTTACACCATGGTTTTAAATTGAAATCGAAAGTGTTTGGTTTTGCTTTTGGCTTATAGGTGTTAAAATAGTATCAAAACTTAGATCCTAAATAACAATTATCCAATAAAATGAATCTAAGACTATGAAATTGAAATAAACCCTAATTCTAATAAAGGAGTTACATTAGACACAACCTAAATACGATTAATATTAACACAAAACAAAGAAAAACATGTGTAGGAAATTAACCTTAGTGCGGAGAAAATTGATTAACAACCTAATGTGTAGAATTAAGGAGAATATAAAGAAAATTTAAGTTCGGATAACAGATAGAGGTACAATAATACAAAAGAAGAGTAATTAAACAATTAAGAAGTGCAAAAGGTTGAAATACTATTTAAGCAAACAAGAATTTATAAGAGTAGATGGAGAAATTCAAAGAACCATCAAATTAAGTAGAAGCATTCAAACAAATACAATTAACCAAGTTTACTAAAGGAATAGGGAAAAAGATACTAGTAATCGTATGAAGAACCAATAAAAAGTCGGATTCCAATGGCCCAAGCTTAAAATGCGATCTTCTTCCCCATGAGATGGAGAAAATTGATGAAGAAACTCTCCTCTAAGAGAAGTTAGCATACATTCTTCAAACCGGAATTAGGAACTACTTCTAAAAAATACACTACTTAAAAAGAGTCTAGAAAGTAAGGCCAAAAAGCCCAAGGAAAAAAGCCTATTTAAAAAAATTCAATTTTCACGCATGTGAAAAGTAGTGTGGAAAACTAGAGAGTGCTTCAGGAGTGCCTCATGACCATGAAAAAATCTTCTCGCTCGTTAAACGGTGGCAGAAACTTGCAACATGAATTACAGAGCTTCTTTCTCGTTTATGAAGTATATCAGTCCTTCTTCGACTTCACCTCTTACATTCACTTGATCTTTTTCTTCTCTCTTCATTTGGAGCATGTCTTCACACGTCCCACCATCAAACCCACAAACAATCTACACATATGCACATACCAAAGCATAAAAACTATCCTAAAAGAACTTCCAACCATGATTAGAGAAAATATGGGAGAAATAGAAAACAATGCACGCTATGAAGAGGACGTTAAAAGTTTAGGGGAGGGAGCTTGTAACACCTCATCCCACATGGATAGAAAACCATATTTTCTGAATTTCTCATAAGCTTTAGGTTGTGGGTTATCAATGATTTTTATCATGATTTTAAGTTCCACTTAAATCTATTAAGTCAACCCGTTGCTTTGGACCTTAGTATGTTACAAAACAACATTAACATTTACCATACAAGTAGCTCTTATAGCATCTCCAATATATCTATAGTGAAAATTTTGATGATTTTAAAGAGTTGTGTTTCTACAATTATGCTATATTGTATGGTGTAAAAAAAGAAAAAAGGATGTTAAAATATCAAAAAGAATTTTCTAAATCTCTACACAGGAGAGATAAATATATTTTAATTATTTTTCACTATTAAAAATATATTAAAAAAGTATTAAAGATAAAAAAAGATATTTTATTAATATAATTTATAAAGAAAATCATGGTTGGACTTGAATGATTTTCTTTATAAATATTTTGATATTTTATTTTAATTTTTAACATAGTTATAAAAGATACTTTTAAACCAATATATTAAAGGGTTTTTAAGGAGGTGTTTGGTTTGTTTCAGGAAATGAAAATGAAAATGCATGAGAATGGGAATATGAATGAGCATTGTATTAATGCTACTTGGTTAGCTCAATATAATCAATGAAAAATGTTTCATATTAAAAAAAATATTTTACTCCAACTTGAAAATACAAAAGATGTTACATTTAACATCAAGAGATGGAACGGCATATGAAAAAAAAACTACGTAGAAATAAAATTTCCATTCCCCCCAATTTGGTCATGAATGAAAATTAATGGATCTGCAGGAATGATTCCATTATATAATATCAGACTAAACAATAGTTTCATTATCATTTTCATTCCTTACCCAGCAATACCCTCAACCAAGTGCACCCTAAATTTAATTTTTTATAATGGCAAAAGATGTTATTAAACAAAAAAGAAAATACATATAGGTTTGTACAAGAGACCTTGGCCCTTTCAGTTTCGGTTTTAGCCCAAACACAACCCAAACAGCGGCCCGAACAAAGTTACACGATTTAAAAAATAATCAAGCAAAAATACACAGCAGAGAGCACACATACTCGGCAAGATCGAACAGGAGCCACCATCAGATTTAGAGAAACCCAGAGCCACAATAACTTGTGAGGAATAAGCTCCAGTTGGCGTTTCTCGACCAAATGAGGCATGCGAGCTTTCCTCGATCTTCTAGTGCGGTGAATTAAGCTACTCTTCTACACTTTGTGAAAACTCGAACGCATACAGAGGCCACCACTGATGTAGACCCAGCGATAACTCCCACACTCGATAAGCCAAAACCATTCATTTCTCGTTTCCTGCAGCCTCCCCGACATAAAAGCTTAGTTTTAACACAAGCTTTTCCTCTCCAACAGTTCCATCCAGTAGCACTGTCCTCCGATCAACATCAATTACTTCCATGTTCTCTTCTATTCACGCACCAAAGCGATCCCTCAACCAAGATCTCCAATCTACCACAAGCTCTTTATCTCGCTTAGTCACCTACTCGAACGACTTTAATTGAATGTTAAAGAACAAATATTCCAACAAGTTGTTACCTTGTCCAAATACTAATCTATTTCTTTCTAACCATATAAAGTACACGAAGAACCAAGTTGTTGCCACCCATCTCCTACTTCTTTTTATCATTCCTACCCCTTTGATTGCCTAACGCCCAAATCTCTTCAAGCAAACTATACGCCCCAATATTCAAGCAAACCATGCTCTTTGTTACTAGGTTCCTCAAGTTTTTCACGTTAGGACAATTAACAAGAGCATGTTCCACCATTTCCACGTCACTCTTACATCGCAGACAAAGGGTAGAGTTCAAATCAATTCCTCTTTTGTCCAATTCCACTCTTACCGGTAGTCTTCCTAGTTTTGATCGCTACACAAATATGCATACCTTTTTTGGGACCAAGTTCATCACATTGTTTGGTCCCCTAACTCTCCCCCTACACCTAGCCTCTTCTATGACTCCCCTCAAAGATTTAACCGAAAAAGCCATTTTGAGGATCAAGTCTCCACACTATACGATCCCTCCCCCCTCTCTTTGGACCTATGCCTTCAATCAAGCCCCGTAACTCCTCCAATTCCCCCAACCTTCCTTCCCCTCAGTTCCCTCCTCCAACCCCACTGCTATCTCCACTCGTCCCCTATAAATTCCCATCTATCCGCAATTGACACCCATTTATTTACTTCTAATTATTTACTTCTAATTGGTAAACCCTTCCGAATTTTTCCTTAAGGTTCCCTTCCTTTAGCCACCTATCTTCCCATGACTTGGTTTTTGCTCCATCCCCACACCTTCACTGTATTCGATCACACCGAACTCCTTCAACCCCCCCCCCCCCCCCCCAAACACCACTTAAATAACGATTAGATAAACCACCTTCCCTCCCAAAAGATACTTCTAATTACCTTTACCCATAACACACCACTTCCATCTCCACCACCGTATGCATCCGAATAATCCTAAATTCCTAATATTCAAACTGAATGGGACGCGTGACGCACTCTCGGCTGCCCTCACGTTACGTTTGCAATAAAAGATAAGTTTTCAACCGAACTTTCGTGTATACGCAGCACACACATACACATATGTATATAGGGTCAGGTTCACGACCAAACTGTTTTCGTGAGACCATGAGACCAAGATTATATACTTGAAACTCCACCGCAAAACACTATGAAAGTAAAAAGGAAAAATCCAAACCTTCACAGCCCAGTGTTCTACTGTAAAGTTTCAAGTCTAAAGTCTTAGCCTCACAGGTCTTATATAAACAACTTACTTTCACATGATTCCAAATATATCTCTACATATATCGCTTATTTCATTCTTATATTGCTTATTTAGAATGATATGAGAGTCACATCCCATTATCAAGTTTTTATGAAATTCGAAAAAAGAGGAAGAGCCCCAATGGGGGCACACAAATAACAACACGTGAATGAATAAAAAGGATATTCATCGATTCATAATGAATGACGAAGCGTAGGTTTGTGGAAGGATCGACAAGCGTCTAAACCCTTTGGGGTTGAGAATTACGAATAGTAAAACTCAAGAAAACTATAGAACAACTCTAAAACTCACAGGGAGAAGGATATTATTGAATAAAACTTGATTACAAAAGAAACCTAATAACTCTATTTATAAGCCTAAACTAGAAAACGATAAATATTAACTAAATCTAATCCTAAACAAACTATAAAACTAAATGATAATCTAATCATAACTTATCTAAAAATATAAAAGATAAAACTAATCCTAATTTAACTAAAGATAAAATAAAATTAAAGGAATTGAAACTAAAACAAATGATAAAGATAATTTCGGGGATTTGCATGCAGTGATAAGGCCATGCACTGTGGTCTTCGGTTTCCCTTCGGTTTGCCTTCGGCTTAGGCCAAGCCGACGGGTTTGGAGGTGAACACCGCCGCGGCCTCCTTCGGGTAGGAAGACTTCGGTTCTCCCAAGCCGAGACCAAACCACCCCCACCCCCTACCCACTTTCTCTCTCTTCTTTCTCTCTCTTCTTTCTCTCTTTCTCTCTATCTCTCTCCTCTTTCTCTTTTTTGTTTTTTTTATTAATAAAATAAAAGTGAAGAAGTAAAAGGGTGAAGAAGATGGTGACGATGGTGCTGCCGGAAAAAGGAAGAAGAAGAGGAAAAGAAGAAGAAGAAGAGGAAAAGAAGATGAAAAAGGAGTGGGGGTAGGTGGGGGGTTAAATATTGTTGCTCTTTTATATATACATATATATAATATAAAAATTAAATTATATAAATATTGTTTAAATTTTAATTTTAATTTTAATTTTAATTATTGTAATTAAAATAAATTATTTTATATTAGAATTGTTTTAATTAAAATGAATTTTGATGGAGTGTGTTGCAGTGGGTCGACAGTGGATGAATTGGGTAGTTTTGGGTAGTTTTGTGGAAAGCTGATGTGGCGCTGATGTGGCAGCTGAAACCATTGGGTTGCAGTGGGTCGACAGTAGATGGCCTAAGCATTCGGTCAAACATGAAGGCTTTAGCATCGGCGTTTGCAATGCGAGCTTACCCGCTTGTTATTCACTTGTGTAGCTATTTTGATTTTCGATTGTTTGTCGACCTCTATTGCAACTCTCCCTATATCAATGAATACACTCACAGAAGTCAAAAAACAAGAACAAAAATGAAAGCCATGAATCACGACGACTATCCACCATTCAACCTCGCCACCAACGCCACCCACAGTCAGGTGGTTCCGATCACATTGTTCGTCATCGTTCTCTGCCGCTGTTTAGTAATCGGACACTTGATTAATGAGAATCGATGGATTAACGAATCCATCACCGCCATCATCATCTTAAAATATCATTCATTCATTCAGTTTCATCATCATAATCTCAAATTACCTGAAATCGATTTCAATCCGGATGAAACATGGGATGTATAGTTGGAACAATCATCTTATGCATAAGCAAATGGAAAAGCTCTCATCTGCTCAGATTCAACTAAGAACTTTTCTTCATCTACCTACTTTCACCAAAAATCTTATTGAAGTGCTAGTTGAAGTAGCCTCTCCGGAGCTTTTTATAGTTTTTTTTCTAATTATATCCTAGTTAATATTAATTAATATAACCCAAGATACTCTTTTTGATCATTTTACATACCGATAAACTAGTTATTGTCAAACATAATTTATTCATTATCCACTTCTAGCTAGCTTATTAGTCCAACAGCTAGCTTATCAGCCACTTTGCCGATCACAACCTTAGCGATCTCAATCCTCCGATTCCTCCATTTCTTCTGATTTCTTCAATTTCGTCAAGGTTTATTGCTTTTTGTAGCAGATTTCAGGTGAAGAAGAAACAGTTCTTCCAGAATTTTTTTTTTCTGATTATGTTGTTCGGAGTTGCAAGTGAGTTCATATCAACGTCGATCGTTACCCCCGGTGAGTAATCTTCTTTCGATCGTTGTCAATTTCACACTAGAATTTGGAAATGGACGATGTGGTTGTGGCTGATTTTGGAAATGTTGTACATTCTGTTTGTAGGTTGCTGGCGGCTGTTTCCAAAATTCGGGTTGGTGGTTAGTATGATTCTACGCCTTTTTTCTTTTATCAACCACCAAAAAATCGGGTTCATAGGTTATGAAAAATAGAGGAAGGTTCAAGGGAAAGCCTTTAAGAATGCGTTGGGTGAATTATACATACACTGATACACTCAAATTTTATTTTATTTTTGAATGGCAGATAACTCACGCACACGTCGCGACACAAAGTTGACGAGGTATCCGAGATCCATACACGCACACGTCAAGGTATCGCCACATGCTCACCCCATGAATCGAACCCAGGGTAGACAGGGTTGCCATCCGCTTTCCCTCCCAAGGATGTTACCGACCGCTGGCTACTAATGCTTTGATTATATATACACTCAAATTTAAAATACCATTAAGCTTGCTGCAACCATCTCCACCACACAAACCACAAACCCCACCACAGCCTTACGTTCTCCGCCACTTGGTGCCGCCCTAGGAGGTGGTGCACCACCAGCCGCTGGCGGAGATGGTCTTGTAGCTGGAGGTACCGGTGCTTCCGCCACGTCATCATCCGTCAACACCGGGTTAGGAGCCCCAGCTGGCTCCATAAATTGAGGTGTTATGAGTGTGTGCAATTGGCCAGCCGCCACCTCAGACATGCACGATGGTGTCTTCTCCGACGGCAATCCCAAACAACGGTTCCCTAAATCCCACCAAATTAAACACAAAAATTATATTAGTTACAACACAAAAACTATAAATTATAACACAAATAAACTAGGGAAACCTAGGGCTATTAAGTTTGACTAGGGGTGTATTAATATAGATAGATTCTTGTATTTGCTTTTAACCAGCTTTTTAAAACTTTATCATGCCATTTGCCACACTTTTTAAAATCATGAGTTTTTTATGGAAACAACCGTTGTACTCTTTGTCAAGACCGCGTTTTTTAAAAGCCATGAGGTTTTTATGAAGTAATTGTTTTACTTTTTGTCATGGATATCAGGTTTACATACATCTTATCCTTTCTGGACACAATACTGAATAAATGTAGTTAGTTTGATTTGGTAAACAAGGAAATCTTCAAGAAATATGTGTGTGTGTGTGTATATATATATATATATATATATAGGGGAAGATTCACGAAAAACCCGTAAACTAAGAATCACCAGTTCATCTGGACAATATGCACATGTGCATAAAAGCCTAAAAGAACAACTTCAAATTACTTGTATGCATATGTGCATACAGTTACAGTATAGAGAGTTGTTACTGGTGTTCCTTGGTTTTTAATTTTTGGGTTTCCCCTGAATCCCCCCCCCCCCCCCCCCCCCAACTCTCTCTCTCTGACTATATAGGAGCAGGTTCAAATGAAAACTCATCTTTCATTGCGAACATGAGGACAGCTAATAGCGCGGCAAGTGTCACATTCAGTATAAATAATGAAGGTGAATGTTCATGCATTATTTTGTTATTCATATTGAATGTGACACGTGTCGCGCTCTCTATTGTCCCTATGTTCGCAATGAAAAATGAGTTTGCAGCCTAACTTTCATCTCTCGCAATGAAAAATGAGAAAGGTTCAAATGAGAAACATATCAATTTAAGAGAACGTGCGAAGCAATCTCAGCCACTCATCCGGTCAATAAAGGCGGCTTTGACCGGTCCCCCCTTTAATAATCTCTACCCTCCCATGAATCGCGTCAATCCTCCGTGATCACGTCCACCGTAACCGAAGATGAGTGGCTGAGATTGCTCCTCACGTTCTCTTAAATTGATATGCTTCTTGCGCATGAACCTTCCTCTACATAGAAAGTTCAAATGTGAACCACTTTTTCATTGTGAACATGAGGACGATCTCAGCCACTCATCTGATTAATAAAGGCGGCTTTGACCGGTCCCCCTCTTTAATAATCTCTACCCTCCCATGAATCGCGTCAATCCTCAGTGATCGCGTCCACCGTAACCAAAGATGTGTGGCTGAGATTCGTCCTCACGTAACGTTCACAACCAAAATTGAGTTCACATTTGAACCTGACCCTATATATATATATATATATATATATATAGTGAAAAGGTTAAAAGTAATGATGAAATAATACTTGCTTCTATATCTAGCAGAAGTAGCTGGATAATCCGTAACAACACCATCGACCTTGGCTCCATTAGTGTACGTATTAATTTCGACATACGGGTCTGAAAAGAAGTCCCATGGCTGCGAAACAAACTCGTTGTGCAAGATTTGGACATAAACAGGGAGCTTGGATGTGTGAAGCTTCTCGACAACATCAGTTTGACCATCAAGAAATCCCGAGCTTTGTGGGTACACAGATTCTTTGCTAATGATAACGGAATTCGCAATCTCACTGATATCTTGAATGGTTGAGTTGAGAGCATCACGGATATCCTCGTTAACCTCATAAACAAGCTCATGTCTGTTGCTTCGTGCCTTGAAAAGCTTCAGAACGGAACTATCTGGGGACTGGATCAAGATTTTCTTGCGCCTTTGGGTATTATAACTAGATTTATTTAGCACATCCATCACTGCATCGGTTACGCTTAATCCTTGATCACTTGCCAGATATGCTGCATTCTGCAAGTTTAACAACAAAAACCTTTTACTTGGTTGCAAAACAAGGTTGGGTTTTGGTGAGAAGTGTCAAATTTGGTGAGAAGCATGAGAAGTGGTAATCAACCGTTGAATGATAAATGGACGAACATTAGGATGAGATGCACCGAGATAAGATGAACAAAGATGCACCGGGTCAATTCCATTTTAAGCCGCAATTCATGGGAGGGTATTTGATTAAAAGTGATTGAACGGTTTAAAAGTACTTCTCCCACTTCTCTACAAAAATAACACTTCTCACACGATCACATGCCTTGCAAAATAAACCACACCCCAGGGTTGGGTTCCGGTACGTGAGAAGTGGTTATCAACCGTTGGATGAGAAATGGACGACCATCTGGATGAGATGCACCGAGATGCACGAGATCAATTCCCCTCTAAGCCACAATTCATGGGAGGGTATTTGATTAAAAGTGATCAACGGTTTAAAAGTACTTCTCATACTTCTTATATACATTTTTTTTTTCACAATATAAGATATTGTGATATAAATGATAAGATCGCTCAAATAACGTTGTATTGACAAAATTACAACCAGGTGATTGCATTAGAGGGCTCCTTTAAGTCCGTGAGGGGTAATTTGGTCATTTTAAGTCTAGCTACAGGTTTCGGCATCCAGACAATATGGAAAACTCGGAATTTTGAAGAGCAGCAACTCACCTTTATGTTGATCAAGATGCCGGTAAGAGAAGTGGCATTATTTGCAGCGTAGTCCAAAAAGTCAGATAAAGTCATATACTTGCCAGCATTTGCAGATTTTGGATTCCTGAACAAGGTGTAGTCTGAATATGGGTTGAACATTACAGCTGTGACATAACAGATAGAAGAAAAATAAGAAAACGGGCGATCAGGATCAGAGATTGTTGATAGACACAACCAATGACAAAAACACATCAAGACATACATACATATATGTAAGGTTGGGTTTACGTGACATCAACCTGTTTCTGTACACCTGTGGGACCACAAAATAACATTGAAATTTCACAACAGAACATTGTGAAGGTACAAAAACTACTGAACCTTCCCTGCAAAAACATTGTGAAAGTTTATTTTCGCAGTGTTTTGCTGTGAAGTTTCAGTTTTTTTTATGAGGTCTCACAGGTCTTATGGAACACACATGATCCCAAGTATGTATTTATGTGTGTATAGAGGAAAGTTCAAATGAAAAATCATTTTTCATTGTGAATGTGAGGACCACTATAATCGTTCCGTTCCACGTGGCAATATCCACTCCGAATATCATGTATTATTCAGAGTGAATAAAGGCGCCTAAGCTTTATTCACTCTGAATAATGCATGATATTCAGAGTGAATATTGCCACGTGTTTAGTGGTCCTCACGTTCAAAATCAAAACTGAGTTCACATTTGAACCTAACCCTGTGTGTGTGTGTGTGTATAGAAAGAGAGATTGAGACAGTCATGTGCAAGCGAAATCAATACCGATTTAAAAGAACCAACAAAATCACATATATGTTGGAATCTGTTTTTTTTTTGTGCCTTAACGGCTCTATTGGAGAGTAATCTTGTGGGGTTCCACATATGACATATGCTGAGATTATTGACGGCATACAAGTAGGGAGTAGAGTACTTACGTTCCAAACCCTGAATATCTGCCCACGTGAGACTGAAGGTAAATATTCCATTACCTTGAAGCGCGGGAATGTTTCTTGTCAAGTTAATAAAATCTGTGTTACCGGCTGATGTTCTGTCGAGGAGGTTTATAGAACCTAAGCAAATAGGTATCCCATCTCGTGTCATTTGAACAGGACAGTCGATAATATCTGCACCATCTGAAACAGCTTTCTCATATGCCAAATCAGTACAACCTGGGTAGCCACCGCTAGCTCCTTCGGATGAGATGATTAAAGGGGCATCTGAAGCAAGAAAACAACAAGAAGATGCGGTGATTATAAATACTTCAAGAAAGGAACATCTAAAAAAGAGAAACTTGTAAAATATAAGTTGTCAAATAGACTTCATATCTAAAAGAGAATACCTTGTGTTTTGTTTTTTCCCGAGTGAGTGAAGCAATCTGTACGAAGGAATTAAGGAGTAATTAAGAATCTGGAACTCATGAATATTTGACAATCTATGAGAGTGGTGATATACAAGATGAAGAAACTAACCACGAGCCGAGGATGCAGTTATTGGGTTATCAGAAAGCACACCATCAACAGAAAATCTGCCATTGTCAACAAAAGATAGATACTCTTGAACAGGATCATAACCGTAATTGTATGGAAGCGGCACATCATTCACAAAACCAGAAGCAAAAACTTCAAGATTCTCTTTATGAGCATCCGATACCAATGATGTAGATGGTTGCAAATACGAATCACTACCCACAGGCCATATATACGATTTAGGAACCAGAATACCAGACGCAAATGTGCTGATAAATGTCAGATTCCTCAGAAGAGAACCATATGTTTGGTTGGTTGAAGGCTCGATCTCATCCTTCCCTAAAAACCGAAAAACTAGTTTTGCCGGTCTTCTGAATTTCTTCACAATGCTTCTAAGGAAGTCCACTTCCGGCGATGATATGTAGTTAATGATAACAGTTCTCGAAACCGAAATCACATAGCTTCTCATGCTCAAATTGTGTTGTCTGTAGAACGCATCATGCTGAAAACAGAACGAAGGTGAGTAACACAGTAAAAACAGAATAAAAAAATTAGGTTGCGTTTGCCAAACTAGTTGATAGCCCGATAAACTAGTTGTTGACTAATAAGCTAGCTTATGAATAAATTATGTTTGGCAAAAACTTGCTGATAGCCTGATAAGCTAGCTTATGAATAAATTATGTTTGGCAAAAACTAGCTTATGAGCATGTAAAATGACCAAAAAAGTATCTTGAGGTATATTAATAATTAATATTAATAAGGGTACAATTGGAAAAACCAACAAAAAAGCTCTTGAACGCTACTCCAACTAGCGTTTCAATATAAGCTAGCTTATGGTCCATCCAAACATGTACTAGCTTATTTTTGCCAAACACACATCCTTATTAATCATCATTTCTACAAACACCTGGTGTGCAACTAATCACCTGGATATTCAACCACAATCCTGGCGGTTTTACTCTCCTAGCAACATCTTCAACAAGAAGAACAAGGGAACTGGCATCAAAAACCGGAGATCGAGAATAGATCCCCTGTGTCACTGTAGTGATGAATGATGCCATTACAAATTCACAATCTAATCAAATCAGCCATACTAGAAATTCACAGATAGAGATAATTCAAAAGACGAACGAGCTTACAAAACACTTTTTTTAGGTCAGCAACTGTGAAATCCACAGGAAAAAATCCTTTGGTAGGCACTCCATTAACGTCGTAGGTCTTATCCTTACCAGCATAAACTGAAGCAACAGTAGAAGAATTCTCGAGATTGAGATCCGGAAAGCATATTCCGGCGTTATCCTTAGTCAATTGAACATCGCACCACATGATAACATCTGAGACGCTAGTAAGCATAGCAAACCTGTACGCAATGAAGCTGGAATCAGGAAACAATCCTGAAAATCCACCGCGTGCTACGACCAACGGCGGATCTCCTGCGAAATTGAATTGATTTGAGAAGAATTGAGTACATCATGAAGTGAAATCCATGGCGGCAACGAAGGTTTTACCTGTTAATGTTTGCCATGGAGAAGTAGGTGCCGGAGGCTGAGCAGCGACGGAGATGAAGGAGGTTAACGAAATAAGGTAGAGGAGGTTCCACATTTCACCGGAGTACGGTGGTTGACTTGACGTTGACGGCGGAGGACGGTGGTTTGTTAGTTTTTTTTCGGTGGAGAAGAAAAAGAGGGAAATAATTTGGTTGCTATTAAATTATTAGGGTTAATTTCATGTATACCCTTATTAAAGTTGAAAATATCATATTTATCCAAGCTAATCTATAAATATCATATATACCCTTATTAACTTACCAAAATATCATATTTACCCAAATCATAATTTTTATCAATTTTAAATTAAAATTAATAATAAAAATATAATTAAATTACTCTTATACCCTTCCTTTATAATCCAAATATATGTTTATATTTTATTAAATCAATCTTTCATCTCTCTCTAGTCTCTACCTCTCCTATGGCTTCCACCTCCATTTTAGCCACCACAATCCACCACTTCTACTTCCTTCTTCAACCTCCTTAAACACTAGCTTCGACCACATTTTTGGGATGTTTACATCTTTCTTTCCTTACGTTTTTGTGTTATTGCGAAGAATGACGAGGCAAGTGAGGACTTCTTAATCTGGGAGTAATGTTCTTGGAATCTGGAAGGTAGCTCTCTAAATTCAGAAACGAAATCGTCTTCATCATCATCATCTCGAAAAGTCAAACCACCCACTGATTTCGTTGACTTTTTAACCTTCTTTTTCTCTATTGTCGGTTTGTTCTTTTTTGCTGGATCTGTATTTTTTTTTTTGGGGGGGGGGGGGGGGTCAAAATCGAAGTGGGTTTTGTGGAATTCGAACAATTCGAAATGAGTTCTGTTGAATCTAGACCCGCCAACGAGCATGCTGCCAGCCGTGACCGGGAATTGACCCTGCAGGTCCGACAAAGTGGGTTAGCGCTAGTAATCGGCTCGACTACCTTGCTGAGTTTTTTTCCTTGCTGCTTTGTTCGTTTGGGTCTGCTTGTTCTTTGCTTTGTAGCTTATTAGGTGTCCTAGTTTATGGATTTGGGTCTTCCTGCGCATCTATTCTTGTTGTGGTATGGTGGTTTGATACTTTTTTGTTTTGTTTTGGTGTCTTGTGGGTTTAATAATATATATGCCTTTTAAAAAAATGGTGTTTCAAGGGAGGCTGAAGAAGGAAGTAGAAATGGTGGTTTGTGGTGGCTAAAATGGAGGTGGAAGCCATAAGGTAGAGACTAGAGAGAGATGAATGATTGATTTAATAAAATATAAACATATATTTGGATTATAAAGGAAGGGTATAAGAGTAATTTAATTATATTTTTATTATTAATTTTAATTTAAAATTGATAAAAATTATGATTCGGGTAAATATGATATTTTGGTAAGTAAATAAGGGTATATATGATATTTATAGATTAGCTTAGATAAATAGATATTTTCAACTTTAATAAGGGTATACATGAAATTAACCCAAATTATTATTTAGTATTTGAGTAAACTACGATTTTAGTCCTTTTGGTTTACAATCAACTACGACCGATGTCCTTGGACTTTAGTAAAATACACTGATGAGTATTGTGGTTTACGTTTTGCTTTGAGATTTTGGCCTGTCTCGTTAACTCTATTACGAAAATATCACTAAGTGTAAGTCTGGGTTGTGGTTTCAGAGATTTGAACTTTCTAGTTAGATTTCTGAATTCGTTTTGAAATTGTCCGAGTATACAAGTTTGAACAGTGCATTCAAACTTATTAATCCAATTAAGTCCTAAGTCTGAACTCGATCATTGGATTTGTTGAATGGTTTTGTGTTGGATGATTAAGTGGTTAGAATGATTAAGAGGCTCTTATGATATAGTGCAAAATGAAAATATGGTTATTTGGTAATGTTGAAAATGAAAACCGGGGCGCTTAGCCGCTTAATGGTTAAGGGGATGCATAGGATACAAAACCATTTAAAGGGTTTTATTTAAGAGACAGTTTTTTTTTTTTTTTTTTTTTTGCCAAACAAGATTTACCTCTTAACGATTCACAGGTTGCCTCTTGATGAAACTGCTAAGAAGTAAACAAACAACCCCTTAGACTTAGTTCCTAATGGATTCAGACTTTGATCTCTGAATGCCAATTTAAATTTATCTGCTCTTTGATCTTATTCATAAACTGTTATTACTGTTTAGCCGCTCGTATATGTTGACCTCTCATTTAAATAATTAAAAATAAGAATATGGGTATAATTATCTCTATTTCATAGCCTTTAAAACGTGAGAATAACTAAAGTATTATTTCATACTCAATTCGTAAACTCAAAGTTTTTAGAGTTGAATTATTGTATTTAAAAATGTATCACATATGATTCTCGAGATTATCCAATTGTGTTATCATCTCCATAATTTTGTTTTCTACCAAATGAAATGTCTTTATTTTACATGTGTGTATGTATGAAAAGAAAAAATAAAAACAAAAGGCAAACTATCAATTCTGGTCATGTTGTTTTTATTTGAGTAGAGAAATAACAAATAGTTATGACTTATGAAAAAAAATATACAGAAACCAAAAAATGTTATATCATATAATACAGATAAATAATTTTTCAGGACAATAATAGAATAATTTATAAAAAATTAACGAATAAGTAGTATCTTTTGATAACCTTAAATTGTTTGTTAATGACCTTAATACATAACAAACAAATCCAAAGCCATTAATATATAAATATTATTTGGAGAAAATAAATATTTTTTCCCATCTTAGGCCATCCTTTATGGTACCTGTGGTACCTGTCATACCTGTTGCCACATCAGCTGCCACATCAGCTTTACCACTACCCTACCAACTCCATAACTTTCATCCACTATCATACCCCTCATACCCCTCATACCCCTCATTAATTATTTGATTAAAAAAAAGAAAAAAAAAAGTTGAGAGAGAGAAGAGACAGGCACCACCATGCCGGTGGAGCTTTTTACCGATGCCATACCGGTAACACACTATGGTGTTACCGGCGGTACCCTTCCTACCGATACCATACCGTTCCTAGCTTGCCGATCCATAAAGGATGGCCTGTGGTACCTGTCATACCTGTTGCCACATCAGCTGTCACATCAGCTTTACCACTACCCTACCAACTCCATACCTTTCATCCACTATCATACCCCTCATTAATTATTTGATTAAAAAAAAGAAAAAAAAAGGTTGAGAGAGAGAAGAGACCGGCACCACCATGCCGGTGGAGCTTTTTACCGATGCCATACCGGTAACACACTATGGTGTTACCGGCGGTACCCTTCCTACCGATACCATACCGTTCCTAGCTTGCCGATCCATAAAGGATGGCCTTATAAATCAGTTTTACCTCCTATTCCATTTCTCTCCCAAATTCATCATATACCCCACCGGTCACTGTCCGGCGACCCATATTAGCGGCTCACGGAGTTTCTAGAGACCGCCCCTACCGGACCCCACCCCAATTAGCGATCCATTTCTTTGCCCCTAAATAGCAACCCCAATTAAAATGGCAACCCCTGTTAGTAATCCATTTCTTTGCCCCTAAATGGCAGCCTCTAAATAGCAACCCCAATTAAAATGAGAGCCCCCTATAGCAATCCATTGCCTTTTTGTACCGCTATTAGCAATCCATTGTCCAAATAGGGGTTAATTGAGTGTTGCATGTTTTTTATAGTGATCCATTTCTTTGCCACGTAGCGACCCGCTAATTAGCATTGTTCGCATTTTATTAGTCAATGCTAATTGCACTAACTTTAATAGATTAACGTCCTAACGAAGTCAAGTTCTGCCTTGAGAACGTAAAAACAAGCTTTGATATCGAAATTATAAAGAGAAAATCACTTTATAAGATGCATTTAGCAATGTATAGATGTGTAGTGAGGCTCTATTTTATTTCCAGACTTCTAGCAACCAGGCTTCATGTCTCAATTACCCTTCTTTCTGTAACCAGCACCTACACAC
Source organism: Centaurea solstitialis (assembly GCA_030169165.1). Lineage (NCBI taxonomy): Eukaryota > Viridiplantae > Streptophyta > Magnoliopsida > Asterales > Asteraceae > Centaurea > Centaurea solstitialis. The sequence goes on from CM058041.1 coordinate 69,605,603, forward strand.
ACAACTGCATTCGACCCATTTTTACTTTTTCTTCCTACCTTATTTCTAACTCGCCGAACTAAAAAAGCATACACAACTCCATAACCATAGTCTTTTATAAGAACCATATTTATGGCCTTATGGATTATGTATTCATTGTATTGTCTATTTATACAAAAAAAAAATATTAAAAATATGTATACAAGAACTAGCTATTTTATAAAACTTCATTTTGTACTTATAAGAAGCTCTCCTTCGGCCAAAATGACGTACCCAACTAGACAAATGTAGAATATGCAAAACCCAACTAAGGCTATGTTTGGCAAACTAACGGATAAGCTAGCTGTTGATTGATAAGCTAGTTAGTAGCTCATAAACTAGCTTATGAACAAATTATGTTTGGCAAAAACTAGCTTATGAGTACGTAAAATGACCAAAAAGAGTATTTTTGAATTTAATAATTAATATTAATAAAGATATATTTGGAAAAGGCTACAAAAAGCTCCCAAAAAACTACTCAAAGTAGCGTTTCAAATAGCTAGCTTATGGTAAATGTTTGGATGGACTAGCTTATCAGCTACCTTATAAGTTAGCTTATTTTTACCAAACACAGCCGAAGACTAACCCACGAGAAAATCAAACAATGGCATAGTTAAAATAAAAGAACATGAAAAAGCCAAATTACATTATTATCCTTGTTCTCGATTGAGCGCGAATCAAAGTAAACCATACAACTAAACTCAAAAACATTTGCAATTTCTTTCTTAAATTTTATCGAAAGGGGTCTAAGATTTAGGCTATATGAAATCCAAGAATTCAATAATATCGTCTGTTACACAATGTAAACATAAAGGTAAAACATAAAACGTAAAACATGAAGCTTCTTAAACAGATATAGTAAACACTCTTTTTAACTACTAGGCACAACATCAAGTAAAAGTTACCAGCCAAAAATAGTAACGAATTTCATCTGACTAACACTTTTCGGCTTTTCTTTATGCAACAGCAGGCATATCCTTAAGCCACGCATCCAACGGCTTTCCGATCGAGTAAACGATGAACCCGATCTCCCTCAGTTTCTCGGCATCGACAACGTTCCTTCCGTCAAAAACGAACGCGGGTTTCTGCATGTTGTCGTAGATCTTCTGGTAATCAAGAGTTTTGAACTCGTCCCATTCGGTTAAAATACAGACGGCATGCGCATCTTTGGTGGCTTCGTAAGCATCCCAAACGACCGCCACTTGTTTCACGGTGGTCGGGCTCAATGGCTGCAAATGAAGAGGATGGTCCCAGTCGAATTTGTTCAACGTCAAATCACGTTGGATTTGATCTTCGGTCACTTGTGGGTCGTAGATGCTCACGCACGCCTTATCGCCCAACAAGCCTTTGCAGACGTCGATGGCCGGGGTTTCTCGGGTGTCACCGGTGTCTTTCTTGAACGCGAATCCCAAAATCGCGATCTTTTTGTTGGAAACTGTGTTGAACATAGAAGCCACGACACGGTTAACAAAACGGGATTTTTGGTAGTCATTGATCTTGATAACTTGTTTCCAGTATTCAGCCACTTCGGGGAGGCCGTTGCATTCGCAGATGTAAACCAGGTTCAAGATGTCTTTTTGGAAACAAGATCCGCCGAAGCCGACACTTGCGTTCAAGAACTTTGGGCCGATTCTCGTGTCTTTTCCGACAGCGTAAGCCACCTGACTAACATTTGCGCCAGTAGCCTCACAGAGAGCCGACATTGCGTTAACGGAAGAAATTCTTTGAGCCAAGAAGGCATTTGCAGCAAGTTTTGAAAGCTCTGCTGACCATAAATTGGTTGTGATGATATTTTCTTCAGGAACCCATTGAGCGTAAATGCTTTTCAAAGCTTCGATTGCTTTCTGGCCTCCCGGGGTTTCCCGTCCACCGATGAGAACCCGATCGGGTTTAAAAAGGTCTTCGATTGCAGTCCCTTCAGCCAAAAATTCTGGGTTTGAGAGAATCTGGAAGTTGATTCCTTTGCTGTTGTGGGTCAGGATCTTTTCAATTGCTTCGGCTGTTTTGACCGGAACCGTTGATTTCTCAACTACAATTTTGTCTGATTTGGACACGTCGGCGATCATACGGGCAGCGCTTTCCCAGTATGTGAGATCCGCGGCTTTGCCGGCACCAAGACCTCGAGTCTTGGTGGGGGTGTTGACTGAGACAAAGACTATATCGGCCTCACAGACGTGTTTCTCCACGTCGGTGCTGAAAAAGAGGTTTTTGCCTCGGCATTGCTTCACAACGTCGTCGAGACCTGGCTCGTAGATCGGGAGCTGGTCGCTGTTCCAGGCTGTGATTCGAGGTACAGAAATATCGACCACGGCCACTTGGACATTCGGGCACTTGAGTGCTATGACGGCCATGGTGGGACCCCCGACATATCCGGCTCCAATGCAGCAGATCTTCACCATTTCTGTGCGTTCCGATAGACCAGGGAATCTGAATAAGAATCAAGTCATGTAATTTACAATCAGCATCAAAAGTAAGCTCTGGCGTAATTTACAATCAGCATCAAAAGTAAGCTCTGGCGTAATTTACAATCAGCATCAAGTCGGATCCACTTGTATTTTATGATCCGCAAGGAAAGGCAGAATAAAAGTAACACCGTACTTCAGTTACATATCCATGTCATGAATGTGTCTGGTGTTTGTTGATTTAGTGTATCAATCATTTTGGTGTGGTTGTGATTTACACGAGATCAATGGACTTTTAGTTAAGTTATAATATGGGTTAGGCGGTGCCGATTGCACATTCATATAAGCTAACTTAAAACCTGAGATCGCCATAAAGCGGGGTAAGGGGGCCGTTCCTCCTAAAAAGCATGCCAATGCAAAGTTCAGAAGGCCAATCTGAACAGAAGTCGAAAGTTCAAAAGACAGCATATGTTCAGACGGCTAACTTGTGGTAAATTTTGTCCACAAATGGCACCAAACAATGAAGTTGTAGAAACAACAATGAAGCAATTCTTACTGAGAGATCCTAATGACCTACCAGATTCCCAGATCTACAGTCATGGATATCACTGCAAACAATCTACTTAACTAAACATGGTTTTCTCCTTCTCATCCCCCTCCCAATGCCCTGATCTAGCTAGCCACCCCAATTATGAAACAAGTCAATGTACTCTTATGAACAAAATAACTTGCATAAACTGCAATTACATCAGTTAGGCTAGATAAGATCCCAATTATGAACAAAATAACTTGCATAAACTGCAATTACATCAGTTAGGCTAGATAAGATCCCAATTATGAAGAAGAAATATCGGTTACATGTACAGATGTACTACAACTTAAAACTTAAAACTTAAAAAAACAAAAATCAAACCGACATAGCATTTAAAACCTTGTTTAACAGAGAATTGCATGATTTTAACAAAAAACTCAGATCTACTCAAGATGAACAACTAAGAAATCAATTGAAAGTCTAGTTAAGATTCAAAATACTACAACACTCTAATTCCTTTCCAACTAAATCTACTTTACCACATTTCTAATCAACAATTAAGTCTCAGATCTACGCAAACACTTCCGATTTACAACCGACAGACCTAAATTCAGCTCACGAACAACATCAAACCATAAGATCTTCCATAAACGATCAATTAACAACACGAGAACCGAGATCTAACCGATGAAAATGAAAATTAACATCATAAGTAGCAGATAACAAGTAATTTGCACAATTAACAGTAGATCAATAGATCCGATTTGATCTAGATCACGAACGAACTCAATTCAAGTCAATAATCAACAAAATTAACCACATGAACTACCAAAATTCAATGAACTATAGAAGATCACGGACCGAATTGTTACCTGCTAGGGTTAGATCGATTGAATCCTGGATCGGATTGGAGAGAGTGTGTGTTTGCTTCTCTTACACAGATCTGTTGTAAGATGAATCAGAGAAAGCGGGGGACTGTGTTTATATACCTGTCGAAACTGCATGATTTACCCCTAATGTATTAGAAAATGACAATTTAAGCCCCTCTAGGAAACTTCCTTTCAATTGTTTGAAATTGTTTACGTTAAATGCCCCAAGTATTTGATCATGTTACAAATGAGTACAATCTACTCGAATGAAGCCGTAAATCTACCCAATCCGGTAACTATTTGGGTCTTTACGTATATATTTGGAGGCGATATGATATATAGTTCGGTCTGTGATGTATGATTTGGTTGAAATTTTAACTTGTTGCTTAGAATTTGAATAAGTTATTCGATACATATTCAAGTACTTATTAGTTATTATGTAAGTGAATTTGATTAGTTTGATTCATGTTTAGATTAATCAGGTGTTTAAACTTGAAAAACATAAAACCATGTTACACAACATTGGTCTACCTAAACAAATGAATGAGAATATGAGATGTTGATAAATATGATGCGAACGGGATATGTCAAATGTGATTGAAAAACATGCATACACATACACATGTTGGTTATACTTGTATGGAGATGTATTGATGTATTTGCACAACAGGTGAGAGTTCGTGTCTTGTAGAAATAGTGACCGGGGTAGGACATATAATTTCTTTAGGAATTTGACTCCTTGTGGACACTAACCTCTTAAGGCAACCACATGGTGAACCACTTATTTGCATCTTATGTGATCCTTCTAAGCAAACAAGGTGTATGTTAAGTTGAAGGTTGTTGGTTACATACTCTTTTAGCACAAATATTTTTACTACATAATCTAAATTAACATATTTTTTTCAAGTGTTATAATCCATTAAAGCAAGGGTTCGTGTGGGATGAATGTCAAGCATAATCATAGACCAAACATATCTTGCTTGGAAACAATTTTTCCGAACGACCTGATTTAGATAAGGGTTGTTTATCGGGTTTGAATCAGTTTAGGACCTAAAAATACAATAACAAAACCAAAAACAAGACCAATCTAAATTAAAAATTGTTTGAATCATGCTGAACCATAGACAAGTAAAGGAAACCATCATTTAGATTGACCACCACACCCAATTTTTTTTTTAAAAAAAATACAAACTTATATTTTATTTGAAAAAGTAAAACGAGGTTCTAAATTTGAAAAACTAACCCTTCTATTTATAATTTTAAGCCCAAAGTTGATTCTTTTAAAAATCTAAAATTCAAGGACCAAAGTTCTAACAAATTATTTTATAACACATTTCAAAAACAGGAATTAAAGTTGATTGTAATTGAAAAACGTTCAAGACTAATGAAGCGAGCAAGTCAATTTGATATCGTTTGGTTTGGCTGCAATCCATTTGTTAAACAAATGATGCTGATATTTTATGTCATAAAAGATTTTTGAAAGTAAGTTGTTTAGTTTCAAATTTTGTTATATTTATATCCTTTTATCAAAAAAATATGGGGACTAATTAAAAATAAAGTTGTGGCAGCCCATAATTTACAAATTTTTGCATAATTTGAGTTTTTTTTTTTTGGACGGCAGTTAAACACATGCACACGCCCCGACTGAAATCGAAGAGGTATGCGGGATCCATTCAAGCACCCGACTAATCCTCTCGACCATGAAAACTGTTACCTAAGAGTTAATTAATTTGAGTTAAGTAATCTATCTAAAAATTGATGAAGTGTTTTTATACTTTTGACTTTTTTGTCTTCTTAATTTCTCGATACTGTGGTTATATCTACTCTCTATCTTTATATATAGATAGAAATTGAGATCGCAGGATTAAATATTTTACATAAGAACGAAAAATACATAAACGTTCTAATAGATTAGTTTATATAATCTAAGTTTATAGGAGTAAATAAGAAGTTATCTTATCTAAGAGTGTTGCAATAAGTGTATTGGATGATTTTTGATGTTTTAACAAACTTTTTAGAACATGATAAAGTTAAAGCATTAATTTATCTATTTTATATCACTCTATTTAAAGAATATTTTATAGAAATAAGTAATCTATAAGAAGACGTGTTTATATGACACCTTTTAAAAATGTTTTATATAATACTTAATATGACACTTTAGTTTAAAAGTGTCACAAAAACTTTCTATAAACTTATTACAACATCTTTATATAGAACATTTTTAATTTTTATAGTTCTATAAACCTAAGACCTGCAAGGAAATCTATTATGACATTTACACATTTTTAAACTCAATTTTGTTGCTGTGATATATTCTGAGTGTTTAGAACATCTATTTTCGTTTGATGTTCTATAACCTAAGATCTACAAAGAGATCTATTAGAACATTTAAACATTTTTAACTCAAGTTTGTTATAGTAAATAGGGACATATTATAAGTTTTTCATTTTTTTTATTTGATGGTTGTAGAAAAAGTGATGATATATAATGAATTCCGGACTTGTACACATGTCACATACGTTCATATTGAAGAAAAAAACTGGCCATGTATATATCTTCAGTAACCATCACATACCTAAACATGAAAAACATTGACCAAGCATATACTTTCATTAAACTTTACATTCGTGTATATATCCCTTGACTATTGCTCATTAACAAGATAATTATCAAAACTTCACATAACTTCACCGGGTAAAAGACGTACAAAACAACTGTAAAGAGCTTTTGTTGAATAAAAAAGGTCGATGGCTCTGCAAGTGTTACAAAAAAATATGTGTGCGTAAAGGACCGTGTGAGAATGTTGAGTTAATGTGAGAAGTAAATCTAAACCCTTGATCACTTTTAATCCTAGGTCCACCCATGAATCATGTCTGATATCGAATTGATCCGGTGCATATCATTCTAATGTGTATCCAAGGGTTGATAACTAGTTCTCACTTTCGCACGTTAATTCAACCTCTCACCGGAATCGAACCATATGCATTAGCATAAAAATATTAATATAAGTTAACATACTTCATATACGTTAAGAGTTACTAACATTAAAATCTAAGTAAATTATGTCCTTCGTCCCTGTGGTTTGCTGAAAAATAATTTTCTTCTCTTTTGCTTTTGAAATTATAATTTTCATCTCCATGGTTTAAGTTTTATTATTGTTTTCACTCTTAGGCCATCCACAGCCGTACAGGTTATACCACCTGTACAGGCTACCACCTCACCGCCACATCAGCTTTACCATCACCTTACCACTACCTTACCATTTCATCCACAATCGTACAGGTCATACCACCTGTACTATTTAAATAATAAATTATATATATATTTTGTATGTATATACATGTGTGTGTGTTGAGAACGGTGAGCTCTCATCGTTGAGTGGCCTTGCAGGTGCCTTGCAGGTCCACCACGGCGGTGTTACCGCCTGCAAGGCACCTGTACAGGTGTGGTTGCAGGTCGGCCGCGGATGGCCTTATAGTTTAAAATTGATTGCTCTCTTCGTCTTGTGTTTTATAATTCTTTTCCAATTTAGTTCCGCGTACTTAAAAATAGTAATTAGCCTTAGGAACGAAAATAGAAATGAATTGCAAGCTACAGAAATTAAAACAATAATTTTAAAATCATAAGAACGAAATCAGTAGTTTTTAACAAATAATAACAACTAAAAACATAATATACTCAAAATTTTAATATATACTCATTGCCTAAAAACACGTGAAAATCAAAAGACCAAAAATAGCATTGCCCCAAAACACGTGAAAATTCTTTTACATAACCCCGATCTTATATAAATATCTTTGTAGGGGGCAAATATGTAATTATATAAAAGTTTGAACTTATACGCAATATGATCAGAGCGGTGGGTTACATTTCCAAAACGTTGAAATGGAGGGCTCAACGCGTTCACCCACACACCACTTGCCAACTGAACACGTGGGGGTAATATCGTAATTGTAGTCGGGCCAGTCCCTCTTTCTGTGTAGGGGTGAGCATTAGACCCGGAAAAACCGGCCCGAACCGGAACCGAACCGGGACCGACACCGGAACCGGAACTGGTATTACCTATGCGGTCCGGTTCTCGGTTCTAAAAATCGGCCATTTCCGGTTCCGGTTCCAAACCGGGTTCGGTTCCAAATATGCGGGTAAAAAACCGGGACCGGACCGGATGTTTAAGAGGCGTTTAATATACTTATTGTAATTTTAAAAAATCTAATTCTAACTATATTATTCAATAAGTCCGCCAAGAAACATGCACTTAAAAAAACCTTGGCTATTAAAAAATCCATCAAAAAACCATCGACCATCACAATACTAACTATATAAATAGGTATTATTCTCGTATAAATCTCTGATATGTATATATATATCCATCAAAAAACGGCGATCAAAAAACCATCGACCATCACGATACTAACTATATATATAAATAGTTATTGTTCTCGTATAAATCTCTCATATATATATATGCATAAAAAACGGCGATAAAAAACCATCGACCATCACGATACTAACTATATAAATAGTTATTGTTCTCGTATAAAACTCTCATATATGTATGTATATATATATGTTTTATATTCCATTTTTGTGGACTAGTTGTATATTTAAATAAGTAAAATAATAATATGAAATAATAAAATATGTTTTTGACCGGAGAAGAAATTATACACTATATATTTTATTACACGGTTCCAATCGGGTTTTTGACCGAAAAACCGGGACCGAAACCGGGACCGGAACCGGAGCCGGTATTACTTATACGGTCCGGTTTTCGGTCCTAAGAATCGGCCGTTTCCGGTTCCGGTTCCAAACCGGGTTCGGGCCGGTTCGGTCCGGTTCGGGCCCAATGCTCACCCCTATTTCTGTGGGTGGGGAAAATACAACATTTTTTTCTAGTCCATTTTCCTTTTTAGCCAAACTTTTATTTTTATAAATAAACCTGAACCATTTATCATTTATTTTTAGAAGGCATAACGATATTGAATCAACAAACAACTACAATGAACACATGTGTGCGCACGTCTCCCCGACGGTATCATCAGATATCCATGGACAATCCACTAATATGTCGTTGTCCCGACCTATCTTACGTTAGACCTAGAGCCCAACCATAATCTTTGACTGGGCTGAGGAGGGGAGAACTCAGTTTATGACTGGACCAGCCCAAGGACTGGGTACTTCTTATGCTCTCAATTGACTCCCATTGGGATCGAACCCGAGTAGATTGGGATCCCATACACAGTCCCTTCAGGATGTTACCGCTCTTAGGAAGACAAACTGAGCTAGACATGGTTTGTATGGATCACTTTTAATCTCATATCATCCATGTTTTAGAAGAAAATTAATCCAATGTATTTTATCTCAATGTATTTTATTCTAACATGCATTTACTTCTCACCTATAAATTACTTCATAAATCACATACAATATCTTATGAATTTATAATTATGAACCAAATAACTCTTCAAAATGCTAATCAATTAACATCAATTATATGGTTACAGAAATTTTCTAAATATAAAATAATCAAATTCAACTTCAAACAAGAACAATGAAAAGATAAAATCACTAAAAATAGTTTAACTATATATGTTATTATATCAATTTTACATATAAAATCATGTGTACAACTTTAATTGCGACTAGATTATGAACCAAATTGTGATTATGCACGTGCTTAACCATATTTCATAATCGTATGTAATTCAACGTAAGTTCACATAATGTTTAACCATTCTCAAACTCTCAAAATTGATTAATTTACAATTTTCCGTTAAGGAAGCACATGGATGGTGGATGTTTGAGAGGGACGTAAAGAGAACATTCCTAAAACATAAGGGATATTAAAAGAAAAATTCAGATAGTTGACTTGAATGCCGTGTGAAAGAAGCCGTTGAATAATTTTGTGAAAATTTTTATTGGTAATTTTTGTTTCATAAAATCATCGAAAATGAATGTCCTATATATCGAAGAATACATGTAAAATAAATATATGTTAATTAGTATTTAGAAGTAATCTTGAATCAAAAAAATGATATAAAATAATTCATAATATATTAATTCTTAAGGTTATTATAATGTCATATATTCTTAAAAACTTTTTTAATGTACAAAATCATATATGATTCACAACACAAAATCACATATGATTCATGAACAAAATCATACATAATTAATAACGTAACCGACTTGCCCACAACTTTATGTTGCATGGAAAGTACAAAATTATATATGATTTTGTACATGAAAAAAGTTTTTCGTAAATTTTTTTTTTCTTAAAAAGTTAGTGTTCTCGTTTGAACATCTTTCTATATATATATATAGAGGAAAGTTCAAATGTGAACCACATTTTGGTTGTGAACGTGAAGGCAACCGAGAACGCGACACGTGGCGACTTTGAGTGTGGTCCCCCTCTTTAATTCAATGCCCTCCCATGAATTGCGCCTAGTCATCCGCCGTGGATCCTACGTGGCGCCTAGTCATCCGCCACGTGTCGCACTCTCGGTTGTCCTCACGTTCACAACCAAAAGCGGTTCACATTTGAACCCACCCCTATATATATATATATTTATATTTATATAGGATCAGATAAAGAGTTGTATGAGAATGGAGGTTAATGTGAAAAGTATGAGAAGTGGACGTGATGATGGATCACTTTTATCTCATGTTCTTAGTGAATTTTGCTTTAAAAAAAGAATTTAATCTAGTACACCTTAACATATTACATTAAATTCTAATTTATATCAACTTTTCATCCATCAGTTAATAATTAATTCTCATGTTTCTCATTTAACTTCTTATAGTGACCCAATCTAAATTTTAGAATAAATAATGCTAGTCAAATATAATATCCCTATATAACACATTTTATATGTGTGCGCTGGCCAGTGGCCACTAATCAAGCACCACCGGTGACGGTGCCGAACATTGGGAATAAATTTTACTTTCCATGGGATATAGACAGAATGTTAGGATATCTCCAACTCATTGAAAAGTATTAAAATAAAGTTGTTTTTTTTACTTTAATCTTTTGTAGTAAGTTACAAAATTAACAAATATTGACCTCATTAACTTTGGTAAATATATTTTAATATTTTATTAAATGAGTAAAGTTCATTTTTGGTCTCCCAATGTTTATAATTTTCAGTGTATTTTTCGTTTTTAAACGATAAAAACTTCAATCTGATCCCTCATGTTCGCATTTCACTTTGGTTTTGGTCTCTTCCATTGACAACCATTAAATTTTCCATTTACCTAAAGAGTATTATGATTTTTATTTTTATTTTTTGGACTTAACGAAGTTCTGATGACCTTTTCGGTGTACCCTCCGACAACCTTTCGAGTTTCGACGTCCCCGGCAAATTCCACGACCTTTGAAATTTTTGGCGCAATTCCCTCTCCCCCCTCCTCCTCCTAACATCCTCATCTTACTCTCTTCTCCATATGGACCAAACCGATGATGGTTTCAGTTTTCACAATGATGGTCTCTCCAGCAAACCTGCAATTTCCACTCTTAATTATCTATAGGGTAATATTCATGTCTATCAAAATAGATTAATGGTAAACATTCATACAGGGGCGGGCCAAGAAAAATTTTCAAGCGGTGGCAAATTTTGACTATAAGAAACGTAAGCAAAAAAAAAAAAAATTCACAAAAATATATATTGGTCTAGTGGTTGGCCCCTTGTTTTTCAAGCATAAAGTTTCGAGTCTTGTTGGAAGCAATTTTTTTAATTAACATAATAATATGAAATTAAAATTAAAATCTAGTATAAAATCACTCTAACAAGACTTGAACCTAAAACCTCAAGTTTAAAAAGTAAAGAACTTACTAATTGTACCAAGGAAAACTTATGTCTTAACTACAATTTTAAAATATATATGGTGGCACATTACAGGATTTGTAATTTTTTACACTACGACATATAAATGGAACGGTCGCACGTGCAACCGTATCCATAAAGCCAGGTCAGCCATGCATTTATAACCTGATAAATATTTATTGAGTAAGACTTGGATCTTTATCCCACCTCTTAATAGATAAGAATATGGATCCTTGTTATGTTCATGCGGTAAGGCCATTGATCCACTAAATTCTTACCAAGATAATTATTGTAAACGGCCCAGACCAAATCGCACATACTAAAATATTTTGATACTGAAAAATGTGGCTTGCAATAAATAACTATAGGATATGTTATGATTCGTTCATTGTCACAATTAGGTTTTGATAAGAAGTTGAGGTTAATGTAAAAGCATGAGAAGTGACTATCAACCGTTGGATGAGAAATAGATACACATCAAGATGAGATACACCGAGATAAGATGCACGAAGATGTACTAGATCTATTCTTTTCTAAAACGCAATTCACGAGAGGACAAAGCTTAAAAGTTCTAAATAGTTCAAATCTACTTTTTACGTCTCACGTTAACATCAACTTCCAAATTATCATTTACCTTCATTATCATAATCTTTAAGACTTTTTTAAAACCGTTAATAAGACTATTATATTTTTCTATTTAAAAATAATGGTTTTAGAAAAAAATATTATCAAATTATAAATTTGAATTTGTTCTAGTAACAAATGAGAAACAAAATAATATATGTTATTATATATTGCTATTTTTTAAGAAATTGTGTTATTAATGGATCGTCAAACAAAAAGCAGCACCTTTAGAATTATTAAGGTTAGCTTTAGAACCAAGATTCAAAATTGCTTTCAAGCTCAAAAGTCGCATTCGAGTGAGCTCTAAGTCTTAAACTATTTATAATATGTAAAATTAAAAGTTGACATTCTATTTTTTTTACTTTGCAAATTTCCAATATATTAAAATTAATATTTTGGTGAAAACAATAATTTTATTTTTTTTAAAAACAAACAAATACGTTAAAACAAAAAAAAACTACAAGAGTACATTTATGACACCAGCGATAACAGAAAATAATAGAACATTGATCATTGTTCCATATTTGACATCACTTTTAGGTAGAGGAGACAAATAAAATGTTCAAATATGTCTCACTAAACAGCAAACAAGTGTGCAATCCTATATAGATACCAAACAACTGGTCAATACCAAACAATACCCTAAAGTTGGAAAGAGGACGTTATAATAAAAACAAATTCTATAAAATCAATAAAACTAACTCTATTAGATACAAAAGCCTTAATACAAGGTCATCAACTAATTACAACAACCTCTAAGGGTGCGTTTGGTACGCTGGACATGATGGGACAGGACAGGACATGTTTGTCCCATGTTTGGCAGACATCTATGTAGAACATACTAGAATTAAGTAGAACAAGACTGGGACAAGCCTGTCCCATCCTACCCCCTAGAACTAAGTAGAACAGAGTCAGATTTACCATTATACCCCTCAAAATACAGATTGATTTTCTCTTTCTTTATAATTGCCTCATACTTAGGGGTGAACAAAACTCGACCAAATCCGATTAAAAAAATATCGAATCTACTTAACCCACATAACTCGAACTAAAACAATCTTCTAAATCCAACTTTATGACGAGTTACTCGGTTCGGGTAGGGTCTCCGTACCCATTACCCGAACTCACCCGAAACCCGAATAAAACCTTTTATTAATATTTTTTATAACTTTTTTAAGTAGATCTTTGAGATTTAAACTTTTTTTTATTAGTTTAAGTGTTTAATTTAATTTTTAACGTTTGGAATTTGGATTTTGGAGTTTGAATTAATTTTAATTTTTAATGATTAAGCATGTAAACCGAAAGGTTAAGATTAAATTTATAATCATTATATCTAATATAGGAGTAAATTTTTCATTAGATATTTTTTATTCAATTTTTCTTACTTCAAATATATATATATATATATATATATGTGTACATTTTAAAATTTTCATTGCACATTATTTCTATTTTATACTAATTCGGTGGAAAAATAAAATAAAAACATATATTGTTAAAATCCGAACCTGAACCCGATTAAATCCGAATCGACATGGTCCGAAATACTTTACACCTAATTTTGATTTTCGAGGACAACATTTCATACACGAAACTCGATCGAAAATACAACTAATAATGTATATTGCTACTATTTATCTTGCAAGTTATGATTTTTAATTATATACTTGATTATAGTTTTGTTGATACATAGATTAGAGTTTTTTGTTTTTTGTTAATTTTCATTTAGATAGACTATTAGGTAAAAAAATGCTAAAAATTTCAGCAGAGGTAAAATGGTCATTTAAGGAGTCCTGTTCTGTCTAGTCCTGTCCTGTCATGTATTACCAAACGTTGAATAGTTGTTCTGTCATGTCATGTTCTACCTTGTCCTGTCATGTCCTGTCTGCGTACCAAACGCACCCTAAAGGAGAGAACCAGAAGAGAACATTATATTTTTGATGAAATTTGAAAGGGAAATTAATGGTTTTAGCCATTTTTCATGTATGGTTTTACTTGTTAACCATATTCTCCAACATTTTATCGAAATAATACAAAATCTGCAATAAACGACAAAAAAAGAAAGTACAAATAAGATCCTCTGTCTGCTAAAAAGTTTGTTTTGCACTTATTGACTTGGCTTCTGGACTTTCCAAATGAACCCTTTCGCTGAGGTGTTGTTCTTCCAGGGACAGGTTCGTTGTCAGGAACAAACATTTTAGCATATACACAGGTCTTTTAAGTAAACAAATTTGTTCTTTAGCTTGCGAACCTAGTTTTTGCGGATCTTATGCTATCTCGATAAAACATGGATGAATATAGTTAAGAAGTAAACCATAACTAGAACAATTTATTTCCCAAACTAAAAATATAGGATTATTAATTGACTAATACCACTATATCTAACAATTCAAAATTCTTAATTTTAGTATTTAAATATTCTGAATTTAATATAAATAAAAATTTACATATCGTTATCACTCATTTTGATGAATATCAGCGACCACCACCGTTCAACATTGTTAAATGATATTTTAATATTATAATTAAAAAAACATAAAAGGGTATTTTGATCATTTGTCATCATTTCATTTCAATTTCAAAGCTACATCTTTTAACCAAATAGACAGATTACAATTTATTTAACAGATTTCAATGCATTTCCTGTCAACCAAACAGCTGGTCAAAGATAACATTTCATTCCAATTCATCCTGATTCCAATTCCTTTAACAGATTTCATTCATTCAGAAATAATTATGCGAATCAAACACTCCCTAAATACATAACTAATTTCTAAAAGTCGATGATTTGCTTTATTTACAGTCCAACCTCCGATCCGATCCGATCCGATCCGATCCGACCCAGCCCGTCATAAGTCTTAATCGCATTTTAGATCCAAATCCTCCAACAAAATCTTAATTTAAAAAATCAACAAAAACCCAATACGACGTCGTTTAATAAACTGCTAATAAGCTCCAAAAAGTAGCCGTTACACAGAGAGAGCGTCCATATCCTCAAACGTTCTTCTTTTTCTTTCTACTCTCCATCGCCATCCCCAAATGATTATCCGATAACCCCAAATCTCACAAACCCTAATTTCTCTCTTTCTCTCTCTAAATCCATCTCTTTTTCCGGCCATTTTCCGATGGAATCCAACGGCAAGGACGTCGCCGGAGCATCCACACTGACGCCGTCCAAATCAAAGCCTTCCAAACAGCCGGAGAATGTAAACCCTAACGTCGTCACTAGCCCTAATCCAAAGGCCTCGAGTTCACCATCGGCAATCAAATCGGCGACTAAGGTCCAGAAATCAGCCACGAAGAAGGCTAATCAGATCGGTTCCCCATCTCCAAGGAACAAGATTCGCGAGAGGAAGTTCGTGGTGGTGGCCAAGAAGAAGAACTCAAACACGGATAAAACCCTAATTTCCTCTTCTTCAGTCGATTGTAAGTGTAATTCCAAGAGGTGTATGTGCGTTGCTTATAAGACACTTAGGGCTTCTCAAGAAGAGTTCTTCAAGAACCCGATTGGTAACCCTAATTTAGCCGATAGTGAAGAGGTTGCAGTCAATGGAAACCCTAGTTTACTGGAAGGTGAAGTTGAAGAAGATGAAGTGGTGGAGACGTCTGGTGAAAAGAGGAAGAGTATTCCGGAACCTGGATCCGGGAGAGTGAAGAGCTTGGTGAAGGCGTTCGAGAACATTCTTACGTTACCGAAATCGAATGAAAATGATGGTGATAAAGGTGAAGAGGAAGCAGGACAAGTTGGAGATGGAACGAAAAGGGATTCGAATTGGGAATTCTCTTCGTCGTCGTTCTGTCCGTCGGATCTTTTCGTGACTGCGGAAAGTTTAGGGTTGTGTTCGCGTGTTTCTTCTTCACTGGATGGCACTGGCGGCCATGGGAGCATTGCAAGCAGGACTTCTGGTGGTGGGAGGCAGAGCAGAAGAAATGTGTGTAAAATCATTCACCATTGTCACTCTGAAATTGAGACTGTTTCTTTCGGTTTCTGTTTTTTTTATGAAATTGAGATTGTTTGTTTGATTCTGCAGAGCTCTGGATCATCTTCAAGTTTAGGTGGTAGCAGATGGAAAAGGAAGACAGTTAAGGCCACTGCCCAGCAGCCCTTCAGGCTCAGGACAGAGGTTAGCATTTGCAGTTGCTTAAGACCCTTTTTTGTTTCACTTTTAACTTCTATAGTTTCTTATTTAATGTAACATTTGCTGACATCAACGTCAAATTTATCGTCAGATAATCGATATGCCTTATCTCTTTCATAAACCTTTCGTAAACTGGTATCCATGTCATATGATGTTCAAGATTTTCATGTTAGTGGTCAGAATTGAAGCAAAATGGGAAATTTTGAAACTTCCTTGTATCGATTAAGGAAAAAAATTGCGTTGCACTAAATAGGAACGAACTTGGTTGCATTTTGATACATTTTGCCCTTTTAGACATATTATGAAAAGTTCTTAGGGCATCTCCAATGCGAGGTTCTTATAAGCAGAAAGTGAAGTGGCTTGTAGGAACTACCTTTGTGAAGAGTTTTTATAAGAACATCACCCCTTTTTAATTCATGTGTGAGAACCTTGGTTCTTACCATGAAGTTTGTTTGAAGTGACAATTTCCTAGTTTTTGTATATATTTTATTGGTATTTAAATTAGATATTTGATACTTCTTTATAAATATATAATAATTATTGATATTGACAAATACATAGGACCCACAAAAATGAGTTTTTATAAAGAACTACTATTGTCGACTTCTATGTGAGTTCTTAATTTGATTAGTTGAAGGTGGAGTGACAACAAAAAGTGCAAAAAGAAGGTTCTTGTAATTATAATAACCTCCATTGGAGATGCTCTTAGCTCTTCCAATTCACTATTACCTTTGTGTTAAAAGTTTTGTGTCCTTGTGTTTATTTTTCTTGAGTAACTAACCAAAACATGTTGCATCTCTGAGGATATTGAAACTTCATTAGTATCTTTGTGAAACTTCATTAGTATCTTTGCCCACATTTAACTGTTGTAATGTTTGGCTGCAGCAAAGAGGAAGATCAAAGCAAGAAGAGTTCATGAAGAAAGTCCAGGAAATGATGCTTGAGCAGGAAAAACAACGGATTCCGATAGCCCAAGGCCTCCCATGGACAACAGACGAACCAGAGGTGACTAACAGATCTTTTCTCAAATAATCTAGACTATTCGAAGCTATTTTATCTCACAAGTTTTTGTTTTTATGGTTGCGGCTTTGAGTAATTTCAGTGCTTGGTGAAACCACCTGTCAAAGAAAGCACAAGACCGGTTGATTTGGTGCTGCACAGTGATGTGAGGGCGGTGGAGCGGGCTGGGTTCGACCATATGGTATATAATTCTCACTAAAAAAAGGGTCTGATTGACATCTAGGTTTTAGGTACGCTACAACGTACTTGAGTTTATTATAGGATGCCAAAAGTGTTTTAAGTGTGTCTAATAGACTACTTTATAGGATCAAAGTCATTAAGCCTTCAACATGTCTTATCTAAAAGTGTTGTAATAAGTTGTTCATAAGACGTTTTTAGGCTCTTAACAAGTCTTTTAAGAAGTATCCTATGAACGCATCTTTTTATAGGACACTTGTTCTATAAAACACCTTTTACAAATAGTGTCATATAAAGGCTTAATAGGACACTTTGTTTTAAAAGTCTCCATGTTAAACTTATTACAACATCTTTAGATAGGACAGGCAAGTGTTTGGTTCTCTAAACGTGCATCCTATATAGTAGTCTATTAGGACATTGAGATATTTTTGGTGTTTTATAAACCTGATTTTGTTGTAGTATGTAATTTCAAAAGAGTTGTCTGTAGATTGTCTCGATATTTCCATCTTGTTTCATACTCGTAGGAAATCGCTTCTATTTGACTGATGATTTACTATGCTTTCACGCCAGGTGCAAGAAAAGCTGTCCTTTATCGAGCAATACAAACTGGAAAGAGAAAGACAACAAAAGGTACAAAATGGCATGCTTTTTTATTTTCCTTATGATGTTTTCTTGTCATCCCGTTGTTGCTTACTCGAAAGGGTGTTCGACGGTTGAAATCCAATGGATTATTTAGATATTTAGATCAGATAGGCTCCATCCATTGGATCGGATTAGAAACACTACATAAAGAGAGCAACTAAAAGAAATATAATAAAATAAGGTTCATGTAGTATTTGGATGATAGATGGATGGGGAATTGGATTCAATTTTATTGGATGAGATTGACATCAAGAACCGACCTATATCCAATATTGATGGATGTTGAAATTTTACATCTGATCCAATCCAATTATAGTTGGATATCGAATCATGGTCGGTCATTTGTGAATTGTGATTGTGGTATTGGTTGGTTGTAACTGGATTAGATGACTTTTTGCACACCCCTACTTACTTGTATCTAGTTTCTCAAAATTTAGCATTTTTTTATTTTCTTTATTTCTTTTCGTTATATGTGTTGCTATTGCTTACTCATGTCATAGCACATATTCAATGTTTAGCGTATATGTATTTCTTCACTTTTTACTGCTCAGAAACAACATTTGCTCTACTCTTTAAGCCTATATGTTTGGCAAACTAGCTGATAAGCTAGCTTATGAACAAATTATGTTTGGCAAAAACTAGCTTTATGAGTATGTAAAATGACCAAAAAAGGGTATCTTTGAATTTAATAATTAATATTAATAAGGGTTGAGTAGCGTTTCAATAAGCTAGCTTATAAGCTAGCAGTACATGTTTGGATGGACTATAAGCTAGCTTATTTTTGCCAAACACAGCCTAAGGGGTTGTGTTCTTCCTTGGTTGTTTGGTTTGGAAGTCAAGCTGATATGTTTTGTTTTGTTGTAGTTGGAAGAAGAGGAAGAATTGAGGAGGTTAAGGAAGGAGCTTGTACCAAAGGCTCAACCTATGCCATATTTTGATAGACCTTTCATCCCAAGAAGGTATTTTTATCTCCAAACAAAATCTTCTTAACTAATAGTCAAACTGTCTGTGTTTCAAGACATGTATTTTTTTATTTTTTTACAAAATCAACCGCTCTATCAAATATTGGGTTTGATTTGGTTTGATATAATTGTTTTGTTATTGTAATATGTTTTTGTTAGGTCAGAAAAGCAACCAACAATACCGAAAGAGCCAAAGTTTCACAACCTTCAGCATAAGAAGATAAAGTGTTGCAGCATGTCTTGGAGTGATATGTATGCTCAGTGACATATTATTCTTTTTCTCCTTGGGAGACTTATTACAATAAGGAATTTTCATTTTCTTTTAAACTTGTGTAAATGATGCAATTAATCTGGTTGCAGTTTTGGGTTAAAAAACACTTGTTGTTAATGAAACCCCCCTTTTATTCTTTAAAGTATTTTGTTGCTTGGTCAAGGTGAGGTCTGAATTCAGATGTTGGGTTAGGCATTTTGTAGCACCCTCGGGTGAACCCTATGAACCCGAATGTTACATCGGCGTCACATCAACTTTTTCTTTCTTATACCCTTTGAACCCTAACTATCGGTACCACTGGTTAGAGAGGAGCTCAAACAAATTGGGTGGGAGACCCAAAGGGCGAGCCTATCCTCCTCACCCACTACCCCCGTAGCACCTCCCCGCCTCACCCGCAAGCCCGAAGTAACCGATGACCCTTTAGTAAGTTGTTAAATTATTGCTTTCAAAAAAAAATTGTTACATTATTTGTGATATGAGTGTTAGCATATTTGGTTTTGTAGCTTGATCCCAAGCAACGGAAGGAGCCCAATAGTTTTTAGGTTTGCTGCGTAAAATATTCAAAAAGGTTATTTAGGAGGGATATGATTTTAAATAAGTTTTTAAAGAAATCAATGATGGTTTTATATTTATAAAAAATCATGGATCTAATTAAAATCTCATTTAGATTATATATCTAAAAATTTCTCATGCGAACGTGAATCCTTCCCAAATGATGGTGAACCAATTACATCCCTAGTTTTTAGGAGATAGATTGGTTCACGAAATTTGGAAGGATGTGTGGGCTTCGGTCCATGGACTGTAATTTAGGGTTTGAGAGACATTTGTGATTGCTTTTGCATTATTTAAAAATAGAACAATGAGTTTATTACAACCACCATTACTGAATCGTTTGTGTGAGTACATGTGTATATGTTTCTGCTTGGTGATGCTTGACAGTGACGACTGCTCTGGTTGGTAAAGACTTAGCCATGGTGATCATCAAAATAATAATTAAAGAAAATATTATTAATTTAGGCCAGTGTCACATCGCATTATACAGGTAACATGACCATATTGACCTAAAAATGTGGACTTGCGGAATGACACCTAAAAGTCATTAGTGTGGGATTGGAAGGGACCGAGCAAGAACTCATACCATATGGATTTTCTTAACAAATGAATCTTAGGAACCAAAATCAATAAAACGTTAAAACCCTTTTTTTTCTAAAATAGCGTGCAAGATCTTATAACAACTTATAAGAGTTTATGACACCCTAGGGCCTAGACTATATGCAACTCTGATACACCCCTAGTGTGTATAACAATGCAGTTTGAGAAAGGTAAACGACTCGACTTTTAGCAATGAGTTGATTAAAACCAATGTTCAAAATAGCGTAAGGCGTGGCGTGGCGGCGAGGTGAAGCCTTAAGCCTTACGAGATATATCAAGGGCGCGGCGTTTCTTAAGGCGTGAACCAAGGCGGGAAATTAATACATCATATATATTATTATACATGTATAAATACATGTTTTCTTTTTAAAGACAACAAAAATTGATGTACAAAGCTACAAACAATATAAAACATACAAACAAAAAGTTACATATTTTCGGTGACTTTTAGTTTTTCACCATATAGCAATTGCAAATAAAAAAATACATTTAAAAAAAAATAGCGACGTCTTAAAAAAATCATACGATATATCACGCCTCAAGCGCCATGGCGTGAGCCACGCCTTACACAAACGCTATGGCCTGTTTCGTAACGGCGGAGACGCGCCTCACACCATCTTGCAATATATTGCACGCCATATCACGCTTTTTCGAACACTGATTAAAACAAGGGCATGTGCCCTAGGTTTGAATCACGCTCGTAACAACCGATAATTTACTAAGTGGACACCGCTTTCTTGTCTATGGGTGACAATGAACCATTGCCACAAGTAGGGGTGAGCAAAACCGGGTACCCGGCCAAAATTCATGGAACCGGAACTGGAACCGGAACCGGCGGTTCCTAGAATGAAGGAACCGGAACCGGAACCGGTTGCACCGGTTCTTCATATTTGGGAACCGGTCCCGGAACCGCCGGTTCCGGTTCCGAAACCGGGTACCCGGTGTCTAATTTTTTAAATGTTTTATTTAATATTTTATGTTATAAAAAATAAATTATTAGTTATTACATAGTCACAACATAACGAAATAAATAGTAAAACGATGAAAACTTATTCGATAAAAACTATATAAATAATTACGACAATTTTTGAAAATGAAAATAACAAAAAACACAACTTGAAATGTTAAATACGATATAAAAATATCGAAAAAAGAGAATAAATAAGTCGAGTGAAAAAGTGGTCGTAAGTTTATGCGTAATGTAAAAGGTAAAATAATAATTTTAAGTTTAGTCTATTAAACATAATAATCATATATATAAAATTACCTTTATTAATATATAAATACAGGGGACATTTCAATTACAAACCACTTAGTTTATGCAAACTATGCAAACCACTTTTGCACCACTAGATTTATTTTGTTTAAATCTATTTACTAATATTAATAATAATATTAAGATGGGCAATATGGTAATTTTGAAAATCAACCATGTATTAACAATCCCTATTTTTTAGTGATCCCTTTTATCATGGTTAAAATTAAAAAAAAAAGGGTGAGATTTCCCTTATATTTTAGTGATATATCCATCATTTTAGTTAACCATTAACAATAATATACAGTTATCCAAGAGTTGGTTTGTGTTTCTCCCATCCACAACCACAAGTTTTAATTTTCAAACAAATCAAATTTGGATCGTAGCTAAGCATTTTGTCGAACACTACCAATTCATGAATCATTAGACTTATTCATGAATATGAACTTTGATTCATGAATCGTTATTCATGATTCAAAATTCATGAATGGTTATTCATGATTTTTAATTTAATTAACAGCCTTATTCATCAATTTGAAGAAGTGATGGAATTGATTTGAATTTAATGATATATTCATCATTTTAGCTCAAAATGATTTGAATTTCCTTAAAAAAGTTGATTCAATGTGGTGGAATTGATTTAGGATAAGAAATGTGAATCACTATAAAATTGGAATAAAATCAGGATCTGAATCCCGCATGATGAACGTATATAAACAAGGTTTTGATACCCGCGCTTCGCCGCGGGCCATTATTTATATAACGTTTTTTATAATCAATTTTTGAAGTTGTAGATGATTTAAAGTTATTGAGATGATTATTACTGAGTGTCATTAACCAAATAAGGTAAATCGTAACTTTTACAATTCGAATTATATAATTGTATTATTTTATTATTATTATAATAAAATTTTGATTAATGAGTTTGATTAAATGACGTTTTTAGCCATTTTACTATTTTTAAGTAAATATATAATCGTAATATATATGGTATACAATAAGATAATTAGATAAAAAATATTCAGTATTAGCCTCATTTCGAAGGTATCGACAATTTAATTATAATGGTGTAATTTGTTTAAATTGAAATACATTTTTTAAACATATTTTAGCCAATATACGATATATGGCTAAAACGTGAAATGAAATATAGAAAACTAAAAGATAAAAAGTGAATAAATATTGTAAGTCTAAGGGGATTAAATGTAACTTTCACAACTAAATTAATACTGCACACCATCATTTAGCTATTGCAATTAACGGGTCACGTGTATAGGACCAACCGGGGCACTGGTCATGGTCTAAAAGATATTTTAGAAGAAAATAAATATAAAAAAAATGGTTTAAATGTATGTATCACTAATACTAATAAATCTCAATGACCCTACATATAAACATAAATAGAAGACAATGAAATTTATACCTCTAGCAAGGTTTCGTGGCGAGGATTCCGAATATGTAATTGTATTGATAGTTTCTTTAACAATCGAAGAGTAATCTTAGAGAGAAGGAAAGAGTTTTAGATGATATATAAATATAATAAAAGAGAGTGAAATTTTTACCTCTAAGAAGGATCGGTAGCCAGGATTCCGAATATGTAATTTCAATATGAAAAATGAAGTATAATCTGATTGAGAATGCTTATTACTATTATTACTAGTTAATGACCCGTATAATATACGGGCATTTCAAACATGTTATTTTAATTTTTAATAAAAATAGACCTTTGTATAACAATTGTCATTACCAATTAATTAGTTATCTAAATTATATGTTCCACGACAATTGCCATTACAATTGCTTATTACAATAGATATTTTAGTTATCTAATTTTAATAATGTAGTTAAATTAAAAAAAATATTCAATATTAGACTCATTTTAAAGGTATTGTGGAGACGATTATAATGGTATAATTTATTAAAAAGAAAAACAAAAATTTAAATACATTTTAGTTAATATATATTATTATATATGGATGTAAAGTGCAAAAATGAGAAACTAAGGGATAAAAAGTAATTTATTCAAATAATTCTAAGGATACAAAATGTAAGTTATAAAGATAATTATGGTATTAAAAAAATAAGAATAATTGATGACATCATCATTTAGATATTCTTCTTTCATTGGCCAATGACTCAATTTCATAATCATGACATCAGCAAAAACCCTTCTTTAATATATATATAGATATAGATTATTATAAAAGTTTGATTAATGAGTTTGACTAAGTGACGGTTTTAACCATTTAACTATATTTTTAATATATATATATATATAATCGTACTACATATAGTATCGGTAGAGAAAAAGATGTAGCTTATTCTGATAGATTATTATTATTTTATTATAATAAAAGTTTGAGTAAGACCTTTTTAACCGCTCAACTATTTTTTAATACATATATAATCGTACTATATATAATAAAAGTCTGATTAAGACCTTTTTAACCGCTCAACTATTTTATTATTATTATTAAGACTTTTCGAAGGTATCGACGACCTGATTATAGTGACGTAATTTGTTAAAATTAAAACGTATTTTTTTAAACATATATTGACGAATATACGACATACAACTAAAACGTAAAAGGAATATAGAAAATTAAAAAGTATAAAGTGAATCAATATTATAAGTCTAAAGGGGTAAACCGTAACTTTTACAATTCGAACCTATTGTAATAAAATTTTGATTAATAAGTTTGAATAAATAATATTTTTAACCCTTTTACTATTTTTGAGCAAATAAATAATTGTAATATATATGGTATAGAATAAGATAATTAGATCAAAAAATATTCAATATTGGGCTCATTTCAAACGTATCGACGATACAATTATAATGGCGTAATTTGTTTAAATTGAAACGCGTTTTTTAAACATATTTTAGCCGGTATACGATATATGGCTAAAACATGAAATGAAATATAGGAAACTGAAAGGTATAAATTGAATAAAGATTATAAATCTAAGGGACTAAAATGTAACTTTCAAAACTAAATTTATTAAAATATTATTAAATTTACTATTCATAAAGATTAAAATATTAGAAAAAGTTAGTTAAGAGTTATAATATAATTAAAATAATATTAAGTTTACTGTTCATAAGAGAGGAAAATATTAAAAAATTGTTACTGTTCAAATTGTGAGTGTAAACTCTATGATAAATGTAAGTTTTTATAATGAATTTGGATTTTTTTTTTTTTTTTTTTACCAAATTACCCTTATATGCCTTTTATTTTTATTTTTTTAAATTCAGATTTCTTTTTATTTACCCAATTGCCATTACTCTTTCTTAACCGTTGATCAAATAAATCTATGGATTGGATTGGTTTACATAGTTTGTACAAACTAAGTGGTTTGTAGCCGATAACACCCCTATAAATATATACATATATATAGCATAACCGGTTCCGGCGGGTACCCGGCGGTTAGCGGTTCCACAAAAATGAGAACCGGAACCGGAACCGGTCCCGACCGGTTCCGTATTTTAGGAACCGGAACCGGAACCACTCACATCGGTTCCGGTTCCGGTTCCGGTTCCGGCGGTTCCATAGCGGTTCCGGTTCCAAAAGCGGGTACCCGGTTCCGATGCTCACCCTTAGCCACAAGAATACCATTAATTCTACAAAGGTACGTACTGCATGCAGACATGACAAGAAAGAACTTGGACCAGAGTCAGGTAAGGAAAGAATTGTAGAAGTTTTTATTTTAACATACATGGTTTAGTAATTTATCAATCTCTATAACCTTTATTGCACCTATTTTGGTAAACTTAGAGTCCCATTGAGTCATATCATGTCCCAATAAGTTTAATGGACAACAAGTTTTTAATCTATATTATCCTCATAAATAAACATATTGTGGAATTAAACTTTTACTTTTTAGTCATCACTATTCACTAGTTAACAAACTTTTTGCAACAAAATTGCTAAGAAATAGCAATTTATTATTGCAAGCCACTTTTTCTTGTAGTTTCTGATTCTTTGTTGACCCTGATGAAAACTTGGCCCATTGCAAAGTAAATTAAGACACCACGGCTTGTAAAGGTAAAGGGTGCGTTTGGTACGCAGACGGGACAGGACAGGACAGGACAGGACAGGACAGGACAGAACAGGACAGGACAGGTGTCCAGCGTTTGGTAAGCTAGAACAACATAGGACAGGACAAGCCAGAACATGTTAAAATGACCAGTTTACCCCTGATGAGCTGTTTACTGTTTTATTAATAAATGATCAATTTAAATGCATAATAACAAAGAATTTAAAACCTTATAATAATGTTTGTATTGATAAAGTCTATAAGTTGTCTCCGAAAGTAGCAGCCGCAGGTCGCCGGACATCGTCGGAGAGGGAGGTGGAGGTTGCCAGACGTCAAACATCGCCGGATTTAGCAGCCGCAGGTTGCCGGACATCGCCGGAGGCGGAGGTCGCCGGAGGTAGCAGCCGCAGGTCGCCGGACATCGCCGGAGAGGGAGGCGGAGGTTGCTGGAGGTAGCAGCCGCAGGTCGCCGGACATCGCCGGAGAGGGAGGCGGAGGTCGCCGGATGTCAGATGTCGCCGAAGGTAGCAACCGCAGGTTGCCGGACATCGCCGGAGAGGGAGGCGAAGGTCGCCGGACGTCAGACGTCGCCGAAGGTAGCAACCGCAGGTTGCCGGACATCGCCGGAGAGGGAGGCGGAGGTCGCCGGACGTCAGACGTCGCCGAAGGTAGCAACCGCAGGTCGCCGGACATCGCCGGAGAGGGAGGCGGAGGTCGCCGGAGGTAGCAGCCGCAAATCGCCGGACATCGCCGGAGAGGGAGGCGGAGGTCGCCGGACGTCGGACGTCGCCGGAGTTAGCAACCGCAGGTCGCCGGACATCGTCGTAGAGGGAGGCGAAGGTCGCCGGAGGTAACAGCCGCAAGTCGCCGGACATCACCGAAGATCTGAGGTCGTGAAATCGAAGAGGAGATGGAGTTTGGGAGAAAGCGGTTGAAGAAAAAAGAAGGGATATTTAATTAGGTTTCTTACTTTAGGGGTATTTTGGTCAATAAGTTCCTTGTTCCACTTAGTTCCATGGGTAAGGGGGTGGACACACTTGTCCCATGTCTTGTGCTAGTGTGTTCTACTTAGTCCAAGGTTGGGGCGTGCCAAACGCAGGACAGGGCTGTCCTGTCCTGTCCTGTCCCACCCTGTCCAGTGCACCAAACGCACCCAAAGGTGTCTTACGTTATTGAATTGTGATTTATTGGATATTTTAAAAGAAAAATAAAAAGGTGGCTATAAATATAAACATTTTCCATTAGAAATGACTATAAAAAAGGGGGAAATTGATCACATGGTTATTGGTGAATACTAAATAGTCGATGCCTCAATTTTAATTTACTTTATAACCATTTTTTAAATTTGATTTCTAAAATAATTATTCTTTTTGCTTCTAATTAAAAAAAAAAAGGAAAAGAAAAATAACTATAATCCACTTACATTTGCTTAAGCCAATTTGCGTAAATGTAGTTATGATAATTTATACATATGATAATATTTAGTAATATGATTATAACAAATAAAAATATTTAATAGTAGGCACAATTTTAAACATTAATATTAGTTGTAATGTTAATCACCTCGCTATAACAGAGCTATCACGGTTAGCAGTCATGAGACATGGCGGCCTGAAATAGCGGCCTCGCAATTAGTGGTGCTACTGACCGCTAAATGACCGCATTCTGAATGCAAAAATTAACTGAATTAACCACATTACCGCTCTTTGTGGTTAGGTTGTTTTGGTGTTAAAAGGGTAATTTCGTAGGCTTTTATTTAGTCGCTTACAAAAAATAATAAACAAAAAGATCATTCGATTTCGACAAAAGACCCACGCCCAAGTTCGAAAGCTTTTGGTTAGCGATCCTAATCATGATTTTCCTTCTGTGTCTTAAGGTCAAATGACCTACTTACCTCAGCGGTTAGAGTATTTTTTACATACGATGGAATCGTTGTCAACGGTATCTCACAAGTTTTTATACCCATTTCCTGTTATCTTATGTCTACTTTCCATAAAAAAAAAACACCAATTGAAGTAGAGGGCATTTCATACCGGACCAGACCATAATAGGGTTATGTACATTCTCAATCTGAGGAGATGTCATTTGAGCGTATCTAAATAGATGCTATGTTTACATATTGATCCCTACGTCGTTACATTCTATTTAGGATTATGACTAGGCGTAATTAACAATATCTATAGAACGAAAAAAAACAAGATTATTATTTTCTTATGTTATTTGATCAAATAAAAAAGCAACTTTGGGATTGTTGAATCACAAAAGAATCATATTCTATCAAATATTAAGCCTTGAAACAGAATCTTGTTGAACAAAAAAAGTTGTATCGGTATAAAACGAATATGCTCGTGATGGAAGGATTTGAACCTTCGAATAGCGGGACCAAAACTTGTTGCCTTACTACCACTTGGCTACGCCCCAATGTCGAGGTTACTACTCCCTTCCAAGCTTTGAAACTACGTGATTTAGGCTAATCAATTACAGCAAAAGGTAGCAATTTGCGCCAAAAATACGAGATTTATTAACTTGTGAAGATTCAATACCAGATCTACGAGTGGCATTCGGTTTTATTCTAGCCTAACAATATAAAGGCTTATTCTTATGTATGCATATGTGTGTAAATATAAATATTATATGAACTGCTATCAACATTATTATAGCATGTAAAATCATTCTAGACAAGCTCAAGTTCAAAAAGTACCAAAATTTTCAACCTTATAAGTTATAACCAACAAACACATAACATTTTAAAGAAAGACCGTAAATACGAACCTAAATTGAACTAACAAACTAAAGAACAAACACAGAACGCGAAAATTGGCTCAATGAAAATGTGCAGATGAAGAACTTACATAGTAGTAGCATGGGAAATGATTCAGATCTCATTCCAATCTACTCTTCTTGATCATCTTTCTTCTTTTTCTTCTTCTTCTCCTTTTTCTTCGAGCTTTTGCTTCCTTCGTCTTCTTCACTTACAGCACCCGATGGAGTTACAGTGGCATCACCATTTTCTTTATCCTTCTTTTTCTTCTTCTTCTTCTTTTCGGATTTATCCCCATCTGATACAACAGCTTCGGTTTCAGCTTCCTTACCCTCTTTGTTTTTCTTCTTTTTCTTCTTCTTTTCAGTAGTCTCACCTTCTACTTCTTCTTCTACAATCTTTGGTTTCTTGGAAGCTAATGGTGTATTTGTAACATCCTCTTCTTCCAATTTTCTTTTTTTACCTTCTTCCTCATCTTCAACACCCTTTTCCTTCTTCTTCTTTTTCTTCTTCTCTTCACCATCGGTTTTCACAGTCTCCGCAAGTTCCACAGTTTCAGTCACGGGTGCAGCTGCAAGACTGGCGACCATCGAATCTCCACCTGTAGGCAGAACCACGTTCCTAGACCACTCGGGCGGAGTTTTCTCATTCGGTTTTCCGTGCTTGCTCAGTTTCCCTTCGGAAATCAGCTTCTTTTTCATGGAAGCCGTGGGTCCCAAACCCCATTTCCGTGGGTAAGTATCTCTATCCATCACCACCCGTTTAATCTTAGCCACAACCCCATGGTCGCAAGTGGCCATCACAGCCGTCGTCATCTCCGCTATACCTAAAGCTATGGCCTCCCCTTTCGTGGTCATCAACACAACCTCCTCTCCATTTTCAATCGAGTTTTCAAACCTTAACAACCCCGGAATCATCAGCTTAGCACCGTAACAGATGGCATTCACGGCCGAATCCTTCACCACCAGCCTCTTGTAGCTGGTCAACAAGACCTCCAACGGCATAATCACTCGCCGGAGATACGTTTCATCTCGGTAATTATCAAACATCCATTGTGCATCCATAACATCATGCATAGTTATCATGTTATCCTTTTCCCCCATGATCCCAGACCTAACCCTCCTCAATTCCTGCATATGTCCACCAACCCCCAAAATTAACCCTAAATGAACACACAGAGTCCTCACATACGTTCCGGCCTCACACGAAATCCAGAAAACAACCAGATGCTTATCGGCATCGTACTCCAACAACTTACTTTCGTAGATCGTTCTGATCCTAAGCTGCCGTTTCACGGCGGAGATCAACGGCGGCCGTTGGAACACGGCGCCGGTTAGGGTTTCTAAAGCCCTAGCCACTTTGGCGACGTCCGGCACGGCGGAGTGAAGGCGCGCAACGCAGACGTACTCCTTTCCGGCGCCTTGCTGCGATTTGACGAGCCGAGTGGCTCGATCGATGCAGACGATTAGGTTTCCGGTGACCTTCGGATCTAGCGTGCCGCTGTGGCCGGTTTTTTCGACGCGGAGGATGCGTTTGATCCAGGCGACGACCTCGTGAGAGCTAGGGTTTGCAGGTTTATCAAGGTTGATGACGCCGTAACGGATGTACTCGGCGAGGGGGCGTTTGAGAGGAGAGTAGCCGGAAGGGAGGGGAGTGTAGTGGCCGGTACGGACGTTGAGACGGTCGTAGTTCTTCAGTAGGATCGGCCATTCGGAAGTGTCGATTGATGGAGTGAAGCTTTGTGGCTTTATCAGGTAATCGACGGCGTCGGTGGCGTCGCCGGAGTTTTTGTTGTCGGCATCGTCTTTGGATTTGGTCTTCTTTTTCTTCTTCTCGGAGCGATTGAGTTCGAGTTCGGACATGGCGGATTAAAGAATCTCCGGCGACGGAGTTGGGAAGGGGTTGCCGGAAAGTTAGGTGTGCGCTCGGCGGAGGGAGGTGGCTAGGGTTTAGGAAGAAGAAGAAGGTGGGTTTAGGGTTTTTTGAGGGACTTTCTAATAGTGTTGGGTAAAGATTGTGTGTGAGAAGGTGCAAGGTAAGTTTACATGCACTCTCCCATTTATGTAGTGACACGTGGATGCAAAATAATTGCTGATGTATTTCATGAACATATTGGCAATTATGGTCTAGTCTAGGGGCAGAAGCTAATCAAGCTACTTGAGAGTTATTCTGGATCGATTTGTTAGGCCATCCACTATGGAGTGGATTTGGCCATCGGCTTAACTTCGGGTTGGTAGTACCCGTCGGCTTCCTAAAGCCACACCACCGCACCACTCATCGGGTTGAACAAATTCGGTTCGATGAAGCCGAAGACTCCCAGCCCCCACCCCACCCCACCCCCTCTCTCTCTCTCTTCTTTCTCTCTATCTCTCTCTTCTTTCTCTCTCTTATTTATTTATTTATTTATTTTACTTTTTATTAAATGAGAATGGGTTGATAGTGGATGGATTGGGTAGTTTTGGGTAAAATAGTGGAGAGCTGATGTGGCGCTGATGTGGCAGCTGAAACCATTGGGTAGTAGTGGGTCGACAGTGGATGGCCTTACAACTTACAAGTTTGATTTGAGTTTGAACCGAGCTTCAACTTCATTTTAAGGTCATTTAGTATATGAGATCGAGCTCAAGCTCGAGTTTCTATGATTAAGCTTGCGAGCATAAACGAATCTCGGTTATATAATAAAAATATATATATTAGATAAAAATAATAAATAATAAAAAAATAAAAAAACATATTAAACATTGATTTATAGGTAAAGGAGTCGAGTTCTAGCCGAAAAGAGCTTGCTAAATTCTTTACGAACTCAAGTTTGACACTTGAAGTTTGAAACGAATCGAGCTTGGGCTTAGTCAAGCTCGAGCTCAACTTAGCTCGTTTACACCCTAATAGTCTATGTGGTATTTGTTTTTGTTAGTTTTGGTTCATATAAAATGTTTATCCTAAGAAAGCCTTATGGTAAGCAAAAAATGCTTGGCTTTGGTCATTTTTATTAATGAAAGTAAATTTCATTGGTTAATTCTTCTATATACTTTGTATTTTGTGAGAGTAAAAATAATGATATTAATTTTTTAAATATAAGATGATGACGATATACTGAAATAATCTTTTAATTTACTCCTATATTTTTGATGTTTTCGTATTTTCATCCAATAGTAAACGGAGTGGGTGTGGTTTATGGGCTGCGGTGGGCTAACCACTTGGGGTGGTGGATGTGGTACCTCTCCACCACGCAATAAGCAATTGAGGGTGTAGCCTCTTTCACGAAATTTTTGATGCGTGGTGGGCAAGAGGAGAGAAAGTGTCGTGAACCATAGTTTATATGTGGTGGAGATGTAATCACTACGGATACGAGTAGTAGGTAAGTGGTGAGAGAAAAAAGATGGTGTGGACTTGAGGTGGCAGTGTGGTGGATGTAAAAGAAGGTGAGCACTCCATTTATGCTTACTATTACACACAAAAAAAACATCAAATAAAAGGAGTCATAATTCAAATGTTCATCAACCCTATGTTTATCTTTTTCAAATTCCATTAATCTCCTTCACTTAGTGTCAAAATAGTCCATGGTGATTATCACAGGCGCAACTTACGGACTTAAACTCATTTTCTCTATTAAACTGTTATACGAGAAAAAGCTAAATTGATCAAGTTTTTATGTCTCAACAAAATATTACGTCTTATAATTTTCTTTTCTATAGAGTGTTTATTTCGCACTACAAACTCATAGTAGTCCATACTTCTTTAATTTATAATTCTTTTGTTTGGACAAGGTTGCGTAGTACGTATATCACCTATGTATATAAATATATGAAACCTCAAGCTTGTGATTGTGTGCATGACTTGTTTCGAGTTTGTGTAATTTTGTGTGCTCTTACTTAGTTACTTGTTCACTACCTACATATATTGTTAAGTTTTTTTGAAGGACATGGTTGGTAGTGAAATTTTGTACTAATTAAACTTGATGTTTTGTGTATGATCCAACCATTGTTTTACCACCAAAAACATACGTGACCATACACGCAAACTTAGATGTTGTTTTCCACCTCTCGAACATTTTATTAAGTTACATGTGTTTGCAGGTTGACGCACGATTACTGGTATATGAGAGCTCCTCATTCCTCAACGAGTTTGGAGCTAACACAACCTGGCATGCACAACTAGAGGAGGATCCACTTTTTATGAGTGTAATTTTTTAGGATTCTTACCTATGAGATCATAAATTTTGTTAAGGTAAAACCATAAATTATTTTAAGATGAACCCATCTACTTAAAACTTTGAGGGGGTTATGTTTGAAAATTTTATAGATAAAACTCAATGTTTTTTCGTAAATTAATGATAGCGGTTGATGATAAGTTACAAATTTTGCCCTTTAAAGACTTTTAATATTTTCAATTTTTATTTTATACCATATCATATTAGTTAGTTAATTAATCGTTAGCTAAAAATCCATATTTCTTTTTACAGATTACACTATTAAAAAATCCAATGTTGAATATGACATGTGTATGATAACTGCAATATTAAATACATTTTTTTCTTGATGTTTGTTGTTGAACGAGTGAGATAGCCCACGCGTTGCAGCGGGTCTATTAATCTTAAAATTTTGGTTTAATAAATGCATACAAAATGTTGTTATAGAAGATTATTTATGTAATTTACATCAAAACAAACTAAGGGTAGGATGATCTCATACAACTATTTAAATGTTAAATAACTTTTGTACATTCAAAAAAGCGATGCCCTGATTGTTGTTATTTACGATTGTTAGTAAGATAGAATAAATAAAAATATTAATTTTAAGCGATCTGAACCTAAAGATTTGAAAAAATATATTATGTAGTTATCAGTAGTTTAATGAAATTATTTGATTATTATTCTATATATTAAAGTTAAAGTAGTTTATAATTAATCAATTAAACAAATGCATTGATAAAATAAGTAAAGTAAGAAGTAAAAGAATGTGAATTATGTAACTTAAGAATAGAAAATATAAAAAATAGTCTACTATAATGACCAAATATGTTTAATCAAATATTTTATGGGGAATGCCCCGCTTTGCTGCGGGTTATGATGTATCTGCGTGTATCGAAAGTTTTTTTAATGTATTTTACTTAATATACGATTATATGTTACGTTAAAAATACATATATATTTGTAGTATATATGGTATATAATAAAATATTACGCTCATTTCAATTTGTTAAAACAAAATTCGTATTTTTTTAATGTTATTTAATATACGACTATATGTGTTAATATGACCGAAATGTAAAATGAAATATAGAAAAGTAAAAGGTATAAGGTAAATAAATATATAAGTTTAAATGGGTAAAATATAAGTTTTATAAATAAAAACGCAAAAGTGCTCAAATTATAGGGACGAAAACTGTAAATATGATGGTAGAATAAAAAATAAATATATAAGTTTAAATGGGTAAAATATAAGTTTTGTTGAAATTGTATGTTCTATCTCAAACCGATCATCTAGATCAACAAGTGGGAAGCTAAAAATACATCAACAATCGAATTAGTTTTAAAGTTTTAAGAGACCAAAAATAGCAAAATCGGAGTCTGTGTAATAACTTTCTTATAAACTTTTAAGTTTTATTTATTACCATAATTATTTTTGCATTTTTTTGAGTAACAAGTATATTGTTTTTAATAAAACCATGTTTTTTTTAAGTGCAAGCTAACACATATTGGTTTTAATAAAACCGTATTTTTAATTATTTTTATTTTATACTATGATAGTTAGTTGGTGTAGCCACTTTGATTTTTTTTTTGGATGCCTATGTGCACAACTTTTATGTCGAGCTCACACCTCATTATAACTTTCGTCTATGCAACCTCTTTTATACAAAATTGAAACTTAGGTTCGAGGACACGTGCAACACATAATGTTATAACCATGAATGTATAAAAGTTGTAAGTGGCCAATTTCTTCATCAAGTTCACACTTAGCAATTCTAGATATCGTTTACAATAACATTACATGTCGTAATCGATGCTTAATCTCATTTGGTCATACCAAAACGTTTAAACATCCATTTGTTCTAGATTAAAATTGTTGTTTGAAAAAACACAGAGTATAATCAAGAATCTATAACAATATCATTTTAAGCTTGTTAAATAAGGTTTTTGTGTGGGGGATTTTTCATAAATGAAAGAAACATGTATTTTTAATTGCAAAAGGCATGTTTGAAAAAAAAAACTTAACTTTCTACATAAAGTTCCTTTGAAACCTTAATGGGTGAGTCAAGTTGTATCATTAAGCCACTACCAAACAATTATATACCAAATAAGTTGTAAGTCATATCAAGTTGCTAAGACTATCAGCAGTGCATCCCATCATCTCCCAAACCCACTCTATCACATCAGGGCCACATCAGCTTTACTCACAAACACACAATAAGCCCACTGAGTCTACTCGGTCAAGTACCACACCCACCAAACCGAATACCCAATATATATATGTATGTATATAGGTGGTTTCATTTGCAAATCACTCTTATATTAGAAACTCTACAAACCTCTTATCCACCTTAGATTTTACAAACGAGTGGTTCAGATTAAAAGTAGCATAACTATGGTAACTTGATCTATTATTTAATTATAAAATAATAGAAAATGGACGGGAAGGGTAACAATGTCATTTCTTCATGATATGTAACACCCGTTTCTTTGTTAAGGTTTTATTTTATTTCTTTTTGTTGATAAAAGATTTTTAGTGGGTTGATTATAATATCTTTAAGAAAAATTGAAGGGTTAGTTGTGAATTTTTGACATAGCTATACCCCTCTAGTTATATTATATAAATAGACTTAACCCCATTTAATTAAATCGAAAAGCAAAAAGAAGCAAACCCTAGCCTCTCCTTGAAGCCTACCGGTACCATCTACACACCTGCTGTAGTCGACCACCACCGGTGCCGCCCCTAGCGTCTATCGCAAACGCCGCCGCCGACAATTGTTGACCCGATTCCACTTTCGAACACCGTTAAGAGAGGGTACCGGCGGTTGTCGATTCGGTGTTAAGACTTGATCACCGGCACTGTTAGGAAGCAAGGTTAGAACGCCGACGATCGGCCCGCGGTCATTGCGATCGATTGTAGGTAGCCTTGGTTTCGGTCTTCGGTGACGTCGTTGATAACCGCACGTCGATCGCCTCCGTTATCTATAAGGTATGTTGTTTACGAACCGACTGAGTGAAGATTTTAGAAGTTCTTCATTGAAATAATGTGGCTGCTAAACATCTCATATATGTGTATGTATGTATAATATGTATATATAGATTTAAGCCATGCGTGCGTATATATATATATATACACACGTAGTTAGTTTTCTTTAAACCAAAGTCATTTATTAGATTGATGAAACCATTAGTGTTAGTTATTTTGGGGTGCATATCAATCTGTGTAAAATTAGTATGTGCATGTGTTGGATAAAAAGAAAAGAAAAGAAAGGTGAGTGGCAGGAGACATGTGTGTCTTTGTTTTTGTGATAAAAGTTGGTGGAAATTAAAATCAAGAATAAATAAGCCATGGTGCTTGTAGGTGTTTCTTGAAACAGAAATAAGCAATAAATACTTGTTTCTTACTATGACACCTAGGATTATAATTGTCGCTAAAAGGCATGTATAAAGGCAAGGTACTTTTAGTGACGGGCTAAGTAGGAACATGTAGGCATGGTTTTGTCGTCACAAAAAGTATATGAGAGGGTATAAATGTAGCATCTGCGGTTAATACGAGAGACAAGTTGGCACTGAGTTATTTATCGTTTAAACGAATAACTGTTGTAACCATTCTGTAGGTTGATTTATAGACCGTCGGTTTATCGCTTCAGGGTTACAGTTTTCGGTTAGCCATCAATTACCAGGTGAGTTACACTGTGCTTGTTTTATATTGTTATGTGTGTATGTATGCATAATTGTGTGTGAAAGGGAACCACATGCCCTTGATGAGTTGTGGGGGCGGACTCGCGTCCTAAGCTGGCGAGATAAAGG
Organism: Centaurea solstitialis; assembly: GCA_030169165.1. Lineage (NCBI taxonomy): Eukaryota > Viridiplantae > Streptophyta > Magnoliopsida > Asterales > Asteraceae > Centaurea > Centaurea solstitialis. Next base: position 69,642,287 of record CM058041.1, read on the forward strand.
GAACCACATGCCCTTGATGAGTTGTGGGGGCAGATCCGTGTCCAAAGCTGGCGGAAATTGTTAATTTCTCATGAGAATGGTTTATTATTTGGTTTGGGTCACTTTTATATTGTGATGTGGATTGTTTGACTGTTATGCATGATTGTGATGGCACCAGTTGTGGTATATGCCCGCGTGGTAGTATGAGATAGGCATAGTGCTAGCTCACTAAGCTTTAAGCTTACCCTTTCGTTGTTTCTCCTTTTTCCTCAGGTTGTGGTTCGGGAGTGGATGAGGGCAAGGCCTCAGCTTGACTTCGACGACGATGATTCCGGCGGCCCCTTTGACTCATTGCTTAACATTTTTTTTAAATATTGGGATTTTACTTAACGTTTTCTTAGATGATACGATTTGGCTTGCGTACTGGTTTTGTTTGTCTAAAAGATTTGTTTTTAAATTGTCTTGTTTTTAATTAAAGCTATAAAAATCCTGTTTTTGGAAAGTGGCGTTACAACTTGGTATCAGAGCCTAGGTTTAAGAGAATCAACACGCACGGTTGCGAGCGTGCGTGTGGTTGGACTTAAACCAGGAGATTTTGGGAAAATAACGAGTCAAGGGTCGGAATCGTCGGCGGAAGCTTCAAGATGGGGGTGAGCAACACTATATATCTGTATAATCAAATCGTATGTTAGTTATGATTGTGGCTGTGAATTGCATGCTAAGTTCTATAGAAGTTGATGTGATTAATTGTTGATTCAGTTACCTGCTTAGTCATTATATTGAGATTGATATAGGGTGGTATCAAACTCAAATAAAAACGCCTCGAGAAGTCGGTTAGAGGTTACTGGGCATGTTCTTGTTTGATTGTTGTCTAGTGATCTTAAGCCGGTTATCGATTTTCGGTTGGTTATAGTAGTACGGGCCCAAATAATAGTACTACTATAAACCCTGGTGTAAATTTGAATTTGATTAAGTCTTGGGAATCTCAATTTGATTGACGACAGTTAGGGAACTGTTGAATGCTTGAGCTGTAAATATGTTTTAACGAGGCTATTTATCGCTTTCGATGCTACGTAAGAATGGCTATATGAAGTTGAATATGTGTACTATGTACATATGCGTCTGAGGGCGTGGTCTAGTCTATAGGGAGCATGTGCACTAATGACTAGTGTTAAGTACCTACGTGAGCTCTAGTTATGATTAAGGGAGGGTGTAGTAAGACACTCTATATGTGAATAGTGGAATGACCTCAAGTAGTACTATTCTAAATTACCTTGTTTAACGTTTAGAATGGTGACTTTAGAAAAGCACTCAACTGATAAGAATGGATAAGACTATGTAAATAGACTGCATACTTACATTCAGTGGATTTAGTTGACTCTTTAGTGAATCAGGATGCCTAGTGGTCGGGATTATAGGGAATCCTGGGAATCTGGAGAGGGTTGGGTTGCGTGGTATGGTTTCACTATAGGTTAGCTTAGCCTATAGAGATGGTTTGTAGAGCAGATTACTCGTTAGAACACTTAGTCAGTTGATGATGATCCTAGAGTAGTACGGTTGTGTTTAGTGCATGTCGTATGACATGGTACTAGGAGTATATTGTCTGATCTAGTTTTGGGTGGTTGATAGAGGGGGTTTCCCTAGAAGTCAGTAAACCCTGATTTGAGGAGGGGTGTTTATGTTTAAGGTTGGAGAGACACTCCAGCAGTCGTGGTTAGGATAGTCTCTCTAGTCGGAGAGAGATGTTAGTCGGATGATGGAATTGAAGATCGAGACAACTCTAACAGCTAGGAATCTTGAAGCCAAGGTCTACAGCAGAGGCGGGATCGAGGACGCAACTATGTGGACGTCGAAGCGTTTCCAAATTGTAACATCCCGTTTTATTATTTATATTATTATTATTATTATTATTATTATTATTATCATTATAATTATTATTAGGGTTTAGGCTAGTGGGTTGCTTGCGGGTTAAGCAAAGAGAGGAAGAGGCCCGTATAGCCTTATTAAAACCCTAGGGTAGTACCATCCTCCTCATTGCGATACGTGAGGTTCAAGGAAAACGAGAGTGAGGAGAGATCGAGGGGAGGGGGCTGCCGAACTTTGCTTCGCGTCGTAGGTAATCCTCGTATCTCTTCTCGTACGTAGGTTTTTCTGTGGTGGCGTCGTTGTAGGTTGGACCGGCGGTGGTGGTTCACCACCCTTAACGCCGCCGTAGGATGGATGGGGCGGGGGTCGGTGGTGGTGACGGTCGTTACCGTCATCGCCGCCGTACTCCCTCGTGACAGACGACGACGGCTCATGGCAACAGCCGTGGGCGGCGCTGGTTGGGTGGTTGTTGTTGGGCGCCGGTGGCGGCTAGCCACCGCTAGCTGCTGCCGCGCGATCTTGATGGCAGCGAGAGTGGAGGCGGCGGTGGTCGTGTGGACTGCTGCTGCTGTCGATCAACTCGAAGGCCGGCCGGCGGCTTGGTGAATTCTCCTCGCCGTCGCGCCGCTGCCTGTTCTCACGATGAAGCGACGCCGGCGAATGGCCGGCCGCCGCCGCTGCTGTCCTATTTGTTGTTCAACCGGCGGTGGAGGTGGGTTACCATCTCGCCGCCGCTGTCCCTTAGCCGCCAGAGGCGGTGTGGCTGTGTTCCGTGGCCGGCGGTGACTGAGGCCGTTCCTGGTCGCCGCCGTGGCCTGCGGTGTTGGGTGCGCCGGTGGTGGTGGTAGGACTATTCCGCCATCGCTACCGAGCGGTGTTGTTGTGCGAGCCAGCGGTGGTGATGGGTTGATCCGCCGCTGCCGCTGTCCTTGGCGGTACACGGTGGTGATGACGGTTCACCGCCGCCATTACCACCATCTCGGCCAATTGAGGGTAAAGGGATGGATTTAGTCGAGACCTCGTCTTGTCGGGTAACCGTCGATCCGGTTAAAAGGGAAAAATCATAATTTTCAGATTTGTACCTCGTAGTTAATGATTTAGAATGACTAGTAGGACTCTTTTGTGTTTCTATTGATCCAGCTCTCCTAAGACCTGATGAAATGATAATGATCCTGAACCTTTACTTAGTGAATAGGTTTTTACTTCTGTTATAGCTTGAGGAATTATCACTGAGTCTGTTCAGTGTTATTCCATGTTACTTATGCTGTAACTTATTTTTATAGTAATCAGGATCAGGATCAGGAGACGAACGAGTCTGTTCTGCAGTCTACTGATCCTATCCACTGAAGTGAAGACCTCCTGAAGACATCAAGATCATACTCAAAGAACCATCAGCAACGTCGAAGACTTAGCTGATGACAGGAACAGCATGCTCGTGATCTGAAGACGGAACTCAGTGATAGCAGGCTGCTCAATATCGTATGACATCCTGAAGAATCATCAGGATACAAGTGACCCTGAACAGCACCAGCTTCAGGACTCTAGTCACTGATCAGTATCCTGATCCTGAAGGATTAGTGTAATGTCTTAGTCTAATGCACAAAAGGATTATCCGCCTTTACTGACACAAAAGTACATAAGGACAGTCTCTTTACTGTTCCCTCCGTACTTATCAGACCTCAAGGCAACTGTTTACACACTTCCTCTTTTGCATACCATGCAAAGAGTATTTGTTTATAGTAAATAGTACAAAGGACCACTTACATTGTGACACGTACACAAAAGTGAATCTACATGCATTTAATGCATTGGGTATAAATAGGACTTGAAGAGATGTTCTCCATACTTCTTCTTCATCCTAATACTACCCTAATCCTTTCTTTCTTTCTTTATTCCCTCTATCTTCTTTCTTACATCTTCTCACTCTAGTGCATAGTGAAAGAACTTAGATTGTTTAGTTTAGACTTATTGTCTTTTCTATTTCCGCAACAATCTGTAAATTCATATTGTTTATACAACAAGAATTTAAAAGTGAAAACTTGTGTGATTATATTCAACCCCCCCCCCCCTTCTATAATCCCAAACACTATCCTTACTTGAAGGTCACCTCTTTGGGACCAACAAGTGGTATCAGAGCAGATACAAGCTCTCATTTTCTTCTTAGAAAAATCTTGTGATCCACTCTTCTAATCCATGGCTCTTCAAGCTAAGGATAACTACTTTGATACCGGCTCTGCTGGAAAACCTCCTAGGTTCAACAAAGATAACTTCTCTCTTTGGAAAACCAGGATGGAACTCTTTCTCTCTGGTTCTGATCCCCAGATTCCATACTTTCTGGAAAATGGACCACATGTGCCTACACAAACCGTCCATCCCATTCCTGCTGCCGCTGGCCAACCAGCTGTACCTGAAAGGCAACTGGTAAAGCCTGTAACGGACTGGAATGATGAAGACAGACGCCTGGTCAACATTGACACTAAGGCTAGGTCTCTCATCGCCATGTCACTCCCTGACGATGTATTCCATTCTGTCTGCCACCTTCGATCTGCTAAAGAAATATGGGACACTCTCTGTGTTCAATATGAAGGTACTGCTGTTCTCATGGAATCAAGAAAGATTTTCTTGGTTCGACAGTATGAAAGCTTTATTCATCAAAAGGATGAAACTCTCTCCCAGCTACATCAGAGATTCAACTGTCTTCTGATTGATCTGAAGACTATCGGTACTACCTACTCTAACTCTGAGGTGGTTACCAAGTTCATGGAAGCTCTTCCTGAACATTGGGAAATATACACCTCCTGCTTAACTATGTCAAAGGACATAAAGACACTCACATTAAGTGAGTTGTACGGTATTCTTCTCAACCGTGAACAACAGAAGAAACTGAAAAAGAATCTCATAAGAGATTCTAAAGATACCAAAAGTAACTCTGTTGCATTGGTCTCTGACTCAGTTCCTACTGTTGCCACTTCCTCTTCAGTAACTATTACTGAATTAGAATCCTCTGACTCTGACATGTCAGAAGATCCTGAATTCAATGAATCTCTTGCTTTGTTAACCAGATCTTTCAAGAAGTTTGCCAAAAAGGGAAACTTCCACAAAAAGAAACATCTTACTATTACTGACAAGCCTAAATCAGACCCTGTTGATAAGGCTACTGCTATCTGCTACAACTGTCAGGGCAAAGGACACTTTGCTAATGATTGCAGGTACAGGAAAAGTCAGTTTGCTCCCTCCTCTGCCAAATCTTCTTTTAAGAACCCCAAATACCAGCGCCTGAAAGAAAAGTACAAAAAGATGAAAATTCAGCGCAAGGGTAAAGGTCTTATCACAGAAGACTGCGACTGGGATGATGTCTCCTCTGATGACTCATCGGATGAGGAAGACACTCAAGTGGCACTGATGGCCATTATTGAGGAACCTACCTTAGCTCTCATGGCTAAGATAGAAGAGGTCCCTGAAGAGATTCCTCCTCAGGCTCCTGAAGCTTCTTCTTCCACAACTCCTGAAGCTTCAACCTCTGCGACTGATTCTTCCAGTCAGGTACCTATTCCTCTCGTCCCTCTTGAAAGCTTAACTCAGCTGGACCTGGTCACTCTTGATCTTTACAAAGCCCTGAATGGTAAAACCTCTGCTGAAAAAATGAATATTGACCTTCGTGGTCAACTCAAAGAATGCCAAGAAAAAATAAAACAACTTACCATTCTGGAAGAAAACTATAAAGACCAGGTCACTGTAAACAAAACTCCCTGTATTGAAAGAGAAATGGCTCTTGCTGCCAAAGAAAGAGCCCTGGCTGAGTTAAAAGCTGAAAAAGTCACCATCAAAGGATGGAGTGACGCTTCTGAAAAGGTTAATGAAATATTAGCCTCAGGAAGAAATGTTAAAAACAAAAGGGGTCTTGGATACACTCATGGAGGAACTAAATCTGATAGTTCCATGCTCAAATTTGGAAAATTTGTTTCTTCTATCCCTGATCCCAATGCTCCTGAAAACATTCCTTCTTCTTCTAACACACACTCTGAAGGTGCTCCTAAGAGCAAAAAGAACACAGTCAAAGAAAAATCTAACACTGTAACTCCTTCAAAGACCAAGAGTCCTAAACCCAAGAACAAAGTTCTGGGTGGTGGTCCTTCAGTCTCAGGATCAAAATCTTTTTCTCAAAATCCTGCTCCCAGACTGAAGATTGACCTGAAGCAAAAGACTCAGGAGAAGAAACCAATTCCTCCAATGTCCAATGCTAAAGGCATACTTGGTGCTGGTCCTGCTCACTTGAAGTTTAAAGACTTCCTGGACCACACTAAACGCTTTCAATATCGCAAATGTTATCACTGTGGATTAAACGACCATTGATGAGCTATTTTGTTCACACTTTCAGATTAAAATGGTTGTATCTCAAAGCAAGTATACAATGAGACACAACATCGCCTTTCAAGTAATACGGTGATAAAATACCGAGTATCGTCCTCAGAGATCAGTAGTAAAAGTAATGTTTTTGGAGTAACTGAAAGAAATGACTTCAGATGGCGATTTTGAAGAATAATGATTGATTGATTAGGTGAATGGTAACTTAACAGATAATAAAGGAAGCAAGGGTGTAAGACTTTTGAGTAGGTTTTCAAATCAAATTCCAGTGGGCAAATGCTACAGCAATGCTATAGCATTAGTTTATCAACAACTCGTTTCACCATCTATTTTGAAAGGATCCTGTCAGATTCTCATCATTGTACCATTATTTAGCTTTTACCCCACATGTCTGTGTGGTATCAGAACTAGTAATTGGAGACAAATGATGCTTTCAAAATATATGGACAAACAAATGTCTTTGTTTAAAATCACCCTATCGGGCCGATTCCCATATCATTCAAGTTGGATTGTTTAAGCAGCTTATATCTAAACCACTACACTTTAACACCTTGACTAGTGTCCAACTCGTCGAGATTTTCATTTTGAAATACAAAGTTAGCATCTATGTCTAGAATACTTCCCATATCATTCGCCATGACGTGCAATCAAATGGTTCATGTCTGAATCCATCGGCACTTTAACACTTTTCAAGTGATCATGTCGTCAAGAAGTGTTTTTAGAGCTTTTTATAAAACTTGGAATGAAATGGTGGAACGTTGTTATTGAGAAACAACGTCCACCTTCCTTTGATTAAAAACCCACTTTTATGGTCTCACACCCAAGCTAATTAAATTAGCTACTCATTACTTGAAATGAAATTACAATAAGTAAATTGCGGAAAGTAAATTGCGATATGTAAATTGCGTAAAGTAAATGACAATAAATAAATGACGTAAAGTAAATTGCGGTAATTAAAGAGCGGAAAGTAAATTGCGGTAAGTAAATTGCGGAAAGTAAATGACTTAATGTAAAGACTTAAAGTAAATTGCAAGTAAGTAAAGAAATTTAAATTGCAAGACTTGTAAGTAAATGAGAAAGTATTTTCCAAACTATTTTCTTGAATTAAAACTACTAATATGATGGAGAGAATAAGTACTAGGAGATGGATACTAGATGATGGATGATAAAAGAGATAGAAGATAGAAGATAGAAGATAGAAGATAGAAGATAGAAGATAGAAGATAGAAGATAGAAGATAGAAGATAGAAGATAGAAGATAGAAGATAGAAGATAATCTCCAAAGCTAACCCACTACCTCCTTTTATACCCAAGGAGGTAGCAAAAGAACAAAAACTTAAGCTATTCATCACTAGTAAATATGGCACCCAAGTCAAAATGTACTACACTACACCATTCTTTAATACACAAAAGTCATGGTGGTTCAAAAGGATTGGGGGCTACATTTAATGCCAATATTTGTACAAAATAAAGACTGGTTTTTAGCCATTAAGATCCCAAAAATTTCGGATTGTCATCTGATCCATGCATGCTTTTGTTTATCCGAAAAAGCTTCATCTTCCAAATCTGTCCAGTCTTTGATGCTGCAGCATTCAAACAGCATTGGCTTCTGTACATAAAAGAGAGATATATATAAGTCCACTTAATTACGCAAATAAACAGGTGAATCGCTCCTAAACTTCATGCATTTAATAAACTGAAAATAAGACACTAAACTGACTCAAGTTGTGGGATAAACATAAAAATCTATGCTAAAATGACGTAAAATAAAGCCCATTTTATACAAATACGCAACGCGTATCACATCCCCAAATTTGAATTATTGCTTGTCCCCAAGCAATGAAAAAGACAAAGAGAAAATGACTCAATTAAAAGCTTATATGACCGCTGCGATAAGCGCACACACCACATGCTATTTGGTCCACTCAAAAATTCATAGCCCTTCATAAATTTTATTTGAGAAATATCCAAACGTAGAGAAGTGTATGACTTATAAGCTTAGCAAAATCCTTTCTTTTCTCCAACTCCACACAAAAATTAGCAACTTGGTTTATATGGGTTCTCTCTTTGGCTAATCTTTTCTCACCTTGCCTTTTTCCTCTCAACGATGCTTTTGTGCATTTTGCTCCTATGGAACATTTTATGCATCTTCTTTTCCTTTTGAATCTATGCAACTGGCCTCATGCAACTAGCCTCTATGAGACTTTTTGTGCAATTTGTGCATCTTTTTGAAATGACAAGGCTAAAAATTTTAGAGCTATGCTCCATATGAGTGTATTGTTGTAGCCTTGATGCACCTCCCATCCCCAAATTTGTGTCTGACAATGTCCTCATTGGAGGGAAATATAGAAGTGTGTTTTAGGTGCGAGAGGCAATATGAGGTGATAAAGAAAAGGTTTAACCAAGTGCATGATCCAAATGTGGGAGTGATTTCTGTTTTTATAAAGCAAATAACATGAACACTTCTCACGAGATATTTCCAACGCATGAAAATTATTGTGGCTATGAATCCATCACGTATCCAAGTATGTAGTGTAGTGTGTGATCATATAAGAAAAATAAACCTATGAATTTTGAAAATGCAACAAACCTAAAAATTATACGACCCAACAAACCTACGCAAAAGTACAAAGTTAAGTAAGATATATCCCAAACATACTAACACTAAATGCATGAAAATTTAAAAGAGCGAAATGGACCTGCCCTACTCCGAATGAGTAGGAATGGACTGCTCTGGATCGGATGTGGTTCTGGATGCTGTGCCGGATGCTGCAGCATCAGCCTCCAGTCTTCTGCATTTTGCCTTCAACTCGGCGATCTCTTTCCGGCCTTTCTTCACGGCAGCCCTTGCTGCCTTCAGCTTAACCCACAACCGCTTTGCTTTCTTCTTTGCTTCTCCCTCAGTTTCTGCCTTCATTTGCTTCACAACTTCTATCAAACGGTTGTGTCCCTCCTCAATCTTTGCTGTCACCTCTCCTTTAAGCGCCTCCAACCTCGCGTCGAAATTTATACCCTGTTCCACCATCGTATCTATTATGGTTGACCCTTGGTTCAACAGGTCCTGCACCATTCCAGCGACATCCCCCGCTGTCCCCTTTTCCTTCATCAGCCTTGACACAGATTTTGTGTCAATAATCCACCTGTCCGTCCCAACTCTTTCGAAATCATCGCTCTTATATTGAGGTACCCCTGCTCTAAGCAACAAATGGTGAAGTAATGTAGGGAAATACATTTTTCCTTGTGATCGAGTCGCACAATACAATATCCATTTGACAATGACACTCCCTACATTAAACTTTTTCTTCGCCATTACACAATATAGAAGTATCATTCTCTCGGCGGTCAAGGAACTCTCATGTGATGAGGGACTCAAAGACTTTAGAACCCAAGTGACCCAAACATTGGCGTTTGGGTTCAAATTGCACGACCGGAAGGTTCTAAGTCGAAAGTTTTTGTGGCGTTCCCAATCAGTCCCCGGTTTGGCTACCAAATCGCGTATTTTATTCATCTTTGCTTCGCTGATATTGGGGAAAAGTGCATTAAACATGTCAACGCGAGGGGCCTTAAGGCCAAAGAGACTATTAATAGTCTCGGCATCGATCGTCACTTTGGTTCCCCGAATAGTTATTTCCAAGTCACGTGTGCTTTGGATTTCGGCATAGCATTCTTGGATCATTGTGAGGTTGTATATAGGACGTACCTTGATCAACCGTTCCCATTTGTGTTTAGCTACAACCTCCCGAATGAAATCGTATTCAACCGCACTTGTGTCATCAAAACCCTTGTCAACCAACCCTTCCTTGTTTTTGTACAACTTGAGGTAAAGGCTTTGTGCATCTTCGCTGCTAAAACCACCAAATGGCATTTCCGGCCGGTCTATTAATTCTGGAGTTGATGGACCAGCTCCGACCTCTTCTTGTATATCCACGGCTGTGTTGGTGGGGGCAGCCTCGTTGTTTCCTTCCGGTTGTTCAGTGGATGGCTCAACAGTCGTCGTCCGTCTTGCGGTTGATTTCCGTGGCTTTCGAGTTGCAACCGCCTTGGTTCGTGGTACCTTTGTTATGTTCGCCAAGATTTCGTCATCTGCAAAAGTGTTAATTTCTGCAATGGCCCGCTTCTTTTTATGTTGGCCCGAAATTCCACTTTTGGATCGGATAACTCTAGAAGATGCACCCACATCCCTTACCTCGGTTTCCTGATGCTGAACGGATGTCTCAACATCCATAGTGTGAGGATCGGTGATGCGTGTATCTCCTATAGTTTCAGCATTCTGTTGCTGGCCGGATGCGGCAGCATCAGTAATCGGAGTATCAGAGGCGGTTTGTACCTCTACATATTCTGATTCCTGATGCTGCTGGAATGCCACAGCATCCCTATCTCCAGATTTTTCACCCACAACTTTAGAACTTGTACCCGGGACTTTCAATCCTTTGACCGTGTGTGCATCCACATCATCCAAAACTGTGTTTGGTTGACGGGTTTCTGAAGTCTGCTCATGATCAACCCAAGTTAGAAAATAAAGTTTAGGCTGTTTTGTAGAAACGGGATTTTCAACAGCCTCCTCATCAGAGGAGAACCAATTTTCAACAATAAAACCAGTGCAAGGAGATTCTACCTCAGGTTCTGGTGTAAGATTGATGTCCGGTAGTCCCGTCGGCTTCTTTGCTTTTGTTGGTTGAGTGGGTACATCACCCCCGCTAGTATCTCCGCCTGTTTCCTTTCCCGCGCCTTGACTTGATTTTTCGACATCCCCAAATTTGTCTGAAACTTTTTCTTTCACATCTGATCCTTGATCTACGTTGGTGTCCTCAATCCCCACCGCTGTGGTTTTCTCTTGGGTAGGGTTATCAGCCGGAAGTTCGTCCGACATTCCAACTGGAGTTTCGTCGGAGGGTTGCTCCGATGGTGAGGGGGCTGTTGGTTGATTTTTCTTGGCGGGTTTAGGTTTTTGTGAAACATAGGAGAGCGTCGGTTTAGGAAGAGGTGATTGTTGAGTGGCCGGCGGTGGTTCATCGTCGGAAGTGAGATCAAAAAAAGTGGAAACTTCCTTTCGTGGCTTCTTAAAGGATTTTCCGGCGGCTATCATCCGCTGACTTCGTCGGAGATGGATTTGCGGTTCCGGTTGCTCGTCGGGTTGGTTTTCCGATGGTGGGTTTTCTGCAGGAGGATCGTCCGGTGGTGGGTTTTCTGCAGGAGGATCGTCCGGTGGTGGGTTTTCCGGCTGTGGGTTTCTTGCCGGTGGTGGATTTGGTGTTATTTTGGTCCGAGCCATCGGTGGTTGGCCGGAATCGTGATCGGCGCTAATGGTGGTGGTTTTGGAACCGAGAAGAATGGAAGAAGGTGAAGTGGTGGCAGGTGGTTTAAGGAGAGAGAGAGATTAAAGGTTAGAGAGAAAGAGAGAAAGAGAGATAAAAAAAAGTTATCTTGGATAAAAGTCTGTTTTGAAAAGTTGATAAATATCTATGATATTTATCTAAAAAAAATATTAATAAAATATTAACAATTGTAAAAAGAAAGAAAAATTTGAACAAAATCTTTTTGGGTAGATTTTTTTTGGAAAACGTAAGTAAGAAAAGAAAAAAAATCCAAGATATTTTCTCTCATATATTAATAAAATATAGACTTTGGTACTTGAGAGTGGGTAAAAAAAATTCAAATGGGTATGGGGTTTTGATTCTTGAAGAAGGTTTGGATAAAGGACCATGCCTAGTTGGTATTTCACTATTCTCCATCAGTTACCAACTAGGTATGGGTTTTAAAAGAATGGGGAGATGGGTCTTGCTGATGTCATTGTTGTGATGTCACTCATGGTGAGTCATTTCCCTCTCCTTTTCAATTGTAACCTATATTTGAAACAAATCACAACTTCCCCAAATGCTCTTTTACTGTAGCAGCATTTACCTCTCTTTCTTAAAACCTATAAAAAGAACAAAATCAAGTAAGATTAAAAAGTCTAAAACTACTGGAATTAATGTAACATTTTATTTACAAACAAGGTTGTGGGTTTGAAAGAGCCCACACTCTTTATGAAGCTCTCAACCCAAGGAAACATTATCCACAGAGGAATGCTCTGGGATTGCTACAGCATCGTGGTACAACTTGACTCTTTGACCATTGACCTTGAAAATGGCATCGGTCTCGGGGTTTACTAAATCAATGGCACCATGAGGATAAACTTTGTGAATTACAAAAGGTCCCGACCATCTAGTTTTCAACTTTCCTGGGAAAATTCTCAACCTAGAATTGAATAAAAGGACCTTTTGTCCTTCTCTAAGATCTCGGTGATGTATCCTCCTATCATGCCATTTTTTAGTTTTGTCTTTGTACAGCTTGGCATTTTCATAGGACAAATGTCTAAGTTCTTCTAATTCAAAAAGCTGTAACATTCTTTTGTTTCCTGCACTGTCTGTGGACATGTTCAATTCCTTAATGGCCCAGTATGCTTTGTGCTCGAGTTCCAAAGGGAGGTGGCAAGCTTTTCCAAAAACAAGCTTATATGGAGACATACCGATGGGTGTTTTAAAAGCAGTTCGGTAAGCCCATAAAGCATCATCTAATTTGAAAGCCCAATCTTTTCTATTTGGTTTTACCACCTTTTCAAGAATCCCTTTTATTTCTCTGTTTGACAGCTCAGCCAGCCCGTTTGTCTGTGGGTGATAAGCAGTGGCAATCCTATGGTTAATATTGTATTTGTTTAAAACACCTTTTAACATATGATTTACAAAGTGAGTACCCTCGTCACTGATCAGTGCTCTTGGGGTACCAAACCTTGTAAAAATGTTTTTCTGTAAAAACTTAACCACAGTTTTTGCATCATTTGAAGCACAAGCTACTGCTTCAACCCACTTTGAAACATAGTCTACAGCCACTAGAATGTACTGGCAATTGTTTGATGATGGAAAAGGACCCATAAAGTCTATTCCCCAAACATCAAACAATTCTACTTCCAAGATCCCATTCAAAGGCATTTCATTTTTCTGAGAAATGGATCCAGTCCTTTGACACTCGTCACACCTTTGACAAAAATTGTGGGAATCTTTGAAGAGAGTGGGCCAGTAAAAACCAGATTGTAAAACTTTAGCTGCTGTTCTTTGACCTCCAAAATGTCCTCCGTAAGGAGCTTTATGGCACAATTCTAAAATAGCTGCCACATCCTCCTCTGGGACACATCTCCTCAAAATTTGATCAGTTCCGATTTTGAATAAAAAAGGATCATCCCAAAAATAGAATTTCGAATCATGGAGGAACTTTTTGAGCATGTGATTGGTTAGGTTTTGAGGCTTTATTCCACCAGCCAGAAAATTTGCCATATCAGCAAACCAAGGTAATCTATGTTCAACTGCCAAAATCTTTTCATCAGGAAAAGTTTCAATAATGTCTCCCTCTTTTTGTTCCTTTTTAAATTGTTCCAATCGGGATAAGTGATCAGCTACTTGGTTCTCAGTTCCTTTTCTGTCCACAATTTCTAGGTCAAACTCTTGCAACAATAGAACCCATCTTATTAGCCTTGGTTTTGCATCCTTCTTTGAAATCAGATATTTAATTGCAGCATGATCTGTGTGTACAATTATCTTTGTTCCAATTAAGTATGACCTGAACTTTTCGAAGGCAAAAACCACAGCCAATAATTCTTTTTCTGTTGTTGTGTAGTTTGTTTGAGCTTCATTCAATGTTTTACTTGCATAATAAATTGAATGGAAGATCTTTTCATATCTTTGACCTAGGACAGCTCCAACAGCATAATCACTTGCGTCACACATGATTTCAAAAGGTTTGTTCCAGTCAGGAGCAACAACTATTGGTGCAGTTATCAGAGCTTTCTTTAAAGTGAGGAATGCATTTCTACATTCTTTATCAAAATCAAATTTCTGATCATGCTGTAATAAAAGACATAAAGGTTTTGAGATTTTGGAAAAATCCTTTATGAATCTTCTATAAAATCCAGCATGTCCAAGAAAGCTCCTGATTCCTTTAACAGTTGTTGGTTCAGGTAGTTTATCAATTATTTCAAGTTTTGCTTTATCTACCTCGACTCCTCTTTTTGAAATCAAATGTCCTAGAACAATTCCTTCTGTAACCATGAAATGACATTTTTCCCAATTAAGAACCAAATCAGTTTCCTCGCATCTCTCAAGACCTTTTTTCAAATTTTCCAAACAATCGTCAAAAGATGAACCATAAACAGAAAAGTCATCCATAAAGATTTCAATGGATTTTTCAAGCATATCGGAAAATATGGACATCATGCATCTTTGGAAAGTGGCTGGTGCATTACAGAGTCCAAATGGCATTCTCCTAAAGGCAAAAGTGCCATAAGGGCATGTGAACGTGGTCTTTTCCTGGTCCTCTGGGGCTATGGCTATCTGATTATACCCTGAATAGCCATCTAAGAAGCAGTAATACTCCTTTCCGGCTAATCTGTCCAACATCTGGTCAATGAAAGGTAGAGGAAAATGATCTTTTTGGGTAGCCTTGTTTAGTCTCCGGTAATCCATACAAATTCTCCATCCCGAAACCAATCTGGTAGGGATGAGTTCATTTTTTTCATTTTTAACAACAGTGAAACCTCCCTTCTTAGGGACACACTGTACTGGACTTACCCAAGAACTACCAGCTATGGGAAAAATGATTCCTGCGTCTAACCATTTTAAAATTTCCTTTTTCACTACCTCTTTCATGACCGGGTTTAACCTTCTTTGAGGTTCGACAGATGTGAAGTCTTTTTCTTCTAGAATGATCTTATGTTGACATATCGAGGGACTAATCCCTTTAAGGTCAGCAATAGTCCATCCTATGGCTTTTGTGTGTAACTTCAAGAGTTCTACAAGCTTCTTTTCTTGATGCAATTCTAGGGTGGATGAAATGATGACAGGTAATTTGTTTTGTTCTCCTAGAAAGGCATACTTAAGGTGAGAGGGAAGCTGTTTCAACTCCAGGTCAGGTGGTGAAACTATGGAAGGGGTGAAACTCTTTCCCTCGGTGTTATCTAATATCTCAAAAGCAGCAGTCTCCATTGGGACAGTCTCATCAGTCAAATCTAGTTCCTCGGTGTTCTCTTCTTCCAACTTACAGGCTTCCTCAATTCCTTCCTCATGACACAAAGACTCAATATCATTTAATGCACAACAATCTTCCATACCACTAGGATATTTCATAGAGTTGAACATATTAAATGTTATTTCCTGATCTAGGAGTCTCATGGTCAGTTCTCCTTTCTGGACATCAATTAGGGTTCTAGCAGTGGCTAGGAAGGGTCTTCCCAGAAGAATCGGTATATCCTTATCGGCCTCAAAATCTAGAATAATGAAGTCAGCAGGGAAGATAAATTTGTCTACCTGAACTAAGATATCCTCTATCTTTCCTTTTGGGTAGGCAATAGTCTTATCAGCTAGCAAAATGGTGACAGAGGTAGGCCTAACGTCTCCAATACTTAAAGAGTTAAAAACTGATAGGGGCATCAAATTGATACTAGCACCTAGGTCACATAAGGCTTTCCCTATTGTCTTTCCACCTATTGCACAAGGAATTGTGAAACATCCTGGGTCTTTAAGCTTGGGAGGTATGTTCTTGGTCATGAGGGCTTCATATCCTTCGGTAAGGGCAACAGTCTCATAATCATCCAACTTCTTCTTCTTACTTAACATGTCTTTAAGGAATTTGGCATATAAAGGCATTTGCTCAATTGCTTCAACAAAGGGTATGTTGATATGCAATTCTTTGAATACATCCAAAAATTTCTTAAACTGCAATTCTTCTTTCTGATTCCTCAACCTTTGGGGGTAAGGAACATAAAGAGGAACTGGTTTAATCACAGGTTTAGATGTGGAGCAGGAAGGTTCTGGTGAACTCGTGGTTTTTGCCTTTTGAGGGGGTTTCTCTAGACTTTCCTTAAAGGAATGATAAGATCCTATCGGTGTTGCTTGGGTGGAAATAGACACAGGCTCAGGTATGGGTTCAGTGTTCCTGATGGGTTGTGATGGTCCTTCTGGTTCTTCAAAGATGGTTGGCAAAGGGGTACTAGATTTTGACTTAAAGGTAGGTTCAAACTCCTTTCTAGGTGTTGTCTCAGATGTTTTTGGGACAGGCCCTTCTAGTTCTTTGCCATTTCTAAGGGCCATAGCTTTCACATGTTCTTTTCCAGGTGCCCTAGGAACTTCTGTGTTACTTGGTAATGTGCCTGCTGGTCTATTGGCCTGGTTTGCTGCAAGCTGACTAATTTGGGTCTCCAAATTCCTGATAGATGCTTGAGTTTGGGTCATAAAACCTTTTACCCAATTTTCCATTGAAGTGGATGACTCTGCCTGTTGAGGTTGTCTGTTTTGATAAGGTTGATTGTTTTGAAAATTAGACTGTTGGTTTTGAGAGTTATTTCCGTGACGATACTGAGAATTTCCCTGAAAATTTTGATGGTTGTTATTACCCTGATTCTGATTTGAAATTCTTTGATTCTTTTGAAAATGTGCATTTCCCTGGTTGTTTTGAAAATTTGCACCCCCTTGGTTGTTTTGAAAATTAGTGTTCCCTTGGTGTGCGGGTGTAGGTGGGTTCAAACCTGGTTCTTTCCAAGAAAATCCGGGATGTTGTCTCCACTTAGCATTGTATGTGTTGCCGTAAGGGTTTGAATTGTTTTGAACATAATTGACGGCCTCACAATTGTGTGGACAACAATCATAAGAGTGTTCTCCCCCACAACATACACATGACAAAGCTAGAGCAACTTCCTCAACTTCATTAACGGCCAACTGTCCTCCATGACCAGAAGTAAGATTTTGTAGTAAAGTTGTCACGGAGGCAAGCTGAGCTGCTAATGCTGTGATTGCAGTCTGATCGTGGGATCCAGCAACAGACCTTATGGGTGTTGCTGAGATTGCCCGAGGATCAGACCAATGTCCATTGTTGATTGAGATCTTTTCGAGAATGTCGTACCCCTCATTGTAGGTACTTGCTGTGAACGCCCCTCCTGCAGTCGCATCGAGCATCTGTTTTGTATTGGGAGTTAACCCGTTATAAAACGTCTCGAGTTGAATACAGTAGGGAATGCCATGATGAGGGCATCTTCTCAATAACTCTTTGAATCTTTCCCATGATTCTGGGATTGGTTCATCGTTTAATTGTCTGAAATTGCAGATTTCACTCCTAGATTTTGCATTTCTGTTGGGAGGAAAATATTTTCTCAAAAACTTTTCCGCCATGCTGTTCCATGATGTGACAGAACCAGGAGCTAATGAATCAAACCAAGACCTTGCTCTATCCCTAAGTGAGAATTGAAAAAGTGTGAGTCTCAGGGAGTCTTGAGGAACTCCAGGGATTTTGAAAGTATTTGTGAGAGCCATGAAAGATTTAAGATGTGCATGTGGATCCTCCGATGGAATTCCGGCAAACTGTCCATTTGTTTGTAACATATGAAACATGATTGGTTTTAATTCAAAATGGTGGGCATCAATTCGTGGAGGTGCTATCCCTGAGTTCAACTGATCTAACACAGGGACGGCATAATCCATGATTCTGCCATCTTTGGAGTTTGCAAGATTTATGATATTTGGTGGTTCAGGTCTTGGTATTTCATTATTAAGTGGTTCATCATCATCATGAATTTCAACTTCCTCATAACCATAATTTTGATAACCTTGTCTGAAATCATTATGAGGTTGACCCATACGAGGTTGAGCAACACGTGGTTGAGCAACACGTGGTTGGGCTGCATTTTGTGGTCCAACAACGTGTGGTAGTTCAACATCAGGTGGTGGTTCAACTTCGTGTGGTTGTTCTAAAAGCGGTTGTTCTCTCTGTGGGCCTTCCATGTTGGGAGGGTTTGGTAAAATTGGACGATTTCTCAAGAATGGAGGAAGCGGATCAAATAACGCTCTTTGTGCTTTCCTCCTTTCTCGAAAAGTTCGTTCGATATCTGGATCAATTTCAAAAAATTCCCCTCGTGAAATCCTTGGCATAAACAACTTTGATTGTAATGGTGAAAGAAAAATCAAATCTTTGAGTAACTTTTGAAAACAAAACTTTTAGCGTTACCGATCCCCGGCAACGGCGCCAAAAACTTGATGAGCTATTTTGTTCACACTTTCAGATTAAAATGGTTGTATCTCAAAGCAAGTATACAATGAGACACAACATCGCCTTTCAAGTAATACGGTGATAAAATACCGAGTATCGTCCTCAGAGATCAGTAGTAAAAGTAATGTTTTTGGAGTAACTGAAAGAAATGACTTCAGATGGCGATTTTGAAGAATAATGATTGATTGATTAGGTGAATGGTAACTTAACAGATAATAAAGGAAGCAAGGGTGTAAGACTTTTGAGTAGGTTTTCAAATCAAATTCCAGTGGGCAAATGCTACAGCAATGCTATAGCATTAGTTTATCAACAACTCGTTTCACCATCTATTTTGAAAGGATCCTGTCAGATTCTCATCATTGTACCATTATTTAGCTTTTACCCCACATGTCTGTGTGGTATCAGAACTAGTAATTGGAGACAAATGATGCTTTCAAAATATATGGACAAACAAATGTCTTTGTTTAAAATCACCCTATCGGGCCGATTCCCATATCATTCAAGTTGGATTGTTTAAGCAGCTTATATCTAAACCACTACACTTTAACACCTTGACTAGTGTCCAACTCGTCGAGATTTTCATTTTGAAATACAAAGTTAGCATCTATGTCTAGAATACTTCCCATATCATTCGCCATGACGTGCAATCAAATGGTTCATGTCTGAATCCATCGGCACTTTAACACTTTTCAAGTGATCATGTCGTCAAGAAGTGTTTTTAGAGCTTTTTATAAAACTTGGAATGAAATGGTGGAACGTTGTTATTGAGAAACAACGTCCACCTTCCTTTGATTAAAAACCCACTTTTATGGTCTCACACCCAAGCTAATTAAATTAGCTACTCATTACTTGAAATGAAATTACAATAAGTAAATTGCGGAAAGTAAATTGCGATATGTAAATTGCGTAAAGTAAATGACAATAAATAAATGACGTAAAGTAAATTGCGGTAATTAAAGAGCGGAAAGTAAATTGCGGTAAGTAAATTGCGGAAAGTAAATGACTTAATGTAAAGACTTAAAGTAAATTGCAAGTAAGTAAAGAAATTTAAATTGCAAGACTTGTAAGTAAATGAGAAAGTATTTTCCAAACTATTTTCTTGAATTAAAACTACTAATATGATGGAGAGAATAAGTACTAGGAGATGGATACTAGATGATGGATGATAAAAGAGATAGAAGATAGAAGATAGAAGATAGAAGATAGAAGATAGAAGATAGAAGATAGAAGATAGAAGATAGAAGATAGAAGATAGAAGATAGAAGATAGAAGATAGAAGATAGAAGATAATCTCCAAAGCTAACCCACTACCTCCTTTTATACCCAAGGAGGTAGCAAAAGAACAAAAACTTAAGCTATTCATCACTAGTAAATATGGCACCCAAGTCAAAATGTACTACACTACACCATTCTTTAATACACAAAAGTCATGGTGGTTCAAAAGGATTGGGGGCTACATTTAATGCCAATATTTGTACAAAATAAAGACTGGTTTTTAGCCATTAAGATCCCAAAAATTTCGGATTGTCATCTGATCCATGCATGCTTTTGTTTATCCGAAAAAGCTTCATCTTCCAAATCTGTCCAGTCTTTGATGCTGCAGCATTCAAACAGCATTGGCTTCTGTACATAAAAGAGAGATATATATAAGTCCACTTAATTACGCAAATAAACAGGTGAATCGCTCCTAAACTTCATGCATTTAATAAACTGAAAATAAGACACTAAACTGACTCAAGTTGTGGGATAAACATAAAAATCTATGCTAAAATGACGTAAAATAAAGCCCATTTTATACAAATACGCAACGCGTATCAACCATATTGCAAGTAAGTGTCCTGATGCTACCAAAGCTGAAAAATCAGCTAAGGTAAAGAAAAATCCTAAGACTGACAATTCGGTCAAAGGAAAGAAGGTTGTCAAGACTGTCTCCTCAGTCAAGACTCCAGCCTCAAGAACTGATAAATCAGTTAAGGCTGCCACTGACTCCACCAGTCCTACTGATACTTCTGGATCCATAGTCTTATGGGTACCAAGAAAAACTTAAACTCTAAATTTTACAGGATAAGGGCATCTGTTACCTGGACAGTGGATGCTCTCGACATATGACTGGTTCGAAATCTGTCCTCTCTAACTACCGTGAAGAAAGAGGTCCTGCTGTGACCTTTGGAGGAAACGGTAAAGGCCAAACCCGAGGGTATGGCACACTGACCAACGGAGTAACTACTTTCAAGAGAGTTGCTTATGTTGAAGGCCTGATGCATAATCTTCTGAGCATCAGTCAACTGTGTGATAAGAATCACAAAGTCTCCTTCTCAAAGAAGAAGTGCAAAGTCAAAAACAGAAGAAAGGAAGTTATTCTCACTGGAGTGAGACATGCTGATATCTACATCATCAACATGAATACCTCCACTGACAACTTCTGCTTTGTATCTCGTGCTTCCTCTGATACAAATTGGCTTTGGCACAAGCGTCTCTCTCATCTCAATTTCAAAACGCTGAATCAACTCTGCATCAACAATCTTGTCATTGGTCTTCCTGACTTTCGCTATACAAAGGTATCTCTTTGTTCAGCGTGCGAGAAAGGAAAACAGACCAGGGCTAGCTTCAAGTCCAAGCAGATTTCCTCCATCACCTCTCCTCTACAACTTCTCCACATGGATCTCTTTGGATCCGTCAACGTCCAATCCATTGCTAGAAAGAAATACACTCTGGTAATCGTTGATGAATATTCCAGATATACTTGGGTGTTCTTTCTTCGATCCAAGAGTGATGCTCCTGAAGAAATCATTCTGTTCGTCAGGAAGATGGAAAGACTCAACAACCTTACTGTTCGATCAATCAGGAGTGACCATGGAACTGAATTCAAAAACAGTACCCTGGAAACTTTCTTCGATCAGAAAGGTATTTCTCAGAACTTCTCATCTGTGAGAACTCCTCAGCAAAATGGTGTTGCTGAAAGACGAAACAGAACCCTGATTGAAGCTGCACGATCTATGTTGAGTGAAGCCAATCTTGCCACTCAATTCTGGGCAGAAGCTGTTAACACAACTTGCTATACCCAGAACCGATCCCTGATAGTAAAGCGCTTCAGAAGAACCCCTTACGAACTCTTTCGTAACAGGAAACTCTCTATCGAACATCTTCATATCTTTGGTTGTGTCTGCTACATCCTGAACAACAAAGATAACCTTGGAAAGTTCGATTCCAAGTCTGATGATGGAATCTTCCTTGGATACTCCTCTATCTCTAAAACCTACCGTGTGTTCAACAAACGAAGACAAGCCATAGAGGAAACGATTCATGTCAAGTTTGATGAATCGGGTCCTACTTTCCCTCACCCTCATGAAAACTCTGAAATAAATCAGTGGGCTGACTCTTTCTTTCAAGTCCCTGAACCTCCCATTGCTGATCCATCTCCTCAAGACCTTCCTGATGGTTTTGAAGAAGATCCTCCCATTCCACCCACTGAAATAACTACTCCACCTCTGATAAATGCCACTCCAATTACCCAAATCACACCATCTGAACCTGATCAACCCACTAACAGTGAAGACTTTTCTCAAACCACTGTTAGTGAGCCTACTCCCACTAATCTTCTCCCTGATCCATCAGTAAATGAAGCTTCCACTTCAGGACAGGTGTATCAGCCACCTGCTCTACGATGGACCAAGGATCATCCCATTGATCAAGTTCTTGGTAATCCCTCCTCTGGCATTAAAACTCGACGTCAATCTGGTAACGTCTGTCTTTATGTTAATTTTATCTCTGAAAATGAACCTAAAGAAATAGATGATGCTTTGCGTGATCCTGCCTGGGTCTCAGCCATGCAGGAAGAGCTTGCAGAGTTCATCAGAAACAATGTCTGGCTTCTCGTCCCTAGGCCTCGAAAACGTACTATCATTGGTTCCAAGTGGATTTTTCGAAATAAACTTGATGAGATTGGTACGATTATTCGAAACAAGGCTCGCCTTGTGGCTCAGGGATACAGGCAGGAAGAGGGCATTGATTACGATGAAACCTTTGCTCCTGTGGCTAGGCTCGAAGCAATTCGACTTTTCCTAGCCTTCGCAGCACATATGAACTTCAAGGTTTATCAGATGGACATTAAAAATGCCTTTCTGAATGGAAAACTTAATGAAGAAGTCTATGTGGCTCAGCCTCCTGGCTTTGTAGATCCTAAGTTCCCTGATCACGTCTACAAGTTAAACAAGGCTCTCTATGGGTTAAAACAGGCTCCTCGTGCCTGGTATGATACCCTCTCAACCTTTCTTCTCTCTAAAGGTTTTGTTCGTGGAAAGATTGATAGCACTTTGTTTCTAAAGAAATATCCTAAGCATATCCTTCTTGTCCAGATATATGTCGATGACATTATCTTTGGATCCACAAATCCCAAACTCTGCGAAAAGTTTGAGTTGCTCATGAAATCTGAATATAAAATGTCTATGATGGGTGAACTAACATTCTTTTTAGGACTTCAGATCAAGCAATCTGAAAAGGGAATCTTTATCAATCAAGGTAAATATGTACATGAGATGCTGAAGAAATTTGATCTCACATCCTGTACACCGATGAAGACTCCAATGGCTCCTCCTCTGTCACTTGACAAGGATTCCAAAGGGAAACCTGTTGATGTGACTCTCTACAGAGGAATGATCGGCTCTCTGCTGTATCTCACAGTTAGTCGCCCTGATATCATGTACTCTACATGCTTATGTGCTCGTTATCAGGCTGAACCCAAAGAATCCCATCTGACCGCTGTAAAGCGGATTTTCAGATATCTGAAGGGAACTCCTAATCTGGGTCTTTGGTACTCCAAGGACTCAGGGTTCGATCTAACAGCTTATTCTGATAGTGACTTTGCAGGATGTAAGATCGACAGGAAAAGCACCACTGGTGGGTGTCACCTACTTGGTGGCAAGTTGGTGAGTTGGACTAGCAAGAAACAGAACTCTGTGTCCACATCAACTGCTGAGGCTGAATATGTTGCAGCAGGAATCTGTTGTGCTCAAGTCCTGTGGCTGAGAAATCAACTTCAGGACTATGACATACAACTTTCTAAAATTCCCATCTACTGTGACAATACTTCAGCGATAGCCATCGCCAACAATCCTGTCTTACACCCCAAGACAAAGCACATTGAAGTGAGATATCACTTCATCAGGGATCATGTGATGAATGGTGATATTGAACTCCATTTTGTCCCTACTGAATATCAGCTTGCTGACCTCTTTACCAAACCACTGGATGTAACGCGTTTCAATATGCTCATCAGTGAACTTGGGATGTTAAATCCTGATGATTGAAGTTTATCAGGACAAACAGTTGTTAAACCCTATAGAATAACTATTCTCAGGACTCTTTCTTTAACAACTCCTGAACTAACTCTCATCAGAGGATGACTCTATTCAGTACTTACAAAATCTTTGTTCAACATCCGAATACTGATGATTCTCAGGTAAGTACCTCTGCTCCTGAAACCTTATCGCATTAAATGTGATAAGAGGATTTTTTCCAAAACAGTGCTTATCTGATAAGTACTCAAATTCCAAGAAAACAAATCTTTCATCAAAATGGAATTATCCCCTGAAAAGGCGGTTTTTATCTTTTCAAATAAAACAAACTTTTCATCTGCACTGACACGTAATGGGACGTTTCCTGTTCCCCACGACGTGCGTCAGGCGCGTGAACGCGCGTAGAACTTCCTTTTTTCATCATTACGTTTGAATTTAGCCGCCCGTTTCTCTCTCATCCACTTTCTCTCTCCTACCACGAGGTATAAAAACCTCATTCGTAATCCTTTACACTCTTTACGCTCACATAATTCTCTCTAAGAACTCAAGCAAGAAAAAGCAAGAAACGTTTTCTCTCAAGAACACCAAGAACACTCATCACTTTTCTTTAACAAGATCATCGTAAGTGTTTCTTTACTCTTGTTCTTTCTACATTTTAAGTTGGCATTCTTCACCTAAACAGCTTATTTTGTTAATCGTTTTTCCAAAAACCCTAAGATCACTCCATTTGATCTTAGCTTTTCCAAAATCTTCTAAGATTTTTGTTAAAACAGTTTATATGGTGTTCTTATTTCTTTTAAGAACAATCATAAACTCTTATTTTGATATCTATTCATCAAAATAAAAGTTTCTTTTTAATACCAAAACACATTCCTTTTGTGTATTTTGGTATCTAATCCATTCCAAGTATAAAGGATTTCACCACTTTTATGAACATATTCTGTGTTCATTGAAAAGTGAAGAAAAATGCATATTTTGGATCCTTAATCATCCACATATGTTGTTTTTATGTTTTAACAGAATGGCTGCTACTGCATCTACATCCCTGGACGCCCAGCTCTCCTCTGAGGCCACAACGCTCATGACAGCTACTGGAAACCTTCCTATAGTCATTCCCCATCATGACTTGCAGTTCAAACCCAACAACTTGATTGGGCAATTTGACCTCCCTGCAAACAAGGCGTTTCTGAAGCCTGCCAGGGACTTCCTCCTCTCTTGTCCCCTGAAGACGGCGTTCACTCTGAACCCAGCGCCCAACAAACCCCTCCTTCTACAATTGTGGTCCACTGCCACCACTGCCCAGGAGAGAAACTCGAAGGGCAAGATGCATGAGGTGATCAAGTTCCAAATCAAGGACGACATCATCTCATTCGGCATAGGGACTTTAAGGAACGTCCTCAACTTTCCCAAGAAGCAGAAGTTTCCTCCTGCTCCTTCCTCCGACGACGTCATCGCGTTCCTTGATGACATCGGCTACAAATGGCCTGTAAAGGAAGGCCATCCACTGGTGAAGACTGCTGCCACTGTCCACAAGACGGGGATAAACGCGACGTTCTATTACATATGGAACATGTTTGGTCTCAGTCTGACAGGGAAGACGGGGAGCACAGAGCAATTCCCCACCGTCATACAAAACATGGTCTACTCTGCGATCAAAAATCGCAAGTTTGACTATGTCCGCTATATCTGGGACGACATGATCAAGAAGATCAAACACAGAACCAGGGTGGTCAACGTTCCCTACACCCGGTTCTTCACTGCAGTTCTGGCACTGCACATGGGTGACAATTACCCAACAGAGGGAAACTTCAACAACTACGCCCTAGGCGTGAAGTTTCTGGAGCAGCTGTCTGCCAAATCAGATGATGTTCCTCTGTCTGCAGTCCTGGTTGTCCCTGACGCACAACCAGACGCAGAGGAACAACCTATCTCTGCTCCTGCTCAAGGTATGTTTTCTTCTTCTCTGCATGCTATGTCAGTAGCTAACCCAATACTGACTTCCCCAGCTGCAACATCTTCGGCGCCCCTGAAGCGCCCTCCTCCCTCTGGCTCCTCTCCTCCACCTCAGCCCAAACGCGCCAAATCCAAGGCGTCAAAGAAAAAGAAGGCACCAGCGGGTAAGAAATACTACATTACCCTGCCTCAAATGTTTAATAAACCATCTCTTTATCTAAAACTTCTTCACCTGCAGATACTTCTATCTCTGCTCATGTCCGACAAGAACCTGAGGTTGTTCATCTCGAACACTCAGAGAACGTGGAGGGTAATCGCTCTGATACCCTCCTAGCCTCAGGTAATACTTTTAAGCATAATATTACCGTTTCTTCTTCTATGAAAGCTAATGAGTCTTCTAGCACTCACTTAGCTACTCTGTTTACAGGTTCTTTAGGAGCAGCAGTTGAAGGGCAGTCCCAACTCCATCAGGATGACCCCTTCAACGACTTCATCTTCACGGATGCCGACCGTCAGCTGAACGCAGCTGAGCTACGTCGACAGTCCGCTGAACGACAGCTGTTGGAGGTCCGCACGGCACTCCAGCAACAAGAAGACGCTCACAAGGCCCAGCTTCAGGCCTTGGAGCTTGAGCTTGCAGCAGCCAAGGCCACTGCCTCTGCCGCCGAAGCCGCCGCAGCCTCTGCCACTGCTGCTGCCGCCGCTGCCGCCCCTGCTCCTACTGGTGTCACCATCACCATACCTTGTCTGGATACCATCCATGACAAGGTCTCTCAGGTGGCTACCTCCTCTTCCTCCCTTCAGGCGTGTGTAGACGACCTGAAGGCCACGGCGTTACCCGCTCTCTCCACAGCGGTCAACAACAACTCCACCTCCACCACCAACTTCCAACAAATCGTGGTGCAGAGGTTGGATGCGCAGGAGACTGGCCTTAGAGCCCTACAGGAGAAAGTGGCTGAGCTTGCCACAGCAGTGAACACTTTGACCACTGCTCCTCCTCCGCCGCCATCGTTCACCACGGCCGACAGGGAACTTCTCCAATCCCTGCTCTCATCTTCCTTCATCAACAGGAAGCTGAACGCCAACATGGCCTCTCTCCTCCAGCGGAGTGTTTCAACAGCTGCCTTACAACAGGCACCTGTTGAGGGGGAGAGACAGCCGAGAGACCATTCCGTTTATTCCCCCTCCACCAACTGGAGAACCGATGAACAAGGGGGAACAAACGAGAATGAGGATGATGATGAAGATGATGATGATGATGAAGACGATGACACCTTCTTCGTCGAGAAGGTACCAGCCTCAACGCCCACTCCAGGGCCTGCACAGTCTCAGGGGGAGAACCCCGGTGCACCTGGTACGTTACTATTACCATCCTCTCCCTCATCCTCTGATAACCAACCAATCTCTACTCTCCTTAAATCTAAACCTACACCTGAAACCATCACCCTTGACACCTCCTTTGAAGACTCTCCAATAAACAACCTACAAATGGTTGTCTACCAACCACCCAAACAACCTACCCCTAAACCAACACCTCATTCTTCTCCTAAACAAACCTCTGAACCTGAAAACCAAGAAAACTCTGACTTTCAGGATGTGAACTTTGGTTCTGTCACTGGTGAGATTATTCGCCTCATGGAGAATAGTCCATCAGAACAGACAAGAGCCGAATTAAGCAGAATGACTTTCAGAGTAACTCCTCTAAACCCTGAATCCATTACCTCTAAACCAACCCGCTTTAACCCTGAAGCATCCTCTTCCAGAACCCCTGAAATAAGAGCCCCTCCTGAAACCATTTGCCTATCATCAGATGATGAATTCATCTCTGATGACTTCTCTACCCCTGCTTCTTCTCCCAGATCTCCTCCCTCTAACTCCCCTAGATCTGAAGGTGAGAATTACCCTGACAACTCTGCTATTGTCAACAGGGATGGGCGTTTAGACGCCGTGATAGAGCGACTCGAGAGTACAAGAGTAAAAATTCCTCTTCGTACCTCTTGGGACTCCGAGTTCGCCTATCTATCGCAAGAGGAATACAATAATGCTGTACAGGCTCAGGAGGAGCACAATAAGAAGCAGAAGGAAGCCTTCCTCTCTGCTCAAGCCGCTCGAAGGCTTGCATCAGATTTTGTTGAAGAAGATGCAGAAATAAGTGCTGATCCTGTTCTAGCACAGAAGGCCGCGCTGAAGGTCTTCAACAGAAACGCTGAAGCTCAGTCTGAAGAAGTAAACACAGAGCTTGACTGGTGCCGAGACCGCCTTCACCTCAGAAAACATGGTGCTGCTATCTCTGGAATCCATCTCAACCGAACTCGCGGCAAAAGAGCAAAAACATGGATCACCGTCAAACGCTCAGGAGTCAAGGATGTGCAACACACTCTTGACAAGTTGGAAAGATACAACTTGTCAGAGTGGAATGAAATCAGAAGCCTACTTCCCAAAGCCAACAGAAACTATCAGGCTGAAGTAGAAGAAGTCATTAATGGACTCATTGCACGCATCAGAAGAACAACCGAAATTCCTGATGACCTTCTCCAGCCTTCTTCAGCACTGCCTCAGCCACCTGTTCGAAGATCAGCCGGTGCTTCAACAAGGAGACCAACTCCTTGCATGCCCAGAATGGTTGTCAAGCCACTGGACCTCTCGATGCTTGATCTTTCACTCCCTCCAGGAGTCTCTCTCTCTGAAGGACAAGTCATCAGAGAACCTGTTCATGGTATTTGTGTAAGCGACAACTCCAAGATTCTACGCTTTCAGCGTTTCAGCGAGCTACACAAAGCACCATATGAACACTTGGTTTCTGTTCTCTTCACTGCTCAAAGAGACAAGAAAAACCAAGATAATAAAGAGATTATTCGCACTGTCAGAGCTATACTCGATCATAGACTCGCCTTCAGCAATACTCCTGTTCCAATCGTAGTCAAGACTGAAGAATTTAGCGAAGACTCTGATAGTTAGAATATTTTTGTAAATTTTGCTTTCAGTACTTCACTTATGTACTCTTGTATTTTCTTTACTCTTGTAACCTGATTGAGATTAATGAAAATGCAATTCAGTGCATTGTACTTTATTCCATCATAGTACTGAAAAAGATCCCTCAAAACAGTAAATGGTACATGTACCTTTATGAGTTCTATTTCCTACTGTTTTATCTAGACTTAGAAATTATTTCTCTTTCTAGACTTAGACAATTTCTCTGTTGTCTTATCATTATCATTTAGGGGGAGATTGTTGATCCAGCTCTCCTAAGACCTGATGAAATGATAATGATCATGAACCTTTACTTAGTGAATAGGTTTTTACTTCTGTTATAGCTTGAGGAATTATCACTGAGTTTGTTCAGTGTTATTCCATGTTACTTATGCTGTAACTTATTTTTATAGTAATCAGGATCAGGATCAGGAGACGAACGAGTCTGTTCTGCAGTCTACTGATCCTATCCACTGAAGTGAAGACCTCCTGAAGACATCAAGATCATACTCAAAGAACCATCAGCAACGTCGAAGACTTAGCTGATGACAGGAACAGCATGCTCGTGATCTGAAGACGGAACTCAGTGATAGCAGGCTGCTCAATATCGTATGACATCCTGAAGAATCATCAGGATACAAGTGACCCTGAATAGCACCAGCTTCAGGACTCTAGTCACTGATCAGTATTCTGATCCTGAAGGATTAGTGTAATGTCTTAGTCTAATGCACAAAAGGATTATCCGCCTTTACTGACACAAAAGTACATAAGGACAGTCTCTTTACTGTTCCCTCCGTACTTATCAGACCTCAAGGCAACTGTTTACACACTTCCTCTTTTGCATACCATGCAAAGAGTATTTGTTTATAGTAAATAGTACAAAGGACCACTTACATTGTGACACGTACACAAAAGTGAGTCTACATGCATTTAATGCATTGGGTATAAATAGGACTTGAAGAGATGTTCTCCATACTTCTTCTTCATCCTAATACTACCCTAATCCTTTCTTTCTTTCTTTATTCCCTCTATCTTCTTTCTTACATCTTCTCACTCTAGTGCATAGTGAAAGAACTTAGATTGTTTAGTTTAGACTTATTGTCTTTTCTATTTCCGCAACAATCTGTAAATTCATATTGTTTATACAACAAGAATTTAAAGGTGAAAACTTGTGTGATTATATTCAACCCCCCCCCCCTTCTATAATCCCAAACACTATCCTTACTTGAAGGTCACCTCTTTGGGACCAACAGTTTCATTTTCAGAGTGGTTGCGTGGGTTGTATTTGTGAGCGGAACGCTTTCTGTACGCGTACGCGACGTTTGTAAGGTGAGTGGGTTTTATATATGACGCGACGTTTGTAAGGTGAGTGGGTTTTATATATGATGTATTATAGTTGATATATGTATGTATGATGATGTGTTGTATCGGGTTGCGGGATGACCCGAAGTGTGGGAAACCACCAAGGTCGGATTGCGGGATGATTCGACGAACGGGAAACCGTTAAGATGAGATTGATGTGATTATGTGTATTAATTGTAATATGTTGTGTATGAAACGTACTCACTAAGCGGATGAGCTTACCCCTCGTTGTTTAATGTTTTTAGGTACGAGTTCGGGAGTTGACAAAGGCAAAGCTCCGGCTTGAAGGTTTCGGCTGGGCGGCATTCCGATCTGATCTTAGACTTTATACGTTATTGATTAGTTATTTCTTGGGTTGATATTCTAAACCTATTTGGGGATTTTGGAAATATTGTTTTATTTTGACAATTTAAATGGAATTTTATAATAAATTATCTTTAGTAAATAAAATGGGTTTTGGGTGTTACAACTTGGTATCAGAGCCTAGGTTTAAGAGAATCAGCATGCACACTTACGAGTGTGTGTGTGGTTGGACTTAAACTAGGCGATTTTGGGAACAATCGGTTAAGATCGGAATGGCCAGCGGAACCGTCAAGACGGAGGTGAGCATTTGTACCTTTATTATTCTTATATACACGCATGTTGTAGTTGTAATTGTGGGCACATGCTTATTTGAATAATTACATGTGGATTGATGAGAATGGAATATATGTGTAGAAATTGTGTTTTGTGTGTCCGTTAGTCAATAGGTTGAGTCTAAATAGGACGGTATCAAAACCAAACGTAAACACCTTGGTACGTCGGGGATGGGTTATCGAGCATGTTCTTGTTTGATTGTTGCTCGGTGATCTGGATTCGGCTATCTTGAATGGTTGATTATAGTAATACGGCGCCAATAATAGTGTTACTATAACACATGTGTAGTGTTGGATTTGATTAAGTTCTGGGGGCTTTAACTCATTGACGACGGTTAGGGATGAGAATGCTTATGGTATTACGACTATATGTGGCTAACTGTTGTGTGTAATGCCTGTATATGTGAACTAGTCTATATTTAGCATGCGCTGTAAGGACTAGCATTAGGGTTGGCATGAGCACTAGTAGTAGGGATGCGTATGAGCACCTTAGTGGTATATAGAATTGCTTCGTTATAGTCGTAATCTAAGATGTTTCTTGAACCTTCAGAATGGTGCAAACTAGGAGCCATCTCGATGATGGTGAGGTCGGGCAGTCGGATCAGATTGCTGCGCAGATCACCGAGGCCTTGCAGCAAATGCTGCCGGGGCTATTTAACCAAATGAGGGATGAGCTGATTCAGACTGTGGATCAGCGTATCGACGCGGCCCTTACGGCCCGTAGCACGGGGTCTGGGAGCACGGGTCAGTCTCAGACTCACGGAATTACTTTCAAGGACTTTATGGCGTGCCAGCCGCCATTCTTCGATGGGAAGAAGGACCCTGTTGCTTTCTACCGCTGGTACTCTGCGGTCGAGGGGGCGTTTCGCACGTGTGGATGCCCGGAGGGATCGAAGGTTCTTTTCGCGGTGAACCTTCTTTGCGGAGCGGGGAAGGACTAGTGGGACTTGACTCTCAAGAAGTACACGGAGGCTCAGATCACCGCATTGACCTGGGAGGAATTCCGGGCCATGTTCG
Organism: Centaurea solstitialis; assembly: GCA_030169165.1. Classification (NCBI taxonomy): domain Eukaryota; kingdom Viridiplantae; phylum Streptophyta; class Magnoliopsida; order Asterales; family Asteraceae; genus Centaurea; species Centaurea solstitialis. The sequence continues at coordinate 69,673,794 of CM058041.1, forward strand.
ACGAGGAGTTTGCTCCTCGCATTGAGAAGGAACGGATAGCAGCTGAGTTCCTGAAGCTGACCCAGACGACCGAGTCCGTGAACGAGATTACCGCGCAGTTTCTGGAAAAGCTGTTGTTCGTGCCAGGCTACGCGAATGATGAGTCACTGAAGATGGCTCGCTATTTGGGGGTACTGAAGTCGGAGATCAAGGGAGCGGTGGCTACAGGAAGGTGCAAGACCTTCAGCGACATGCAGGAGGTAGCGAGGGCTCAGGAGCTAATTCTGGAGGAGCGTCAGCAAGGAAAGAGGAAGGCAGAGGATCAGCCGGCGCCGACAAAGAAGTTTAAGGGGGCAAGGAATGATAGCAGGAGCGGGACCCCGAGTTGTCCCAAGTGCGGGCGTTATCATCGGGGCGAGTGTAGGCCGCGGGAGTTGTCATGCTACAAGTGTGGCAAGGCATGTCATCTTAGTCGAGACTGCAAGGAGACTGCGAAGATCTGCTTCCATTACTACCAGCCCGGGCATATTAAGCCCGACTGTCCCCAGCTGAAGAAGGCGCCAGCTCTGGCCCCTGCACCGGCGACGCTCATGATTACTGACGGCACCACCAAAGGGAAGAGCGGAGCTACTACCACTCGTGGTCGGGCCTTTCAGATGACTGCTGAGGAGGCACAGACGGCACCTGACGTGATTACAGGTTTTTCCTTGTTACGTTTTTACGTAGTTTTCGATTGTAGTATACCTTGTTAGTAATGTGAATAGTATGTCTGTTGTTAAATGTGTACTTTAGGCGTTTTTCCTGTCAACTCAAAACCGGCCTTAGTGCTTTTCGACACAGGGGCCACGTGGTCCTATGTGTCGCGTAGGTTCTGTAAGGATTTCCAGATCGAGCTCGGCAATCTGGATAGTCCTTTGGCGATCGATGTAGCCGCGGAGGAAGTGCAGGTGGTTGAGCATGTGTACCGGGGGTGTAGCATTGACATCTTCGGAGTTCGGTTCAGTATCAACCTCATCCCTATCCCCATGAACGGAGTGGACGTGGTGGTCGGGATCGACTGGACGTTTCCAAACCGGGCGACCACGGATGTTGCGGGGCAGCTGGTACGCATCCAGAATCCAAGTGGGGGAGAGCTGGTGGTGTACGACAAGGGGAGGAGGGTGTCTACATCCTTTTGTTCTATCGCGAAGGCTCGAAAGTACATCCAGCGGGGGTGTACGGGTTTCTTGGTCTATGCTATGGCGGATCAGGCGAAGGAGAGGAAGCTGTCGGTAGCAGAGGTACCAGTCGTCAGCGAGTTCCCAGATGTATTCCCAGAGGATCTGCCTGGCCTTCCGCCTGACAGGCAGATCGAGTTCGGCATCGACTTAGTACCTGGAGCGGCTCCAATTGCGCGAGCACCTTATCGTCTGGCTCCGTCGGAGCTTCAGGAGTTATCTGAGCAGTTGCAGGAGCTCTCGGGGAAGGGGTTCATTCGCCCGAGTAGCTCATCGTGGGGAGCACCGATCTTGTTTGTAAAGAAGAAAGACGGGAGTCATCGTATGTGCATTGATTACCGGGGGCTCAACAAGGTAACCATCAAGAATAGTGTGACAACTGACAGTTTTGACCTTCAGGTTAGCTACTCGTTAAATCACTCAATAGCGTTTCCGTAGGTTAAAAATTAGTCATTTAAGTTTTTAAATGAAACTAGGTTAGTTTGCGTGAAAAATTTAGGCTAAAACCTAAAAGTCCCGAAAAATGCCCGAAAAAGCCCGAACCGGCCCGAAGTCACCCGATAATCCTATAATGCCAAATTTAAAGTAATTTTGGAAAATTAAGTTATTTTATTTAAAATATAAGTAAACTAATTTGAATGATCCAAAATTACCCTCGAAAAATCGGTTCCTACCGAAAACACGCCAAAAACCCGGTACTGCGTTGAAATATGCAGTGTAACTTAACCCTTTAAAAAAAGAAAAAAAAATGAGAGGGTTGGTGGGACCCACTAGGGCCGGCCACCCCCCCCCCCTCTTTAATCTCTCTCTCTTTTTTTTATTTACCAAGAATCATCATCATTGCCTTCATTTCTTCATTTTTCAAAATCACTCTCTCTCTCTAAAATTTTCTCACTCTAAACTCTCTCAATTCTCTCCATTTTCCAGCCACATTTCCACATAAAATCTGAGTTTTCTTGAAGATTCAAGCAAGTTTTTAAAGTGTCATTGGTGTTTATCAAAGGTAAGAGTAGTATATGCATGTTTAGATTCGATTTTTGGCTCATTCTTGAGCTTTCTTCTACTTTCTATGAGGTTTAATCCCTCTTTTATGGTTTGATAACCATCTTGATGTTTGGGGATGAGATTTAACCTTAAAAATGTGTTTAAACATCCAATGAAGGTGAAAATCCATGAATCCCCATAAGAACACAAGATTGGAAGCAAAATCCATTTGTTTGATGTTTTGATCATCATTTTGGGGCTGAACTTTGTTGATAGTTCATGCATGTATGTTGATAGTATTGATACATATTTCATCTATTTATTTGGTGCATAATAAGAGTTTTTGGTTTATTAGCAAGAAACCCCCAAAAATCTTGTCATTTTATGTGTTTTGATGAATAAAAAGGGGTTTTGGTTCTGGACAGATGCTGTCCGATTTTTGCATGTGTTTTGTACGACCCAAAAAGGGTGCTCCTGACCTCATTCTTCTTTGAAATTTTTATGGAACAATATTTTATGTGTTAGGGTTCAAACCCTACTGGAATCGTGTAAAAACTCCAAGATTCGAACCCTTAACCATGTTAAAACATTTTAGTGTGCATCAGATTCTGGTCAGAAATTATGTTAGCTTCATGCATGCATAACTCTTTGATGGATTGTTCAAAATACATGATTCTTGCGTCTAGAATCAAGTTTAATGAGTTAGCTTTCCAAAGACTCCAAAAACACATGATTTGGGGAAGTTCTGGATGTTCAACCAATGAAAAATAAATCGGAGTGTAATCTGACCCACCATGGCAGATTCACATACTTGAGTTCTTGAGGCCATATCTCATTCAAAAAGTATCCAAATCGTGTGAAACAAGTTTCATATGTTAGGTATCTGAGTTAACTTTCAAACCCCTTTTGAAATTCGAAATTTGGTGTTGAAATGACTTCTCCATGACCCAAACTCCACAGACTTGTCTTTTCGGAATTATTACATGCACACTGAATTCTCCTTAATTTTTAAAATATGTTAATTATCTCCTAAAATCATGAAATTTGGTGGGATTATTGTTAATACCCCTAAAATTACTGGATAAAAATTTGGTGGGTTAATTCCTTTTGGAACTAGGCAAAATGATGGTATTTTGGAGCTCTACAAATCTGACCAAAATCAGATTTCTTAAAAAGTGATATTTTGCTTTTATCAAGAAATCCCCACATTTTTGGATATTAATTAAAGTAACAAAACTTATTTTTATATTAAAATGAACTTAATAAAATATAGTAAGGGCATTATATGGATATCGGTATTGACTTATTGTTTATGGACCGTAAAAATTTAGAACTTACGACAACTACGTTTGTATTAGGGCATTTGTAGAATCGGAGCCGGGACTTTAACCACGCACTAACGATTATCTAGAAACGCAAAAACTACTCCAGGTGAGTATTCACAGCCCCTATTTTACCGTTTTTACGAATTTGGGGTGAAAAGCATGTTGTTGATAAAATGATATGAATTATGCTTCCAAGCAAAAGTTATATAAAATGTGGTTAAATGTTGCTTTTTAGCATGTGATGATGCATTATGATGATATGTATTGAGTAAATCCCCTTATAATACACACTACTATTAACTCATTAGGAGCCTATGACTTAGTGGATAGCGCTATTTGGTACCAAGACCCACCCTACTGACTGACGAGTTGAGGGTGCACTATTTCAGAATTGACGACTACACATGTGGGGCAAATCCCCACCGCTGAGGTACTCGTTGGCAGACAATCTACACATTTGGAATTAAGTTCCACCGCTGAGGTAGTTCGTGAGAACGCTCTGCCCATGTGGTTCGCTACCACCTCTGAGGTATTCGTTGGGGTTAACGGATTGGTAGTGGCTCGAACTTACATGTCTTATGCATAAATGTGATACTAAGCTAGAAATGGAGTGAGCAAAAACGTTCACTAATGTTCAGGCTAGTATTAGTAGTGAACAAAAAGGTTCACTATAACTGGTTTATGAAAAATTGAGTGAATGAACGGATTCACTATAACTGGCTTATGAAAGAAACTGAGTGAACGAAAGGGTTCACTAAAAAGTTGTTGCATTTAAACTGTTTTGTGCATATGAAAACCTGTGAACTCACCAACTCTCGTAGTTGACGTCTGTTTTAACATGTTTTTCAGGAAATCCGAAGGTTTGATAAGGCTTAATTCTGGAAAATCGTAATCACAAATCAAGACTTAGTTATTTTCGTTTTGTTGAAAACTTTTAATTATGGTTGGATGTAATACAATGTAAACTTTATTTATTTTTGGGAATGAATGATCGGTGCTATTTATCTCCTATCGCTATGAAATCTAGACTGTCACATCTCGCGTTTCCGCTTTAGCAGGGTGTTACAGATTTGGTATCAGAGCCATAGGTTATAGAGAACATCGGTTTTTCATAAAAACCAAGTACTATAACCAACCTTTTTCTAAAATAAGTTAAAACTTTTAATTATAAGATTTCGAAGTATAGGAGAATTTAAATACTAGTATGATTAGGATAGGTGCTATTCTGATATATCATAGATAGGCGGAGCCTGATCACATACGCCTAGCCATGATATAAGTAGGATAAGACTTATGAACCAATCATACGGCTAGAGAATAAAAGTTGGAACCTTCGAAAAATTTCCTGAAAAACATAAATTGCGTGAGTTTGCATAAGCACGTCATGATGTTGATATTTACTATAACACTTACGCGTTTAAGAAAAGTAACGCCTTTGTTGATCACTCATGTGTCACTAGTATTTGAATGCGCGTTAGTAAGTTATGCGGACACTACAAACACTATGTCGAACACTATTACTTAGACTTCGGAGAAGGACCCGTCTAAGCATTACGATTCTGACATTGGAGTAACAAGTGAGGACATTTAAGCGATCCACCTTCAATTACCCCAACAAGTGTCTTACCTGAACCTACACCAGTTATTCCTACGCCTAACCCGTACTCCCAGCACCCCAAGTGAGACAACTCAGAAGAAAGCTACGGCAACCATACGGAGCGGACTGGCGATAACTCAGCTAAATAACGCAAGATCATTTCATATCCATTCGGGGATATTGATCGGTTATATTACTAGTATGACACTAGGAGAGACTTGAACAATCCGAGCACTCGCTGACGGACTGCAAAATAGTCGAAGCAGGGTATCAAGATAGAATCAAACGATAATTAGGTCGAAAGAATTGGCGATCTCTTGGAGGAAGGTACCACCAATGTTGTGGAGAATATTATGACGGCAGGAAGGACGACTAGGAGAGTTGACTTGTGCTGGCAAGTTGTGGTAATACTGTTGGCAAAAGTTGATCCTTTCGATTGTAACTCTCGTGAATTTGAAAGAATTTTAAAGTACACTTTTTGGTTCTCCCATTTGAGTTTTACCTTGGGGAGTAATGTATTTTAATGATACATTGGCATCAAATTTCGACTCTTTCGTATATAAATTAAGTTTTGAAGAAAGTAATCTTTAACTAATCACAAAAATGTTATTTTTGATTTTATTTTAAAGAAATCATCATAAGGAATATACAAATATTTTTCGAATATTTAACAAAGACAAAAGTTTTTGATCCAACAACATTTTACAATGGTTTTAGAAACATGTCTGTAAGAAGGAACACACAAAGCTCGAGAGTAAACCTTCAGAATCAATCGCCCAACATTGCTCAACTCATAGCCCAACAAGTTCGACACTCAATCCGTAACATATTCACATAAGTTACTACCGACCTTGTCGCAAATAGAAGAAATAAGGAAGTTATAGTATCCATTAAATGGAAAGGATGTAAAAAAAAAAATAAAGTAGAGCACCATTCAGAAGAGACAACTCAAGGTCATTCAGATAAAAGTCGAAAAGAAGTCAGAAATTTTGGAAGTAAAGACCCATGAGTCAAGACAGTATAAGGACTTTCATCCAAAATGTATTAGATATAACTGGAACCATCCATGAGCTTGTATTTCGGGTACCAAATGTAAACTAGCAGGGCATTTTGCTCTATACTAAAGAAAGGAAAGAAAGGTCAAGAAGGGCGGAAAGTCTGCTACGAGTTTCGAAGGCCAGATCACTCTAAGGATAGGCATTACACGCTGAATAAAGGCTTGAGCAGCACCAAGAGGAGGAACAAGCTACATAAGCCAATAAAAAAATATATATAGGGTGCAAGGCCCAAAGAAGGGTATTCGTAAATGGAACTGAAGAGGCACATCAAGATCCAGTATAGTATCCTACATGAAAATGTGAAGCCATTTGCGAAAGGATTGCGTGGCATTTATGGCCCATTGTAGATAAGGAAGTAAAAGAGAAACGAATTCAGGACTTTCCAGTTGTAAGAGATTATCCAGAAGTGTTCCTAGAGGAGTTACCCGGATTACCCCCGCATAGGCAAGTGGAGTTCCATATCGATCTAAGTCCCAGGAGCGGCCCCTGTAACAAAGTCACTGTCTAGTCTGGCGCCATCAAAAGTGCAGGAATTGTCGAACCATCTTCGAGAACTGTTAGATAAAGGACTCATCCGACCCAGCTCTTCACCCTGGGGAGCCCCGGTCTTGTTCGTCAAAAAGAAGGACGGATCCCTTCGAATGTGCATAGACTTTAGGGAGCTGAACAAGATCACTATCAAAATCGATATCCTCTACCGCGCATAGACGACCTGTTCGACCAGTTGCAAGGACCTACCTACTTTTCCAAAATCGACCTTCGGTCAGGTTACCATCAGATGAGAGTGCGAGAAGAAGATATCGTCAAGACAGCGTTCAGAACTCGGTATGGTCATTACGAGTTCTTGGTCATGCCATTTGGTTTGACAAACGCTCCAGTAGTGTTCATGGATTTAATGAACAGGATATGTCGACCGTACCTGGATAAATTCGTGATTGTCTTCATAGACAACGTCCTGATTTACTCTCAAAGCAAGAAGGACCATGAGCAACATCTGAGATTAATACTAGAGTTGCTCAAAGCTGAAAAGCTTTATGCCAAGTTCTCAAAGTGCGAATTTTGGATTCGAGAAGTACACTTTTTGGGTCATGTGGTGAATAAAGAGGGAATACATGTCGATCCAGCTAAGATTGAGGCTATAAAGAAATGGGAAGCCCCGAAGACGCCGACAGAAATTCGACAATTTCTCGGTTTGGCAGGCTACTACCGGCGATTCATTGCAAATTTCTCCAAGATTGCGCAGCCGCTGACAACCTTAACTCAAAAGGATAAGAAGTTTGTTTGGGAAGAAAAACAAGAGGAAGCGTTTCAGATTCTCAAGCATAAGTTGTGCAATGCACCCATTTTGGCATTACCCGAAGGAACGGATAACTTTGTGGTGTACTGTGATGCTTCGCATCAAGGCTTAGGATTTATACTGATCCAAAGGACAAAGTTATCGCTTACGCGTCTCGGCAACTGAAGGTCCATGAGAAGAATTATACAACCCAGGATTTGGAACTTGGAGCTGTAGTATTCGCACTCAAGATCTGGAGACATTACCTCTACGGTACAAAGTGCACGATCTTCACAGATCATAAGAGCCTTCAGCACATTCTCGACCAGAAAATGTTAAACATGAGGCAGAGAAGATGGGTCGAGCTGCTCAACGATTACGACTGTAAGATAAAGTATCACTCAGGGAAGGCGAATGTTGTAGTTGATGCGCTGAGCAGGAAGGAAAGAGGGAAGCCTACAAGGACGCGAGCCATAGGAGTATTAGTACGAACCAGTTTGAAAGGTCAAATACTCGAAGCCTAGAGGGAAGCTTTGAAGGCAGACAACCTAAAGAAAGAAACTCTACACCAGTTAGAAAAGGATTTTGAGGAAGAATTAGACGGAATGCGTTATTTTAAAGACGGAGTATGGATACCAAAGGTCGACTAGTTGAGAACAACGATCATGGATGAAGCTCACCAATGAAAGTACTTGATACACCCGGGATCTAACAAAGATGTATAAAGAATTAAAGGAGCACTACCGGTGGCCAGGAATGAAAATGGATGTAGCCATGTATGTAAGTAAATGCATGACTTGTGCAAGAGTCAAGGCAAAACACCAGAAGCCATCCAGACTCCTGCAACAGCCAGAGATTCCAGAATGAAAGTGGGAGCTGATATCAATGGATTTCGTGACCAAGCTACCCAGACCAAGAAGGGCCATGACTCAATATGGGTAATTGGGGATCGCCTTACGTAATCGGCGCTCTTTTTACCAATTCGAGAGGACTTCAGTATAGGCAGAATTGCGCAACTCTACGTGAACGAAATCATTATACACCATGGATTACCTGTTTCAATTATTTCAGATAGAGATAGTCGCTTTATTTCACGCTTCTGACAATCATTAAACAAAGCGATGGGCACAAGGTTAGATCTAAGCACCTCATATCAACCTCAAACGGATGGACAGATAGATGGAACCGTATAAACGCTGGAGGACAGATCGTGTGCCTGCGTAATGGAATTTGGAGGAAGTTGGGACAATCGTCTACCATTGACTGAAATCTCCTACAATAACAGTTACCATACCAACATTCAGTGCGCTCCATACGAAGCTCTTTATGGACGTAAATGCAGATCACAACTTAGTTTGTTAGAGGTTGGAGAACGACAACTAACTAGGCCCGATATCGTTCAAGAAACGACGGTCAAAATTTAAAACAATTCAGCAAAGGCTGAAAAGCAGCCAGGGATCGTTAGAAAAGTTATGCTGAAAATCGTAGTAAGCCGTTGTAATTTCAAGTTGGTGACAAGGTACTTCTGAAAGTATCACCGTGGAAAGGATTAATAAGATTTGGAAAGAAGGGGAAATTGAGCCCCGATTTGTTGGGTCGTTCAAAGTCGTGGAAAGAATCGGACCAGTCGCTTACCGATTGGACTTACCCTCAGAGCTCAGCTCTATTCACGACACGTTCCATGTGTCCAATCTAAAGAAATGCTTATCAGAGGAAGCAGTGGTCCTACCCTTGGAAGTAGTCCAAATCAATGAACGATTGCACATCACTGAAGAACCGATCGAAATTCTCGATCAAGAAATCAAGCAGTTAAGGAGTAGTAAGATAGCAATTGACAAAGTTCGTTGGAACTCAAGTCATGGACCAGAGATTACTGAGGGAATGAGAAGCTTTTATGAAGAACCAGTACCCTCACCTGTTTACAAAAGAGCCTCCTAGTTATGGCAAACAGTAAATTTCGGGACGAAATTTCTTTCAACAGGGGGTAAATGTGACAACTGACAGTTTTGACCTTCAGGTTAGCTACTCGTTAAATCACTCAATAGCGTTTCCGGGTCATTTAAGTTTTTAAATGAAACTAGGTTAGTTTGCGTGAAAAATTTAGGCTAAAACCTAAAAGTCCCGAAAAATGCCCGAAAAAGCCCGAACCGGCCCGAAGTCACCCGATAATCCTATAATGCCAAATTTAAAGTAATTTTGGAAAATTAAGTTATTTTATTTAAAATATAAGTAAACTAATTTGAATGATCCAAAATTACCCTCGAAAAATCGGTTCCTACCGAAAACGCGCCAAAAACCCGGTACTGCGTTGAAATATGCAGTGTAACTTAACCCTTTAAAAAAATGAGAGGGTTGGTGGGACCCACTAGGGCCGGCCACCCCCCCCCCCTCTTTAATCTCTCTCTCTCTCTCTTTTTTATTTACCAAGAATCATCATCATTGCCTTCATTTCTTCATTTTTCAAAATCACTCTCTCTCTCTAAAATTTTCTCACTCTAAACTCTCTCAATTCTCTCCATTTTCCAGCCACATTTCCACATAAAATCTGAGTTTTCTTGAAGATTCAAGCAAGTTTTTAAAGTGTCATTGGTGTTTATCAAAGGTAAGAGTAGTATATGCATGTTTAGATTCGATTTTTGGCTCATTCTTGAGCTTTCTTCTACTTTCTATGAGGTTTAATCCCTCTTTTATGGTTTGATAACTATCTTGATGTTTGGGGATGAGATTTAACCTTAAAAATGTGTTTAAACATCCAATAAAAGTGAAAATCCATGAATCCCCATAAGAACACAAGATTGGAAGCAAAATCCTTTTGTTTGATGTTTTGATCATCATTTTGGGGCTGAACTTTGTTGATAGTTCATGCATGTATGTTGATAGTATTGATACATATTTCATCTATTTATTTGGTGCATAATAAGAGTTTTTGGTTTATTAGCAAGAAACCCCCAAAAATCTTGTCATTTTATGTGTTTTGATGAATAAAAAGGGGTTTTGGTTCTGGACAGATGCTGTCCGATTTTTGCATGTGTTTTGTACGACCCAAAAAGGGTGCTCCTGACCTCATTCTTCTATGAAATTTTTATGGAACAATATTTTATGTGTTAGGGTTCAAACCCCACTGGAATCGTGTAAAAACTCCAAGATTCGAACCCTTAACCATGTTAAAACATTTTAGTGTGCATCAGATTCTGGTCAGAAATTATGTTAGCTTCATGCATGCATAACTCTTTGATGGATTGTTCAAAATACATGATTCTTGAGTCTAGAATCAAGTTTAATGAGTTAGCTTTCCAAAGACTCCAAAAACACATGATTTGGGGAAGTTCTGGATGTTCAACCAATGAAAAATAAATCGGAGTGTAATCTGACCCACCATGGCAGATTCACATACTTGAGTTCTTGAGGCCATATCTCATTCAAAAAGTATCCAAATCGTGTGAAACAAGTTTCATATGTTAGGTATCTGAGTTAACTTTCAAACCCCTTTTGAAATTCGAAATTTGGTGTTGAAATGACTTCTCCATGACCCAAACTCCACAGACTTGTCTTTTCGGAATTATTACATGCACACTGAATTCTCCTTAATTTTTAAAATATGTTAATTATCTCCTAAAATCATGAAATTTGGTGGGATTATTGTTAATACCCCTAAAATTACTGGATAAAAATTTGGTGGGTTAATTCCTTTTGGAACTAGGCAAAATGATGGTATTTTGGAGCTCTACAAATCTGACCAAAATCAGATTTCTTAAAAAGTGATATTTTGCTTTTATCAAGAAATCCCCACATTTTTGGATATTAATTAAAGTAACAAAACTTATTTTTATATTAAAATGAACTTAATAAAATATAGTAAGGGCATTATATGGATATCGGTATTGACTTATTGTTTATGGACCGTAAAAATTTAGAACTTACGACAACTACGTTTGTATTAGGGCATTTGTAGAATCGGAGCCGGGACTTTAACCACGCACTAACGATTATCTAGAAACGCAAAAACTACTCCAGGTGAGTATTCACAGCCCCTATTTTACCGTTTTTACGAATTTGGGATGAAAAGCATGTTGTTGATAAAATGATATGAATTATGCTTCCAAGCAAAAGTTATATAAAATGTGGTTAAATGTTGCTTTTTAGCATGTGATGATGCATTATGATGATATGTATTGAGTAAATCCCCTTATAATACACACTACTATTAACTCATTAGGAGCCTATGACTTAGTGGATAGCGCTATTTGATACCAAGACCCACCCTACTGACTGACGAGTTGAGGGTGCACTATTTCAGAATTGACGACTACACATGTGGGGCAAATCCCCACCGCTGAGGTACTCGTTGGCAGACAATCTACACATGTGGAATTAAGTTCCACCGCTGAGGTAGTTCGTGAGAACGCTCTGCCCATGTGGTTCGCTACCACCTCTGAGGTATTCGTTGGGGTTAACGGATTGGTAGTGGCTCGAACTTACATGTCTTATGCATAAATGTGATACTAAGCTAGAAATGGAGTGAGCAAAAACGTTCACTAATGTTCAGGCTAGTATCGGTAGTGAACAAAAAGGTTCACTATAACTGGTTTATGAAAAATTGAGTGAATGAACGGATTCACTATAACTGGCTTATGAAAGAAACTGAGTGAACGAAAGGGTTCACTAAAAAGTTGTTGCATTTAAACTGTTTTGTGCATATGAAAACCTGTGAACTCACCAACTCTCGTAGTTGACGTCTGTTTTAACATGTTTTTCAGGAAATCTGAAGGTTTGATAAGGCTTAATTCTGGAAAATTGTAATCACAAATCAAGACTTAGTTATTTTCGTTTTGTTGTAAACTTTTAATTATGGTTGGATGTAATACAATGTAAACTTTATTTATTTTTGGGAATGAATGATCGGTGCTATTTATCTCCTATCGGTATGAAATCTAGATTGTCACATCTCGCGTTTCCGCTTTAGCGGGGTGTTACAAATAGGTACCCTCTACCTAGGATTGATGACATGTTTGACTAGCTCCAGGGGGCGTCGTGGTTTTCTAAGATTGATCTCCGGTCAGGGTATCATCAGCTGAAGGTGAAGGAAGCGGACATTCATAAGACCGCTTTCCGAACCCGTTACGGCCACTTCGAGTTTTTTGTAATGTCGTTCGTACTTACCAATGCTCCAGCCGCTTTCATGGATCTTATGAATCGGGTTTGTCGGCCAATGCTTGACCGGTCCGTAATTGTTTTCATTGATGATATCTTGATCTACTCGAAGTCAAGGGAGGAGCACGTGGTGCATCTGCGGGAGGTGCTTGAGGTTCTGAGGAGGGAGCGTCTCTACGCTAAATTCTCGAAATGCGCTTTCTGGTTGCAAGAGGTTCAGTTCTTGGGCCACATTGTCAACCGGGAGGGCATCAAGGTGGACCCGGCAAAGATCGAGGCAGTTATGAACTGGGAGGTTCCGAAGGCACCAACCGAGATACGGAGTTTCCTGGGTTTGGCCGGCTACTACCGACGGTTCATCCAGGATTTCTCTAAGATTGCGGTGCTGTTGACGCGATTGACGAAGAAGAGTGAGCCGTATGTTTGGGGTTCTGAGCAGCAGATGGCATTCGACACGTTGAGGCGGAAGCTGTGTGAGGCACCGGTTCTGACTCTACCAGAGGGGGTGGAAGATATGACGGTCTATTGCGACGCATCTCGGCTGGGTTTGGGGTGTGTTTTGATGCAGAGGGGTCGAGTGATAGCCTACGCTTCGAGGCAGCTGAAGCCTCACGAGGCTAACTATCCCACGCACGACCTTGAGCTTGCGGCGGTGGTCTTTGCCCTAAAAATATGGAGGCACTACCTGTACGGGGTGAAGTGCACCATTTTTACAGATCACCGGAGCTTGAGGTACTTCTTGGAGCAGCCGAATCTGAATATGCGACAGCGGAGGTGGCTTGACGTAGTCAAGGACTACGATTGCGAGATCCTCTATCATCCAGGCAAGGCCAATGTGGTCGCCGATGCTTTGAGTAGGAAGACGGAGCACGCGCCGCTCCGAATTTCACATCTGAAAATGGCGGTGACTACCTCCTTTGTGGACTTGGTTCTGCAAGCACAAGAGGAGGCGAGTCGAGAGGAGAACCAGAACGGAGAGCGGATTCGGGGGCAGATGGCCGCATTGGTCAGAGATAGTCGAGGGTTGCTGACTAGGTTTGGTCGAGTATGGGTTCCTCGTGCGGGCACGGCACGGCAGACTTTGCTTGAGGAAGCCCATAAGTCCAAATTCTCAATTCATCCAGGAGCTACCAAGATGTATCGGGATCTGCGAACAGGTTATTGGTGGCCGGGGATGAAGAGAGACGTTGCTCGGTATGTGGAGTTGTGTTTGACCTGCTTGAAGGTCAATGCGGAGTATCAGAAGCCTCACGGCAAGATGCAACCTCTGGAGATTCCCGAGTGGAAGTGGGAAAACATCACTATGGATCTGATCACCAAGCTTCCGAAAACCCCTCGGAAGTTTGATGCGATTTGGGTCATAGTGGATCGGTTGACCAAGAGCGCTCTTTTTCTTGCTATTCGAGAGAGTTCGACCGCGGAGCAGTTGGCGGAGATCTATGTGAAGGAGGTGGTGTCGAGACATGGAGTACCAGTATCGATTATCTCAGACCAGGACGTGCGTTTTACTTCTCGGTTTTGGGAGAGGTTTCATTCGGAGTTGGGTACTAGGTTGCATTTTAGCACCGCGTACCACCCTCAGACAGACGGTCAGAGCGAGCGTACGATTCAGACCTTGGAGGACATGCTTCGAGCTTGTGTTTTGGATTTCGGAGGCAGTTGGGACACGTATCTGCCCTTGGCAGAATTTTCGTATAACAACAGTTACCATTCGAGCATTGGGATGCCGCCTTTTGAGATGCTCTATGGAAGGAGATGTCGTACCCCTATCTGTTGGGGTGAGGTCGGACAGCGTGTTCTCGGTAGCACCGAGGTCGTTCAGAGGACTACAGAGGACATTCAGAGGATTCGGGAACGGTTGCGGACAGCTCAGAGTCGGCAAAAGAGCTATGCGGATCGGCGGAGGTCGAACTTGGAGTTTCAGGTGGGAGATCGAGTACTACTCAAGGTTTCCCCATGGAAGGGTGTGATCCGGTTCCGAAAGAGAGGCAAGCTCGGGCCTCGTTACATTGGACCGTTCACAGTCCTCGCGCGTGTCGGGAAGGTAGCTTATCGGTTGGAGCTGCCTGCGGTGCTGGGTCAGATCCACAGCACGTTTCACGTTTCGCAGTTGCGCAAGTGTCTCGCCGACGAGACGGCGCACAATCCTTTGGACGATATCCAGGTGGACGAGAGCCTGAATTACGTCGAGAGGCCGGTAGCGGTGATAGATCGGAAGGTGAAAAGGTTGAGGAGCAAGGAGATCAGGATCGTGAAGGTGCAGTGGCAGCATCGGAAGGGTTCCGAGTGGACCTGGGAGCCGGAGGCAGAGATGCGGGAGCATTACCCGGAGCTCTTCCCAGACTGATTTCGGGGACGAAATCCTTGTAAGTGGGGGAGAGTTGTAACATCCCGTTTTATTATTTATATTATTATTATTATTATCATTATAATTATTATTAGGGTTTAGGCTAGTGGGTTGCTTGCGGGTTAAGCAAAAAGAGGAAGAGGCCCGTTTAGCCTTATTAAAACCCTAGGGTAGTACCATCCTCCTCATTGCGATACGTGAGGTTCAAGGAAAACGAGAGTGAGGAGAGATCGAGGGGAGGGGGCTGCCGGACTTTGCTTCGCGTCGTAGGTAATCCTCGTATCTCTTCTCGTACGTAGGTTTTTCTGTGGTGGCGTCGTTGTAGGTTGGACCGGCGGTGGTGGTTCACCACCCTTAACGCCGCCGTAGGATGGATGGGGGGGTCGGTGGTGGAGGCGGTCGTTACCGTCGTCGCCGCCGTACTCCCTCGTGACAGACGACGCCGGCTCATGGCAACAGCCGTGGGCGGCGGTGGTTGGGTGGTTGTTGTTGGGCGCCGGTGGCGGCTAGCCACCGCTAGCTGCTGCCGCGCGATCTTGATGGCAGCGAGAGTGGAGGCGGCGGTGGTCGTGTGGACTGCTGTTACTGTCGATCAACTCAAAGGCCGGCCGGCGGCTTGGTGAATTCTCCCCGCCGTCGCGCCGCTGCCTGTTCTCACGATGAAGCGACGCCGGCGAATGGCCGGCCGCCGTTGCTGTCCTATTTGTTGTTCAACCAGCGGTGGAGGTGGGTTACCATCTCGTCGCCGCTGTCCCTTAGCCGCCAGAGGCGGCGTGGCTGTGTTCCGTGGCCGGCGGTGACTGAGGCCGTTCCTGGTCGCCGCCGTGGCCTGCGGTGTTGGGTGCGCCGGTGGTGGTGGTAGGACTATTCCGCCATCGCTACCGAGCGGTGTTGTTGTGCGAGCTAGTGGTGGTGATGGGTTGATCCGCCGCTGCCGCTGTCCGTGGCGGTGCACGGTGGTGATGACGGTTCACCGCCGCCATTACCACCATCTCGGCCAATTGAGGGTAAAGGGATGGATTTAGTCGAGACCTCGTCTTGTCGGGTAACCGTCGATCCGGTTAAAAGGGAAAAATCGTAATTTTCAGATTTGTACCTCGTAGTTAATGATTTAGAATGACTAGTAGGACTCTTTTGTGTTTAATTTTCAGAGTGGTTGCGTGGGTTGTATTTGTGAGCGGAACGCTATCTGTACGCGTACGCGACGTTTGGAAGGTGAGTGGGTTTTATATATGATGTATTATAGTTGATATATGTATGTATGATGATGTGTTGTATCGGGTTGCGCGATGACCCGAAGTGTGGGAAACCATCAAGGTCGGATTGCGGGATGATTCGACGAACGGGAAACCGTTAAGATGAGATTGATGTGATTATGTGTATTAATTGTAATATGTTGTGCATGAAACGTACTCACTAAGCGGATGAGCCTACCCCTCGTTGTTTAATGTTTTTAGGTACGAGTTCGGGAGTTGGCAAAGGCAAAGCTCCGGCTTGAAGGTTTCGTCTGGGCGGCATTCCGATCTGATCTTAGACTTTATACGTTATTGATTAGTTATTTCTTGGGTTGATATTCTAAACCTATTTGGGGATTTTGGAAATATTGTTTTATTTTGACAATTTAAATGGAATTTTATAATAAATTATCTTTAGTAAATAAAATGGATTTTGGGTGTTACACAAATGCCCTATTTAAAGGAAAGAAAATCTGGTGATTGTTTATGTGATGGATATCAGGAGTGGAAGATGTTCCCTACGTTGGTAGTGAATTTGAATGTAGTTGTTGATTCTTCTTGGAATAGTAGATAGGGATAAGAGGAGCTTAGAGTCGTGATTTGGACGGTTTAGCATCCTCAACCTATGATTACTCTAAGTGGTTGCTTAGAGAGCAGTGTTTGTCGTTTATAGAGCCTATAGCCAAGAAGATCCAGGAGGTAGAAAATGTCTACAAGGACTACACCAAAGAAATCTTCGAAGTCGAGTTCCAAATCAATCTCATACCAATCCCCACGAAAGAAATTGGTGTGATGATTAACATGGATTGGTTGAGTTGGAACTAAGCAATTGTGGATTGTGCAGGCCGGTTGGTTCATGTTCAGGGCCCAAGTGGGGGATAGTTGGTCGTGTACGGCGAAGGAGAGCGAACCAAGACGGCGATCCGTTCAGTTGCGATGATGAAAGGGTATCTAGCGCGTGACTGCACGGGTTATTTTTTTTGGCTTGCGCCTCAGTCGATCAGTTTGAGAGGAAGTATTGGTAGTCAGTGAATTCCGGATGTGCCTTCGAAAGATCTATGGGGATTCTCGGCCAGTAGATAGGTTGAGATGGGGTTGACGTGATACGCGGATCAACACCAGTTGCGAGGACCCCAGTCGTTGGCGTCACTTGAGCTCTAAGAGCTATTGGGTTTGCATAAGCTCTCAAAGAAGAGGGTTATCCGCCCGAGTAGCTAGCTTTGGGGTGCGCCATCTGCGGATCGTGAAGAAGAAGGACGGGAGTCGTCGCATGTGTAATGGCTAGCAGAAACTCAACAAGGTTACCATCAGGAGCAGGTATCCCTTACTTAGAATTAGTGACTTGTTTAAGTAGGTTCAGGAAGCGGCGTGGTTTCGAGTTTGATTTTCCCCAGGTTAGCACCAGCTTGAGGTGAAGGAGGAAGACATCCACAAGACAGCGTTCAGAGCTAGATGCGGGCACTGTGAGTTCTTAGCGAGGCCCTTCGGCCTTGCTGCTCCCCAACTTCACTGATGGATTTATGAACCTGGTCTATAGGCCGATGCTGGATAGATGATGATAATTTTCGAATGTTACTGTGGTAAAGCATGGAACCGACGCTTGTTTGTGCGAAGTTGTGTGTTTGTTACGATATTTGAGGTTACAAGAAGTTTAGGTACGGGGAATTTGTGGAGGTCGAGTCGTGGTCCAGACTAGTCTTACTTGACACTTGTGTTTCCTGCACTGGTGGTTACACTCGTAGGCTTCAAGGGTCAAATGGGGACTGTCGGGATTAGGTGTTTGGGGCGCAGATCAGCAATCGGCATTTGAGATTTGCAGCGAAGTTGTGTGAGGCGTTGATTTCGACGCCTCCCGAGGGCGTCAAGGAGATGAAGGAGTATTGCGATGCGTCACCTTTTGGTTTGGGTGGTGTTGTTACGTGGAGAGACCTGGTATTAGCTTACGCTTAGAAACTGACGGGAGACAACTCGACGTGGTCGAAAATTTTGACTACGAGATCCTTCACCATCCAGGCAAGGCCAACGTAGTGGCCGATGTGTTGAGCCGTAAGCAGAGTAGTGTGTCCCTGACTACGTCATTCCTTGAGGTGGTTCGTCAAGCAAAGTGGAGGCTAGTCGAGATGGGAACAAAATTAAGCAGCGGGTTAGAGGTTAGCAGCCGTTAATGAACAGAGATGGCAGGGAGCTTTTAGTCGAGATATGACTGAATATAGGTTCCTCTCGCAGGCGGTTCTCGGCAGGCACCGTTGGAGGAAGCTCACCAGTCGAGGTTTTTCATTTATCCCGGGGCCACGAAAATGTACAACGATTTGAAGGACAACTACTGGTGGCCGGGAATGAAGTGTGTTGTGGCTCGATATGTGGAGTTGTGTTTGACTTGTCTGAAGGTCAAGGCTGAGCACTAGAAGCCTCACGGTAAGATGCAGCCGTTGGAGATTCCGATGTGGAAATGGGAGAACATAACCATGGATCTGATCACCAAACTGCCAAAAACCCCACGGAAGTTTGATGCAAATTGGGTAATAGTAGACCATTTGACCAAGAATGCTTTTTTTCTAGCCATTCGGGAGAGTTTTACCTCAGAGCAGCTGGCAGATTTATACGTGAAGGAGGTGGTGAAGAGGCACGGGGTACCGTCGTTGATTATTTCTGACCGAGACACCCATTTTACCTCTCGGTTTTGGGGGCGTTTCCACGCGGATCTAGGTACTAGATTGCACTTTTGTACCGCTTATCATCCTCAGACAGACGGTCAGAGTGAGCGCATGATCCAGGCCTTGGAGGACATGCTCCGAGCGTGCGTTTTGGATTTCGGAGATAGTTGGGATTTGTATTTACCGTTGGCCGAGTTCTCGTATAACAACAGTTACCACTCCAGCATTGGGATGCCTCCGTACGAGATGTTGTATGGGAGGAAATGTCGAACTCCTACATGTTGGGGTGAAGTTGGCCAGCGTATCCTTGGAAGCACGGATGTAACAGCCCAGGCGACCGTGGTTCGATATTGTCCGCTTTGGAGACACAGGGCCCTAACCGGTCACCCCTACTCCCTCACGGTTTTGCTTTGGAGTTGCTCAGTCCAGGTCACAACCCAAAACGCGTCTCACCAGGTGAGGTATCAACACACCTTATAAGGAGTGCTTCGTTCCCCTCACCAGCCGATGTGGGACGAGCTGTTACACTCTCCCCCCCCCTTACGGACACAACGCCCCGTTGTGCACATCGGCCCGGTCCTAGCTCTGATACCATCTGTAACAGCCCAGGCGACCATGGTTCGATATTGTCTGCTTTGGAGACACAGGGCTCTAACCGGTCACCGCTACTCCCTCACGGTTTTGCTTTGGAGTTGCCCAGTCCAGGTCATAACCCAAAACGCGTCTCACCAGGTGAGGTATCAACACACCTTATAAGGAGTGCTTCGTTCCCTCACCAGCCGATGTGGGACGAGCTGTTACAACGGAGGTGGTACAGAAAACCACGGAAAACATTCAAAGGATCAAGGAACGACTTCAGACGGCGCAGATCAGACAGAAAAGCTACGATGATAGATGAAGATCAGATCTGGAGTTCCAGGTAGGTGACCGTGTCCTTTTGAAAGTTTCACCGTCGAAGGGAGTGATCCGTATTCGAAAGCGAGGTAAGCTAGGACCTCGATACATTGGACCATTTACAGTACTTGCTCGTGTTGGGGAAAAGTAGCATGTCGTCTAGAATTACCAGAAGTCCTCGATCAGATACATGACACGTTTCATGTGTCTCAGTTACGGAAATGCCTCGCAGACGAGATCGCTCATGTGCCGTTGGACGACATCCAGGTAGACGAGAGCCTGAACTATGTAGAGAGACCGGTAGCTGTGCTAGAAAGGAAAATGAAGAGGCTAAGGAACAAGGAGGTTGAAATTGTCAAGGGTCAGTGGCAGCATCGACAGGGTTCAAAGTGGACTTGGGAACCGGAAGCGGAGATGCGTAGGAACTATCCAGAGTTATTTTCTGAGTAAAGTTCGGGGACGAAATTTTGTAAGTGGGGGAGGAGTTGTAACACCCGTTTCTTTGTTAAGGTTTTATTTTATTTCTTTTTGTTGATAAAAGATTTTTAGTGGGTTGATTATAATATCTTTAAGAAAAATTGAAGGGTTAGTTGTGAATTTTTGACATAGCTATACCCTCTAGTTATATTATATAAATAGACTTAACCCCATTTAATTAAATCGAAAAGCAAAAAGAAGCAAACCCTAGCCTCTCCTTGAAGCCTACCGGTACCATCTACACACCTGCTGTAGTCGACCACCACCGGTGCCGCCCCTAGCGTCTATCGCAAACGCCGCCGCCGACAATTGTTGACCCGATTCCACTTTCGAACACCGTTAAGAGAGGGTACCGGCGGTTGTCGATTCGGTGTTAAGACTTAATCACCGGCACTGTTAGGAAGCCAGGTTAGAACGCCGACGATCGGCCCGCGGTCATTGCGATCGATTGTAGGTAGCCTTGGTTTCGGTCCTCGGTGACGTCGTTGATAACCGCACGTCGATCGCCTCCGTTATCTATAAGGTATGTTGTTTACGAACCGACTGAGTGAAGATTTTAGAAGTTCTTCATTGAAATAATGTGGCTGCTAAACATCTCATATATATGTATGTATGTATGTATAATATGTATATATAGATTTAAGCCATGCGTGCGTATATATATATATATACACACGTAGTTAGTTTTCTTTAAACCAAAGTCATTTATTAGATTGATGAAACCATTAGTGTTAGTTATTTTGGGGTGCATATCAATCTGTGTAAAATTAGTATGTGCATGTGTTGGATAAAAAGAAAAGAAAAGAAAGGTGAGTGGCAGGAGACATGTGTGTCTTTGTTTTTGTGATAAAAGTTGGTGGAAATTAAAATCAAGAATAAATAAGCCATGGTGCTTGTAGGTGTTTCTTGAAACAGAAATAAGCAATAAATACTTGTTTCTTACTATGACACCTAGGATTATAATTGTCGCTAAAAGGCATGTATAAAGGCAAGGTACTTTTAGTGACGGGCTAAGTAGGAACATGTAGGCATGGTTTTGTCGTCACAAAAAGTATATGAGAGGGTATAAATGTAGCATCTGCGGTTAATACGAGAGACAAGTTGGCACTGAGTTATTTATCGTTTAAACGAATAATTGTTATAACCATTCTGTAGGTTGATTTATAGACCGTCGGTTTATCGCTTCAGGGTTACAGTTTTCGGTTAGCCATCAATTACCAGGTGAGTTACACTGTGCTTGTTTTATATTGTTATGTGTGTATGTATGCATAATTGTGTGTGAAAGGGAACCACATGTCCTTGATGAGTTGTGGGGGCGGACTCGCGTCCTAAGCTGGCGAGATAAAGGGAACCACATGCCCTTGATGAGTTGTGGGGGCGGACTCGCGTCCTAAGCTGGCGAGATAAAGGGAACCACATGCCCTTGATGAGTTGTGGGGGCAGATCCGTGTCCAAAGCTGGCGGAAATTGTTAATTTCTCATGAGAATGGTTTATTATTTGGTTTGGGTCACTTTTATATTGTGATGTGGATTGTTTGACTGTTATGCGTGATTGTGATGGCACCAGTTGTGGTATATGCCCGCGTGGTAGTATGAGATAGGCATAGTGCTAGCTCACTAAGCTTTAAGCTTACCCTTTCGTTGTTTGTCCTTTTTCCTCAGGTTGTGGTTCGGGAGTGGATGAGGGCAAGGCCTCAGCTTGACTTCGACGACGATGATTCCGGCGGCCCCTTTGACTCATTGCTTAACACTTTTTTTTTAAATATTGGGATTTTACTTAACGTTTTCTTAGATGATACGATTTGGCTTGCGTACTGGTTTTGTTTGTTTAAAAGATTTATTTTTAAATTGTCTTGTTTTTAATTAAAGCTATAAAAATCCTGTTTTTGGAAAGTGGCGTTACATGATATTAATTTAGGAAGGGGGGGGGGAATTTAAATCCCATAAATAACGCCATACAAATCGATGAAGAAACAGGAAGCAACTCAAAAGGATACAAATATGCTAGTTTTACAATTTATAGAACATGGCGATGAAACCGGTTACGACAAAGGTGAAACCGGAGATGCAACCGACTACGACGGAGGTGAAACCAACAGTCGATGAAACCGAACCAACATCCGATGAAACCGAACGAAAATTGCAGCAACGTGTATTTCATTGTGAGAGAATATACAGTTGATTGTGAACCATCGCCGGAAAACTCATGTTATGCATTGCCGGAAAACTCATTGTTTGTGTAAAAATTTACTTAAGTATTATCGTAAGATGTCGTGAGGCAGAATCGTCAAAAGAAAGAATTCTCGTTCGATAAAACGTGCGATAAAAAAAATAAAATGACAGAAAGATTGATGACGCAGGAAAAACCTCTGAATCGAGGAAAAAACCTGCGGCCGACTAAACAGAATAGTCGACGTTGTACTACTGATCACCAATAAGGGGTGATATCCTCGATGTTACAATGGTATCGTACGATTACAATAAAGAAATGAATGCTATCGAATGTAAATACAAAGAATAATATTAGTATTGCTATTTCTCTTTTGAAATCAGTTGTCCTGAGTGTAGGATCTTGAATCTCTTTTATAGCTGCTTGGATTGTAACCGTTTGTTCATTATTGAGCCATAAATGCAACGGTCATAACTGAAGCTGATTTTTCGATCGTAACGTCTGAGTTATTGATGAGGAACGTATCTTGCTCAAACGGTCGGATTTAAGCTCGATAGACGATGGTTGTGCTTCGAGGTTATCTTGGATAAGCTTTCCTGCAATAAGAGTAAACATGGATATGTATATCGTTAGTTTAATCGTACGATCATATAATGATATCGCATGATTATCTTCGATGACCACTTGTCTTTGTTTGATGGTAGTTATATCTTTATTTCAGGACCTTATCTTAATACAGGAATATCATCCTGAAAGATATCTTACGATTCTAATCGTTCGATCGTTCGATGATAAAATTTCACCCAAACAGTTTGCCCCCAAGATTTAGAAAATAAGTTATAGATTTTCTGAATCTTACACCTGTGAAATCAAATCGTTAGTACATCAGTTTTATCGTGATTAATTTGTTGAATATGAACAGTTTTATATATTAACGGCGTCATAACTTGGTTATCTGCTAGCTGTCAACACAACGGTTATAAAGGACAGGTGTCGATGCTCGATTCGACCTCAATTTCTTGGGAAGGAGTTAAATTTCATATAAAGATAAGATTTTCTTCCATAATTTTCTCAAAATCCTTTCCAATTTCAAATTCGAATTTCTCTTCAACCGAATCCCTCTAATCTTTGAGAAGATTTAGGTCCAATTTGCCTATAAGGTACCTTTCTTTCCTTTGTTTCAATTTCAGTTCATGCGTTTGAAAACTAAGGCTGATAAGAATCCTAGAAACTTCGATTTGCTGCGTTTTGATCGGTTGCATAGAAGTCTAGATCGTTTAAGCTTTAGAGAAACAATGGAGGTTAGAAGCACAATCCAGGGAGAAATCGACTTAGTTCACCTTAGGAAACTTGCCAGGATGCCTAAGGAGGCTGTGATCAAATCACCTGGTGAGGTTAGACCCGCTGAAGCTCCGGCAGGTTTCTTCGCCTTGTTCGAATATCCATTTAAGATAGGATTCACTTGGCCTTACAGTCCTCTATCTCGTGCCTTCATGACACGCTTTAGCCTTTCCCCTGGACAGCTCATGCCCCAATTCTGGAGGGTCGTGAGCGTCATCGAACGTGTAACCGAAAACTGGGGTAGAGCACCTTTCACTGTTGATGACCTTCTCACGACGTATACCGTGAAAGTCTCTGATTATGATAGATATGGGATTTATCCCAAGGGTAGGGGTGATGCCATGTTAGTACATGGTACTCAGGCGTTCGATCGAGGGTGGAAGACTCGATATGCGTTCGTACGATCTTCATCGGTCTTGGAAGAAGGTGGATGGGTAGCCCCAGAATGGAATTCACTAGGTATAGGTTGCTTTATGTATTTTGTTTTGCTTTGATGTTATCGTATATTTTCTTATCGTGCGTTTCTTTTTGCAGAGATCGAATTTGCTTTCGAGGAATCCACCGAGGCTGTTAATCGCTTCTTGGAGTACGGAGTTCAAGAAAGATCGTACGCCAGGTCAAAGGGAAAAAGCCTAAAGGAGGATAGTGACGAGGAGCTTGAAGTGCAGGTGCTAAGTGAAGGAGAAGAAGAAAAAGAAGAAGAAGAAGAGATGGAAGGTAAATCGTATGATAGTTTTATCCTCTTTCTTATGTTTTCTTGCATCGTGCGATATTAACGTACGTTACCCTTGTTTATTTTAGGTCAAAAGAAACCCGCGAAGAAATTGGCCAACTTAGCAGCGGCCAAGAGGGCTCTGGAGAAGAAGAAGGGTATAAGCGGCATGGAGCCTCAACCTAAGAAGACAAGATCTTCTTCGGGTGCTTCGATTGCATCAAAGGAAGCCGTACGACAGGCGGATGATGTGGTCGATGCGACCCCAATTCATTCTGCTCCTCCTCCTACGATGTCTCCTACGATGCCAAAGGAGAAGAGGACCTCAGCCAAACTTCCAAAGGGGAAGGAGGGTGAGACGTCAGTCCACATTTCTCTACCCTCAAACTTTCTGGATGGCGATGTCATCAACCAGGATGATCTCTTCCCTGCCATCGAACAATACCTGCTTCCATCGCAGAAGGCCCACATGGACACTCGTCGCATTGGCGAGCTCGACGCCGGTGCTGTTGGATACTCTTTCATGGTAAGTTATCGTACGAGTGAATAAATCTTACGATATATTAAGTGTTCTAATCATCTTATGTTATGCAGGCTTTCCAGGCGTGTCTTGGTCTTCATCAAAGGTTGGAGACCGTTCAGAGGGACATGAAGGCGAAGATGTCCAGCGAGAGGGCTGCGGTGAACGAGGCGAAGAAGGCTCGGGAAAAGGCATCGAAGATGGCTGCTGTCCTAGAGGCCAAACGGGTTGAGGTGGACGATCTGACAGCTAAACTGGATGAAGCTGAGCACGTTCGATCAGAACAACGTGCAAGGCTGACAGCGGCAAATAATCGTATTGCCAAGCTGGAGGAAGAACTGGCTGCATCGCGCGTGGAGATGGCAGATCGCGAGAAGGCCCTATCATCTGAGATCTTGGATCTCAAAGATGAGATGGTGTTATCCAGGATGGTGGCCCGTGCAGCCGTAATACGCCAATTTATTGGTGGCACGTACACCATCGAGGCTGCCAAGGGTGAGCTGGGGGCTTTCCGCGATGCGATGGGATCTGATGAGCTCCTGGATGCTGATGACGCCAAGGATGCTGATGAAGAGGAGGAAGGTGCTGAAAAGAGCAAAGAGGCCGAAGTTACGATGATCGAGGAGGAGGATAAGAATAAAAATGCCTCTGGATCCGTCATCGTGGACAAGGCTGCTGAAGACGTTCCTCCCCCTATCGTAGGAGCTAGTGTAGGAGAGGGTGCTGGCGTAGAGGCCACCCTGAAGTTTAATTTATCGAACGATGTAATTTGAGTACTTTAAGTACTTTTTTAATGAAATTATCTATTTTTGCAATCGTGCGATATTTCAATACTTGTTATTTTTGTTCTAAGTATTTTTGGTAAATAGATAATCGTGCGCTTTAGCTGATTTAGTGTTTAAGGCCTTAACTAATCGTGCGTTTTAGCTTGCGATGTTTATCATGAGTTTAAGGCACTTTAAAAAAAATTTAGAAACGTTTCTGTTAATCATGCGTCTGGCGTTTTGACTTGCGCTCTTGCGATTTAAAATTGATGCATCTTTTAAGTTTTATGCGATTTGAGCATGTTGTTTTATCAGGCGATGTTTGCCATAGATCGTGCGATGTCTGCGGTAGTCGTGCGATATCCTGCGATAATCATGCGATGTCTTGCGATAATCGTGCGTTACCTGCGAGTAAAATTGGCTAAAGGGTGGCCGTTGGATTGACCAACGGCGCTCCGATGCCTAAGTCAGTAATCGTTCGATGAAATAATAGAAAAATAAAAAGGGTTTTAGAAGTAGTACCTTTTTAGATGAGTTGCATTCCAGCTACGTGGGATTTCATTACCTTCGATGGTTGAAATCTTATAAGCACCTTTCCCCACGATCTTGGTAATGATGTAAGGTCCTTCCCATTTGATGGAAAGTTTTCCAGCGTTCGATTCTTGTGTATTCGGAAAGACACGTCGCAGGACATGATCTCCAAGTTGAAATACCTTGACTTTTACCTTTTTATTGAAGTAGCGTTCAACCATGGCTTTCTGCGATGCCATTTTTTGAAAGGCTTTCTCTCTTAGTTCTTCCAAAGCGTCGATATCGTAACACAAGTCTATCGAGTTTTGCTCAATCGTACGATGTCGAGCAACAGGAACCTGTGATTCGATTGGAAGGACTGCTTCACATCCATACACTAGGGAAAAGGGAGTTTGTCCAGTTGCAGTTCTAGGTGTCGTGCGATTTACCCATAAAACAGATGGTAATTCTTCGACCCATCGACCTTTTGCAGCTTTCAACCTCTTTCGAATAGAATTAATAATGGTCTTGTTGCTGGATTCAGCCAAGCCATTAGATTGTGGATATCTTGGGGTCGATGTAATGAGTTTTATCCCACGTTTATCGCAGAACTTTCGAGTTCTTTCACTTATAAATTGGGATCCATTATCGCACGTTATTTCGGATGGTACTCCAAACCTGTAAATAATGTTAGTTTGGATAAAGGAAATAACTTCTTTATCCCTAACCTGTGAGAAAGCTGCGGCTTCAATCCATTTAGAGAAATAATCAGTAAGAACAAGTAAAAATACTTTCTGACCTGGAGCAGGTGGTAATTTTCCTACGATGTCCATCCCCCATCGCATGAATGGCCATGGGATCAAGACAGAGTGTAGGGGTTCAGAAGGTAGATGTGACGTACCTGAGTGTCTTTGACAAGTATCGCACCTTTGTACATACCTTATCGAGTCTTCTCGAAGAGTAGGCCAATAATATCCTTGCCTCGATATTCTGTTAGCAAGGCTTCTGCCTCCAGAATGGTTTCCACATTCTCCATCATGCATCTCTTGAAGGATTCGATCGACTTGTTGCTTATTCACCACGCATCGTAAGATAAGACCCGTTGTAGACCTTCGATACAGTTGATCATCGAAGATCGTATATCGAGAGCTCTTAAGTCTGACTTTCCGGGCTTCTAATTTGTCTTCAGGAAGTTGGTCGTTTTTGAGGTAGTTCCATATATCATTCGACCAATCATGGTTTTCTTCAATCATTTGGACTTCTTCGATTGTTGGCGACATAAGATGTATTATCGGAACGCTTTCTAGAGTTGGTTCGTTGAATGCGGATCCCAAGTTGGCCAAGGCATCGGCTTGCATGTTCAGATCTCTTGGGATTTGTTCTATCGAAAATTTGTCGAATCGTGCGATCTTATCTTTTGCAATCTTGAGGTACGATATCATCTTTGAATCTTTTGCCTGGAATTCGCCATTGATTTGGTTTACAACTAGCAGCGAATCACTTCGTACATGTAGCCATCGTGCTCCTAAGTTATATGCCATATCCAATCCAGCGATCAAGGCTTCATACTCTGCTTCGTTGTTAGTGGTTTTGAACTCACATCGTACCGAATATACCATATTGCCCCCATGTGATGATTTCAGGACTACTCCCAATCCTGATCCTCGTGCGTTAGAAGCTCCGTCAACATGCATAGTCCATGGTTCGTTGTCGTGAATCATCACATTACTGATTTCATCGTACGATGGTTCTTCGATCCCAGGACTGAATTCTGCTACGAAATCTGCTAACGCCTGAGATTTTATCGCTGTTCTTGGTTGATACGTTAGATCGAAGCTGCTAAGATAAATGCTCCACTTTGCTAATCGTCCTGTAAGTTCGGGCTTACGAAGTACGATCTTAAGAGGATAGTTAGTAACAACGATTATATGATGCGATTCGAAATAGTGTCTTAACTTTTTAGCTGCAGTTACGAGGCCAAGTAAGAGCTTTTCCATAGACGTGTACCTTGTTTCAGCATCGAGGAAAGACTTACTTATATAATAGATAGGTTGCTGATGTTGGTCACCTTCTCGTACGAGCACCGCGCTAACAGCGTTGTTACTTACAGCGAGATACAATTGCAAGCTCTCTCCTTCGATTGGTTTCGTCAACAGTGGAGGATTGGACATGTATTTCTTTAAGCTTTGTAGTGCTTCCTCGTGTGCCTCTGTCCAATCGAAGCCTTTGTTCTTTCGAAGCACGTTGTAGAACAAGTGACACTTATCGGATGATCGTGAGATGAACCTGTTCAGGGCCGCTACTCGTCCGGTCAGCTTTTGTACCTCTTTTACATTCCTTGGTGATTGGATTTCCAGGATTGCTTTGATCTGTTCCGGACTCGCCTCGATCCCTCGTCGTGTAACCATGTACCCAAGAAATTTTCCCGCACGTACTCCGAAAGAGCATTTGGTTGGATTGAGTTTCATCTTGTATTCTCGTAATATATCGAACGATTGTTTCAGATGCTGGATATGATCTTGTGATCGTTCTGATTTTACGAGCATATCGTCGATATATACTTCCATCGTACGTCCGAGGTGATCTTTGAACATCCTGTTTACGAGCCTTTGGTACGTTGATCCAGCATTCTTGAGCCCAAATGGCATTACTTTGTAACAGTATATGCCCTTATCGGTCATAAACGCAGTCTTCTCTTGATCGTCTTTATGCATTAGAATCTGGTTATATCCGGAATAAGCGTCCATGAACGTTAGTAACTCGTGCCCCGCAGTTGCATCGACCATCGCATCGATATGTGGTAAGGGAAAGGGATCCTTTGGACAAGCTTTGTTTAGGTCCGTGAAGTCGATGCATACTCGCCACTTTCCATTCTTCTTTTGTACTACCACCACGTTGGCGAGCCAATCTGGATACTTTACTTCTCGAATTTTTCCTGTTTTGAGTAGGTTTTCTACCTCCTCGTTGATGACCTTATTGCGTTCTGGTGCAAACTTACGTCTTTTTTGCTTAACGGGTTTAAATGTAGGATCCACGTTCAACTTGTGCGATATGATGTTAGGATCTATCCCCACCATATCCTCGTGTGACCACGCGAAACAATCCGAGTGTTCCTGCAAAAAAGAAATTATACTATTTTTTATATCGGGGGTTAGAGTTGCACCTACGAAGACCTTGCGATCAGGATGTTTGTGATCCAACACGACTTCTTCCAATTGAAGATCATCGTACGATCGTACTCCATCCTGGCTCTGTAATTGCTAGATATCGTGCGGTTTGGCTTTCATTGTAATCTTGTAGCACTCCCGTGCGATCTTCTTTTCACTGACTATCTCTTGCACGCCCCACGGAGATGGGAACTTGATCTTCTGATGATACGTCGATGGTACAGCCTTCATATCGTGGATCCAGGGTCTTCCAAGTATGGCATTGTAGGCGGAAGGACAATCGATGACATTGAACTTTGTTTGTTTATTTATGCCTTTAGCGAAGACTGGTAGTATGATCTCTCCCAGGGTACTAGTGGCATCTCCGTTGAATCCAATTAGCGTTGTTGTTCGTCGTACGATGTTAGACCGATCAATGCCCATGATCTTGAGTGTTTCTGCGAATATCACGTTGGCTGAGCTGCCTCCGTCGATTAGTACTCTCTTGGTTAGACAGTTACCAATTGTCAACTGAATAACCAATGCATCATGGTGTTTCTGGTGAGTGTCCGACATATCTTCGATATCGAATGATATCTTCGTAGCATCGAGCTCTCTTTCTTCCGCAGTCCTGGATTCATTTGGGATGGGATGTCCTTCAGGTCCTTCTCGTGCGTGCCTTTTTGCTGCAGAATAGGTAAGGCCACACACTTCTGATCCTCCTGTAATGCAGTTTACAACCTTCGTTGGAACGGGTGACGTTGGTCTTTTCGAATCATCACCTAGAAGGTTTTTAAGATGTCCGTTCGATTTGAGGTACGCGATCTCCTTCTTCAAGCTGATACAATCATCTGTATTGTGTCCGTGGTCGCTGTGGAAGTCGCACCATTTTGTTTGGTCTTTGTCCTTGCTAGGACTCTCTGGTTTTTTGGGCCATCGTACGTTGACTTCCAAGTTCCGTAGAGAATCCACCAAGTCTTTCGTTGTACCTGCAAAATGGTAAGTTGACAAATCTGGATATCTTACTTTATTTTTACCTTGGTTCGAACGTTTATTCTGATCGCGTCGAGAATTATCAATCTTGTTTACTCGTTTAGGTTTGAAATCATGTTTCTGCGCTCCAAGATTTTTCTTATCATTCGAGTGTTTACGCCGGAAAAGGGCATCATCTTCGATCCTCATGTGTGCCAACGTACGAGCTCGTACATCATCGAAGTTTTCTGGTGGATACTTCGTTAAATCTGTGTATAACTCCGAGGATGTATCTAGTCCACGTTTGTATGCTTCGATCGCCATCCGCACATCGCAGTTCTTAACTTCGATCATCTCTGCATTGAACCTGTTAAAATATTCACGGATGGTTTCACCTGTTTTTTGCACGACATAGTAGAGATCGCTTGTTTGTTTTTCCATCTTGCGACTGCTTGCAAACTGTCGAGTAAACTGGTTTACTAACTCAGACCACGATGCAATGCTCTTGGGTTTCAAATTGATTAACCACTGCAACGCAGCTCCGGTAAGTGTTGATCCAAAGCCCTTGCACATACATATTTCTTGAAACTGGGTTGGAATAGGAACTGTCCACACTAGCTGCTTGTATTGTGCGATGTGTTCCACAGGATCGGAGATTCCAGAATATTTTGGTGTGAAAGTTGGGATGTTATATTTTTTGGGTATATCCACGAGAGCAATCTCATCGATGTAAGGTGAGGCTTGGAACCCAGTTTTAGGTTCAACTTCGATGGGTACGGCAGCTCCAGGAAGTTTGGTTAACAATGCGAGCATTGCTTTGTTTTGTTCTTCTAGCATTTTTAGTCGAATATCCACGATATCATTGGGCGGTGGATTACTAGAGGTTCCTGAAACGTTCGATAAGTTCGGAATATGAGTTATGGGGGTAGCTGCGGTGGGAACGTGCGATATAGGTTCTGGAATAGGTATAAAGGGACGAGGCCCTGTTTGAGGTTGGTTGTAAGTAAACGTGGTTGCTCCTGGGTAAGGACCTGATGGTAACGGAGGGAAGATAGGACGCGAATTGTTGATTGGAGGTGGCGGTGGTAGGCTAACTTGTGTCACTTGCGGTTGGATGAAAGGTTGCGATACTTGTGGCTGGACAAATGGCTGCGATATTTGTGGTTGGACAAATGGTTGTTGGGAAACATGGGGTTGGTTTTGTGGGAAGAATGGCCTCGGTTGGTGAGTGGAAACTGGGATATGAGAAGTTTGCGGATTCGATGCTCTCAATCTAGACAGTTCGCCATTCATTTGAAAATTCTGCTCATTCAACCATTGGATTTGTTCTTGTGCTGCTGCCAATTGTTGCTGCAAGGTTGTTTGAGAACTGCTTGCCATGTTCCTGCACTCAATTCAGAAAGAAGCTCGGAGAAATAGGTTAGTAAACTGACGCCTTATCGGACAAGATTTTCTTAAAACGTGCCCCATGGTGGGCGCCAAACTGTTTGTGTAAAAATTTACTTAAGTATTATCGTAAGATGGCGTGAGGCAGAATCGTCAAAAGAAAGAATTCTCGTTCGATAAAACGTGCGATAAAAAAAAATAAAATGACAGAAAGATTGATGACGCAGGAAAAACCTCTGAATCGAGGAAAAAACCTGCGGCCGACTAAACAGAATAGTCGACGTTGTACTACTGATCACCAATAAGGGGTGATATCCTCGATGTTACAATGGTATCGTACGATTACAATAAAGAAATGAATGCTATCGAATGTAAATACAAAGAATAATATTAGTATTGCTATTTCTCTTTTGGAATCAGTTGTCCTGAGTGTAGGATCTTGAATCTCTTTTATAGCTGCTTGGATTGTAACCGTTTGTTCATTATTGAGCCATAAATGCAACGGTCATAACTGAAGTTGATTTTTCGATCGTAACGTCTGAGTTATTGATGAGGGACGTATCTTGCTCAAACGGTCGGATTTAAGCTCGATAGACGATGGTTGTGCTTTGAGGTTATCTTGGATAAGCTTTCCTGCAATAAGAGTAAACATGGATATGTATATCGTTAGTTTAATCGTACGATCATATAATGATATCGCATGATTATCTTCGATGACCACTTGTCTTTGTTTGATGGTAGTTATATCTTTATTTCAGGACCTTATCTTAATACAGGAATATCATCCTGAAAGATATCTTACGATTCTAATCGTTCGATCGTTCGATGATAAAATTTCACCCAAACACTCATGTTCCACCTTGTCCGAACAATCAAGTTCTGTGTCGCCGAAAAACTCAGTTATGCATCGCTGGAGATGAAACGGGGTTGATAGGATATGCAGCGGGACGATCGGAGATGATAGATGGAATTGGGTTTATCGGAGATGCAACGAGGATGACAGGAGATGAAACGGGGTGATTGGAGATGAAGTATAGATGAATCGGAAATGTAACGGGGATGATCGGAGATGAAATGGGAATAATCAAAGATGAATGAATTTCAAAACATGCATCTGCTTCTTTTTTTTCCTGATGAGGATATCGTGAGTTTTGAAAAAGAAGTTCCCAACAATAAATTTGATTAAACTTTAAAAATGAATTAAAATCTTAATCTTTATTGCTTTCCTTATTTTTAAAATTCCATAATTATCTAAAACAATTTTGAATTGACAAAGATATCCTTTTGTATTTAATTAATTAAAAAATTAATGAAATAATTTGATTGGTTGATTGAGGTTTGTATGGTTTGTAATTTAAAAGGGTTTGCAAATGATCGCTCCTATATATATATATAGGGGCCTTCAAGAGGAAACCAAATAATTTGTAAAAACTTGAGAACCAATCTAAGCATTTGATCTGAAAATGGGTATTAAGGGCATGACCGTCATTTTACAAAAAAGTTCACATTCATGTTATGAATATGAAACTTCATATTCATATTATGAATATGAAACTTCCGATTCATATTATAAAAATTCAGATTCATAATATGAAATTTGATATTCATGTTATGAATATTCTCTAGATGAAACTCAGATTCATTACATGAAACTTCACATATAAAATTCATTTTATGAATACAAACATAAATTCAACTTATGAATATAAAACAAAAGGTCCATATACATTTATATTCACCTAATGAATTCAACTTATGAATATAAAACAAAAGGTCCATATACATTTATATTCACCTAATGAATACAAAACCAAACGTGCATTTGCATTTAAATTCATCTAATGATTACAAACAAATGTATATCTACATTTAAATTCATCTAATGAATTTTCACATCATCTTCCACTTCAGCCTTCAAGAACACATGATGAATCTGCAAAAACGAAAATGATAAACACTCAAGAACACATGATGAAGCTTCAAGAAACAGAACTTCAAAAACTCTAATTTTTCAAGAATGATTTTGTAAAATTTTTAAAAACAAAAGTTAAAATTTAGATATGTTGCTCAAATCAAGATTACAAGTAACTTTTGTAAAGCAACAATCTCCAAAATTGAATCAAACTAACCTAATTTTGAAAAAATCTCAATAACCTAGAAATTGGGGGTTTTAGTTAAAACTAACCAGATATGGTGGAGGACGATGGTGGTGGTGGTGGAGGACGACGACGACAATGGTAGCGGCGGCGGCGGCGGTTGCGGTTGCTGTGGCAGCCGACAACGATAGGATGAGAGAAAACGACGATAGGAGATTCAGATATGAAAGATTCAGATAGGAGATTCACCTCCGGAACGATGGTGGTGGCGATGGTTGCAGTGGACGGCGGTGGTGGCGCCGGCAACGGTGGTGGAAGGAGAAACGATAGTGGAAAGAGAAATCGTCGGAGAACAACCGGTGGAAGGAGAAACGACAGTGGAAGGATATCGCCGGAGAACCGCCGGGAAGCGTCGAATGGCGCTGAAGTAAGAGAGCTCGTCGGAAGAGCAACGACAGTGGAAGGAGGCGACGTCGTGGGAGTCTCCGCCGGCGAAACCTTCAGAGATCGGTAAAGATCCGGCGAAACGGTCGGAGCTCCGTTGAGGACGCCATTGTTACAGATCTGGAATGTTTTAAAATTTTATTAATTACATTCAGTTTCCATTGATGATGAATTGTTACATATCTTTGTCAGTAAGATTTAAAAAGAAGATAGCTCGGTTGAAGACGCCATAGGAGACAAACATGAGGTAGATTTAAAATGACAAAATTAACCTTTTGGGGTAATAATCTGCTGTGGCATAATAAAAGATTAAAGGAGTGTTACCATGTTCCTTTTGTGTTAATAGCCCTTGATCAAAAAAAATTAGTGGTGTAAGATTGGTCCCTAAGTTTACACAAATAAAAAGATTTTCATTTGATTATTCCTCTCTCTCTATATATATATATATGTATGTATTTCAATTAAAAAAAAAAAAAAAGAAAGTGCGAGAGATGGATAGAGGGAGAGGGTGGTTCAATAAGTTTGGAGAAACCGACTTGGAGCCCATTGAGGAAGCCACACCGACCTGTACCCCAGCCCGCTGATACCCTATCCAAACCACCCCACATACCCGCTCAACCCACAACGGCACTACGCATAGCCTAACAAACAAACCTTTATTTTCCCTTCGAACAAACGCAAAATCTAGAACGCTAACAAACACATAATAGTTCGACAAACAAGCAATCCACCAATCCAATCATGTTATCTCGCGTCTAATTTGCATACCAAATACTACCCAATAAAATTTCACTTAAAAAAACCAATTCAATCGGGGCTCCATTTGACTTCTATTAAATCTTTTCGGTTCAGCCAAAATTAGGCCCAATATCCCCAGTGGGCCCAAAATCAGCACGTATAAATAGTTGGAAATGGAAGCTGTGAAGAAAACCTAGCCGATTCATCTTCTTCGTCCAAGTCTACAGAGCTTCAAAGCAGCAACAATGGCGACGGCCAGAACTGTGAAGGATGTTTCTCCTCATGAATTCGTCACGGCTTACGCAGCTCACCTCAAACGATCTGGAAAGGTACCTTAAAAGCAATCATATCATTCATCCTAGGGTTTCGTAATGCAGATTGATCTTAGAATTACAGATTCAAATGCGTTATTGTTCAGTTTATTGTAGTGATTTATGTTCGTTAGTAAATTGTGGTTTATGTGTTTAATCAATTTGTTCAGCTAGAATCGTGAATTAAGATGTGTATTAAGTGTTCTTCAGTTCGTTCTGTTATTTTTTATGTGGATCGATGATATATGATTTTGTGTTTGTGGACTTCAGCTTCAATTGTTCAAGTTTTTTTATGGCGATATGAAATTATGAATGCAGTAGGGGTAGATTTATACTATTTCTTGAAATTGGATGTGAATTTTTAGTTCAAGAAGTTGGTTTTTAGGAAATTTTGAATCACTAAGAACATGAAATGATGCAATTGAAGACGTTAATAGCTAAATAGAAAGAGGTTCCAACGAGAATGCTAACTTTTTAAGGAAAAAAAAATTACGAAAAACTTTTTTCATGTACAAAATCATATATGATTTTTATACTGTTCGGAAAAAATGGACGCTGACGACTTGCTGTGCGAGATAAAGTCGCGTAAGATAAAGTGATTTTGTACGTAATTTTTTTTTTTTTAGTAAAGAAGAGTTTTCCGCGTTCTCGTATGAACCCACCCCTAGCTAAATATTCTCAAAATCAGCTGTCAAACTCTGATTTTTACTTTTTTTGCTCTGAACACGTTCGATGTTTGTTTTAAAAGTAGAATTGATCATTTTGATATTATGTTTTGCACAGATGGAGCTTCCTGAATGGACTGATATA
Organism: Centaurea solstitialis; assembly: GCA_030169165.1. Taxonomy (NCBI): domain Eukaryota; kingdom Viridiplantae; phylum Streptophyta; class Magnoliopsida; order Asterales; family Asteraceae; genus Centaurea; species Centaurea solstitialis. The sequence continues at coordinate 69,709,908 of CM058041.1, forward strand.
GTGAAGACTGCTACCTTCAAGGAACTTGCTCCATATGATCCAGATTGGTATTTTATCAGAGCTGGTTAGTTGAAACCATATTAGTTTTGTTTACATGAATGTATACATTTACAAAATTATTGGATAGAAAAGTGAACACATATCTTGCAATTTCATTTTGCAGCTTCTATTGCTAGGAAGATATACTTGAGGGGTGGTCTTGGTGTTGGTGCATTCCAGAGAATTTACGGTGGACACAAGAGGAACGGAAGTAGCCCACCGCATTTTTGCAAAAGCAGCGGTGGTATTGCTCGCCATATTCTTCAACAATTGGAAACCATGAAAATCATCGAAATGGATCCCAAGGGGTGAGTTACATCGTTGGCTTCTGCTTTATGTAGTTTTATCATCAATAATCTAAAACAAACCAAATCAAACTATACTGACCCGGTAAATCTCATGCCAAGATCCGGTCTAGGGAGGGTAAGATACACTTAAATGATACCTTATGGACCGTATTTTTTAAAACCTTAGTTTGCAGAACAATAGTTGTCTTGAGTCTTGACTCTTGACTGGGGTAGAACCTCATCCCTAAAGTTATAGGTTGAAAGATTGTAAGATGGCTGTTTATTTGTGTTGCTATAGCGGTCAAAATATGAAGTAGTGTCAGTATTGAGATTTGAAATGATGGTTATTATGGTGCTATAGCGGTCCAAAAATGTTATCACGGTGGTAAATTAACAACATTACTGATGTGGGTAAGCGCTAACTGGTTAAGAGTGCAGTCTGGGTTAGGAGGTCAATTGGTCAACATTATCGACCTGTAAGAGTGACTTAGTAATCAGTAGCATCCTGTATAGGTTCCTGATAAATGGTCTCCTAAAAATGTTACTAACTTTGCGTGTTTTTCATCCATTGAAATCTTGTTTATTTTTTTCCGGTTTTGTGCTACAGAGGGAGAAGGATTACATCCAATGGACGACGTGACCTTGACCAAGTTGCCGGGCGAACAGCTGTTGCACCTTGAAGAGGTCAATTATGTTATATTTTTTAATGTTGATGTAGCTAAACAAATTTTGGTGCAAGGGTTTTGTTATCCATTTTGAGTAGTAACTTAATTTTGCGAAATTGTGAACATGATTTGTTTGACATATTGGTAATAGTAATCAGTGAGTTGATTTAAATCTTGTTTAGAAGTATTTTTTTTTTCCTTCTATCAATCAACTTCAGACACATAACTATTATTTCAAGTTTTTAAGTTGGTTTTTTTCGTTTTTTTAAGGAAGTTATGATGTGTCGAGCGTTGATTGATGGTAGACAACTAGACATGGAGTTTAGAGACGAGCGATTTGTGTTGTTTTTCAAGTTTGTTAAGAATCGTCCCGTATGTTGTTCTTTATGAGATGTGGATGCTCTCTTTAAATTGTAAGAAAGTGTAAACAAAGAATTTATGACAAAAGAACATTTGTGGAAATAACTAAGAGACCTGTAATGAAACGCTCATTCGGATAAGTAAGAGGCAAGGATCGAGAATTTTACTTAGCGAGGGGGGAAAACTTGTGTTTGGTAAGCGTTTATCGTCATTGAATAAAAAGAGTTTATCAATAATCCATTTTAATGATTGAGCACTTACCTGTCAAGTGTTTTGTAAAATGCCTCAAAACATTAGTAAAAGGTTATAATTTGTAAAATGCCTCAAAACATAGTAAAAGCCTAAAAGGTTATAATGTATACACGATGAGACAAGACAGACTTGTTATCTAGATGAAGATACATTTTTTTACTCTATCCCACCAAAATAGACGGAGCAAAAACCAAGACATGACAAGTTTGGTAAAGTACTAAACTACTTGTATCAAACTTAAACCTTAAAAGATTGCACCATTCTTTCACCCACATCGTTTGCCGTCAACCGTTTAGTCCCATCTAGAGATGGCCATTACAATCGGTTACACAAGGACCGCTCGAGGACCGGTAATGATCGGTTGGGGTGTTCGGATAAAACACAGGACCGATTATGACCAAGGCCTAGTAAAAAAACCGGTTAAGACCCGGGACGACCCAATTTGCATATCAACAATCAAACAAAACACAAATGTTACAAGTACCATTTTTAACTCCAAGACAACACATCCTTGAGACACTTTTTGTAGTTAATTACATATCAACAACCGAAACAAACACAAATGTAATAAATACAATTTTTCTAAAACCGGAAACAACATACCCTTTTTGGGCAATATTTATGTCGTTTGCTCATCGACATGTCCCTAAAGACACATTATTGGACAATATACAAATATCCGTCCAAACCTGATTCCTACTTGACCTGTGCCAGTGAAACCAGATCAAACCAAACGAACCCAGTATATCCCACACAAAGGCACGATGTAGCGGATCGGATGAACACAGACGTTGCCTCTACCTCCAAAGGGTACAAATACCGTTTCCGATAAAACCCTAATAAGAGAGCGTGTGCAAACAAGCAACAAGTTCGATGAAAACAACAATCGGTCGGATCGAAAGGTCTTACTTACTTCCAATCAAGCATATCCAACAACCACAACACCTCTTCCTCCGAGTTAGCGGCATCGCAAAAGTCCATCTGGAGCCCAAACACATCGATGTCGTCATCACCCCCACCCTCCACGAACAACAAAGCGATCCACGCCCGGATACCTGACACAAAACGGTACGCAGGGGAGATCACGAGGTAATCAAACGCAAGCGCTCGACACGTGGACCGCTCGATGTAATCAAACACGGCATCACGGATTACGCAAGCGACCTTCTTGGTGTCCTTCCGTGCCACGAGCACCGAGACGCTAACGGTCTGCGTATACGGAACCGCAAACCGGGGTTCCACGGGAAACGTTAGCTTGTACTCGGGACCCTCCAAGTGATGCTTCATCACGGAGTTGATCTCGGGTGGCGGGCTCCAGTTTCCGTTACGGAGGGCGGGCCCCGGGACGACTTCCGAGAAGAGTGACTTCCCGTCTGCCCAGAAGTCGATGTAGAACTCGAGGTCGCTCAACGAGATCCGGGGAGGAAGGGGGGTTCGGTGGTTTTCACGTTTATAAAACGTTTTGAAGAGTTTTTGGTAAGTAACGGGTGGGGACGGGTTTTTACATGTCGATGGCCATCTTTTTGCACAAAGACATTTCCAAAAGTAATCGTCCTGTGTTACGTTTCGCCATTGCTTACATACGGCCGTACAAGCAGCTAAATCGGCGCCTTCGAGTAGCGGGAAAACGGCCTTTAGTATCTCATCAGACAACATGCCAGAAGAACTTGCAAACGACTCAATGGTGGTGAGTTAATGAGTTTTTCCTGCAAATATATACCGCTTCATTAGAAGATATTGTGCCTTATGAACGTAACAAAAAGAAACAAGTGTGTTTTTACGCTTTCACCCCCTCGTATAGAGGATGCAACAGGGACACAGGGTTTGCATGCGTATCCCATTTCGTGTTAAGCGTGCCACTGAATTGTTTATAATGAATTGATGGGGATACCAAGATACCAGTTCACCGTAAAAGGAAATGAAATTTTATACATTGCAAAACTAAAAACTAATGGCTAAAGCACATATGATAAAACTTAAGTCTCTTTTGTTATCATGAAATTGCTCTAACAAGCTTTCAGGTGGTTAAATTCCATAAGGGTGCGTTTGGTGTCCAAACAACTAGGACATGACAAAATAATTGCTCAATATTTGGTAAGATAGAACACGATAGGACAAAACAAATAAATTGACCAAATTTACCCCCAAATGAATTGTCTATATCTTTTATATATTTTGATTAACTTATGTAATGTATTAAATTATAATAAAATATATATTTATAACAAAATAGATCATCAGAAAGTTTCCGCCGAGACGATTACACCAAAATAAAAAGTTCACGTAAATTAATAAATTACATAAATTAACTAAAATATAGAAACCAAAAGAAAACAATGTTTTGAATGGAGTAAAATGAGAGTTTAAATAGCATTAGAAAATAATAAGTTTTAAAGAATGTATAAAATGGAAAGAGGGATGCTTGTTTAGAAGAGAATTGGGTATTATTTTGAGATCATATTGGTAAAATATAGGTCTTTTCCACCTTGTTCCTCCGGTGGAACAAAGGTGGTCTTTGCTTTTGTCTGTTCCGCATAAAAGTCCTATCAAACATGGAACAACGATCCCTATAACCGTGTTCCGGTCTGTCCTGTCCCGTTCAATGTACCAAACGCAAGCTAGGAACTACCAAAGCGAAAGTTCAATCTTTTTCCTATACTTCTTTTTCCTTGTAAATAATGCTCCAAATTATCACCAAATGATATGACATAAAAATAGACTAGAATTATCAATGCTGCATTTGGTACATGGAACTGACCAAAACCAACAAAATTGGACAGAACAAAAACTCACATTTCAAAGTTTTTTGGTAGGTGAAACAGAAATCACAATAATAGAAACAAAATTAAAGAATCAATCCAAGTGAATTCAATCAATTCATAAACATGATATAATCCCTAATTTGGTCAATACAACAAAACCTAAAATTAGCAAAATTGCAGGAATAAACAATCAAATAACATCATGATCATGATCGGAATAAACAACAACGATTCAAATCGGAATACACAAATTTCTTTAAAAAGACTATGCTTCAGGATCACAAACACACACAAAAAAAAACCCTAAATTTGATAATCTAATCTAATCAAATCAAGTTAGATGATCACTGATTTCGTAAAATCAAACAATAATACCTGAAAGATTGTTAGATCGATTTCATTATAACAAGAGACAAATTATAGAAAGATGCGATTGAATTTGAATCACCTTCGATTTGGTAAAAAGGGAGAAATCGCAAATCGGAAGAGAAGATAACGACGACGGCCAGTTTTGATCTTGGAGACATTGAAAAGTAAAATTAATAATTAATAAGTAAAAGAAGAAATGGTGAATTACAAGTTTAGTCCCTGTTTTTAGTCAATTTTCCCTTCTTTACCCTATATTTTTTTTTAATATAATGCACGGGTCAGGTTGACAGGTTCTTAAGAAAATATTAAATAAATGAAAAACCTAAAAATATGAAAAGAAGAATGAAAAAAATATGTAGATATAGATGTTAAGTTGTAGGAAAAAGATATAATTGTTATTTTGGTTTTCGATCTTCTTCTTTGACAAAATAACCTAGAAAAATAAAAATAAGTTGGTGATCATGGTTTATTAAACACGAATCCAATAAAAAAACAAAGAATTTGGTGACGGCGATTCGTTATTTGTATATGATGGGTACAAGCTAAACCATGATGAGATTGTTGGATTCAAAAGAGAAGTGTGTGTTTGATGAGAGAGAAGCGGTGATCGTTAAAGGTTTGGATGAGAAGGATTAGTCATTGATGCGTGTGGATGATGTTTTTGTTTTTAAGCTAGGTTTAGTCATAGTTAGAGTCATGGTGTAGAAACCATAAAACCAAACAAGGGCGAATTTATGTACTCCCTACGTAGGTTCCGGGACCTACCTAAATACTTTTTCTTTGTTAGAAGTTATATAGAAAAAAATTTGGGACCTACCTAAATTTTTTTAGAGGAACTACCTTAAATATTTTTTAAGCAGTTGAAAGTAAATGAAATCAATGATGGTGTGCTGGATAACATTAATTTTTGTGTATGATAGGTCTCAGGTTCAAACCTCTTAGTGCTCCAAGAGATATCATTTTTTTTGTTTAGGCCCATCAATTTTAAGTCTGCAATTTGCAATCCGATTTTCCATTGTAGTAACAGCCAGGTTTGTTCAAAAATCAAAACTTTAAATCTTCTTTTATATTTCCGAATTGATATGATTATACATTTCAATTGTTTATTATGAATTAGGAGTTAATATTATAGTCGAATGCAAAATACAAAATATCTGATTAGATATAATTATGAATTCACAATGATATTTTGAATCTTTTATTGTATTTCACGCAACAAAACTGGTGATCAGTTTTTGAGTGATTATTTAGTTTCGTATATCGAAAAAATTGTTTTAGAAGGTATTAGTAACGATATGATTATGCAAATATTTCAAGGTATAAGATCTCGTCGAGTACAATTGTAAAAACTTTAAAATATCACTATTGGGTAAATCTCTTGTGATCCCTTTGTAGTTCAGAAATTGCAACCTTTGTAGTTCAGAAATTGCAACCTTTGTTCATAGAGTTTACAATTTTTTACTATTTTGATCCCTTTTACTTAAATGTATGAATTACTCTCAAGTAAAAATAGCAATGAACTACAAAGTACAAACCATAAGAACGAAAATGACAATTTCTAAACAATAGAAACGAAAATCAAAGCTTAAAAACAAACCACAAGGGCTAAAGTGGTAGTTTACTTTTGTAATTATATATGATAAAGTAAATTACGAATATGGTCCATAAAGTAGGTCAAAAACTATGAATTTGGTCTCTTAATTTTATTTATTACATAAAAAACCTCCAGGCATACAAATTCGTATAAATTTAGACCTTGACACTAACAGGCATCCAACTTGTTTGTTAACTATAGGGGTTGAGTTACAGTACAGACTCTGTTGGCTTTCGCAAGGAAGCATCTCGAAAGTTCCGCAATCTATGGTTGATGCCTCACTCGAACTCTATCCCATACCCTACTCGATGCTGAAGCTACTCTGCCTTTCGGAACCCAAAAAGAAAGTCGGGCGCTTGGGAAGCTATGCAAAACCTGAAAAAAGGAATATGCTTTCCATCTTTGAGCTCAGAGGTTACGATCGTCTCCTCATTAGGCTATTTTAAAAAAAGTATAGCTGACTCATCAGCTGAGTGGTTCGCCTCTTGTCCACCTGAGTTGTTTACTTAATTTTCCGACCTGGAAAACCAATGACTCTTCAGGTTAGGCTCTCTTTCAACATAGACATCCCGATGACCATGGATCAACTTCGTTCCACGAAACAGAAAGCAAATGAAATCTTCCTCTTAGGGCGTTCAATTCCGCGAAATGGCGACCCGTTTTGCCGGAGTATTCCACTGTGGCTAGCATTGTTAGGAATGCTTCTGGCCATCTTAGGCCATTCTTGATGATGGACCCTCCGGCAACTTTAGAAGCCTTGGTTCGTAAGGGCTCTTATCTTGAACTAACGCTTTGATCTCGGCTTCTAGATCCATATCTTTTCGCATCAAGAGTACCCGTCGTGCGTCTCAAACCCACCTTTATCCCAACAACCCCATGATGAACAGAGAGGAACCCGATGAGGGAAGTGGGACAATGTTCAGACCTTGGCTGTCACAATAAGCAACCAATCAGTTCCAGTCCCAAGGGCAGGTAAAACGAGGCCTCGACGGATGGGAACTCCTACTCTAACTATAGTTTTGCGATCTCTAAGCGGGATTTTCAGTCATCTATCCTTTATCTTTCCCTAGCGAGTAAAGAAAGAGTGGATGTTTTGAACGAGTGTTGAGTGAGTGAAGTGCCCCATAAGCTATAAGGGCGAGCTATATGTATCAATTCCGTGAGCAGCAATTGAACTGAACGTAAAAAGTGCATCTAGCCAGAATCGAACCTACGAATTTGCCCGGTTGGGCGCTTTAACCATTCAGCCACGGATACAAAGAGACTCAGCGAGTGAACTAGGTTTTGGTATTCCTTCTTGAGCTTCTATTTCTTCCGTTAAAGGAGATTCGAGAAAAGATGGAATAAGAAGACGTGTTTCCAGAACGAACAAGATACGGGTTGAGAAGGGGGAGTTAGCAAAGTTAGACAAGATTGGAATGGGCATAGGAACATGTATTGATGTACCATATCGGCTAATGCTCCCAAGTTGATGCAATGTATTCCACGAGTTGACTGAAGACTTGATTATTGGTATATCGATCGGTCCAGCATGGATTGAAATAGGAGCCGGTTCGATAGGAAGCTTTTGAAAACGCAGTGTACCCATGTAAATAAGGAACGAGATTAATACAGAGGTTAAACGAGCATCCCACACCCAAAAGGTGCCCCACATAGGTCTTCCCCGAAACCCCCCAGTAAGAACATAAACAAACCCTAAACCTAAACCAATATACAAAACAGAGTTGGAAGCTAACAAGCTGTTAATTGATGCTTGTGGGTGTTTCTAGAGTTTTTGTTTAGATTTGATACATATTCAGGTCACAAACAATGAGGAAGCAAATAATCAAATTGAAGATGCTTGATGGGGGTTTTCGTGATTCAATCATGTTTTTTTGGTTTTGCTTTTGTTGATTTTGTGTTTGATGTATTGCTTCAGTACCATTGTGTTGTTTATCTACTTGCTTTATTGCTACGTTACCTTTGACATGTTGCTTTTTTAGCTACTCGTTTTCTCATGTTGTTTTTTGTCCTTTTCATATTAATTGTTAACTTTTGTTGCTTCTACTTGAATCTTAACTTCTCCATGTGTCTTTTTTTTTTTTTTTTTTTTTTTTTTTTTTGTAAATAAAATTATAAAAAGATAATAAAATGTAAATTTATAAAGTTGTTACTTATTTATTTTTGTACATTTTTAATTGCCACTTATATGTAAACTTAAAACGGATATAAATGCATCCATTTCAAATAAATTGTGCTAGTAAAGTAACTTTGCACCTATTATTCTGTTTTATTTAGTACCTTTTAGTCAAAATTACAATTGTAATTTTCAATGATATAAATTGTGTTTTATCTTGTCAAATAATCCAAAGACTTGTTTGCTAAACTCAATATTAATTTAATTTGACTTATATATGATCCGATAAATGTAATGTAAGGTTTAATAAAACTAACTAAATTTATTACATAATTACAGTTTTTTTAACTGTAAAAAACTTTTTATTATCAAACGAAGGTCCAAAAGAAACAGAACAGTACAACCAATAAGAGAGTCCCCTACCAAATATGAGAACCCAACAACAAACGACTAATTTATAAGAGGTAAATTACCCGGATACGAACCGAAATAATTGAGATCTAGATCGTTGCGCGAAAGACAACAACAAAAACAGATTGAAAATTCCGAAAACTGAAGACCGGTCGAACTGAGTTGTAGCTCAATCGAGCTCGACTGCATGTTATTAAATACATAAAAGTATTTTAATTTTTATTAGTGTTTTATTACCCAATTTTATAATCACAAAATAAGCAAATAGTAACGGCAAAACAACTAATAATAAACAAATAAGACTTTTAAACATTCTAGTATTTTGTATAATAAAACTTGAAATATAAATTAAATGAATGGAAAGATGACAACAACTATAAAATACAAAAGTTGATACAAAATACTGAAAATAGACATCTAACCTCCATAATGATTCGCAGAGGACAAAATAAATGGGCCATATCCAATATAATTATCGTTTTTTCACGTGTAGCTTAATCGAACAAATTGATCAAAAGATCGAAGTTGAACAATTTAGTTAAATATATAACATACTAGTTAATGGCCCGTGTAATACACAGACGATTTAAACATATTGTTTTAGCTTCTAATAAGAATTAACATTTGCATTGTTAAGTTCACAAATAATTCACCACAAACCAAACGTAATATCCAATTAACAATATAAATATGACTTAGTTAATTGATAAAAGAAACATTAATGATTTAGTTTAATCATAACCATTTAGGAAATTATATATATAACATTTAAATTACTTTTCTTTCAATTTTTTATTCAAAGCTTTCTTTGAAATTGAGTAAGTAGAGAATTATTATTTATTAAAATAATTCTAATTAATCAACGATTTAAATGAAAAAAATTACTCTTACTTTATTATTAAATATTTTAGTCATCTAATAGTTGTTAAAATATCTGAAATTCTTTTGTTGAAAGATTTGGATTTCGTGAATGATTCTAAAACGGGAGAGATTCTGAAATTAATTATATAGTGTTTTTGATTTCTAGGGTTTTAAAAAAATTATTATTTATAAATGATCTATAGAATTAGTAAGATTAAAAGGATGGAATCCTTAAATTTCAAGAACATCAACAATAGCGTTTTAAATAAAATAAACTTTTATTATTTATAAATAATCTATAAAAAAAATTTAGATTAAAAATAGGAATCTTTAAATTTCAAGAATATCAACAATAGAATTGTAATAAAATGTAAACAACTTAATTTATATCTATTCTTAATATTTACTAATATAAATAAATTAAAAAATATTCAATATTATACTCATTTTGAAGGTATCGTCGAGACGATTATAAGGGTGTAATTTATAAAAAAGAAAAACAAAAAACTTAAATGATTTTAATTCATATACATTATTTACCTTAATATGATAAAAATGTAAAGTGAAAATTGAAAAACTAAGAGGTAATAAGTAATTTACTCAAATAATTATAAGGATATAAAATGTAAATTATAAAAGGGAAACTAATAAATTAATGAGAAATTTTAGGTATGTAAATTTTGGAAAAAAATGGAAATAGATTATGACATCATCATTTGATAGAATTTGTTTAATTGACCAATGAAATCACTCAATTTCATTTTGATGACATCAGCAAAAACCTTCTTTTAATATATATATATATATATATATATATATAGATTTAGGTTGTGTTTGGCAAAAAAAAATTGAAAGGTATAGCGATATCGAATTAACGAACGACTTATCACAGACACATACACGCACGCACGCCTACCCGGTGGTATCGGACAAGCATCATCGGACAGTCTACCAACCTGACGTTGTCTTGGCCCAGCTTACGCTGGACCTAGAGCCCAACCATAGTCTTTTACTGGGTTATGGAGCATCTCAGTCTATGACTGGACCATCCAAAGACTAGGTACTCCTCATGCCATCAATTGACTCCCCTTGGATTGGAACCTGAGTAGACTGGGATCTCATCCACATCTCTCCTGAGGATGTTACCGCCCTTAGGAAGACCAACTGAGCTAGACATGATTTGTTCGTGTTTGGCAAATTAGCTAATATGCTGGTTGTTGACTAATAAGTTTGTTAGACATTGTTTGGAAAAAACAAGCTAGCTTATTTTCTATGTACATGCTTGGTAGCTTATAAACTAGGAACTTTTTGTAACTTTTTTCAATTATATTTTTTTAGTATTAACTATTATTAATTCAAATATATATATATATATATATATTAATTATTTATTGTTAATAAATAATAATTATTAATAAATATTAATTTTTAGTAATTAAAATTAATTATAAATTAAATTAAATTAAATTATACGTCATATATTATTTATTTTTAAATATTAATAATTGTATTAGACATTATTTAATATATTTAATTATTAAAAGATAAATATAACAATTTTTAAAATATTACATAATTAAAATATATTAAATATTTTAATAAAAAAATATTTATATCTAATTCTTAGTTATATAATTTTTTAAATTATTAATTATTTAAGATATGTGATGTTAATTAATTTTATTTTAGTTTTATTATGTTTAATAGTAATTTAAGTTATAAATTAATGTATATTTTTAAAAAAAATTTGTTTCAACAAATTCTAAACTTAATGTGTAATGTATATATAATAATAATATCAATTCTATACTATTCAATAATGTATATCATTTTTTGTATTATTTAACATATTATATTATTAGAAAATTATTTTAATCATATAATTAAAAAATTATCGTAATTATATTATAAAACACTTATAATTGATTATTTACTTATCGACTATTAGCTAGCTTATCAGGCATCATCTAGCTTATCAACTAGTTTGCCAAACATAGCTTTAGTAGCTGATAAGCTAGCTTGTGAATAAATTATGTTTGGTAAAAACTAGTTAATGAGTATGTAAAATGATCAAAAATGATATCTTGGGATATAAGGCTACATGCACCGGCTTCGTGGGTTCTCAGCAGGTAAACCCGCCGGCTTCAAAAACACCCGGCGGGTTGGCTGCGTGGTGTGGGTAGCCGGCGGGTTGGCGGTGTAAGCGGCTTCTCCAACCCGCTTTACTTTGTGTGTGTTGTGTGTGTTGTGTGTGAGAGGATTGAAAGGTTGGGTGTGAGTTGTAGAGGGTTATGGGAGGGTAAAGAGAGGGTTGGGAAGAAGCTGATGTATCAGCTGATGTGACATTAAAAAAGTGAGTGGGTTGAGTGGTTTGATTGGGTTGTGTGCGTGTAGCCTAATAGTTAATATTAATAACTAGCATTTTAATAACCTAGCTTATAGTTCATGTTTGGATGGACTAGCTTATAAGTTAGCTTATTTTTGTTAAAAAATAGCCTTAACACTTTTTTGTTAGAGGGTGTTTGGGATTGCGTTTAGAAAAGACTTGTTAACTTATTGACTTCTTGAAGAAGTCAACAAGCTAAAAAGCCTGTTTGGCAAATACAAAACTCCATTTGGAAAAAGAAGCAAAATGGAGTTTTCATAAGTTACAAAAATCTGACTTATTGACTTATTTCATTCACCATCTCACACTATATCAATAACCTAATCCAAACACCATTCTAAAAACTTCTTTTTCTCATCACTATTGTTAGAATATGTGGAACCCCTAGATTAATCTCCAAAAGAGCCCTTGATGAGAGAAGGGAGGTTCCTGTTAGGGTAAAAATCCACAATCGCACGACGACCGAATATAATCGTAAGACAAACGTTAGGACAATAGTCCTGTATTAAGATAAGGTCCTAAGATAAAACCTAAAAGAACTATCGAACAAAGATCCTTGAACGTCGAATGAGTACATCGATTAAGTCGAACGATAACTACAATGCCGTACGACGGTACTAACGAATAAACACACAAAGTTTATGTCTTTGATGCAGGCAAGCTGATTATAATATCTAACAATTGTCCACCTTTGAGAAAGTCCGAGATTGAGTACTATGCTATGCTCGTTGGAGTTCATCATTACAACGAACACATCGTAAGTTATATATCGTTAGATGGAAACCGACGACATCAAGAGATCGACCGTTACGAGCAAGATTTTAGCAGCGGTTACAATCTGAACATTAACTCTCAGCAATACCGTTGGACAGTTATAAACCAAGCATTAATGGTCAACAATACCGTTGGACAGTTACGATTTGGACAATGATGAATCATGCTACCGTTGGACGGTTACTTCAAAGATACTACAAAAGAAGGACTGAGCCAACATTTGAGAACACGAAGTTCATTCGAAGCTTACAAGTTCTATACTAGATATTCTGTGATCATCAGTTGTAATTTACATTCGATTTCATTGTTGTTTCACTTGTAATCGTACGACCGAAGCTGTATACTTGAAGGACATCACCCCTAATTGGTGATCATAGTGCTCTGTCGACTTATCTTTTAAGTCGACCGCAGGTTTTTTCCTCCGTCGTGAGGTTTTTCCTGCGTCATCAAATTATTTGTCTCATTTTACTTTCTCGCACTTCTCATTGACTGTAATTTCTTTCTCTCGACGGTTAAGCCTCCCACAAGTTTCTTACGACATCGAGTTGTGTAATTTTTACATAAACAGTTTGGCGCCCACCGTGGGGCTCCGTTTTGAGAAAAATTTCATTCGGTGAAAAGTGCGCCTTAGTACTAACCTTTTCTTTGAGTTCTCTTTGAGCTAATTGTGCAGGATAATGGATAACGGATTCATAGCATCTCTACAACAACAATTGCAACAAGCTAATGACGAAATCCAACGTCTTCGAGCTTCGCAAGGACCATCGATGTCTATTCCTCCTCCTTATCCACCTCAACATCTGAGACCACCACTTCGACCACAGTTCAATACCTCAGTACCATTATCGACTGTAAACCAGCATTACAACAACGTACGACCATCTATGCCTCAAGTTCCACCACCTATGCCTCATGGTCCACCTCCTATGCCTCAAGGAACACCCGCATTCACTTTCGAACCTTTCAACAACATATCCCAACAGATTCCTATCCCTGGTCATATACCTACAGCTGCTAATTCTACCGTTCATACGACAATACCACCTAGTACCGGAATCTCTTCTGGTTTTATCCCAACAATTCCAATAGCCATTGAAGATCCTTTAAGCATACGACTGAAATCCTTGGAAGAACAGAATCAAAAGCTGTTCGCGTTACTTACGAAGTTACCCGGAGCAGCAGTACCTGTCGAAGTTGAACCTAAAACTGGATTTCAAGCCTCGCCGTTCGTCGACGAATTAGCTCTTGTCGACGTACCCAAGAAATATACCATTCCGGCTTTTACGACAAAATATTCCGGAATTACAGATCCAGTCGAGCACATAACACAATATAAACAACTTATGTGGACAGTTCCTATACCGGCGCAATATCAAGAAGTTTGCATGTGCAAAAGTTTTGGATCAACTTTAACAGGAGCAGCATTACAATGGCTTATCAACTTAAAGCCAAAGAGTATTGGGTCCTTTGCAGAATTGGTAAACCAATTCACCCGACAGTTTGCTAGCAGTCGTAAGATGGAGAAGCAGACCAGCGACCTATACTACATCGTACAGAAATCTGGAGAAACGATCCGCGACTACTTCAACAGATTCAATGCGGCAATGATTGAAATAAAGAATTGCGATGTGAAGACTGCAATCGAGGCGTACAAGCGTGGGTTAGAAGATTCCTCTGGATTATATCTAGAATTGACAAAGTATCCACCAGAAAACTTCGACGACGTACGAGCTAGAACACTAGCTTTCATGAGAATAGAGGACGATGCTCTCTTTCGACGAAAGCACTCTGCTGAAAAGAAACCTCTCGGTGCTCAAAAACATGATTTTAAGCACAAAAGAGTAAACAAGATTGGAAATCCTCGACATGAGTCAAAAGCTCGACCAAGTAAAGGTACTGTTAAAATACGATATCCAGAGTTATCTACTTACAATTTTGCAGGTACATCGAAAGATTTGGTGGATTCGCTACAAAAGATTGATGCAAACGTACGATGACCAAAGAAATCTGACAAACCAAGCAAAGATAAAGATCAAAACAGATGGTGCGACTTCCATGAAGATCATGGTCATACGACGGATGAATGCATCAGCCTCAAGAAGGAGATTTCATATTTGAAATCTAAGGGACATCTAAAAGGCGTCATTCCCGAAGATCAAGGACGACCAGCATCACCAGTACACACAAAAGTCGTAAACTGCATCACTGGAGGATCAGAAGCGTGTGGACTTACGTATTCAGCTGCCAAGCGACATGCACGAGATGGTCCAGACAAACGTCCTATCCCCGAAGAAGTCAAATCAAAGATGGAAAAAGAGCTCGATGCGATGACAATAACGTTCGACAAAGACGATACAGGGGGTCCATCATAAGCATCATGACGCTCTAGTCATACAGTTGACAATCGGAAACTGTTCGACTAAGAAAATATTGATTGATGGAGGCAGTTCAGCTAACGTTATTTTTGCAGATACTCTTAAAGTCATGGGGATTGAACGATCAGAAATCGTACGACGAAGTACTACCCTGATTGGATTCAATGGAGACCCAATGAACACTCTCGGAGAAATTATCTTACCTGTCTTCGCCAAAGGCATCAACAAGCAAACGAAATTCAACGTTGTAGATTGTCAATCAGCCTACAATGTTATTCTTGGAAGACCATGGATCCACGAAATGAAAGCAGTCCCTTCGACGTACCATCAGAAGATTAAATTTCCATCTCCATGGGGAATTCAAGAAATTGCTAGTGAAAACAAGGTCGCACGAGAATGCTACAAGATTACGATGAAGACAAAGTCGCAGGACATCTAGCAATTACAGAGCCAGGATGGGAAGAAATCGAATGATGATCTTCGACTAGAAGAAGTTGTAATCGATCCTGAACATCCTGATCGAAAGGTCTTCGTAGGAGCCTCGCTCCCCCCTGACATAAAAAATACGATTATATCTTTTTTGCAGGAACATTCAGACTGTTTTGCATGGTCGCACGAAGATATGGTTGGAATAGATCCAAGCATTATATCACATAAACTGAACGTGGATCCTACTTTCAAACCAATCAAGCAGAAACGTCGCAAGTTTGCACCTGAAAGAAACAAAGTAATCAACGATGAAGTCGACAACCTGCTCAAGACAGGGAAGATCCGAGAAGTCAAATATCCAGAATGGTTGGCTAATGTGGTCGTCGTACAAAAGAAGAACGGAAAGTGGCGAGTCTGCATCGATTTCACGGATCTAAACAAGGCTTGTCCAAAAGATCCTTTCCCTTTACCTCATATCGACGCCATGGTCGATGCAACAGCAGGACATGAGTTGTTGACGTTCATGGATGCATATTCAGGATACAACCAAATTTTGATGCACACGGACGACCAAGAAAAAACCGCATTCATGACAGACAAAGGCATATACTGTTATAAAGTTATGCCATTTGGTCTTAAGAATGCAGGTTCAACGTATCAAAGGTTAGTTAATATGATGTTTAAAGAACATCTAGGTCGAACGATGGAGGTCTATATCGACGACATGCTCGTAAAATCAGAATGTTCGATTGATCATGTCGCACATTTAAAGCAATCGTTCGACATCCTACGACAATACAAGATGAAGCTCAATCCAACAAAATGTTCCTTCGGAGTGCGAGCAGGAAAATTCTTGGGGTACTTGGTAACACAACGTGGAATCGAAGCAAGTCCGGAACAAGTTAAAGCTATCACCGAGATACAATCCCCAAGAAATGTCAAAGAAGTCCAGAAGTTAACGGGACGAGTGGCAGCTTTAACCCGATTTATCTCACGATCATCGGATAAATGTCATTTGTTCTATAACGTCCTACAAAAGAATCAAGGCTTATTATGGACGTACGAACATGAGAAAGCTCTGCAGGAACTGAAGCAACACATGACATCACCTCCTCTGTTGACAAAACCAGTCGAAGGTGAAAGTCTACAGTTGTACTTGGCAGTAAGCAAAAATGCGACAAGCGCAGTACTCGTGCGAGAAGAAGATCAACAACAACGACCAATTTATTATGTCAGTAAATCCTTCCTTGACGCAGAAACCAGATACATGTCAATGGAGAAATTGTTACTACGTCTTATGACAGCAGCAAAGAAGCTGAGACATTACTTCGAGTCGCATCATATCATTGTCGTAACCAATTATCCACTCAAGACGGTGCTTCGAAAGCCAGAACTGACAGGACGTCTAGCCAAGTGGAGCATCTATCTCAGTGGGTTCGACATTGAGTTCAAACCCAAGACGGCAATTAAATCGCAAGTACTGGCGGATTTTGTGGCAGAATTCTCTCCAGGACTGGAACCCACGACGTGCGACGAAATTGTGATGATTTCAGACAACAAACCTTGGATACTCTACGCTGATGGTTCTTCGAACGTACGAGGATGTGGATTAGGTATTGTCTTAAAATCATCACAAGGGGGAAATATAGTATACTCCATACGATGTGAATTCAAGGCCACAAACAACGAAGCAGAGTATGAAGCTTTGATCGCAGGATTGGATATTGCTCTTAGACTGGGGGCAAAACAGTTGCACGTTCGAAGTGATTCTCTATTGGTGGTAAACCAAGTAAATGGAGATTTTCAAGCAAAAGATTCAAAAATGATGAGTTATCTCAAAGCCGTTAAGGATCGAATCGCACGATTTGAACAATTCTTGATCGAGCAAATACCAAGAGATCTAAATATGCAAGCTGACGCAGTGGCCAATTTGGGATCTGCATTTCATGATCCATTCATGGAAAATATCCCAATACTTCATCTTACAACACCAACAATTGCGGCGAAAGACGAAATACAAATGAATGAAGAAATTTACAATTGGTTGCTCGACATATGGAATTAACTCAAACACGACCAACTTCCTGAAGACAGAATGGAAGCTCGAAAGACAAGGTCCAAAGCTTCAAGATATACAATTTTTGAAGAACAACTTTATAGAAGATCCACGACTGGACTTCTCCTACGATGTGTCACAAATAAGACACAAATCAATCAAATTCTCCAAGAGATGCACGATGGAGAATGTGGGAATCACGCAGGGGGCAGAAGTCTTGCCAATCGAATCTCACGACAAGGCTACTATTGGCCTACCTTACGAGAAGATGCAATAACATACGTCCAACGATGTGACGCATGTCAAAAGCATTCGGGTATGATCCATCGACCATCCGAACCCTTGTATTCCGTTCTAATTCCATGGCCATTCATGCGATGGGGAATGGATATCGTGGGAAAATTACCCCCAGCTCCTGGACAAAAAGTCTATCTACTCGTGCTTACCGATTATTTCTCAAAATGGATAGAAGCTGATGCTTTCTCGCAAGTTCGAGATAAAGAGGTCATATCTTTTATCCAAAAGAATATCATTTGCAGATTCGGAGTACCAGCTGAAATTATGTGCGACAACGGTTCACAGTTTATAAGCGATAAGACTCGCACATTCTGTGAAAAACGAGGAATCAAGTTAATCACTTC
Source organism: Centaurea solstitialis (assembly GCA_030169165.1). Taxonomy (NCBI): domain Eukaryota; kingdom Viridiplantae; phylum Streptophyta; class Magnoliopsida; order Asterales; family Asteraceae; genus Centaurea; species Centaurea solstitialis. The sequence goes on from CM058041.1 coordinate 69,728,285, forward strand.
TACTCCAAGATATCCACAATCCAATGGATTGGCAGAATCAAGCAACAAGGTCATCATCAATTCAATCCGAAAGAGGTTGAAAGGAGCAAAAGGTAAATGGGTAGAAGACTTACCATCTGTCCTATGGGCAAATCGTACGACACCAAGAGCGTCAACGGGACAAACTCCATATTCTTTAGTATATGGATGCGAAGCAGTCCTACCAATCGAAGCCCAAGTACCAATTGCCAGGAATCGTACATATGATCAAAATGCTATAAATTTATCTTACGACCTGGATGCTCTAGAAGAACTCCGAGAGAAAGCATTACAAACGATGGCTGCACAAAAGGGAATCGTTGAAAGACATTTCAACAAAAAGGTAAAGGCTAAAATTTTTCAAGTTGGAGATTACGTCCTACGACATGTGTTTCAAAATACACAAGAGCCAAATGCTGGAAAACTTTCCATCAAATGGGAAGGACCCTACGTAATTTCCAAAGTCATTGGAAATGGAGCATACAGACTTATGACAATGGAAGGTATGGAAATCCCACGAAGTTGGAATGCCCATCATCTTAAAAGGTACTATTTCTAAACCTATTTACATACGATTTATTTTCTTGGACTGATGACTGACTTGAGCGTTGGAGCGCCGTTGGTCAAACCAACGGCCACCCCCTAGCAACTATGTTTGTTCGCAGGTATCGCACGATTATCGCAGGTATCGCACGATTAACGCATGAATCGCACGAACTATCGCATGTATCGCACGATTGTCGCAGGTATCGCACGATTATTGTAAATATCGCACGACTAAATTGCTTCAAACGCACGATTATCTCGCAAGAGCGCAAGACAATTCGCCAGTCGCACGTATACTCTTATGAGTATAAAAAGAAACGTTTCTAACTTAAGTCTTAGGACTTTAAAACATATGCATGCAAAAACAAAGGCTAAAACGCACGATATAAGCTAAAACACACGATCTAAAGCTATGATGCATGATATAAAGTAACAGTTGAAAGCTAAAAACGCACGACAAATGATTACTAAATCCAAAGTTTTTCATTAAAATTGTTGCTAAATGTAGCAAAATTACAAAAGACTAGAAATTACAAAAACTGATCTAAGAGGTAGGAGGATCTGCGGCAGAGGCTTCTTCGGTCTCTAAAGGATGCACAGGGACGGATCCAGAGGTTTCGGGAACCTCCTCCTCGACGCCGACATCCTTGGCTTCATTAAGCTTCTCCTCTCCAACCGCTGTCTCTTCGTCCAGGCCTTTAAGGTCTTCCTCGTCGAGAAGGTCCTCAGAACCCATCACCCGTATGAAAGAAGCTACTTCTTCACTCGCCATTTGTGAAGTAATGGTCCCAGCAGCCACACGTCGCATAAGTGCAGTACGTGCGACCACTCGGGCCAGAGCAGCATCTTCCTCGAGTTCTTGGATCTTAGATGACAAGGCTTCTTCCCTCTCGGCCTTCTCCTGACGAACGACAAACAGGTCTTTCTCCAGCTCCTTCGCACGATCCAAGGCCATCTTCAGCCGCTCCCGCTGCTCAACTTGGAATCGGTCACTGATTTCCAGCTTCGATTCTAGGTCCCCAATTTGGACCGACTTGGTATTAACCTCGTCGACCAACTGGGCCAACTTCTTCTTGGCCTTATCAGCCTCCTTCCTGGCCACCTTGGCATCGTTTTGGTTCAACGCCATTTCCTCCTTAATCTTAGCCATTCGAGTATGAAGGCTAAGACTAGTTTGGAGAGCCTGTAAACAAAAAAGAAGAGATCAGAAAATTGTACGACAAAAAGAAAACAAATGACGTACGACATGAAAAATACTTACTAGAAAGGAGATGCCCGCGATAGAGGCATCCAGATCCTCGATATCGGCCTCCTCCATACGTGCCTTTTGGGCAGGAATGTGGAATTGCTCCAAGACCGGGAAGATGGACTTTGTCCTGATGACATCGTCCACCATGAAGTCGGAGGGTATGTTGATGGTCATGGTCGTAAGACCAGACCCCTCCTTCTCCTTACCCTTGTCAACCTTCGACGCAGGTTGACTTGACGTGCCCTTTTCCTTCGCAGGAGGAGCGAAGCTGAGAGGGATTGCCTCAATCCCACCTTCAGCCTTTCGTACGACATCCTTAGGTGGGGTATCCACTGAAACGTACGACGACCTCGTACGCTTAGCCACTAGACCCTCTTGGGCCGCAGCCTTCCTCTTGGCAGGACGAGCAGCCGCCTCCATCGTCGACGCCTTCTTGGAAGCTGAACCTACATAAAAAAGGAAAACTAGAATTAAAAACGAACGACTACAAGCAAAAATTAAGTTACTGGCGTAAGATGATTACCTTCCATATCCTTTTCTTCGATCACTTGCACTTCAGGTTCGACGTCGCTTTCGTCACCACCTTTCGACTCCCTGTATCTGCGGTCTGTCACGCTGTAGCTAAGGAAACGTTCAATCGCTTCAGTAGTCTCCTCGAACGAGAAATCAATCGATGTAGAAAAGAAAACAAAGGGTTAGCAAAAGAAGATACCTCAAATAAACTAAAGGAAGCAAGAAAAGTTGAATTACCGCCTTTGTTCCATTCAGGAACGACCCACGACTCTTCGCCCACAACCGAGGATGTTTGGACAAAGACATATCTTGCCTTCCATCCACGATCGTTCACCTGGGTACCATGAACCAACATGGCATCACTCCTCCCCCTTGGAAACAACCCAAAACGGTTGTAGGGAGAGCGAGTCACAGTGTATGCGGAAAGGAGATCGTCAACCGAGAACGCAAGACGATCCCAGTTTTTAGTCACCCGTTCGATTACGTAGACGACACGCCAAAACTGGGCATCAATTGACCCGGAGACAAATCAAAACGAGTCATAAACGCCCTTGCCAAAGGGGAGTACGACCATCGAAATCCGACTTTGAACGGATACTCAAACAGAGCAAAAAAGCCCGTCGGAGCATCCGCCGGACGAATTTCTCCGGCCACTCTCACTAAGGCACCCTCAGGAAGTCCTGCTAATTCCCTCAACTCCTCTACCTCTAGACTCTCAGTAATCGAACTACGAACCTCGCTCGACATAATGAAATCTAGTCGTCCTAAGCTATTCCTCAAACGAGTAAACCTAAAGGCGTCTAAATTCTTAGTATTTTTTCTAGCAATTGATTTTAGACGCATGAACTAGGGAAGAAAGAGGTACCTTATAAAAGCCTAGTCGCACGAAATATTTGCCAAAATTAGAATCGGATTACGATCTCGCGAATTGATTTGGAAATTAAGAAGATTTGTAAAATCTTTTCTCATTATCAAACACTTTATTTATAGCAAGTAAATCATACGTGAGTCATCAGAGATAATCATGCCACGTGTCGACAATTAATCGTTAGAAAACACGCGTCCAGAAGCAACGGCTAAATAACGGCTATATTCTTAACGTTAATTCGACCGTTTGTCAACGTATTTTTACTCCTTGTCCAGTGAACTAAAGATTTAGATAAAACTAAAATTATTTTCTAAATCTTGGGGGCAAATTGTTAGGGTAAAAATCCACAATCGCACGACGACCGAATATAACCGTAAGACAAACGTTAGGACAATAGTCCTATATTAAGATAAGGTCCTAAGATAAAACCTAAAAGAACTATCGAACAAAGATCATTGAACGTCGAATGAGTACATCGATTAAGTCGAACGATAACTATTACAATGTCGTACGACGGTACTAACGAATAAACACACAAAGTTTATGTCTTTGATGCAGGCAAGCTGATTATAATATCTAACAATTGTCCACCTTTGAGAAAGTCCGAGATTGAGTACTATGCTATGCTCGTTAGAGTTCATCATTACAACGAACACATCGTAAGTTATATATCGTTAGATGGAAACCGACGACATCAAGAGATCGACCGTTACGAGCAAGATTCTAGCAGCGGTTACAATCTGAACATTAACTCTCAGCAATACCGTTGGACAGTTATAAACCAAGCATTAATGGTCAACAATACCGTTGGACAGTTACGATTTGGACAATGATGAATCATGCTACCGTTGGACGGTTACTTCAAAGATACTACAAAAGAAGGACTGAGCCAACATTTGAGAACACGAAGTTCATTCGAAGCTTACAAGTTCTATACTAGATATTCTGTGATCATCAGTTGTAATTTACATTCGATTTCATTGTTGTTTCACTTGTAATCGTACGACCGAAGCTGTATACTTGAAGGACATCACCCCTAATTGGTGATCATAGTGCTCTGTCGACTTATCTTTTAAGTCGACCGCAGGTTTTTTCCTCCGTCGTGAGGTTTTTCCTGCGTCATCAAATTATTTGTCTCATTTTACTTTCTCGCACTTCTCATTGATTGTAATTTCTTTCTCTCGACGGTTAAGCCTCCCACAAGTTTCTTACGACATCGAATTGTGTAATTTTTACATAAACAGTTCCAACATATATAGTGAAGATTTGGTCCAAGTCTAGCCGATGTGAGACTCTAACACGCCCCCTCCAACAGAGGCTAGATAGAGAGCCTAGAAGGGTCACGAGAGGACTAGGAAAGGTGGGACTCAAGGGTCACGAGAGGACCAGGAGAGGGTCAGGAGAGTGCCGGCATGTGAGTCCGTAGAATGGTAGACCTTGGCTCTGATACCATGTTAGAATATGTGGAACCCCTAGATTAATCTCCAAAAGAGCCCTTGAGGAGAGAAGGGAGGTTCCAACATATATAGTGAAGATTTGGTCCAAGTCTAGCCGATGTGAGACTCTAACAACTATAAGTTAATAAACACTTTTGGTAAAAAGCACATTTGAACTTCAAAAGAAATCCCAAACACCCTCTTAGTCTCAACCATTAAATCAACCTTAATATCTTTTTTATATATAGTTTTAAGAGATGGGTTTCATATAAAATTTAGTATGATTATTGATAATTAACTTTTTGCTTAAATATATATACGAATAACAAAATTGAAAAAAAAGATTAATGGGGGATAAAATGTATAGAATTTATTAACTTCTAACTTTTCCTGTTAAGATTTATGTGAGAAGAATAAAAATCAAATAGGGTTCTTTTTTTTTTTTAAACGGCAAATCTATTCTACTCCTAAATTACACAAATAGGGTTCATTTAACATGGTCTTTTTAAAATTGTATTATTTAAAAGAATTTATTTAATTTTCTATATATATATAATATTTATAGTAAAATTTCCGTACTTGTATTAAATGCAAAAATTAGAGAGGACAATCGCACATGCTTGTTTTTTATTGACTCGTTCGAAAATGTAAAAAATACCAAGAAGATATTTAGAAGGGAAGTGATTATTGCAAAGTTACATACTTACAAGCAAATTATTATATTTTTTATTAAAAACATGAAGAGTTACGCACTATAACGTTTATTTCAAAAAAATGTTACGATTAATTATTAGTATATTACCTAATTTTCAACCTTTTATTATATTTTTATCTGTGAAAGAGCAATAAGCTATAACACTCGACAGGGTATCAAAATGACGAAATAACCAAAAATTGTACATATATACACGCATGCATAGAGCACACACGCCGTAACTTGTGGATTTGAAACCATGTCACGAGATCAAAAAATCAAGAACCTGAAAGCCTAAAAGGTAAACCGGTAGCAACTAGGTTCTTGCTATAGAGACAAAAAGACTAAAGTGTCGGTTACTAAACGCTTACCGATATCATTTACTTTTTTTATTAACCATGACAATGACTTATATTATCTGGTAAGAGACAAGATAAAGACCCGACAGTCTTACCCATTTAGTATGGTAAACAACTCTTACCCCGTGAGTGTTTGTCGGGTTTAAAATGCATAGCAACAATCCATTTTCATAATCAAAGATGTTACATGATAAGATAAATGAGGGTAAATCTTTTTTGTAATAAACGCATTAAAAAATTGATAAATTGTTGGATGCAATCTAGTATATATTTCTTTTCTTTTCTTTTTAAAATGTTATCTACTTCCCAACTAATTCATAATATACATGTTAAGGCTTTTCATATGCATTGAGCATTTAAAATTGAAGTATTTTAACCTATAGACTAAAATTTAAGAAGTTGACAACACATATATGATAAAAACTTAGTATTTGTACCAATTTTTATATCTTACCTACATACATATGCAAGTGTTTATTCTATCAATAATATTCAGATAAAGATTGAAAACATGAGAAAAAAAAAACAAAAGAGTACGTAAATAAACACCGAAGAGATAATCAATTATGGAATTTAGCTCTCACATGAGACACATGAAGCACATGTCACATTAAAGGAGGTGTGGAATGTGGATATACGTATTCGAAATCATTGGGGGTTTAAAATATAATAATTAATCACTAAAAACTAAAAAATATGGATAGTTGGATAATATTACATTTTCTTTATTCCTTCCAGCCCTCTGAGCCTCACTGCTATATCAGTGTCACATCAGCTTTTTCATAAACCCACAGTAAGTCTTCTGGAATCTTCTTTGTTTAGTACTTTGTTTAGTACTCGAACCATCCCAAACCAAATACCCAATACAATAAGAAAAAAGGAAAAAAAAAGAGAATGTGAGAGAGGGAGAAAGCGGGTAGACAGTGTGGAGAAACCGTTCCAAGCTGCAGCTCGCCGACAGGTGTACCGAAGCCCGTCTAACCCCGGCAGCTCGCCAGGATGAATCCCACCCAACTTGAATACTTGATACTAATAGCCTTAAAACCAGTGTTAGCATTTAGAATTAAATTTTGTTGTCATCTTTGTGTTTGATTTAAAAGAAAATTTAGAATTTTGAAATATTAGGATTTCAATAACATCTCACAAACATGTGGTTTAGAAATCCAATGGAGTAATTGGTAATTTACAGAATTTCTTAAATAATGTTTTCAAATATGTTAAGAAATTGTTTTGTAATATTTAATTAATAAAAATGTAAATTTAACTATTTTTACTATTTTTTTGTATAGAATGTGATTTGATTCTATTTTAAATTCTTCAAATCAAACATACAAAATATTCTAAATGTTTCTGGGAAATCCAAATCTAATCAAGGACATAACATTTTGTCAAACCAAACGAGCCCTTATGGATTCTCCTCTCATTGTTGAGTAGTTTTCCCTTATATAACTTACGAAAACAAGAGTTTGTCCAAAATCAAATGGTCTTGGATTTGAGCCGGGGCGTAGCGTCCCTATAGCCACAATCATTGAGTGAGTCAGGTATCCCTCCACATTATGGAATTGGTAGACGATTGTGGGGAAGGTGAGGTTGTCGGTATCAACCTTTTGTCCAAAAACTTAGATAAACAAGAATTATAGTCAATTAGTTAAATATTGTAAGACTAACTAGTATGCGTACCAATAACAATAATATATGTAAACATATATCCGAACACCCACCAAAATAGACTTGAACTAAAAACTATGTTAATCACATGTCCACATGCCATATCCACTTTATATCAATTAAAGAGTGACCTACCTTCGACGTGGCCATGTGTGAGAGTCTTCGATTAGTTGTATGGCTTTCATGTATCAGTATCGTGTGACTTCTAAGTTTTGAAGATAGTGACTTGAGTAAAATTTAGAATGTGAGTTTTAATTCAATTGGATTATTTACAATTGTCTTCTTATTTTACTGGTTCATCGTAAACGGCTTTATAACAAAGTTGTGACTACAATAATCAGAGATTTGAATGTAAGCAAATGGATAACATGATTGGGATATGGCTATAATGCCCTTTAAGATCATGTTAAAAAAACATCATTGTTTCAACTATGCAAAGCCAATGGTAAATAACAACCTGCTTAAGTTACCAATTTAATAGAATCCACTCTAGAAGGCAATTCACATATTGTGATACTGACATACAGGTATACGACGAAATAATGGATAAAGGTCGATAAGACTTTTCTATAAACCAAAGAGAATTCCGAATATCCATGCACATGTTATGTTACGATTTGTATCTCAAGCATTATATATCAGACACAATGTTACAAAATTATAATATTTTCGAGATAATAATATGGGTTTAACCATTAAAAATATATTATAATAATGTGGATTTAACATTTTATGTGTTTACTATCCAAATAACATCACTTTTTTCTTAATTTAATCAATAAGAGTAAATTACCCTTTGGGTCCTTGTTATTGACTCCCAATACAACTATTATCATTGATGATCATTTATTACATTTATAGTACTCATAGCTGTCAATTTGTTTATGACATGATCCATTTGATTAATAAAAGAACTTAGTTAAGTTGATGGGCATTTAGTCTTTTTCCAAAACAAAATGCCTCTATCTTTCTAATGAATGAAGTCCATTGATCAATTTCATAATCACCAAATCATAGGGCATCTCTAACATCAAATCCATTAATGTTTGTATGTACATTAAATATTCTTTAACGTGTAACATCAAATCTTACACTAAAATATAAGATTTTAGGTGTATTTTTTTTCCTTTAATCGAAGTAAAACTTAGTACACACGAATATGATCACGTCAATTTTGGCATGTTATCATTCATGAGGGAGGTTCATTTGTAAACCTCAAATATCTTGTAAACTTTATAAACCCATCGTGGCCCTTGATCAAAAAAAATCAAAGGAGGATATGGATTCATTGAAAGTATGAAAATGTGAAATTTATGGTAAGTCAATGATTATGGAAATATGGGAATGTGAAATATGGAAACATTTTTGAAAATCAATGGTGTGGATTGGTTTACACGGTTTACAAGATATTTGAGGTTTACAAATGAACCTCCCTCTATCATTCATTACATCAAATTTGATACAAGATTTATGGGTTGTTTATGATGCACTTAGTGGATGTCATTTTTACCTTAACGGATGAGCATGATAAGGACCTAAAATTTTACCCGGTAAGTAAGAAAGAGCTCTTAAGTTTTACCTAATATATAAGGGGGAAGACTCCTATCCAGTTAGTGTTAATGATTTTAGTTTCATTGGTTCTTTTAGCGTGATTATGATTTATGTGAGATTGACATGATGATCAGGTAAATGTGTGTGGGTTAGGAGGTATGAAGTATACACACGAGTATTGTCTTTATCAACTTAGATCGCTTGGGCCCCCTTGTGGGGGTTCAATGAGCAAAACACCTGGTGGTTGCGCCCATCAACTTCTACAAATTTCGAGAAAAAGGTTTACGTGGAAAATTTGAGTTTCAGGACATTCTGAACATATTTTAGAGGGTTAAGAGGTATGAAGTGCACACACAAATATTGTCTTTATCACCTTAGATCGCCTTGGGGCTCCCTTGTGGGGTTCAATGAGCAAACCCTCGAGTGGTTGTCCCCAAAAACTTCTACAAATCTTGAGAAAACATTTAGTGGAAATTTCAAGTTCAGGACATTTCGAACGTATTTTAGAATGTTGGAAACTGTCTTGAATTGTTACTGAAACTTGGTGAAAATTGCCAAAGTATAGTTCAGAAGTGTGTGGACCTAGAGCTTCTAAGCCTTTAGCTTTGAGCTATGACTATGATCTTGTTAGGAATTATGTGCAGAGTTGACAAACCAAGTGATAACACATCCAATGTTACGAGACACTTGAGGGTCACACCTGTGAGGACCTATAAGTCGAACAAGTTAGATGAAACCCCGAAATGGAGAATTAGTATTTATAATAGTGTATTATAAATGTATTGGGTAATTACAGTCAGAATTACCAAAGTTGGAGGGTTATTAATTAATTAGGATGTTATATATTTATTAGATAAATAAATATATAATAGTTAATTAATAAGATTTTATATATTAGATAAATATATAAATCATAATTATCATAGGCAAATTCTTTTCCAGTTAATAAGGAAAAGATTTGAGATAATTATAATATGGAAACTGGATTACTTTCAAACTGTATTTTCTTCCCATATAAATAAGGCTTATGGGTTAAGGAATAATTAAGCTTTTTCAGTTGAAAAACCAGTTTCTCAGTTTCCTCTCTCTCCTCTCTCACCACCGGCGCCGAATACCCCCCCCCCCCGGTTCGGATTCCAGTTTTGTTCGGGTTTCACATAGTTCTGCTAGAGGAACGTTCGCTGGTCGATCATTGGTGGATCTATTCTCAAGCAACCAGGTAAATTGATCTAAACCAATAATAGGATTAAAACTATCACGATTAAAAGATCATTAGGCTTTATGGGTTTTTAGCTTTTATCGCTTCCGCACTAATAAGATCAAAACAGCGTGTTTGGATCACGTGGGTTTTAACAGTTTGTTTTAAACCTACGAGATATATCAAACCAGCGAGGTTTTGATAAATCTGAGATAATCCTCGGATCAGTTTGATCCAAGGATACCCACGAAAAACCCAACAGTGGTATCAGAGCAATGGTTGATAAATCGTTTTTTAGTTTTTATCTGCTTATCAATTTATCAGTTCTTGCGCGATCCGTTAAAATTATTGTTTCTTACATATCAAGTTTAAAAATCTGGTTTTATTAAGTTTAATCCTTTATATGAAATTTTAGATTTTTAAATTGTTATATCATACGTAAAACCCCGGATGGACCACCACCAGATTGGTGGTGGCTACGGTTAACATACCACCACCGCACCACCAGCGTGGTGGTTGCGGTTAGCCACCGTAGTTGAACACACCACTGCTGCTGCTTGCGAGCCATCAAATCACGCCACCAGCGTGGTGGCGATGGCCGAATGAAACCGATATCACTTGGCGGCCGTAGCAGTAATCGGGAATCGCTGAACCACCGCTGGCCAAACCACCGCTTGTGGTAGCAGGCGGCTGCCCGATCGATCAAACCACAAGACCACGCCACACGAGGTGGCTGCGGCTATGGTCGACAAGCACCACCACGCCACTGCTTGTGGTGATGATGGTGATTGAGTTCGATGGTGGTGACCGGCGAGGCCATGTCGACAGTAGGCGGCGGCCGCACCGCAACCACCAGAAACCACGATTGTGGTGGTGGATGGCGGTGTTAATGGCATCAATCGACGATTGATCACAGAAGGATCACCATCAGATCGGTGGTGATCAGCGGCGATTGCGTTACAACCATCGTGTAGCAATTATTCGATCGCGCCACCAAAGCCGGAAGCGGCGACGGTGGCGGAGGTGTTTAATCAGAACCGCCATAAAACGGGTGGTGGTGATGGCGTTTGCGCCATTGCTGCTACTACAATACGAATCCGCCGCCACACCACCGCTTGTGATGGTGGCGGCGATGTCGTTCGTGTCATCTGCAACCGCCGGAGGCGGCAGTGGTGGTGGTAGCATTGCTGCTGCTGTTACTCTCCGAATCGACCGCCACACCACCGATCGTGGTGGTGGCGGCGATGATTGTTGATCGCGGTGGTGGGGGCGATTTCGGCCAAACAACCAAGGCCGATGGTGATGATTACGACGGTTTATGGTGGCAGCATAGATGCCCTCGACGACTGTTAAACACAAATCTCGCGACGCGAAAGAACCAAAGAAAGGGTTCTCGCGGCGCGAGCGAGACCTTGATCGACTTAGGGTTTTTCGTGTTGAACCATGTTTAGTAATTGGGCCTAAAAGCCCAGTAGTTCTTTGGACCAAGTTATGGCCCAAAATGAGTTTGTTTGGTTTTAGGCTTTCTTACCCAAGATTATTAATTTTATCTGATAAAATTTATTCAAACCAATTAAATTATTTTTCCAGGTTTGATAAATCTTTTATAAAATTTATTTTTCACAGGTTTTTCAAAATAGGCCTAATATTATGTTTTTACCTTTTAATTAAAACACTAAGGGGCCAATATTGTAAAATTGAATTCATAAAACCTGTTTGATTTAATTTTTGGGTAAAAGGATTATTTTAAAATGGTTATGGATTTATTTTCAAACCTAAAAATATTTTGATTCATGAAACAGTTTGTTTTTCGAATCAGTTATAAAACCAAGTTTTGCGATAAGATAATTTTAACGGATCCAGTTTTATTTCTCGTAATTATAATATTGCTTTTATACATAATTGCGTGATTGTTTGAGAACTACATATGTTTTTCAGTTTGATTTTACATATGTGTATACGTTATAGTGTTTGCCAATTTAGACCCTTGACATAATTATGGGGAGGCCTGCGTGCCATTTACAACCCCTTATGTAATAATGACCTTAGAATAGAAATTCGTTTTATTCTTTCGGGATGACGAGGCCAGTGGGAGCTACTTCATCACTACCGGAGTACTAACAAGCATGGCGAGGCCAGTGGGAGCTACGCGAGTTTTTTGAAGCTTTTAGTGGAATAGGTCATTATTGGTCCCTAGGAATGAAATTGGCAAATCCTATAATTATCTGTTTTACAAATTGCGTAGTTGTTATAATTGTCTGTGTGCATAATTAACTGCGTAGTTGATACTAATAACCGTTAGTTTATTAGATATGTTTTAAAAATTTTTTTTTTAAACAAGAAGAAAAATAGGTTTTATTAACTTTTCAATCGAAAACCTTTAAAGTGAAGCACTTTAATAAAACCTAGTGTATTGTTATAAAAGAGCAAACTTGACGGAACAGTTAGCTTTTGTCAGACTGAAAGGGTTATTGAAACAGGTAGTTTCAATCAAATCAGTTGATTTCAATTAGCCGATATTTTAAACAGTTGGTTTAAAATAACATGAATATTCAAAACAGTGAGTTTAGAATATTAATTACTCTTTATAACAAAGTATAGATGATTGTTTTATATAAGAGGTTAAGTTGATAAAAACAGTTAGTTTTAATCAACTAGGTATGCTATTAAAACAGCTAGTTTTAATTAGCAAGTAATTTTAGAACAGTTAGTTTTAAAATTACATGTATGTTTCAAACAGTCAGTTTAAAACATAAGTAGACTTTATAAACAATCAGTTTTTTCAAAATCCTGGAAATAAAGTTTTTCAAAACCCCGAAAATCATAGATCAGTAGTGCAACCCATCTAGGGGCACCTTCGGCGTAAAGTACATAGGCGTTGTAAGTGATCACACATTCGACGTCTGTGTTCAAACTGAAGCTGAAGAGGTTACATAACTCTGCGAATTATCTCCGGGTGGTACTGGCCAGAGTATAGTGATCAGGTCCCCAAAATGGTGAGATCTGTTTTGGTACTATAATGTTCACCGGGTGGTACCGGGCCAAAAAGCACTAAGAGGGACTAAAACATGCACAGGTAGTTGCCATGGTCCCGAAAAGATCTAGGAGTCATATCAGTTAGATATGATTGGTAAAAGTCCTTACCTACCGAAATAAATACGGTTCTGGTGGAGCAAGAACATTACGCACATCAGGACGTATGAAATAAGGATCCTAGTCCAATAAATTGATCATTTAAGGGTTTATTGATATTTTATTGGAAATTAGTCTATTTACAGTTGCTAAGACCAAAAATTTTTATTTTGTGTAGATGGCAAGCACTGTTACCAGCACTAACAATCTTTCCCTCCGCTCTATCCTGGAAAAGGATAAGTTGACCGGCTCTAACTTTCTTGACTGGGAGCGCAATCTGATGATTGTGCTCAGACATGAAAGAAAGTGGTATGTACTTGAAGAGCCACTTGGGGAGGCACCTCCGGCAAACGCTCCGGCTGCTGCCAGAAATGCCCACAAGAAGCACTCAGATGATCTCCTTGATGTTGCCTGTCTGATGTTAGCAACTATGAGCCCAGATCTGCAAGCAGGGCTCATAAATACGAATGCTTACGACATGATCCGCCAGCTGAGGGACATGTTTCAGACTCAGGCTCGTACAGAGCGCTACGATGCCACCAAAGCATTCAATGAGTGCAAGATGGTCAAAGGGACATCAGTAAGTGACCATGTCATGAAAATGAAACGGCACTTAGATCATCTGGAGAGGCTGGGTCATCCTGTTCCGTTGCAGCTAGCAACTGACACCATACTTAATTCACTGTCAGAAGACTACAGGCCCTTTGTAGTCAACTATAACATGAACAACATGGAGAAAACAATAGCAGAATTGCACTCCATGCTTAAGACAGCTGAATTAAATATGGGGAACAAGAACAAGACAAAGGATGTCTTGATGGTAAAAGACGGAGGGTGTGAAAAAGAAGAATGGGCATGCTAGCACCAGCAAGGGAAAAGGACCAGTTCAGGCCATCCAGAGTGCACCCAAGAAAGGCAAGGGCAAGGGCAAGGGCAAGAAGGTTAAGCCAAACAAAGCTAGGACCGAGAATCGCTGCTTTATATGCAATGAGATCGGTCATTGGAGGCAAAACTGCCCTAAGCGTCATGAAGCAGGTATGTAAACCTCAGAAAATTTATGATTGCTTTGTTTTGACACTTCTTACTTGTTAGCTTACAAGTATACTGATACCTAGAGCAAATGACATTGCAGGAAATCAGAAATGAAGTGAAGTGCCCAGGAGTTGCCGAGGATCAAAACACGAGATAATTTAAGTCAAGACATCTTTTGAATTTATAGTTTTAAAACAGTTATTTTGGGGGTTTTATGTTTTAAACAATGTTTGGATAATTATTTTTATAATTCGATGGTTTTAATTTTCAAAAGTTATTGTCTTGACAATTGAAATATCTGATTGTGCTTAGTGTTTGTATGATCCTAGTTGATGATGCCTGTTATAATTACTTTAATGAAATTGAAGTAATTTGTATAAAAACTATCAAAACACACGAGATTCTATAGAAATGTGTTTTGAGAATAAAACATTTATGAATAACAGTTTTGTGATCTGAAAATAGAGAATTTAAGATATTAACACAGATAGTGTTAATAACAGCATTTATAAAACTAGAAAGACTCCAAGTTCTGGAATTAGGATTTGAACAAATCCAGATAAGTTTTATAAAAGGAAATTCTCAGTATTAACTAATCAAGTTTGATCAAGTTTTATTCAAATGTTTTAAAAAGGAGAATTTAGGATATTAACTCAGATAGCGTTAATAACAGTATTTATGAAACTAGAAAGATTCCAAGGTTTGGAATTAGGATTTGACCGAATCCAGTCAAGTTTCATAAAAGGGAAAATTCTCATAGTTCACTACTTGAAATTAGGATTGACTAAATCAAAGTTTTGACTAAGTCAATAGTAAATTTTGAGTAATAGTTAGTTTTTATGCAAGTAAGTGGGAGCCCAAATTTATTCTCTATCTAGTCTGAGATAAAAGAATAAAAGATATAATTATTGATATATCTCGGAATTCATAAATCCAGGTAGGATAAGAATTCATAAGATATAATTTACCCTTTTTAGTTAAAAAGATAAAAGTTTCAAGACCCATGAAACAAAGGTCATAACTGACTTAAATCAATAATTATAGTGTTGAATTAAAACATATAGCATTCCAGTAGATTTGCCAGGATTGCAAATGGAATCGGATTTCAGGTAGAAATCATTCATCTACACAGCAACTAAGGAAAGTTGCAGTTTTACATATTCAGGAACTGGAAGTTAGTCCAGGTCTCCAGGTTCACGGAATATGATAAAAGACTAGTTATTGTTTTATAAGGTGTTTGCAAAACAATGATTAGCAGATACAAGTAGATCATATCTACAGACTTGTATTTTTGGTTATCACTTTGATTAAAATGGTAAACTTTAATCAAAGGGTTTAAAACTGAAGGTAGGTGATACTTCATTTTAGACCAGTATTTAACAAATGTTAAATAGACATTATGAAAGTAATTAAAGAAAAGACATTCAATCTTGTTATTATTACAGCGTGTAATATGGACTATGCAAAATTGATTTCTTTATCACTTTCACATTTTTGCATGTTTTTAATATATCCAGGAATGAAATCAGTCTCCGATTTTTCATTCAAAATTTGTCCGTGACAACTTATCATTGTGGGAGCATGATAAGGTGTTAAAGTCATTGTGAACTTTTAGGTAGTTATGATCAGTTGCTGAATAACAGCTACAAGTGTTGTAGACTAAAAGTTGCACAGATATTTGATAGAGTAGCAAATATCGGACGTGATCCGCGGTTGAGATTACTTCTTGGAAAAGGGTCATAAGTAAATCTCACAGTGGTTGTCCCTATCACCTGAGGTATCTGATTTGATATCATGAGGACTGCTGAATTCTTAGTACACTCAACCGCTACGCCGTAACAGGGTGGCTATAAAGGATGTAACTAGATTCAGCGGAAACCGTGGTGTTAAAGGCAGGTATGCAAGATGGGATTTGCACCTCTTCTCAGAAGAGAGATATTTCTGGGCCCATCTTGACTGACTAAGTATACTGATGAAGTGCATGGCCATGCCCAAACGAACTGATTAGTTCTTTGTCGTTTACCTATCAGTAAAAGTCAGATAATCAAGAGAACAGAATCTTGAGTATTTAGAGTTGACACTTTCCAAGCTCATACTCATAGATGAAATATCGCGATGCAAAGGGAAAAGCCAAAATATACCCAATCAATGAACAGTAGTTTCATAGATACCAATTCCTCGCGGAATGTTTATATCACCAAGTCTGGGTATAAGAGTTCTTGTAACCTGGTCAGCCTAAGTGCCTGTCTAGGGGCCTCCTTAGGTCAGTGTAATCAAAGGTGGTATTGCCAACTTGCACAAGTGGGAGTCTGTTAGGAATTATGTGCAGAGTTGACAAACCAAGTGATAACACATCCAATGTTACGAGACACTTGAGGGTCACACCTGTGAGGACCTATAAGTCGAACAAGTTAGATGAAACCCCGAAATGGAGAATTAGTATTTATAATAGTGTATTATAAATGTATTGGGTAATTACAGTCAGAATTACCAAAGTTGGAGGGTTATTAATTAATTAGGATGTTATATATTTATTAGATAAATAAATATATAATAGTTAATTAATAAGATTTTATATATTAGATAAATATATAAATCATAATTATCATAGGCAAATTCTTTTCCAGTTAATAAGGAAAAGATTTGAGATAATTATAATATGGAAACTGGATTACTTTCAAACTGTATTTTCTTCCCATATAAATAAGGCTTATGGGTTAAGGAATAATTAAGCTTTTTCAGTTGAAAAACCAGTTTCTCAGTTTCCTCTCTCTCCTCTCTCACCACCGGCGCCGAATACCCCCCCCCCCCGGTTCGGATTCCAGTTTTGTTCGGGTTTCACATAGTTCTGCTAGAGGAACGTTCGCTGGTCGATCATTGGTGGATCTATTCTCAAGCAACCAGGTAAATTGATCTAAACCAATAATAGGATTAAAACTATCACGATTAAAAGATCATTAGGCTTTATGGGTTTTTAGCTTTTATCGCTTCCGCACTAATAAGATCAAAACAGCGTGTTTGGATCACGTGGGTTTTAACAGTTTGTTTTAAACCTACGAGATATATCAAACCAGCGAGGTTTTGATAAATCTGAGATAATCCTCGGATCAGTTTGATCCAAGGATACCCACGAAAAACCCAACAGATCTTTCGTTCGAAATTTTAAGGCATTAAAAGTCAGAGTTTGTAGATTATATAATAAAAGCCTCCGGTCACTCATAGCCTCTTGGCTCCTTCCGACTCATTGCTTCTATTACGAGTCAATTGTATATGCTCTTAATATTATTTGTTAACTGTTGTAAATGCAGTACATCCATGTCTTAGTAGTTTTAATCTCTCGTAATCGTTGATATCTCATATAAATATGTACACGAGAGTCTAGGTGTATATCAGGACTTGATCTTACAGCCTTTAAGATCAGAGTTTTCGTGTGAATTATCCAACACAAAATCCGTAATACTCAAAGCAATAAGGGCCGAATTATTGTATTCGAAAAATATTATCTCTAAACCCCAATTCCTAACACGGTGCTTAATGTGTAGGTGACACACTAACAATTATTTTTATGACTCATAGTGTTTCTCGTTGGTAATAGCTCTTATCAGTAAATATTTTTCCGATGAGTATTCGATAAATGGATGGACTTATGGTTGTGCATATGGTGGCACGTGTCATTGTATTATTTCTTCGATGAAAGGTAAAACATTTAGTTTCGTGAAAGTGCAACCGTATCATTTTGAAATTTGCTACTGTATTGTTTTCGAAACTTCAAGGAGTGCACCAAAAATCAAAAAATTCTCTTGCAAACAACCAGAAAACTGAAAAGTTCTTTTGAAATCAACAGAAAAAAAAACTTAAAAGATCACTAAAGATCAACTAGAAAATTAAAAAATATCTTTTAAAATCAACTAAAAACTTAATTATTTAAAAATTGTTGTAGTCCTTGATTCAATAACCACCTTTAGTATCTATATTAATCAACTAAATACTTAATTAGGCCATTCGTAGCCGGGCCTGCACAGTAGCTGCACAGGCGGTAACACCGCCGTGGTGGACCTGCAAGGGAGCTGCACGGGAGCTCCAACGGTTCCCAGGTACCGTTCATTTCTTTCTTCTTTCTCTCTATCTCTCTCTTCTTTTTCTCTCTACTTTTCTTTTATATTTTATTTTTTTAATAAATTTTTTAGAGTGGTATGAGTGGTACGGGTAAGGATGAAATGGTATGGTAGTGGTAAGGTGGTGGTAAAGCTGATGTGACGCCGAGGTGGCAACATGTATGACCTGTACGACATGTACGGCTGCGAATAGCCTGTATATATATTGATGTAATTACTAATTAGGCGTAGAATTTGGTATTTAATTTAATATTTTCCATTCAAGATGGTTTAAAAAACCCGAATCTATAATTTTATTATTTTATTTTTATTTTTATGAATTGCAAGTTAACACACATGCTCCAGCGTGTCGGACCTCCAATTGAGCAATCTCATTAATCCGCTGCGATCCGGCCCAACATATGGTATCGGGTCTCCAATTGGGCAATCCCGTATCCCAATCCAACGGTATCGGGCCTCCATTGGCAATCCCGTTAATCCAGCGATATCGGGCCTCCAGGGAAGTGGAGGATCCCATAAACTGGATCCCCATGTACCGGCCCCGAAGGACTAGATCCAAAGTCTGGATATCTCAGAAATGTAATCCGTGGAATTGGACCCTGGTAGTGTAGCTTTCACCCCACACTGACACATCCCCTAGGGATGTTACTTATCCAAGTGAGATAACACCTTATAATATTTATTATTTATTTTGTTGAAATTTTATAAAAATGTTACCCTTAAATACAAGTAGCATGGTGAGGGTAAAGGGTAACCTGCCACCATGTAGGGAATGTGCAGAACATGTGGTACATTTCATGCTGCTTCTCTGGTTTTCATTTCATACTCACATGGCAAAATATATACATACACCACATGTGTATCTATATGTACACCTCATCAACCAAAAGGTACAACCCTCACTTGCATGTGCTCTCCATGTGCATGCGCTTCTGTGCGCACTACGCACCCCTTCCCTCTCTCTCACCTCCATTGGGCTTTTGCTATGCTGGCCCATACCACCTTCACATGCACCCTTTAGGTCCCAACTCCTGCCCTTTATTACTCCAAATTACCATTTCTGCCCCTCCTTTTTTTTCCATATATAAAAGATCATATAATTCTTTCTTTTATATTTTAGTATAGATTTATGATCATATCAAAGTGTTTTGTTTATTCGAATTTATAAAATTAACCATTACAAATGATTAAAAAAGGTAGACGTCATTTTTTAAGACACTTCCTGTCGTAGTAGTCACACGGATATCATGTATCTTATTGGTAGATGAGCGGTGTCTATCTTCTAGGCTTGAATACGAAAGCTCATGCATATAGATTATACTTATACCTCTATTCGTCATAGGAAAAGAAATGATTAATTTGTAATATCAAAAAGTAAAATAATGTTTGACTAACAAAATATAATTTATGTAAACTTTTATTGATGATTTGTGTTGTATTAGGTTGTGTTTAGGAAAAATAAGCTAGCAGACAAGCTAATGCATGTTTGAATGGACCATAAACTAGCTTATTGAAACACTAGTTGGAGTAGTGTTTAAGGAGCTTTTGTAGTTTTTTTTTTTCCAATTATACTCTTAATAATATTGACTATTATACCGAATGACGCATTTTTTGTCATTTTACATACTCATAAGCTATTTTCTTCAAACTTAATTTATTCATATGTGATATAATTATGAGAGCATATAATATACACCAAATCAAATTTATTGTACATAATATATCTTATGTGTAGTAGAGTTTGAGGATATGATGTATGAAAATTTTCCTTTACTTGTCTTCCAATGTTGTGGCGGACTGGTTATCACTTGGGGATTTCATAGCACCATAGCCGAGTTTTTCCATGCACATGCTTGGGGACATTTAAGTGGGGCTATGTTTAGCTTCCAAAATTGTTGGGGATTAGTCGGACTTTGGTCTGAACACCCTTCTAAAAAAATAAAATTCCTCTACTTGTTAGGGTAAAGAGGTTGTTTGCAATGCTCAAATACAAATACAGTTGTACAAGAGGTTTATGTAGAAAGCATCTCTAAAAGATTGTTTATAGTTAATAAAGTGGAGAATTTAAGCAAAATTTTGTTCAACTCAATTTTCTAAAAGTTTTTCAGAAGTGTAGAACCGTAGGTGAAATAATGTAACATTCCTCAAATTCTAAAACATCAACAATAATGATTTTCAAGAGTGAAGATAATTCTTTATTATATTTATATTTACATAAAACACCAATGCTAAAAATATAAAAAAAATATTAATAATATAATTAACATTATAATTCTTAAAATATAAAATCTATTGATTTTACATATAATTTTGTTGGATATTTTAAATTTTAGTCTTTCTAAAAAGTTTACTAGGTGCTCTCATCAATGTTTCTTTCTGTCAACAAATAAATTAACATTTTTATTTTATTTATAAATTTACATATTTATCAAAAATTATGATAACTATATTGGTAAGATTGGTTATCATATAAAACTTTATCACATATTAGATATTTATCAAATAGTTGATGAATTTTAAAGAGTTTATATGTATTTTAAAATATTTTTAACATGTTTTTTTATTAATTATATAATTGTATTTTTTTTATAATGACAAAGTAAAACAAAATAGTAGAATAAGATAAATAATCCACCATTAAATAGTTAACCTTAGACCACTCGTACCGTTGTGAGGGTATAGGGCGGGTTCACAGGCCAGCTTAGCGAGTAACTGCAGGTTGGTGCTATGCCCTACGCAAGCATAAGCCGACTAGTACTAGGCAGGGTCGGAAACCCGACCAACCTATTCTCTCTCTTCTTCTTTCTCACTTATATATACATATATATACACATAGAGAAAGGTTCAAATGAGAAGTGCTAAAAAAATACGAAGTAGAGAAGTGATTTCCACCACTCATCCGGTCAATAAAGGTGACTTTGACCGGTTACGGTGGACGCGATCACGGGGGGATTGACACGATTCATGGGAGGGTAGAGATTATTAAAGGAGGGGACCCGGTCAAAGCTGCCTTTATTGACCGGATGAGTGATGGAGATCACTTCTCTACTTATCATTTTTTTAGCACTTCTCATTTGAACCTAATACTATACACACACATACTATATATATATATATATGTATAACAAAAAGGGTTTTGAATTTAGAGAGCTAGAAACTTGTAGTATTTTACTTGAGAGTTTAGATGGTAAGAGGAGAAAAACCGATATAAGATTAATACGATAATAAAAGTATGAATGTATAAAAAGAGCTTGTACTCATGGCCTTACAAAATTAAATCTTGATCGTATGAAATAGATAATAATATGACTATTTAAATGCATGATTTTTTAATATTCTATTTTATTGAATATATAAATGAAAGACGATTAAAAGGGTAAACGTATAGAAAATAGAAATTGGTAAAGGGTAATCTTGTAAAACAGCACTAGAAGGGTCCTACTGGTTCTTTGACATGTGCCGTTCTACAGGCTTTCTCTGGCAAGGCTCTCCTCTTCTTTCCCGCTATAAATCTTTCAAAGTGAAGTGAGATACTCCTCTTGTCGTTTTCTGTCTAATTACATTACTGCCCTTGCCTTCATGAGGTGTATAATTCTTTAGTTATTTGATTTTTCCCACTAATTCACATCGAATAGTTTTAACAAATTCTACAAAATAAATAAAATAAAATATTTATAGATTTTGTTGTTTTATTAAACATATTTTTTGTTAATAGAAAAGGTATGAGGAGGTAAAACATTATTTTCTTTTTAAATTTTAATGAATTACTAAAAATATTAACAAAAGACATGTTTAGATGGAGATAACAGATTTTAAAATAAACAGAAAAAATAAATAATATTTTATTAAATATAGAAAATTTAATATAGAATAAATATAGTAATATCAAAATTAAAAATATATATCAAATTAAATGTAGTTCTTTTAGAGATTTTCGATTTTGATTCTCTATTCCAAATAACTTGATGAAGATGCTACGGCATTTTTATGCAAAACATCTATTTATATTAACAACATAGGTTTTTGGTATTTTGGAGAATGCATGCAACCATTAAACGTTTGATGATATATACAAAACTTAAACCAGAGTGTAATAAGCTTAGTAATTATTCTTAAAAGAGAATCAAAACAAATTTTCAAAAACTCAACTCTTTTGAACTAACCTTTAAAAAAATTACTTTTATAATTAAACTAAATTCATATTTTAAAAAATATGAATGAAAATACAGCTTGCTATAATTTGATTCATAAAAGATGAGTAGATTAAAAGCTGTTTTCTTATAATAAAAGGTTTTTAAAATATTTGTTCCTAAATTAAAAGCTTTAAATTAATTTTTTTTAAATAAAAATGAAAATTCACTTTTTTCTGAAAATTGCCAAAGCTAACAGGGAACGTACCACTTTCTGAAAATAAGAGGTTTTAGAAACATATGTACGAATTTTTATTTTATTTTAAAGATCCATGGCGCCAATTTGTAATTATTATATTTGTTTATAGATGCATATAATTTTCAAAGATAATTATTTAGAAAGAAGTTGTAATGGGGATTTTAAACCAAAAAGAAAATATCAACACTTGTTACTCTATTTTTTGGGACAAGTTGCAAAAATTAATAATGGGATTTTGTTTAATTCATAATAATTATCAATTATTTTAGAAGATCATTAGTCATGCAGCTCATGCTAATTAAATTACTGAGGTTTTTTAAAATAATTATTAATGTACAAGTTTAAGAGTAAACTACAAATTTGGTTAAGGCGGTTTTATCAAAAATAATGTTCCTTTGGTTTCAAGATTACAAGATGGTTACCGGGTTTATAAAAAGGGTTTATGACTTGTAAGAGTAACTAACTATTCGATTTGTACAAATGTTACCATTAAACTATTTTTTGTACTCAATAGTTTAATGGTAACATTTGTACAAATCGAATAGTTAGTTACCTTTACAAGTCATAAACCCTTATAAAAATTTGTTAGATGGGGGTATTTTCTTTCTTTTGTCACTTTTTTTTGTCTTTTGTCCAATAAAAATCAATATTATAAATCTTTGGTCGATGTGGTTTTTGATTGAATAAAAGACAAAAACTTCGATAAAAAAACAAAATTTTGTCTAGTTTAGCAAAAATTTCCAACACCACAAGAGGACGAGATCAAATTTGGATGATTGGACATTTTTGCAACAACGGTGATTGTTTTTACTTGCTATAATCTCGAAACTACATGAACAAAAGATGTTATATTGACTAGCCATACAAACCAACATTGTAGTTTAATCTAATTTTGGTTGTCTTTTTTACTAATTTCCAAAAGTTAAATAGTTTTTATACTAAATGTCAAATGTTTGATGATCTATATTCATGGATTAGATTTTAGAAAAATAAAAGTGGTTCGGTTTGACCATCTGTTTGGTTGACAAAATTGGAATGAAATATGTTAAATGAATTGACATGTGTTTGTTTGGTTCACAGAATATAGCTTTGGAATTGGAATGCGGTTTTAGTAAATGACCGAAATACACTTTTATGTTTTTTATTTCATTTTTGGCCAATGGTGGTGGTTGCTGGTGGCCGGAAGCAATGCCAGTATCCGAAGGCAGTGGTAGGAGGTGATGGTACATATTAGGATGACGGACAATTTTGTGTAATTTTTTTTTGAAATTTCATTCCAACTAAATCTCTACCATTTACTATGAAATGACCAATTCTATAAAATATTTTGATGGAATTCAAGATATTCAATTCCATTAAAATTTATAAACCAAAAAATTAAAAAATTTTGATCAAAAAAATTTAATATTCCAATTTCTTTTGATTCCATCAAAATTCATGAATCAAATCCCTCTAAATTTTTTTTTTTCTGTTTGCACAAAATAACTAGTTAAATCGTAAAAACAGCTCATCAAGTTATAAGTGATACGTGTCAGTTTGTCACTGGCTAACACATTTATCGAATTGAGTTGTCATTTTATTTACAAATAAAAGAAACATTTGCCTATTTTCAATATTATCCTTTTTATATAAATGGCAAAGTTGTAAATACTCCAGAAATCAATGGACAAAAAGAACAACAACTTATTACTTAAACACCAAAACGCTCAAGGTCCACCCGTTATATCCATCCATCTCCAACAGAATTCTCTCCGATCTCCTTTTTCCGGCAATGGGATCGACGACGACCAGAAGACCGAAGAATTTTCCGGCCAGAAGGATTATAAGAAGATCAATTTCTTCACACTACAAGAGATCTAGATCTATATCTATATCTAGATCTCGTCATAATAATAAAACAACGATAACAGCTTCTGTTTCCGATAAGCTCGAGGCCTTGAAGAACCTCATTCCAGTTCAGGAACTCGCCGGAGATGCTGCCGGAATTGGATCGGCCGACGATTTGTTTCAGGAAACCGCCGATTACATTCTTCTGTTACGTACTCGAGTTTCGATATTGCAAAAATTGGTGGAGTTTTATGGCTCCAGTGATCAGAATTATGGAATTGTACAGAAGTAAATTTTATCCAAGTTTATAATATATTCCACGAGAATGAGATTTTCAGGTTTTTTTTTATTTGTTCTCTGATTATAGTTTTTAATTTATGTTTTGAGTTAGAAAACAACTTGAATCGATTACACGCCATTTCTGATTTTGGATTTGATTTTGTGCTATATTTGCATTTTGAAGTTTGTTCTCAATGTGCTATATGAAAATTTAGTTAATCTGAAACCAGAAGCACACAGTGAGGTTGAAACTGTGTGTGTTAAATGTTTTTTTTTTTTTGAAGGCATAGTGGCATCGAACCAACAACGACTACCACGAACACACACGCCTGTCTCTTCGGAGGTATCGGGCATCTACGGACAGCTCACTAATCAGTCACTGTTCCGCTAGAGCCCAACCACACTCTTTAACTGGGCTTGGCAACCCAATATATGAGTGAACCAACTAAAAGACTGACTGGATACTCTTCATGCTTTCAATTGACTCCCTTTGAGATCGAATGTTACCTGGATAAATTAGGATCCCATCTTTCAGGATGTTACCGCCCTTAAAAAAACCCAATTGAGCTATACATGATTTGTGGTTTTAATTGTTAAGTAGCCATTTAATACTTGTTTGAGGATTTGTTTTTGTGAAGGTGGATGTGATGAGGCTGAATTGCCAGACTGCAACCATGTTGTTGCTATGGCCACGCGCATCCCATTCATCGCTTTTTTTTTATATATATAAAAGTTGTATTAATACTAACAAAAAAATGAAATGTGGTGATGTAAAAAGCTCTCGCTCTATATAATTTTCCTATAATAAAGTACGAAATATTAAAATATTTACAAAAATTATATTTATCACTAAGGCTATGTGTACCGCGAGCTTTGGCTCAGCGGGCTCGATCCCGCCAGGCTGAGCAGGCTGCGGTACGCAGCCATGGTAGCCGGCGGGTTCGTTTGGAGAGGGTTGGCCAACCCGTTGTTTTGTGTGTCTTGTGTGTGAGAGGATTGGAAGGGTTGGGCTACGGGTTGTAGAGGGTTAAGAGAGGGTTGAAAAAAAAGCTGATGTGGCAGTTAGGTTGGGAGGGTTGGAAGAGTTGTTGTACTGATAGCCTAACAATTTCTTTATTTTAATAATCCTAACATTAATTAATAAAACAAGTTAAAATGTTTGCACCGTTGCACATAATTAGATCGCAAGTTATTACCATCGTCTAAAAAGGTTTGGTGAAAATAAAAGAACCAAACAAAACACAAATGGAGACTTGTTCGACTGTTCATGTTCGTTCGTTCAAGATGGCAAACAAACATAAAAGTTACATGAACATAAACGAACAAGTCTAAACCTAAACGAACATAATTTTAAGAAGCCTAGACGAACAAGAAATGAACAAACGAGACATTTATTCATGTTAATTCGTTTATCTAAACTAACAAAAAGAACTTGTTCATCTTCGTTCATTTACTAAATAAACGAACTTCTCGCCGAACTGTTTACGAATGGTTCGTTGAACGCTTGGTTCATTTACAACCCTAGCCGTAACAGCTGTCACACCTTTTTCAAGAATTGTGTTCCACGCCATTTTAAGCATGAGGCATGTCATGTTTTAACAACATATTTAATTTTAACATTTATAATGTCTTACTAGTTAACGGCCCGTGTAATACACGGACAATTTATAACATATTATTTTAATTTCTAATAAAAATAGGCATTTACATTATAAAGTTCACAAATATTTCACCTCCAATTAACAATATAAATATTACTTAGTTAATAAAAGAAAAACATTAATGATGTAGTTTAATCATAGCCATCTACGAAAACTTTTGTTCCAATCTTTTATTCAAAACTTTCTTTGAAATTGAATAAGTAGAGAATAGTTATTTAGTAAAAATAATTCTTATTAATCAACGATTTAAATGGAAAAAAATTACTCTTGCTTTATTACTAAATATTTTAGTCATCTAATAGTTGTTAAAATATCTGAAATTGAAAATTTATAATTCTTTTGTCGAAAGATTTGGATTTCCTGAATGATATTAAAACTGGAGGGATTCAGAAATCAAATAGGTAGTGTTTTTTATTTGTAGGGCTTTACAAAAATCATTATTTATAAATAATCTATAAAAATAGTTAGATTATAAAGATGAAATCTTTAAATTAAAGAATATCAACAGAAGGGTTTTAAATAAAATTAGTTTTCATTATTTATAAAAATGTATAAAAATAGTTAGATTAAAAAGATGGAATCTTTAAATTTCAATAATATCAACAATAGAATTGCAATAAAATATAAACACGTTAACTTATAACTATTTTTAATATTTAATATTATAAATAAATTATAAAAAAACTATTCAATATTAGACTCATTTTGAATGTATCGTCGAGACGATTATAATGGTGTAATTTGTAGCAAAGAAAAACAAAAACATAATACTTTTTAATTCATATATATTATTTACGTTAATATGATAAGAATGTAAAATGAAAAATTAAAGGATAAAAATTAATTTAATCAAATAATTTTAAGGATACAAAATATAAATTTAGGTAGGTGAATTTTGAAAAATATTTTTTTCATATTTGTTAGTTATGTATTTATATGTATTAATAGGGCATTAAAAAAATAGAAATAGATTATGACATCATCATTTGATAGATTTTGTTTAATTGACCAATAAAATCACTCAATTTCATTTTGATGACATCAGCAAAAACTTTCTTTTAATATATATATATAGATTTATTAGATATCAATACATAAGATAAATTGCTTTTTATTATTGATTCATTAAGTAATAAAAATAAATATATATTTATGTAAGATAGAGATTTTCTGTCATAAGTCACGTCTTGAAAAATGGCGTGACCTCGTCGTGGCTTTTGGGACTTGAGGTTTGATCTTCCTGTCATGCAATTCATTATTTAGAACCTTGGGTATCACTAACGAAATATGTATATTAATAAACTAGAACCGGATTTAAAAGTTTATTTGTAAATGAAATTATAATTAGTACAAAATCTTGTCTAAAAGACTCGAAAATTATGAGATATTCATGCTTATTAATATTTGAAAGTATTTATCAGTTACTTTTATAAAGTTTAAACATTGGCTTTTTATAAGGTTTACGCATGCAATATTAAAGTGTAAACTTAAATTTTAATAAACTATAAGAATATGATGTAAATAATTTAGTTTGTTGACTATTGTGTCGCGATTGTGAATGGTTAGTTTATTTGAGTTCGTATTGAGTTTGTTGTTTGAACTGTCTTTGATTGTGTAGCATATGCTTTTGTCGTCTGTTTGACGTGTTTTTGTGAATGTTTCTCGTTGTGTTTTAATTGTTTGGGTGTTATTTTTTGGGAAATTGGCATGAACAACCAAGCTTACCTCTCATTTTTCAAGTTTTCAAAAAAATAAATACCTCTGCCTGTTCCATTCTTCAACTTGTGGATGGGCCAAAAAGAAAAAAATAAATTTCAACATGATTCGCAAGTACAAATATTAAATGTATAAATACTTCTTCAGCTTGCGATGAAAGTGTGAATTTAGAGTAATTTACTGATTTGATCCTTGCATTTGCGGACAATGTCCAAAATGGAGGTATTGATTTTCTTGAAATTTTGAGAGAGAAACGATTAAAAGGTAAATTTAATCGGTTGTAATGTCATTTCTATTAATTTCCCTTGTATTTTTGATGTTTGTATGGGTCTTTTGGTTGTTCTTTGTTTGTTTGGAGACTTTGCAATTTCGTAAGTTTGGTTTCTTTTGGTAGTTTTTCCGGTTCTCCATCGTTTGACTTATCTATGCATAATTGCATATAACATCCCACATAGGGATGGCTGAAAAATGACCCAATCCACCAACTCAACTTGGCATATTAGGTTGAGATTTTCAATCTATTTAAGTTAAATGAGTCAATCTTTCTAACTCATTTATTTAAATTGGTGGGTTGGTTAGAATTTTCGACCAGTTTTCAACCCTAAGGTCAACATGCCAGGTTTTAGTTATGAATTCCATTGAGCTTCCTTGTGTCATCTGTGATTGTGCGTTGAATGAATAAACAGATGAAGTTAATAAACTATCGAAAATTCAAAAAGCGGGGGTTTTTTTTAAGGGTGTCCAGGCCAAAGCCTAACTAATCCCCGACAATTTTGGAGGCTAAACATTGTTCCCACTTAAATGTCCCCAGCATTGCGCACGGGAAGGCCAGAAAAAGAAAAACACAAATGGATGATTAATCGATTAGGATGCTAAGAACCCTCGGACGATAACCAATCTGCCAAAGCACTGTTGCCAATTCAAAAAGCGACAAGGAAATGGAAAAACTAAAGTATAAAGCCACTCAGTGTGTAGTTCATCAGTGCGCCTTCGAGTTCATCAAAAAAATAATCACCCACGAGTGAAATTTTTTTTTCAACTCATAAAAATATTATATAACTTTTTATTTTTAATTAAATATCCTATTTAATAACAATATCTATTTAAAAATTATATAACTAAATTTAATTCAAATATGAAATATGAAGAAGTGAATAACCCTAGAGACTTCCTTTCCATAATTCCAAATGTGATATGTCGATCCATACTACTACCACCTCCTCTCAAGTCTTAAAAATTGAAAACCCTAGTTGACGACAACCATTTTCTTCGATCGACGTTTGTACTCCATACTTGGTGAAAGTGGAAGTTCGGTTACTTAAATTTATGGTTGTGTTTTATTTAAAATTAAACACGTCAACTCAAATTCAACCCATTTATTTAACAGGTTGGGTTCAGATAATTATAAACACATCAACTTGTTGTTAACCCATTTAAATAACATGTTGGGTTGGATTGAAATTTTCAACAGACTTATAAATAGGTAGAACCCAACCTGAGCCATTGTCACCCCTAATCCCAAAGCAATTGTATCATATATATTGTATGCTATATATACACTTGGACTAGCATATCTATAGGGCACTAAAAAATGAGGGAGGTCTTTGATTTTTTATGAAGCAAGCTTCATTGTGCTACTCCCAACCAATGTGAGATCTTACACTGTGTACTCCAGTAAAATGACAAAGAGATGGAAAATCAGAAGACAATAACAACTTGTGGAAAAGAAGGAGACCGGCAATGTTTTCAAGCGTGCTGATTTCTGAATGGCTGATATGAACTTCTTAAGATGCCTTATGTACTCCGGGTACAGCTCTAGATCGCTGTGATTACCACCTTTGATCCATAACGGTTCGTACTTGTCTACACAAAGCTCCCAAAGCTGCTTACCGTGAGAATAATCTACAACATCATCATCGGTTCCCTGCAATATCAAAAGATATTGATGACTTAAGTCCTACATCGGCTAGACATTGACCATAGGAAATTAAAAACACCCTAGTAACTATTAATCTGGACGGCATGCATATATGCGTATAATTGAAGTTTTTTTCTAAATATGCATGCCTGCATGTTATGCACATGTGCAATTATCTATATGCGGCTATGCGCATACCATCCAATCAAACACACACACACACACACACGCACGCACACATATATGAATATATATTATATATATAGGAATCTCCTCTCCTTCAATAAAGGCTCTTTTAGATGGAGATTCAAAGGGGTTCCACATATCCTAAGGCCTAGACGCCTTTTAAGCAAATTTGGCAAAAATATTGACCACATTAAAAGATGAACGTTATAGCATGCCAGGCTTGCTAGTGTAACATTCATTTTAATATATTTAAACAAGCGGATGAAGAGGGATATGGGCACCTACATGAATAACCAGAACAGGACACCTGACCAATGGTATTTTGTCAATGTTCTGCATCACAAGAAAATGGGTAAACGGATGACGATTATCTAATAAACAAACTAAACAGTATAGAGACTTGTTCATCATAACAACTTCTAAAAACATAATATTGACAAGAAAAACCAACCTTGTATATATCAAACCAATACGTTCGTTTCACAGGATACATGACTCTAAGTCCAGAAAGAATCGGGCTGTGAAGAACAACGGCCCGTAATCTCGATAAACGTGATGCCAAATCTAGAGTCGGTCCACTGCCAATAGATTGACCGTATAAAATCACGTCTTCTTCTTTCACACCATAAGTCTCTTCAAGACATCTATATGCAGCTTCTATATCGGCATATGTATTTTGTTCACTTGGCTATAAAAAACGATCAAACGTTCATAATTTAGCAAACCAATACCAAAATCCAACATATTTTTGGTTTATTTAAACTATTATACCTTGCCCGAAGACTGGCCATATCCGGTGTAGTCATACCTGCCCAAAATCGACAATTTTTTTTATAAATTTGAACTAATTACCATATGCTTATAGGATAAAAAATTCAAACTACAAAGGTAAATAAATACAAACACTGCAGCAAAATCTGCTTTATAAGACGTTAAATATGTCTAAAAATCAATTAGGGCTTAACTTTACATAATTAAACAATTGTGCACCCTGCTGCTAAAAGTATTGAAATAAGTTACGATGATGCTTTTGGACATTTTGGACATGCTAACAAGTTTTTTTTGGGATATTTTTTTGGTTTTTATCGGATGTATAAAATTGAAGGTCAACATGGTCAATTGATAAAAAACTTGAAAAAGATTTACTCAATAGCGAGGCCTTCAAACCCATACTATTTGTTGTTGTTCTAGTAGACCATCTTAGACAATGAGTACCACTAACATTTCAAATCACTATTGAATAACACTCACGCTGTGTTTGGCAAAAATAAGCTAGCTGATAAGCTAGTCCATCCAAACATGTACCGTAAGCTAGTTTTTTGAAACCCTACTTTGAGTAGCTTTTGGGACCTTTTGTAGCTTTTTCCAATTATATCCTTATTAATATTAACTATTAAATTCAAAGATATCCTTTCGGATCATTTTACATACTCATAAGCTAGTTTTTACCAAACATAATTTGTTCATAAGCCAACTTATCAGCTACTAGCTAGCTTATCAATCAACAGCTTATGAGCTACCAACTAACTTATCAACTAGTTTGACAAACATAGCCTTGATCAGATTACTAGTAAGAATCACTGTTCTACAATCGTAGATTGCTATAATAGCAATTTAACAAATCTATATATATATATATATATAAAAGCAAGATGTTGGAAGGATGATGTGGGCACCCTATCTATTGAGTATTAGCCTATAGGATTTTTCTCATTGTTTTGAGTTTTTTATATATTAAATAAGTTAAAGACAATTCTACCCCTAAATGAAAATTGTCTCTTTTATTATAATAAGGCTTCTTTGGTAAATTGACATCAAATTTAATTAGCTTTAATTAACAAACTATTTATCTTTCTAAAGACATTCATTTCACTCTCTTCATCTTTCCATTTATTAATTTTAATATTGTAAAAGACTTTTCTACCCTCATATATGAATGTACAATTCATTATCTACAAGGTCATTTTGATAATTTCACATATTTGCATGTAAGATAACTCCAAATAACCTCTTCATCTTCATCTTCACCATAATTAATTATTCATTAATCTTCATTAATTCATTGATTAGAGATAATCTTCATGATAAATAGACACATTCTTCTACATCATTGTAGTGGGAAATTTGTTCTACATCAAATTCAACTTCATAAATCGATATTCAACATCGTATCTATCAAATTCTTCGTCTAAGTTGTGATGTTCTCTTATCCTTAGTCCTTTTGGGAATATTATCAATCTCATAAAGTATTTGGTCATGTTCTTGGTTTAGTTTTCAATCTCTTACATGCATTGCACAAAACATACGATTATGTTCATGATTTTGGGTTTTATTTTCAATTTTGACATTACAACATTCGATTCCCTTAATTTCTATTGAAGGTAAGAACTAACTTTGTTTTACGATTTTGTATTTGGGTTTTCATTTTTATGTTGTAGGTAAAAGTAGACGTTGATTTCGCGGTGACTGAAATGCCCATGAAGTAAACCTCGGCTTATTCTTCTCTCTTTAAATCTTGCAGGTTTTTTTGTTTTCTATTTGAAATTTAGGGGTTTTTTAATCACGATTTCGTCAGTTTTTATACATTTTAGGGATTTCTTTTTGCAAACATTCTTCACCAATTATCGACTCTTGATATGTTCTTTTTAGGTTTTTATAAGCCTTATGTTTTGTTCTATGTTCTATCTTATGAATTTATGGAATGTTTCATCAAAATCGATTTAACTTGCGTATATCTTATGTTTGAATTGATTTATATGTTTTTTATTGTTTCACTTTGGTAGAATTTATTTTCTATTGGTATTGATGTTTTTCCTCCATAAATTTAGGTAACACCTTTCATGCTTTTGTAAAATTTTGAATTTTGGTGTTGTTGATTATCCCACATCTCTAAGAATATGATGGATTGAAAGTAATACATTTTAGCAACACATAAGGTTTTCTTATTTTCAATCATCAATTGTTGCAAAAGTAATACTTTTATATAAAATACCAACTGAAAAATATATATATTATAAGATTAGTTGAGAATTAAATACCAACTAAACTTATTAAAAAGCAATTAAGAATTAAATATTTTAAAAGATTACATTATGGTTTGTTTTTTGATATCTAATCTTGATGATAAATTGATACATTATTGAGCATGTGTGATCTTTTTTAAAACCAAGGGTTATGTGACCATGTAAGGCATTTTTTACTTTAGTTTTTGGAGTAATATATAGTTATATTTTATTCAAAAATATCTCTAATAAGTGTAAAACTGTGAATATAGCTAAAAAGTATGAAGGTCAATAAACAAATCGATGTATCTATAAATTATAACTTTATAAAAAGAATTGGACTTACACATGATCTGACAATCTAATATTTCAATATTTTGAAATTTTGAATTGTACTTTTGTTTTGATCACCATATATCCATGGAGAGATGATATGTTGGAGAATAGAGTTAGGTATGTGAAAAAAATTGTGCTATTGAAATGTGAAAAAAATACATTTCCTAAATATGTTTTTTGACACACCCTTTAATTTAAAGTACGTTATATATAAAAATCATTAGTGTGTCTTTGATAAGTAAAAGGTTCATTGACTAAATATGCTTTTAAGCCAACCCTTCTACATAAAAAGAAAATATTTATCCATATAATAAGTAAGTAGAAAAATAAAAAAATCACAATAGATGTATGAGGTAGCATCATGGAAAATGTTATTTAAGTTCAAAATTACCCAAATTTAGTTTTATTAATGATACATCTTAAGCTATTCATAACAAAATTGATTAATATAATCAATATATGCAACTTAACCACTAAATAAATAAAACTTAAAAATAATTTAATATTTGATTAAGTATTTTAAAATAAAGGATGAAGATGTATTTTAACATATAGCAACTATATGTTGCTATATTTCAAGTTACATCACGGGAATGACTAATCATACTTAATACTGATAAAGAAATTGAGGATCAGAACATGATAAAAAATATAGTTTATCATGAAGTCTTTAACACCATCTCTGCAATCAATTCCAACTGAATAAAGGTACAAATCTATGAAATTATTATACATTCTTCCAATTTATATTCACATAATGCATGTCTCGCTTAAATTATTTTGTTCACTCATTATTTTCCAAAAAAATCATTTATTATTAGTATTAATCAATATTTTTGTTATCAGATGCAGAACATTGAAGTTAATTATAATGCAAGTTGCACATTCCAATTGTGGTATTCAGTTGGATTATGCAAAGCGGACTTAATGCCATATAGTTTCATTTTGTTACTTAAGTCTTTCAGATCGCTATAAACTTATTAAATATAACCAATAAACAATATTTTATGTTATTTAAACACCGCGCAACGCGCGGTGCGAGCCACTAGTTAAACTAAAAACATGATATTGGGGGAATTAAAATTGAAGACTAAGGCATTGTTTGGTAAAAATAAGGTAGCTTATAAGTTAACTTATAAGTCAGCTTATAAGTCAGGTACATGTTTGGATGGACCATAAGTTAACTTATAAGCTGACTTATAAGCTAGCTTTTTGAAAAGCTACTCCTACTAGCGTTTAAGTGACTTATGAAACTTTTTATTTTTTATTCCAAATTTACCCTTCTACTTTTTATATTATCAATTTTTAAACATGCCTTTTTTGTCATTTTACAATCATAAGCTACCTTATCAACTAGTTTTTGCCAAACGTAACTTATTCATCAGCTACCTTGTCAGTCATCAGCTACCTTATCAGTCACCAGCTACCTTATCAGTCATAAGCTACCTTATCAGTCATAAGTTAACTTATCAGCTAGTTTGCCAAACATAGCCTAACCCCATTAAATTAACCCTTAGTTGAAGGCTGAG
Source organism: Centaurea solstitialis (assembly GCA_030169165.1). Classification (NCBI taxonomy): domain Eukaryota; kingdom Viridiplantae; phylum Streptophyta; class Magnoliopsida; order Asterales; family Asteraceae; genus Centaurea; species Centaurea solstitialis. The sequence goes on from CM058041.1 coordinate 69,763,507, forward strand.
TTCACAGAAAAAGTCATACATCTGACCCAAATCATCGGCATTGCCGTGAGAGTAGAGCACGGTGAGGGAGGCCACCGGATTCTTGACGTAGGCCGCCACAATCTCCGTCCCCCTTTTGGTCTTGAGCTTCAAAACGTCGACGTTCTCCCTTTCAGACACATCCGTCATCCTCAACTTCCCACCGCCATCCATCACCACCGTGTACGACAGCGGATTTGGCGGGAAAAAATCGCCGCCACCGACGACGTCATCGCCCCCATCGAATTCGAATCGTTTCGAAACCGCCAAAGAGTTTTGTTTTTTCCTTTCTTTGTTTTGGTAAAAATAAGATAGGTTATTTTTTATTTTATTAATTAAAATTTTATCTTGGAACTAGTAAATAGTAATTAATATTAATTATTATTAATAAATACAGAGTATTAATTTTTAGTAATTAATTATATATCGTATATTAATTATTAGAGAAAATAATTAATGTAGCCATTTTCAAAAAATCAGTTAACCTCTCACCTTTTTTCTCCTCCGATAACTGAAATACCCATCCGGCCGCTATCCGGCGAGAAATGAGGAATTCGGCCAAAAATTACTCCGGCCGCTCCCAACCCACCCGCTATTCGCGGCCGGCGTAATTATTTTCTCTAACTATGAGCCGCTAGTTATCTATTATATATATATATATACAAACATACAAACACACAAACACACAAACACACAATGGATGTGAGCCGCTAGCAATCAATAATTGTGAGCCGCTATCCATATATATATATATAAGGGTGGGTTCAAACGAGAACGACTTCAATTTAAAAGAATACGAGAATGGTTTTTAGCCACCAATTTTTCTTCTCAAATACATTACTCACACCACCTCTATAGCCACCACCACCATCCATAGCACCTTCACCACCGCCGCCATGGTCACCGTCGTCGCCTCCGCCTCTGCCACCAGCAGCACCACCACCCACACCACCTCTGCCGCCACCACCACCTCCACCACTACAACCAACACCTATGCCGCCACCACCACCTCCACCACTACAACCAACACCTATGCCGCCACCACCACCACCTATGCCACCACCACCATCACCGGCACCGCTGTCGGCGCCACCAACACCGCCGCCGATACCTCTGAAACCACCGCTGGTACCCCGGTACCACCACTAGTAACTTTGAAACCACCGTCGATACCTCTGGCACCACCGGAACCACCGCCGGTACCTTCGGCACCACCATCGGTACCTTCGAAACCACCACCGGTACAGCAAGACCACCTCTGCTGGTGGTGGTGGCGGAGGTGTTGCTGCTGGTGGTGGTGGTGGCGGGAGTGGTGCTGGTGGTGGCGATGGCATTGGTGGTGGCGGTAGTGGCAGAGGTGGTGTAAGTGGAGGAGTGGGGTTGATGGTGGTGACAGAGGTGGTGGAGATGTTGTAGGTGGTGGTAGAGATGGTGTGGGTGGTGGTGGTGGAGGTGGTGGTAGCAAATGTGGTTAACATGTGATTTCAATGTAAAATCATATGTGATTTAATATTATTTTGATTAGTTAATATCATGTGTGATAACAATATCATATGTAAATTTCAATGAAGAATCATATATAATTTCAATACATAATCATGTGTGATAATAATATCATATGTGATTTTATCGAAAAATTATATGTAATTTCAATACAAAATCATATGTGATTTAATATAAGCTGATGGGTTAAGTTGTGATTTCAATGCAGAATCATAGATGATTTCAATGCAAAATCACATGTATAATGGCGGTGGCGAAGGTGGTGCTGCTGCCGGATAGCGGTCGGATGGGTAAAACGGTGAACGACGGGAGAGATTGGGTAAGAGGTTAAATGATTTTTCAAATATGGCTAGATTAATTATTTTCTCTAATTATTAATTATTCTTAAACATTAATAATTATGTTAAATATTATTTAATATGTTTAATTATTAAAAGACAAATATAACAATCTTTAAAATATTTATATAATACTTTAATAAAAGTTTTATTTAATATTTAATTATATTTTTTTAAAATTATTAACTATTTAGGATATGTAAAGTTTATCGAATTTTTTTTATTATATGTAATATTAATTTAAATCATAAATTAATGTATATTTTTTTCTAAAGTTTATTTTAATTATATTATTAGAGATTTATCTTAGTTATATTTAAAATATTTGTAATTGATTATTTATTAAAAATGTCTTTTTTATTATTTTACATACTCATAAACTATTTTTTGTCAACATAATTTGTTTATAAGCTTGTTTACCAAGCATAACCTAAATCTCAAAAACCCATGAATAGATGGAGATTTGTGTGAATAATTTAAGGGATCTGGGGATCTATTATGAAATTAGGGTATGGGTGTTCAAGAAATATCAATAAACCAAGCTGAAACATTTGATCTGAAATCGAAAAAACCGATAACCAAAACATTCGAATACCGAAAAAACCGGGTATTTACAGGTCGGTTTCAGTTTTGAATTTTAAAACCTGCAGGTACGCAAACGAACCGGATATAATGTATATATAATATTTAGTTTATATTATTTACTATTCATTTGTTAACTTTAACCAACTTAATTAGAAAAATACACTTTATCATCGAACAATACGTGGATGATTAAATTTAACACAAATAAGGTCATAAAAGAGTCAATGTTAACTAAAAATACATTTTTAAATGATTAAACGTATTTTGATTTTTTTTGTTTATTTTTTTTTTGTAATTGTTTTAAATGTTATATTTTGGTACCACTTTTATTCTCTATATGTATTTTTTTATAATTTCGGGTAATCGTGAACTGAATCGCGGGTAACCGAACTTATTTCAATTCGGGTTGATTCGGTTCAACCTACGGTCGGTGTCAATTCAGGTAACCATGTACCCATCTCATACGGTTCAGTTTACATTTTTTCTTACTAAGTGTATCGAACCGAAACGTGAACACCCCTAGGTAGGGGTCTCACTCTTGATTTTGATTGAGATGTGCGTGTGTGTGTGTGTAACAAATAGATCATTAGATGTGATTGATTTTGGTGTGTAGATTGAAATGGGAAAGCAATTTAGTGGTTGTAATATTATTGTTAGGGTCAGATTTGATATGATTGGAGACATAGAGTGAGTGTGTAAGTGTGTGAGAGACAAAGTGAAGCATTTTCGTCGTTAACTATGTGGGCTACCACGTATCAACTCGAAAAACTGATAATGTGAAACCAGGTTGGAGGGAAAAAATCATTAGATAGAAGCTTTTTTCGGAACGACAACAAAGCATTCATAAACTACCGAAAAACCAATTACAGAAGTATCATCAAACAATGCGAGCAAATGACCAGTTACAAGAAACAACCAAACGAACCAAACAAAAGAAACGACAAGAAACATAGACCGAAGATGTTTGCGAGGAGCAGACAATCCCTCCCCTAGAACATCATCCATGCTACGCCTTACTCAAGAAACCAGAAAAGCCACCACAACGCCAAAGCCCATCAACTTCACGTTAGCTGCCGCTGCAAGTTACACTTTTAGAAGTACATAAACACTTATCGATATCATTTATCTTGTGGATTAAACAATGCAAGGATCGAAAGCTTATCTGGTATAAAACAAGACGAAAACCAAAAGTCTTACATGCTAAGTATGGAAAACAACTATTACTTAAAAACACTTACATGATTAAAATGTTACCAACCAAATTATGTTCATGGCCAATCGGAATGTAAAATAGTCCCAAAAGTTAAAGGGGGTGCTTGGGATTGCTTATGACTTATTTCATCATGGAAAAAGAGATAATATTTTTGAACGTGTTTGGATAAGTTTTTTCAAAAGCTTCCTATGACTTCTTCAAGAATCAAGAAGGAGATAAAACCATTTTCTAAAAGTCCTTTTATTTTAACTTTTTAAAAAACTATTTATTAGCTTATGTAACCAAATGACATTTCTACCTTTTTTTTTGTGCTAAGGTGTTATTATCAGTTATATCGCCTCCAACTTTATATGTTTAAAAAACAGAGTAATGACCTGAGAGGGTAACTAACTATTCATTTTGTATACATATTACCATTGAACAATTTTTTTGTACATATTATATCATTGCAACTGGGAATAGCCCGTAAACCACCATCTTTTACCCAACCACCACCACCACCATAGCTGCTATCACCTAACCACCACCACCCAAACCACCATTTCCAGACCACCACCACCACCACCATCTCCAGACTACCACCATCACCATATCCAGACCACCACTACCACAAACACCGCCACTACTGCCTGCACACACAAATACCACCCCCAATATCAACAACCCTTCCTGCTCTGACACCATCTACGACAACTATCCCTTAATCGGTCACACCGCCGCCTCCTCCTACAAACTCAATCACCACCACAAACCCTAACCTAATCGATTAGGGTTTTTGATTGTAAGCGAAATCGAGGAACGAGAAGCAAAACCAAGATCAAATTAGGGTTTTTCAGGGTTATCGGGATTGGGGTGGAGCTGGTGGCTATGGTGGTTTGCAGGCAGCGACAATGGTGGTTGTGGTGGTGGTGTTTTGGTGGTGGTCTGGAGATGGTGGTTTGGATATGGTGGTGGTTTGATGGTAGTGGGTGGGTGAAAGATGTTTACGGATTATTCCGTAATGTGTAAAAAGAAAAATTAAATAATATATTGAGTACAAAAAATACTTCAATGATAATATATATGCAAAATGAATAGTTAAATTTTTATTTTAAGATTGTTTTATATAAGGGAATCTCAAACACCCTACAAAATAGTACATGTAACAATAACATCACCCTACAAAATTTTCAGTTGGTTTCCTTTCTGGATCCCAATTCCAGAGTACATAAAAGCTTCATTATTTTCCCCGCCACAAATCAACTCTAGATATCATCATCTACTCCAACAAGCGCTACTCTACTCTCTGATCGGAATCGTAAGTCCCTTACCTTATTCAATTTCTTTTAACAACCGATTGGCTCGATTTTAGCATGCTTATTATTGCAGTTATTCCATCACATAATCGATTTCTGTATTATCTGTAATCATGATTCGGATCGTCGTATATATTAATCATACAAGAAATATGTAAATTAGGTTATTATTAGTGTTGATTGGATGGATTGTTCGAAAAGCCATCTGCATTCATTAATTAGTGTTTATAGGAATCATTCACAACCAGTGTGATGATTCATATATATGTAGTTATGTACATATATATGATGTTCTGTATTTATGTTGCATAGAAAGATTAATTTGGCTATTGGTAGTTTTTTGTGCTAAAATTTTAGATACAACATATTTTGTTGTTGTTGTTGTTGTTGTTGTTGATGATTTTATGCTAATTCATTTTCAAGCAAATTTATGTTCCTTTATTACTTCTGTTCTCTAGATTAACATCACTGACATTGTAAAGTATGGCATTTCATCAAGGATTGAGGTATACACATTTTTTGCTTCTATCAGGACCCTTAGAAATAGAAATAGAAATAGGAGCTTGTTCTTACAATTATCAGACAGTTTCTTTTAGGCCCAACCATGGTTTCATCATTCACGTGTCAAACTGTTTTTTGCGGTTAAGCATTTTTCTATTTAATTGAGGGCCCTTTTCTTGAATTTTCTGTTTCTGAACAGCAGGTCAGGTCCACTTTATTTTTAATCTCTTATCTTCTAATAATACTATTTTTATCATTTTGAAATCCCAGCTTGTACATCCAGATATCACAAATGTAAGATTGTTAAGCAACTGATCAGTGAAAGGGTAAGACAGGAAAGGGAACCCATTGCTCATTTTATCTAAAGTAGGGAAGCCAAATCTGTGACAGCAGATGCTAGGACACCTGAGTTAGAAATAACTGGAAATTAGGATTTAAATTATTGTGATGGTCATTTATTTGGTAGACTACATAGGATTGTTCCTGTGATTAGGATCTTTCTCTTTTATCCATTCAATGAAGCATTCCAAGTTCTTGTGCGAGCATCCATCTTTTCTGATACTATTCATAACCTTTTCTTTTAGATTCATGGCCCTTGTTTTGAATTCTCTGTCGCTTAGCAGCTGGTCCACTTTATCCGTGATTTCTTCTCTCCTGATAATACCGTTTGCATCTTTTTGAAAACCCAGCCCGTTCATCCAAACATCACAAATGTAAGTCTTGTTAAGCAACTGATCAGCAAAGTAAGGCCAGGACAGAAAAGGGACCCCATTGCTGATGCCTTCCAAAGTAGAGTTCCAACCACAGTGGCTCAAGAAGCAAGCAACAGAAGGATGAGCTAAGACCTCCTGTTGAGGTGCCCAGCTCACTATCTTGCCACGAGTCCCTATTCTGTCCATATATCCATTTGGGTAAGTATCGGATGTCTCCTTGGTTAAACCTGGCCGCACGACCCACAAGAAAGGCTTGTTGGTGAGTTCAAGACCAAGAGCGAGTTCTTGAAATTGAGTTTGGTTGAATATTGTAAAGCTCCCAAATGCCACGTAGATGACCGAGCACACCGGCTGCTGATCAAGCCATGTTAGACAAGTAGAGTCTTCTTGCCAGAAGTGGCCTGCTTGTTTTGCCTGTCGATTGCTTGCCAAAAGAGGACCTACTGGCATCAGATTGGGGAACGTGCCGAATGTTGAAGATTCCAGCTCGTTAGTTGAGTTGCAAATCTTCCACTGTGCAGCTTCCGCAGCTTTGGCAGCTTTAACCGTCAACTTAAAAAGTGTTTTTGTTGTGGCCAAGTTGCCTATAGCGGCCCATGCTAACTCTTCAGCTTTCATGGGTGGCATGGTTGGTGATAGCCGGAATATCTGGTCTTTTACAGGAGCTCCTGAAAGAAAAAAAAAGTTTTACAACGGTAAGGTGGACACTCTGCAGGGGCTGTTTGGCAGTTGCTGAATGGTTTGGTGCTGGATGATTAAGTGGTCAGAATGATTAAGAGGCTCTTAAGATATAGTGCAAAATGAATTATGGTGATTTGGTAATTGTTGAGTATGAAATCAGGACTCTGAATGGTTAAGAGACATCCAAGATACAAAATCATTCAGAGGGTCTTGGAACCATTAAGAGGCAGTCCATTTTTTTTGCCAAACAGGATTCACCTCTTAACGATTCAGAGGTTGCCTCTTAATGGAACTGTTAAGAGGTAAACAAAGAATCAAAGTTCAGCATCAAAATTTATTTTCGTTTGGCTCACCATCATTGTCCATGATTCCATCATCAATCAGCTTCCGAATGCTCAACATTGTGGCCAGTGTGGCAGCTGGGGCAGACCAGAAGGTAGCTCGCCGGATTCCCAACTTCTCTGCAACAGGTATGGCCCATGACATGCATTCATCTGCGATAACACAGCTGATTTTCTCGTAATTTGTTTTGTTAATCATATCAATGAGCTCTTCTAGCTTGCCAGGCATGACTTGGTTGATTGCTTCTGAAGACCTAACAAAGTCGTTCCTGTCCTCCCATGGTTCCATCCCATCTGGGATCGAAACCATGTTGATTAGATCACCGAGATCCCCCTTCTCCATCCATGTCTTCCTGATGAGTTTGTGGTTGACCTCTGTGTTTACGAATGTGACTTTGACTCCATGTTCGATTAAGCACTGAGCGAGTTCCATTAAAGGAATTACATGACCTTGTGCTATATATGGTATAACTAGCACGTGGGTCTTTTCAGTGTCTTTTTGATCTCCCATTTTGGAGATTTTACAAGATCTCTTCAACTGATTGTTGTCTTACTTATATAGACAAACATAATGAATTTGCATAGCTTCTTAGTTCTTACTTTTATTGTTGTTTATTAAATTTCATCAAACCGTGTTGTAGTTGACGCAGGCTTCAGTTTCATCGACATTGTTAATTCCTGTGTCTAGATATGTGATCTGTAATAATCTGTTTGGAAGCATTGAAGCTGACAAGCATTGTGGTTAAGCAGGCTTCAGTTTCATCAACATTGTTTTCTCAGATCTCTCAAATATATCTATATCTATAGTTGGCTAATTAACTTGCTAGCAATATGACCATGGGATTCTAATGGTTGAGAACAGAACAAGCTGGAACTTCTAAGATCCTTGGTTTATTATTATTCACTGTGTTCCTTAACAAGTACCACTATATACTTTTGACATCAAACCTCACTTTCTCAATTCAAATCAGTATAGAGTATGTTGTTACTTTTAACAAAATATACTTTATGTGCTGCATTATTTAATAAATGTTGAAAAATATTGCATCCCATACTACTAGAACAACATAGGACCAAATAACCTAAGCCTAGCAAATAACATTCCTTTTAAAAGAAGCACACAGTAGCATTAACATTTCCTTCCTTTACTGAAACGGTAGCATCCATAACTCAAAGATTACATGCTGGCTGTTAGTTGCAGGTGTTTGTTTCAGGTGCATTAACATTTCTTTCCTTTACCCAATCAATGAAAGTGCTGAGGTTTCTGTTTGATGCTTTTCCCACTCCCACTTTTTCTTGCAAATTCAAGGCATTTTCTTTTACTATGTTGTTGCTGAGCAGCTGCTCCACTTTACTCTTGATTTCTCCTCGTGTGACGATATCACTACTCTCGTCTTTCTTCAAGCCCAGACCAGTTTTCCAAATCTCACACACGTAACTCGTATTCAAAAACTGATCGGCAAAGTACGGCCAGCACAAGAAAGGAACGCCATTGCTGACACCTTCCATGGTAGAGTTCCAGCCACAATGACTCATGAAGCAAGCCACTGAGGGATGTCTTAGGACCTCCTGTTGAGGTGCCCAGCTCACCATTTTCCCACGATTGCCTACTCTATCTATGAATCCATCCGGGTAGACAGCACTGTCTGTACCACCACTTGTACCAGGTCTTACAGCCCACAAGAATGGCTGGTTGGTGAGCTCGAGCCCCAATGCCAGCTCTTCAAACTGGGCCTGATCAAGAATTGTGAAGCTCCCAAAAGCCACATAGATGACTGAGCAGACCGGCTGTTGATCAAGCCATGTTAGACAAGTAGAATCTTCTTTCCAGAAGTGTCCTGCTTGTTTTAAGGAGTTGGTTGCCAAAAGTGGTCCTATTGGCAACATCTTTGGAAATAGGGTGAAGGCCCCAGTCTCCAGCTCTATAGTTGAGTTGCAAATTATCCAGTCTGCCGTCTCTGTAGCTTCTTTAGCACCAAGAATCAGGATATCAAAGATAATCTTGTTCGTGGCTGGGTCGCCTATACACTCCCATGTAAATTTTGCAGGGTCCATAAATGGCATAGTTGTTGAAAGCTGAATCGTTTGATTCTTCAGAGGTACTCCTGAAAGAAAAAAGTTACATTGCATAAGGCTAAAATTTTCTCTCTATAATTTAGTCAAGTAGCCTTACCATTTCTGTCTATAACCTCATCTTCCAACAGCTTCTGAGTGCTCATGATCAATGCCAAAAGTGCAGCCGAGCTAGGACAGAAGACTGCTGATCTAATTCCCTTCTTCTGTGCAACTCTAATGGCCCATTCCATGCAATAATCAGCAATAATGCAGGTGATTTTGTTATCTGTTTTATTAATACTGTCTATTAGTTCTTCTAGTTTTGTGGGCATCATTTGGGACATTGAGTTTGTCAGCTTGCCGAGGTCACACCTGTCCTCCCATGACTGCATCCCATCTGGGATCCAAACCATTTGCATCAAATCGCTCGGACCATCTTTCTGTGAACTGCAGGCACTCATAATCTGTTTGTGAGTGACCTCCGTGTTCACAAATGTGACCTTGAGACCGTTGCTGGTGAAGCACCGTGCCGCCTCCATGAGAGGAATCACATGGCCTTGTGCTGGATATGGTATTACCATAACGTGCATATTTTTCATGTTTGTTTCTCTTGGAGATCTAGAAAGTCTAATGTTTTTGCACTCAAAGTGACCCTTTTCTCATTTTTATAGACAAAATGGTTTAGCTTCCAACTATTCATAATTGAAGTCAAAAGGGTATCTTGCTATATGTTTCATTATGTTACTATTCATTTTATGTAATCTGCATGTTACCTTACTTGTTCGTAGTTTCCTGATTTCATTTTTTTTGAAGATATGGTAATTTGTGAGATCTGGTTACTTGTCCATAATATATTTGTGGTAATTTATTAGTCCTATATTTAAACATAAGAATTCTAAATCATCTTAAGCAAGTCCATTGACACATTTATAAAAATTCATATTCTCCTGTTGTCCCAGGGATCCATCTCATCTGGGATCCAAACCATTTGCATCAATTCCCTTGGACCATCTTTCTCTGAATTGACACTCATAATCTGTTTATGAGTGACCTCTATGTTCGAAAAATGTGACCATGTGACCGTTTCCGGTGAAGCACTGTCCTGCCACCATAAAAGGAATCACATAGCCTTGTGGTGGATAACGTATTACTAGAATACAGATATGTTTCATCTTTGTTTATCTTGGAGCTATTAGAAAAACAGATGTGATTTGCTCTAAAAATGAATATCTTTCTTACTCCTATAGAGATAAATGGGTGAGATTCCAACTAGATCAAAGCTACACTTATTTCCAAACTATTTTTAATTGAAGTCGAAAGGGTATATTGATTAAAGAAAACTATCTATATTGAGAGACAATTTAAATATTGGTGTTAGGTATGAAGTGGGTGTGGACATTTGGTAAATGCAATAATGCATAAGTTGATACTTAGGTGTTCGTATTATATTCATATTTGATTGGTAATAATTATAACTTGATAACTAGGTTTTTCATGTCATATTCATATGTCGTTTTACATATCTTGTCATGTACAATGGTTTATCCGGTGACAGGGACAGAAAATCTAAGGAAGGTAAGCAATCTTTGTCACTCGTTGCTCCTTCCTTGAGATTATTCAACAAAATCTTTATTAACATGTAAATAATAAACTTTGCTAAGTAAACAAAATCTAGGTAGGTTACGTCTTTTTCTGGATGAATAATGTAGCCTTATTCAATTGGGTTAATTGTTATTGTAAATTACTATATCCTGATACCTTTCATTGCATTAACCTCATTAAACTGCATTGTAGTTAACACAGGCTTCAGTTTCATCCATATTGTTAATTCCTGTGTCAAGACCTTTAATCTGTAATAATCCTTTTGGAAGCTTTGAAAGTGACAGGCATTATAGTTAAGGCAGGATTTCGGCCATTCAACATCTTTGTTTTGTGGATCATGTTCATATGGCATGAAATGATAGTTCACAAAAACTTTTCAGGAGCTACATAACCACCTCTGAGATTTGTTGATCGCACTTGCAACTCCTTTCTTTTATGCTATGTTTGGACCATGGATTTCCTAACTAGTTTACGTTGTTTCTTAATTACTACTTGTCTACATAGGCTCGAATATGTTACAAACAGTAAATTTTGTCAAAACTTGCTAGCAATATGACTTGGGTTCTAGTGGTTGAAGACAGAACAAGCTGGAAATTTTAGGATCCACCGTGCATGATGTTTTATAGAACTTATCACGAACTAAGCACCTATATTGGCTTGTTGCAGAACTTGAGGCGTTCATCATATTGATTGTTTCCCTGCATAACTTGTGTTATAATACTCATTTCGACAAGAGAAAAAACACTCATGAAGGTTTCATTGGTGGTGAAACTAAGAACAGCCTGCACATGGTACAAGACCCGTGTGAAGTGCGTTAACATGAATTGAACACAATGGAAGTGAAATCCATGACAAAAGATGCTAGGACACAAGAGTTAGAAATGGCTAGAAATTCTGGCCAAGAATTCAATGATTCATCTTTAGAAGGCAAGAATGTAATTTTATAGCAATGATTGTTTATTTGGTACGCAAGATATATAGGATATCCTTTTGTGATTCTGTCATAAGGATAATTGTTTTGCTAGGCTTAGGTTATTCGGACGGATGTTTTCTAGAAGTAGTGTGGGATGAGGATGCAATTTTTTTCAACATTTATTCGCAGTTCTTGAATATATACTTGCTATTAAATATCATAGATGAGGCATGTTAATGGTCACCAAGAGATTTTTTTTGGATGAATTAACTTTTGAACTATGATTACTTTTAAATACTTCACATTTCTTGCATCTGTTTTATTTTCAAAGTGAAATGAACTTCTTTATTTTCTCCCATCAAAGTGAAAACAGGGAAAGGACACATTCATAACCAGAAGCATACATTCCCTTTGTTATTTGCTGGTGTTCTTTTCAGGTGCATTAGCCGCCTTTGCAAATAACGTCAATTGAAAAGAACACCTGCAAATATGTATTATAGTCTATTTTATCTCTCAAACGTTCAACTCAAATACGTCAATTGAAGTGAGCATTGATGATTGAAAGACGAAAAGTAAAAAAAGAAGGATGCTGGCAGATTTGCGACACTGTGGAGTTTTAATCTTATCTTACACACCAAAGCCCCAATTAAAGCGATTCAAGATGTTCCGGAAAGCCAACACAGATCTACAATCTTTGTTTTTTTGCGTTTCTGCAAATTCGATGTGCATCTGGGCTAAAACTGACGTTGAAATCGAAAGAATGGTGTTGGATGGAAATAAGAGGTAATTATTTATCAGAGGACATTAAAGAGGCTCTGAAAAGGAAGAAAAAACAAATGGTATGAATTGTCTTATGCCTGAACGAGTCAGACATAAGTGGCAAATAAGAGCTGAAAACCTAAAAACAAATAATTCTTAGTGAAGTTATCTCACTGTTTCTGTCTATAACTTCATCTTCCAACAGCTTCTGAGTGCTCATTATCATTGCGAAGATTGCAGCCGCAAAGGAATTGAAGCAGGCTGATCGAATTCCCATCTTCTATGCAACTCTTATGGCCCATCTCATGGAAACATCCACAACAATGCAGGTGATTTTGTTATCTGTTTTGTTAATAGTGTCTATTAACTCTTCTAGTTTTGTGGGCATCGTTTGGTTTATTAATTCTGTCAACTTGCCAAAGTCATGCCTGTCCTCCCATGGCTGCATCCCATCTGGGATCCAAACCATTTGCATCAAATCACTCTGTGAACTGGAGGCACTCATGATCTTTTTGTGAGTGAACTCTGTGATCACAAACGTGACCTTGAGACCGTTGCTGTTGAAGCACCGCACCACCTCCATTAGAGGAATTACATGGCCTTGTGCTGGATATGGTATTATCCTAACGTGAGTATTTGTCATGTTTGTTTCTCTTCGAGATTTTAGAGAAAAACTTTAGTTTTTGCACTCAAAGTGACCCCTTTTCGTTCCTATAGACATAAATGGTTGAGATTCTAACTATTTATTATCGAAACCGAAAATGGGCATCTTGCTTTACACTTTCTAATGTTACCATTAGGTTTCTATAATATGCACACTACCTTGTTCATAGTTTCTTGATTTGTTTGTTATTGAAGATATGATAATTTGTAAAATTTTGTTATCGGATTTAAGACTTCTAGAATAGCTTAAACAGTTTCATTGAACAAATCTGTAGTAATTCATAGACTCTCTCCGTCTTCAATTAAGTATCTACATTTCTATTTTAGTTTGTTCCAAATTAAGTGTCCATTTTCAAAAGTAAGGGATTGTTTACCGCTTACCCGAGTAAGCACTTACCAGATGCACATGGCAAGGACCCAAAATCATGTGAGGATGATAAGGATTGAGAGCCTTACCTGGTAAGTGAAGGTGATGAGTCTTACTTGGTTAATGTTTTGCAGGTAAATTGTGTCATTTTGATGGATTAGAATCTTAACCGATAGGGTAAGTGAGAGCGTTGACTCTCAACGGTGATCGCTTACTTACAGGGTAAGCGTTTGGATAAACGGTCCTGAGTGTCTACTTTCTCATTCCACCCTTAGTTATTACACAGAGAAAGTTTCTCTCTCTATTGTAATGGTAAAATCGTCTTTAGTTAAATAAAACGTGTAATAATTGCATATTTTTAAAATTGTGTGCTGGACATTTATTTTTATTGTTGAGAGGATGTTTTTTTGTGTTTGGTATATGTTGGAGTCTCCACTTCCTTACATCGCCTTGCCGAAGAATGTCATGTGCGAGGCAAATCAAGTATACAATGGCCCAATAGGTTCTTGGCTTAAGAGCTTATGACTGACAAGGAGCTCAATCCCTAAAGGAGTTGTGCAAAACACATACTACTATTTGAGCAAAAGGTTGGTTACTGGCAACCCCGACCGGCCCCACCTGGAACTCGCCCTTTAAGAACCATATGTGAGGAGACAATTCAAAGCTGACTCAGCGACCGAGGCCAGCTGAGGGGTTCTAGTTCCTGCTGTGCATATGAACAAAGTTACTCCGCCCCTTTGCCAACAGAGCTACAAGCTCGATGGCTGCTAAGGCATTATTTTGAATGAATTAACTTTTGAACTATAAAAATACTTTTAAATACTCCACATTTCTTGCATCTACTTTTATTTCGAAGTTCAATGTTTAAATACTCAACATTTCTTGCATCTACTTCTATTTCGAAGTTCAATATACTTCTTTATTGTCCCCCATCAAAATGAAAAGAGGGAAATGACACATTCATAACTGTTGATTATTAGGATCTGATTCACGATTGCAGCCCCTGTTCTTTACAGCCTTCTGTCGAGAACTTGCCATGGTTGTTCACATTGATACAAGCAAAATATATATATATATATATATATATGTGAAAGTGTTTGTGAGTAGACTATTCTAGGCAAATACATATATATTTCTGCAGAAGATGATACTTTACGAAGTACATACACCATCAAGCATTGTGATGGTTCAGCCCTCAACCACCTCTAACTGCTAACTACCCATCGATGATGATGTACACTTACACATCTTATTTTACATGCATATTTACATATATCAATACTAATAATAATATGTCCAATATAAATGACAATTATATTTAATTTCCAACACTGGAAACATACACACCCTTTGTTATTTGCAGGTGTTCTTATCAGGTGCATTAGCATTTGCATTTCCGTTCTTTACCCAATCAATGAAACTACTGAGATTTTTATTACATGATTTTTCTACTCCCATTTTTTCTTTCAAATTCAATGCATTTTCTTTCACCATGTTGTCACTGAGCAGCTGCTCCACTTTACTCTTGATTTCGCCACGTGTCACAATACCACTGTTCTCATCTTTCTCCAAACCCAGCCCCGTTTTCCAGATCTCACATACGTAAGTGGTATTCAAAAACTGATCAGCAAAGTACGGCCAACACAAGAAAGGAATGCCATTGCTGACACCTTCCATGGTAGAGTTCCAACCGCAATGACTCATGAAACAAGCCACCGACGGATGGCTTAATACCTCCTGTTGGGGTGCCCAGCTCACCATCTTCCCACGGTTGGCTACTCTATCCACGAATCCATCCGGGTAGACAGCACTGTCTTTACCACCACTTGTACCAGGTCTTACAGCCCACAAGAATGGCTTATTGGTGAGCTCGAGCCCCAACGCCAGCTCTTCAAACTGGGCCTGATCAAGAATTGTGAAGCTCCCAAAAGCCACATAGATGACTGAGCAGAGTGGCTGCTGATCAAGCCATGTTACACAAGTAGAGTCTTCTTTCCAGAACTGGCCTGCTTGTTTTAAGAAGAAGTTGGTTGCCAAAAGTGGGCCTATTGGCAACATCTTTGGAAATAGTGTGAAGGCCCCAGTCTCCAGCTCCATAGTTGAGTTGCAAATTATCCAGTCTGCCGTTTCTGCCGCTTCCTTAGCACCAAGCATCACGATATCAAAGACAATCTTGTTCGTCTCTGGATCGCCTATACACTCCCATGTAAATTTTGCAGGGTCCATAAATGGCATAGTTGCTGACAGCTGAATCATTTGATTCTTCAAAGGTACTCCTGAAAGAAGAAAGTTCAATCACATAAGGCTAATTATTTTCATTCTATATTTTAGTCAAGTAATCTTACCATTTCTGTCTATAACTTCATCTTCCAACAGCTTATGAGTGCTCATGATCAAGGCCAAAGTTGCAGCCGAGCTGGGACAAAATATTGCTGATCTAATTCCCATCTTCCGTGCAACTCGTACGGCCCATCCCATGCTATAATCAGCAATAATGCAGGTGATTTTGTTATCTGTTTTGTTAATACCGTCTATTAGCTCTTCTAGTTTTGTGGGCATCGTTTTGTATATTGATTCTGTCAACTTGCCGATGTCACGCCTGTCCTCCCATGGCTGCATCCCATCTGGGATCCAAACCATTTGCATCAAATCTGTTTGTGAACTGCCGGCACTCATAACCTGTTTGTGAGCTATCTCTGTGTTCACAAATGTGACCTTGAGATCGTTTCTAGCGAAGCACCGTGCCGCCTCCATGAGAGGAATCACATGGCCTTGCGCTGGATATGGTATTGCCATAACGTGCATATCTTTCATGTTTGTTTCCCTTAGAGATTTTAGAAAGTCTCTAATGTCTTTGCACTCAAAGTGACCCCTTTCTGATTTTTAATAGACATAAATGTTGGCCCACCAACGGATAGGGTATGGGTAGTGTAAAGGTTAATCCGTCATCTAATTAATTTAAATTAGTGGGTAATTATCCATCTCAATGGATAAATGATAAAGCAAAATCTCATTTTGAATTGTAAATAATATTGTAAAACCTCAAACATATGTGTAAAGTAATTTCATAAAGAGAATACTTCTTCAAAATGTATCCAACTATCCCCAATATACTATTGTGTGTATCAACCTAAAAAAGTTCCTTTTGTATGTATCAAACTTTATATGGTAATTATTTTATTATCTAATTTCGCCATACACATGGTAACATTACTCTACATATAATCATAGTATAATATTTTAAAAACAATATAAAAAATGTAAGATGACATTTAGCTTTTTTTTTCCCGACCTCGTTTTGTTTCCCATTTAATCACCATGAATTGTTTAATTCGAGAAATATGAAAAGTAATTAAATTACACATTAATATACAATATATATGATAGCGTATTAGAAAAATTAATATGTAACTGAATGTATTTACATATATAATTTTATATAATTATGCATACATATATAAATATATATTATTTCGTTACTGGTAACGGGTAATGGATAACGAAAAACCGTTTATCCATACCTTATCACTAAAATTTCGGGTAACAGGCTGATCCTGATATTTTATGGGCCCTCGGCGATTTATAAAAAATGGGTCCTACGTGTCTATGATTTTTTTTAGTAAATCTTTTATAATAAAAACAAAGTTGTATATGATAAATATAAATAACTCATACAAAACAACTTCATAATAACTCATACAAAACAACTTCAATATTAACTCATACAAAACAACTTCTTAGAGCATTTTTGGCTGCAAAAT
Source organism: Centaurea solstitialis (assembly GCA_030169165.1). Taxonomy (NCBI): domain Eukaryota; kingdom Viridiplantae; phylum Streptophyta; class Magnoliopsida; order Asterales; family Asteraceae; genus Centaurea; species Centaurea solstitialis. The sequence continues at coordinate 69,780,815 of CM058041.1, forward strand.
CATCAATAATAGCATCTAAGTCAATACTATCTAGTGTATCTTTTTCAATAAATAGCATCACCAATCTGGTTAGCCTTTCTTGTGACATACATGACCTCAAGTATGTCTTCAATAACTTCAACTTTGAAAAACTCCTTTTGGAAATGCTACAGTCACAGGAACTATCAACATAATTCAACCTTATTTATTTTCAAATTTATTATTCAATGAAATTTCCATATCCATAATAATTAGAAAATAATTAACTCTAAAAATTCTTGATTTGATGCTTGCATATCCTCTTCATTGTTATTCTCATCAAATTGTTTTTTTCCCCAACATTACGATGCTTAGTTAGAAATCTTGGATCTATATTCATTTCACATGCTACATTTTTAGCTTTATCCATACTTGATGCCAAACCATCATTCCTATATTTTCAAAGTAATTCTTCACACTTCAATTTGTTTCATGGTAGCATTAATACACATGGATTTAAATTGCAAATAAAATATCGTACCAAGTAAAAACTTAAAATTTTCAATTGCACTTAACAAACTTTTCGCCTCACTTTTAGACTTGGCATAATCACATGCTTTTGATAGCTCAAGTAAAGTTGATCTTATTTGAGGAGCTTGATATCTAATGGCTCACACTTTTCACTCTACTCTCCCAACGTGTATTGCATAAAGACTTTACCCTCATGTTTGAAACATTATCATGTAACACCTTCCATCTTTTTGAGGAACTAGAAAATAATGTGTATATCCGTTGCACAGTTCCAAAAAATGAAACAACTTTAACACAAGAATGTGTCATATCACTAAGAGTAAAAGCTTAAAGCTATGACAAAAACAATAAACTTGAACAACTTGCAACAAAAACAATAAACTTTATCCACATGTTTTGACTAAACTAGCCATTTCTGGTCCCTAGACTGACCATTACTTAACTTTTTAAATTAGGTCCTTGTCAACTAAAATATCTCTTGGTTTATTATCAAAAATATCCCAATTACTATGATCACAAAAGTAGCAAAAGGGATGGATTGTTCAATATTTGGGTGCTCGACGTTAGATTCAACGTTTGGGTGCTCAATATTAGATTCAATATTTGGATGCTCAACATTAGATTTAACATTTGGTTGGTGCTCAACATTACGTTCATCTAAGTTTTCATTAGAGGTGTGTGTGCCTTTAACAAATTTATCCATGGCTCCTTTTGCAATTGTACTAATTACATCCTCATGGTTTGCATTTTATAACATGTTAGGTCCCTAAAATTTAACTCCGTCAAAAAGTTGTCCGTTAAATTGGTCATCTACACAACCCATAATGGATGGTTTGGTCATTTAGCTTATTATTTTATTTTTAATCAAAATCACTTGGAGCAATATTTTACTACTCATCTTCTTAAAGACCCATATTCTCTATCGACCACCTCCAATTCTTCCTCACCCACCATCTCTAGGGCCGTGAAAAGTGCCACTGTATTTATTTGTTGTGTGCCATCATATATATTTTGAAACTGCAATAAATACAAAAACTTTCCTTGGTTTAATTGGTTAGTTCTTTTCTTTTTAAATTGAGAGGTCTCAGTTCAAATCTTGGTAGACTCATTTTTCTAATTTTAATATTATATTTATTATGTTTCTAAAAAAATTGTAATAACAAGAGACATTTCATTAACCAACCACTAAACTAATATATGTTTCTTATAGTCAACTGGTGCCACCTTTCGAAAATTTCTCTAGGTCCGTCCCTGTTTATTATTAGATATAGAAAAAGCCACCATCTTCTACCTTTTGATCCACCATCTTGAGACCACCGCCACCATCATCTCTGGAAAACGCTACCCTCCATCGGCCACCGTACAACTCCCCACCTTCCCTTTGATTGCAATAGTTTCATCAAACTGCATTGTAGTTAACGCAGGCTTCAGTTTCATCCACATTGTTAATTCCTGTTTCAAAATCTTTGATCTGTAATAGTCCCTTTGGAAGCATTGAAACTAACAAGCATTATAGTTAAGGCATGCTTTTGGTCATTCAACATTTTTGTTTTGTGGGTCGTGTTCATATGGCATGAAAAAAATATCCAAAAAGAAATGAAGATGAAAATATGGAGGAAATAACAACACGCAAAACCTTTTCAGGAGCTACTTAACCACCTCTGAAATTCGTTTATCGCACTTGCAACTCCTTTCTTTTATGCTATGTGTGGACCATGGATTTCTTACTATTTATGTTATCTCTTAATTACTACTCATCTACACAAAATCTTATATGTTGCAAATACTATGAGCCCGTTTGGTTTATACGAATGGGAAGGATTTGAGGGGATTTTGAATTCAAATCCAATCCAATGCCGTTTTTAGTTTGCAGGATTGCTTGGATTTGAAATCCCACAAAACACGGGATTTAGAAATTCCATAGGGGTTTTTGGGATTTCATAGGATAAATTTGTGAGTAATAATGTCTTAAAAAATGTTAGAAAACATTTATTTTACACGCTGGAACTTGTAGGATGCACTGTGCATGATGTTTTACTTTATTATTGACTCTATTCTTTAATAAAGTACTACTATTTACTTTTGACATGTTGTGAAAATACCGAAACCCAACTAACAAATTAGCTCACTAGTTGAACCTCACTATTACCACTAAATTCCCAAGAACAAATGAACAACGGTTCTTATACGAGATATAAGCGGAAATGATCAATGAACATGAGACAACTAACTAACTAAGCATATGCAACGATAAAAGCCATACAATGTAAGATAAAGCATAGGTAAAGAGAGACACCGAGATTTTTACGTGGAAACCCAAATCGGGAAAAACCACGGGCGGAGGACGCCGAGAACCGATCCACTATCACTTGATGTAGTTACAATGAGATGTTACAAGCTTTTACAATGGAGAAACTACAATGGCTTTCTTTGAGCTCTCAACTAGCTTATTGGAGAAGATGACTATTTTGGTGCATAATTCAAAAGAGGAGTGTTGTGTGTGTATATGGATGAGGGAACCAAGAGTACACCCAAAAATACTAAACTAATACATGGGTATGGCTTCCTATCAATAAACAAATGTGTATAGGGTGTGTGTTGTCAACCAATCAGCTTAGAAGCTTCATATGACTGAAAATGTACCCCGGGCGGGTCAGCCGCGGTAGCCCGCGGGTAAGCTGACCCGCATTTGAATCAGAACCATACGAGAGACAGCACAAACGGCGGGTTGGCCGCGGCTTGCTTGACCCGCGGTTGACCCGCATTTGCTGCTGTGTTTCCAGAAAATCTGATTTGGTTGGAGGCAAGCATTCTCACAAATCTCCACCCTTGTCTTCAACCAAAACCACACACAACGAAAAGAAACTCCACCTTATCTTCGATCCAAACGAGACTCGAAAAACAAACTCCACCGATCTTCATCTCAAAGCCAAAAACAACTACCCGAAAGCAAGTGATAACAAAGTGATCAAGTCCTCTCTATTCTAAACCAATAACCAAAAGTGGTCCTCCGCCGGAGCGCCCCGAAGGGCATCAACCTCGTTTCTCGACACCAACCAAGTCCAAACACAAGTTGAACTTGGCTACCGGAAGTGGCTTCGTTAGCATATCCGCTGCGTTATCGTCGGTGCTTATCTTCACGATCTTAAGATCGCCTCTAGCTACTACCTCTCGGACATAATGGTGGCGAATGTCGATATGCTTCGTCCTATCATGAAGCACTCGATCCTTTGTCAAAAGAACCGCGCCTTGATTGTCGCAAAACACTTCTTCAACCTTCAAGCGCTCACTTAGCTCACCAAGGAGTCCTTTGAGCCAAACAGCTTCTTTTACGGCTTCGCTAACCGCCATGTACTCCGCTTCCGTTGTGGACAAAGCGACGGTAGGTTGCAAATGTGCCCTCCAACTAATAGCACACCCATCAAGGGTGAACACGTATCCGGTGATGGATCTTCTATTGTCAACATCCTTGCCATAATCTGAATCTGTATAGCCAAGTACCCCCGAAGAATTTCTCCCGAAATGCAAACACAAATTCGCCGTTCCCTTCAAGTAACGAAAAATCCATTGGACGGCTTTCCAATGCTCCTTTCCCGGGTTGGCCATATATCTGCTAACCATCGAAACTGCATAAGCGAGATCCGGTCGGGTACATATCATGGCATACATCAAAGATCCCACCGCACTAGAATACGGCACTCTCGCCATATAGGCAACATCGGCTTGAGTCGAAGGACTTAAAGCTGATGATAGCTTGAAATGAGGCGCAAATGGAGTGTTGACAGACTTTGCTTCAGACATACCAAAGCGGCGAAGAACTTTCTGAACGTAACCTTCTTGACTAAGGTACAACTTTCTCGCCTTTCTGTCACGAACAATCTCCATACCAAGAATCTTCTTTGCGGCTCCCAAATCCTTCATATCAAATTCTGAATTCAACTGGTCTTTCACTTTCTGAACTTCTCCCATATCTTTCGCTGCAATAAGCATGTCATCTACGTATAAGAGCAAATACAAAATCGACCCATCATCACACTTCTTGAAGTAAACGCAGCTGTCGTACGACGAATTTGACAAGCCGTGTGCGGTCACAAAAGCGTCGAATCTCTTATACCATTGCCTAGGAGATTGTTTGAGGCCATATAGAGACTTTATCAACTTGCACACGTGACCTTCTTTACCCGGAACAACAAATCCTTCCGGTTGGTGCATAAAGATCTCTTCCTCAAGTTCACCATTCAGAAATGCGGTCGTGACGTCCATTTGCTCAAGCTCCAAATCATCGGACGCGACCATCCCTAGCAATGCACGAATAGAAGTATGTTTCACCACCGGTGAAAATATGTCGTTATAGTCAACGCCAGGAATTTGACTATAACCCTTCGCGACCAACCGAGCTTTGTACCTTGGCTTTTCTTCCGGAGTTGCCCCTTCCTTCAATTTAAAGACCCACTTGCTCCGAACGGCCTTCTTACCCTTGGGAATAAGAACAAGCTCCCAAGTTCCGCTCTTTAGCAAGGATTCCATCTCCGCCTTCATCGCCATCAACCATTCATCCGCATCTTCGAGCTTCATAGCCTCACTATAGGAAGTAGGCTCCACCGTACCCTCCATTTCCTCCGCTACATTAAAAGCATGTGCTACTAAATCGGCTTCTTCGGTGTACCGTGCGGGACGCACGATTTCCCTTCTTCCCCTATCACGAGCAATGCACGGTTCGGGCTCTTGTGGCAAAGGTTGTGATGACGAGTCATCCTCCACTTGAGCACCTGTAGAGGTAGAAGAAGAAGCTGCATTTAAATCGTTAGTAGTAATCGGGCTCGATGTTTGAGACATAGGTAGCTCCACCTCAACCGGAGGTTTCTCTTTCGGAGATTCGGAAATGGGCTCGGATGTAGGAGGCGGCGAATCACTCAACATCGAAGACTCGTCGAAAGTGACATCTCGGCTTATAAGGATCTTCTTTGTTTCCGGGCACCATAGCCTAAAGCCTTTGACTCCATCTTTGTATCCAAGGAAATTGCATTTTATAGCTCTCGGTTCTAACTTCCCGTTATCAACTCGTGCATACGCCGGGCAACCAAAAATCTTCATATCCGTGTAATCGGCCGGTGATCCGCTCCAAACTTCCATGGGAGTCTTCTTCTCGAGAGCGACCGATGGAGACCGATTAATTAAGTAACAAGCGGTAGAAGCCGCTTCCGCCCAAAACGTCTTAGGCATCTTCGAGTTAGAAAGCATGCAACGAACTTTCTCGAGAATAGTGCGGTTCATCCTTTCGGCCACACCATTTTGTTGAGGAGTGTGGGCAACGGTGCGATGCCTCGTAATGCCATTCTTTCGACAATAGGCATTAAACTCCTCCGAGCAAAATTCCAAGCCATTATCCGTTCGGAGGTATTTCACCTCTTTACCGGATTGCTTCTCGATCATCGTCCTCCAATCTCTAACCGTTTCGAACACATCGCTCTTTTTCTTCAAGAAGTACGCCCACACACGACGTGAGAAATCGTCGATGATTGTGAGCATATACGAAGCTCCACCATAAGAAGTAACTCGGGCCGGACCCCAAAGGTCGGAATGAATGTAGTCAAGTGGCCCTTTGGTCGTGTGGATGCCACTTGAGAACCGGACCCTCTTCGTCTTGCCGTACACACAATGCTCACAAAACTGCAAATCCATAACCTTGTGGCCGTTCAACAATTCGCGTTGACTTAGCTCGATCATGCCTCCAAGGCTCATGCAACCGAGACGTAGATGCCACAACTTGGTTAGGTCACCATCGGAGTATTTCTTTGAAGCAACCGCAACATCACCGGTAACGGTTTGACCCTGCAAAATGTAAAGGTTAGCGGTTTTTCTTAGAGCCTTCATCATAAGTAGTGCTCCTCGCTTGACCCTTACTACTCCATTCTTGCCAATGAATTCATAGCCATTTCGATCAAGGGTACTAAGAGAGATGAGATTTCTTCGGAGTTCGGGAACATATCTCACGTCCCCAAGAGTTCGGGTGATGCCATCATGCATGCGAATTCTAATCGTGCCTTTACCGATGATAGGGCAAGAGTCATTGTTCCCCATCATTACCACGCCTTCGGGAACCTTCTCATACGTGTGAAACCAACTACGGTGGGGACACATGTGGAAAGTACAACCCGAGTCTAGAATCCACTCTTCCGAGGTATTCATCATCCCCTCGGAGACCATCAAGACTTCACCATTACAATATCCGACTTCACCTTGCTCAACAACATCCGCTTCACCGGAGGTACCCGTTGTCTTGTTCTTGGCTTTGTTTTTGGCTTGAAGCTTAAAACATTCTTCCATGGTATGACCCTTCCGTTTACAAAAGTTACAAAATTTTCTCGGTTTTCCACGAGATTTTGATCTTGATTTGCTTGACGAACTCGAGCATTTTTCAAAAGGTCTCCCTCTTGCATTTAATCCTTCGGCCCTTGGTTCATGACCGGGATTAATCTCCTTCATCTTCTCCTTCGAGCTCAAAGCGGTATACACCTCATCAAGAGAGAGGGAATCCCGACTATAAATGATAGTATCCATGAATGTACCAAACGACGGTGGCAAAGAGCACAACAAAATCAAACCCAAATCCTCATCGTCATATTTCACCTCAAGGTTCTTCAAATCACCAACTATCTCCTTGAACTTCGATAGGTGGGCCGTAATTGAACCACCTTCAGATAAACGTAAGGCATATAACTTAAGCTTCATGTGAAGCTTATTGGGTAAGCTCTTTTCCATAAACATCTTATCTAGTTTAGTCCAAATTTGGTACGACGTTTCCTCTTCCGCAACATCTTGTAAAACATCGTTTGAAAGGTGTAATCTAATTAGTGATTGGGCTTTTAAATCGTTCAATTCTTTGTCTTCCTCCGACCAAGCACCGGGCATGAATGCCCGACCCAAAATGCACTTATGCAAGCTTTGTTGGATTAGGACATCTCTCATCTTTATCTTCCATAAGGGATAGCGAGTATCTCGCTCTAGTAAGGGGAGGTCAAACTTCATCGTTGACATAAATGAAATAGCCTAGCAAATCAATAATCCCACGAAACTTCTATCGATCACAAAATCTCGGTATAAATAACTTGGGCTCTGATACCAATTGTTGTGAAAATACCGAAACCCAACTAACAAATTAGCTCACTAGTTGAACCTCACTATTACCACTAAATTCCCAAGAACAAATGAACAACGGTTCTTATACGAGATATAAGCGGAAATGATCAATGAACATGAGACAACTAACTAACTAAGCATATTGGAGAAGAGAACCGAGAACCGATCCACTATCACTTGATGTAGTTACAATGAGATGTTACAAGCTTTTACAATGGAGAAACTACAATGGCTTTCTTTGAGCTCTCAACTAGCTTATTGGAGAAGATGACTATTTTGGTGCATAATTCAAAAGAGGAGTGTTGTGTGTGTATATGGATGAGGGAACCAAGAGTACACCCAAAAATACTAAACTAATACATGGGTATGGCTTCCTATCAATAAACAAATGTGTATAGGGTGTGTGTTGTCAACCAATCAGCTTAGAAGCTTCATATGACTGAAAATGTACCCCGGGCGGGTCAGCCGCGGGTAGCCCGCGGGTAAGCTGACCCGCATTTGAATCAGAACCATACGAGAGACAGCACAAACGGCGGGTTGGCCGCGGCTTGCTTGACCCGCGGTTGACCCGCATTTGCTGCTGTGTTTCCAGAAAATCTGATTTGGTTGGAGGCAAGCATTCTCACATGACATCTGACCTCACCTTCCCAATTCAAATCTTTATGGAACTTATCACAAACTAAGCACCTATATTGGCTTGAGTTTTTCATTTTATTTGCTGTATGGTGAAGGCCCACTCTCCAGCTCCATCTTTGTGTTCTTTTTTTTGGTTGATTTCGAGTTTCGAGCTACTTTTTTGGTTCTTTGGTTTGTTTTGATTTTTCGATCTTTTAGTTGATGCTACTTGTATTTTCTAATATCCTGGAGCACCCTTAAGAAAATTCTTAATTGTGATCATCAATTGAACGGGTGCATGAGACTGCTGTGGCTTTTATAGCTCCGGGTCCAGTTATGATAATAATATACATATGTTCCTGATAAGTAATTATATATCTATGTAAGAAATAATTAAAATATTGGGGCTAGGTATGAAGTGGACATGAAAATATTGTAAAAGGAATCATAAATTAATACCTTAGGTGCATTCATAAGTTGTTAGAATTACTATTTATACCAAATACGTATTTTATTTAGTACTACATATCTAGTCATATATGATGTTGTATTTGGTGGCGGTCCCAGAAAACCTATGAAAAAACGACCACACTTGCTAGTACGCTCGTCATTGGAATCTAGATTTATATATAAATAACAAAACTTACATGGTAGCGCAAGTTTAGGTCCTTTAATTGATGAAAGTTAATTTTCTTTGCAAAATAAAAACTAATCTTGGGGCTCCTCTTTATAGGTCACTAACACTTAGAGGGTGTTTCGGAGTGTGTTTCAAAAGTCCTTATTGACTTATTGGCTTTTCAAAAGGCCAATAAGTTAAAGATAGTGTTTGGAAAGTTGAAAAACACCTTCTAAAATAGCTTTTTGACACAATGGGAAAAGGGGTTTTTAAAAAGTAAGGAGAGTGTGCCTTTTTGACTTGGCTTTTGGCTTTTGGATTTCCCCTTTCACATAACCCCACTTTTTAACATAAACACTTTTTAACTTATTGACTTATGTTTGTTTTTTCCACTTATCACTTTTTCAGCACTTTTTGGGGGGAAATCACTTATTCAGTCAGTGATTTTTCCATTCAGACTGTTTGTTTTATTTTTTTATTAAGTGTCACTTATCACTTTTTCACCACTTATTGAAAAAGTGATGGTAAAACCACTTTTTGTTCACTTTTTCAGTTTTTCATCAAACTTGGACTTGTTTGGATTGTTCACGAAGCTTGGACTTGTTTGGATTGTTCATTAAGCTCATTAAGCTTGTTTGGATTGTTCATTAAGCTCATTAAGCTTGTTTGGATTGTTCATTAAGCTCATTAAGCTTGTTTGGATTGTTCATTAAGCTCATTAAGCTTGTTTAGATTGTTCTATAAAGCTCATTAAGCTTGTTTAGATTGTTCTATAAAGCTCATTAAGTTGCTAGATTGTTAAAGTTTACTATTGTACTGGATTGAGTTGACGTATTTCAGTTGATTTTAGTTCTTATGAATAATCAAATTCAGATTCAGATGTTTGACAGTTTACAAAAACAAACAGTCTTTACATATTCAGATTCAGTCATCAGCACCACCACTTAACAATCAGAAGTGGAAACAGATTCAGTCTTCAGCACCACTTAAAAAACAAACAGCACCTTATTGATTTTTACCACCACAAAAAGTAATCCAAACACTTTTATAAAAAAACTCCTTTTACGGTTTTACCACCACCATAAGTCAATAAGCACTTTTGGAGTTCAAAAAGCACTCCCAAACACCCTCTTACAGACTACAACTATCGAAAAAGAAAACTCCCTTGTAACAAATACCGCTATGCCGTTGGTTAATTATTGATGTTGAATAATATACCTTTATACCTTTCATGGTACTATGCAAGAAACTTAAAAAGTATTTACAAGTATCATTATGTGATCACCCAATATGGTTGTTAAAAGTGTATGCTAGCACTCTAGAGTAGTGAAAATTTAACTACCCACAAAAAAAGTGTTTAAATAGCGAGTGAGGTAGGTGGTTGAAAAAATTGTGAGTGGTTTTACAGTTTTAATTTGATGTGGGTAGTTTAGTAATTTACCAATTTTGTCTCCCATCAAAATGTAAAGAGGGAAATGACACATTCATAACTGTTGATTATTAGGATCTGATTCACGGTTGCAGCCCCTGTTCTTGACAGCCTTCTGTCGAGAACTTGCCATGGTTGTTCCCATCGATACAAGCAAATATATACATATATATGTATATATGTATAGGGTCAGGTTCAAATGTGAACTCAATTTTGGTTGTGAACGTGAGGACAAATCTCAGCGACACATCTTTGGTTACGGTGGACGCGATCACGGAGGATTGACGCGATTCATGGGAGGGTAGAGATTATTAAAGGGGGACCGGTCAAGGCCGCCTTTATTGACCGGATGAGTGGCTGAGATTCGTCCTCATGTTCACAATGAAAAAGTGGTTCATATTTGAACTTTCTCTCTCTCTCTCTCTCTCTCTCTCTCTCTCTATATATATATATATATATGTGAAAGTATTTGTGAGTGGACTATTCTAGGCAAATACATATATATTTCTGCAGAATATGATAGTTTGCAAAGCACATACATGTACATATATATAAGAGATGAACCGAGGCCATCAAGCATTGTGATGGTTCGGTCCTCAACCATCTCTAACTGTTACTACCCATCCATGATGATGTACACTTACACATCTTATTTTACATGCATATTTACATATATTAATACTAATAATAATATGTCCAATAAAAATGACTATGATATTTAATTTCTAACACTTGAAACATACATGCCCTTTGTTATTTGCAGGTGTTCTTTTCAGGTGCATTAGCATTTGCATTCCCTTCCTTTACCCAACTAATAAAATTGCTGAGGTTTGTGCTGGATGTTTTTTCTGCACCCACTTTTTGTTTCAAATTCAATGCATTTTTTTTCACCATGCTGTCACTGAGCAGCTGCTCCACTTTACTCTTGATTTCGCCACGTGTCACGACACCACTGTTCTCATCTTTCTCCAAACCCAACCCGGTTTTCCAGATCTCACATATGTAAGTCGTATTCAAAAACTGATCAGCAAAGTAAGGCCAGCACAAGAAAGGAACGCCATTGCTGACACCTTCCATGGTAGAGTTCCAACCACAATGACTCATGAAACAAGCCACTGACGGATGGCTTAATACCTCCTGTTGAGGTGCCCAGCTCACCATTTTCCCACGATTGCCTACTCTATCCATGAATCCATCCGGGTAGACAGCACTGCCTGTACTTATACCAGGTCTTACAGCCCACAAGAATGGCTTATTGGTAAGCTCGAGCCCCAACGCCAGCTCTTCAAACTGGGCCTGATCAAGAATTGCGAAGCTCCCAAAAGCCACATAGATGACCGAGCAGACTGGCTGCTGATCAAGCCATGTTAGACAAGTAGTGTCTTCTTTCCAGAAGTGTCCTGCTTGTTTTAAGGAGTTGGTTGCCAAAAGTGGGCCTATTGGCAACATCTTTGGAAATAGTGTGAACGTCCCAGTCTCCAGCTCCCTAGTTGAGTTGCAAATTATCCAGTCTGCCTTCTCTGCAGCTTCCTTAGCATCAAAAACCATGATATCGAAGATAATTTTGGTCATGGCCAGGTCGCCTATACACGCCCATGTAAACTTTGCAGGGTCCATAAATGGCATAGTTGTTGATAGCTGAATCATTTGACTCTTCAAAGGTACTCCTGAAAGAAAAAAGTTCCATTGCAGGGTCCATAAATGGCATATTTGTTAAGTATTTTCTTTCTATAATTCAGTTAAGTAAACTTACCATTTCTGTCGATAACTTCATCTTCCAACAGCTTCTGAGTGCTCATGATCGATGCCAAAACTGCAGCCGAGCTAGGACAGAAGACTGCTGATCTGATTCCCATCTTCTGTGCCACTCTTATGGCCCATCCCATGCTATAATCAGCAATAATGCAGGTGATTTTGTTATCTGTTTTGTTAATACCGTCTATTAGCTCTTCTAGTTTTGTGGGCATTGTTTGGTTCATTGATTCTGCCAACTTGCCGAATTCACGCCTGTCCTCCAATGGCTGCATCCCATCTGGGATCCAAACCATTTGCATCAAATCTGTTTGTGAACTGTAGGTACTCATAACCTGTTTGTGAGTGACCTCTGTGTTCACAAATGTGACCTTGAGACCGTTGCTGCTCAAGCACCGTGCCGCCTCCATGAGAGGAATCACATGGCCTTGTGCTGGATACGATATTACCATAACGTGCATATTTTTCATGTTTTTTTTCTCTTGTAGAGATTTTAGAAAGCCTCTAATGTTTCTGCACTCAAAGTGACCCCTTTCTCATTTTTATAGACATAAATGTAGGCTTGGCAACAGATAAGATATGGGTGGTGTTAAAGGTTAATTCATCATCCAAGCCATTTAAATTAGCGGGTAATGGATAAATGGTAAAATAAAATTCAATTTTGAACTGTAAATAATATGTTAAGTATATGTAAAAGTAATTTCATAAGTATAGTAATTATTCTCTTATCTAAGAGCATCCACAATGGTGGTTTTTCGTGAGGTTCTTCATGGGGTTTTTACAAGAACCTCCACTGTGAGACAGAGGTTCTTGTCCAGTCACAGGTTCTTATTGGAACCCGGGTGCTTGAACAAGAACCCAGGTTCTTGTAATAGTTTCCTTTTCTGTTATATAATAGTTTACATAAATAAAAATTGTATTATAAATAAGAAGGGGGAAGTGAGGTTTTTCTATGAACCTCCATTGTAGAGTTTTAAGGAGGTTCTTGGTATGTTGAGATGGCAATGACGTGGTAGGAAAAAATATGGTAAGTGAGGTTCTTGAAGGTTCCACCACTGTGGATGCTCTAATTTCTTACTGTAGACATTGTAAGATTAATCTATATATAGTCATAGTATAATATTTTAAAAACAATATAAAAATGTAAGACAACATTTAACATTTTCTTTTCCTTCGGTTTCTCACTTAATCATCATGAATTCTTTAGTTCGACAAATAGGCAAAATAATTAAATTACACATTAATAAACGACATAGATGATAGCGTATTAAAATATTAACATGTAACTTAATATATTAATATATATATATAGGTGAAAGTTCAATTGCAAACCACCTTTTCATTGTGAACGTGAGGACAAACGAGAGCGCGACACGTGGCAATTTGAAAAATTTCGACTTAGTTATTCAGACTGAATAACACTACATGCACTCTGATGCAATTGGACGCGGGCGGGTCAGCCGCGGTCATCCGCGGGTCAAGGCTTATTCAGTCTGAATAACGCTTTATTCAGACTGAATAAATCTTGACCCGCCGATTCAATTGCCACGTGTCGCGCTCTGGGCTGTCCTCACGTTCACAACGAAAAAGTGGTTTGCAATTGAACCCGCCCCTATATATATATATATATATATATATAGTATTAGGTTCAAATGAAAAGTGCTAAAAAAATGAGAAGTAGAGAAGTGATCTCCACCACTCATCCGGTCAATAAAGGCGGCTTTGACCGGGTCCCCTCCTTTAATAATCTCTACCCTCCCATGAATCGCGTCAATCCCCTGTGATCGTGTCCACCGTAACCGGTCAAAGCCACCTTTATTGACCGGATGAATGGTGGAGATCACGTCTCTACTTCGTATTTTTTTAGCACTTCTCATTTGAACCTTTCTCTCTCTCTATATATATTTATATAACTTTATTTAATTATGCATACATTTGTAAATATATATTATTTCGTAACAAGGGATAGGTAATGGATAAAGAAATACTTATCCATGCCTTGAAATTGTTTCATGGTAGTGTTAAATGTTAATACACATGGATTTAAATTGCAATTTTTCAGTAACCATGTTTATTGTAAATAAAATATCATACCAAATAATCTTACCAAGTAAAAACTCAAAATTTTCAATTGCATTTAGCAAATTTTCCGCTTCAGTTTTAGACTTGGTCCCTAGACTCACCATTACTTAACTTTTTATCATGGTCAGAGTACGAGAAGCGCATAGACATGCTATCTTAAGGAAACAATATATTAAATTCACTAATAGGCCCTTTTCAACTAAAATATCTTTTGATCTGTTATCAACATTATCCCAACTAGTGTGTGGCCCGCGCGTTGCGCGGTAGCGGAATATATTTTAAAGAATTAGTTACCCGAATTTAGATACAACGTAGTTTTTTCTGTTATTAATTAGTAATATCCAAATTAAAAAGAATAGATGATTCATTCTCATATATTTATTATCATTTTGTTGTTATGAATAGTTTGAAATACATCGTTAATATTTTTTTGTTATACTCTTTAAAGCACAAACAACAGGTATTGTTGTTGCGAAATGTTCGACAAAAGGTAATTAATCTATCAAATTTATAGACCTTGTTACGACTCCTTGTGGCTGTGGTGGTAGCATGATAAGAGGAGGGTTTTCATTAAACTTCAACTTTGTAAATGTAGTAATGTAGCATCTTCTTATACTTAGAAACTCTCTTATTCTTTTTTCTAAAGTTTTGATTTTTTTTTAAATTGTGAGTATGTTAACAACTTTTCTATGTCCATATAAAAATTATAGCTCATAAGTGATGTTTTTAGTGATTTCACATATTACTTACAATTTATGTTAATTGGCCATTTTTATATATATTTCTATGTGTAAATCCGTGTATAATACTTTATTTTATACAAAGTTTGGTTATATACCTATTCAATTAATTGAGTTATGAAATATGTTGGATACATAATTAAAATTATTTAATAAAAACATAGTTTATTTAACATTTATTGATGTCATTTTTTGTATTATTTTTCTGTCTATTTATTTTAAACAACTCAGTACTATGATAGTCAAAAAGAAAATTATAAATTTAGAATTTATAGACTATATAGAAATAATAATCGTCTTAGGAAACAATAATATTTAATTAATTAAATATGACACAAAAAGTGTTTATATTAATCATAACTATTATATTTTTTACATAAAAGATATTTAGATGTCTTAGAATAATATCAACGGCCCAAGTGCCCAAGTCATTTTTTGTTAATTGCAAAGTTATTTTCTTTTAATACTTTTTTTCTTTTTAACAGTTTCTTTCGATTTTTATTTTTTTTACGATTTTGGTCAAAATTTGGATTGATGCATGTTCCACTTGAATCCAATTATATAACATTGTCAAATACTATCAGTTTTGTCACTTTTTTTGTATGGAGGTAATTCACCAACTTTATTTTCTAAATTAATTGTCTTTAATAATATTGTTAACGATGGTAGAGATCTTATTAGATTGTAGCATAGTTCCATAGTTGACTCTCTTAAATTGTATGAACTGAAAAAAATATTCATTAATGAAAGTCGGTCTAGTTTTAAACATGATTCAGTAATTAAAGATTTATGACTCATTTGTGAGTAACAATTTAATATTCTGATAAACAATATACGCATGTTTTTTTTAATTAGCATAGTGGGTTATGCTCCTGAGAAAAGAAAAATATACAAATGAGAATTTAGGTAAAAATACATCACGAAATTATAAAATAGACAAAATCAAAAATACATTGGAATTGAAGAAGTAGTTGAATGAAAGCCATACATGAAAAACTTTTATTTTCTTTGGCGATCTTTAGAGTTTATTCATGTTTGTGTCACTTGCTACAAAAAAAAACACAACATAAAACTCATATGAAGTCAATGGCAACAAAAAGATTATAAATAAAAGTATCCTAAATCAATTTTTGTGAGAAAAAATTTGTTTGGAGAAAAGAATAAAAAGTATGTTACATGTACAAAGGAATAAAAAAAACTATAATATATCCAACAAAAACACTTGAATTGAAAGAGTAGTTGAATGAAGGAAATGATTACATGTAGAACTTTTCTTTGTGTAACATGATGTTGAAGTTTTGACGCTCTTCCACATATTCGGCGATATTTAGAGTTCAATCCTGTTGGTGTCACTTGCAATAACAAAACATCATAAAGATCATATGAAGTCAACACAAATTACACAATGGCAAAAAAACTTAATTATAGACAAAAGTTAAATACTGAAAATCTTTTTTAGAGAGAAAATGTGTTTGAACAAAAGAATGAGAAGTATATTGTATGACAAATAAATGGAAAAATCAATAACATATCCAACAAAAACAAAACAACCAATTGTACTTAAATAGGAGAAGATGTATGATTAATGAAAATAAATGAGTGAAAATGAATGGTTTATAACATAAAGAAGTTAAACAAATGATTAATTAACATAAATTGTAATAAAACAAATAATTAATTCTCTTTATGATTTATTCTTTTATATATAAATATAGATCGTTTATTCATTAACCCTAGACGTTTGGGAAGAGGAGAAGGCATACGAATTAAATGTAATGAAAAAGAAAAATAAATAATAGGAGAAAAAAGAAAAACCAATTATCTTGATGGAGAGAGTGCCACATAAGGACCTTTGGTTTTTACTTTTAAGATATATATTGATTGATTGATTACGAGGATCATGTATATCAAAAAAAGGGATAGATTGTTCAACATTTGGGTGCTCGACGTTGGATTCAACGTTTGAGTGCTCAATATTAGATTCAACATTTGGTCGGTGCTCAATATTAGTTTTCTAAGCCTTTCAGCATGGTTTGCATTTTATAATATGTTGGTCCCTAAATCTAACTCTGACAAAAAGGCGTCTATCAAATTGGTCACGAGCACAACACATGATGAGTAGTTTGGTCATTTATCTTATTATTTTATTTTTAGTTAACATCACATGGACCAGTAATGTAATTTACTCTATTGTATATTAATAAATAAAATAAAAATTAATATTTTACGACCCATCTTCCTAAAACCCACCATCTCCGTCAACCACCTGCAATTCTTCCTCATCCACTACCACCCCACGGTGCACCTTCATTTCTACCCTCCACCGACCACCATACAACTCCCCCACCTTCCCTGTGATTGCATTAGTTTCATCAAACTGCATTGTAGTAAATGCAGGCTTCAGTTTCATCCACATTGTTAATTCCTGTGTCAAAATCTTTGATCTGTAATAGTCCTTTTGGAAGCATTGAAACAGACAAGCATTATAGTTAAGGCATGCTTTTGGCCATTCAACATTTTTGTTTTGTGGGTCATGTTCATATGGCATGAAAAAAATATCCAAAAAGAAATGAATATGAAAGAATGGAGGAAATAATAGCATGCAAAACCTTTTCAGGTGCTACTTAACCACCTCTGAAATTCGTTGAGCGCACTTGCAACTCGTTTCTTTTATGCTATGTGTGGCCCATGGATTTCTTACTACTTCACGTTATTTCTTAATTACTACTCATCTAAACAGGATCTTATATGATGCAAATACTAAGGGTCCGTTTGATTTGTAGGAATGGAAAGGATTTGAGGGGATTTTGAATTCAAATTAATTCCAATGCCGTTTCTGGTTTGCATGATTGCTTGGATTTGAAATCCCACAAACATGGGATTTAGAAATTCCATAGGGGTTGTTGGGATTTCTAAGGATTTGTGAGTAATAATGTCTTAAAAAATGTTAGAAAACATTTATTTTACAAGCTGGAACTTGTAGGAGCACTGTGCATGAAATTTTACTTTATTATTGACTCTATTCTTAACAAAGTACTACTATTTACTTTTGACATCAGACCTCACCTCACCTTCCCAATTCAAATCTTTATGGAACTTATCACAAACTAAGCACATATATTGGCTTGTTGCAGAACTTGAGTTTTTCATTTTATTTGCTGTAGGGTGAAGGGCCCAGTCTCCAGCTCCATCTTTGTGTTCTTTTTTTTGGTTGATTTCGATTTTCGAGCTACTGTTTTGGTTTTTTGGTTTGTTTTGCTTTTTCGATTTTTAGTTGATGCTTCTTGTATTTTCTAATATCCTGGAGCACCCTTAAGAAAATTCTTAGTTGCGATCATCAATTGAACGGATGCATCAGACTGCTCTGGCTTTTATATCTCTGGGCCCAGTTATGTTAATAATATACGTATGTTACTGCTAAGTAGTTATATATCTATGTAAGAAATAATTAAAATATTGGGGCTAGGTATGAAGTGAACATGGAAATATTGTAAAAGGAATCATAACCTAATACTTTAGGTGCATTCAGAAGTTGTTAGAATTACTATTCATATCAAATACGTATGTTGTTTAGTACTACATTAATACTTTTAAATACTCCACATTTTTTGCATCTACTTTTATTTCGAAGTTCAGTATACTTCTTTATTGTGTCCTATCAAAATGAAAAGAGGGAAAGGACACATTCATAACTGTTGATTATTAGGATCTGATTCACGATTGCAGCCCCTGTTCTTGACAGCCTTCCGTCGAGAACTTGCCATGGTTGTTCCCATCGCTACAAGCAAAAAATATATATACGTGAAAGTGTTTGTGAGTGGACTATTCTAGGCAAATACATATATATTTTTGCAGAAGATGATAGTTTACAAAGTACATACATGTACATATATATAAGTGATCAACCGACACCATCACGCATTGTGATGGTTCGGCCCCCAACCACCTCTAACTGCTAACTACCCATCGATGATGATGTACACTTACACATCTTATTTTACATGCATATTAACATATATTAATACTAATAATAATATGTCCAATATAAATGACTATGATATTTAATTTCTAACACTGGAAACATACATGCCCTTTGTTATTTGCAGGTGTTCTTTTCAGGTGCATTAGCATTAGCATTTGCATTTCCTTCCTTTACCCAACTAATAAAATTGCTGAGGTTTGTGTTGGATGTTTTTTCTGCTCTCACTTTTTCTTTCAAATTCAATGCATTTTCTTTCACCATGTTGTTGCTGAGCAGCTGCTCCACTTTACTCTTGATTTCACCACGTGTCACAACACCACTAGTCTCATCTTTCTCCAAACCCAACCCCGTTTTCCAGATCTCACAAATGTAAGTCATATTCAAAAACTGATCAGCAAAGTACGGCCAGCACAAGAAAGGAACGCCATTGCTGACACCTTCCATGGTAGAGTTCCAACCACAATGACTCATGAAACAAGCCACCGACGGATGGCTTAGGACCTCCTGTTGAGGTGTCCAACTAACCATTTTCCCACGATTTCCTACTCTATCCACGAATCCATCCGGGTAGACAGCACTGTCTGTACCACCGCTTGTACCAGGTCTTACAGCCCACAAGAATGGCTTATTGGTGAGTTCAAGCCCCAACGCCAGCTCTTCAAACTGGATCTGATCCAAAATTGTGAAGCTCCCAAAAGCCACATAGATGACCGAGCAGACCGGCTGCTGATCAAGCCATGTTAGACAAGTAGAGTCTTCTTTCCAGAAGTGTCCTGCTTGTTTTAAGGAGTTGGTTGCCAAAAGTGGGCCTATTGGCAACATCTTTGGAAATAGGGTGAACGTCCCAGTCTCCAGCTCCATAGTTGAGTTGCAAATTATCCAGTCTGCCTTCTCTGCAGCTTCCTTAGCATCAAAAACCATGATATCGAAGATAATTTTGGTCATGGCCAGGTCGCCTACACACGCCCATGTAAACTTTGCAGGGTCCATAAATGGCATAGTTGTTAAGTATTTTCTTTCTATAATTCAGTTAAGTAAACTTACCATTTCTGTCGATAACTTCATCTTCCAACAGCTTCTGAGTGCTCATGATCAATGCCAAAATTGCAGCCGAGCTAGGACAGAAGACAGCTGATCTAATTCCCTTCTTCTGTGCAACTCTAATGGCCCATCCCATGCAATAATCAGCAATAATGCAGGTGATTTTGTTATCTGTTTTATTAATAGTGTCTATTAGCTCTTCTAGTTTTGTGGGCATTGTTTGGTTCATTGATTTTGACAACTTGCCGAAGTCACGCCTGTCCTCCCATGGCTGCATCCCATCTGGGATCCAAACCATTTGCATCAAGTCTTTTTGTGAACTGCAGGCACTCATGACCTGTTTGTGAGTGATCTCTGTGTTCACAAATGTGACCTTGAGACCTTTGCTGGTTAAGCACCGTGCTGCCTCCATGAGAGGAATCACATGGCCTTGTGCTGGATACGATATTACCATAACATGCATATTTTTCATGTTTGTTTCTGTTGTAGAGATTTTAGAAAGCCTCTAATGTTTTTGCACTCAAAGTGACCCCTTTCTCATTTTTATAGACATAAATGTAGGCTTGGCAACTGATAAGGTATGGGTGGTGTTTAAGGTTAATTGATTACCAACCATTTAAGGTAATGGATAAATGGTAAAATGAAATTGAATTTTGAACCGTAAATAAGATTGTTAAACGTCAAACATATATTTAAGTAATTTCATAAGTATCGTAATTATTCTATTATCTTATTTCTAACCGTACACATTGTGACATTAATCTATATAATATCATCCTATATTATTTTAATGTTTTTTTCCCGACCTTGTTTTGCTTCTCTTTTAATTATCGTGAATTCTTTAATTCGAGAAATATGAAAAATAATTAAATTACACATTAATATACGACATATATGATAGCTTATTAAAAGTATTAATATATAACTTTATAACTTTATATATATATATAGTATATTTTAATTTTATATATAATTATGCATACATATATAAATATATATTATTTCGTAACATGTAATGGATAATGGATGATGAAAAACCGTTCATCTGTACCTTTAAATTGTTTCATGGTAGCGTTAACACACATGGATTTAAATTGCATTTTTTTTACTAACCATGTTTATTGCAAATAAAATATCATACTAAGGAAAAACTCAAAATTTTCAATTGCACTTGGCAAACTTTCCCTTCAGTTTCATCTACATTGTTAATTCTTGTGTCAAAATCTTTGATCTGTCATAATCCTTTTGGAAGCATTGAAACTGACTAGCATTATGGTTAAGGTAGGGTTTTGGCCATTCAACATTTTTGTTTTGTGGGTAAGGTTCATATGTCATGAAAATAATATCCAAAAAGAAATGAAGATGAAAGAATGGAGGAAATGATTGTACTCTGAACCTCTTAAGAGCTACTTAACCACCTTTGAAGTTCGTGATCGCACTTGCAACTCCTTTTTAGACTATCTACCTCTCTGTAATTCAATTATACTTTTTAATTATTAATTTACAAAATTTATTATTTTATTATTTTATATAAATATTTAATATATTTGGATAATTAAAAAAAGAAACAAATTAGAGATGTGGCCGCGTTGGATTTTTTTTTGAATGGCAGCAAACACACGCACCCACTAAACCTACTCTTAAATCTACACCAACGTCCACGTGGATTTTTTTTTGAATGGCAGCAAACACACGCACCCACTAAACCTACTCTTAAATCTACACCAACGTCCACGACGGGACTCGAACCCACAACCACAAGGGAGACCAAACACCAAATGTCGCTGCGCTACAACCACTTTGGCAATTGGAATATTACTAGTTTACGTTTTTTTCTTAATTACTACTCAGGATCTTGTTTGGTTTGTAGGAACAAAGGATTTAGGGATTTTCAATTCAAATCCATTTCAATGCATTTTTTGTTTGCATGATTGCTTGTATTTGAAATCCCACAAACATGGGATTTAGAAATTCTATGGGGATTATTGGATTTCTTAAGATTTGTGTGTAATAATATCTTAAAACTTTTATTTTACAAGCTGGAACTTCTAGGATGCACTGTGCATGATGCTTTACTTTATTATTGACTCTATTCTTTAACAAAGTACTAGTATTTACTTTTGACATCAGACCTCACCTTCCCAATCCAAATCTCTATGTTGTTCTAGTAGTGTGGAATCATGATGCAATAATTTTCAACATTTGTTAGCGATTCTTGAATATATAAATTTGTTATTAAATATCATAGATGAGGCAAAGTATACATGCCCTCTGTCTATAACTTCATCTTCCAACAGCTTCTGAGTGCTCATGATCAATGCCAGAAGTGCAGCCGAGCTGGGACAGAACGTTACTGATCTAATTCCCATCTTCCGTGCAACTCTTATGGCCCATCCCATGGAATAATCAGCAATAATACAGGTGATTTTGTTATCTGTTTTGTTAATACTGTCTATTTCTAGTTTTGTGGGCATTGTTTGGTTCATTGATTCTGCCAACTTGCCGAAGTCACGCCTGTCCTCCAATGGCTGCATCCCATCTGGGATCCAAACCATTTGCATCAAATCTGTTTGTGAACTGCAGGTACTTATAACCTTTCCGCTTCACTTTTAGACTTGGTCCCTAGACTCACCAATGGCGGATCCAGGTATTTTGTCTAGTGGGGGCACCGTTAAGGTAGATTGAAGGTGTGCAAACTTTTTCCAATGTGTTTAGCTTAATTTCACCCATTCAAAGGATTTTTAAAGTGTTTTGATCGAGTTTAAGGAGCTTCTAATATTTTTTTGTTATCGATAAACTTTTTTGATGTTTTTGTTGATTTCGGAAAACTTTTTAAAATTTTTAGTTGATTTCGAAATACCTCGTTTAATTCGTGGGGGCACAGGAAAAAAGTTAGTGGAAGACCAATAATAAAAAGTTTAAAGAAATATGTTGACTTAGAAAATAATGAGTAAAATAAAATTTCAGTGGGGGGCCTATCTCCCGTCCTTTTTGATGTGGCCTACTCACAATTATTCAACCTTTTATCATTACAAGAGTATGAAAAGGGCATAGACATGCTATCTAAGTGAAACACTATATTAAATTCTTTAATAGGCCCTTTTCAACTAAAATATCTGTTGATAAATTATTTCCCAACTACTTGGATCATAAATAAAAAAAGGGGGATAGATTGTTTGGGTGCTCAATATTAGATTCAACATTTGGATGATCAACTTTAGATTCAACATTTGGTCGGTGCTCAACATTACGTTCATCTTACTTTTCTTTAGAGGTGCTTACGCCTTTAACAAATTTATCCATGGCCCTTTTTTGCAATTGTACTAATTGCATCATCATGATTTGCATTTTATAATATGTTGGTCCCTAAATCTAACTCCGTCAAAAAGGCGTCTATTAAATTGGTCACGGGCACAACACATGATGAGTAGTGTGGTCATTTAGCTTATTATTTTATTTTTAGTTAACATCACATGAACCAGTAACGTAATATATTATATTGTATATTTAAAAAATAAAATAAAAAATAATATTTTACGACTCATCTTCCTAAAGACCCACCATCTCCATCAACCACTTGCAATTCTTCCTCGTCCACTACGACCCCACGGCCCACCTTCATTTCCCTCTCACTCACCCTTCCCCACCCAACCACCACCACCATTTATCGTTAGATATAGAAAAGGCCACATCTTCCACCTTTTGATTCACCGGACGGAGACCACCACCACTAAGGGTCCGCTTGGTTTGTAGGAATGGAAAAGATTTGAGGGGATTTTGTATTCAAATCCATTCCAATGCCGTTTTTGGTTTGCAGGATTTGAAATCCCACAAACATGGGATTTAGAAATTCCACAAGGGTTGTTGGAATTTTGTAGGATTTGTGAGTAATAATATCTTAAAAAATGTTAGAAAACATTTATTTTACAAGCTGGAACTTCTAGGATGCAGTGTGCATGATGTTTTACTTTGTTATTGACTCTATTCTTTAACAAAGTACTACTATTTACTTTTGACATCAGACCTCACCTTGCATCACTTCCCAATTCAAATCTTTAGGCACCTATATTGGCTTGTTGCTGAACTTGAGTTTTCATTTTGTTTGCTATTGTCCTACATAACTTTGTGTTAATAGTCATTTCGACAAGAGAAAAAAAAAATCATGAAGGCTTCATTGGTGGTGAAACTAGGAAGAGCCTGCACATCGTACAAGACTCGTGTGGAAGTATATTAACATGAACTGAACACTATGGAAGCCAAATCTGTGACTGAAGATGCTAGCAAACTCGAGCTAGAAATACTGGCCAAGAAGTCAATAATTCCATCTTTCGAAGGTAAATTTTAATTATCGCAATGTTTGTTTATTTGGTAAACAACATATGTATAGGGATAATTGTTTTGCTAGGCTTAGGTTATTCGGCCGTATGTTGTTCAGTTGTTCTAGTAGTAGTGTGGAATCAGGATGCAATATTTTTCAACATTCATTAGCAATTCTTGAATACATTCTTGTTATTAAATATCATAGATGAGGCAAAGTATACATGCCCTTTGTTATTTGCAGGTGTTCTTTTCAGATGCATTACCATTAGCATTAGCATTTGCATTTTCTTCCTTTACCCAACTAATAAAATTGCTGAGGTTTGTGTTAGATGATTTGTCTGCTCCCACTTTATCTTTCAAATTCAATGCATTTTCTTTCACCATGTTGTTGCTGAGAAGCTGCTCCACTTTACTCTTGATTTCGCCACGTGTCACAACACCACTGTTCTCATCTTTCTCCAAACCCAGCCCCGTTTTCCATATATCACACACGTAACTCGTATTCAAAAACTGATCAGCAAAGTACGGCCAGCACAAGAAAGGAACGCCATTGCTGACACCTTCCATGGTAGAGTTCCAACCACAATGACTCATGAAACAAGCCACCGAAGGATGGCTTAGGGCCTCCTGTTGAGGTGCCCAACTCACAATCTTCCCACGATCGCCTACTCTATCCACGAATCCATCCGGGTAGATAGCACTGTCTGTACCACCACTTATACCAGGTCTTACAGCCCACAAGAATGGCTTATCAGTGAGCTCGAGCCCCAACGCCAGCTCTTCAAACTGAGCCTGATCAAAAATTGCATAGCTCCCAAAAGCCACATAGATGACCGAGCAGACCGGCTGTTGATCAAGCCATGTTAGACAAGTGGAGTCTTCTTTCCAGAAATGCCCTTCTTGCTTTAAAAAGCAGTTGGTTGCCAAAAGTGGGCCTATCGGCAACATCTTTGGAAATAGTGTGAAGGCCCCAGTCTCCAGCTGCATAGTTGAGTTGCAAATTATCCAGTCTGCCCTCTGTGCAGCTTCCTTAGCACCAAGAATCAGGATATCAAGGATAATTTTGTTGGTGGCAGGATCGCCTATACACGCCCATGTAAATCTTGCAGGGTTCATTGATGGCATGGTTGTTGACAGCTGAATCATTTGATCCTTCAAAGGTACTCCTGATAGAAAAAACTTTGTTTCATAAGCCTAAGCTAACATGCCGTTTGAATTTTAAAAGTGCTGAAGTCTAAAGTCTGATTTCACTTCTGATTTTAAAAGGTGCTGCTGAAGTCTAAAATCTGAATCAATGTGACTATTTTTGTGAATCGACTAATGTCTGAATATGTATAGTTTGTCTATTTTATCCCTCAAAGTTTCAACTTAAATACGTCAATTGAAGTGAGCATGGATGATTGAAGGACGGAAACAGAAAAAATAAACAAAAGAAGGATGCTGACTGATTTGGGAGGCTGTGGAGTTTTAACCATATCTTACACACAAAAGCCTCGATTAAAGTGATTCAAGATGTTCTGGAAAGTGAATACACATATCTACAATCTTCGTGTTTTGCGTTATTGCAGATTAAGGGTGCATCTAGGCTAAAACTGACATTGAAACGTAAATATGAGGTAATTAAGTGGCAAATAGTAGCTGCTTCAAAAGAATAAATAAAAAATAAGTGGCAAATAAGAGCTGAAAAGCTACAAGCAAAAAAGCCGAAACTTTCATCCTATAATTTAGTGAACTTTATCTCACCATTTCTGTCTATAACTTCATCATCCAACAGCTTCTGAGTGCTGATGATCAATGCCAAAATTGCAGCCGCGCTGGTATTGAAGCATGCTGATCGAATTCCCATCTTCTGTGCAACTCTTACTGCCCATCCCATGGAAACATCCGCAACAATGCAGGTGATTTTGCTATCTGTTTTGTTAATATCTTCTATTAGCTCTTCTAGTCTTGTGGGCATCGTTTGGTTTATCGATTCTGCCAACTTGCCCATGTCACGTCTGTCCTCCCATGGCTGCATCCCATCTGGGATCCAAACCATTTGCATCAAATCACTCTGTGAACCGGAGGCACTCATCATCTTTTTGTGAGTGAACTCCGAGTTCACAAATGTGACCTTGAGACTGTTGCTGGTCAAGCACCGGGCCAACTCCATGAGAGGAGTTACGTGGCCTTGTGCTGGATATGGTATTACCATAACATGCGTATTTTTCATGTTTGTTTCTCTTATAGAGATTTTAGTAAAAAGAAGGTTGTTTTTGTTCCTATAGACATAAATGGTTGGGATTTCGACTATTTATAATTGAAGTCAAAAGGCAAAGCGGACCTTGAAAGTGTTTTTAAGTGGTGGCACAATTTATCTACAAATAAAGAAACAAAATGTTCCAAATGTTTGTGGACATTCTTGCTCCACGAAGCGTCGTCCCATGCCATTGTATCCTTGCAAAAAAGTATCTTGTTTTACGATTCCGAATGTTACTATTCATGTTTTGTAATCTGCACACTACCTTACTTGTTCATAGTTTTTGAAGATATGATAATTTGAGAAATTTTTGATTGACATGTTTGTGGTAATTCATTAGTGTTACAATTGAACTTAAGGCTTCTAAAATCTAGGTTATCTTTAATAACTCCATTTACATTTTTAGTGATTCATGTTATCATGTACTCCTTTTCTAGCTAATGTAAATGTCAATATTTTAGTTTGTTCAAAATAAAGTGTCCATTTCCAAATTTAAGGGCCATGCTTACGTGGGTAAGCGCTTAGCGGATGAACATAGCAGGGACCCAAAATCTTAAGCGGTAAGAGAGATGACAAGGTTCGAGAGTCTGGTAAGCGATTCTTACTCATTTAGCGTTTACTGTGTAAATTATTGCATACGATGTCATTTCGATGTACTTGAATCTTACCCTGTAAAGTAAGTGAGATAGTCCACTTTCTCATTCTATCCTTAATTATGAGAAAAAAAATTCTCTTTATCGTTAAGGATAAAATTGTCATTTAAAAGAACTAAAACGTGTAATAATTACACATTCTTATAGCTATGTGCTTTTTCATCGTAGACAATTTCTTTTCTTAAAGTGGAAGGTGTTTTTTGCTTGGTGTTGTTGGGGTCTCCACTTCCTTGTATTTTTGCTTTATTTCATTATTTTCTACTTCTTGTACTTCCAAGTTCTAATCCATTATTTAACTTTTGCCACAAAATTGGGACAAGTTAAACTTTTTCCTCTCTTTTTTCTTCCAGATCCATCAAAGTGTAACCTTATGGCCTTATGAGTCAGCAAGTACTTGAAGAAAAAGATTCTATAGATCACATGCTTGTAATATATACCTTTTTTTTTATCACATTGGTGTTGTATCATTCTTCTCCTTATCATTCAAAATTGTGTCAGTTAATTGAATCCAAATTGGATCAAAATGATGTAATTGAGATGGTTATGATTAAAATTGGATTTTTGTGGGTTCACTTGTAAGGTTAGATCAAAGACTTTAAAGACCCCCAAAGTTGTCCGATTTGTTTTTAGTTGAATCCAAATGTTTCGAAGCATTTATTGAGTTTTTCTAATTTTGTTGATTTCTAGAGAGTTTTTTGAAGGTTTCTGGTTGATTTCGAGTGACTTTTTTTGGTTTATTTTGAGAGGGGGTTTTGGTTATTTTGGTTGATGTTCTCTGATATTTCAAAGCACCATTAAGAAACATCTTACTTGCAAGCGTCAATTAAGCGGGAGCATGAGAACGTAAATATGTTACCATAAATATTTATACATCTATTTGAGAAATAATTATATAATGTTGGTGTTAGGTGTGAAGTGGACATGAACAATAATGTAAAGGAATCATAGGTTAATATCTAATTGGTAACGATCATAAAGTTGTTAGAATTGGTATCATACGGTAGTGTGGTCCTAGAAAATCTATGAAAAAACGACCACACTTGTTGGCATGCTCGTAAAAGGAATCTACATTTATATATAATAACAAAACTTGTAGGTATGGTAAGGTTAGGTCCTTTTATGGATGAAAGTTTCCTTTTGGAAAATAAAAAACTAACCTTAGGGGTTCCTTTTATAGGTTGTTAACACACTTGCATACTATAGTTATTAAAAAAGAAAACGCCCCTGTAACAAGATAAAAAAACGCTAATAGATTGGGTTAATTATTGTTGTAGATAATATTATACCTTTCATCGTATTATGCAAGAAACTAAAAATTATTTACAAGTATCATTATGTGATCATCCAATATGCTTGTTAGAAGTGCATGCTAGCACAATAGAGTGGTGAAATTTTGCTACCCATAAAGAAGTGTTTAATTGTGAATGAGGTAGGCAGTTGTAATAGGTAATCCCCAAGCCTGCCTCAAGAACATCTAAGTGAGAGGCAAATCAGGTTGCAAAGGCTCAATAGGTTGGCTTAAGAGCCCAATGCCAATAAGGAGTTCAATCCCTAAAGGAATTGTAACTCTCACATTGAGGTTGCAAGACTTGAACCATTACATGTTTGTGCAAGAATACCATTGGGGACCAATTGTGTTGGCGTCCAGATCAGCCCCATCTGGAACCCACCCTCTAAGAACCACATGTGAGAAGATATTCAGAGCCGACCTAGCTGTTGAGGCTAGGTGAGGGGTTCAATCTTGTGTTGAACTTGAATTAATGTAATTGAGCAAAGTCAATTTGCTTCTTTATCAACTGTCTACAAGCCGGAGACTTCTAAGGTATGATCTCGAATAGCGATTGTCCCTTGAAAGTGAAATTGATTCTTATCCGGTTGTTCAAATCAGTTTTCCTAGATCATTGTGGTTCTCTATGGTTCCAAACCATCTTGTGTGGTCTATCTCTTAATTTTGTAGTTTTCATTGGAGCTATTTTAAGTCTTCAAAATAAAGAATTAAAATGCAAATTTCCTAAAAAATCATATTCAACTCGAACAACTTTTTTCACTTTACAAATTGCACAAGTAATCATATTATTAAAATATTTCATATATTTAATATAATATTTTTTTTTAAACATTTAATTCGCGATTTTTATCGGTGAGAATATAATAAAAAAATATTTCTATCTTTATAATCATTTTGAAGGGTTTTTAAAATTTAAATAATTATGCACTTTCTTTCCTAGTTTTAGTATTTGTACAATTTTTTAAAACAAAGAAAATGTTTGAAATGTTTGAGGAACATGATAGCTATATATGCTACAAGATTACATAACAAAAACCATGAGTTGGTTGGTGAACTTATTCATACTTCCCTTTTCTTTTTGCTGAAAGAGTTTAGCACATGTTGCATTGTTAAACCCAAATCAAAGGATCCTAGTAAACCTTACATAAAAAACGAAGAGGGTTAGGATTTAATCTCTATCTCTATATAAAAAGGTTGTTTCCAACCTAATCTCTCTCTCGATGTATACCAAGGGTAGAACTACCAAGGACCTTATGGTGGTCTGTATCACCATAAAGTTGTCTTGTTTTAACGGAGAAATCTTCGGTATTTAATGGTTCTACTATATTGTTTCATTGTGTGCTTCTATATTTTTCTAGAATTAAACCTATAACAAAAGTTTATTACAACAGATTCCATGTTTCAACTTTTAATTTTCTATTTTCAGTAAATAACATTTTTCATTGCTATAATATGGTCAAAGAAATTGTGATTTTTAATGCGTTTTTGAGATTGCAATTTTGATTCTTATGGTTGCAAACTTGCAATTCAATTTTATTTTCGTCCATAGGCCAACTCCTTGGATGAAAACAACAAAGAGTTGTAAATCAAATGGACCAAAACATCAATAAATTATAAATCATAAAGACCAAAACAACATTAAATTATCAACTATAATCATTAAAAATCGTAAATTTTAAAAGCATAAAGATAAAAATAGCAATATTCAACATTTGATGGGGATTTCAAACGTAATCTACTCTTGGTTTATATAGCTTTTATGCTCCTAATACCTTTTGCAAATTTTGGAGTAAGAAGTTTTTTTTTTTGGTTCTCTTCATTTTTAGAAAGTTTCTATTTCTAGATTATTTGGTTCTCCACTTTTTGTAATCATTTTGTTCAACGAGCTTGTATAGATCTTGACTAATTCCAAAGTCCTTAAATAACGATTAGGAAAATCCTCAATAACTTTATAAGACTCAAACTGCTAAAAAATATGAAAATTTTCTAGGCCTCTTATCTGCTTCTTTATAGCATTTGTATCATGTTTACAAGGTTTTTCTTGCATCTAGTATTCATTCGGGTTGTAAAACTTGAAT
Source organism: Centaurea solstitialis (assembly GCA_030169165.1). Taxonomy (NCBI): domain Eukaryota; kingdom Viridiplantae; phylum Streptophyta; class Magnoliopsida; order Asterales; family Asteraceae; genus Centaurea; species Centaurea solstitialis. The sequence continues at coordinate 69,811,279 of CM058041.1, forward strand.
GATTTTGGTTCCAAATTAATGTTAAAAAAAATGGAAAAAAATTTCATCTTAATTATGCATCTTTCTATTTCTTATTTTTAGTTACAATAAAATTTGTTTCATTATTTTTATTTTGTACCTATTTTATTTAATAAAAGGTGGGTTTAACCAAAACAATTACAATATAACTTGAGATTAACGTCATCAACGATTGTAACCAGCCATTAGTCAAAATTAGCATGAAATGGAAATAATTGAGCTTTTGTTACATTGTTAACAAAAATAACAAATTTTGTTGCATATAAATATGTTTTGGTCTTAAAATTACTGCTTTTCTAGCTAGTATTACCTATTAGGCTGTTACCATCATTGGCAACAAAAGATCATTTAGAGATGGACTTGTGAACAATTTTGTTTAGTAATCAAAACATGTGTAACAAACGTACAAAAAGGTATACTGGGTCAGGTGAATTCAATAATAAACATTTGTTGGCGTTCCAACCTTCTTTCAGCTTTCATGGCCACATATCTTTCTGACTAAGGAATGAGAAACCATTCTCCAACTCCAAGAATCCAATTTCTCAGCTAGCAGACACAAGCAAAGTGAGACCTCCAATGGCATCAAAATACTAAAAGCTTCCACGATCGATGCTTTGTTAATGTCAAAGTTGATATCAAGATGAATGGGAAAGATACCAACAAATACTAGAAGAATGGGGTCTCTTTGAAGAATCCCAACTTGGATCAATAGTAAGAAGCCGATCTCCAAAAGCTAATTACATGACATATCGAGCACAACTAATGACCCGTGTGCCCAAAGCTTCGATGCGATGTTTTGCATATTTCAATATTTGAAAAGAAAAAACATATCTAGAAGGCAAAATCTGTTGTCATCTCTAGGTATACAAATAAAATGTATAATATTCAATGCAATAATCCGATGTGACCAATAAGCCCTTGGCTTGCAGGCCCCACTTCTACTTTTTTTGTAAAACATTGTCAATGCTTTCAAAAGGGTAGGAGTAGGACCCCAGTAAACATCATGACTATGGACCCTTTACAATGCAGGATCCAAAAGAATATGCTTTACAGCATCTAATCTAAGAGATTCTATAAAATAAAAAATAAAAAGTCAGAAATCTCCAAATAAAAAATTAAGTTCAATTATCCAATGACTTTTCAGTTTTAGTGACTAAATTTAATTATATTACTCAATAAAATTCATATAATATTATTTCTTTTTCCTAAGCATTTAATTTTAAGGATTTTGGCTAATTCAAAAATTTTTAAAATCCTCCCTTTCCTAGGCAATAGGCATTCATTTTTGGAGACTTTTCCAAACTTCTACTTTCTCCATTTTCAAATAGGAGAAGGTTCTAGAGAATTTGCTAGAGCAAAAATCTTCAAAATCTTTATCTTGAAGAATCTATTACAGATGCTATTAGACCCCATCTTATCACCTTTTTGATATTTGCTAGAGTCCACTTGTCACAAAATTAGTACCATTATTATTGCAAGCAAGCACAGCAAAGGTCCAACTCCACTTGTATGAGCTTAAAGCTACAGCCATCACTCATAAGAGGGATAACTTTCTAGACCCCCCCTATAAAACTTAATCAGCCAAGACAATGGTTGCCAAAAACAAAACACAAAAATGTGCACATAAAGGATCATCCACTAAAGCTCATGGTTCAAGCCTCATCAAAACTACCGAGTGTTCCATATGTAAATGTGACAAATACTCTTGTTAAGCCCGTTAGAAACCTAACAGGCGAATTTCCACAATGAAGACTTTCTCGGAGAGCTTTTTGGCCACGTCATACTGCGAAAAAAGAACACTTTTTGCTTATGGGACCCCCACTTTTCTTTTCTTTTGCTTGCTCCGCCACGTGGGTCCCACTTTTTTGAAACAAAGCTTTGATGAAAAAGCTCACCATTGTGGATAGGCTTGTGGGTCCCACTTTTTCGAACTAAAGATAACTTGAATGAAAAAAGTCCACCATTGTGGATGGATGCTCTAAAGATAATTTATTCAATAAAGGCCAAAAGCATAAAGCAATTTCAGTTAATGGAAAAGCATACCTGCCATTACCGCCGGCCTTCAAGGCAACCTTCCGAACGCTAATGGACATGTACAAAAGAACGTTATATACTTCGTCAAAATTGACATCAGAAGTTGGTTCAGAAAGATGAACCTAGAAAGTGCAGTTAGACAAGCAGATAAGCCAAAAACTAGACTCTAGCAGTATCACAGGGAAAGACAATTATGCCCTTCAGGTACTGTCCTGGGCATCGGACTCGCTGTTACGTATCTTTGAGGATATAGCTTCGGGACAGCAGAAGCAGCTCCACCACCGGATGCTGTCTCCGTTGCAACCATTTGTGCGCGGCTATGGAACTTGGCGAATCGGTTGATGACTGAAAATCTCTCCAAATCTTGGGACTCCATTCTTATTTCCAGAATTGACCCTCCATTCTCCAACCTTCATCACCATATTTACACATGAAAATCAACTTATGTGTATGCCTTAGCAAGAACATGATCAACTCTATCGCCAAATCAATTTACGAGCATGCTCTTAGGTTGAAAACAAATTCTTTTAACTTTCTACCATAGTTCCCTCTAGTAATTTCTAGTCTGAGACTCTGAGTCACCATCAACCAGAAAAAGTACCTCAAAATCAACTAAAAAAATCAAAAAAGTCCTTCAAGATAAACAATTAAAAAAAACTTACAAATCCCTTGAAATCGACCAAGAATTTGTTTTTAATCCCTCAAAACAGTGGAATTAGACTAAAAACACATCTAATGACTTTGTGGGCCTGTAATCTACCTTAAAGGTGCCCCCACTTAAAAAAAATCCTACTGGCTGCTATACTCTAGGTAGAGGAGGTTACATCTGCATACACGGTACCCCCCCCCCCCCCCCCCCCCCAAAAAAAAAAAAAAAAAAAAAAGAAAAGAAAAGAAAAAAAAACACCTTAGGGTGTGATGTACATGGTTCATTCGGTTTATTTGAATAATTTCTATCCTATGCTGCTTTATGTTTGATCATAAAGAGTGATTTTTTAGCATAAAATGTTTCAAGAATGATGAATTGTGTTTGTACCTCAAAAGCTCATCTTCCAGCTTTTTTGATCGATCAGTAAATTCTTCCACTATCTTCGAGAGATTTTTATCACCACTGCCCTTAGATGTTACATTTTTCCCTGATGACCTGGATTGAAATGTTGGAGAAAAAAAATCAAAATACAAAGATGATGAATGATGAAGTAATATAAAGTTTGCAAGATTTCCTTTTAGAGTATATAATATTTTATATATAATAAATAATCACACACAACCCTCTACTTTGCTGAAACCTTAACCTCCAGGGAGGCCAGGACTAACCAGTAACCCAGATACCAATGGGCCAATCAGACAAAGCCCTTTTGGTTACTTTGCAAGATTTTGCATCCGTAATAAACGAAACAAGAGAAAAATGAGTTTACAAGTGCAATTCTTACGAATCAGATATATCAGAAGGCATGCGAGGGTGATTTGCCAAGCTACATGCATCACCAAGTGTTAATCTAGCAGCAAAGTATGTTGCGGTATTATAGCATGTAGTAGCATCATCTAAGAGAATTGCAGCAGGTGTGGGCCTAAACAATACTTGCATAAGCTGTGTTGTTAATATAATTCTTTTCTTTGGGTGTGAGTCTCCCACGGCTTCAGCCTCTTCTTTCACCTGTCAACATGAACCAAATGTTCAGAACAACTATTGAGAGATGCGCAAGTCTTCTGAAAGTCAAATTTTCAAAATGCAAGTTGCTCAAAGAAAAAGCATACCTTTTCAGGTATCCGATTTGCAGCCTGTGCCCATTCTAATTCAGCAATGCTGTAAGTCAACATTTTCAAAAGTTAGGTCACATACTCACATTCAGGCAATCGTGTAGCTTTTTTGCTATATAAGTTGAAATGCAGACAAAAGGTCAGTTATGAATTTGTTTATTATGTCACTTATATAGAGACAGAGGGAAAAACAGATGCACACCCCCAAAAAAAATTACAAACCCACGAGAATTCCAATTGAATCCATTCAACAAGTTCCATTTTAAAACTAGGAATAAGTTGGTTCAGGTGTTTACTTCTTCTTGTGTGTGTGTTTCATGTGATGAAACTATGTACATGTTTCTTCACATGTGAAACAATCCTAAGGTTTCATATATGAAACAACGATGTACGTTTCACATGTGAAACACCACATGAAAAAATGGTTCTCACGGTTTGCAATACTTTAGTGATTCACAGTTGATCTACCCCTTATAAATAGGTAAACAGGAAATGGAATATGATTTCCAACTCTGACTTTTAATAGACAATAAGAATGCACAAAAATGGTGATGTTCTTGCACCCACCTCATATCTTGAGGCCTGGAAGAACCTTCCGTCGCTTCTTTATGCCATGGTAAAAGCTCGTATGTAGGACATTTACGCTTCTTTGATTTAGAAACAAGCAAAGCTTGATTGGGCAAATCTAACTGCTGCAAATAAGGGGAAGATAATTGGTTAACGGCATACGGGTTGGTCCCAGTTACTGGCCAAACACCCCCATGTTGACTTGTGCTGGCTAAATTCATTTGCACAAACGAACTGTTTCTGTGCGGCTGTGAAGCATCTTGAAGAGGAGCGTGAGATGAGCTTTTGACCAACTGATTGTCTCTTGCAGCTGGTGTCATGAGCAGGTTTCTATAGTTCTCATACGCAGAAGTCAGCTGGGACATTGATGTTATTTGAGGGACTTTAGTGTCAGAATCTATCCTTTCGTTCTTTACTACAGCCCTTACACTAGGATCGGAGTACGTGGGGTTCAGAGGTGAGTAACCATGAGGGGAAAGATGTGATTGCTTCAAAGAATGCCCAAATGTCTCAAGATGTCGTGCAGAAATTGCTGGGGGCTCGTTGCCAGATCCATGTACTAGTGAACTAGAAGAAGGTTTTGCTTCTGCACGTCCTGAAAATGACTCTTCATCAACGTAGATTCTTTGCGAATTCAACGTGTGTCCACTAGTCTCCGATAAATCATTGCCTCCTTTGACATATGTCTGGCTATCGGACTCCTTCGGAGGTTCAAAGGCAGTGTCCATCCTGTCATTTGCCACATCTGAGGTTGATGGAGATCCACTTGGAGCCTTATATAATCCCATGCTAGAAAGATTCTGCTGTGAAGGTATATCCACCCAGACGTTAGGTTGCCTCGTTGAATTCAGAACGTGTTGACTCATCCCTAATGTTGTCAGAGGCTGTTGTGTCTCAAATTTTGATGATCTTTGACCATCTTGGTTCTTTAATGGAAGTAGATGGGAGGTGTCCTGCAAAGCGTCAGGATTAAGAGAAGGTTGTCAATTTCGAATTATGATTACAAAACTGACATCAGATGCAGGACATCAAGGCGTGCGCGTTTGATACGCAAAAACAATTGGATGGGACGAAACCTTGAAAGTTAGATAGAAAATAATTGTGGAAGGTTTTAGGGTTTTAATTTGGCATGGGTAGTTTAGTAGTTGACCAATTTCGTCCCGTCTCCATATTTTTTTCCACCTTTTTTGGTGGAACCAATATTTTGCCCCACTAAATGCTGCACCGTGGGACAACAAGTTTTTGTTTTGGCTTGTCCCATCCTGTTCAGCATACCAAATGCACAACAGAATGGCAAATGCCTAATATAGCAACATCTTTATTGATCATGCAAAAGAACAAACTGATAAAAGAGTTGCACAAATAATGGGAGTTAAAATTTTGACCTTTTTAAGATACTAATGCTTTAACTAGTACTACGTACCGCTTGTTGGGAGATCTGAGATAAGTCAAAATAATTCCCAGGCAGCCTTTGAGTTGGTGGGGCCAACCTCAAGCCAAAGTATTGTGGGGCAGAAGAATTGTTGGACGGAGGAATTGCATCTACAGTTTCAGCTTTAGGCATCTCGCTTGTTGGAGCTGATTCGGTATAAGCAGACTGCGTACCATGTCTATATTCTCTAAATTTGTCTACCTTGTGAAGAAGCTCAAGCATATGGCGACTGCCACGATAAACCAAAGAATGTTTTAGAAAATAATGCATTAGACAGGACATTTTCAGAGTAGGATAACCTTCTATGAGCTCTGTTAACAAATTATAATCCCTCCATTGCAAGAAAATTGCAATGCTTTCCTTTTAGATTGTCCTTGAAAATTGCAACATTTCCTTTTATGGAAAGATTCCAAGATATAGTTACAGATTTACATACTATGATCATCATAAAGAAATTGATGCGTACTGATTTGGGTCCTTTTGATTCTTTATTTTGTGTTTATTGAAGGGTGTTTTAGAGACTTGACGAACAGTTCAACATCTGGCTTGACTATGTATCAAGTCAAGCATTGCAATTTGCATGATATGGAGGGAGCATACATCTGCATAACAAAAAATTAAACACCTTGTTTGAGCACTTGAATCTGGAACAGGAAAGCCGTCTGGTCTGTCCACAATAGCAGACATGCCAGAACAATCGCTGCTTCTAAAAGTTGCCACCTCTGACGCATTAGACTGTCTCTGATTGTCAGGCAAGAACCCCTATGAAAAGAGAAATAAGAATGGTTTATCAAGTTTTTTGACATTGCAAGATAAATGATACTCCTTCCATCCCAAAAAAGTGTTAATATTCAAAAGTAGCCTAATTTTCAATTCTACCATTAATTATGAGATATAGAAATTTATTATCTCCTCTGTTATTAAGGGTAAACTTGTCATATATCTAATAAAAAAGTCTACTAATTGGACTTTGGACATTTCGAAAATTGTGTTCAATTTCATTGAGGACATTTATTTTAGGACGATGGGAGTAGCATATTTGAAGCAAGGGTAAAATTGTCATTATACATTGCTGCTTACCTTCTTAAACTCCATGCCATTATTTGAAGCATCATTAACAAACTCAAACTCTCCAGCATGCCCACTCGGTCCTTGATGAGCCTGTAAAGGTGAGAACCTTTGAACTTGTGCACTACCCTCAATGGGTTCTCTCTGTTGAGCACTAGAGTACAACTCACCCGCTTCTTTGTGGGAATGCTGATTCGACTCATGAGAAGAATCTGAACGCAATTGGAAATGATTAGCAGGGTACTGCTGTAAACCAGAAAAGCTTGAGCCAGCATTAGATATTTTTAGATGCTCCGGCCTTGAATTTAAAGACGATGCATTCTGAAAAATATTATTTTGCCATGGAGTTGGAGGTTTCCCACTTTCCATAAAATTAGAAGGCTGGTTATCATTCGACATTTCTGGGTTCTGGAAGCTCAAACCACTCCACTCTTCCTGCACCCCAGTATCAGTACTAGAGGTTTCTTCAAGGGCAGACTGCATGAGAGCACTCCAACTACCATTTTGAAGCGAAGGCAAAGTTTGCAAATTATCAGGGCCTTCAAACATGTTCCCGAAGCCTCCCAAATCATTATCATCTGAGTTGAATAAGAACTTCTGTTCCATTGGATCCAAAGTTGTAAAATCCTCTGAAGGATTGATGTTTGCTGTTTTCTCCGAAATGTTGCCAGGCCAATCACCTACTTGCTGATCATTTCCTGTTTGCGCTCCCATATCTAGACCTTGACTAAAAACTGGTCCAAACATGTTTCTCTCCTGATAGGGAACATTGAATTGATCGCTCATAGAAGATCTACTAATGGTGTCTACTTGCTCACCACTGGATTCACGAGTTCCCCCCTGAAAATGAGAAAAGCGACTAAAACTTTGTCCAGTGCTAGATATAGGAGTTCCATCAACCTGCTGAGATGCAAGACTCATCGAATGCAGAATTTGATTTTGAGCCTGTGAATAAGGCAATCCATTTTGAAACCCCTGGCCCAAGTTCGTGTTACCAAACATAAACATTTGGGATGCATCACGAACCGGTGTTCCGTTAATTAAGGGTGCATATTGAGCCCTCGCAGCTTGCTTATTGTGTATCAAAGATTGTTGATTTATAACATTTTGTTGACCAGAGTCATTTAACTCTTGAAGTTTCTTTTGCCTCTGGAGTTCTTCTAGCTGCTTAAACATAATTTGCCGCTGCAACATTTGAATCTCATTAAAAATGAAACTGCTGCTTGCACTGATGTTTATCACCACTGCTAGTGATGAAATAAATTTAACTCTTTCTAAATTATTTTCAGCCGGGTAGCTACCAAAGAAATGTCCTACGAAATTCCCAAGCACACAGTCCAGAAGAGTCAGAAATCGGTGTTGATGTTGATGTTGGGTCAAGAACTTGTGAATAACTTCTGCAACTCAGTTTCAATGAAACCTACAAATTGCAAGTCCTTCAATAAGAAATACAAACATGACAACTAGTATAATGAGAAATATCAGGCACAACAGTGAAATTTAGCAACATTAGTGAAGAATAAACTACACTTCCTCACAATTGAAAGATAAAGTATCAAACAATTACCAAATGATACAATAATGCAGGAAGAAATGATCATTGCCGCTCTATTAATAATTTCTGAAATAAAAACAGTTCAAGTTGACAACCTCCCTATTTAGCATATGACAGTGATTACATATATAAGACTAGCAAGTTAACATCGGTGGATATAAAAAGTGGCCTTTATAGAGCTTCATACCTTTGCTTCGTTGTAAGCACATTCTATGAATCATCATAACTTTTTAAATCAACTTAACCCTAATAACCACTTCCCTCAAAAGAAAGAAAAACTCCTGTTAGTAATTTACTAACAGAAGAAACCCCTGGACGCAGTCCTGGACACAGAAACAGAACAAACCCCAACCTCGTGACTTTGTCCTGCGACAGTGAGGTAGGCATGTGAAAGAATTTGCAAGTTTTCAATTTGACATGGGAGTTCAGTAATCTACCACTCTTATCTCTTCTCATGGGTTTTTGTTCGGCCTATTTCAGTGGAACAAAAAATGCATTAAATCATTCTAACTATCGATGAATTCTTTAGTGTCTCATTCACTCTTGCGTCCTCCAAGTCTAATGTCGCACCGACTGTGGTACAACAAGTTCTTGTTTTATCCTATCCCACATATCAAAAGCACACTGATTTGAAAGGAGTTATAGACTTTTTGCACTATTGTAAGTTTGTAACTGGCTTCTTTATTCCAAACAAGCATGGTTCTTGCAAAGACATGAAAAAGAAACACCAACTTTGAGTAAATGAGTGATTCTAGAGAATAAAAAAAGTGTCCATCAGTACAATAGTGTTCTTTTTCATTTACATTTTTGTCCAAAGCGTTTCCTTTAGCAAGAAATATGCTGCAAAGGCAAAAAGTCAAGCAGTCAATTTGCAACCACAAACCAAATTCATTATGAGTTTTCAATTAAATTTATGTCTCCATGGTAGGTGAAGAACCAGAGTACCAGACTGCCTCAAATCTTTACATACAGTAACACCATCATTCAGCCTATGTACTTCTAACAAGAAAAACATTAAGAAATCATAGATATACCAACAGATCAAATCATAAAAAAATCAAACACTTAAACCCTAATACCAACAAAATCCAGTACACAACCATAAATACACATTGCAAATGACCTCCAAAGCCTTCAACAACTCACAGAACAAACAAAAAAAACAAAAAAACTCCAGCAAATTTCAACCTCAAAACCCTAAAAACACCAACTGCATGACCTCCAGCTCCAAATTCCCCAAATAACACAAAAACAACCAAATTACAATATTTTTCCATAAATCAAAAGCTATACTAACGTCATAACACAAAACAAACTCAAAAATCAGCTCGATTACAACTAATTTAACCACAAAATCAAGCGTTTCAAACTATGATCCAATTGAAAGAAGAAAAAAAAATCAAATTTGGTAGTTGAGAAGAAATATACAAACTAAAAAAGAAAACCTTACTTCCAAAAGCTTCCTTCTCGTTAATGGAGATCAAAGCTTCCACTAATTTCTTCACTCTCCAAAAACAACAGTCGTAGCTGAATGCACCTTCTTCCTTCCTCTCTCTCCACTTTCTCTCTCTATACATACATATATATGTATCTATATATCTATATATCTCTTTCTCACACACAAACACACTTTTTCTTACTAACTACTCAACACTCTTTTTTTCTTTCTTTCAGACATTATTATTATTTTATCGGCTAGGTTCGGATTCCGAACCTACAGGTTCGGTACCGAGCCTGTAGGATTTGTTCTAGGTTCGGGTATGGGAAATGTGTCGGTGTGGTTTGGTTTAGATTGCGTACGGTCGTCGCGCGATCTGGTCCGTTGGATTTTATGGTTGGATTGATCGGAGGGTTGAGATTGAGGAGAGTTGTGGACCTGAGTCGTACAGGATTGGGATCTTGGATGAAGACAAGTCGTGTGGTAGTGATTAGCTGTAACGCGATCTATTCTGCGCGTGTGAGAGTGGGGGAATCTTTTTTTTTTTTTTTACAAAAGACTTTTTAAAAAGAAAAAAGATATTTTTAAGTATTTAATTGTGAATTTTTAATATAATATTTATATTTATATTTATATTATAAACAAAATAAGATAATATAGGTATTATAATTATAACCGGCCGGAAGTAAAGTAATCGAGTTTTGCAATTTATAATAAAATAATATGTATAATAAAAAAGTAAACTTACCAAAAATGGGATATTTAATTTTGACATTTTAAAAAATCAATATTAGTTTTCGTGTTAGAGCATCCATAATACGGTGATTGGGAGGTTTTTAAAAAAAGCAAAACCTCCCTTGGGTTAAGGTTTTTCACATAGTGGTGAAGGTTTTTATTAGAGGTTTTTGATGAGGTTTTGTGTCATAGCTCGTAACTGCATAACCTGCTTTTTTAGAGGTTTTTTCGTATTTAATCAGTTTTGGTTTTATAAAGCTCTCGTGTTAATCATTTTTATTTATGAATCTGTTTTATTTCATTTTTAAAAAAATATATATTAAAAAGTTATGTATAATAAATATATAATTAAGGCAATAGTATTTTCTGGATATAAATAAATATATATTTGTATTAGTTTTAAAGTATTTATTTTTATAAATAAAATATAAATGATATAAAGTTAAAATAGTGGAACCGAAAAAAATTTGAAAAAGCTTGAGTAAGGTTTTTCACATATTAAAAATATGTAGAGGTTTTTAGGTTGTTGAAGTGGCAATAATGTGTAAGAAAAAAGCTGTAAAAAACTTAGTGAAAAACCTAAACATTGTGGATGCTCTTAGGTTGTGGCTGACAAACTAGTTGATAAACTAGTTGTTGACTGATATGCTAGCTAGTAGCTAGTAAACTAACTTATGAATAAATTATGAAACTAGTTTATATAACTATGTAAAATGACCAAAAAAATATCTTAGGTTACAATAATTTGTAAAAAGATACAAAAACCTCCTTAAATGCTACTTTCATCGGTGTTTCAATAAACTAGGTTATAAGATAACTTATGGTTCATCCAAACATATATTAACTTATCAGTTAGCTTATTTTTACCAAACACAATTTTATTAAAATATTGATACAGGAGAAAAATAACATTTTATACTAAGCATTTAATTAAAAATATTTTTATTTAGCAATCGGGCTTCGGCCGAAAAATTGCCGAGGATTAATGTGAGCCCAATGTGGTATGGGATACATCTTCCAAAAAAATATTTTTATTGTTGAAAATAATGAGAACTTATACTTTTAAAAACAATTATGTAAAACGTCTTCAACAGATTCATCTAAGACCAACTCCAACCCATAACACAAAAAAAAACACCAAAAACTGATAGGACCCTTAATACCAAAAACAAATTCAATTCCAACCATCCTTCAAATAAAACACTAAATCAGTGGGCCCATATTAAAAAAATATTTTTTATTATTATTACACACTTTATTAAAATTAAAATGCATCTCATAATGTAATGCCCCATTTTCATACGTCTAATTGTGGACCTAATTGTCGAGCTAGTGATATTTACGGGTTCTTATGTTGGAATTTCAGGTCCAAGGGTCTAAGTGTAAATTCTTATTTTTGGGTGGAGTGTAGGAGTAAAAGGAAGAAGTTCCAAACTTCTTCTTCAGTTTCCAGGATACGTACAATTGGAGAGGAGAAAGGCTAGGGTTTTAAATCTTGGCCAATTTGGGGAGCAATTGGAAAAGAGAGTTGGCAATCAATCTTTGTGGTGTTGTTAGCATCATCCAAGGTATGTAATTGAACTCTCTATTGTCTAATTTTGATGGTAGAGACTAATGGTTAGAGTTGTGATTTATGGTTAAGAAATTATAATCAATTGATCATTGCGTTATGTTTTTAGTCAATTCATGTTATGGGATGATCTAAATTAGGTTGAATTGAAGTAATTGAACTCTCATACTTAGAATCTTGGTCGAATTTGGGATTTGGAGTGAAGCCTCGTATGCAGTCGCATTACGCGACTTGAAATTTTGGGTCTGCAGGCATCCGCGGGTCACGGCGCGGGTGGTGACCCTCGGGGTGACCCTCCGTTTTGGTTGTCCCCAACTTTCACTTTTTGCAAACGAGTTCGGCTGGGGTTCTTTTGTTTGGGCTTTCAATTAGGACATTGACACTTAATGTTAGGCAAAGTTTGGGGGCAATTGAATGAGTGTAGCGTGGGTAAATGCATAAGAGGGCTCGGGTTAAGCTTAGAACTCATTTTTGAGCTATATGTTGATATGTCTTGCATGTTCATGTCTAGGTAAATTTCTTTGAGCATTATTCTAGCACGTGTGTGAGTAACCCGAATTACTATCAGGTGAGTACTCTATCTATGTTGATGTGATTATACTTATGTGATGGACATGCATATGTGATTATATGTTATATGGATTATGTTAATACCTAGTTGGTACGGGTTACCACTAGGGATATTAGTTCATCCGGGAACAAAGGATCAAGTTATGGATTAAGCGGCCTGGTACCAGTGTCAAGGGATTAAGTTTGTGATATGTGATTGCTATGTATCTTCGTTATGTACGTATTATTATGTTAGTATGGATGTATGCTCACTAAGCGAAAGCTTACCCATTGTTATTTCACCTTTTTAGTGTCAGGTACGACATCGGGTAGTAAGGGCAAGGCTCACGCATGATGGTTCCGGCGGCGGCGGCTCAGTCAATCATTAATCATGGGTTATGGGTTTTGAAAGAGACTTTATTTATTTCGTTGAGAGTGCATGTTTTAGTTTAATTGAAACGAAAGAAATTATGATTTGGCATATGTTTAGCCTCGACTATGTTGGTTATTTCCTTTCCTTAAGAACAAATGTTTTGAGTAAATTTTCTATCAAATTTCAAGGCTTATGATAAAGCTTCCGCTTATTTCAACTATTTCCTTAGATTTGTATGTTTTGGAGTTAAGGTGTTACAATTGGTATCAGAGCCCTGGTTTAAGGGATTCAAGCATTCACGGGTAGTGAGTGTTTGAACTTAAACCGAGTGTTCTTGTTTTTCTAACTAAGATTTTCAAAATATCGAAGTTTGGTTAAAAAATGGGTATGAGACTGAGCTGCGGACCGGGACATCAACGTGAGGTGAGCACACTATACTTGGATAAGAAAAACATGTTACTTTGTTGATAATGATAAGTCATGTCGGCTTGATATGTTATGTATGTTATTATACGAGTATATGCATGAGTTATATTCAACTCCAAACAGATTTTATATTTTAGAGATTTCAATATCAATTATATTATTTGAATATTCACTAATTTTATAATCCCAATAAATTTTGTAAATCTTTTTATGTAAAAAGAATCTCAATTCAATTCTCATTGGTGGATTGATTAAAAAAAAAGATTTCTCTCTCCTCTGAACTATGATATAGAGAAATATTTAGAGATTTTTCAATGGATCTCTATTTTAGAGAATGGAATAGAGATTTTCTTAGAGCATTTTAGAGAACAAAAAAAATAGTTTTTTTCTAAAATAGAGATGTTATTAGAGATGCTCTAAGGTGATAAAACATGAAAATTTTAGATAAAATTTTGCTGACAAAAATGAAAATTTTAGACAAAATTTTGCTTAAACAAAGTATCCGAAAAGAATAAAAATAGTCCTTCAAAAATATAAATTTCACAAAAAAAAAAATAATAATAATTAACACATATTTTTATTCTCACCAGTCGCCACTTTTAAAGCTCTTACTACAATAGAAAATATTTAATTTAATATTTATACATTCTTAATATATATAATTTTTTTGGCAAGGTGTTCGAGCTAAAGCCTCCTTAATCTCCAATAATTTTGAGGGCTAAACATGGTCTTACTTAAATGTTCCAGGCATGCATATGGAAATGTTTGAAATCAGTTAGGACGCTATGAACCCCTAAACGATAACCAATTCACAGCAACACTAAAAGACTAATTATGTTAAAATAAATGTGTTCAATATTTTATAAACTTGTAGATTCACTTTTTTATAATTTATAGTTTTCTGCTAACTTTCAAAGTATTTTTTTTATAAACGGTAACCTTCAATATTTTTTTAATAAAAAGTATTTTTCAGCAAATATTTTGTAGATGATGATTTGAAAAGGATAGTAAGTAAATGGAAAAATATTATAGTCAGTCAACGCCTAGTCCAACAAATTCGACTATTATTTCTTGTAGTCGCCAATGATAAGTGGTGGGCAAGTTTTTTTTTCTTTCTTGTAAACAGGGTTGTACATGAGTTGGGTTGACTGTGTTGAAGTCATTTGATCAACTTACCCTAACTTAAATCAAACAGAGTTGCATTCTAACTTAACCCGGTCGAGTTGAAACTTGGATGCATCATTTTACGATCTAGCAAGATGATTTAAACGAAGTAAAATCAAAATGAGAACATACAAATAAAACTAAAAGTTAAATAAGAGACATTAAAATATAGTGACATGAGATTTTCTATCAAGGCTAATATTTTTTTCTCGAACGACAAGTAAACATACACACATGAGCCCTGTCACTCAGGGTATGCCGTATGCGGAATCCAAAGGCACTCGACTAATCCCTGTCAACCACGACCCAACCCAATTAAAAATACCAGTATGTTGAACACCCATGATTTGTATATCACCACATGCTCTCTGCGGAGTACAAACCCGGATAATCAGTGATACCATGCATCCACTAGTATTATCAATCAAGGCTAATAATAACACATTAATTAATGGCTTAATAGTTATATTAAATCCATTGTATCAAAATACATTGTAAACATCAGGTTAAGTTAGTCTAAATAAACACTTTCCAATTCCAAATATTAAGTGATTTCAAGTTAGGTTGCATTCTTTCGGATTGAATTGGTATTTTTTTAGCACCCCTACATGTAAATACCTTTTTCTAGTTGCAAATTTTAAAACCCAATAAGGTTTTTTCTTTTATCTCCAAATGTTGATTTTGGAAGATCTGTTATGTTCACCAAGTTTAAAAAACTTCACTTTCTCTTTTTATTTTTCCTTCAGTTTGAAGATCTCTACTAGAATTTAGAAAAGAAATTTCAAAATGTGTAATTATTTATTTTGAAGTTTCTGTTAAATCATATTATAGTAAAATGTAACTTTTTGTAAATCAAGAACAAAAAGTTATTGCAACCATTTTAAAATTTATTTTTCAAATTATATTTGATATTAAGAAAGTTATTGTATATATTATCATATTCTTTCTCTTCCTAGCTAGAGTATTTTTGAAATAATTTATTAACTTTTCAATATTTTTCAAAGTTCATAATTATCATTTGATATGTAATTAGAAGAATTCCTCATATTTATATGGATTTGCAATATTATTAGATTTGTGATGACAGAAAAAACATCTAGTAGATTTTCAGATGCTTTCAGAATAAATTGCATTAATTATTTATTTGTATATTTTTAACCTATTACTTCTTATCCATTTCTTAAAAAACATTTTAATATTAAATTAATAATTAAAGATTATACCAACTTATGTATATTTATTTTTAAAGCTATAAAAGTGTTTAGAGATGCTGTTCCAACAAGTTAGTGTTCCCTTCCAATGATCTTGGACCCAATATGTGTGGATAAACGACCAAATTCGGTATTTTATTATAAAATGTTTTATTAATTAAAAATCGATTTTTCTAAATTATAAAAACAATATTCTTTTCTTTTTTCAAATTTAATGGGGGAAATGGTCTTTCTCTTTTAGTTATTTAAGTTCCCACGTTTTATATATAACTGGTGCATAAAAATATCACATAGTTTGTTAAAAAGTTGATTCCGATAATCCAACCGGCCCTCGATGGATTGTCAATGCACGTTGTAAGGGCATTCCTGGTTGTGGCTATGAGGGCGTCCACCAAGGCTCGAACTCGGACCATTTGATATTTGTTGCAAACTTATCACCCATCTATTACCAACTAAGCTACATGTTATTGGCAAAAATGTCACGTTGTTAATATAGTCTAACTAAATTTATTATGTATGTACTAATAAAATGATATGATACAAGTGATACAATTAATAAAATATAAAGGAATACATCAAAAAGGTGTTTTTATTTGATTTCTATTTTGAAAAGTATATATATTTAAAAGATACTTTTTGAGATTTGTAATTAGGACTGTTCACTTCTAATATTTATCAATAGCCCATCGTAGAAAAGAAATTTTTTCTTTTAAAAAAAGAAAGAGATAGGCTTTTTCTTTTCTCTTTTTATAAAGAAAATTTTTCTTGATTACGTTAGAAAAGATGATTCTCGAGAGTCAACTAGCTAACTTGAAGTAACCATCAATTGGATATGCATCACTCTTTAGCATATGGCTTATTGGTTGTTGTATATATTTTCTTGAGTCCGACATTAATCATTTAAAGTTACCTTTTTCCTCTTGGTGTAGTTGGAAGAATAACGGTCACTAAGTGGATCAAAGGTACGTCGTGTGATTATAAGACTACTCGCTATTACACTTCTTATGTTCCATCTTTTTTACATAAAGTAATGAGAAACGACTTGTAAGTGTGAAGTCATAAGGTATCATACTTTGTGAATTTTCTCCAAATTACTTAATCCGGAATCAACTATACTCTAAAGAGGTGGTTGGTAAAACTTGTAACAATTTCTAAACAGAGAAGGTTTGTGTGTGTTTGTGTGTGTGTGTGAGAGAGAGAGAGAGAGAGAGTATATGAATTGTGTATTACTTTTTCTTATTACAAAGAGGAAGGAAACTATCCGATATATAGTACAAGATAAAGTCTCTTCTAACAACCGGCCTACAAGTTTTGACTTTTCCAACAAACTTTAACTAACCCTTTAATCCTTCTATCTTTGAGATATTGAAAATACAACTCTAAGACTTGGGTAGCTGCCATCAACACTCGAAATATTATACTCTTTTAATGGATCATTTCTTCTCGGACCTTTTACTTTTTCTGATCATGTGGGAATTAGAATTAACTTTAAAAAATGAGTAAACTTCTCGATTAAGACTGTCTAATGTAAAGCTGGTTGGTTTGCACAAGATAACGAGAAATTGGTTGATACCATATATGATTGAATTTATGATGTCACTACTAAATGGTCTTCTCTTGTTGCTCTATGTCCTCGTTCTTTTTTACTCTAACGACAAAGGCCTTTTTTCAGATGACAATATTAATTGGTAAGGCTTCGTTGATAAGTGTTACAAGATAATGTGTATGTCCAAACACTCTATTTAGACATCACTCTCAACATCAATCAGTGGCGGAACACGAACATCATACATTGGGGGGCCGAAAAACTATATTACAAATATTCGGTTACACAAAATATAACAATACAAATTTATTTGGGTATTTAACATGTTTCTTTTAGGTATGGTCTGTTAATAAGTTTTATTCTCTTTAACTGTTATATATCAAAAAAAGTATTAAAAAAAATAAAAATTGTATTATAATGTTAACATAAAGTGAATCGGGTTACGACGAGACTCATGAGACTAGTGAGACTAACACCTTTTACATGAAACTTCATAGCAAAACACTATAAAAGTTTTTAAAAAAATTAACATTTATCGTAAAAACATACTAAAAACACTATCGAGGGAAAAAATTTCAAAAAAAGGTAAAAAAAACGAGACCTTCACAGCTCAAAAAACTGTGAAGATACCAAATAAATAATTTGAATCTTCACAGCAAAAATGTTGTGAAAGTAAAAAAAAACTCGAACCTTCACCTTAAAAAACACTGTGAACGTAACATTTATAGTGTTTTTACGATTGATATTCGATTTTTTTAATCTTCAAAGTATTTTACTGTGAAGTTTATGTAAAAAAAACATTGATCTCACTAGTCTACAAAAATAATTTGGTCTCACGTGAACATAAGTCACATAAAGTACTCAACGATTTAATTATATATTATTTACTATAATACATTAAAGAAATTTAGTAAATTTAAAGAAAAAATAAAAATTATTTAAAGTAAAACTAAAATTTAATAAATGAGCACAACGATTTAATTAAATATTATTTACTATAATATATTAAAGAAATTTAGTAAATTTAAAGACAAAAACAAAATGTATTTAAAGTAAAACTGAAATCTAAAAAATAGGAGTGTGTACAAGACTCGAACCGTGGTTTGTGGGTTGGGACCAGCAAGCGTTATCCATTTTATCTGGGCATTAAATTGTTAGCTTAATACAAACATATATTATTTATTGTGAAAACCGCAGGGTGTTAGTAATTATGTGCAGAGTTGACAAACCAAGTGATTACACATCCAATGTTGCAAGACACTTGAGGGTCACACCTGTGAGGACCTATAAATCGAATAAGTTATATGAAATCCAGAAATGGAGAGTTAGGATTTATAATAGTCAATTATAAATCAGTTGGGTAATTTCAGTCCGAAATCCCAAAGTTGGAGGGTTATTAATTAATTGAGTAGATTGTATATTTATTTGATGAATAAATATATAATAATAATTAATTAATAAAATTATATATTAGATAAATATATAGGTAATTATCTTAAGTAAATTCTTTTCTTGGAAGAAAGGAATGAGATAATTACAATAAGGAAACCGAATCGTATACAAACTGTATTTTTCCGCATATAAATAAACCTTATGGGTTTAAGGAAAATAATCTAACTAATGGGCCGTTTACTTGAACACTTACCCAGTAAGTGCTTGCCGGTAAAATTGAACACTATCACCTATCATATGGTACAACATTTTAGTTTCTTAAAACGCTATCGTATGCAACAATTTACCCGGTAAGCTCTTACCGGGTAAGAGTTGTGGATCTCACTTACCCGGGTAAGGCTTTTGGTCCATGCTATTGCTCTTACCGAGTAAGATTGTAGTCATGTTCATGTTCTCCCCGTAAGGTAAATTGACCCGGTAAGTACTTACCGGGTAAGCGTCAAGTAAACGGCCCCTAAGTCAATAATCAGTTTCCAGTTTTTCTCCCTCCCTCTCTCCTTGACCGACGCCGCCCCCTTTCCCTCGGATACCAGCTTGGTTTTTCAGTCTTCGGGTTTTCATTTAGTTCTGCTAGAGGAACAATTCGTAGGTCGTTCATTGGTGGATCAATTCTCAAGCAATCCAGGTAAATCACTATAACTGATAGAATTAATTAAAATAAACGATTAAGATCAATAAGTTAATCTAGGGTTTTTAGCTTAAATGCTTCCGCATAAAGATCAAATCAGTGTGTTTTTTATCACATAGGACTTTTACCAGTTTGGTTATTAGACCTATGGGATTTATCAAACCAGTAAGGTTTCTAGATCCATGATATTCCTCGTGTCAGATTGACCCGAGGGAACCCACAAAAACCCAACAGTGGTATCAGAGCTTCTGATCCAATCGTTTTTAGTTTTATTTATTCTCGTTAAAGATCCGTATAAAATTAATTCTTGCGTATCAAGTTAAAAAAAATCTGATTTTTATTATGTTTAATGGTTTATATAAAATTTTGATTTTTAACTTTTTTATCGTACGAAAACTCGAACTCGGACCAATCTCTTGGTGACCGTTTATCACCGAGTGAAAAACCATCATTACCACCAAACCGAGACCAGATCCACCAGCGTGGTGGTCACACACCGCAGCCACACCATAGATCGGTGGTGGTGGCGGGTGGCCGTAGTTGAATCACCACCGCACCCAAGCCACCAGATCGGTGGTGGCGGTGGTAATCGCCTAAAAACGCAGGATGGTGATGATGGTGATGTCACCGTTGTCATCACCGGCTGGAAACCCACTCGACGGTGGAACAACGGCAAATAGCCGATCGAACCACCGCCCGATAATTAAACACCCGTCACACCACAGGTGGTGGTGGCGGCGGCAGTGGCTGCCATTTAGTGGTGGACGGCGGTGTTCGCGATGATGGTGGATGGTGATGATCGGTCGTCGGCTGTACCACGTCTAGTGGTGGATGGCGAGATCGGTTCACCGCAACCACCAGAAAACCGCAAACGCGGTGGTGGACGGCGGTGTTCGCGATGATGGTGGATGGTGATGATCGGTCGCCGGCTGTACCACGTCTAGTGGTGATGGCGTGCGGCTGCCGTACCTCAACCAACCACGACCAGTGGGCGGCGGTGTTTTTTTTTCATTCGCCGGCTGTTGATCCGACGTAGCCACCAAGCGGTGGTGGACGGTGGTGTTCGCGGCGGCGGCGGCTGCTGTTGATCAAACAATCACCGGCCGACCGTAATAGTGGTGGCTGAGCGCCACTGCCGAAGATCTAAACCGCACTCGGCGGTAGCCAAAACCACCGTGTTGGTAGTGGCGGCGTTAATTCCGATCGCCAATCGGATCGCCACCAGATTGGTGGTGGTCGGTGGCGTTCTGCGGTAGTAATCGCTAGCCGTAGACTAGATAGCCGGCCGCACCACAGATAGTGGTGGCGGCGGCTGTTGGTGATTATGATCGACGGCCAAAACGATGGCGATGGTGGTATGCGTGGTGGTAGCGGCGTTCGAAGCACCGAGAAACCACGGCCAAACCACCAGATCGGTGGTGGCCGGAGGTTTCAAAACCGCAATCGTGGCGATGGCAGAGGCGGTGTTTGCGATAACCACGGCCAAACCACCAGCGTGGTGGTGGCCGGCGGTCTCCAGAGACGGTCCAATGCTGATGATCGTTGAGGGACTCGCGGCACGAACAGAACCCTGATGAGGTCTTTCGCGGCGCGAGCCAGTCTCTCTCTTCGCAATACGAGTCGTGCCTTCGCGACGCGAGCGAGACTACCAAACCATCCGTCTAAGGTTTTTTCGTCAGTCTGGGCCAAGTTGTGTAATCATGCCCAAAGCCCAGTTCTTTGGACCAAGTCATGGCCCAAAAAGGGTTCGTTTGGTTTTAAGCTAATCTTATTATTTTTGTTTAAAATTAGATTTTTCATTTAATTTCTGACCTGTTTAGTCAAATGAGCCCAATGTCTTTTTTAAATAATTAGTTCGGAATGTCCGGTTTGATAAAGGGCAAATATTTTATAAAATTGTTCTACGTTTTATAAGATAAATTTTATCATTAATATTGGTTTATAAAACAGCTTGTTTTATGAATCAGTTAAAACCAAACTTTGTGGTACACGAAACGAGGTAATTTTAACGGATCTAGTTTTTGATTTACGCTTAAATGTATATTGCTTGATTCCATGTTTTATATGAGATGCATGTTTTTTTATAGAATTTTGCCAACTTAGACCCTTGACATATTTACGGGGAGGCCTGCGTGCCATTTACAACCCCTTATGTAATAATGACCTTAGGATAGATAGTTCTATTTTTCCCTCTTATTCTTACGAATATGACAAGGCCAGTGGGAGCTATTGGAGTTTTTCCTCTTTCCAGGAGTCCAGACAAAGATGACAAAGCCAGTGGGAGCTACGCAAGTCTTAAAATCTTTAAGAATAGGTCATTATTGGTCCCTAGGAAACAAACGTTGGCAAAAACCTATGATTGGCTATTACGTGATTAATTGCTATTTAGTTGCATGGTTGAATGTTTATTTGTGATATCTTGCATGTTAGTAGTTTTAAATAGAAAGGTTATTTTAAAACTAGGTTATATCACAAAAGCATATAGGTTTTTATATTTAAAATTACCAGTTTTTCGAACTTTTTCAAAACGGTAGATTTTATTTTAAACCTATAAATGATTGTTTCATAT
Organism: Centaurea solstitialis; assembly: GCA_030169165.1. Lineage (NCBI taxonomy): Eukaryota > Viridiplantae > Streptophyta > Magnoliopsida > Asterales > Asteraceae > Centaurea > Centaurea solstitialis. The sequence continues at coordinate 69,833,375 of CM058041.1, forward strand.
AAAAGGCAAGTTGACAAAAACAGTTAGTCAACTAAGTATGCTATTAAAACAGTTAGTTTTAATTAGCAAGTGATTTTAAAACAGTTAGTTTTAAAATAACATGTATGTTTAAAACAGTTAGTTTAAAACATCAGTAGTCTTTATGACAATCAGTTTTTCAGAATTATGTTTTTCAAAAAACCTGGAAGTAAAATTTTTCAAAACCCCGAAAATCATAGATCAGTAGTGCAACCCATCTAGGGGCACCTTCGGCGTAAGGTACACAGGCGTTGTAAGTGATCACACATTCAACGTCCGTGTTCAAATTGAAGCTGAAGAGGTTACATAACTCTGCGAATTATCTCCGGGTGGTACCGGCCAGAGTAAAGTGATCAGGTCCCCAAAATGGTGAGATCTATTTTGGTACTGTAAAGTTCACCGGGATGTACCGGGACAAAATGCACTAAGAGGAACCGAAACATGCACGGATAATTACCGTGGTTCCGAAAAGATCTAGGAGTCATATCAGTTAGATATGATTGGTAAAAGTCCTTACCTACCGAAATAAATACGGGCCTGGTGGAGCAAGAACATACCGCACATCAGGACGTATGAAATAAGGATCCTAGTCCAATAAATTGATCATTTAAGGGTTTATTGATATTTATTGGAATTTAATCTATTTACAGTTGCTAAAAACCAAAAGTTTTAATGTGTGTAGATGGCAAGCACTGTTACGAGCACTAACAATCTTTCCCTCCGCTCTATCCTAGAAAAGGACAAGTTAACCGGCTCCAATTTCCTTGACTGGGAGCGCAATCTGATGATTGTGCTCAGACACGAAAGGAAATGGTATGTCCTTGAAGAGCCTCTTGGGGAGGCTCCTCCGGCAACTGCTCCGGCTGCTGCTAGGAATGCTCACAAGAAGCATTCAGATGATCTACTAGATGTCGCCTGTCTCATGCTTGCAACTATGAGCCCAGATCTGCAAGCAGGGCTCATAACACAAATGCTTATGACATGATCCGCCAGCTGAGGGACATGTTCTAGACACAGGCTCGTACAGAACGTTACGATGCCACAAAAGCATTTAATGAATGCAAGATGATTAAAGGGACATCAGTAAGTGACCATGTCATGAAAATGAAACGGCACTTCGATCATCTGGAAAGGCTTGGTCATCCAGTTCCGTTACAGCTAGCAACGGATACTATACTCAACTCGCTGTCAGAAGACTACAGGCCCTTTGTAGTCAATTACAACATGAATAACATGGAGAAGTCAATAGCAGAATTACACTCCATGCTTAAGACAGCTGAATTGAATATAGGGAACAAGAACAAGACCAAGGATGTCCTGATGGTAAGAGACGGAGGGGTGAAAAAGAAAAATGGGCATACTAGCACCAGCAAGGGAAGGGACCAGTTCAGGCCGTCCATAGTGCACCCAAGAAAGGCAAAGGCAAGGGCAAGGGCAAGGGAAAGAAGGTCAAGCCAAACAAAGCTAGGACCGAGAACCGCTGCTTCACATGCAATGAGGTCGGTCACTGGAGGCAGAATTGCCCAAAGCGTCATGAAGCAGGTATGTAAACCTCAGATATTTGTGATTGCTTTAGTTTGTCACTTCTTACTTGTTAGTTTACAAGTGTACTGATACCTAGAGCAAATGACTATTGCAGGTGGTCAGAAGTGATGTGCCCAAGAATTGCAAGGATCCAGATGAAAGTTCATTTTAGACATTTATTTTTCAAGACAATTTTATTTATGAAACAATTGTTTTATTTATGGTTACTTTTTAAATACTTATAATTTATTGAATAATTTTAAATTTTATAAGTTGTTGTCTTGAGTAAATATCTGTTATGCATGAAGTTTTATTGTTGGCAAAGTCAAGTTTTGACTTAATTAGATCCTAGATATTGCCTATTATAGTTACTTCAATAATTTTGGTTAAAATTGAAGTAATTTATATGAAAACTATCAAAAACACACGAAATCCTATAGGAGTGTGTTTTGGGAATAAAACATTTATGAATAATCAAGTTTAATTATTCAAATGTTTAGAAGAGAATCTAGGATATTAACTCAGATAGCGTTAATAACAGTATTTATAATGTAACACCCTAAAAATCAGGGCGAACAAAAACTTTCATTTGCATAAAAGTGGTATACAAAAGTAACGCCATGGCGTGAGCTCTTCCCAAAAATGGGGTATAAGTAAATGTATAATTACAACGTTTGTAATTGAATAAGTAAATACAATAACCAAACTAGTCTAATTCCATCTAGGAAGAAGACTACAAAAAGGGTTATCGTCCACCAAGGTCTCGTGGCCTAAAGGACCGGTCTCTCATCTTTCCCCCATGCTCACACAATCCCGAAGCCTACTTGGGAGCGGCGTCCCTAGTACCTGAGAGACACATCGACACCAAACAAGTGTTAGGCTAAAGGAGCCTAGTGAGTTGTACAAGTAATATCATACGCGTAAGGTGTATATAGCATGTGAGATGTACATGATCATATTAGCAATGCAATTGACATATTAAACCGGTTTATTATTATCTTCGGAAACAATGGGAGCGACCCATTTCCCCCAACCAGTACGCCATCATTCGTTACTTCCGAACACCTCGATGCCATATCTATCATGACACCATCAGAGGCCCGCGCACCAAGGAGCAACCCGAGGGCCGGCGACATAGGGGCATTCCTATTTCAGAACCTCCCAAGACTGTTCGGTGAGGAAATACTGCGTTGGTTCGTCCATGTCATTTAGTTACAAACAACCCCGATGTCATATCAACCATGACACCATCAGAGGCATACGTACTGTCTCAAAAGACTCACACATTTGTTTCCACCTATCATAGGCATACATCGAGGGTCTCAAGCCCTTTGCTCATTTCATACGTGCCAGTATGCACGGGTATCAAATCTCATTCACATAGTTCCATAGTGTGCATAATTCCATACATTTCGCATAAATACAGTTCGTGAGTAATTTCCTTGAACTAGACACAATAAGCATTTCATACTAAAATCACGTTCATCCACATAATCAAGCAAGGAACGTAAAGTCACCAAGATAATGTGCTCTCAGTTTTAACAAAAAGGTTTTAACAACTCACCTTAGGGTTTTGTGACAAAAACCCCCAAATTCCAAGATTAGGTCAAATAATGAGCACGAACCTAAAATCAAGTAAATCGAACCCTAGGTTAGTTTCATAACCTCTATATGTATATTAACCAACCCAAAAATAGTTTAGATAAGTTTACCTAGCCGGATCTCGAACAAACCCTAGGATGGAGAAGCACCAAGATCCAACAATGGAGGTTTGGGGTTTTGAGAGGTGGAGAAGATGAAGGTGGAGGAGATCTAGCCACCAATTCTTGTTAGCTCGAGTGTCAATCCACCCTTGTAGCCTTGAAGAGCTTGTAAGGAGAAGAAGATAGGAAGAAAAATCGTCCAATTTGGATAAGAGATGAAGGAGATATGCCAAAAAGAAGATAGGAGTGTATTTAACCCGTCCAAGGTCTGACAGCCCCTTAGCGATCGCTAAGGGGAATGCTTAGCGGTCGCTAAGTAAGTTTTAAGCAAACGATACCCTTCATTTTTGCTCTTAGCGATCGCTAGAACAAGTCTTAGCGGTCGCTAAGTGCTGTGTGCGAGGTGATTTCTTGTTTTGGCCATAACTTTTTCGTTACAACTCCGTTTTCGATTCCGGAAGAACCGTTGGACTCGTAATTGAATTTCCTAACATATTAGACCATAAAATGAATGATTTGATCCAAGACTCTAAATTTCATATTTTATCAAAGAGTCGTTATTACACCGAAATTACGGGTGTTACAATCCTCCCCACCTAGATAAAATTTCGTCCCCGAAATTTGTTACACCTACGTAAACAAGTGTGGTTATCTCTGCTTCATGTCCTCCTCGGCCTCCCACGTGACATTAGCACCTCGGTGGTGCTTCCATTGGACTTTGACCATTGTCACCTCTTTATGGCGTAGTTTCTTCGTCTTACTTTCTAAGATCGCTTCCGGTTCTTCGATACAGCGGTTACCGGTGTCAACTCGAATATCCGATAAAGGAATGACGCTTTCTTCTTCGGCTAGGCATTTCCGCAAGTAACACACGTAGAAGGTGGGATGTATCCCATCCATTTCTGGTGGTAGCTCTAACCGATAAGCTTGTTGCCCAACCTTCTCCAAAATGGTAAACGGTCCTAGGAAACGTGGGCTAAGTTTCCCCCGCTTCCCGAACCGTATGATACCCTTCCAAGGGGACACTTTCAACATCACGCGTTCTCCCACTTGGAAATCTACGGGACGACGTTTCATGTCGGCATAGCTCTTTTGACGGTCTTGGGCGGCTTTCAAGCGTTCGCGAATACCCTTCACTTTGTCCGCCGTCTCTTGTATGATCTCGGGTCCCGCGAATTGCTTCTCACCCGCTTCTAACCAACACGTCGGCGTTCTGCACTTCCGTCCGTACAATGCCTCGAACGGTGCCATCCCAATGCTAGAGTGGAAGCTATTGTTGTATGCAAATTCCACTAGTGGTAGATGTGTATCCCAATTCCCACCAAAGTCAATCACGCACGACCGCAACATGTCTTCTAGCGTCTGTATCGTTCGTTCGCTTTGTCCGTCGGTCTGAGGGTGGTAAGCGGTGCTCAACTTGAGTTTCGTACCCAAGCCTTCTTGCAATCCATGCCAAAATTGGGAAGTAAATCGGCTATCTCTATCCGAGACAATCGATAACGGCACGCCGTGTCTTCTCACGATTTCGTTTATGTAGAGTTTGGCCAATTTGTCCATAGGTAGGGTCTCTCGCATCTCGAGAAAGTGAGCACTCTTCGTGAGTCGGTCAACAATCACCCAAATGGTGTCGTGACCCCTCAAAGTCCTCGGTAATTTAGTCACAAAGTCCATTGTAACATGTTCCCATTTCCATTCCGGGATCTCCAAGGGTTGTAAATTACCGTAAGGCTTTTGGTGTTCCGCCTTTACTTGTAGGCATGTGACACACTTCTCGACGTATTTAGCCACGTCGAGCTTCATGATCGGCCACCAATAGTTCATCTTCAAATCTCGGTACATCTTGGTGCTCCCGGGATGTATGGAATACTTGGACTTGTGAGCCTCCTCCAAGAGCAACTCCCGATTACCGCCAATCTTTGGCACCCAAATTCGACCTTGGAACAACTTAAGCCCGCGGCTATCCTCGGTCAACAACTCCTTTTGCTTCACCATCACTTCACCTTTGAGGTTTTCTTCTCGAAGGGCTTCCGCTTGACTCGCCTTGATCCTTTCCATCAAGCTCGACACCACACTAATCCGGTTAAGGGTCACACCAACGTTATCACCATAGTTCTTACGGCTCAAGGCGTCGGCGACTACGTTCGCCTTACAGGGGTGGTACAATAAATCGCAGTCATAGTCCTTTAGTAGCTCCAGCCATCTCCTTTGTCGCATGTTGAGCTCCTTTTGATTGAAAATATGTTAGAGACTTTTGTGGTCGGTGAATAGGGTACACTTGGTCCCGTAGAGGTAGTGTCGCCACAATTTTAACGCAAACACCACCGCCGCTAACTCTAAATCGTGCACCGGATAATTTCTCTCGTGATCCTTCAATTGGCGAGAGGCATAGGAAATCACTTTGCCTCTTTGCATAAGCACGCAACCTAGACCCATCTTTGACGCATCGCTATATACCACGAAGTCCTCCGTCCCGTCCGGTAACGACAAGATCAGTGCTTGACATAACTTCTTCTTGAGCGTTTGAAAGGCCTCTTCTTGTTTGTTGGTCCATAGAAACTTGGCGTTCTTCTTCGTTAGCACCGTGAGCGACGAAGCAATCTTCGAGAAGTCTTGGATAAACCTCCGGTAGTAACCCGCTAAGCCTAAGAAGCTCCTTATTTCTGACGGGTTCGTTGGCGACTTCCAACTCATCATGGCCTCGATCTTCGCCGGATCCACTTTGATCCCGTCTCGCGATACCACATGGCCTAGAAACTGTACCTCGTGGAGCCAAAACTCGCACTTTGAAAACTTGGCGTACAATTTCTCGTTTCTAAGCACGTTCAACACCTCTCGTAAGTGTCGCTCATGTTCGGCCTCATCCTTGGAATAGACTAAGATATCATCGATAAAAACTATGACCGACTTATCTAAGAATGGTCTACACACACGGTTCATCAAGTCCATGAATACCGCCGGTGCGTTGGTTAAACCAAACGGCATCACTAAGAACTCATAATGCCCGTATCTCGTTCGAAAGGCCGTCTTAGGCACGTCGTCCTCTTTCACCCTAACTTGGTGATACCCGGATCGTAGGTCGATCTTCGAGAAGCACCCGGCACCTTGTAGTTGATCGAAGAGGTCGTCGATCCGAGGCAAGGGGTATTTGTTCTTTACCGTCCTCTTGTTAAGTTCACGATAGTCAATGCACATTCTCATGGAGCCGTCCTTCTTTTTGACGAAAAGAACCGGCGCTCCCCACGGTGACGAACTCAGTCGAATGAACCCCTTCTCGGAGAGCTCTTGCAATTGCGTCATCATCTCCTTCATCTCGGTCGGAGCCAATCGGTACGGAGCGCGCGCTATTGGAGCCGCTCCCGGCGTAAGGTCAATATGGAACTCCACCTGTCGTTTCGGTGGTAATCCGGGCAAATCTTCCGGAAAGACGTCCGGAAATTCCCGCACCACGTCCACATCGGCGATCTCTTTCTTTTCTAATTTTGTATCAATAACGTAAGCCAGATAGGAGGTGCACCCCTTGGCTAGGCACTTTCTTGCCTTAACCATCGAGATGGTCGTGTAGGTGCCCTTCTTTTTATCCCCGTACACGGTAATCAATTTTCCGCTAGGCGCCGGTAACGTGATCATCTTCTTGCCGCAACCTATGTTGGCGTCGTGTGCGCGCAACCAATCGATCCCTAACACTACGTCGAAGCTACCGACATTCATGGGTATGAGTGTCGCGGAGAAAGGTTCTCCATCTAACTCTATAGTGCACCCTCAAAGCAATCTCGAACGGTCACAAGAAATCCGCCCGCTACTTCTACTACTAACGCATCAGATAAGGGAGTGGTAGGCATAGTGAATTTCCTAGCTAGAGTATCATGCACAAAGGAGCGTTCTGCACCCGTATCAAACAAAACAAGTGCGGGTATGGATTTAACGAGAAACGTACCCGATACAAGATCGGATGTCTCCCTTGCCTCCGCGGCCGTCATTTGGAAGGCTCGGCTAGTCACCTTCGGCGTATTCTCCCCCTAGCAACCGATCCGCTCGAACCCCCGGTAGCCGCCTTCTTAAACTTCGGACAAACATCCCGATAATGCCCCGGTTCCTTGCATTCATAACAAACCGCCACCCGGACCACGCAATCTCGAGCCAAATGGCCCCTCTTTCCACATTTCCCACAAGTGTCGCTCGTGGGGAAGTCCCGCCGGCACGGTCCAAAGTGCTTGCTTCGGCACCGGTTGCACCACTTTGCCTCGTTCCGGTTTCCACCTCGCCTCACCTCTTGGAAAGTCTTGCTCGGTCGAGCCGATGCGGCGGCCTCCTCAAACTTCCTCTTTTGCCCGGCTTGGTAACCTTCTACCCGGGCTTCGGTGATGTCGTCCTCGATCCTCAACGACTCTTCAATCGCCTCATGCAAGGTGGTGACCCTTGCAATCCTCACTGCCGATCTTATCTCGGCCGGTAACCCACGGGAATAAGCCTTGATCTTTGACTTTTCATCGGGAGCCAAGTGCTCCACCATCCCTAGTTTCTCCAAAAAGTCCTTTGCATAAAAGGAGATGGGATTGTTGCCTTTCTTCAATCCTCGGAATTCGTCCTCGATCTTGTCGAGAGCTCGCTCGCTACAATAATTCTCAAGCGTCTTCTTCTTGAATTCGGCCCAAGAGAGCCTAGCGTACACCTCCGGCGTGAGGGAAGAGCGGGTCAAGTTCCACCATGTGAGGGCCTCGCCCTTAAGAAGGTGGGATGCGAACTTGACTCGTTGGGAAGAGTCGCACTCGCTAGCCTCAAAGGCCATCTCCATCTCGCGGAGCCAATTCAAGCAAACGACCGGATCACTACACCCCCGGAACTCCGGCGGTTTACATCCCAAGAAGTTCTTGTAGGAGCACCCCTTAGCTTTCCCCTTCTCTTTTTCCTTATCCCCGGTGATTCGGGTTTCCTCGGTGACCACCACCACCTCCGCATCTCCCGACGCCGTAGCGGCGTTCTCTCCCACCGTCTCGTGACGACGGTTGCTAGTGTCACGGTCCTCCAACATTTTCATGAAGGACTCTTGTTGTTTGCTCATGGCCTCGTTCACGGCCTTCATGACATTATCAAACATCCTCATCTCCGGGGTCATCTCGGTCAGGACCGGATTTGGATCCTCGAGATTGACCCTTGGTACGTGCTCCGGTCCCCCAGCTAGGATTTGGGGCCTCGGTGGGCTCTCAACCGTCTCGACCCGTCCGTGTTGGTCGGCGGTCGAAGCGGTTTGGCCGGGTGGCCCTCTCGCGGCGCCCGTTTGACTACGGGTATTCGCCACACTGATCTGTCATAACAAATGCATGAGAATAGGATAAGAATAGACTACTTACGAACTTCAACATTTTTCATCATCATAATAACAGTTACTCAAACACTCGCGTACAACGCATTCATAGATCAGTAGCTAGGTGATTTATGAACTAATCATACATAAGCATCCTCGTTACCATCACCACAACTTTGAATAAACGTGAATTCGAAATCCTATTGCTCTCCCCACCTAAGGTTCTACCCAAGGTATGCATCGTATTTACTAGTTTGCTAAGTTTAAGTCCAGGCATACTACAGTGACTACCTAGTTCGCTTAAACTAAAGCTCTGATACCAACTTGTAACACCCTAAAAATCGGGGCGAACAAAAACTTTCATTTGCATAAAAGTGGTATACAAAAGTAACGACATGGCGTGAGCTCTTCCCAAAAATGGGGTATAAGTAAATGTATAATTACAACGTTTGTAATTGAATAAGTAAATACAATAACCAAACTAGTCTAATTCCATCTAGGAAGAAGACTACAAAAAGGGTTATCGTCCACCAAGGTCTCGCGGCCTAAAGGACCGGTCTCTCATCTTTCCCCCATGCTCACACAATCCCGAAGCCTACTTGGGAGTGGCGTCCCTAGTACCTGAGAGACACATCGACACCAAACAAGTGTTAGGCTAAAGGAGCCTAGTGAGTTGTACAAGTAATATCATACGCGTAAGGTGTATATAGCATGTGAGATGTACATGATCATATTAGCAATGCAATTGACATATTAAACCGGTTTATTATTATCTTCGGAAACAATGGGAGCGACCCATTTCCCCTAACCAGTACGCCATCATTCGTTACTTCCGAACACCTCGATGCCATATCTATCATGACACCATCAGAGGCCCGCGCACCAAGGAGCAACCCGAGGGCCGGCGACATAGGGGCATTCCTATTTCAGAACCTCCCAAGACTGTTCGGTGAGGAAATACTGCGTTGGTTCGTCCATGTCATTTAGTTACAAACAACCCCGATGTCATATCAACCATGACACCATCAGAGGCATACATACTGTCTCAAAAGACTCATACATTTGTTTCCACCTATCATAGGCATACATCGAGGGTCTCAAGCCCTTTGCTCATTTCATACGTGCCAGTATGCACGGGTATCAAATCTCATTCACATAGTTCCATAGTGTGCATAGTTCCATACATTTCGCATAAATACAGTTCGTGAGTAATTTCCTTGAACTAGACACAATAAGCATTTCATACTAAAATCACGTTCATCCACATAATCAAGCAAGGAACGTAAAGTCACCAAGATAATGTGCTCTCAGTTTTAACAAAAAGGTTTTAACAACTCACCTTAGGGTTTTGTGACAAAAACCCCCAAATTCCAAGATTAGGTCAAATAATGAGCACGAACCTAAAATCAAGTAAATCGAACCCTAGGTTAGTTTCATAACCTCTATATGTAGATTAACCAACCCAAAAATGGTTTAGATAAGTTTACCTAGCCGAATCTCGAACAAACCCTAGGATGGAGAAGCACCAAGATCCAACAATGGAGGTTTGGGGTTTTGAGAGGTGGAGAAGATGAAGGTGGAGGAGATCTAGCCACCAATTCTTGTTAGCTCGAGTGTCAATCCACCCTTGTAGCCTTGAAGAGCTTGGAAGGAGAAGAAGATAGGAAGAAAAATCGTCCAATTTGGATAAGAGATGAAGGAGATATGCCAAAAAGAAGATAGGAGTGTATTTAACCCGTCCAAGGTCTGACAGCCCCTTAGCGATCGCTAAGGGGAATGCTTAGCGGTCGCTAAGTAAGTTTTAAGCAAACAGAACCCTTCATTTTTGCTCTTAGCGATCGCTAGAACAAGTCTTAGCGGTCGCTAAGTGCTGTGTGCGAGGTGATTTCTTGTTTTGGCCATAACTTTTTCGTTACAACTCCGTTTTCGATTCCGGAAGAACCGTTGGACTCGTAATTGAATTTCCTAACATATTAGACCATAAAATGAATGATTTGATCCAAGACTCTAAATTCCATATTTTATCAAAGAGTCGTTATTACACCGAAATTACGGGTGTTGAACATGTAATCACAATCGGTGTCGTGGGATATGGTGTGAGCCTGCCCTGCGATGCTTGCTAGCATGCGTTCAACGTGCCTATATAGGCATGGTGGATGTTTTGTGGGCACAAAAACAAAACCCCGGCACGGCATGTGCCAAGGAAGATGGTATCAGAGCCACTCCTGTGCCGTTCGGGATATGGGGCAAACCTCATCGAGGACGATGAGTCCCAAGGGGGGGTGTTTGTAACACCTTAGGCATATCCCATATCGGTCGTGGGCAGGAGTGATGCTGGGTGTTATAAGTAATATCTTGGGCTTCCTAACAACAACGCGTTTTGGGGCCTAATGCACGGCAGGTTTTGGGAACGCTGCAGTTAAGCGTGCTAGGGTGAGAGTAGTACCAGGATGGGTGACCTCCTGGGAAGTCCTCACCAGGTCGCCAAAAACAAAGCCGTGAGCCGGTGGGGCAAAGCGGACAATATTGTTGTTGAGGTAGGCGGGATGTTACATATAAAACTAGGAAAATTCCAAGCTTTGGAATTAGGATTTAACAAAATCCAGTTAAGTTTTATAAATGAAAGAATTCTCAAATATATTACTTAAAATAATTGACTAATCAAAGTTTTGACTAAGTCAATAGTAAATTTTGAGTAATGATTGGTTTTCATATAAGTTAGTGGGAGGCCATTTTATTCTCTATCTAGTCTAAGATAAAGAATGAAAGATATAATTATTGATTCAATATACTTCGGAATTCATGATCCAGGTAGGATGAGAATTCATAAGATACAATTTACCTTATAGTCAAAAGGATAAAAGTTTCAAGATCCTTGAAACAAAGGAAAAACATGATTGACTTTTAAAGCAATAATTAAAGTGTTGGATTAAATATAGAATTCCAGTGAATTTACCAGTAAAGTAAAATGGAATCTGATTTCAGGTAGAAATCATTCATCTACACAGCAACTAAGGAAAGTTGCAGTTTAGTTTTACATATTCAGGAACTGGTAGTTATTCCAGGTCTCCAAGTTCATGGAATATGATAGAAGTCTAATTATTGTTTTAAAAGTGTTTGCAAAACAATGATTAGCAGATACAAGTAGACAATATCAATAAATACAGACTTGTATTATTTGGTCATCACTTTGATTAAAATGGTAAACTTTGATCAAAGGATTTAAACTGAAGATAGGTGATACTTCATTTTAGATCAGTATTTAACAAACGTTAAATATATATTATAAAAGTTATTAAGAAAAGTCCTTAATTTTGTTATTATTACAGCGTGTAATATGGACTATACAAAATTATTTTCTTTATCACTTTTATATTTTGCATGTTTTATAATCCAAGAATGAAACTAGTTTTTCAGTTTTTCATTCAAAATTTGTCCGTGACGACTTATCGTGGTGGGAACCCTGATAAGATGTTAAAGTCATTGTGAACTTTTAGGTAGTTATGATCAGTTACTAAATAACAGCTACAAGCGTTGTAGACTAAAAGTTGCACAGATATTTGATAGAGTAGCAAATATCGGACGTGATCCGCAGTTGAGATTACTTCTTGGAATCAGTAATAAGTAAATCTCACAGTGGTTGTCCCTATCACCTGAGGTATCTGATTTGATATCATGAGGACTACTGAATACTTAGTGCACTCAACCGCTACGCCGTAACAGGGTGGCTATAAAGGGCGTAACTAGATTCAGCGGAAGCCATGGTGTTAAAGGCAGATATGCAAGATGGGATTTGCACCTCTTCTCTGAAGAGAGATATTTCTGGGCCCATCTTGACTGACTGAATATACTGATGAAGTGCATGGTCATGCCCAAACGAACTGATTAGTTCTTTGTCGTTTACCTATCAGTAAAAGTCGGATAGTCAAGAAAACAAAATCTTGAGTATTTAGAGTTGACACATTCCAGGCCCATACTCACAGATTAAATATCATGATGCAAAGGGAAAAGCCAAGATATACCCAATCAATGAACAGTAGTTTCATAGATGCTATTTCCTTACGGAATGTTTATATCACCAGTCTGGGTATAAGAGTTCTTGTAACCTGGTTAGCCTAAGTGCCTGTCTAGGGGACTCCTTAGGTCCGTGTAATCAAGACGGTATTGTCAACTTGCACAAGTGGGAGTCTGTTAGTAATTATGTGCAGAGTTGACAAACCAAGTGATTACACATCCAATGTTGCAAGACACTTGAGGGTCACACCTGTGAGGACCTATAAATCGAATAAGTTATATGAAATCCAGAAATGGAGAGTTAGGATTTATAATAGTCAATTATAAATCAGTTGGGTAATTTCAGTCAGAAATCCCAAAGTTGGAGGGTTATTAATTAATTGAGTAGATTGTATATTTATTTGATGAATAAATATATAATAATAATTAATTAATAGAATTATATATTAGATAAATATATAGGTAATTATCTTAAGTAAATTCTTTTCTTGGAAGAAAAGAATGAGATAATTACAATAAGGAAACTGAATCGTATACAAACTGTATTTTTCCTCATATAAATAAACCTTATGGGTTTAAGGAAAATAATCTAACTAAGTCAATAATCAGTTTCCAGTTTTTCTCCCTCCCTCTCTCCTTGACCGACGCCGCCCCCCTTTCCCTCGGATACCAGCTTGGTTTTTCAGTCTTCGGGTTTTCATTTAGTTCTGCTAGAGGAACAATTCGTAGGTCGTTCATTGGTGGATCAATTCTCAAGCAATCCAGGTAAATCACTATAACTGATAGAATTAATTAAAATAAACGATTAAGATCAATAAGTTAATCTAGGGTTTTTAGCTTAAACGCTTCCGCATAAAGATCAAATCATGTGTGTTTTTGATCACATAGGACTTTTACCAGTTTGGTTATTAGACCTATGGGATTTATCAAACCAGTAAGGTTTCTAGATCCATGATATTCCTCGTGTCAGATTGACCCGAGGGAACCCACAAAAACCCAACACAGGGGCCATGGCCCCCTTTGGCCTTTACTGTGTTCCGCCACTGACATCAATTAAAGTTGTTAGTTGCAAGGCCTTTACATGTGCAGGGGCAATCATTACACCATTCATTCAGATGAACACTATATGGGTTGTGCTTAGCTCTACCAACGAGCATACATGAACCTACGAAAAGCATGCAAAATTGATGCTTGCATTATAACACAGGTATCCATTTAGTTTAGGGACATTGTTATAGACTAATGATATTCGACTATGCTGAGCTACCTCCACTATCTTCAAACAACGAGAAGTAGTACAAGATAAGTTGCCAAGAACCTATTTTCACTTTCCACGATGCTAATTATTGTTCACCTTCTCTATCGTTGCCTTCCAACTATCTAATTTTCTCATGGAAGCTCCAACCGGGAGTCCAAGGTATAAGAACGATAATAGACCACTTTCTCTTGCATCAACTGCATATTGTAGATGTGACACACCTACCTCCTCATATCCGACCTTTATGCCGTCAAATACTCCTTTCTCCTTTGCTTCTGTCACTAAAATTTTTAAAATTTCTGCCACTATGAAGAACAAAAACGGTGCTAGTGGGTTGCTTTGTCTTAAACCTTTCTGCATTCTGAATTCCTTTGTTGGTGAGTGATCACCAAAATCGTCAAAGATTCTAAGCCTTATTCCATTTGAGCCATCTTTTACTGAAACCCAGGAATTCTATTACGTCTAATTGAAACGACCATTCCATGTTGTCATACTCTTTCTCGAAAACATCTTGAATATGAGACCTTTCTTTTTTGTTATTCACAAGAATTCCACCTCTTCGTCACTGAAAATAAATAGGGGGGGGGGTTGGATTTGATTGATTAAACTAAGCATACGAAAAGAATTAAACTAAAGAAATAGTTAAAGATCCAACATTACTAATCAAGCGTCCAAACCTATCATTGATTCCGGAGAAGTATAAATCAAGAACAAACTCAAGTTGGCTAGCTATAGTCGTTAACAAGCTCTAACGACCTCTATTTTTCCTTAAAAGACAAGATTAAAACAAGTTCTTTAATTCTATCTCAATCGCAAATAAGAGTTTAAACAAGCTCTTAACCCCTTAGGTGCGATTGGCTTTATCAAACCAGAAAAATACCAACATCAAAGCCATAAACTCATAAGCTCGGTTTATTAAGACATTGGTCGCGAGACTTCAAAAACCTTATTCGGAAACCTTACCGAGACCAAACAAGTTCTATCATTACTATATCAAGGTCTTTAGACAATTACGTATCTAGAACCTTGATTAACAAATCCACACAACAAACTACAATGTTGGGCTGCTGGACTCTCATCGTTCTGTTGGGCTGCTGGACTCTCATCAGATGAAAACACTTGAAAGGCCCATCTCTTGACTTGTCCTTCTCTTTAGGGCTTAAAATACAATTGTTTTAATTAGTATTGACACTCACAAAATAACTTAAGACATAGTTTAGGTCCATTTAAAATCAATACTAATTAAAACAATTGCATTTTAAGTCCAAAAATGAGTGTTTTAAAATATAGTTATCAATTACTCATTAATTTGTAATTTTATTTTGGTACCAGGTTGTAGTGTTGTCATTTATTGCTTTTCAAAAAAAAAGTGTTGTCATTTATTGTTGGCAAGTAAGTTTTTATCTTTTTCTTTTACCTATGTTCAAAAATAGCTTTTTAACTTTTAAGAAAGCTTAAATAAATGTAAGAAGTTGCATATTGGAGCAAAGAACTCTATTTTTACATTATTTTGAAGTAGGTGAAGTTTTAGGTTATTTGAATGTTCTCTTTCCGTTGGATGAATTCAACATCATTAATTTCTAACTTGCGTGCCCACCCCCAAGTGTTTAAATAAATGGATGACTTAGGTTATGTTTGACAAACTAGTTGATAAGCTAGCTGTTGATAGATAAGATAGCTAGTAGCTGATATTTATGTTTGGCAAAAACTAGCTTATGAGTATGTAAAATGACCAAAAAAGGTATCTTTGAATTTAATAATTAATATTAATAAAGGTATAATTGAAAAAAGCTACAAAAAGCTCTTCAAAAGCTACTCAAAGTAGCGTTTCTAAAAGCTAGCTTCTGGTACATATTTGGATAGACTAAATTATCAGCCAGCTTATTTTTATCAAACACAACCTTAGATCATTAATCATCGTATAAGTTATGATTTTACTGATGAAATCAAACAACACAATCTAGATCTAATAGTAAGAGTTATGATTTACTGATCAAAAACCAAAAACATCACAATCTGTTTAAAGTCCAAAGTACCAACAAAGTAATTAACTCCCACAAACATCCACTTACCAAGATGATCTAAATTTCAGTACCACCACAACACAATTGATGACTGATTGATTTATCTTCTTTCCCTTACTCTTTACTTTCATCTTCTTTGTTTTGTTCCTAGATCAAACACAAAAAAGATCAAGTTTATTTGAAGAAAGAAAGAAATCTTTTCTCAAAGAAATACAAAACTCGAGTCCACTTTACTTACCGGTTTTTCATCCTCCTCATTCTCACATGATTGTTCTTCAGAGCCGGTCCCGAACACCTTTGATGGTTCTTTGTTGTCTCGGTCTCGATCCTGGTTCACACAAAGAAAACCCAGAAAGAAAGAAATCTTAATTTTCTAAAAAAATACAAAACTCGAGTCCACTTTACTTACCGGTTCATCCTCCTCGTTCTCAGATAATTCTTCTTCAGAGTCGGTCCCGAACACCTTTGATACTTTTTCAAAGACGGTCCCGAACACCTTTGATGGTTCTTCTTCCTCAATCTCAAAGTCACACATCCATTTCTTCCTTCTACCCGCTTCATCTTCATCGTATCGACCCTGGTTCACTCACACAGAAAAGATCAAGATTTGAAAAAGAAAACACAGAAAGAAAGAAAGAAAGAAACCTTGTTTTTCAAAAATACAAAACTTAACTTTGAGTTGTTGCTCAAGATCACAAAGACCTCCCAACCAAAGACTTGTTCCAGAAGTGTTTTTGAGCGAATCCTCGATATCTGACAGTGTGTCGATCCATTCAAAATATTGCTCACTTACGTACTCAAAGTTAAACTTTGAAGGTTCCACGCTAGAGGGAAACTTATAAGTGTTCTTAAGCTCCGCAAACAACACTTGATCCCGTATGTCGTTCAGACTAAAGATTGATTCCTCACAAAGAGGATCATATAAAGGGCATAGGTTTTCCAGTGTCACCAAAGCCTTCTCAACCACATCAAGCAGAGCTAACTGTATTAATAATCCATATATACCCATAAATAAATTAGTAACCTTGTGCAACATTCAAAACATAGAGTTATAAATAAAACTTTTCTTTTTATAAATAGGATAATAAAACTTGCCCTTCTTTTCTCATAACAGTCGACACGAAGGTCAACGAACTCCTTCAGGACTGTAAGTGAAATAAAACAGAATAGTTTAAGTATATATTAATTTGGATATGGATATTGCTATTAATTGTGTCAATCAAATCATATATATATATATATATATGTATGTTAAAAATGTGGGGGAAATTTCAAATGCGAATCACTTTTTGGTTGTGAACGTGAGGACAACCGAGAGTGCGACACGTGGCGGCTTTGAGTGTGGTCCCCCCCTTTAATTCAATGCCCTCCCATGAATCACGCCTAGTCATCCGCCGTGGACCTGACGTGGCGCCTAGTCATCCGCCACGTGTCCCGCTCTCGGCTATCCTCACGTTCACAACCAAAAAGTGGTTCCCATTTGTAAACTGAAGACTTGTATTACTGTTTTATGATTTACAAAGAAAGGAGACAAACCCTATATATAGACAAGAAACTCTAGAAAAGAGAAACCCTAGGGCCCACGGGCCTAAACGACACTTATACAATAATTTACATTCTAACACTCCCCCTCAAGCTGGAGCATAGATGTTAATCATGCCTAGCTTGTTACAAATAGAAGAGACTCGCGAACCAGGTAAGGCTTTGGTAAATACATCAGCAAGTTGACTGCCCGTTCGAACAAATGGAGTCGAGATGGTTCCATCTTCTAGCTTCTCACGAGTAAAATGACAGTCTACTTCGATGTGTTTTGTTCTTTCATGAAACACGGGATTGTTTGCAATGTGGATAGCCGCCTCATTATCACAATATAGGTTCATCGGTTTAGATTGAGCAAAGCCGAGTTCACCTAGCAGATTCCGTAACCATATCAGCTCACACGTAGTTTGGGCCATAGCCCTGTATTCAGATTCCGCACTTGACCGGGAAACGACATTCTGTTTCTTACTCTTCCATGAAACTAGATTCCCTCCAACAAACACACAGTAGCCTGTCGTAGACCGCCTGCTCGTAGGATCCCCATCATAGTCGGCATCTGTGAACCCTTCAATGACATGATGACCGTGATTTTGATACAAGATGCCAAGCCCAGGAGCACCTTTTAAGTATTTCAGTATATGTCTAACGGCCTCCCAATGTGGAGTTCTTGGGGATGACATAAACTGACTCGCAACACTGACCGGAAAAGCGATGTCAGGACGTGTAATGGTCAGGTAGTTTAGCTTTCCCACGATTCTTCTATATTTTTCAGGATCCTCAAGTAGATCTCCATCTTCTATATTCAACTTCATATTTGGAATCATCGGGGCCTCACAAGGTTTTGTTTCACTCATCCCAGAATCATTCAATATATCTAAACAATATTTCCGTTGAGATAAGCAAATCCCTTTTCGGGTGCGAGATACTTCAATTCCCAAGAAGTATTTTAAAGGACCTAAGTCCTTTGTTTGAAACCGAGACGCAAGAAAATCTTTTAGCTTCTTGATCCCAATCTCATCACTCCCGGTAATCACAATATCATCAACATACACCACTAACAGAATACATCCAGAAGAAGATGAAGCAAAAAATACAGAATGATCATAAGAGCTCCTCCGTAAGCCAAACTCAGTCACTACTGCATTAAATCGTCCAAACCAAGCACGGGGGGACTGCTTTAAACCATACAATGATTTACGCAGTTTACAGACTCTACCAGACTCCCCTGAGCAACAAACCCAGGTGGTTGCTCCATATAAACTTCCTCATGTAAATCTCCATGCAAAAAAGCATTTTTCACATCTAGTTGGTGTAGTACCCAGTCATAAGTAGCGGCTAACGAAATGAACAGGCGAATAGAAGGTACCTTAGCCACCGGAGAAAATGTCTCAGAGTAGTCGACCCCATAAGTCTGAGCATATCCTTTTGCTACCAACCTAGCTTTCAAACGAGCCACAGATCCATCTGGATTAACTTTCACAGTGAACACCCATTTGCAACCGATTGCCTTTTTGCCCGCAGGTAACTCTATTAAATCCCATGTATCATTATGGTCGAGAGCATTGATCTCGTCAACCATAGCATCCCGCCATCCAGAATGAGCCAAAGCTTCACCAACCGTTTTAGGAACAGATATAGAATCGAGTGTAGAAACCAAAGAACGGGAATGTGAAGAGAGTTTATCATAAGAAACAACTGAAGAAATAGGATAAGTACATGAGCGCTTACCTTTTCGAAGAGCAATGGGAATATCAAGATCGGGATCTTGTGTATCTGAAGGTGGTGGACTATTGGAAGCAAGAGGATCACCGGTAGGCGGATCTGCAGACGAAGACGAAGATGGTATAGGTTCGGGATCTGACGTAGGTCGCTGCCGCCTATTATATACATGAACTATCGGTGGTTTAGGAGGCTCTTGAGATGGTATGGAGTCAGATGGGGTAGGAGACTCGGGAAGTGGTATGACATATACCAACAAATCATCACTATCTCTTAGGGTGCATGAAGTTGACACAGGAAAGAATGGTACATTCTCATGGAATGTAACATCTCGAGATACAATGTACCGATTAAGCATGGGAGAAAAACACCTATACCCCTTTTGAAGCCGAGAATAACCAAGAAAGACACATTTCAAGGACTTTGGATCCAACTTAGTTATGTGTGGTCGGGTATCGCGGACAAAACAGGTACTACCAAAGATCTTTGGATCTATAGGAAACAATGACTTTGTAGGAAACAATACCGAGAAAGGACTTTTTCCCTCTAAAACGACAGACGGCATGCGATTGATGAGAAAACAAGCTGTAGCGACGGCATCAGCCCAGAATGGTTTAGGAACTGTCATGTGGAATAACAAGGCTCGTGCCACCTCTAATAGATGCCGGTTCTTTCGTTCCGCAACTCCATTTTGGGCTGGTGTGTCAACACAGGAAGACTCATGAAGAATACCATTCTGAAGCATATATGACTGAAATGTTTGAGATAAATATTCTTTCGCATTGTCACTACGAAGAGTTTGAATGGAGACCTTAAACTGTGTTTTTATCTCAGCATGGAATGAACAAAAATGTGTAAACACTTCAGAACGATTTTTCATAAAATAAAGCCAAGTAGTGCGAGAGTAATCATCAACAAATGTAACAAAATACTTAAATCCAAGTTTTGAAGTAATTGGACATGGTCCCCAAACATCAGAATGGACTAACTCAAATGGGGACGAGGCCCGCTTATTACTGACTCTAGGACTTAAATGAGTACGATGATGTTTGGAAAACTGACAAGACTCACACTGTAAAGAGGGTAAAGAAGAGAACTCAGGACACAACTTCTTCAGATTCTGTAGAGACGGATGACCTAATCGGCAATGAACTTCTAGTGGAGACGATGAGTTGGAACAAGCCAAAGAGCGAGATGGTTGATGTTCAAATATATATAGGCCGTCAACTTCCCGACCTCTACCAATAATCTTTTTCGTCAACAGATCCTTAAAGACACAAAATTCAGGGAAGAATTCAACGGAACAGTTTAAAGCCCGGGTAATTCTGCTCACCGATAACAGATTGAAAGAGAATTTAGGTAGGCTCAAGACACAAGATAATGAGACAGATGGGGTAAGTTCAATGGTGCCGGACCCAAGAACAGATGAGGGAGACCCATCAGCAATTGTGACATGAGATGGAGACATGTGTTTATCAAAGGTAGAGAAGAGAGTGGGATTACCTGTCATGTGGTCTGAAGCACCTGAATCAATGACCCATTCGGAGGTAGAAGATAATAGGCATGTGCTAGAGTTACCTGTCTCAGCAAATGTAGCGGTCGGAGCAGTGGGATTTTTAGTCTCTAAAAGTCGAGCATATTCTGTTGCAGATATAGTAACAGTGTTGTGGTTGCCAGACGTCATCTTCCAACAAATCACGAATCACCCAAAACGCCGAACTTGGACAATTGAGAACAATCCAAAAACCAACGGTGCACTCACAAGGTGCTCGAAAAAACCAACGGTGCACTCACAGGGTGCCAGAAAAACCAACGAACAAAGACGAAAATAGCACCGGTGCACTCACAGGGTGCCAAGAAAACCGTTGAACAGAAAACGTTTCGATCCAACGGAAACGTACCAAAAAACTAACGAGCAGAAATTGGTCGAACCAGAAAACCCACCCCCAAAAAAGTCGGGAAAAAAAAACGAACCAGAAATCGAAATCCGAAAGCACTGTTCACGCCGGAAAACACTGTTCACGCCGGAAATCACTGTTCACGCCGGAAAACACTGTTCACGCCGGAAATCACTGTTCACGCCGGAAATCACTGTTCTGCCGGAAAACACTGTTCACGCCGGAAAACACTGTTCTGCCGGAAATCACTGTTCACGGCCGGAAAACACTGTTCACGCCGAATCGGAAACTCGAAAAATAAAGGAAACCCTATTAACGTCGTCGGGCTCTGATACCATGTAAACTGAAGACTTGTATTACTGTTTTATGATTTACAAAGAAAGGAGACAAACCCTATATATAGACAAGAAACTCTAGAAAAGAGAAACCCTAGGGCCCACGGGCCTAAACGACACTTATACAATAATTTACATTCTAACACCATTTGAACTCACCCCTATGTATGTGTGTGTGTATATATATTAGGTTCAAATGAGAAGTAGAGAAGTGATCTACACCACTCATCCGGCCAATAAAGACGGCTTTGACTGGGTCACTCTCCATGAATCGCGTCAATCCTCCGTGATCACGTCCACCGTAACCGGTCAAAGCCCCCTTTATTGACCGGATGAGTGGTGGCGATCACTTCTCTACTTCTAAGTTTTTTAGCACTTCTCATTTGAACCTTTCTCTCTCTCTATATATATATGTATATATATATATATATATATACTTACTTTCATAAGGGGTATCATACGTCTTTCTTTTACCATTTGCGTCAAGAAGGAGCATGTTATTGGTGTTTAAAGTAGTAGTTAACCCGAACTTTTCCAGAAACCCCTCCTCCCGTGCTTTCTTCATTTGATCGGGAGACATGACAACTTGGAAAGTTACTGTACCATTAATGTGATGATGGGCAGTGTATTCCTGCAAAACGAAAGTACGAAGCCCAAATAATAAGAAATGAATCGCCAAACGTAAAAGTTAATTAGGAATTGAACTTACTTTGATGAACGGTTGCATGTCTTTCTTCAGAAATTCCTCATAACCTCGAGACTCTTTCCCTACTGGCAGCTCGGTGATAAAGAGTGTATTCGGTGCATCGTCTCTTTCCTCTACACTTCCACGAATGGTGTAGGAAGTTTCTGTTTCTTCTTCTCTCGGAATGTCTTGGCTGAACCATTTATAACGTGGTGCCATAGGCACCAATGGTTCCTTGTGGAGTAGATTCCTAAGGTTGGCAATTATATCGAGTGGGTCATACTTTGCGCCTCCACTTCCATTGACCAGAATCATTGGAATCACAGGCATCAACCTGTTTGTTACAACCACAAAACAAATATTGTTAGTTTGTGTTCCCGGACACCCTTCCAAAAAAAAAGCAAAAATTGGACAGTAATAGTATTAGTACCAACCAGCGAGGAGGGTCATCAACGTATACCTCCATCAATTTTTTCAGGAGAGGTTGATCGGACTTGCAAAAAAGATGTGGGGTTATTGAAGAAAGTTGGGTGAACGTATAGCTGCTGCTACCTACACGAGGATGACGACCAGATGATGGGTGAAGAAGGTTGATGTTGTTGGTGCCGGGGTAATTTTGAACCATGCCAGTCATCGTAGTTACAAGACTTCGCTTCTCAAAACGATAAGTAGGACATTGCTCAACCGCATACTCAATGAAGTCTAATACGTGCTGGCAAGAGGGATTCTTGAAAGCACATAATAGAACCGCTCTCTCCGCTCGTGTCAATCCATCCACCACCGATGGTATTGAATCATTTACGCCCCGCATCATTGAATAATAAGCCTGCATAACATAAAAAAATCAATAAATAGCAAACTTTGAAACCAAAATCACATTTCAAAAAAAAAAAAAATGTTGGTATTTTCTAGAAAATTTCATACTTGGAACTAAAACAAAAATGTAGAAATTAATTAGGGCAAAAAGCAAGCAGCTATATAAATAAATAAATCCAACAAGTACAATGCTTATCTGTAAATTTGCATGCATTAGCTTTCAAAAACCTATTTATTGCTAACATCTCTCTCATGAAAATGCAGTGTTTTTAAAACTGATTGAACCGGTCCGGTCGAACCGGGAACCGGTAAAAGGACCGGTGAAAGGACCAGTTCAATTGTGACTGGTTTTATGGCATTTTAAGAACCGAATTGAACCTGCCAGTTTAGTGGTTGAACCAGTGGAAAACCGGTTGACCCGTTTTTTTTTAAAAAAAATTATTACGTGTAAAACTTGTTATTATTATTATTTTAATGTTTTTGATTAATGTAAAACTTATTGTAATGTATATTTTTAATGTTTTTTAACTTATAGATGGTTTTATAAATACATGAACGTAAGAAAATGAAAAAAACATAAAATTGCTTGAAACCGGTTGAACCGGCAGTTAAACCGTTCGAACCGTGAACTGGTTATCGCACCGGTTCAACTAAGAAACTGGTTTTTAAAACATTGTGAAAATATTTCTTCTTCACCAAACTAAACTACCATGGTTGGTTGGTTGGTTGGTTTCAACTCTAACTAAAGCCCATGCATTCATAGCCTATACAATAGTTTTCATATATATATATATATATTTACAAAATAAATGTATATAAATAAGATAAACTTATTTTTTTTTATAGTAATACTCTCAAGTGTGTAAGTAAGAAAGAAAGAAATCCCTAAAACCAACAAAAATCATTCCTAATAAAAAAACTAATTGCATCTTGGATTTTAAAATTTGGCAAAATGAAAACGACTGAATGAAAATGCAAGAAAACCATAGCTAAGATAGATAGATTCTAATGGAACTTCAATAAAAGTTACCTACCTATCTATCTTCTTATTAAAATCGAACAAGTAAAAAGAGAGAGAGATCATAACCTTAGTTCGTTTTCAATCGACAAGAAGAAGATCTACAGACCCAAAAAAAGTGGGAATGAAATGAAAGTAGGGTTTTTGTTTAAATAACTTCCTCAAATTTTCTCCAAAACGGGGAATTGAAAGTTAGAATCTCTAAAAAAGAAAAAAAATATTGTTTCCATCTCTAACAATTTCTCTATTTTGAAGATTTATAAATCAATCATAATAATAAAATAATCCACTTAGCAAATAAAAAATTGTTTTTCTTTTCAAATTATTGTTTTCAAGGTTTTTTATTGGTTGTTTTAATGGTAATGATTTTTAGAGTTATCTCCATATCTAGAGAAAAACTTAATCTCTCATACTTTCTCCATTTTGGAGAAAGTTTTGGGGAAACTGTTGGAGCATAATCTAAGTTAAAATCTCCATTTTTCTTCATTTTGGAAAAGCTATTGGAAATGCTCTTAGACGGTGTTTGGGATTGCTTTTTGAGATTCAAAAGTGTTTTTGACTAAAAGTGTTTATTGACTTATGAT
The DNA here is from genome assembly GCA_030169165.1 of Centaurea solstitialis. Taxonomy (NCBI): domain Eukaryota; kingdom Viridiplantae; phylum Streptophyta; class Magnoliopsida; order Asterales; family Asteraceae; genus Centaurea; species Centaurea solstitialis. Next base: position 69,857,812 of record CM058041.1, read on the forward strand.
GGTAGAAAATGAAGTTTTAAAAAAAAAATGTTTGAATTAGCTTTTAGGTAGTAAAAGTCAATAAGTCAATAAGTTCTTATTTAAGATGATATTTGGCTTACCTTATCAACTTTTTGAAAAGGATTTGTAGCAAAATAGTCAAGAAGTACCTTTCAAAATCAAAAAATCACAAATTGTGACTTCTTGAAAACTCTATTTCATCCATTGTCAAAAAAATGAGTTTTAAAAGTACTTTTGAATTACACAAACAAGTTTATCAACTTATTGAATTCTTGAAGAAACCAATAAATTAACAAGGAGTTTTAAAACTCAATTCCAAACTTCCTCTTAAGATCCACCGACCCGAATCCAATAAACCCAATTAATTTCTTTCTCCACCTCTCTTTTGGTTAAAGCCCAACACAAACAACCCAAACAACCATCATCCCATTTTGTTGGTTGAATTTACTTTTTCTTTTCTTTTCTTCTTTTTAAATATAAATAAATAAATAATAATAATCATCATTTATATATTTCTTTCCTTTTTTTTCTTTTTTAAAATAAATAAATATTAAGGAATAAAAATTATATGCAAATAAGCATAGCACCGATTGCTATATGGTTTTTTTTCTTTTTAGTACCAAGGTTTTCCTTAATGTGTTTTCTTGGCATAAATTGTAACCTAGTTAGAGAGTAAATTCTAATGGTTTACTGAGATCTTTGAAAGTGGGACGTAAACTTTGATAACTCTAAAAATCGTTCTTGTTGTTCTCATTTTACTTTGAAAGTCGGCGAAGGGTTGTCGATTTTAACATGGGTGTCGACTTCAACCAGGGTTTGCGTTTTCTGATTGTATACATATTTTGAATCAAATTACATCACGATAGAGGGATGATCAATCAGATAGAGAGAAGGATGCAACCGATCAACTTCAATAGGGGGATGTCAACGGTTATTAGAAATTTATTTTAATGTGTTTGGTTAAGAAAAACAAAAGATTTAAATGGACAAAAGTACCCTTGCATCAGAATCTTCCTATGCGTTTCTTGGACTGTAACAGCCCAGGCGACCGTGGTTCGATATTGTCCGCTTTGGAGACACAGGGCCCTAACCGGTCACCCCTACTCCCTCACGGTTTTGCTTTGGAGTTGCCCAGTCCAGGTCACAACCCAAAACGCGTCTCACCAGGTGAGGTATCAACACACCTTATAAGGAGTGCTTCGTTCCCCTCACCAGCCGATGTGGGACGAGTTGTTACACTCTCCCCCCCTTACGGACACAACGCCCTCGTTGTGCACATCGGCCCGGTCCTAGCTCTCAAGTTACACAATGAGTAAGACCTACGGCTCTAGGGTTTTTAATCAAGATCATCGGGCCTCCCTCCCCTTACTTGACCCACAAGAAACCCTAACCCTAATTTAACACTAATAATAATAACCTCAATAATAATAATAACATTTAACAAATTAAATAAAATAATTACACGGAAACGGGATGTGACAACTCTCCCCCACTTACAAGGATTTCGTCCTCGAAATCAGTCTGAAAACAATTCTGGGTAGTGCTCTCGCATCTCTGCCTCTGGTTCCCAGGTCCACTCGGAACCCTTCCGATGCTGCCACTGCACCTTCACGATTCCGATTTCCCTGCGTCGCAACCTCTTCACCTTCCGGTCTATCACTGCTACCGGCCTCTCGACGTAATTCAGGCTCTCGTCCACCTGAATATCGTCTAAAGGAATATGAGCCGTCTCGTCGGCGAGGCACTTACGCAACTGCGAAACGTGAAAAGTGTTGTGGATTTGGCCTAGTACCGCAGGCAGCTCCAAACGATAAGCTACCTTCCCAACACGTGCAAGAACCGTGAACGGTCCGATGTAACGAGGCCCCAGCTTGCCCCTCTTTCGGAACCGAATCACCCCCTTCCAAGGGGAAACCTTGAGTAGAACCCGGTCTCCTACCTGGAACTCCAAATCCGACCTGCGACGATCAGCGTAGCTCTTCTGTCGACTCTGAGCCGTCCGCAACCGCTCCCGGATCCTCTGAATATCCTCCGTGGTCCTCTGGACCACCTCGGTGCTACCAAGAACACGCTGTCCAACCTCGCCCCAACAGATAGGAGTACGACATCTCCTTCCGTAAAGCATCTCGAACGGCGGCATCCCAATGCTAGAATGGTAGCTGTTGTTATACGAGAACTCCGCTAAGGGTAGATATGTATCCCAACTGCCACCGAAATCCAATACACAAGCTCTAAGCATGTCCTCCAGGGTCTGAATCGTCCGCTCACTCTGTCCGTCTGTCTGAGGGTGGTACGCGGTGCTAAAATGCAACCTAGTACCCAGCTCCGAATGAAATCGCTCCCAAAACCGAGAAGTAAAACGCACGTCCCGGTCTGAGATGATCGATACTGGCACCCCGTGCCTCGACACCACCTCATCCACGTAGATCTTTGCCAGCTGTTCTGCAGTCGAACTCTCCCGGATAGGAAGGAAGATGGCGCTCTTGGTCAACCGATCCACTATGACCCAGATCGCATCAAACTTCCGAGGGGTTTTCGGAAGCTTGGTGATTAGGTCCATAGTGAGGTTCTCCCACTTCCACTCGGGAATCTCCAGAGGCTGCATCTTGCCGTGAGGCTTCTGATGCTCGGCCTTGACCTTTAGACAGGTCAAACACGACTCCACGTACCGCGCCACGTCTCTCCTCATTCCTGGCCACCAATAACCCGTCCGCAGATCCCGATACATCTTAGTAGCTCCAGGATGAATTGAGAATCTCGACTTATGGGCTTCCTCTAGCAAGGTCTGCCGCGCCGTGCCTGCCCGAGGAACCCACACTCTACCGTACCTAGTCAGCAACCCTCGACCATCTCTGACTAACGCGGCCATCTGCCCCCGAATCCGCTCTCCATTCTGGTTCTCCTCCCGACTCGCCTCCTCTTGTGCCCGCAGCACCAGGTCCACAAAGGAGGTAGTCACCGCCATCTTCAGATGTGAAATACGGAGCGGTGCATGCTCCGTTTTCCTACTCAAAGCGTCAGCAACCACATTGGCCTTGCCTGGATGATAGAGAATCTCGCAATCGTAGTCCTTGACTACGTCAAGCCACCTCCGCTGTCGCATATTCAGATTCGGCTGCTCCAAGAAATACCTCAAGCTCCGGTGGTCTGAGAAAATGGTGCACTTCACCCCATACAGGTAGTGCCTCCACAACTTGAGAGCAAAAACAACCGCCGCAAGCTCAAGATCATGCGTGGGGTAATTAGCCTCGTGAGGCTTCAGCTGCCTCGAAGCGTAAGCTATCACCCGACCCCTCTGCATCAGAACACAACCCAGACCCAGCCGAGATGCGTCGCAATACACCGCCATGTCTTCCACCCCCTCCGGTAAGGTTAGAACCGGAGCCTCACACAGCTTCTGTCTCAGCGTGTCGAAAGCCATCTGCTGCTCAGAACCCCAGACGTACGGCTCGCTTTTCTTCGTCAAACGCGTCAAAGGTACCGCAATCTTAGAGAAATCCTGGATGAACCGTCGGTAGTAGCCGGCTAAACCCAGGAAACTCCGGATCTCGGTAGGTGCTTTCGGAATTTCCCAATTCATAACCGCTTCGATTTTTGCTGGATCCACCTTGATGCCTTCCCGGTTAATGATATGGCCCAAGAACTGAACCTCCTTCAACCAGAAAGCGCATTTCGAGAATTTGGCGTAGAGACGCTCCCTCCTCAGAATCTCCAGTACCTCCCGCAGATGCACCACGTGCTCCTCCTTCGATTTCGAGTAGATCAAGATGTCATCAATGAAAACGATCACGGACCGATCGAGCATTGGTCTGCAAACCCGATTCATAAGGTCCATGAAAGCGGCTGGAGCATTGGTAAGCCCGAATGGCATTACCAAAAACTCGAAGTGGCCATAACGGGTTCGGAAAGCGGTCTTATGAATGTCCGCTTCCTTCACCTTCAGCTGGTGATACCCTGACCGGAGATCGATCTTGGAAAACCACGACGCCCCCTGAAGCTGGTCGAAAAGATCATCAATTCTAGGTAGAGGATACCTATTCTTGATGGTCACCTTGTTAAGTCCACGGTAATCGATGCACATGCGGTGACTCCCGTCTTTCTTTTTCACAAACAGAATCGGTGCACCCCACGGTGAGCTGCTCGGACGGATGAACCCCTTCCCCGAGAGCTCCTGCAACTGCTCCGATAACTCCTGAAGCTCCGGCGGAGCCAGACGGTAAGGAGCCCGCGCAATCGGAGCCGCTCCTGGTACCAAGTCGATGCCGAACTCGATCTGCCTATCAGGTGGAAGGCCAGGCAGATCCTCTGGAAACACGTCCGGAAACTCGCTGACCACTGGCACCTCTGCTACCGACAGCTTCCTCTCCTTCGCCTGATCCGCCATAGCATAAACTAGAAACCCCGTACACCCCCGCTGGATGTACCTCCGAGCTTTCGCGATAGAACATAAGGATGTGGATACCCTTCTCCCCTTGCCGTACACCACCAGGTCTCCCCCACTTGGGTTATGGATGCGTACAAACTGCCCCGCAACATCCGTGGTCGCCCGATTTGGAAACATCCAATCGATTCCGACAACTACGTCCACTCCGTTCATGGGAATGGGGATGAGATTGATGCTGAAACGAACTCCAAAGATATCAATGCTGCACCCCCGGTACACGTGCTCGACCACCTGTACTTCCTCCGCCGCTACGTCGATTGCTTGAGGACTATCCAGATTACCGAGCTCGATCTGGAAGTCCTTACAGAACCTACGCGACACATAGGACCACGTGGCCCCCGTGTCGAAAAGTACTAAAGCCGGTTTCGAGTTGACAGGAAATATGCCTAAAGTTCACATTTAACGGCAGATACACTATTTTATCACTAACACATAAAATAAGCTACTATCAGTAATCGCACGAAAATATAACGAGGAAAAACCTGTAATCACATCAGGCGCCGTCTGCGCTTCCTCAGCAGTCGTCTGAAAGGCCCGTCCACGAGTAGTAGCTCCGCCCTTCCCTTTAGTAGTACCGTCGGTGATCATGAGCGTCGCTGGTGCAGGTGCCAGAGCTGGCGTCTTTTTCAACTGAGGGCAATCGGGCTTGATATGCCCCGGCTGATAACAGTTGAAGCAGATCCTTGCAGTCTCCTTGCAATCCTTGCTCAGGTGGCCCGTCTTGCCACACTTGTAACACGATAGCTCCCGCGGCCTGCATTCTCCCCGATGATAACGCCCACACTTTGGGCAGCTCGGGGTCCCGCTCCTGGTATCAGTCCTAGCTCCCTTGAACTTCTTTGCTGGTCCCGACTGGTCTTCTGCCTTTCTCTTCCCTTGCTGCAGTTCCTCCAAGACTAGCTCCTGAGACCTCGCTACCTCCTGCATGTCACTGAGGGTCTTACACCTCCCCGTGGCCACCGCCTTCTTGAGTTCTGGCTTCAGCATTCCCAAATAACGAGCCATCTTCAGCGATTCGTCGTTCGCGTACCCCGGTACAAACAGCAGCTTCTCCAGAAACTGCGCAGTGATCTCGTTCACCGACTCCGTCGTCTGAGTCAGCTTCAAGAACTCAGATGCTATCCGCTCCTTTTCAATGCGAGGTGCAAACTCCTCGTCGGACAAGGCCCGGAAGTCCCCCCAGGTCAGCGCAGTGATCTGTGCCTCCGTGTACTTCTTAAGAGTCAGATCCCACCAATCCTTTGCAGCTCCGCGAAGAAGGTTCACCGCGAAAAGAACCTTCGAACCATCAGGGCACCCACAGGTGCGAAATGCTCCCTCGACCGCTGAGTACCAGCGGTAGCAAGCCACGGGATCCTTCTTCCCGTCGAACAATGGCGGTTGGCACGCCATAAAATCCTTGAAGGTGATCCCACGAGGCTGGGACTGACTCGAGCTCCCAGTACCTAAGCTACGGGCCGTGAGGGCCGCATCTATGCGCTGGTCCATGGTTTGGATCAGCTCGTCTCTCATCTGATTAAACAGCCCCGGCAGCATCTGCTGCAGGGTTTCAGTGATTTGGGCAGCAATGTGGTCGGACTGTCCGGCCTCATCATCGGTCTGGCTTCTGGTTAGCACCATTCTGAAGGTTTAAAGTATCTCAGTTCATTACTATACTCTACTACGATATTCACACGTAACCCTAGTAGTAGTGATCATGCCAACCCTAAGGCTAGTTTCTACCGCGCATGCTAACACAACAGATCCATGTATATACACACGTAATATGTAACAGTTAACCACATAGCATGCTAAAACCCTAGCCGTTGTCAGCCAGTTAAAATCCCCAGAACTTAATCAAATCCAACCTTACATAGGTGCTTATAGTAACACTATTATTGGCGCCGTATTACTATAACCAACCATGCATGGTAGCCGGATCAAGACCACCGAGCAACAATCAGACAAGAATATGCTCGACGACCCATCCCCGACGTACCAAGGTGTTTACGTTTGGTTTTGATACCATCCTATTTAGACTTCAACTTACTAACTAGACGGTCACATAAAATCACGTATACAGCTCATTATCACATGCATTGTATCCCATAAAATTCCACATATAATTATGCATGCGTTACGAAACAGACTACTACGTGCATAATAATTTTAAGGTACTAAAGCTTACCTCCGTCTTGACGGTTCCGCTGGCCGTTCCGATCTTATCCGATTACTCCCGACCGCCTGGTTTAAGTCCAACCACACACACACCCACGAGTGCGTGTGTTGATTCTCTTAAACCGAGGCTCTGATACCAAGTTGTAACAGCCCAGGCGACCGTGGTTCGATATTGTCCGCTTTGGAGACACAGGGCCCTAACCGGTCACCCCTACTCCCTCACGGTTTTGCTTTGGAGTTGCCCAGTCCAGGTCACAACCCAAAACGCGTCTCACCAGGTGAGGTATCAACACACCTTATAAGGAGTGCTTCGTTCCCCTCACCAGCCGATGTGGGACGAGTTGTTACATGGACTATTCGCCAAGGTCTACACCGTAGAAATATAATTATATTGGTTTTCATTGATGCATATGCTTACTTTATGTAACTAATGATCCATCTACTTTGGTGATTTGTTATCAGTGAAGTGAAGGGAATCCCTGATAAATTTGATCGGTTCTTGATGGATCATATCAGAGTTTGCAAAAAACTGGTCTCAACCAGGTCATATTGTACTGTTTGACAATGAAGAAAAACAGCTTAAAGACTTCCTTCTATTGTACTCTTTTGAAGAGGTACAATTTTTCTTCTTCTACTTTATGACTTACGTTACAACTTCTTAAACACAAACACGCTTTTCTAAGTCAAATCTGGGTCATGATTGCCAAAGAAATAGATTCTTTCATGTTCATTTCAAGGTGGACTGAGATCTTCAAGCATCGGTTGTTGTGTATGTACTCTTGGAGGGAGTGGCTTTTAACCACCTCAATTCAAGAAGCCCATTGTATTATGAGAACCTAATTCTCAGGCTAGTAATTTTTTCGCCTCATTTATGAGAACTTGACCTCTCTTATGGATTTTTTGCAAAACTAAAATCTTGTAAAAGCTAATTTAGACAACAACAAGCCGTGAAGCGGAAAACATATTGAGTTTTCAAACAACCATCTTTTACCAGTCTAATTCATTGAAGAATTAAAGGATCCGTGGTGCAAAATACCTGATTGTAAGAACTTATAAAACTGAATAGGAGACAAAGATGGGTTTTCTAGAAAGTGTTTTTATTTTGCTTTCTAGGAAGTCTCTTTATGTGTGGTTGGTCCTTTCAAGTTTGATTTGGTTTGATGCTTGGATTAAAATGCATCTAATTTATCAATTAATTTGTCAAATAGAGTCTTGGACTTATTAACTTATCAACTAGTACAGGTGCACAAAAACCCTAGCAACCCAACCAATCCAACCCTAAATAACCAACTCGAAACCACTCAATACTCGTTTAAGTTGAGAAATCTTAAAACCAAATGTAGGAGTTACGGCCATTTAAACCTAACCCAACCCAATGAATCCAACGTCTTTCTATATCATAGATTTAATATAACCATTAGATAATTAATATACCTTTATTATATTGTAGATCTACCCACAATTTGCTCTATTCAGAATTACATATCACTATTACCTTATATGAAATAGAGCATATACCTTCTTTATATTTCTTATAGTCGTATATGATGGTTTCATTTTGACTTTACTTCCTTTAAACATAATAGCAATGATGTATCAAATTTCAGCCAGACCAATCCAAGCAATGTGCATTCCCTATCACTCGGTCGACCGAGCTAGCTTTCAACACTCGATGCACATCATAATAAAAAATGGTACTCTTGCCACATGATTCCAATTCGCAAATAATCTCATAGTTGTATTACAAAAAGACCATATTACACCCAAATTTTTTCTCAAAAACTACTAAAAGATACAATGTTATGGTCATCAACTGCAATTTTGCATCCTATGATATAGAAATTGCAGCACAGCTGCCCCACCAACCCGTATGCGATTAACGTAGAATCCGTCCACAACTTTGATTAAAGGATAGAAACCGTTGAACCCACATTTAAGGAACCAGCATTTGTCGTTGTCACTGCATGGAGTATTATGTCATATTAATACAGATGTTTTATTTTTACTCGGATGTCTAAAAGAACACCAACATAATGACAAAATAGAGGGAAAAGTACTTGCTCTTTCATTAATATCGTTACAGAAAACCTATATTGGAACACCATATGTACTTGTGTTACCGGTTATTCAAGATCATTAATGAAAAGTCGAACACATGTATTTATACAGTTGAAATGTTGTAGATTCCATGGGAGTTTCACTTACCACAACAAAATTGTTTTATACTACATCAAACATGTTTAAAAATTTTCTAATGAAATGTTCTATAAAAGTTGGGGGCTGTTTGTTTTTCAAAAAATCTCTTAAAACCTTTCAAGTTTGAGAATTAACAGATTTACATAGTTAAGACTATTTGTTTTATTTTTAAGAAAAGGCTTGAAAACCTCTTTATCATCCTCTGAAACTTTAAGAGGTGCACCATCCACCTTGTATTTTTCAGATGTGAAATCAGACTTCAGACCTCTTAAAAAAACGACACCTTAATGTTTATAAGACTAAACAATTGTGTGTCATACAAAACAATGTTACAATAGACTGACAAAACATTTTTAGACCTCCTAACAAGTTCTTCTTGGACACTTCGAGTTTCATATTAGCTTTTTTACATAACACTTTTAAGAATTGTTCAATAAGCACATCATTTTATAAGACAATTATTCAAAGAATGTCATCAAAAGACTAATAAATCGCTTTACTTCAAAAGTGTCCTAAAAACATTGTTTGAATGCCCAAAAACATCTTATCTACTTATTGCAACACCTTTACATATGATATGACACATAATTTCTTTGGCCCTAAAAACTTTACATCCTATAAAGGATTCTACTAGAACAATTAGACATACTTACCATCTTGTATAACCATTTGTTATAGGGGTTGGGTTGGGGTGAGAAGTCAAATTATCGTGAGAATGGTAAAAAGGGATCTCCACCTTTGGATGCACATTAGAATGAGATGCACCGGATCAATTCTCAATCAAGCGCAATTCATGGGACAGGTTTGAGATTAAAAGTGATCAATGGTCCAGATTCCTACTTGCCCATTCTCACATGATCCTTCACCTTTGTTATAGCATGTCTAGAACTATATGTAGAGTTCAAATGTTGCAATTTTAAATGAAATCATTTTTGGAACTAAGAGCATCTGCAATAGATTATCTATAATTTGTCAAAGATAGAGAACCAAAGGTTCATATCCCTAAAAAGAATTACATTCACCTCCAACAGGTTCTCTATTTAAAGATTTTAACATTAAGTATATTATTAAAATATTCTAAAATTTTATTAGCCACACACAATTTTAAAATATATTCTAAAATAAGAATAATCCAATTTCATTGGTGGGAATTAAAAAAAAAATCAATTTTCTCATCTCACATAGTATTAGAAAATTTTCTAAACTAAGTTTTCTTTTGTTTTCTCCATTCTAGAGACCAGTACAGAGAATCTGTTGGAGCAAAATAGGGAACAGAATCTTATAATTCTTATTTTAATGAATCTACTGGTGTTGCTCTAAAGTAACTTCTTTTCATCAATTTGGTCGACCACATACCTTCATAATCATGGGATAGAAATTTCAGAAGAAATTCGTAGCTTTGAGTCCGCTCCTCCACTTACCACGCTATCTCCTTTCCACCAATCCGCACATAATACCTGCGGATTTCGACAAAGGCCAGAATCGTTACACGGTTTAATAGTCGTAAATGCTACACAATAAATAAAATTGTGCAAAAAAAAAAAAAAACAAATACCTTATCCTCATGTGAATCTATTATAGCCAACGGCCACTGCAACAACAGATAACGGTCATCAGCCATCAAAAGCGCGCATAATAATTTGTTTAAATCAAGTGACGATTTTTTGAACCATTGTATTTGGCTTCTTATTGCAAGCAAACAGTTTTACTTGCAGAAAAGTGTAACGGAAACACAATTTTCCAAGAATTGAGGATAATATGAGACAGCAATACTGCCCACCAACCCCAGCCCATTAGAGAACGAGCTTGGATGACCATTTTGAGAAAACGGGTGGCATCCACCCCGTGTAGATTTTTTATTATTAATTAAATTATATATAACATTTTACTAAAAAACTTTAGAAGCCCACTTGGCTTTAAGCTGGACTCTCCCTACCTAGTACCAAGTCACTAAAGTTTCTTTTTGCATTTTCACAAGAATGAAGGTGGTCAATTTGCAACAAAAAGATGAGTACGATGGTCTAAAAATCAATCTTACTTTAAATTAAAAATAGATACGAAACATGGAGGAGCAAAGAGTAAATACCGCAGTTCTCAAGTCCCATAACATCACTTTTCCATCATAAGATGCGGAAAGCAAATGAAACCAAGATCGGCTGTGCCACTTGATTGCCGTTATCCAGGATGTGTGCGATGAGAACTGGAAGCTAGGAGCCAGAGTTCCTAAAAAATATATTGTTAGAATAAGTGGAGGGTTAAATTCAACACATTTATTAGTAAAAGCGGAATTCTTTTTCTATGAATTTAACACTATAATGCTCCGTAGGGCCGGTCAAATACACAATTACACACATACTTGTAAATTTACAAAAACAGCCTTATTGATTCTGTTATTTTCAGACATCAACACCACCGCTTACCTGGTTTGCGAGGATCCCAGATCCTAAGAATGGGATCAGATCCACCACCAGCAATGAGAGCAGAACTTTCACCACCAACATCAATGCAGTTAAGCACTTTCCCACAATACTGTATGTGAAACAAAAATGTCTTTGGTCAGAATTGCCCTTGATAATATTCAGATGAAATTCGTTCAACCTTTTTGCATAAACCCCTGGCTTATAAAAAGTGTGATTAAAAACAAAAATCCAAAAACGGTGAAAATTTGAAAAGCTAATTAAGAGATGGCAATAATATAAAAATAGAAGCAGGTGCAAGATAACTACAGACCCCTAGTCTAATTTACTAACACTACCATATGTATACTTCTATTCAAACAGAAAATCAGTAAATGAAGATATTGCAAAGATAATATAAAACCGATTTAACATACCATGTTCAACGTATCTTTTCCGGTCTCAACGTCCCATCTTCTAAAGGAGTGATCCCATGATGCAGAATAAATTGTTCCATGTTCAGGCCAAACAACCGAAGATACACATTGTGTATGCCCAACAAGTGTAGATACAGCCTCTCCCTGCATGCATGAAAAAAAAATTAAACAAGAAAACATAAACTAGTAATCAAGAAAATTTAACTAAAAACATTTTTATTTATCTATGTTTATCTATAAAGTTGCCCATCACCAGATTGGGGAGTTGATCTGGTTTTCATTTACAACATCCCACTCAAAATAAAAACTTCTAAAGTTCTATTTTAGTACCTAATTTCCAATTCTACCCTTAACTATGAGATGAAGAAATTCATTACTCACTCTACTATTGAGGGTAGATTTGTCGTTTAGTTAATTAAAAAGTGTAGTGATTATACATTTCAAATTTTTCATGCCTTTTTCATCATGGACATTTATTTTGGACGGAGGAAGCACCTAATTTGATTTCAGATTCAACCACCACCCTTATCGAAGATACAAACAAAGCATATTTTAACATTTTCAGAAGCAATGCCTCTTTAAAGAAGTATAAAAATAAGAACAATTTAACATTGACTTCAGAAAGAAAAAGAACATAATTCCTTGTGACCACCTGTTAGATCCTACATATAAGGTAAAATTGTGAAAATAACATCCAACTTGCGGTTACCAAACATGGTCCAATGAAATACCTCTGATTGAGCTTCTTCTTCCTTGTTGCCCTTTTTCCTCTTCTTCGTTGACACAATATCTCCTCCATCGTTAGCCTCTGTTTGCCACAAGTTGATTCTACAATCCCAAGAACCCGAACATACCTGTAATATACAAGTGTAAACAAACCATTAAAGACGGAGTAAAACACCAAATAATCATTAACCCAGCCGGGGAAAGACCCAAAAAGGAATTTATACAGTGATATATAATATAGATAAGAAATAATTACAAAAGGCACCGTTTTTTTTGCCAAATTCCAACGTTTCTGGCGGATTTTTTTCCTTGATTTTGAGGGATTTTTAACTTTTCTTAATTAACTTCGAGGAACTTTTTTGGGTTTTTGGGTTTTTTCACGAGTTTTTTTGGTTGATTACGAGATATGGTGGAACGTGCAACCATTGGCAACATCATAGGTCCGTTCATGAACCCAGTGGTACCTCAGTAAGGCCCAGCGGTACCTTGGTAGGGCCCAGTCTCCCAGGAGGTCAAGGTTTCAAACCTCACCGGCGAGAAGTGCGTGTGTGAGTATTTAACTATCTTCAGCTAATATATATAATGTACTTTCAAAACAAAAAGACAGGGAAAAGCACCATATCACCAGTAGGCTGTGCTGCAAGACTTTGCACAGAAGCAGTATGCCCACGAAGAGTTCTAAAAGCTCTAATCTTCATGTTCTCCGCTGAAGGCTCTGCATCAAACTTCAAAGTGGAAGCCTCATCTTAGAGTTGTTAATTATAAATCGTCATGTGTTTTTAGTGGAACATCAATGTAAGTAAAATTACCTTCCAGAGTTTCACGGTCTTGTCTTTTGATCCCGTGGCAACAACCAAGTTGGTGTCATCCTCGTTATCTTCAAATTCAGCAAGCAATGATCAGAAGACAAATAACATACTTGATAAAAAAAATGGCAAACTTATAGATGGACAATTCAACATCCAAATTGCAATGATACAAAGTTAATATGAGTAGTTAAGTAGTGATTTGACTATGTTAGCTTTGCACCAAATGTCATCCCATAACCCAATATCAAACGATTTTAGATGTGTGATGTGCGAACTTATAGATAAAGGGCAACTTGTCTAATTAATTTGATCGCTGAACATTTAGTAATTTGTTTATTGCATGTACTAATACACCCAAAAATCAAACATATTCATTAGGTACATGATACTCCCTCCGATCCAAAATAATTGTCCATATTTATATTTTAGTTTGTCCCAAAATAAGTATACAAGTTGAAAAGTATGTGTCTAACCCAATCTACCCTTAATCACGAGATGAAGAAATTCATTACTCCCTCTATTATTAACGTTACAATTGTCATTTAGGTAATTAAAAAGTGTAATAAAAAGATGATACATTTTGCAAACAAAAGTTGGAGTTCCTATCATACCTTGTGCTTTTACGACACCAACTGATGTAATTGCATCATTGTGCCCCTCCAAAATATGCGTACAAATTCCAGCAGCTTTCCATATCCTAAATTGTATATACAAAGAAACATACACTTTTTTATTATTTTGTTATTGTCATGGAGAAAGAAAACCCAGTGCACAGAGTCTGTTTAAAGTTTGAACATTTATGTCATTACCTTCCTAATCCATCGTAGCAGCCAGTCAAAATGAACCTGCCCAAATACACAAATGTACACAGCTTTTAGTGAAAATAACCAACATCCAGAGGTCATACTACAGCAAAAGAAAGAACCATTTGCACACTTAAAAACAACTTTCTAAAATCTTGGAAGAAAGATGATTGTCACAAAAAAAAGGAGGTAAGAATGGAAGTTCATTGCTACAAGGAAACAGGCTTACCGATTTGAACCATCAACTGCACTGACCCAATCATCATGCAATGAAGGATCTTCTTCCTTGCGTGGAGCTACAGCTTTAATGTATTCAATTTCTAGCGTTTTCTCCTGTTGTTCAATAAATGTTGCAGTCAGGTATCATGATACAAAGATGGGATGAGAAAACTAAAAGACGAATGGCATCTCATGTATATATATAGAGGGAGATTCATTTGTAAACCCAAAAAAGGGTATAAACCGTGTGAACCAATAGCAGCCCTTAATAAAAAAAAAAAAGATGGACGGTCAAGATATGGACAGTTATATTTTTTTAAATTCAAAATTCCAAATACACCATAAACCGCCTCCATCTCAACCGTTGATTGTTTAATCATGTGGTGCGGATTGGTTCACACGCTTTATACTTTGGTTCTCAAATGATTCTCCCTCTCTCTCTCTCTCTCTCTCTCTCTCTATATATATATATATATATATATATTCTTTGCAAGTCACTAAGCTCATTTATGCTACAGATCATGGGATCAAAAAGCACTACAAAACTCCCCTGTTTATAAGAAACCAAACAGATAAATCGTATCGAGGCATCTTAAAAATTAGAAGATGAGGAAAGTATACCGCTGAGATTCCCTTTGCAAGAAGAAAGTCTTCAAGCGACATCCTCACCAACTCGCCGTCAATAAGAAAATCAAATGGTTCAGGTTTCCAATCATCATTTCCTAATAAAAGTAAAGTTAGATGACATAGAAGTCCACGCTAATCTAATCACATACATCGTTCCTATTTTCAAAACATGAGACGTATACTTAATCTTGCAAAAATATAAATTGTATAGCTTTTTAGAACTATGTGATTTAAAGCTATAACAAACAAGCTCATAAAGACCTACTCGCCTAGACAGTAACAATTTAGAACAGTAAAAGGTTAACTTTACAGTTCACGCCATCAAATCCTCAAGAAACATTATGAGAGAATCAAATTAAACATGAGATAAAGGCCTGCTTACACATTCAAAGAGTTCATTTTTCTTCTTCCATAATAATATATATAGCTAGTACGTTGCAACTTGTACACACTATAGTCTTCCACAATCCCAATATATTCATGAGTAACTACTTCCCGATTTCATACCCCTTTTATACAAACGGATGTATGTTCTCCTTCCGTGGTTGTCAAGGATATTATACCAGTATAACACTACAACAAAATCGGCGCCAAATATGTTTGAATGTCCTAATATACTTCTTTACAAGACTTCATTTTTAAATACCAAACAATTACAATTCTATGTAACAGTGTTACAGTAAGTTTTTAGAACGCTTTTGGATGTTCTAGCAAGTATGCAAGGACATATTTTAAACAAAACTTCTTATTTGTCTTTTTATATTATATTATTTGGAGAACAAAAAAAAATGTCTTGTGGATAGAAAACAAGTGTCCTCTTAAAAAACTAATAGAACACCATCAATCATGCAGCTCAGTTGGCAAAGAAACCGAGTGACTTTGCTCAAATACACAAGTTCAAGTTCGAATCTTGCTGAAGATGGGCTTATACTTCAGCTCCAAATTTTGCTCAAAGAATTGTTATAATACGCAAATATGTCAGTAACATTCCACTGTAACACCTTTTTTCATATAGACACAATTGTTTGATCCTATAAAGTGGTTATAAAGGCTGTGTTTTGCAAACTAGCTAGTAAGCTAGCTATTGACTGATAAGTTAGCTAGTAGCTGATAAGCTGGCTTATGAACAAATTATGTTTGGCAAAAACTAGCTCATGCATATGTAAAATGACCAAAAAAGGGTATCTTGGGGTATAATAGTTAGTAATATTAACAAGGGTATAATTGGAAAAAGCTCCCAAAACGCTACTCCAAGTAGCTTTTCAATAAGCTAGCTTATGGTCCATCCAAACACGTACTAACTTAAAAGCTGGCTTATCAGCTAGCTTATTTTTGCCAAACACAGCCAAAGCTATCTACTAGAACATTAAAACATATATATCTGTCTTAATTCATTAACTGTACATAATAATCCCATTGCAATCCCAATAGTTGTCGATGCAAGATCAAACTCACATTCTTCATTTCCACAAACCAATTTCCATCATCCCAAATCCCCAATTATCTTCATTCATTCGACCAAAAAGAATAAACAATCACAAACATAGCGTTAGAAATCAGAATAACCTGATTGAAGAAGATTATTAACCACAGCAGATAGTCCCATCCTGGTGAGGTTAGACGGAAGTGCAATGGATGTCGTCGGAGCTTTAAACGGCGGTTGAAGCTTTGTAACGAATCGCACTTGAACTCTTCGTGAAACATCTTCAACATCTCCATCGATATCCATCTTTCGATACAGCTGAATTTGCAATTAGCTCCAAGAATTAGGAGAAATCGGCGCAGGGAAGGGAAGAAAATTAGGGTTTATAGAACTGGAGAAGAAGAAACACAAAAACAGGGTTTTAGTGATTTTTAGTAAGGAGTTTTCTTTTCTCAATTTACATTTTGTGCTTTTTCTTTTAGGATATTACACATTACACCCCGATGACCAAAACTTTTATCCGACTTTTTTCTAAAGGAAAAAGGTAAAAATTTAAAATTGGAATCCGTGATGAAGATTTACCTCTAAGTTATATTATTAAAATCTTTTTAGTAAATATGTCTAAATAAAAAAAATATTTAATATGTCTAAATAACTGTTAAAAAGTACCATCTTTTTTTTAAAGTAGAAGATCTCTAACGAGATTTGGTTAGGGTGTTATCCCAATGAAACACATTCGCTTAATTGAAATTTAAATTATAACAATAGTTAGAAATACAGGGAAACAGAAAAACAGGGAATAACATGGTAAGTGACTGGACAAGTCCGTAAACAAGAGTGGTGCGTAAGGACGTGGGCCGCCTCGTTAGCTTGTCTTGAACAAATAAGTTTTCATGGATAAGAAGAAGGCTTCGAATGTCACAAATAATGTCACCAAACTCTGAGAGACCAATGCCAAATGAGCATGTCTGGGCCTAAATCCAGGGGGAGGCAGATTCAAGATACAAGAACGGCCTCGTAAAAAGAATGTCCTGTTAATCAAATTCACGTTCCATGACCTGGAGTGAGGGTCAAATAGGTCTCGAACAGTCAGATCGCCAAGGATATAGACCAAGGGTGTTTTTCCAGCTTGAAATTGCAATCATCCCTGAGCCAAGGATCGCACCATATGTTGATTAATCTCTCGTCCCCACCTTCCAACATAGTCCCTTTTGGAGCACAAGTTGTGAGTGCTAAATGCTTCTCCATACAAAACACCGGGGGGAGTTTCTCAACTAGGCCTTCATTAAAAAAGACCATCTTCTTCATATTTAAAGATTTTTGCTAAAAAATTTTGAGAAAAAATAGGTGGAATATTAGGATTCAAACTTAAAACCATTCAGATATTGGAATACGACTTATATGCAAGTTTCTTTTAAATTTTCATTTTTTTAATGTGTGTTCTTGAAATTGAAGTTAGATTTCATTTACAAGTCTTTAAGTTGAATAAATATATCTTATTAAGGACTTCATATTTGATGAAACATCTTTTTATTCCAAATTTTATGTTTCACATACTAACTTAAAAACTAGTTTTTTAACGGATAAACTAGTAGCATTAGTAAAACCTAGTTTATAACATAGATGACAATACATCCAACAGGCTTCTAGCGGAGCAGCATTTGCAGCATTTATCAAGTGTTCCCACCCCTTGTGGTTATGGGTTTGAGTCCCGTAGTGGACAATGGAATAGATTTAGGACTTCTTTTGAAAAAATCTAATATATGATGGATCAAACAAGACTTTTTCATCAGACTAAAAAGTAGGAACGAAAGGAGTCATACGTGGTAATAACATAACGTATACAATATAAAAATTTATGTTACAAAGCATGGGCGTATTCAGACTTCCCACCCCAAAACGAACCGGGGCCAATCAATTTGAAGATACAACTGAATTCATATGTAAATCCATGGATTCGGTCCCACCAGACCTGCAAACATGGATTATTCCCATATTGCGTCTGCAGGTCTTACATGGACCGATTTCCGTAGACTTAACAAGCCCATGGGTTCGATCCACGAACCCAAGGCCCATTTACAAGAGCTCACAAACACCAACACCCTAACATAAAAAGAGAATAACCACACTCAAAAATCACCTCCTATGGAAACTATGTAATGATTTTGGAGCTCCTTCAAAGAGATCCAAAATAAAATTCTCAAGATCATCAGCAGTATGCTTTATATACTTCTCACTGATATTATTCGCATGTCGACCGACAAAAGTTCGATAAGCTTGAATCACCTTAAGCGACATCGAGATCCTCACGTCCTCACGAAGCTGAGTGTTCGGTATCGACCATCCCGTTTGACTCTTGTAAATCTCCTCGAACGCGGTGTAAAACGCCTGCAGCCGCTCACGGAGCAGCGTTTTCGAGGTCGAGTTCGAGCTACCGGAATTCGAGAGCCCATCGTCCCGAAGCAGGTTCAGAATCGAGCTCCAGGTGGCTCGTTCGTAGCTCATTGCGTATTGCTGAAACTTCCAGTTCCGTTTCCGAATCCAGTCGTCGCCGAGGACCGTTCTCAGCTCGGAAGTCTTCACCTTTTCGGCCATGTAATGGATGTTGTTCATCATGAAAAGGTACCCGAGTGCTTCGTCTTTGTACAGCTTCGATTTCTCCTCAAGGTTGCATTCGAGAATCGACATTAGCGATCGGAAATGGAACGCCATTGGAGACGAAGACTGGTTCCCGTTGTCGGTATCGTGTTCGTAGCTCGGGCTCGTGTCGGGTGACGATAACGGATCTTGATCGGGGTTTTTCAAGCACGCGTTCAAGGAGTCGCTGTAATCGGTGAGGGTTCTGATGTAATTCATCACGTACCGGGTAAGATGGTGGTTCCCGCCACCGGGAAACGCGCTATTCGACGTGTTCGACCCGACCGCGTTCTCGAACTCGATAAACGTCGCCTTCACGCAATCGCCGACCCGGGTCAGAACGTCGTGGCATTCCGTTCGGATATACAATCCGTTATCATCGGAGTACAAACCCTCGATATCGGGCATGAGATCAGCCAAGACTTCATACATGTCGAGAATCCGGAGAAGCTTTTCGGGTTGGTGAGGGCCGATAGCAATGGCTTCGGCAAAGTTCAAAAGCTGCAAGATCGAAGCTTTCGACGACTCCGAGAAACAAATCGAACTCACGGTCACCGACTCACCTTGACCGAATATCTGCTCACATAAAAACTTCTCGCTCGCGAGATAAACCCGTACGAAAATCCGCATCGCCTTTATCCATCTCCTGATCCTCGAGTTTAACGAAACCCAGTCCATCTTTAAGACCTCTTCGATGCTTAATTTCTCGACTTCGAGAATGAAAAGACAGTCGTCGAGTGCGTCTTTACGGGCGTTGATGAACGCCTGAGAACATTCTCGACCGTAATTCGAATCAAACATCAAATTTGCGATGCTTTTCAGATCGGGAATCACCTGCGGGTTCACCAAATCCATGATATAAACCTCGGCTCCACGGCTGACGCTATCTCTCTGGACCGAATCGTCAATCGAATCATCCCCGAAAGAGACGATCGAGTTCTCGTCAAGACCGTCATCTTCGCTAGAACGAAAAGACAAGTGTTCGGGTTCGAAGTTTTGCCGATTGTGAACGAGCATATGCCGGAACTCTTCTTCAATTCTGGCCATGGACGTCTGAACAACGGCATTGACCTTTCTCAGATGAATGTTATCGTCGTTACTCAGATTCAAACCCTCTAAACTCTCGGCTAATCTTCGGGCTTCATCGACCGCTTTCAAATACTCCTTAGCTTCTTCGGGATCACAATCCCATATCATAGATTCTTCGGCCTCCCAATTCAGGATCTTTTCTTGAATCGAATTAATCCGTCCTTTGATATTGTGTAGTTCTCCACCTTCGTCTTCGTCTTCATCTTCGGTTACGGTGATCTCTGCCATGGATGACAATCGGGTGCCCAAATCCGCCAAGATTTTCTTTGCTTCATTGGTAAAATTCTTGTTGGAATCCAATGCTTTTAGAATAAGCTTAGCAGCAGCAATCAAACTCTCCTCTTCTAGCGTTTCCATCATTGGGTTACAGCCACCCATATCAAAATTTACACAAAAAGAACAAAACCGAAAACCCTAAGCTAATAGAGGAATTTCATCGAACAGTTGGTGTGCATACCAAAAATTCATGAATTGACCTCAATTTTACTCATGAATACAATAGCCCCTTGACTAAAAACCCAGAAAATAAAAAAATTTCTTCAAACACTTGGTGTGCATGCCAAAAATTAATGAAATCGTCTCAATTTTTACTCATAAATACAATAGCCCCTGGACTAAACCCCAGAAAATGAAAGGGGAATTTCTTCAAACACTTGGTATGCAAACCAAAAATCAAGAATTCACCTCAAATTTACAAATGAATACGTTAACCCCTTGACTAGAAACCCAGGAAATGAAAGAGGAATTTCATCGAACACTTGGTATGCAAACCAAAAATCACCAATTCACCTGAATCCCCAAAGCTAAGATTCAGGTGCAAAACTAACAAAAAAGATGATTGAAATAAACCAGCTCGACTAAACCCATAAACAAGATCATATCCAAACACCCCAATTTCTCGCTAATCATAGCGAAAAACCCCCAATTTCTGAGTCGTAGACACTATCAATCAAATCAACAAGAATCGATTATCAAACTCAACTCTTCCCCAAAAACAAAACCCACAATCAAAAAAAGAATCTAAACAAAAAAAGAACACCACACGTCAATCACAAAGATCTCCTGAAAAAGCGATTGAATGATTGCGATTTCTGTAGAATTACAAGTGGACAGAATAAGAAACAACTGACCCTTTTATTGAAGTTGAAGTGAAGACAAGATTAAAGAAGATATTAGATATGATGAAAAGAAGGGTGTTGTTTGTGGGTTATGGAAATCGGAGATCAATGTCTGCTTTTTTCTTTTTCTTTTCAGTGGCTTGATTTTATCTCGGAATTTGTACGGATATGGATTCTTGTAGCCGGCTGTTTCTTGAAATTATTATTTTTTATTTTATTTTGATTTAATTTTTGGAAAATATTATTGGTCTTCGGTTGAAGTGAAGAAGCCATGACCAAATTAGCAGCCGTTTCCGGGTGTGGACGTTGAATATAGTCACATTGTCTACGTGGCGGTTTGTTATTGGATGTTGTAGATAGGTCGGGTTTCGGTAAAAAGTTAAGGTTAAACGGAGAACTGAGAAATGTTGTAATGTAAAAGGAGAGAAAATAAATTGAACAGCAAACACAGACATGCTAAACCTACTACTGAAACTATACAATGTTTGCTCCAACCTACAACCACAAGGCACCACCTAAATTTACACCAAATGATCAATTAAAAGTGATCAATTCATATTCGCGCAAATGACATTATACTCAATTTTCTCATACGATATTTCGTGGTAATTCATTTACCCAAAATAAATTTATATTTTATTAAGGTCAAATTCGAAAGAAAGTCGTAAAAAGCTAAGAAATATTTTGATAATTGTTTAATTGGACAGTATATACATGTACATACAAGTCATGGGCAAACAGTATGTTAGGTATGCACTTGTGTATATCCATAACATACACACGAGCATAAAAACCAAATAACAACTTCAACTATTTGTAGGAGTGAGCATGGGATTGATATCGAACCGAACCGGTATCGTATCGAAAATTCTTGATACCGAAGATGTGGAAAACTCAAGACCGAATACCGAACCGACTAAAAGTATATGGCATCGGTTTGGCACCGGTATTGGTTTTTCAGTACTAGTAACCTATCAGTCTCGAGTTTACACTTCACAATGCAAAACATTTATAAACAAGAAGTTCTTCTAGAATATAAAAGAAAAACATTTATAAACAAGAACTTGTTCCATTGAAAAGGAAGGTCTGAGCTCTCTATCAAACATAAAAAAGGAAATGAGAATGTACTACTAATATTGAAGGTATGAATTGGACCAAAGAAATCAAAGATGAGAAAAGGAAATGAGAATGTCCTAAATGAAGGTATGAATAGGACCCAAGCAATGACATATCTCCCGTTATATTATTATGTTATAAAAACAATAGAAAAGTCATAAATAAGTTTATGATGAAAACAAAATATTTATCATGATAAAATCATATTTCTAGAAAGTTATTATCTCGAGAAAATTATTTATGTAACCATTTGATAAATATATCTTCACCTCCTAACCAATCTTGCGCTTCGACTCACAAAATAACCCAAACCATTGCCCCACAAACCGTAGCCCCGAGCGACGGTTTCATATTTACACAAACGCCCCCTTGCAAGATTCCAATATGTACCCCTTGGCCCCTTAAATATAAAACCGTCGTCCGGGGCTACGGTTTGTGGGGCGACGGTTGTGTAAATACGGCCGGAAAAGGGAGTAGATGGCCGGAAACTTCATAGTCGCCTGGGGCTACGGCTTGTGGGGCGACGATTTGGGTTATTTTGTGAATCGGAGCGCAAAATTGGTTAGGAGATGAAGAGGTATTTATCAAATGGTTATATAAATAATTTTCTCTATTATCTCACTTATTTTATTTTTTATGATAGAATATAATCATTAATTATACTTCCTTTCGGTATATCCCAAAATAGATATCTATTTTCAAGTATAAAGGGGTGCTTGGTTCATTCCCGGAAATGAGAATGAAAATAAAAATAGGAATGTAGAGAAATTAGAATAGAAATGAACATTGTATTGTTGTTGCTTGTTTAACCAATATAATCAATGTAAATTTGTTTCATATTAAAAAAATATTATTTTTTAACTTAAAAATACAAAAAATGTTTCATTTAACATTAAGAGATGAAACAACATATAGAAAAAAGACTAAGTAGAAATAAAATTTTCATTCCCTCCAATTTGGTCAGGAATGAAAATTAATAGATTTGCATAAATGATTTAATTATATAACATCGGAACAAGCAACAATTTTTATTATCATTCTCATTTCTTACCTTACAATACCTCTAACCAAGCGCCCCTTAAGTGTATATTTCTCTATTCTTACTTTGATTTATTAAAAAGTTCGATAATTACAAATTCTAAAATGCATACATTTTTTTATAGTGGATATCTATTTTGGGAGGAAGAAATTTGTCGTTTATTCAAGTAATAAAAAGTTCATCTTGATTTTGTTTTTGATAATCTGAACTTTTAGATTATGTTCTCTATCGATAATTGTTCTATAATTATTCAACATAATCAAACTTGTATTACTTGATGAAAGTTTAGTTTGTTTGTGGCCTTATAAAACACCCCTCGTTAACCCGGTTGGTTTGTTTTCATTTATTGACAAGATTTTATTAGTCATTTTTACTTAAAAGATATGCATATTTTATAAAAAGAATGTGTAAAATTCCTAAAACTTTAATCATTTATGCATGTGCCGTTTATAAATGATCGAGTAGTTTTGGTTAGAAACATGATTTCTTTTAAAGGCATTGCGGTATCGACCAACGAATGACTATCACGAACATACACATGCACGTACGTCTCTCCGGCAGTATTGGGTACCCACGAGCAGCCCACTAATCCGCCGCTGTCCAGACCAGCTTACATTGTACCTAGTGTCCATCCACAGTCTTTGACTGAGCTGGGAGGCGGCCCAATCTATGACTGGACCAACCCAATGAATACTCCTCATGCTCTCAATTGACTCCCCTTTAGATTCGAACCCGGATACACCGGGATCCCATCTACAATCCCCACCAGGATGTTACCGTTCTTAGGAAGACTAACTGAGCTAGACATGATTTGTGGTTAGAAACATGACATGTCAGACATAAGTTGAACAACAAGTTATTTGAAATATTTTTTTTTAATTTCTTATTAAATATTTTAAAAATAAGAGTTATATATTTAAAATATATGTCCAACGGCAAATAGTTCAGTTGGTAATGAATGAAAGAAATGTTTGTTCAAAATCGAATAGTCTTGACTTCGAGTCCTAAATGCCTCTATAGCACAACTGCTAAGTAAGTTATATACGATATTACGGAATCAGTTGGAATTATGATCAACCTTTATTAAGTAAAATAAAATAAATAAATGATGAAACTGAAGGATACTAATAAATTAGTTTTTATGATAATGATTTGTTTCTGGAAGTTCATATATTCAGGAAAAAAAATCAAACAATTTAACATAGGTAATTATTTATGTATTGATTTGTATAATTATATATTGTTACAACTTTTGGTTTGTTTGTATATAAATTTGAATTTTCTTTTTGAATATACAACTAAAAGATATCTTACTCAATCTTTTTCTATTAATATGGACGTAAGTAAATGTACATATTAAGTAGAGTAAATTATAAGTTTCGTCCCTGTAGTTTTTGAAAATTTTGAACTTAGTCCTCCAAACAAATTAATGACATGTATAGTCATTATGTTTTCACTTTTATTTTGGATTAGATCCCTAACCCTAACTCTACTAATTGATGCTCCGTTAAATCAAGGGCAACATCGTCTTTTTACAAATGTCTTTTATTTTCTTTTCAAATACTATATAATATTAATATTTCATATATGCACGTAAAATATTCAGCACCATGTATCATACCTTCCACCATCACCACCACCATCGTTATGTTGTCTAATAAAAGCACATGCATGATGATAAGCCCTGTCAACAGAAAGATAAGTGAATCCATGTTTCCCATCGTCATCTCCACTTTACAAAGGTTGTTTTTTGACAAAATTAAGTTAGCTGATAAGCTAGTACATGTTCGGATGGACCATAAGCCAGCTTATAAGCTATCTTATTAAAACGTTAGTTGAAGTAGCATTTCATGAGCTTTTTATAGAAATTTTCAATTATACCCTTATTAATATTAATTATTATACTCCAATATACTCTTTTTGGTCATTTTACATACTCATAAGCTAGTTTTGCCAAACATAATTTATTCATAAGCTAGCTTATTAGTTAACAACTAGCTTATCAGCTATCAGCTAACAACAAACAACTAGCTTATTGGCTATAGCTAGGTTATCAACTACCAGTCTACCAACTAGCTTATCTGTAAAGCCTGAGTTCCATAACAACCATTTAAAAGGGAAATCCGTAAAATAAGGCGGAAGCTTTGTTTAAACTTGCATAAAAGAAACTCCATTCAAAAGAAAGGCCCTGGGTTTAGGCTAAATAACCCAAAATATAAGTCTAGCGAAACACCAACGCAACATAATTCGGTTTAAAGTTTCAAGGATAATATCCGACACATGATTATCAAAATAAACTCTAGTTCATAGTTCCGTAATTCCATGACTACGTGACTGACTGAGCTGCGGCTAACCGGATCATCAAGCGGGAGCTTTACCCTTGCTACCAGAAGTAGTACCTGCCACTAAAAGGGGAAAACAACCACGGGTAAGCTTTCGCTTAGTGAGCACACATCTACACTAACATGACAATACATACATAACTGAATCACATTGCAATCATATAACAAGTAGCTTGATCCTTTGACACTGGTACCAGGCCGCTTAATCCAAACTTAATCCTTTGCTCCCGAGGGAACTAATTTTCTAGTGGTAACTAGTACCACTAGGCACTAACATAATCCATAGTACATAATCACACATGCAAGTCTGTCACATAAGTACAACCACATTGGCATAGATAAAGTACTCACCTTTCAGCCGTTCAAATACTCACACGAGCTAGCACGATGTTCAAGATAAGTCACCTAAACAATTTAGCACAATTACATGTCAAAACATAGCTTACATGACCACATGACATCCGTACCGAAAAGCTAACCTTAGACATAGCTAGACTAGTCCATTTGACCCAAAACTCCAGGCCTCATCATTTCTAAACATTCCTAACATGATCCCATAGCCAAAACTTTGAAAAGCCAAAAACCAAAAATTCAAAAATGACCAGAGATTTAGGCGACTTGACCCCGCGACCTCAGGTCGCGGGGCTAGGTCGTGGGACTTCCAAACTCGACCAAAAATCACGACCAGCCTCGAATTCTCATGCCAAGGCCTCAGTTTTTCCATTTTAACATCACAATGACTTTCTACAACAATTAGGGTCGATCCCTAACACTTGCATGCGAATAACTTGACTCAATTCCTTCCAATTACATGCAATTGATGATCTTATGATCATGGACTCACATCCCCAACCCTAACCCTTAATCCTACTTGATCTTTGCATCCAAAGGACTAACAAAAGACATAGATTTCATACCTTAGTTGGGAATTTCACCGCAATTGCTCCACCAAGTCTTCAATTGCTCTCTGGCTCAATCTCCCAAATCGCCTCCCTCTCTCTCTCTTTCACGTTCTATTCCAAAAACTGACAAGGGAATGAGGGTTTTCCCTTTTTACATAAGCCTCTACTCAAACCCTTAACTTCTCAGAATGACACTCTAGTCCCTCCCCTCTACAAATTTAACTAATCAAGTTAGACAAATAATCAAGCATCGGTAAAACTTAATATAAGAAACGGGGCGTTACATTATCGTTTATTTTGTCAAACATAGCCAAAAAAACAAAAATAAATGGAACACTTCCTTTCATGTTGACCACCACCATTTTCATTTATTAATATGGTCTGCAAATTTGAACCTCCTGTGCACTCCCCCATCATCTCTGTTTATTGAAGTTCAGGTCTGGAAACATGTTCATCGCTAGGAAGGGTAAGAGTATATCAAAATAAATCTCATCAAGTTATCAAAAATCAAGCTCTGATCTAATGATGAAATAAAAAGGCTTGATCAAATTAATTATGTTGTTATTTCTTCTTCTACTCCATGGATTCTCGATTTTTAGATTTTATATTAGGGTTTCGTCTTTTTGTTTATGAATTAAATCAAAAGATTTATCTGGTTTTGTTTCTAGTTTTGTGTTTTGGTGATTTTGGGCTAAATTGTTGGCTTTTAGGCTATCTATAGTCGATTATGTGGTTTGATCTATAAAGTGGATTTCTTCTATTACATTCATTTGAATTTGATTCCAGATATATCTTGAGGGTCGATTTTGGTTTCCATCGGAATAAAAAATAATTGTAGGTTTTTGTTCACAATATGTTGAACTTTAAGAATATGTTTTAGGAAAACATGTTCCAAGCAACAAACTGAACATTGCATGAGATTAAAACATCACATATTCTTGATCAAAACCGCACATCTAAGGAGTTTACTTTTATTCTGGTAAATCTGGATCAAAACCACGTATGAGGAACCTGGAGCTGGTTTCATTGGTGGATTTCATCTTGTATCTCCACATGTAGGCTATATTTATTTGGATGAGAAGCCCCGATTCATTTATTTGGATTTCATCTTTTGTTATTGTTGGTCACCAATCTATACTTGGATATCATCTTTTGATTTTGTTCATTAATCTAACTACTAGTGTAATTTATAGAATTATTTGTTAATTTAAAAAAAATTCAATAAAACAATATTAATCGACTTACATGAGCGTCAATTAATGGAGTTAGGCATCCTCGATCCAATCCAAATAAAAATAAAACCACGATGACTATATATGTAATTATATTTTTTCGGGACCCAATCCAAAATTTTCAATAACCACATGGACAAAATTTGTAATTTACTAAATTAAATATTATATGGACGGCATGTTAAGGTCAACCTAACCATTGTACATGGACCACATTTAGCTGATAACATCAGACATCATGTAATCAATTATGAAGTCATTGAATGTCATCTAAAACAAAAGTATGAGTAAAATATAAATAAATATTTTATTAATTCAAGTATTTTAAAATTATACAAAAGTATGAGTAAAATATAAATAAATATTTTATTAATTCAAGTATTTTAAAAATATAATTAATTGATATATTTTATGGGTTAGTTTTATTAGCCTTTTTTTTAATTTAATTTCGATATAAAGATACTACAAATAATTATATTAAATGTTGATAGTTGTGACTCATAAATAAAGTTATGTTTAAAAAATTAGCTAATAATTTGATTGATAGCTAAAATGCTAAGCAGATGAACTTAAACATTTGCCGATACTTGGTGATAATCTAGTTAATAAAATGTAAAATGACCAAAAAATTAGTTATAACTCTAAATAACTAATACTTAATATGTATTAATAATTGTTAGTAATAAAATACCAAGGATATAACTGCAAAGTAACATGAGAAAAAGCTCATTCAATTTTAAGTACTCCAAGTTCTATTTTTATAAAGGGAAGGCTAATTGTACCATTTGACTTACTAACTGCATCCCTATAAAGTGAATACTAAATTACTAACTACTTCTCAATGCTTTTTTACATTTCCGATATATCACACCCCTTTTTAAAATTCCAAATATAAATACGAGTTACTGAATTCTCTAAAATCGATGAGATATTTATAAAAACAATATTAATTTCATAAAACAAAAATGATTAGAGATGATTTTAAACGTTTTGGCATAGAGTGAAGAATGATTTTTCCATACCATATACATTGTTTTTCTTCCAAACTAGTTTAAAGTTTGACAAAAGGAATTAAACCAAAAATTGTATATAAAAATTATTTAAATTAAAGCTTATTAAATAGTTGGAAAATAGGGATGCATGAAAAATCTTAAGCCTGAAACTTGATCTGAGAATGGTCCTAGATAACCCGGGCATTATAAGCCCAGAGCCGGTCTAGCAAGGCCTATGACCCGAAATTTGGGGGCAAGTCCGAGCCTAGACCATATCTTAGAAAGCCTTGTTTGAAAAAACTTGAACAAAACCCATCAAACCCCTTTTTCAACCTTAAAATACAAGGCTATAAAATTCGAGCAATTTTTCTCACTATATACATGCCTAGAAAGGTTGGGGCTTATACATCTCTAGTTGAGAACTTAGATAAATTCTTATAGGTTTTTAATATTTTTGTCAGTATTATTTAATTCTCGCCCCTACATGTACGTTAGTGAAGAATTCATTCACAGAGTAAATCCATTAATTCGAAAATGATATCATTACATTAACAATCAAAATGCTTGGTTGTTAAAACTCACACAACTTGAGCATGAAACACGATGCAACAATTAAATTCCATAAGGAGTTAATTCGAGACCATAACAGATCTAGATATAATAGAGTGTGTTAATTGGACACAAACATGTTTTTTTTGACTTAAAACTCATAATTCAAGAGTATGTTACACTAAACCACAACAACTTTTGATAAATATCCCTTTTTCACCCCCTTTAATTATTTTCCACAAATTTTGAAGTCAAACTTGATTGCAATCAATATTTCTTTCAAAGGAAAATCTTTTTCCCCTTAAAACCTCTCTCTAATTCCTACCAAATAAATCAAAGTCTAAAGGCAATCTTTTGCCTTTGACCACATGATACACTTAACAATGATGGTCAAAATGTTGACTTTTGGTCAAGCTTTGGGAAGTGGCTGGCCTCTTAGGAAGGACAATAATAGCTGCAATGCTGCCCTTGGCTTGAAAAGTGGTACCTCATGACCTGCCCCTCTAACTGTTGCAAATGTTAGCCCTTCATATACCTCTGTCCATCCTCCCACCTACATATCAAAAAGAAACCGAAATTTACGGCTTAACGGTCGGTACGTGCATTGTTTACTTGTACTGTGTAATCTCGAGTTATAGATGTTCGAGGAATTCATGATTGTGATGTGGGTCCTTGTGTTCCTGGATCATTGACATTTGTTGAAAGACAATGTGCATCGATAAGTTGTAATATTGCATCAGTGTTTTCGTGCATTTTTTACTTATACATTACAACCCAATCAACAAAACAAATTTGGGTTTATAGGCCGTTTACTAAATGCTTACCCGATAAGTTGTATACAGGGCCATTTACCTTATCGGATGAATATTACAAGGTCAAAAAATCTTACTCGGTAAGTAAGTGAGGGTGACGACCATTACCTAGTAAGAACTTTTGGGCATATTGTTGCATACAATACGGTTTTGATGAATTACAATATTACTCGGTAAAGTAAGTTAGAGTGTTGACTATTACCGGTAAGCGCTAACTAGGTGAGTTTGAGTAAAAGGCCTCTTATATGACACTACATATATCTTACTGTTCTAATAGACTACCTTATTAAACTTAAGTTTATAGGATTGAAAAATTACATCATGTGTAAAGGTATTAAAGGCATCTCCAATTCCGTTCAAAAAATAAAAAAAGGCATCTCCAATTAGTTATGCACTTACGCTAACCCTTTTAACAAATCCATTAAAATAGTTGGAGTAAAATTTGGTTCAAACGATAAATCTTCTCAAATGGGTAAGAGTAAATTTTACACAAAAAGTTAAGAATTCAAATATATTCCTTTTTATCTTCTCCAATTGGTTTGAAATTTGGAATAAATGAACATTGCTACCCCAAATCCGGTGGAAGATTTGGTTTCTCCATCAAAGTGATTTAACGTCGAATTTTGTATTTAGCGTGTCCATTGGAGATGGTCAATATGACATTTTTTTACTATCCTAACAAGTTTTTAAGAAGCTTATGAAATAACATATCCTATTATTCTTATTATACAATATTATTTAAATAAAAAAGCGTTATACATAGTTATAATGTTCATAGAACATTTCTTAAAAGCATCGTATAATAAGACACGTTATTCCAAAAACATCCAAATAAACTTATAAACTTATTTCCAATAAAGTAATTTACCAGAACATTTAGACACATTTCACTCCCTATAATATGCATTGAAAAGTTGTACATTCATGTGGCAGACTTGGAATATGTACTATGCATGCATTGATGAGTTGTACCAGAGAGAAAGAGTTAAACTAACCTGTTTCTTGACATACCAGGGTACCATGGAACTTTTGTTTTCAAGTTGAGTTGTGCCAGTGCATACCTGGTAGCTGTGACTGGAACCACTGAATCAACATCCCCACTGCCATTTTAACAAACATAAGAAATAAATAACACATAAAAAAACCCAAAAATAATTCTATAATTTTGTGGGTCCCACGTATAATAAAACGTGGGACCCACAAAACATATATTAACAAGGTCGAAAATACCTGAATACCCAAATGCGCAACCCGGCGGCGATGAGTTCACGATATATAGGAAGAATCGACACATCGGTATCATTCCAGTTCCGATTCAAAGTCTCGCTGTCAAAAATAAGACAGTGGTTTATTTTTTCGAAACATTTTATTACACTGTTAACTAAAATATATTAAACGAGCCCCATATATCCTGTTAGACGCAAGGTCTAAAAGGTGAAATGTACACGGACCTAATGTCTATCCAAAATAGCATAGTGGTTGGTTTCAGATAAATTATGAAAATATAAACGCAAAAAACCTGCAAGCAGTCCATTTGTATGGAATCCGTGTCGTATTAGCATGAAGCGCC
Organism: Centaurea solstitialis; assembly: GCA_030169165.1. NCBI lineage: Eukaryota > Viridiplantae > Streptophyta > Magnoliopsida > Asterales > Asteraceae > Centaurea > Centaurea solstitialis. The sequence continues at coordinate 69,889,447 of CM058041.1, forward strand.
TTTTGAACGTCTAGTCTATTGTAATAAACCTCCGCGTACCTTTCTGTACACGGATCATAACCCGAAATCTGTCTAAACATCTGCAAAAAAAAAACAAATCTTAAAAAGTCAAAACAATACAAATTGCCAAATAATTCAATCAGATTGGAAAATACGTACACGATGGGGTCGATGGGGCAACTGCATCGATTGACGGGTCGCACCCGAGTGGCTACCGTCAGAGTTATTACAAGGAGGTGCATAAATATTGTATTGGTCGATATTCCCGAATTCTTGGTCCATAGCGTAGCTATATAAAGATTCACATTCGTTCGAATTCTTTTGGCGTCGAAAGTCACAAGTGTTAATTAGTTGGTGGTACGTTTTATCGGATATCATAGCGTGACTCCACCAGTACGTAACTGTTCCAAGGTTATCATAGTAATTATCCGTCACCGCATTTCCAACCTAAAAAAGTATAAAAATGCATAAGTTCGAGTTCTTTAAGATAAAAGAACAAATAAAGGCTAGGCCTTGAGGCCCCTCCTTACAGGTCATCGTTTCGAATCTACTGAGGGCCATTGAGAATTTTCCTAACTGATATTCTTTGTGTCATATGGGATTACTCGAGTGAGTGCAAGCTGATCTGAACATCTACAGTTATCAAAATTAAAAAATAAAAAGGGAGAACAAAATACCATAATTCCTTTGAGGTTAATGATGTTGGAACCCGTAACAGAATTGTATTTTAGAATTTGTCGTGCCAATTGTGGGACATAGTGACCAGCGTAACTTTCTCCGGCTATATAAACTTCACGGTGTTTATAACGCGGGAATCTCTCCATCCATCGTATCACGAACTGAAGTGAATCTTGAGCTAAAAACCAAAAATCAAAAGTTCAAATCATACATCTTCTCCACACAAATTATTCAACATCGACAGTTTCTCATAATTTGTCTAAAATCGTTAATTTTGCAAACTTTCATGTTTTTCAATCAAGAAACACGCCTTTTGACGTGGTTTCATCACATGTTGAAATTAAGTAGACGAAGTATGGGGTCCTACCCGTGCGACGATCGCCGGTGTCTTGAAGGTCAGAGGAGCGGTTACTGTATGAGAAGCCGACTCCGGCAGGGGTCTCGAGAAACAAGATGTTAGCCACGATGTTCCACGAGAATTTGTTAAGGTGCAACCCTGTGGCCCCTTTGTTTATTCTGAAGGGGCCTACTTCTTCGGATGCACCATAAGCTATAGAAGAACATCCGGGACCTGAAGGGTAAAATAGTCTTTTGTAAAACTAAATAAGATCATAAAAGGATTAAAATTTGAATTAATAACACAAAAAATCAATTTGAGGAAGAAAAAGAAATTTGTGGTAGCAACTTATTATAACCTAAACATATATGATGTAATTATTAACATTCATACAAGAATAAGTATATAATGTCATAATCCACTCAATTTCTACATTGGGAATGCACAAAATAGATTTTGATATTGATGTGTATAAGAAGGTAATCATTTGAAAGAGATATAGTTACTTTAACTCATTTGAATATGTTTATTTTAGACATATAAATAAAAATACATAGAGGTTTTTATTTATGTATAATATAAATTTAAGAGTAAACTACGGCAATGTAGTTTGTTGATAATTGCAATTTATGTTCTTCCGTTTTAGAAATTATGGTTTTTGTCTTTAAGGTTTATAATTTTTTTTTAAATTCATGTAGTTTATAGTTCATTGTTCTTTTTATCATTAATACTTGCAAACCAGTACAGAGTTAGTATCAAAGATGAAAACAACAATGAATTATAAACCAATGACACTAAAGTTGTAATTTTCAACAAACAACATGAAGGAATAAGGCATAAGCGATTCGAGCCTGAGCTTAATTATTCTCGACCTTATAACACCAATGTTCAACTCAATATATTCGAAAACTCGATTCAATTTTTTTTTAATTCGAGTCGAGCTGACCCAAGCCAATTCAACATACCATTTTTCGAGTAAAACATGCTCATATATATCGGTTATACAATAAAAATAAAAAAGTTATTGAGCTCTAGCCGATAAACAAGTTAATCAATCGCAAAGTTCAAACCCATAAACAAGCTTCAAGTTGGAGCCTAACAATTTAGAAAACATTTAAACTCGAGCCCGAGCCCTACATTAAAAAAATTAGTCAAACTCAAGCCCAATATGAAATTTCGAAATCCGACTTAATTAATCTACTACTCGACTTGTTTACTATCTTTCAAAAAAGGAAAAGAAAAATAGTAGGTTTAGTTTAAATTTAAAGATACAAATGGGATAAATTCTATGAATAGTAGTATCACGTGTACAAACATGACATGCATAGAATAGTACTGGGTAATAGCAGTCGCAATAATTAAGGATAGTTCTACCTATCCATTTTGGTATTCAGAAAAATGGGGTTCCATCACAAAAAGTTGAAATTATTGCAAGTGAAAAACAAAATTCACTTCGATTTGAATTCAAATCGCATAATGAGTTAGAGTTTTTCTTTTTTTATGTTTATTAAAAATATATATATATATATATATATCTATATATACAAAAACATGTTTTTTATGGAGGGTATGGCTGCATCGAACCAACAAACGACTACCACGAATACACACGCACGTCTCCCCGGCGGTATCGGGCATCCACAGGGACAACCAACTGAACTAGACATGATTTGTTATACAAAAACTTTGTTATTGTAGGCTTAAGAAATAATATCGAAAGACATAAACTGAACGTTGTTGGTTTTAGTTTAATTTAATTAATTGGTTTAGAGAGGTTTGTGCTGTTAGAATTTTAGTAAAAACATACAAAACGGAAATGTGTATAACACATATCAAAATTGCATGTATGAAACCCATAAAATTATATATCTTAGAACACTAGTACCAACTCATGTTTTACCTAAATCCTACTAATGTTTTACCTCAAATGTTGAATATTTTAACTTTTCAGAATTATGAAAACTATTTAACATGTTGGGTTGTCTTTTAAATAATCAAAATATTCACATCTTATTACTTATTATCAACAAAGAGTCTGAAAATGACACAATCACGATTCAAGAAACTTGGTTAGGAGAAGTATAGATGTGTATTTTCAAAGAATTGTTTTGACATTTAACCAATAATCACATAATTGTTTTGAATCACATACTTAAATTTTACTATATGACAAAGGCTATGTTTGGCAAGCGTAGCTTATAAGCTAGCGGATAGCTGATAAGCTAGCTGTTGATTGATAAGCTTGCTAGTAGCTGATAAGCTAGCTGTTGAACAAATTATGTTTGGCAAAAACTAGCTTATGAGTATGTAAAATGACCAAAAAGGGTACATTTGAGTTTAATAATTAATATTAATAAGGGTATAATTGGAAAAAGCTACAATAAGCTTCTCATAAGCTACTCAAAGTAGCGTTTCAAAAAGCTAGCTTATAAGCTAGCTGATAAGCTAGCTTCCTGGTACATGTTTGGATGGACTAGCTTATAAGCTAGCTTATCAGCTAGCTTATAAGCTAGCTTATGCTTGCCAAACCAAGCCAAAATCCCTATATTAAAGCGATCAGAGTTTTTTTAAGGCTATGTTTGGCAAGCGTAGCTTATAAGCTAGCTGGTAGCTGATAAGCTAGCGGATAGCTGATAAGCTAGCTGTTGATTGATAAGCTTGCTAGTAGCTGATAAGCTAGCTGTTGAACAAATTATGTTTGGCAAAAACTAGCTTATGAATATGTAAAATGACCAAAATGGGTACCTTTGAATTTAATAATTAATATTAATAAGGGTATAATTGGAAAAAGCTACAATAAGCTTCTCATAAGCTACTCAAAGTAGCGTTTCAAAAAGCTAGCTTATAAGCTAGCTGATAAGCTAGCTTCCAGGTACATGTTTGGATGGACTAGCTTATCAGCTAGCTTATAAGCTAGCTTATGCTTGCCAAACCAAGCCTAAATCAACTTAAAGATCTTGAGTTCAAATCTCGAATCGATCAAGTATACAAATTTCTCTCTTTATCCCAAAATTAAAAAAGAAATCCTAACAAAAAAGATACACATTTTTTAGAAAAAGTAATTATTAAACTTTTTAGTTTTTAGCTAATTAGATGACAAGTTTACCTTAAAAGGATAAATTACTTATTTCATAATTAAAGATAGAAATAGAATTGCCTATAGTTATGAATTTTCCTGTTTCATAATTAAGGGTATAGTTGTAAAATATTTATTTATTTTAAGTATTTTAGATACTCTGTTTTTGCTCTATGTCCCAAACTCTGTTTAGAAATAAAAACAGGGCTGAATCCCATGCTCAGTATTTTCAGGCACCCAAACAGAGCAATTATTTCTAACTCTAAAAATATAACCAATTTTTTCAAGATTCCACCTTTTTTCAAGAAATGGTATTTATTACATCTACCCAACTCATTAATATGGTAGCTACAACCATAAACTTAAACACAAAACATAAAGCAATTTTCAAGAATTGAAGGTTATGAATATCAATTAAGTAAAACAAACAACAACCCATTTCAAGAATTGAAATTTATGAATTATAAATTAAGCACAATAACAAAAACCCATTTAAAAAATTGAAGATTATGATTATAGATTAACTAAAATAACAAAAACTCATTTCAGCAATTATAGATTATGAATATAAATTCGGTAAACAAACAAAAACCCATTTCAAGAATAAAAAATTATGAATATAATTTCACTAAAACAACAAAAACCCACTTCAAGAATTGAAGATTATGAATATAAGTTCAGTATAATAATAAAAACCCATTTCAAGGACTGAAGATTATGACTACATTCAGCAAATAAACAAAAACCCATTTCAAGATTTGAAGATTATGAATATAAATTCAGTAAAATAACAAATACCCATTTCAAGAACTAAAGTTATGATATAACTTCATTAAAAAAACTGGAATTTAAAGCTTCAAACTTTTGTAAACAAGCAATGCAACAGTATCCCATTGTATATAATACATATATATATATACATATTATATATACACATACTATATATATATATAAATTTGAAAATTTTCTAACCTCCATTGAGCCAGATGACAAGGGGTTTAGAGAGAGGGTGGTTGGCTGTTTCAGTAAGCCAATAAAAGAGGGCTCTGCCGGCGGCATGGTTAACGGTGACATAGCCGGAGAATTGGTGGAAATCGACGGTGGGTTGGCCGGGAAGTGACGTAATCCGGTCAGCTTCTTCTTCTTGAAGATGGTTATCTTTGTGAATTGTGTTTGGGTGAGTGTGGGTGATTTGAAAAGCAAGAAAGAACAAGGGGATGATGATGATGAGAAATGAGGAGGGAGAATTACGTAATTTCGCCATGGGTGATGTTTTAGTATTGACTATGGAGGGAGGTTGGCTTCTAAAGAAGAAGAAGAAGCCAGGAGAGGGGGGGGGGGGGGGGGGTGGGGGGGGTAGGGTAGGGGGGGTGCCCTGGTTTGTGATGAGGATGGATTAAATAGGAGAGAATAGAGGGAGGGTTGGGGTGATGGGAATTTGAATAAAGTGTTTTACATTTATGTTTTTGTTTGTATATTTCGTAAGGATATCAGTACTACGAACTTTTCATACCCTTAACTTTTCATGTCACCTCGATGTTATATTAGTTTTTCTCATCATGTCCTCTGAACTCTCAAGTGGAGTACCACAAATATCTCACAGGGGTTTCTGAACCCGCCCTTCCCAACCCAACCCAACCCCTTACCGGCTCAGTGGTACGCATAGCCTAAAAACATAAAATAATACTAAAGTATTGCGAAGTAAAAAACATCTAACTCCTACATCAAGAAACAATATAAAAGTTTACCTTATATAATGTTCTACTTTAAAGATTCAGTGTTATTTTTGTAGTCTTTCATGTTGCACGAAAATAAGTTGGTCTCACTTGATTTCAAGTCTTTTTATACATGGAACATATTTATATGTTCTTTCACATGTGAATCAGAACTTGCGTTTTTCATGTATAAAATCGTTATTTTATGTTTCTTCACTGTGTATTGTTTTATATGTGAAAGAAATAATACATGTAACTGGGTTTTTATGGTGTTGAGAACCTTTTAGTTTTTTTTTTTTTTTTTTTTCTATTTCTTTTATTTATTTCCTAAAATGATATTGAGAACTTTTAAATTTCTATGCCTTTCATTCATTTTCTTCGTAAAAATAGTTTAAGATTGTTTGTTTTAATAGTCAATATTAACATGACCTATTCTGCTATTCACATGTTTTTTAAAAAGTATGTTTTTTGATATGGATATTTTTGGAAATTATAGAACTTTATATAGAACATTTTCTTAAATTATAGCTATTTAACTATGTATTTGGAAATATGACTTTTAGAATGAGAATGGAATGAAACTACGCTTTCGTGATAAGTAATTTTCAGCAAAATAATATGTATGATTATTAAAAAAAAACTTTTATAGTAATAGCAAAATATATAGTTTGATCGATTTCTAAAGGATGCAGAAAATACCTATGTAAAATTATGTTTTAAAATATAATTTAAAAAACAATTGATTAAATATAATATAATTTAATCGTATTAAACAATTGTATGAACTGTTTTCATTAACTTAATCACTGAAATCAACGCTTTGCATAATTTCTATTTTAAGAGTGATTTGTATTTGATCCTCTCATATATATCAACACACACACACACAAATATAGAAAGACAAAAGTTTGGTTGGAACTCAAATTTCATTGTCAATGTGAGGACAGCCGAGAGCGCACCACGTGGCATATTTAGTCTAAATAAATATTATTTAGACTGAATATGTCACGTGACACGCTCTCGGTTGTTCTCACATTCAAGGAAAGATGAGTTCTCATTTAAACCTGACCCTATATATATATATATATACATATATAAATTCAAATGAAGCACCTGCATACCTGCAATCGAAGCATCTACTTATGAACTCGAGACCTCTGCAACCACGGCGTGGGACCAAATAACTCAACGAAACAGTTCCTTTTGAAGCGAACTTAGGTAGAAAACAAAGTTACCTAAAATTATAGGTATGATTGTAGCTTGTTGTTCGAGCACATGATAATACTTTCGTTGAATGCTAAAACTAGAAAGTTTTTTAATAATGTAGTGAATAAAAACCGACCAAAAGACAATTTGTTAGATATAATGGTAATGGGAAGTCACGAGCCACAACCCAATACCATATGTTTGTTCTTTCTTTCTAATTTTAGACCATACGAACCCACAACCATGATAATCCTCTTTCACTTTTGTCACACAAAATGCATCTTTCCAATCCATTTACCCTATCTAAAAAAGGAAAGGATCTTTTTGCAATTTGAAAGATGGTTTACTTAAATTAATAAATAAGGAGAAATCAATAAAATGATGGGATAATGGGATGTGTAACTTAATGAACAACATGACCATTTTTTATGGATTTGTCAAAAATGACCACATATTTTGTCGAGGTTAACGAATTCCTTATGTTGGTTATAGGGGTTGCTCAAACCCGTTCAACCCAACTCCATGTGATGCGAAATACCCTAATCCGTGAGAAGTCATTTTTCATTATGAACGTGATGACCACTAGTATCGTGTCACGTGATAATATTCAGTCTGAATTTGAATAAAGCTTTATTACCATGAATATTCAGACTGAATGAATAAGACTTTATTCAGTCTGAATAAAGCTTATGCGCCGATTCAGATTTCCACGTAACACAATTTTGTTGGTTCTCACGTTCACAATGAAAATTGAGTTTACATTTGAGTCGACGCATATGACCTGAGCTTGGTCCTTAGTAGGTCCGCTACTGAATACGTTGAAAAATGGTCATTTTGTTAATTATGTATATGTAAAATGGTTATTCCCTCTTAAAATAAATACTCATGCTTTTATCTGTGTCTATTCCAAAATAAGTGTCTGGTCCCCAAAATCATTAACTATATTTCTGAATCTATCCTTAATTAATGAACGTATACTCAATAATTGATAAGATAGATAAAAATGGTGTGTATCTATTTGATCCATGAGCAAATATCATTACTACACCATTGTGTGAGTTTCACGACTTCAAACATGATGCATGTCTATACAATATACATCACACCATATGTCCGATAAGAATTGGTTATAACTAGGTCATTTGATTCATTACAGAGAATGAGAATAAAAATCAAAATAAAAATACAGGAGAATGGGAATAAGAATAAGAATGAGCATTGCATTGATGATGTTTGGTTAACCCAATATGATCAATAAAAAAATGTTTCATACAAAAAAATATGTTTCTCCAACTTGAAAATACAAAAAATGTTTCATTTAACATCCATCTACGGAACAATGCATAGAAAAAAGAATTGAGTAGAAGTATAATTTTCATTCCCCTCAATTTGGCCAGGAATGATTTCATTATATAGTATCAAACCAAACAATAGTTTTCATTATCATTTCCATTTCTAACCCTCCAATACCCCCAATCAATTTAAATGAAATATGCATGATATGTGAACAGGTTTTTAACTAGTTTGATATATGTAAAAACCATTATCAGTATTTCGATAAATGAACTGTTACACATACATAAAACCATTATCATGCATAACACTGAAATAAGTTAATGTATATATGAGAAGACATGGGCATACATATTTGTTGTGAAACATCATGACATCATATGTTAGTTTTAAGCCTACTTAGAGGGCGTTTACTTGCTCTCATCGAGTAAGAGTACTGAATCGTATAAGTGTTGTTCGAATAAGAGTGTTCACCAGATATTTCAACCTTTTTTTAAAATTGTATGTGAAATAAGTTAATGTATATATGAGAAGACATGGGCATACATAAGTGTTGTACAAGTAAACAATCTCTTAGACCACATTATAAGGGGTATTAGTGAACCTTTACCATACAGGCATACAAGGTGACAATTGACATGAGATCACAAATTAGAGTTTATTAGGCCATCCGCGGCCAGGGGTGGCAGGCAGCCGGTACTGGCCGGTACCCTCGGCAACACCACCGAGGGTAACCGGTATGGGACCGATATAGGGTGAAAACGGCACAGCCCTGCCAGTTGAGGAACACCACCCCACCCCACCCCCTATCTCCTTTCTCTCTATCTCTCTCTCTTGTTTCTCTCTCTTCTTTTAATTTTCTTTAATTTTTTATTAATTATTTATATTGGTATGGGTGTGAATGAATTAGTAAGGTATTGGTAAGGTAGTGGAAAGCTGATGTGGCGCCGAGGTGGCAGCTGGTAAAGGTGGTACCAATAAGGATGGCCTTGGGGAAGGGGAGGTTTAAAGGTTTTTTCTTATTATGGTTACATATTTAGTAGATTAACTAGAGCTGTGTTTGTCTTGTTTTAGTGTTAAACGTTTTATTACATTTACATATTAAGTACGTGTTGTTAGATCTCCTGTAATATCATTTTAGTTGTGTTTATTGGAATTATTGGAATTTGCAGTTGCCTAAGTCTTAAAGTTTGTTTCATTTTAGTTGTCCGTAACACATTCTCGTATAGATTGTTTAAATTATAATGGTACTTATAAGGAGACATTCTATTGATAATCTAAGAAATTGTGATAACTTTGAGAACTAGTGTTATTTCATATAACTTTTTGCATCTAAGACTAGGATTTAGAATATTGATTAACATATATTTGTTTCACATGTGCTCGGTTCACAATGTGCACATATTTTACGTATTCGCGGAAACAAAAAAGGAATAAATTTTTGGGTTAATGACTTATTAGGGTAACAAACTATTCGTTTTGTACAAAAAATACCATTGAATGTTTTTTTGTACTCGATATACCATTGAACTACTTTTTTTTGTACACATTATACCATCGCAACCGGGAATAGCCGGTTTTGACCTCGATTTGTACACATTATACCATTGAACTATTTTTTTTGTACACATTATACCATGGAACTCTTTTTTTTACACATTATACTATTAACCTTTGATATGTTTACAAAAAATGTGGCAATGACTTTCTTCAAGATACCACCACTACCACAACCACTACCACCACCTCCTCCTCCTCCACCACTCCCCAATTCTCCTTTGCATACTAAAATTCATTTTTCCACCGGAGTTCCTTAACGACGAAGACATACTCACGGACTTCTTGCCGGAAAAGGAAAAACCCACCACCACCAACAACAAGGGCTCTTCCACTGGGTTTTACGGGTTCGGGTCGCATCTGAGTTCTCCGGTAGAGTTCGTCATGGGTTCCACCGAGATAGAAAGCGACGAAGAGGATTACCTCACTGGGTTGACCCGAAAGCTCTATAACAACACTCTTTCAAGACGATTTATGGAAATCATATTTCAATTTCAATGTATGCATAAAACATATGTTTAAGGAATTGTCACCTTTTTTGTAAGCATATCAAAGGTTAATGGTATAATTTGTACAAAAAAAAGAGTTCAATGGTATAATGTGTACAAAATAAATAGTTCAATGGTATAATGTGTACAAATCGACGTCAAAACCGGCTATTCCCGGTTGCGATGGTATAATGTGTACAAAAAAAAATAGTTCAATGGTATATCGAGTACAAAAAAACATTCAATGGTATTTTTTGTACAAAACGAATAGTTTATTACCCTAATAAGTCATTAACCCTAAATTTTTTACCCTTTTTATATGTAGCATTTTAAGAATACGCCCTAAAAATACGTGTTTTGACAAAATATACCCATTGTATGCTTAAATGTTCGCTTCTGACTTCGTCGGTGGGCCCCACAAAAAGCAACTTCTAAGAAGCTGACACGTGTACAAGTAAAAATATATAAAAATTATTAATCTTTTCCCCACAACTGCTGACGAGCCGTTAGGAAAAGGGTAAAAAAAGTTATCGCAGCAAAAAACACACATAAAAAGGTATCACACACATGTTAAACAATTAAATTATGAAACAAGTATATGTTAAAAATACATTAAATATTACTCTAATATGAGAAAAAAAATCATGTGACCCAAACTCATAATGTAGAAATTTCTATGGATCTCACAAATTTTAAAGTTACCAAATAATTAAGTCCCTATATTTATATATGTTATTGTTATCGGTGAGATAAGTATGAAATACACATGCAAGAAAATTGAAATATTGCTAAAGAAAAAAGTTCATCCATCCTAAATGTCCACAACAAAATGACACCTAGTTTTATGAATGTTGAACTATTACACTTTCAATTAACTAAAAGAAACTTTTACCTTTAATAATAGATAGAAAATTTATATGTAGTATAATGAAGGATGTAATGGAACAAGGATTAGGTGAGAGTTGAGTTTAATGTGAGACGTGGTTATCAACCATTAAATGTATATTAAGATGAGATACATTGAAATAAGATGCATCAAGATGCATCAGATCAATCCATATATCAAACACGATTCATGGATGGCTTGAGAATAAAGTGATACAAAATTTAGATATATTTGACACAATCCTTCACTTACAAAAATAAAGAAGTGGACATTCATTTTAAACAAACAAAACTAAAAGAGTGAATTACATACTTGGTCCCTATGGTTTATGGGTTTTAATAATCTAGGTCTTTAAAATGAAATATATGGATTGAGTTCTCATGGTTTGCATCTTATAACGTATTGAGTCTCTAAAACTAACTCTGTTTGATTTCTCTTCGTTAAAGCCTTTATATGCACAATACATGATGGGTATTTTAGTCATATTATGTTTTTTAATTTCAATAAAAATTGCAGGAACCAAAATTGTAACTAACTCCATTTTTTTTTAATAAAAAAATATTTTATTTAACTTCTTCATCTTAAACCACTCCACCCTGTTCACACCACCATCGCCACCTCCATCACCGTTAACACCACCAGCCGATCACCATAACTCTAGTAACATTTTCTCCCCCACCCAATAACTCTGGTGATAGTTCGAAACCTCCCCTACCGCCCATCGCTACCATTGCCCATCACCAGCCGTCGTTCACAGATGGAGACGATGAGTTACTTTAATCTAGGGTTTATCTTTGTAGTAATTTTGATTTATGGTTTTTCTTTGTAGTTATTTTCATTGTTTGTTGTTGTAGTTAAAAATGGTTGGGTTGTGGATTGGATCAAATCAACGACGTTGAAGAGCTAGTCGATGATCCCTTGATGATGAACTTCATTAATGGCTGCCATTTTCTTCATGGACGATGACTTTTGAAGCAATAGAAGTGGGTTTTCACCAAAATAGAGAAACGGGGAAACATAAACATCCATACATATATATCCCCACTTTTTCTACCATTTGAGTTTTTTTCGCTGATTTTTTTCGAGATCGGAGGTTTCAAAATGGTGGTTGCCCTTATCTTGCCACTACATGATTTCGATTCCGATACTGGTCATACTTAATCTGGCACTCTTTCGATTGGAAATTGTATTTTTGTTTGTTTCTGCTTAATATGGGTTTTGGTACTGCTTTGGATTAATCTGTTTGTTTTTAATTTCCAAACTATTAGAGAATGTGATGATGTTCTTATGCATTTTTCATTTTCGAGCTTACGTTTATGGACAGTAGTTGGAACTCGACTCTATCTTGGTTGGGCAACTCGATTAGTGTTGCAGCCATGACAGTGTTTGATCCTTAATTATCTGATTCAAGATCTGCAAAACTAGTCTCACCTTTTCTACCATTTCAATGTTTCATCTTAAAGGTTTGAATTTGACTTTATTTGGTCAAGATTGTTCTTTATTTGATCATCTAGAAGGTTTCATGATTTTGTCCAAAAGTATAAAAATCAACAATTTCCTTGTTGTTGGTGTTTTTGACGTTATTGCACTTTTTATTTCAACCTTGTACCCACCATCATCAAACCCTTCATCTCCAATCTCCACTGGAGAAACCATGTTGGAGACAAACCAAATTAGGTTTAGATTTAGGGTTTTTGGGAATTTTGATTTTTGATTCATATGAATTTATGTTATTTACAAATGAGATTTCTGAAAAATCATTTTTTTTTTGGGTAATGCATAGCAATAAAAATTGGGAAGAGACTAAATTACATTATTGGTCCTTGTGGTTTTAATTAAAAATAAAAAATAAATGAAATGATCAGAATATTCCTTTAAATTAATGATTTAGGCTATCAGTAGCTTAACCTTTCCAACCTAAGAGCATCTCCAACAGCATTGCTAAAATAGAAAAATTGGTGTTTTTTTCTTTTAAAATGCTCCAACAGCATTGCTAAACGGATTGCTAAAATAGAAAAAATTTGAGTTTTCTCTAAATTTAGAGATTTCTCTAAAATATGAAGAGAGAGAAACTATTTTTTAATTCATTCCACCAATTGTTTAAAAGTTGGTTAATTTTTTTTATTGAAATACTAAATGTATTGAATATTTTAATAATATAAATATTGATTGTTTCTCTAAAATAGCAAAAACTGTTGGAGATGATAGAAAATGTTTTTAGAGATTTTAGCTTGTTTTCTCTATTTTAGAAAAAAGTTTAGCAATGCTGTTGGAGATGCTCTAACTGCCACATCAACTTTTCTCCAACCATCTATAAGCCTTCTGCAAGCCCTCTGCAACCCTCTACAACCCGTACCCCAACCCTCCAAACCCTCTCACATTTTAATTTATTTAATTATTTAATACAAAAAACAACTATAATTAATTAAAAATAAAACATTACATAATTAATTAAAATAAAACATTACATAATTAAATAAATTAAAATAAAACATTACATAATAAAAAAACAACATTAAAAAAACTACGAAATTAAATAAACTAAAAATCAAACTTATGTTTAGCTTTAATCCTTACTTTTTTCACCATAACATGTCGCAACCGGGGACCCCGAAGATGGCCATGCGGGGTGGTGTAAAACCTCAGGTCTCGCTCCAACTCGGTCAATGGTAGAGGCCCCTCATCCGCGGGTTGGGGAGGGTCAATCTCTTCCTATCGGGAGGGTCATCATCTTGTACGGGTTCGGGTTGTTGGAATTTTTTTTTTTTGGGGGGGGGGGGGGGGGGGGTGGGGTTGGGGCCCCAATTGGGTGGAGGAAATGGTTGATTTTGGAAACCCCAATCGGGTGGAGGACCTTGTGGAAAGGCCCCGGGATGAGGAAATGGTTGATAAGGAGTTTGTGAAATTCTCGCGGGATAAGGAGCTTGTGACGGGCCGGATGAGGAGCTCCCGGGATGAGAAATTTTGAGACTAAAACCTTTGGGAGAAATTTGGACCGCATAATCGGGTGGATATTGTGGATCGAACCCGGTATGCGAAACGTCGATATTGAAAAGGGGGTTTGAAGGGCATCGGGTTCCGCCCGACGTTTACCTTTCGATGGACGAGATGAAGATCCGAGGTTTCAATCGTTTGGATCCATGAAGTTGGAGGTTGAGTGAGAGTTGGAGGTTTGAGGTAGAAGAGGTTTGAATGAAAGTTGGAGATAGATTGTGTTAAAAAATAAGTTGAGTAATGAGGTATTTATATAGGAGTAAAAAATGAGAAAAAAAAAGTAAAAAAAAAAATGAATTTTTACCGTTGGCAACGGCTATCTCCAACGGCATGGGGAGCCCGAGAGAGAGAAGCCCGTCGGGCTTCTTTATCCGTGTGCAGCAGCCCTATTGAACCCGCCAGCCCGGCGGGAATATGCCCGACGAAGCTAACGCAGCCCGGCCTCCCGCTACGCACAGCCTTAATGATATTTTTTGAATGAAATTTGATTTAGGGATCCAACACAATATAAAATACAAATTATAAAAATGTAATCCATATATATTTCATTCTAGCTATCTCAATAGGGTATGGATCATGGCAACCCCCCCCCCCCCCCCCCCCCCCCCCCCCCAACTACCCTAAGAAATGGCATCATTTCAATTTTCTAGAATGTGAAAACTTGTCTTGAAGACGTGAAGGACGAAATATGTTATTTTGGATGTTTCGAGCGATCAAGTCAAAATATTTTTGAATTTAAGAGGCAATGGTCAAAGATTTCCGCATTAAAAAAGAATGTAGTAATAATTTTTCTATTGGTGCAGTGCCTAACCTAGTTACATTGCAATTATTGGCCTAAATTATGTTTCAAAATTAAATTAATTTATTATGTTGTCAACTTTCTGATGTTTTATCGTATTAGGCCATACGCTGTCGACCCACTACTACCAAATGGTTTCAACTGCCACATCAGTGCCACATCAACTTTCCACTATTTTACCTAAAACTACCTAAAAACAACCCAATCCATCCACTATCAACCCGAAATCATTTAAAATAAAAAATAAATAAATAAGAGAGAGAAAAAGAAGAGAGATATAGAGAGAAAGAAGAGAGAGAGGGGGGTGGGGGTGGGGTAGGGGGGTGTTGGTCATCGGCTTGGTGAAACTGAATGGCTAGTACCCGATGGCACCCGCGGCGGTGTTCCACCGACTACCCATCGGTTTGATGCTACCCGAAGCCTTCGGGTATAGCCCACAACGGATGACCTTATAATAAACAGATTAACATATATTTGAAGGATCCTAGAATGTTTCATATATACATATAATTGATTTTCATAATTAGAATTTTTTTAAGGGATATAAAATTGTACATGTTAAATTTTAAGGAGTGTTTCAGGTATTAGAAATTAAAAGCCCTAACATTTATCAAATGTTATAGCACTATTCCTAAGCACAATAGTATTTTTTGTTTTTTTGCTTTTGTTTTTTTTTCTTATAATATATAATAAAATTTTAGATATTATTTTTAAAATTTTATTAATTTTAAAATTTTGTTTACTACTTATTCTATATTATATTTTAATACTACATATATGTTACATGTTATCATTTTGTGACCTGGTTTTAGCATTTTTTGCTTAAACATGCATTAGATCCAATTTACATTATGAGTTCAATGATCTCATGCATATCTACTCTTTTTGAAATCTCTCATTAATTCAATTTTTTTTTATATCTTTTCTTTTGGTCATTTAGCACATATAATATAACATAACTCAATTATCACTTCAATTAACTCACGTGTACCTACTCCTTAAATTTATCATTAATTCAATTTTTTTTATATCTTTTCTTTTGTCCCTTTTGCACATATAAAATAACCTAAATACATCAATTATACACTTTCCATCGTCATTAAAGAAAAAAATCTCTAAGAAACAATCATAGGCTTAAACTTCTTTAGATTTGAAAGATATACAATAACATGTAACAAAAGATGAAATACAATTTTCATGACACTTCTAATTTATTGGTATTGTTAGTTTCTAACCGAATGTTCTTTTATTCGTGACAAATGTTTGGTAAAAAAGATCTTATGTTTTTTTATTAGTGTTTATCACATGTTTGATAAAATTTTAAACTTACCAAAATGTATTCGATATTATGTTACATGTTCTATGAAAAAAGTCAAAGAATGTAATACAAATATATTTCGTTATAGAAAGGTGATTTTTTTGGGGGTTTAAGCTTCTAAAAATTT
This sequence comes from Centaurea solstitialis, assembly GCA_030169165.1. Classification (NCBI taxonomy): domain Eukaryota; kingdom Viridiplantae; phylum Streptophyta; class Magnoliopsida; order Asterales; family Asteraceae; genus Centaurea; species Centaurea solstitialis. The sequence continues at coordinate 69,905,921 of CM058041.1, forward strand.
AAAAATAATCATCCTGATTTTAATCGTTATATTTGAACCAGATATATTGACCACAACAAAAGCTAAATTAACGTGATTTCAATTTTATATTTTCTCATGAGATTTTATTTTCTAGGTTAATAACGAAACGTTGCTTACGTCATAATTATTCTATCGATTTATGTTACATTTCAACTTTTTTTTTGTTGATTTATCTTGGTATATTTTTCTCCCCTGCAACGCAGGCAAAAAAACCTCGTTAATTACAATAGGCATTTAACAGAAAAATCAAATATTTTTTTGAAAACTAATCAGAAAAAATTCTTCGAAAACAACCAAAAGACCGAAGGAAAAAAACCCTTGAAACAACTAAATATATCGAGATTACGTAAGATATAGTTGTACATCTTACACGAAAGGTCGATTTTATCTAGAAAAAAATGTATTTTTTATTCTCCAAAACGACAAAATAAACTTTTCACATGTTGACTTTTCCACATGATCAAACCATGATTTTTTAGACTTTTGATCCACCTTAAAGGTGCATCCACTAGACATAAATGTTGGGCCAACTACAATCAACTATTGTCCCTTTTTTTCTTCTTCGTACGATCGATATAAGATGGCCTTGTAGTAGTTGACCACCTTGTTTCGACTCATGTCGTCTTGTTTATCAGTGTTGTTCTTTAGCATGTTAAATGTCTGATTTAGAATGGAGTCCCTAAAACTTTTGTGCCCAATATATTACATTGTTTGTGACCTTTAATCAATAAATGTCAAACTATAACTCAATGGATCGTCCCTCTAATTTCTATCAGGATCGCCTCATCTTCACAGACTTCATGCAACTTCCGTAACTTGTATATATGTATCTTAGTTATTTCATTTTACTATAAAATATTCAGGTGTAATAAAATCTCCAAAAAATCGAATATCTTTTTTTTAGAGTCAAGTCTATAAACAATAAAGTGAATAAACCATACAAAGATCATAACTTTGTCACGAAATTAAAGAGACAAAAATCATAAAAGAAGACAAAAAAAGATCCACAATACCGGTGAAGTGTATATATAAATATAATATCATTTAAATAATTAAATTTAGGTAAAGTTGTACAAGAATGGTACATTTATGAGAATATTGAATTAATCAAGATGATAGTAGTAATGGTATTAATGACGCAATAAATGAGTACAAGGATGGAACAGAAGAGTTGTTGCAAACGTTCAGAAATTTTTTAAAGACTGAAATACAGTACAACCTGTACAAATCCTTATCGTATGCAATTCATTTATATTTTTGTAATTTGTAGCCAAAGTGTACATGTTAACTTATGTCGATTTAACCATAAGGCTTGTGACGTAGCGATAAGCCTTTGGAGAATGTGGATGGTATCCCATTCACCCCAGGTTTGAATCCCTTCATGCGCATCTTGTGGCCAGGCTTAGTCTCAGACGGCCGAATATCCAATTTCAAATTGCCGAGGATGTAGTCTAGACGAAGCCTAGATGAACCTTATCCAATTCATTGATGACCGGTTTCCGGTTCAACAACCGGTCGAACCGGTCAACCGGTTCAACAACAGGTCGAACCGGTTCTAAGCACTTTTATGTAATTTTCATTTTCTTACATTCATATGTATATAAAACCAACAATTTGATATCTACAAGTTAAAAAACGTTAAAAATACACATTAAAATAAGTTTTACATTAGTTCAAAAACATTAAAAAATAAATAATAACAAGTTTTACATTAGTTCAAAAACATTAAAAAATAAATAATAACAAGTTTTACACATATTTTAAAAAAATACCAGGTCAACCGGTTTTTGACCGGTTCAATCCACCGGTTCAGCCACTAAACCGGCCGATTTAGTCTGGTCCTTAAAATGCCATAGAACCGGTCACATTTGACCCGGTTCGATCCACCGGTTCAGCCACTAAACCGGCCGATTTAGTCCGGTCCTTAAAATGCCATAGAACCGGTCACATTTGACCCGATTCTTTCACCGGTTCAACTGGTTTTTAAAACATTATTAAGAAGCAACCAACCAATTAATCTATTATGATTTTTGTATAAAAAATTTTGTAGCTTTCATTCTTATGGATTAATGGTGCTATTGTTTGATTTTTTTTGGACCTGCATCATGTTCAGTCTCATATGAGCATCAAACACACCATTTAAACTAATGAATCAAATTAAACTGAAAACTATAGTTATAAACTTGGTGTATTTTCATTCAATTAACATTTTTAGTAATGTTATATACAAGATGTATTTGAGTAGAGTTTTCTTCTTTTACAATGAATAATACAAGATTATTCAGACTGAAAACTTATCTTTCATTGCGAACGTGGGGACAACCGAGAACGTAATATGCGTGTCATTCAGTATGAATAATACAAGATTATTTAGACTGAGTATTCATGATTTATTCAAAGTTTCAAACTAAATGTTTGATTATTCATTATGAATAATTACGTATTATTCAAACTGAATAAGACACATGTCGCGCTCTTGACTGTCCTCACGTTCGTAATGAAAGATAAGTTTTCATTTGAACTTTGGTGTGTATGAGAAGCACTTTTAATCAAATATCCCTCCCATGAATTGCGGCTTAAAAGAAAAATGATCAGGTGCAACTTAGTGTATTTTATCTCGGAGCATCTCATTCTAACGTTCGTCCATTTCTCATCCAACGGTTGATAACCATATTTACGCTTCTTACCAAATCTGAATTCACGTGAGACCGATCTGCTTCCTTGAAATCTGTGGGACTACAACATAATACTGCAATTTTATCTTTTATAATATTTTGCTATTGATCTTCAATATTGTTTATGTTATCTCACATCATAAGTTAAGAAAACTAGATAGATTTCAATGATAACAAAGTCTATATATTGAATTCTGGTATAAAGGAATGGATATGCAATCTCATAATGAGAATGGAAAGGAATGCGTTGCGTCCAAGTTATATACAACATTTACTTCAACTGCTTTTGTTGACCCATCCAATCCTATCCTCGTATTTATGCCCCCCATCAATTGTTTATTTACCTTTTCTGCCAACATTTTAGAATAAACTATAACTTTAGTCCTTGTGATTTTGAAGTTACAATTTTCGTTCTTTTGGGTTGCTGTAAGTTGTTGTTTTCGTCCCTTAAGGCTAACTCTTTTAAAATAATTCATTGTTCAGAAACAGTTAGACAAATTAAAACTACTCTTTTAATAGGTTTACTGTTAAGTATGTGGTAATGAATTCTATAACATGAAGATGAAAACTATAATCTTTTTCTTTATCGTTAAGTATGCGGGATGAAAACAATAATAAATAGAGAGAAGATGTTAGCATTAAAAGAGTATGAGATGAGCTCTATTTTTATATTTTGAATAAGTTACGTTTTCCGTCAACATGTTTTGTTAAAAGTTATGATTTTCCTTCTTTTGGTTTTGAAATTACAATTTTCGTCCTTATGATTTGTAAATCATTGTTGTTTTTGTTTTTAAAAGTGACTGTTTTCTTTTTAAGTATGAGAGATAAAAATAACAAATAGCTATAAATCATATGAACTAAAATAATATATATTTGAAGTCATGAAAACTGAAACAACAATGTATTACAAAACAAAAGGTGAACAAGAAGTTGGGCTTTACTTTCAACTATAAGGCCCAAAACTTCTCAGAGTCCGGCCCATGTTATTTCTTAATCATGTTCATGCAATATAGACATAATTTATCGTCACATCACATGTATTTAAACCCACTAAAGAATTTATTACTAAAATTGATGGAAGTCACTAATAAATATTGATGTCACCAAACAAAATCGAGTTCGAAATTTATCATTTCACTTCGGTTGTGGCGCACAAGGAAAAGGGATGTAGTAGAAAATCTCATCCATCCTAGTTTCAGATCCAGGCGTTGCCGAATACCTTGTGGCCATGAAAGTTCACCTGTGATGACTCCAGGCCATTCATGGCCACCCGAGGGATTAGTCGGTGCGCGTAACCTGACCTAGAAATCTACGGTTAGGGCTGTAAGCAAACCGGACGAACATGAATGGAGACTTGTTCGTCTTCGTTCATTTAATTTAACAGAACAATGAATGAACACGAACGGTAAACAGACAAATTTGTGTGTGTTCATGTTTGTTCACTAAGGAAATGTGTTTGTTCGTGTTCGTTTATGTTCGTTTATTATGAGCTAAATGAACGAACTTAAGTAAACATAAACGAATATAATTGTGCGAACTTAAGTGAACAAAAACAAACGAACTTAAATGAGCATAAACAAACGAACTTAAGTGAATATAAACGAACGAACTTAAATGAACATAGACGAACGAACACAAAGGAACAAAAAAAACAACCATCTTTACTCATCATTTCATTCCTAAGGAAATGTGTTTGTTCGTGTTCGTTTATGTTCATTTATTAGGAGCTAAACGAAGACGAATTTAAGTGAACATAAACAAATGAACTTAAGTGAATATAACGAACGAACTTAAATGAACATAAACGAATGAACACGAAGGAAGAAAAAACAACCATCTTTACTCATCATTTCATTCCTAAAAATACCATAAGAAAATGAAAAACCGGATTAACAAAGGAGGTATAAAAAAATTCATAAGATTAATTTATTTAATGATTTTACATATTAATGTCATATTATATAAATACATATATATAAACATATCTAAATACATATATATATAAACATATCTAAATGAACACAAACGAATGTAAATGAACATAAACAAACGAACATTAACTAACATAAATAAACGAACATTTATAAACATAAATGAACAAATGAGACCTTGTTTACATTCGTTCATTTAACTAAACAAACAAAAAAGGTGTTCATGTTCATCCATTTATTAAATAAACAAACTTTATGTAGAACGGTTGACGAACAATTTGCTATACGTTTGGTTCGTTTACAGCCCGATCCATGGTTACCAAACAAAAAAAACTTTTATCAAATTACATGTTAAGTTAAGCATTGCACTTTCCATGGAGATAACTTTGATTTTAATGAAAATTTGTTAAAGACAATTATTTGTATAACTATTAACCGGTAAATTTTCTGATATAATATTAGGCCATCCGCGGCCGGCTGTGAAGGGCTCCTGCACCGGCCCATACCGGCGGTAACACCGCTGAGGTGTACCGGTATGGGGGCTGCAAGCTCACCCACCAGTGACCGCTTGCAGCTCACATTAAACACATTTTTTTTTTCTTTTTTACCGTTGTATAACGGCTATATATATATTTTCTTTTTTCTTTTTCTATTTATCCATATATACTTCCAAACCTCAACGTATTTTTCTCATTTTTTCACCTCTAAACTTCTCTTATCCACCTCTAAATTCTCTTAAACTTCTCCTAAAATTCTCCTCTTCTTCCAAATAATGGATCCTTTCGACGACGAAGAATTTGATCTCATCGTGGATCAAATGATTACGAACACCATTCAAGCGACGGAATTGATTATTCAATATATCGAAAACGGAGAGGCGGAACCGTCGAACCCTATATGCGACAATATTTACGAAAGCCAATTGCTAGCGATATTCAGGCTATCTACGCGTTGCACGAACAACAATACGGCTTACCCGACATGCTTGGTTCGATAGATTGTATGCATTGGGAATGGAAAAATTGTCCCGTCGCATGGAGGGGTCAATTCCATAGAGGTGATCATCAGGGACCGACGATAATTCTTGAAGCCGTCGCATCATACGATGAATGGATTTGGCACGCATTTTTCGGGGTTCCGGGTGCCACGAACGACATAATCGTTGTGAATCAATCACCGATTTTCAACGATTTATTCGAAAATAAAGCGCTCGATAGTTCATTTGTAGCGAATGGCACACACTACCATCACGGGTATTGTCTTGCCGACGGGATATATCCCGAGTGGACGACTTTCGTGAAAGCATTTAGGTACCCAACAGAAGTGCCATGGTTGCAGTTCACGACACGTCAAGAATCGGCTAGAAAAGACATCGAACGAACATTCGCCACGCTTAAAAGTAAATGGCACGTCGTTGCTAGACCGGCACGGGTATGGTCACGAAGGAAATTACAAGAAATCATGTACACGTGTATAATTTTACACAACATGACTCGTGAAGACGAAGGGTTTTCACATTATCCTTTTGATCCTACGGCGGTTTTACCGAGCGAAGTTGAGACAACGATCTCGGAAGAAGAACGAGCAAATAACGTCAACTTCGTAAAAAACCGAGAGAGGCACGTCAACCTTCGCGCCGATTTATCTCAACATTTGTGGGATTCTATGCCTCATAATTAGTTTTATTGTATTTTTTATTTTTAATTAGTTTTTTAATTTGAATGAAATTTTAATATTAATGTAATTTTAATTTAAATTTATAGTATTTAAATTTATATTATTTAAATTTATAGTATTTAAATTTATATTATTTTAAGTATTTAAAAAATCATATAGGTGGTATGACCTGTACGGTAGTGGATGAAATGATATGGTAATGGTAAGGTAATGATAAAGCTGATGTGGCGCTGAGATGGCAGCCTGTGCAGGTGGTATCACCTGCATGGCTATGGATGGCCTTGCAACGTAAATTTTTTAAATAAATAATATGTTTTTTGTTTCTTTTCTAGAAGAAAAATGGTTACAACTTACAAGTAACTTTAAAAAGTGTTAAAATATTTATTATTAATGTAAATTAATTTAACACACTTTTCATATTTGACAATACTTGAACCTAACTATTGACCTTTAAAATAATGAAGTTAAATTATTGCATCTTAACAATGGCTTTTTGTTTCTTTATTGATGCACAATATGTCTCCATGATAGATAAAATCCTCTATTAATGGAAAAAATTTATAATTTTATTTTTCTCATATATATATTTAGTGAGTCAAAAATAAAACAACTAATGGAATGTAATATTCTCTAATCATTAAGATTGGCTCAACTTTGTAAATTGATCATCTGATTCATAAAGTTTGTACTATAACGATTGTTTTTTTTTTAACATATGATGTAACTAGTATAATTCAAATTATTTAAGTAATATAGAATGTACAAAGAAACAAAAAGAGGTTAGGTGCTCAATAATATAAGCGTCCTAAACGAATATATAAGTAGAGGGATGATTATGCAATGATTAGAGAAGTTAGTTAATTTATGGGAAGGTGAGAAATTTGAAAATAATGAATAATCATATGTGATATGTATGCTTAATCATATATGATTAAACACATTCAAAAGAGACATAAGTGATTGGATGATCAACTTGACCCCAAGAACATCTGAGTTTAATGCAACATGTGTTTAATCATATAAGATTAAGTAAGCATCGCATTACCATCTTCTATATTTGAACCTGACACTCTATAAATAGTGTTTATATTTATTTGTAGTAGATGCAACTTTTATTATAGTCATGTGTTATATCTATATATGTCTAATGGCAACCAATTTTTTGGTGTGAATCGTGACACAAAAGAGAGTGCAAAACATTTTTCCGATGTCCACATTCAGTGTGATTAACAAAGGTGAATGTTCATAAACTATTCATGATAATAATACAACATTCATGATGAATAACACACAATCATCATACATGTTACTTTGATTGATTATTCATGATGAATTACCTGTGAATGTATGAGATGTCATGCTTTCCTTTGTCTCCAAATTCACAATTGAAAATTGGTTTTTATTTATACTCTCCCCTAGATATATATACTCATGGGCAAACCTACAATGGTGCCCGATGGCATGTGCCATTGAAATGTACAATTGTATTATTTTAGAATGTGTAACGCTAATGTACCTTGTAATCAACCAAAAAATCAGAAAACCCTTGAGATTAAACCAAAATACTTGGAATGACTCTTGAAATCAACAAAAAAATCTCGAAAAAGTCACTCGGAATCAATAAAAGAAACTTTAAAGATCTCTTGAAACAAGAAAATTAGGCTAAAAACATATCAAAACATCCTTAGGGAGGGGGTCAGTGGATGTTATCACTAACTACCTGGGTTCAAACCCCGTGAAGAACATGTGGCGATATCCAGATTATGGACTTGTCACATAGTGGTACCCTTGTGACTCGAATACCTCGAAAACGTATGTGTGTTATGCTAGCTTGCTTGTTTAAAAAAAAAAAAAGAAAAACCAAGACACATCGATAAAAACTGCATAACAAACTATGGTGCCACTTATATGAACCGTTGGAACCATGCCTTTGCTTTTATTTAGTTATATTAATTATGTTTTTTTAATTCAAGTTGTCTTGGTCAACAAGTTGGTAATGGAGTCCTGCGGAAATACAAAAAGTTTGTGGATAGTGTTTAGGGCAGTGGTAGTAGTAGCAAGTAGGCTTTATTTGCTATTTAAATGTTGCTTGATTTAGTTAACGGGACAAGCAAAAAATTATGGGGAGTGATATTTCCACGGAACAAACTTATTATTCCACAGCAAATTTATCAATTTACTTTTCTACCCTTTTATTTATTAATGTTTATCCACCCTCCTGGCTCTAACCAAAACTTCAAAAAGAACCCAAAATCCAAACCCTTAAATCCACGTGCCGGCAATGCTCAGCCTGCCGCTCATCGCCGCCGTGGTCGCCGCTGCCGGAATATTTCTCCTCCTCCTCTTTTGCCTCACCAAACGCCTCTTGCACCACTTAAATCAACCACCGGTAGGGCAATATCGTTACAAAATGGGATTTTAAAACTCCATAATAATTATCAAGAAAACATTTTCAACAACAAACAACAATAAAAAACAAACTACCACGTTCTCCGACGAGGGATTTCGTCGGAAAACCCTAATCTGGTCACCGATGCCGTCGAAAACGGATGGTCACGATTTCCTTCACCAATTTCACGTCTTCCCCTTCAATTCATTCCAGTAACTCGATTTTAGGTTACTACGGTCCTGCCTGAGCCGGAAAAGATAGCGATTTGGTGGAAATCAGTTGGGAGGTTAGCCCGGGTTCAGCCGATTTCTTGCAAAAGATCTGGCTTAATTCCGGCTTAATGAAAGTAATCACCACCATGAGTTCTTCAATGGCGGCGAAATCGGCGATCAAATCGGCGTTGCCGTTGCCCGGACCGGCGTTAGGGAACTCGTCGGCGTTTCCTCAGGAGGCTTATTTCAAAATTACGACGACTATGGACCAGATCCAGCGACCACAATGAACCAGATCCGGCGAAGATAACGGTGATTCCGGCGACTATGAACCATATCCGGTGATCGCAGTGGTGATTCCGGCGATCGCAATGGAGGTTTGTGGATGGAAGGAGGCGTGCTGTTTAGTTGTGGAAGAGAGGAGGAATATTTTCTCTCTTTAAACTCATGAACTTAGCCTTGGAAATAAAAAGGGTAGAAAAGTAAATTGATAAAAATTTGCTGTGGAATAATAATTTTCAACCGTGGAAATATCAACTCCCAAAAATTATTCCAGAAGTTACTTCTTTCTCTATTATTCTTTGAAGTCTAACCAATTCAAACCGGCTCTATTAGCCAACCATCGTATAAAAAAGGTTCATGAATCCAAATTTCACCGACTATAATTTTAATAATTAATATAGAAATCAATAATTAAATCATAAAAATTAAACAAGAAATTGCTATAATAAGAAGAAAATTGAATTTATAATGACTTCCTTCTAAAGAGAGTGTTAAGATGGAATAAATGTTGAAGCTAGCGACAAATTAAACCACCACCCGCCACCGTGGACTACAAAATTGGAGTGTTGTTTGCACCACCATTCCACCCACCTTCTCTTCCTTCCTTTTCTTCCTCCAAATTAAGCACATCCACCACCATTTTTATTCCACTTAACAACCAATTTCAATTTCAATCTCAATCTCAATGGATCAACCACCATCTCCACCGCCGCAAACAACCGCCGCCACCGCCTTCGTCGAGTTCTCGGGTTCCGACCATGGTTGCTCCCGCTCCTCTTATCGTTCCAAAGGCGTTCAAATACCCGGAAATGTAATCAATTCTTTTTGTGCATCATAAAGATTGTTTCTATTTTGTGGGTTCGTGTTACTTTTTTAAGTACATAATATTTAAAAACCTCTTAAATACATCCTTATGAGTTTCAAAAGATTATTTTCTAATTTGTGTGTTCGTGTTAATTTTGATCTTAAATAGCTGGGATGTGCCGGTAACGTGGATAACTATTGAATTATTGAGTATTTGGTTAAATTTGTAGGTATACGAGTCCCACGGATTTGATTATGTCCCCGGTTTCAAAGGGTATACTTGCAAGAACCACGTCCAAGAAGTCGTCTCGCCCGTTACAATCCTCGAGTACAAGTACAGAACAACGCAAGGTACAACCTCATGATGCATATCATGATTTATATTTTTGTTTTTGGAAGCTTGTATGTCCAGACTAATTTCGACAAATTTTAGTTGTAAGACCTATGATGAACTCACTGACCACAACCCTTGTGGTTCCCATGATTTATATTCTTTTTCTATGTTTTGTATAATATTATGTGGAATTTATTCATGAATGCTTATTACTTTTTGTGAAATTTGAATTATTCGCTTATTAAGTTTTGTGAAATTTGAATTATTGGCCTATTAGAAGGTCAAGTTATACTGATAACTTGGATACAACTAGATCATTATCATCTATTTTTATCTATATATATATTTTTAATAAAGTGGTTCTGTTTTTATGATTATTATTGCAGATCCAAGTTTCAAAGTTTGAAGAAAGGGGTACTCTTGAAATTTGAAGATATTTAATGGATAGTTTGCATCTTGATGAAAATTGAAGAGGTAAATGGTGGGTTGCAACCTTTTTGTTATCTTCCTTTGTCTTTGATCAAATGGTTGGAATGATTTTTGACATTTTGTAACCATTCTAATCTTAGTTATGTTGTAAATTAATGATTGTCTACGATAAATTCAAATAAAAAAATATGCAAATGTAAAAAAAAAAAAAAACGATTGTGTATATTGAATAAAATACATAAAAATTTAGATAAATTTGATTTGTGTAACAAAGAATATATTTTCTCACCGATATAAATGAAATTTTAATTTTTTTAGTTCGATACTAAGTTACGTGATGATGAACTAGCTGTCCCATCAAATAACTAAATAGACTAACGTGCCTAAGACTTACAAGCTCTTCGTTTTTCCCCTGTCCTATGTTTGTTAGTAAGCAAACGTTTTCTTCGGCTCGTGCAACAACATTATTTGAAACGCACTTATCAGTCAACTTTATTGTTAGGTTTAAATATAATTATATCCAAGATTACAAGATGAAGAGATAACCTTAAAGGTGAAAAATATAAGTCTAAGTCAAAGAAAAAAAAGTCAAAGTCAAAGTTATGGAAGGTTCTTCGATGGTATAAATATATTAGATTAAGCAGAGGTTTAAAGAGATAATTGAAATTTAGCAAAAATCAATCTGAACAGTTAGAGCATCTCCAACAGCTTCCCTATATTTTCTTTAAAATGGAGCATCAAAGACCAAAATCTCTAAAAAAAAATTGCATTCATCTCCAACAGGATCTCCATTTTAGAGATTTCAACATTAATTTTAATATTAAAATATTACATCAATCTATTAAAAAACTATTTTTCAAGGATTTCTATTGGGTGTTCTAAAGTGTAATCATTTATAGAGTGATCTCCAAATATGGAGAAAAAAACCTTCTCTCTCCAATTTTCTCCATTTTGGGGATAAGTTTGGAGATGCTGTTGGAGTAGTAAATCAACCAAAATCTCTATTTTTCCCTCTTTTCTCCATTTTGGGGATATTGTTGGAAATGCTTCCATGTTGATCTAGATTTATGTCTTTTCTCTTACTTCGGCAATCACAACAAAAGAAAGTTCATGAATGCCACACACGAACATTTATTTCATATTACTTTTTCTTATTATATTAACGTATATTATTTATAGATTGATTTACGAAAATAAAAGATAACACATGATTTTTTTGATTAATTTTATAAAATTTATTACAAAAGTACTATAAAAGTCAATTATGTCATTTATTTAAGGAGGAAGGCTAAGAGCATCTCCAACAACTTTGCTATAATAGAAAAATTGATGTTTTTTTTTCTCTAAATTGCTCCAACAGGTTTGCTAAAATGATTGCTAAAATAGAAAAAACTTGGGTTTTCTCTAAATTTAGAGAATTCCCTAAATTCTCTAAAATAGGAGAGAGAAAGTATTACTTTTTATTTTCCACCAATAGAATAATTTGATTGTTTAATTTTTTTTTAAAAAATTCATTGGAATAATAAATGTAAGTATATTTTAATAATATAAGTGATATTAGAATCTCTATAATAGAAAAGCTGTTGGAGATGGAAAAATAAAGTTTTAGAGATTTTGACATTTCATTTGCTATTTTAGTAAAATTAGGCCATCCTCTATGGAACCTGCCATACCTGCCATACCTGTTGCCACATCAGCTGCCACATCAGCTTTCCCACTACCCTACCAACTCCATACCTTTCATCCACTATCATACCCCTCATACCCTTCCCTTTATTTTTTTAATTTTCATTTCATACCCTTCATTTTATTTTATTTTTATCTCAAACCCTTCATTTTATTTTTTTAAAATAAACATTAGAATTAAATTAAATAAACAATAAAATTTATAATTATATTAAATAACTAACATTGAAATTAAAATTACATTAAAATTAAAATTACGTTAAAATTAAAACTAAAAAAAATACAATACAATTAGTTATTGCCGTGTGACGAAGAGTTCCACACGTGTATAGATAAATCGTGGCGAAGGTTGGCGTGCCTCTCTGAGTTTTTCACTAGGTTGACGTTTCTTGCTCGGTCTTCTTCGGAGATAGTTGTTTCAATCTCTCCCGGTAAAACCTCCATCGGATCAAAAGGATAATGTGAGAAGCCTTCGTCTTCACGAATCATGTTGTGTAAAATTATACACGTGTGCATGATGAGTGATAATTTCCGTTGTGTCCATACTCGCGCCGGGTATTTTACAACGTGCCATTTATCTTTAAGCGTGGCGAATGTCCGTTCGATGTCTTTTCTAGCCGATTCTTGACGTGTCTTGAAATGGACTCGTGGCTCTTCAACTGGGTACCTAAATGCTTTCACGAAGGTCGTCCACTCGGGATATATCCCGTCGGCAAGATAATACCCGTGCGGGTAGTGTGTGTTATTCACTACAAAAGAACTATCGGGCGCTTTATTTTCGAATAAATCGTTGAAAATCGGTGATTGATTCACAACGATTATGTCGTTCGTGGCACCCGGTACCCCGAAAAATGCGTGCCAGATCCATTGATCTTGCGAGGCGACCGCTTCTAGAATTACCGACGGTCCAGTATGATCACCTCTATGGAATTGGCCCCTCCATGCCATGGGACAATTCTTCCAGTACCAATGCATACAGTCAATGCTACCAAGCATGCCGGGTAAACCGTGGGTTTGTTCATGCAATGCGTAAATCGCCTGAACATCGGTAGCAGTTGGCTTTCGTAAATATTGGCGCATATAGAGGAAAATAATACCTTTGCAAAAATTTTCAAGGCAATCCCTTGACGTCGTTTCGCTCATCCTCAAATACTCGTCGAAAGCATCCGAAGCCGACCCGTACGCCAATTGACGGATAGCGGACGCACACTTTTGGAGCGGAGAAAACCCTTTCACGCCTCTTGCATCCCATTGTTGCTTGAAAAAATCAACCTCTCTGTCAAGATCGTTGACTATCCGTAAGAATAGTCGTCGACTCATACGAAACCGCCGGTCAAAGTCGACGTCGTTGTACACCGGGTGTTCGGCAAAGTAGTCGGCGACAAGTTTATTGTGTCCCTCTTCACGACCTCTATCTTTACGCGGCCCTCTCGGTATTTTCGACGTTTCTCCAACCTCGTCTTGGAGAAGGTTGTTATCGTACAATTCCTTAATCAACTCCGCCGCTCTAACGTTGTTCATTACAATCTGATTTATCGCGAGATCTATATCATCGTTATCAGAATCAGAAGAAGAAGAAGACGACATTTTTTTGGTGTGGAGAAGAATATAGAAGAAGAAGTAGAAGAATGAGAATGAGTATGTGGAGATGTGAAGAATGAGAATGAGAATGAGAAATATATATAGAAGGTTAAAAAGAAAAAAAATAAAAAAATAAAAAAAAAATATATATTTAAACCCCCAACGGCTATATGACCGTTGGGGGGGTTGTTTTGCCAACCTCCAATTCTTAAAGGTCACGTTGATCATCGGCATGGACGCACCGGTCAAGCGCGTACCGGTGCGCATACCGGCCAGGCGCGGCGGTGTTGCCGCCGGTACGCGCCACCGGTACCGCTCCCATACCGGGCGCATAAAGGATGGCCTTATAGCAAACTTGTTGGAGATGCTCTAAATACACAAATTGATTTGCTATCTATGCCAAAAAAGTGAATTGCTCATCTCACACACATCAACATCAAAGAAACACTTTTAACATTTCCAATGCATTCACATCAATTTTCAATATATTCTCATCCCTATTAAAATGATGCATTTAACAACTCCCTTATTCGACCGAAAATAGTCGATGGTATTGTTGCTTGACAAGAAATATTTACATAAAGTCTACATCACACCAAAAACAATAAGTAGAAGATTACCAAATACATAAGAACACCTTCTATGAAACTAAACTTAAACTAAACAAGTATGACATATCCCAAGCAAGGTTTGAAGGTAAGATATACATAATAATAAAATGAAGCAACGCTAGAGATTTTCCTTGAAATATTATAACATTTCCTTTGAGCAACAAAAAAAAACACCAAAACCATACTCATTAATTTATATAAAGAGAAATCAGAAACTCATCAACCAAAATAAGTAAACTACTTAAATAAAATTTTAACTACCTTAATTATATTCATCGGTTGGGATTGATGCCGTTTTAATCGGCCACTCTTTCCTACTCTTGATTATATGAGACGATTCTTGTTTTTCAAGAAGATTTTAGGAAAAAAGAACTTCAAAAGACTGCTTAGAGAATGTCCAGAACA
The DNA here is from genome assembly GCA_030169165.1 of Centaurea solstitialis. NCBI lineage: Eukaryota > Viridiplantae > Streptophyta > Magnoliopsida > Asterales > Asteraceae > Centaurea > Centaurea solstitialis. The sequence continues at coordinate 69,920,958 of CM058041.1, forward strand.
CCAACGTCAACAATTATCATGACCATCGAGTTTGAGGCCAAACAAAGGGTAATAGAGTCGAAACATGGCTCTGAAGGCTACATACGACAACGAGAGGCAAAGTTAAGACTTCCACATTGAGGTTAGCCTGTTCATTTGACGTATGTGGACTTCAGACACAACCTTCTAGAGCAGGCAGACCTTCATGTGGCAATCTCAACCCGGCCTCTCGTTGATGTATGTAGCTTTCAGAGATGCGTTTCAGGTCTACCGGCCTCGGTTTGACTCAAAGTCAAGGACCACGATAAGATGTTGGCGTCGGTCTTCTAGACATTCTCTAACCATCCGTTTGGAAGTTCTTGATTCCGAAATTCTTCTTAATAAATAAGAAAGATGTCATTTTATGAAAAGTAAGAAACAAATTGCCGATAAAAGCATTCTTTATAAAATGCCGGTCTGCACTCCACATACAAACACGGCATTTTAGAAGAGCCTCCATGATATATTAAGGAGATGTTTACTTTAGAGATAAAGAAGAAAAAACTGGAAGAAGAAGAAGATCACTGTGTGGAGGTAGGAGAGGAAAAGAAAATGTTTAGTGTGTATATTATATATATACCCAGGTTATATACAACATTAGAGGAAAGTTCAAATGTGAACTCATTTTTGGTTGTGAAGCGTGAGGACGAATCTTAGCAACTCATCTGGTCAACAAATGTGACTTTGACCGGATCTCCTCCTTTAATAATCTTCACCCTCCCATGAATCGCGTCAATCCTCTGTGGTCGCGTCCACCGTAACCGAAGATGTGTGCCACGTGGCACGCTCTCGCCTGTCGGCTGTCCTCCCGTTGACAATGAAAAAGTGGTTCACATTTGAACCCACCCCTACAACATTATATAATATATATAGACCAAACTCTTAAATACAATCAAGTACTGCTGTTTTATTGAATTACTTTGAAAATATATGAATTACACTTTGAGAAACACAACGTATCATCGATTTTTCAAAATTAAAAAAACACCTCCTAAATATTTAAAATTTAAAGAGGATGAAGACATGAATTCAGTGTTCAAGTTTCCTTTTTCACTTATCATCGATTTTTATTTTTGGTAGCCTTCAGAGGTTAATTTTCCTTTCTTCATCCTTCTTATAATAAATGTTTCAGACCTGATACAATAACAGCAAATTGGCACTAATGCCCAAAACCGCACCCTTCATTGACCTCCTGTATAAGGTCTCTCTCATTTAGCACCACATTACCCATATAAGCCCGTTAAAAAGCTGGTTTTAACTTTTAACGCCCCAAAAAAATCAACTTTGATCCAATTTAGTTGGCCCGGTCTGTTAAAACGGACCCTTTAACGTACCTAATCAAAGATTTTATGGTCAAACTTATTTTTTTCTTTTTGGTGTTTTATGATGGGTCCGTTAAAGAATAAACAAACCATCCCAAGACAACATTAAGAAATGAAAATACATATATATATATATGCTATTTTGTAAACCACAAATAATGTGTAAACCGTGTAAACTCATGGTTGCATACGTAAATTAATGAAAATCTTTCGTAGTGTTGTTTAATATGATGAAAATGTTTCATATCTTAAAATTTTTTGCTGACATTGTTTTATATGAAGGTGTTTATTTACGTAGAAATGAAAAAGTTTCATTGAAACCAGAAAAAAGTTTCATATGAATAAAAAACACCAAAATATGAAACAATTTTATCAAAATTTGATGTTTATGAAACATTTTTATCATATTAAACAACTCTATAAATCAATTTTATTGATTTAATCTATGCAACCATGAGTTTACACGGTTTACACGTTATTTGTGGTTTACAAAATAACTTCCCTCTATATTTATATATATGTATATGTATTTGACGGTGGTGCAAACCGTCTAAAAAACCTTCATTCTGCTAATCGGACCGAAATGTCTAATTTGACTATTTTTCAAACTAGACCAGACCTTTAAACCGCATAAACCGAAGGATTCTACTTGATTTGATTCGACAATTTAAGCGGTCCAAGGTTTTTTTTTAACTTCCTTATATACAACATTATAATTTTATGTTTAAACGAAGTGGAACGAACATATAGTCAAACTGATAAACTACATAATTTTAGTTTTTTTTATTTAATTAACTTATATACGTTGAAAGTGTTTGACTAATTATAAATTATATAAAGTAAGTTTACTGCTATGTACATATGATATCGTTTTCGGTTTTTAAAGGTTTTAATTTGTGTAGTTGATTACTTGCTTATCTTTATGTATAGCTAGTGGACACCCTTGTAACTTTTTAAGTTACCAAAAAGTCCATGGTGAATTAGAATTTGAGTAATCACATTTTTCTATTTCTTGAAAGGGTACGGCAATTGTGAGCTTCCATTTATTCTTTGGTTTTGGTAAACCAAATGTATCATATTTTATCATTATGTATACTCAACCTAAAAACTTATTATTGTGTGTATTCAACTTAAAAACATTATTAAATAAATAGTTGAATACATTAAATGGATACATACAATGGTAGTTTAGTACATAGAATAACAATTTTAGCAGATTCAGTACATTAAATTGTAAGTTTTTAAGTTGAGTACAAACAATAACAAAAAGTGACAACCTTAATACTTTTTGATGTACTTAACCCTTATTCTTTTCTAAGATAACTTAGTTTTCATTCTGTTTTTTAGAATTGTATTATTTTATACCTCTCAAGTATGTATTGTTAAAGAAGTTATCTCTCAACCATTAATCTACTATGCTTAGGTTTCAAGTGGTAAAGTATGTCAATAGTGTTTCCATCTTTTTGTAGGTCATATTATATCTAAGGCTTTTGATTAATTACAGTTTTACGGTCACTAACAAAATGCCCTAAACAATACAAAGTTAGGCTCGAAAAATTTAAAAGTCTTGTTTAAAATCCCACATTTAACATACTAAAGAATATGTTGCATTATTATGCAATATTTGCTATCCAAAATATAAGATTATTCCATATCACTTTTACTTTTTAATGGATGCTATTAAATGGACTCCCTTTGACTTTTATTCCTCTCACATAAATCATCAATTTCCTTCATAAGGGGTCCCCATTTATAATTCCCCGAAATAAATCATTTATTTGATAAGAAAAGGGGAATTATAAAGAGAAAATATTTATTATAGCCAAAATGAGAAAATTGTTTCACCTCCTAGCCTTTCTCTCTCCGGTTGCAAATTTACCCACCGACTCGCCAAGATTCGGCCGCCAAAAAAAGAATGGGCCGCCAAAACCAAGTTTCCGACAGAAAAAAGGGTGGGCCGCCAAAAACCCACTCTCCATTGGCGACCCACTCTTGTTTAAACAATATATAGCTAAATTAAATATATATATTTTTAAAAACCCACTCTCAAATGGAGAGTGGTTAAAACAAAAAATGGAGAGTGGGTCTCCAAGGGTCGACAAAAACCAACATCCACAAAAATGGGTCTCCAATGGAGAGTGTGATGAGTACATACATACACAAAAACTGATGGGTCGCCAATGAAGAGTGGGTCTTGGCGGGCCGGTGGGTATATCTGCAATCGGAGGGAGAGAAAGGGTAGGAGGTGAAACAATTTTCTCATTTTGGCTATAATAATTATTTTCTCAATTATAAATGGATCTCCCAAAAAAGAAATAGGTGAGTATACATGTAAGACCTAGTATTAGAGGGTCTATATTTATCTGAATGCACCAAATGTCTAAGAAATCCATGTAACAACACCCCACAAGAAATTGTAACATGATATTATTGCTTTACAACAAATATGTACGTGAGAGTATGACACCACCAAAACAATTAAAAGCTTTCTTTACCATTTTAGTGACCTGTTTTGATGCTTTGTTTTATTTTAAACCTCCCACCCCTTTTGGGCATGGTCAAAGTTTCCTTTTTGTATCTGAAAAGTATTCTCTACCATTTTAGTGATTCTTTTGATTCCGAATCCCAAATTTATTTTAACGACTCTTTTGATTCCATTTTGGTGAGTTTTTAGAACGCCATTTATTTTAAAATTACCCCTACCATAATAAGCACTAGTAAATTTCGAATTTAATAAATATTTCCAGTTATTTTTATGCGTTTTTTTATTGATTTAAGAAACAATATGATCAGAGCTATAATATTGTATAATATTATCCCGAAAAAATAGAGGATAAAGGTCGAAAGTCTTATGATAATCTACCTGATAAGTTAGTTGTTAACTGATAAGTTAGCTAATAAACAAACTATGTTTGACAATCTACCTGATAAGTTAGTTGTTAACTGATAAGTTAGCTAATAAACAAACTATGTTTGACAAAAAACAAGGTTACAGTATGTAAAATAACTAAAAATGGCATCTTGAATATGATTACAAATAACATCTTGAATAAATAATCAATTATAAATGTTTTATAATATAATTAAGATAAATCTTTCATATGTAATTAAAATAAAATTTGATAATATAATATGTTAATTAATATAAAAATCTATATTATTTTATTATTTAAATTACTATTACATATCATCAAAATAAAACTAAAATTGATTTTCTTTAATTTCACATCCAAAATCTATGAATTTCTTTTATTTTTCATTATAACTTTACCCAATTCTTTTCATCTTCTATGTTACGTACGGTCTGTTTATCGGTACAAACAAATAAACCATTTAATTTGCTAGGGAAGATCATGGATGGAAAGTGCATATGCTAACCAATTAACCCATGTCCTGATAAAATCGTATTTCATCGACTCCTAAAACTAACAGAAAAACTATATTTTGTTCACACACAAAATGCACAAAAGGTTAAAACAATTGAATCTAGATTAGAACATGTCGTATACCCGGCCTACGGACGGATACAATACTAGTTTTATATATTCTAAGTAAATAGTAAAATTTTAAAAGAATATGTTTAAACGTTAACTTAGGTAGTCACAACCGATATCAATACTATCACTTGTTTATGGTGTAATGTTTTTTTTTAATAATATTTTAGTCTATTAAAATGGTATGATATATAATAATTTTCTTGATAAGTGTTATGGTAAGAGTTTTCGTCATTATTTCTCGGTATAATTTAACTTGTTAAACGCTTTACCTTAGATTTTAATGAACAAGATTTTTGGTTTTTTTTATCATATTTATTCAATAAAATAATTTGACTTGTTAAATGCTTAGCCAAATAAACATTTAATAAACGATGTCTAGATTAAAAAATTCAATGGTCAAGATAATATTATGTTATATTTGGTGTTGAAAAAATTCATATATCAAAACTAAATGAGATTTTATGTTGGCCATTAATTTTATTAATCTAAGGTGATTAAGTAATTTGTAAGGTTTTTATTTTAAGGGTGGTTTGCAATTGAACGCTCTTCTATATATGTATGTGTATATATACAGAGAGAAAGAGAGAGGGATTTACTTTTGTAAACTGTTATTTTGGTGTGAACTTTTTAACTACATAACAACCGTCCATATTCAAGATCGATGGCTATGATTAAAGTTGTAGCGGTTACGATAACTACCATTTAATCTTGACCATCGATCTTGCATATGGACGATTAGGATCTGGTTCACACTAAAAACATGGTTCACGAATGAAACTTTCGCTCTCTCTCTCTCTCTCTCTCTCTCTATCTCCCTATATATGTAGAGAGAGAAAGATAGAGTGAGATGGGATTCATACGAGAACGATGTCAATTTAAGAAAACGCGAGGATGATTTCAGCCACACAATTTTCCTTCGTCAAACTCAAACAACATAGTGCTGACATGGCGGAGGCGGTGGTGGCCAAGGTGGCTGGTGTTGGTGGCTACTTGAGGTGGCAGTAGTGGCTGGTGGTGGTGTTGGTGGTAGCGGAGGTGGTTGCTAGTGGTGGTGTGGCGGATGTGGCTACTAGTGGTGGTGGGACAGCGGCGGCATGAGAACTCTATCATTTTAAGTAAAACTTTTTTTAAGATTTTTTTTATGTACAAAATCAAATATGATTCACATAGAAAAATCCATGTAAAAAAGAACATGTACAAAATCACTTATGATTCGTGAACAAAATCATATATTATTACTAGCGTACACGACTTGCCAAACTTTTTTGATGTACAAATTCTTATATGATTCACAACACAAAATCACATATGATTCGTGAACAAAATCATATATGATTAATAACGTAAGTGAACAAAATCATATATATGTATATATATATATATATGGTGGTGGCGGTGGTGGCTGGTGGTGGTGGTGAAGGAGGTGGCTGGTGGCGGTGGTGAGAAGGCGGCGATGGTGTGGGTGGTGGTGGTGGCGGAAGGTGGCGGTGGCGGCAGATATTACCAATACTCCGGTGATATATTTTAAGAAGGAAAAATGTGTGGCTGAGAATCGTCCTCGTGTTTTCATAAATTGATATCGTTCTCGATTGAATCTTTTTTTATATATGTGGACGAAAGTTCGGTTGCGAACTCAAACTTTATTGTGAACGTGAGAACAAACGAGAGTGCGTCACGTGGCATATTCAGTCTGAATAATCATGTATTTTTCAGATTGAATAACATAACATTCAGTATTATTCAAACTGCATAATATTCATAGTGAAAATCGCTGTCAAGGTATAGAAAATCCAAAATCTTCACAGAAAAACACTGTGATGATAAAAAAAATTCCGAACCTAGCTTCACAATGATATGTTATGAAGATAAAAAAAATCCGAACCTTCACAGTAATTTTTTTTTATAATTCCTTCATATTTATATTTTATCAAAGAATAAAAACATTAATGTGCTCTCAAAACTCAAAACCATATAAAATCATTGTATATATAACCTCCACAAAGGCACTCAGCTAGCCAACAAACAAAATGAAACATTAAATTGAAATATATATATCACAATGCATTATTTGGATAACTTTGTAAATATAAAAAATAGGAACCTTAAAACTTACTACTATACTTAAAATGTAGATAACGACTAAGAGCATCCACAACGGGGGTTTTATAAACCCACGTGGCATTTTAGTAACCGGTTCATTGAAAAAGTATACCATTGAGAAGTTGATGAGCTGACCAACCGGTTGATACAGATGAAGCGGTGAATGTTGTTGTTTTGATGGGCCCATTCAATTAGTTTATTTATTTAATTAACTTTATTATTACTTTTTACCTTTTAGAATAGCTATCAAAGCAAAAAAGCATGATAAAGATTACAAAGAACCCTATGTTGAATTTATAATTAATTTGATTTATTTAAGAAAAAATTAATCTAATAACCGATTAAGAATCAATTTAATTAATAATCGATTAAAATTTAATTTAATTAAATAAATAGGTAACTTTTAATTATTATGATTATATTATTATAATTTTTAAATTTATGTCTTTTATTAATTATACTAGTTAATGACCCGTGTAACACACGGGTAATTTAAACAAATCGTTTTAATTTCTAATAAGAATAAACTTTTACATTATAAAATTCAGAATATTTCACCACATCAAACGTAATATCCAAATACATATAAAAGAGTAATATAATTATTCTATAAACACATATAAAACAAGAGTTCTCCATTCTTAAAATAGTAAAATCATAACGCATATACATTACTTTTTTTTGTAGGACTTCCTTGTAAACTACATTGGGGGTTGTGTTAATAGTCTTACTATTTGCGTCACAAACCACCACTTTCAATCCCTCCAACCATCATTTTGGGTATTGTTTTCGTGAATAAAATTTAACGCATATTGCGACATGGTTATAGAATATTTAGTAGAGAAAGCTTTCGAATGAAGGATGAATTATTTTGAATGAAGAATAAATTACAAATTACAAGCATCAGAATGCATAATTTATATTCTTATATTCTTAATTAATATATATTATTATCTTAAAATGATAAGGATGTAAAGTGAAAGATGAGAAACTAATGGATAAAAAGTAATTTAATCAAATAATTATAAGGATAAAAAATGTAGATTATAAAGATAATTATGGTATTAAAATAATAAGAATAATTGATTCAAGAATATGAAGAATAGAACTGTAATAAAATCTAAACAAATTAGTTTATATCTATTTTTATAACTGGAGGGATTCAAAAATAAAATATGTAGTGTTTTTTATTTGTAGAATTTTAAATAAAAAATTAATTACTTATAAATAATCTATAAAAATAGTTAGATTAAAAAGATATAATCTTTAAATTTCAAGAATATCAACAATGGAGTTTTAAATAAAATAAATTTTAATTACTTATAAATAATCTATAAAAATACTTAGGTTAAAAAGATAAAATCTTTAAATTTCAAGAATATCAAGAATAGAATTATAATAAAATCTAAACAAATTAATTTATATCTAATTTTAATAATGTAGTTAAATTAAAAAAAATATTCAATATTAAACTCATTTTGAAGGTATTTTCGAGACGATTATAATGGTATAATTTATTAAAAAGAAAAAACAAAAATTTTAATACATTTTAATTAATATATATTATTATCTTAAAATGATAAGGATGTAAAGTGAAAGATGAGAAACTAATGAATAAAAAGTAATTTAATCAAATAATTATAAGGATGAAAAATGTAGATTATAAAGATAATTATGGTATTAAAATAATAAGAATAATTGATGACATCATCATTTGATGATTATTTTTTAATTGGCCAATCAAATGACTCAATTTCATAATTTAATATATATAGATTATTTTGTAGAATTTTTTATTAAAATGTAAATTATATGTGGCACCGGCTCACCAGAGCACGACACGTGGCAATAAGTTACTCTTTTATTATATATAGATTTTAGTTATTGTTTTTTATTTATACTTTTATTATTATATAAACTATGTAGTGGTTTATGATTGAGAGTAAAAGGTTTAGAAGATGTGTAAAAAAGAGAAAACTGATGTGGCAGAGAGAGAAATCTGATGTGCCAAAAACATAAATTTTTTTAAAGGTTTATGGTTGGGGATGCTCTAAGAAGTATTAAAATTTCTTTTTTAATTTTTGAAATTGTTCAGACTTATTATATATAGTCCAAGTTAATTGGACAGTTGGGTACATATACATTATCCTTTTCTCAAGTTCTCTTCTACCTCCAGATTTTATTTTCTTCCATCTCTAGACTAAACCTTTGGTTAATCATGGCAGCTAGATGTGGGGTGTGTCTCTTGCTTGGCAAGCAGTGTTCCGACGAATGTTTGTATCGGGCACTGTTTCCGACTGTTGAGAGCACGACTCCATTCTTCTTCATCAAGAAGATTTTCGGCCTAGCGAACTTCAAGCGGATGATTGAAGAATGTCCGGAAGCGCAACGCCCGCAACTTGTTGCTTCCCTGGAGTTCGAAGCAAAACAAAGGCTCTTAGACCGGAAAAGAGGCTGCGAAGGCCTCATCCGGGCCCTAGAGGCCCGGTTGGGACTCGAACCGGAAGGTTCGAGTGTCGTAGTCAGTCATTGCATGGCTTGCTTATGCTTGGGGAAGGTTTGCACGCCGAACTGTGTGTACAGGCCATGTTTCCTGGCGAGCGAGGCCTACGAATGTTTTCTGAATGTTAAGAACGTGTTTTGCGTGCGACGTTTTGAGAAGCTGCTGCTCGAGACTGAGGATCTGGCGGTCCGTGAGGAAATTGCTGACTCTTTCAACTGGGAAGCCACGTATCGGGTGAACCACCCGGTAACGGGGTGTCATGGCCGGGTGTTGGAGCTGCAAGGGCAGCTAAACAGTACTGGGAATGATGCTCGCAATGCCAACTGATGAGTTCTGTGGTGGTTAAGATTTTAGTTAATTGGTGTTTTCATTTTCATTGGTGAACTCCTTCAGTGTAGCTTTTTAAGTTTTCTTTTTAGAAGTTAATGATTATGGATTTGGTTGCTTGGACTTGGGTATACATTTTAAACAGTTGTATCTGTTTTTAAAATGATCAATGAATTAGGCATGCATTTTAGATAACATGTAGTATGATTGTTCTTATTATAACTTGAAACTATATATTGATAGTTTTGTCATTTTGAAAAGTGTGTATATATATATATATATTAGAAGTAGGTTCAAATAAGAACTCATTCAATTTGCAAGAATAAAGGAACAAACAACAATCACATATGATGTGAGACCAACATGGATCCACATCAATGAATGACTATGATTTAGTTCATTTGTTTTTGCAAATGGGTTGGTTCTTGTATGAACCTACCTCATATATAGTATTAGGTTCAAATGAGAAGTGTTAACAAAAATTCAAAGTAGAGAAGTGCTCTCCACCACTCATTCAGTCAATAAAGGCAGCTTTAACCAGTCACTCTCCGTGAATCGCGTCCATCAACCGTTGAGATCATAGTTAAGATCACTTCTCTACTTAAGTAACATTAACCCCAAATGAATAAAAAACAACCACTCTTACTCATCATTTCTTTCGTAAAATAGCAAAACAAAATGAAAAACCGGGTTAGGAGGTATATAAAAAGAATTTTATAAGATTAGTTTACTTAATGATTTTACATATTAATATCATATTTTCTAAATGCATTTATGTAAAAATGGATATAAACTAGTATAAATGAATTGATGTAAATGTAAAACGAGATCATTATTCATGTTTGTTCATCTAACTAAACGAACAAAGAAAATGTGTTCATGTTTGTTTATTTGTTAAATAAACGAACTTCCCTCCAAACGGTTTGTGAACGAACCATTCACTGATCGGTCCCTAGATTCAACCTTTTATGTTCTTTTAACTAGTTTGACAAAAAATAAACCTGAATTTACCCACCCAATGATATTTAGGTAAAATAAAGAGAGAAACAACTAAATATGAATTTGGTTAAACGGTTTAGATAGCAAACCAATTGTCCCATAATGGGTCCCATTCTTCTAGCCTTTCCCCGAAGTCGATGACTATTCATCGCGATTACCTTGACACCAAAGAAGAGTTCGACCCAATGCTTTATTTATGTCCTAGTTGATCCTGATTCGACATTAGAAGTATATTGATTTTTCCCCAATAACCGAATACTTTTGTCTATAAATACTGCATACCTGATTCCATCCATAAATCGATTTGATTCCCTATGAGTTGTAGTCTCAATAAGACTACTAATTCTTACTGTTGATATAGTATGATATGAATATACCACATTGTTGCTCCAAATTGTCGTTTTCCCAAAGATGGAAATGTTGCTGCCATTAAAGCAGGCTCTTTGGTCAAAAGCACGGATTAGGTAAAGAAAATTCTGATGAATAAAGGAAGGGTCTGAGACTACCTAATTGGTGTGGTTAATTTGCTGGGTTGTACCTGTTTGTACGATAGAAAAGATTCTTTACATCCTCTTCATTTTACTATCCGAAACAAAACGGTGCGGGACGGATATCCGTGTCGAATTGAATCGAAAAAGAACCGGTATTTACGGTTCGGTTCACAGATATCCGTGTCGAAACAAAACAGGTTTGACCACCTGTTTGGTTGGCAGAATTGGAATGGAATATGTTAAAGAAATTGAAATTTGTCTGTTTAATTCACGGAATGTGGCTTTGGAAATAAAATGAAATTTTTATAAACGACAGAAATACCCTTTTTAACAATTTCAATTTATTTAAAAAAATGATTTATTAAAACCAAATCACTCCATGAAACCCACTTTCCAACAGCTCAGGTCTCTCAAATCACTTTATCAAACCCACATTTCAAGAACATTTTCATTCTCCAATAACATTTTATATTTTTTTTATCAAACCCACTTTTCAAACAACAGGAACCGAAGAACTCATAACCAGAAAAGGAAGAACTGTACTGAGAAATGAGAAATCGATAGAGATCATAACCAGAAAATGGAGAATACGACAGAGAAAGGAGAAATCGAAAAAGATTGTAACCAGAAAATGAAGAAATCGTAACTAGAGAAATGATAAATCAAGCAGATGAAGGTCTCGAACTTGTGTTTTCTTTGTTGCAGTGGAGAAGATGAGTCGTCAAGAGAGCAGGTTTCCATTCTTCGATATCAAGAGAAATAAGTGGAGAAGATGAGTCCTCAAATAAAATAAATGGTAAGCGGAGAAATGTGTTCGCTTGAGGTAAGGGCATTTTTGGAATGATGAAAAGATTAGATTCCATTCCATCAAAATACCACCTATTTCTCATGGAATGATCAAATCCCTTGTCTATGCAATTCAGTAGAATTTAGAGATTCCTTTCATAAAATAGAATGAACCAAACAATGTAATGGAATCTGGTTAAACGAATTCAACATTCAAATTCCACCAAATTCCATCAAATTCTGTGAATCAAACACCCCTAATTGAATGGGTATTAAATAAAAAATTAGAAGATTAAAAGTAAAAAAAATAACTAGAAAGTAGAAGATAAATAGAATGGCACATGTCAATCAGATAAGCCTAAATAAACCGAAATTGTAAAATGTGTCCAGATACATGTTTAGATTGGAAAATTCTATAACCGACTCATTAGACGACGACACATTGCAGCCCAATTACTCTTTTACTATATATAGATTTAATGTTTATGTTCATATGTTTACATTTGAATATTATCTACTTGATAAAGGATGTTATTTACATTTTTAGCTATTTACAAAACAAATGCAATAATTTATGAAAAAACTATCAAAAGCAAGCACAAGTTCTTAATTTTTAAAAGTTTGTCAAAGTAAACATTTATTGGGAAGAAAGATTTAAAGACACAATCATTTAGGGAAAATCTTTTTAATGTGATTCTCCATCGACTTCGGGTGCGACTTTGAAAAAGTTAATAAAAAATTTTCATATGCAAAAACATGGATTCTCAATCTAGCTTATGTTGCTTAGGATCGATCCTTGATTAATCTTGCTTAGAAATTTGTTAATTTTAGTACTATTTGGATTAGATTTTTGGGGTATCAGGCTCGATCTCCTTGAAGCCTGAAAAACCCCTAGAGTCGGACTTTTTCCCCGAGTCAGACTTGGCAAGTTGCCGAGTTGGACTTGGGCGTTGTCCGAGTCGCACTTTGGATGTCCGAGTCAGACTTGGGAGTTTCCCGAGTCAGACTTCGGTTTCCCCAGTCGCATGTTGATTCACCTAGTCGGACTTTGGTTCCCCGAGTCGGACTTGGGAGTTCTCCGGGTCGGACTTCGAATGCTTTTCGAGTCGGGTTTATACGGACAACCATTTGGGCACTCCTTGTTCAAGACGGTGCAGGCCCCGCAACAACCCTAAGGCAAATGCTCTCGTCCGAGTCCTACTTTGACCTCGTCCCACATGTATCCGCCACTTCTTGCTGAGATTTTTGATGTCTATAGCAAAAATACAAAAAAAATAAATATATTAGATTTAAGATAATACAGCTATAAACCTCACAGCAATCAAGTGAGCATGGTAATACTCTTTTTACTTACAGCACTGGTGATTTCCACATCATACAAGGAAAGTTATAATATATCTATTTGTATATTCAATTGATTTAATGTTTATGTTCAGATATTTACATTTAACTATTATCTACTTTGATAAATGATTTTATTTACATTTTTAGCTATTTATAAAACAAATGCAATAAATTAGGTCGTAGTTTTTTTAAGAAAAACTATCAAAAACAAGCACAAGTTCTTAATTTTTAAAGTTTTTCAATGTAAACATTTGTTGGGAAGAAAGGTTTAAAGACACAATCATTTAGGGAAAATCATTTTCATGCATAAGTAGGCCGGTTGGTAGAGGGGGTCACCCTCTTGGAGTAGAAGTCCCGGGTTCAAACCCGGGCAAAGGCGTTTTAATCTAACTGGGGTGTTTACTACAACTAATCTGCCGTTCAAAAAAAAAGTAGGCCGTACAACGACTACCTAAAACATTTGCACCTTCATGTGGTAGTCCACCAATTTCGAGCCCGACTTTGAAAAAGTTAATAGAAAATTTTCATATGCAAAAACATGGAAAAAACATCCGAAATTTCTTATATCCATCTATAAGTACTATACACAACAAAAAGAAAATCCAATAATTTCTTATATCCACCATCATTATAACCATTAACTAATAAACTTAAAAAATATAATAAAGGACTTGGATTTTACCTTATAAATTTCCCAGACTATATATTTTTTCGAGACCACCAATTCTAACAAGCCGAGCAACATAAATCACCAATTGGTCAAGAAATGAGTTCCGTTTTCTCATTTGAAGTGATGCTTAAAGAAAACCACTCGAAATCCTAGAAAAGCTTGAAATTCAACCTTTAAGACAAACATGAGACTATTAAGGTCTGATAGATCGATCACTTAAAAACGAAACTAGCCATATAAACGAAACTATTAAGGCCTTTTTGGTTAGAGACTTTTAAGCGAAATATAAGGAGAGTGGTATTGGCTATTTAAATCTGCATTTTGTTGTCTTATTTGTAGCATGTTTCAAAGATATGTACTTTTCATGAAACAGGTCCCTAAACTTTGTACCATTTGACATCTAACACCACTACTGAAATTCCAGAGAATGACATTTTGGCCCCCATATTTCAATTGCTTTAGCCAAAATTACATTTTTCACCCTTGATTAGAAAATTTCCTACCTATTTAGTCCGAAAAAATAACATGTTTTGTTTTATTTTATTTTTCAAAATTATTTATATACCCCATTTTGGGGTGTCTCCTTTAAAGAATTCCGTCCTCAGATTCATACGATCAACTCTTAAGAATTCTTAGTTCTTATTCTCCGACCTCCATGTAATTTCTGAATCTTAAAATTTCTAAGTTCGTTAACACCATTACTATACCAAATATGTAATTTACCCTACTATTTATTTATTTGCCGTTAAGAGGACAATGAAGTCACATGAGCTACCTTATAAGCTAGCTTATTTTTACCAAACATTGCCATAAGGTAGGTACATGTTTGCAGGGGCGGACCAAGAAAAAATTTCAAACGGTGGCACAATTTTCCATAATTTAAAAATATGTTTTACAAAATCTATATTGGTATAGTGGTTGGTCCATTGTTATTCAATGATAAATCTCAAGGTCGAGTCTTATTGCATGTAGATTTTTTTTTAAGCTAAAATATTTAATAAAAATAATGCTAAGAAGGCTTGAATTCAAGACCTCAAGTTTGAAAGCAAATGACCTACCAACTCTACCAAGTAAACTTTATGTCTTTATTGCAGTTTCAAAATATACATGGTGGCACAGTACAAATTAATACGGTGACACCCTTTACAATTCTGTAATTTTTACACTACGACAGAGGGATGAAACGGTGGCACGTGCCACCGTAGGACCTAAGGTAGGTCCGCCCATGCTTGTTTGGATGGACCATAAGTTTATAAGCTAACTTTTTGAAAAGCTACTCTCACTAACTTTTTGATGACTTGAGGACTTTTTTTTATTCCAAATATACTTTTGTTAAGTTTTATACTACTAATTTTCAAACATGTCTTGTCCTTTTACAGTCATAAGCTACCTTATCAGCTAGTTTTTGTCAAACGTAACTTATTGATTAGCTTGTTTATCAGTCAACAGCTATCTTATCACTTATAAACTACTTTTTCGGTTAGTTTGCCAAACATAGTGTAAATTTATAATTGTTTTTAATTATCCTTGTGATAAGTTGATTAAAAAGATTTATTGACCAACCTGTAAGATATTTGTTTGTATGTATATTATTATTGTTTTTTATGTCTTTAACTCTGTTTGAAAATAAAAAACAAGGTTGAATCCGATGGTCAGTATTTGCAGGTACCCAAAACAAAGTTAGTGATTATTTTCAACCTTAAATAGATATCCGAATTTATTTTATTTTTTATTACTTATTTTCCTTTAAAACATTTCCAACTATTTATGTTCATATAACCTGTCTTCATCATTAAATCCTATAATAAACTGTATTAGTCATTTCATTAAATATGTATTTTATGTTCATTTACGAATATTAAATTTTTTTATACAAATTAAATTATATATATGTATATTTATGGAAACAAATAAAATATAATTGACTTTGTAAGACTATCTAAATTTATATACTAAACACTAGATTACATGACTAAAACCACAAGGATGGAATATTTGGAATTTAATAAATATTTCAGTTATTTTTATGTGGTTTTTATTTGATTTAAAAAAACAAGGTGATCACTGTTATAATATTATCCAGAAAACGAGGATAAACATCGAGAGTCTTACTCAGCTAAAATGTATATAGTAAATTAAATTGTTGCATATAATGTTATTTTGATGGAATGAATAGTAATATTATAGGGATGGGAATTTCACCCGCCCCGACGGGGAACCCCGCTTACCCGCCCCGGACGGGGCCGGGGGAAAACCAGCAAAAACGGGGCCGGGGATTAATTACCCGGTTTGAGAAATGCGGGGCCGGGAGGCATGGTACCCGGTTTTGCGGGTACCCGGTAATAATATGATAAATAATATAAAGAGTGAATTGCAATTTTGGTCCCTGTGGTTTAAAGAAACCAGCACGTTTGGTCCCTACAAAATTTTTATTGCAGAAAAAACATTGTGGTATGTATTTTTGCTCGGTTTTGGTCCCTCAAAACTAACACCGTTAGTTGTGTCTGTTAAGTCCCTCCAATATGCCTTGCACATGAGGGCATTTTAGTCTTTTTACCAAAAAACAAAGTACAAGGACCAAACTTGTAACTCATTCTAATTTTAGTCTTTTTAACTCATTCTAATTCATCCCCCAAATCATTTCCAGATTTAACCAAACCCACATTTAACCAATATCATTTCCAGATTTAACCAAAATCATTTCCAACCCAAATTGATCCCCCCTTTATTCTTCTTCTTCCACCCAGATTCATCCCCCCTAATTCTTCTTTTTTCTCTCTTCTTCCACCCAGATTCATCTCCCCTCTTATTCTTCCTTTTTCCTTTTTGGTCACCTATACAAGTCGTTCAAACGTCGACCTTTTTGGCCACGCCGCTTTACGCCGTTCAAACGTCGACCACCGTCGCCGTCTCCAGCCGGCGACCGCCACGTCATCCAAACGCCGACCACCGTCGGACCTCTTCAGATCTTCGTCGGACCTGCTTCGATTTCGTAGATTTCAGATCTGAAGATTTAAGATCTCGCCTACACCTCGTCTCAGATCTGCTTCGATTTCGAAGATTTTAGGTTCGGTAGGTTTCAAATCGATTTCCATTTCGGAAGGTTTTAGATACGATTTTTGATCGGGTTCAAAATCAAGTTCGGTTTCAGTTTGGTTCTTGATGTTTTTACTTTTAAGTTTATTTCGATCTCCATTTCCTCACTCTTTGTTTCTTTCCATTTCGATAAAGGAAGCAGATGATTGGGTTTCTGGGTTCTTGATGTTTCAAATAAGCATCTTCATTTTTGGTTTTTGGTTTGTATATGGAACATGTTTTTTGGGTTTCAATGGAGTGTTTTAGGGTTTTCTGTTTGAATTTTTATGAAGATTTGGATTTGTAACACTTTTGGGTTTGGGATTTAAAATAGGTTTGTATTTAGGATTGGAACTAAAATTGTATTAGGAATTTGTTAAATGTTTTTAGTATTCTTAGATTGGATTTAGGATTGATTGAAGATCTGTTTTATGTTGTTATTTTGATTAAAATTCTTGATGTATATTGTTTATTATTAAAATCTGGGTTTTGGTGTTCATTGTCATCTCCTTGAAGATGAATATTCAAGTTAAAACATGAGTTGTTCATAGTGTTCATCACCATCTGACAATTTGGTCCCTATAGCTTGTTTTTCATTGAAAGGACCAATATGCCCTCATGTGCAAGGCACATGGGAGGGATTTAACAGACACAACTAACGGTGTTAGTTTTGAGGGACCAAAACCGAGCAAAAATACATACCACAGTGTTTTTTCTGCAATAAAAATTTTGTAGGGACCAAACGTGCTGGTTTCTTTAAACCACAGGGACCAAAATTGCAATTCACTCTAATATAAATAATACATATATAAGGTATTATGCTATTATTTTTAGGATTTTCTAGGAATTAAGGGTCACTACAAGAAAAATGACATTTAGAGACCACAAAAATCATGGCAAAAAGCTATAAAGTCGTCTCAAAAAGTTTTTTGAGACCACGGTCGTCTCAAAAGCTTTCGTCTCTGAAACCCCATCTCTAAAAGTATTTTTTGTCACCACATTTTGTTGTCTCTAAAAGTAAATACTTTTTGCCACCACATATGGTCTCCAAAAGTAATTATTAAATTTAAATTATTAATTAGTCTTTGCCACAATATGTGGTCTCTACAAATAATTATTAATTTATAATATTAATTACTGTCACTAAGGCACTACCCAATGGATTTCCGGCAGATCCGGCCATCGGAGAAATGGGACCTGAAAAGTCGATTTCATTTTATTTTGTTTAAATTTTTATATAAAATGATGGATATTAACATTTTTGTTTTCCTTTCTTCAAACATTAATGATGAAAGATGGATAGCAATTAAAACAATTTTTACATCCAAAGTTCTATCAATTGAAATCGATTAAAACCAAAAACATATCTATTATGTACCTAACAAAATCCAAAAGCAAAATGATTAAATCCAACCATAAAATAGAAATTAAAAAAAGTCTAACAATAAATAGAACTTATACAATATACAATAGAAGAGCTTATACAATACACAATAATTTTCTAATTACAATGATAAACACAACCTCCTGAAGCCTAGCAACATGGGAAAGAAAAAGAAAACATTTGTACACTTTGCAACCTCTTCTATAGCTTTTCTTGCACCATCTTTAAGTCTAACTGCAGAATCATAGCTCTTCACATCATCCTTTTATCAATATTCAGATTCTGACAACCAAATAAGATACATAAAGCAACCCAAAATTAGAGATTGGAGATTATCAAACGAATCTGTAAATTATAAACTAAAATCATGGGTTATATTACCTCTTTACCATTTTTTCCAACCAAAAATACCATCTCCGACGATCGTCTGCTGCGGTGGTTACCCTCTGTTGCGGTGGACGTTATAGCTGTTGGTATGCTACTACCGATAGACGAAGAAAGCAAAACTAGGGATAGATTTTTTAAAGACGAATTAGTAATTTTAGGAGGAAGTGGCGTCCGTTTAGAATTTAGAGAAATAGATGAACCATCTCGTTCTCATCTAGGGTTTGGGGGGGAAAATAAAAGGAGGGAGGCGTGATTTTTAGCGTTTGGGGGAAAAGTGAGGGAAGCCGTGGGTTTTGAGGAGGTTTGAAAAAAAGAGGGGGCTTTTGGGGGGAAATGAAAATAAGGTTTGGGAGGGAATATATTTTGGGGGGAAATGAATTTATTCTTATTTTAGTTATTATTTTTAATAAATTAAGTTAATTATTTAAATATTATCTAAAAGTTTAAATATGAAATAATTAAATTATAAATTATACATTCCATTAATTATATGAATTTTTTTTAAAGTTTTGGTTTTATGTGAGTGTTTTTCGTCTAATGATATATTTATTGATTAATTAATATGTTTTTCATAATGTAGACTAGGACTATTAATTAGAGTTAAGTTCCGGTGAGACCAAGCCTTTTTGGTGAGACCGGTGAGACCAACATATTTTACTTGAAACTTCACATCAAAACAATTGTGAAGGTAAAAAGAATTGAACATTCATCGTTAAAACATACTAAAAAACGCTATTGAAAAAAAAATTCCAAAAAAAGGTTAAAAAACGAAACCTTCACAACAGTTTTTTTTGTGAAGGTTCGCATTATATATATGTAAGCTTCACAGAACTTGAGCTGTGAAGGTTTCGTTTTTTAGCTAGTTTTTGATATTTTTTTGCATCGAAAGTGAATTTTAGGTCTGCGTATTCGAGTTTTATGTACATTCACGGTGTTTTTTTGTGAAGTTTCATACGTTATGTATTGGTCTCACGCGGTCTCACGATAACAGCTTGGTCTCACCTGATCCTAAGTCCTATGAATCAAATAACATGTTTATATTTAAACATTAATAGTTTTTTTAATATCTAAAATTATTACTAAAAAGAGGAATTTACGAAAAAAAATCAAAATACCCTTAGTTGTGAAAGTCCAATTGGATCATTTATCAGTGTTGTGGTGGAGTGGATAAGGCTTAGGGTTCATAGCGCCTAACTCGGGTTCGAATCCCTCCATGCGCAACTTGTGGACATTTGAAAATTATCAAGGGGTATGCTTTAGCCCTGATATTGTTAGGGATTAGTCGAGCCATAGGCTCGGACATTCTTCTAAAAAAAGTCCAATTGGATCCATCAAAGGCCAACTACTTATATGAAAGTCCTACTAAATCGATCAAAACCTAACTAGATCCATGAAAGCCCAACTAGATCTATCAAAGCCCAAATAAATCGATGAAAGCCTAACTAAACCGATTAAAAACAAAACTAGGTCCATCATAGTTCAACTAGATTCATCAAAACCCAACTAGACCGATTAAAACCCAACTAGATCCATCACTAGATTCATCAAAACCCAACTAGATCCATCACTAGATTCATCAAAACCCAACTAGATCAATCAAAGTCTAACTAGATCCATCAAAACCCAACTAGATCCATGAAAGTCTAACTAGATCCATCAAAGCCAACTAGATCTATGAAATCCCAACTAGATCCATGAAAGTCTAACTAGATCCATGAAAGCCTAATTAGATCCATCAAATCCTAAATAGACTTACTAGAACCCAACTAGATCTATCAAAGCCAACTAGATCTATGAAATCCCAACTAGATCCATGAAGGCCCAACTAGATCCATCAAATCCTATATAGACCGACTAGAACCCAACTAGATCTATCAAAGCCAACTAGATCTATGAAATCCCAACTAGATCCATGAAAGCCCAACTAGATCCATGAAGGCCCAGCTAGATCCATCAAATCCCAAATAGACTGACTAAAACCCAACTAGGTCCATCAAATTCAACTAGATTCATCAAAATCCTACTAGACCAATTAAAAACCCGCTAGATTCATCAAAGCCCAACTACGTTGATCAAAGTCCAATTAGATCCATCAAAGCTCAACTAAATCTATGAAATCCAACTAGATCCATCAAAGCCCAAATAAAACGATAAAAGCCCAACTAGAACGATGAAAGTCCAACTAGATCGATTAAAACCCAACTAGGTCCATCAAAGTTCAACTAGATTCATCAAAACCCAGCTAGACCGATTAAAACCCATAGATTCATCAAAACCCAGCTAGACCGATTAAAACCCATAGATTCATCAAAGCCCACCTAAATTGATCAAACCCCAGCTAGATCCATGAAAGTCCAACTAGATCCATCAAAGCCCAACTAGATCTATGAAAGTCCAACTAGATCCATGAAAGTTCAACTAGATCCATGAAAGTTCAACTAGATCTATGAAAGCGCAACTAGATCCATGAAAGTTCAATTAAATCAATCAAAGCCCAAAGTAGATCCATCGGAATTTTTTTTATAATTTTATAAAATTAAATCTGCCGAAGATGCTTATTCGAAAATAATAATAATAAACTTCCGATGGATTTAAAAAAAAATATTATTTTTTAATATAAGAAAGAAATAGAGATAAGAGGGAAGAGAAATGTATATTTTGATTTAAAAATATAACTTTATTTTTTATTAATTTCATATTAAGTTTTAGAGACTACATGTCATCTTAACATTTTTTATGAATAAATAAACACAAATAATCAAATTAATTTTTTACTTTTATATACTTATATTTGTGGGCAATTTTCCTGCTAATTTTTCGGGACAACTTGTAGTCTCAAAATGTTAAAAATAACTTGGTTTTATCAAAATAAACATTGAGACAATAAGTCATCTCAAAAAGTCTAATTTTAGAGACCAAAATATGTGGTCTCTAAAAGTTTGGTCTCTAAAAGTTGCCTTATATGTTATTTTTATTAATTATAAAATAAAAAACAAGTAATAGAAATAATTTTTAATTTTTGGAGACCACATGTTGTCTCTGTAGTTTTCATATTATTGGCGCTCGTTGTCAATTTGGGGGGAAATTTTCCCGCTATGTCTTTAGAGACGACTTGTACTCTCAAAATGTTAAAAAATATTTGGGTTTCTTGAAATAAGTACAGACATAACAAGTCGTCTCAAAAGTCAACTTTTAAAGACCACAATATGTGGTCTCAAAAAGTTTAGTCTCTAAAAGTAACTTTTAAGTCAACTTTTAAAGACCACAATATGTGGTCTCAAAAAGTTTAGTCTCTAAAAGTAACTTTTCTTGTAGTGGGTCCTTTTGTTTTGCTTCCATTCATCCACTATTCGTTCATCACCAAATTACAATACCTTGTAGCACCAAATTATGTTTACTAGTATTGCAATAAACAAATAAATAATTCTAACTCTTCATATTTGTTTATTTTAAAAGTATATGCAATATTTGTTCATGTTTTGTTTAGATTTGTTTATAATATTATGTTCATCATACAAATAAATTTTTTGTTCATATTTGTTTAGATTTTTAAATGTTCATTTGTTTAGTAATAAATTAAATAATTCTAACTCTTCATATTTACATGTGAGTTACTAAATACTGTTTAGCATTTATTTCATTCCAAATATATATATATATCATTAAAGGTCGGGTAACCGGGTATAGGGTAACCGGGTTTCGGGGGTTGATTGGGGATTGACCGGGGTTTGACCAAAATTTGACCGGGGCCGGGTAATTAATCCCCGTACCCGCCGGGGACCGGGACCGGGGCCGGGTCTCTTGAAAACCCGCCCGACCCGTTCCCATCCCTAACTAATAAGTCAAGTGATATAACTATATAGGGGAAGTATCCGTTGCAAACCATGTAGATTGTACAAACTATACAAAACTAATCTTAGCCATTCATTTTGTTTTTTTAACTATTGATTTTATTTATCTCCTAACTTTTAGGTGATTTTGAAATGTAGTTGAGAGAAAATCTAGGAACTG
The DNA here is from genome assembly GCA_030169165.1 of Centaurea solstitialis. Lineage (NCBI taxonomy): Eukaryota > Viridiplantae > Streptophyta > Magnoliopsida > Asterales > Asteraceae > Centaurea > Centaurea solstitialis. Next base: position 69,943,872 of record CM058041.1, read on the forward strand.
AATTAATCCACACCATTGATCATGTACATGTACGGTGGAGATTGGTCTGTATAGTTTGTACAAACTATACGGTTTGTAACGGATACGACCCCTACATTTAATTAGGAAGTGTTTAGGTAATTAGCATGTTTTACTGATTAAAACATTTTATATTGATGTTTTAAGACAAATGAATTGATTTTTAAAAGTCAATAATATTAATCTTAACTATATGTTCGTTGTTTTTTTTTTGTTATACTTTTAACTAGTAATTTATAATTAATACGAACAAAATCATAAAAAGGTAAAAGTTGATAGAAAAAAATGTAATAAGAATTAAGAACACCTAAAATTAATAAATAACTTACTAAAAGCAGTATACATTAAAGTATTGGATACCATCGATCTTGCAAATGGATGGCTAGGATCTGGTTCACAAATGAAACGCCCCCCCCCCCCCTCTCTCTATGTGTGTGTGTATATATATATATAATAGTCTAAATAATCATGTATTATTCAAATTGAATAACACAACATTCAGTATTATTCAAACTACATAATATTCATAGTGAAAACCACTGTCAAGGTAAAGAAATCCAAAATCTTCACAGGAAAATACTGTGATGGTAAAAGGATCCGAACCTTCACAATGAAATATTATGCAGGTAAAAAGAATCCGAATTGTTAAATATTGTATAGTTCAGGGACCCTCTTGTATGTTTTGTATCTATATATTGTTCTCAATACACGCATCCCGACTCATCGGGTTTTCCACAATCTCACATGGTATCAGAGCCAACCTAAGAGAAACCCTAAGAAAACCCTAATCTCTCTTTCTTTTTATCCAGCCGTCACCGCCGCCGGCCAAATTCCGGCAGCCACCGGCCAACTTCCGGCAAATCGTCTCCCCTGCTCGCTCACTACTTTTTCCCCTCGCCGCTAACTGCTGCGAACCGTCCCTCGTCTGTCCATAAACATCGACGTTCTTCCGTCGCCTTACCGCCCGTCGCACGTCGCCGGAATCTGCAAATCGACGCCGGTTCTGCGACTGTTCACCTTTGCTTTCGTCGTTCGTCGTCCTGGTCGAGGTTGCTCTGCAAACCCTCGCTTCTGCCACCAGTCCACGCTAGTTTGCAAACCCTCACGACGACAACCGCCGGCGCATCTCCGTCACGTAACCGCTCGTGACCCCTGCATCTAGCCGGACTCGCGTAACCACTCGTAACCGTCGCCGGATCTGCCTTTGTGGAGTAATCGTGCCAGATCTGACACACGCCGGATTCCTGCCGTGCCTCTTGCCGGATTCCTTCTCGTCGCCGGATTCCTGCCGTGCCTCTTGCCGGACTCTCGCCGGTCTTGCTTCCACACAACAGCCGCCTCTCTTTGTTTTCTGTTTTGGGCCTTGTGTTGTGAAAAGGGAAACCTACCAGCCCATTATATTATATATATATTAAAAAAAAAAACAAAAACAAAAAAAAAAAAAACAAAAATTAATATATATATATATATATATAAAAAAAAAAAAAAAAAAAGAGGCTGCTGTTTTTTTCTTTCAGATCGCGTGCGAGCTTCCTAACACCGTGGCTGTTTTGCAATCGGTTGTCGTCTCTGTCCACCATTGCGTGTAGGGTTTGTGGTACATTACTATCCCTCTACCCACGGTTAAGCTTGACGCTCATCTATTTTCTCGCACTTTATTAGGTTTATTTTTTTGTGTTTTCATTTTGTTGCAATGTCTACCTCCTCACAAGCCAGTACCCTCACTAGCCCTACTGCTAGTCAACTTGTCTTTGCCCTCACAAATGTCTACTCACAATTTAGCTTTAAACTTTCCACCGACGGTTCCAAATACAAACTTTGGCGTCGTATTTTCCTTGATATGTGTAAGGGTGCCAAAGTCCATGGTCACATCACTGGCAAGTCTAAACCTACTGGTGATGATGATGAGGACTGGGAGGCAATTGACTCCCGCATCAAATCTTGGTTTTACTCTACCTGTGATGCAAACTTACTGCAAATCATCTCGAGTGATAATTGTACTGCCAAAGACCTTTGGGATAAACTTGATGAGTTCTTTCTAAATAATAAGATGTCTCGCATGCTTCAGCTACAAGAGCAATTCCGTAACACCAAAAAGGGTGCTTTGTCCATTACTGATTTTTGTCACCAATTAAAAAATCTGGCTGATGCCCTTGCTGATTGTGACTCTAAAATTGATGAAGTTGAACTTGTCATGCAAATCCTGCGTCAGTTACCTCCCTCATATCACAGCATTGTCGATGTCATCACTAACACCAAACCCTTTCCCTCTTTTCTTGAAGCGAAAAACATGCTTCTTCTTCATGAGTCTCGTGAAGAGTCCCTTGAATCCCATACAGATCCTCCTCTTACCTCTTCCGCTGCCTTATATTCCTCTGCTCAAAATGGAAAACCGAAAAATAAAACTAATAGAGGAAAAAATAATGGGCGTTTTGCTTCCAAAGGGGGGGTAATACTAATGTTTCCACAAGTTCCCACTCTTTTACAGGTAACCAGGGACACTCTCAGGCGTACTTTGGGGCTTCTCCTCATGCTCCACCAGCTCAGCCAGGCCTTCTTGGTGCACCTCCTGTGCACTCCCTTGGGGCAGGGGCCCCTCAGCCATCCCCGACGATGTTCAGTGCTCCTCAGCATCCCTCACCGCATATTTTTCATCCGTCGCCAGTGCCGTCATCTCCGTACCTTTACGGGCAACATCAGTCTCCACACTCAGTGCATGTGTCGTCTCAGTACGGCCAACCCATGCAGCCGTCCACACCTGTGCCACTGCCTCCTCAGCCTTCCTTTGGTGGACATGCCTCTCAGTTCAGTCAGCCGCAGTATACTGATTTATCTTCTGTGTTTCAGGCTATGTCTGTTCAGGCGCCTCAGGACAACAACTTTTACATGGATTCGGGTGCAACCAGGCATATGACATTCAATCAAGGTACAATGCACTCTCTAACTCCGTGTAACTCTAATTTCATACAGGTTGGTAATGGTGCTATGGTTCCTGCCAGATACATTGGTCACTGTACTTTACCTTATTCCTCTTACCCTCTTCATCTTAACAATGTTTTAGTTTCTGATAAACTCATCAAAAACCTTATCTCTGTTCGTCGCTTTACCATAGATAATTCTGTTTCTGTTGAGTTTGACCCTTTTGGTTTCACTGTGAAGGATCTTAAAACAGGGTCTTTTCTCCAGCGTTGCGACAGCGATCATCATGATCTTTATCCTGTTCTCCCTCCTGCACCTCAGTCTACTCTTGCCTCGGCTAACGTTGCTGTCTCCTTTGACGTCTGGCATAGACGGCTTGGTCATCCGGGTGCTGCTATCCTCCAGTTTCTTGTGTCTCGCAAGTTCATTGCTTGCTCTAGTCAAACTTCTGCTTTATGTCATGCGTGTCAATTAGGAAAACATTGTCGTTTACCTTTTTCTTTATCTACCACTAAAACTTCTCGTGTGTTTGAACTTATCCATTCTGATTTATGGACTTCACCTGTTATTAGTTTGAGTGGTTTTAAATATTATGTTCTTTTTTTGGATGATTTTTCTCACTTCTTATGGGTGTTTCCTTTACGTGCTAAATCTGAGGTGTTTGATGTTTTTAAAACGTTTCGTGCTTATGTTCTAAATCAATTTAAAACGGACATCCAACTTTTTCAATGTGATAACGGTCGTGAGTTCAACAACCAACCATTCCTGGATTTTTTTAAAACTCATGGCATTAAAATGCGTTTTTCTTGTCCCTATACGTCTCCACAAAATGGAAAAGCTGAACGCACCATACGCACTATCAACAACACCCTTCGCACGTCTCTCATCCAAGCTTCTCTCCCGCCCAAGTTCTGGGTTGAGGCTCTTCTCTCTTCGGTTCACACCTTTAACTTGCTTCCGTCCACTACCATCCAGTACAAAACACCTTTTGAGGTACTCTTTGGTTTCTCTCCTACCTACTCTCATCTGCGTGTCTTTGGTTGTCTTTGCTATCCAAACACCGCACCCACTGCTCCTCACAAGCTTGCCCCGCGATCCTCTGCCTGTGTCTATCTTGGTCCAAGCACTGATCACCGTGGGTATCGCTGTTTGGATCTTATCACTCAAAAGGTAATCATCTCGCGTCATGTCGTCTTTGACGAAACGCATTTTCCTTTTCCTGATTTTCAGCCTCGCCCCTCCTCCGAGGACTATGACTCGTTTGATGTTGAAGATTTTCCACCTTCTCTATCTCCTATTCCCGATGCTGTCGCAACTCCGTCTGAATCTAGTACTTCTAACTCATCTTCTCCTTCTGCTTCTTCTGGTGAGCCTTCTGAGCCTCCTGCTCCGGCCACTACCTCCGGTCATCCGATGACCACTCGTTCGCGCACAGGCTCCCTTAAGCCTAAACAGATCTTCAACCTTTCAGTCACTAGTGACATCTCTCCCATTCCTCGGTCTGCTGCTCAGGCCATGTGTGACCCTCATTGGCGGGCCGCCATGGATGCTGAAATGGCTGCCATTATTTCTAACTACACGTGGGATCTTGTTCCTAAACCCTCTGAGGCTAACATAGTTGGCAATCGTTGGCTGTTTCGCCATAAGTTTGACAGCACTGGACGTCTTGAGCGATACAAAGCCCGTCTTGTTGCTCAGGGTTTCTCACAGCAACCCGGTCTGGACTTCGATGACACTTTCAGTCCCGTTGTCAAACCTGCCACTATTCGCACGGTTCTTAGCATCTCCATCTCCCGTAACTGGCCTATTCATCAGCTTGATGTTAAGAATGCCTTTCTTCATGGTGATCTCACTGAGACTGTTTACATGCGTCAGCCTCCTGGCTATGTAAACAGTTCTTTTCCCGATCATGTCTGTCGCCTACGCAAGGCTCTTTATGGCCTTAAGCAGGCCCCACGTGCGTGGTATCATCGTTTTGCTGTCTACCTTTCCTCCTTAGGTTTTCTTAGCAGTAAGACTGATACCTCTCTTTTCACGTATCATCGCGGATCTGATACTATATACCTCCTTCTTTATGTCGATGACATTATTCTTACTGCCTCCTCTCCCACTCTTATTTCCATGGTTATCTCTAAGTTATCTTCCGAGTTTCCCATGTCTGATTTGGGTCCGTTATCCTTCTTCTTAGGAATCGCTGCGTCGCGTAGCAAGTCCGGACTCTTTCTTTCTCAATCTGCCTTTGCTCAGGAGATTCTAGCACGAGCTGATATGGTTTCGTGCAATTCCTGCAGCACTCCGGCTGACACCAAAACAAAGCTTGCTGTTGATGGTGAGCCTGTTCCTGATCCCACCTTATATCGAAGCCTTGCTGGTGCCCTGCAGTATCTGACCTTTACTCGTCCTGATATTGCATATGCCGTCCAACAGGTCTGTCTCTTTATGCATGACCCGCGTCTTCCGCATCTCAATGCGCTTAAACGCATTTTACGGTATTTAAAGGGTACTCTGTCTCATGGTCTTCATCTTAAGGTGTCAGCCGTTGATCGTTTGGTTGCTTATTCGGATGCCGACTGGGCCGGGTGTCCTACTACACGTCGGTCCACTTCAGGGTTTTGTGTCTATCTGGGTGATAATCTCGTTTCTTGGTCCTCCAAACGATAACATGTCGTTTCTCGTTCTAGCGCCGAGGCCGAGTACCGGGGGATAGCCAATGTAGTTGCTGAAACTGCTTGGTTACGAAACCTCCTACTCGAGTTGTATTGTCCCCTTTCTCGTGCCACCGTTGTTTTCTGTGACAACGTCAGTGCCATGTATCTAGCATCTAACCCTGTTCAGCACCAGAGAACCAAGCATGTGGAAATAGATTTACATTTTGTTAGGGAGCGTGTTGCGATTGGTCATGTGCGTGTTTTGCATGTTCCATCCGCGTATCAGTATGCAGATATTTTTACGAAGGGTCTACCTACTAGTTTATTTCTTGATTTTAGAGATAGTTTGAACATTCGTTTACCTCCCGATCAAACTACGGGGGTGTGTTAAATATTGTATAGTTCAGGGACCCTCTTGTATGTTTTGTATCTATATATTGTTCTCAATACACGCATCCCGACTCATCGGGTTTTCCACAATCTCACACGAATCTTTACGGTTAAAATTTTATAAATCCTTCATATTTATATTTTTATCAAAGAATAAAAACATTATATGTGTTCTCAAAACTCAAAACCATATAAAATCATTGTATCTATAACCTCGACAAAGGCACACACTGCTAGCCAACAAACAAAATGAAACATTAAATTGAAATGTATATATCACAATGCATTATTTGGATAACTTTGTAAATATAAAAAATAGGAACCAAAACATGCATAAAAGGTTAAAACTTACTACTATACTTAAAATGTAGATAATGACTAAGAAGTATTAAAATTGCTTTCTTAATTTTTGAAATTGTTCAGACTTATTATATATACTTCAAGGTGGACGGTTGGGTACATATACATTATCCTTTTCTCAAGTTCTCTTACCTCCAGATTTTATTTTCTTCCATCTCTAGACTAAACCTTTGGTTGATCATGGCAGCTAGATGTGGGGTGTGTCTCTTGCTTGGCAAGCAGTGTTCTAACGAATGTTTATATCGGGCACTGTTTCCTACTCTCGAGAGCACGACTCGATCCATTCTTCTTCATCAAGAAGATTTTCGGCCTCACGAACTTCAAGAGGATGATCGAAGAATGTCCGGAAGCGCAACGCCAGCAACTCGTTGCTTCCCTGGAGTTCGAAGCAAAACAACGGCTCTTAGACCGGAGAAGAGGCTGCGAAGGCCTCATTCGTGACCTAGAGGCCCGGTTGGGACTCGAACCGGAAGGTTCGAATGTCGTTGTCAGTCATTGCATGGCTTGCTTATGCTTGGGGAAGGTTTGCGCACCGAATTGTGTGTACAGACCATGTTTCCTAGCGAGTGAGGCCTATGAATGTTTTCTGAATGTTAAGAACGTGTTTTGCGTGCGACGTTTTGAGAAGCTGCTGCTCGAGACCGAGGATCTGGCGGTCCGTGAGGAAATTGCCGACTCTTTCAACTGGGAAGCCACATATCGGGTGAACCACCCGATAACGGGGTGTCATGGCCGGGTGTTGGAGCTGCAAGGGCAGCTAAACAGTACTGGGAATGATGCTCGCAATGCCAACTGATGAGTTCTGTGGTGGTTAAGATTTTAGTTAATTGGTGTTTTCATTTTCATGGGTGAACTCCTTCAGTGTAGCTTTTTAATTAAGTTTTCTTATTAGAAGTTAATGATTTTGGATTTGGTTGCTTGGACTTTGGTATACATTTTAAACAGTTGTATCTGTTTTTAAAATGATCTATGAATTTGGTATGCATTTTAGATATATAACATGTAGTATGATTGTTCTTATTATAACTTGAAAGTGCTGATAGATTTTTCATTTTGAAAAAGGTGTATATATATATATATAGGGGGAGGGATTTTCATTTGTGAACCAATATTTTGGTGTGAACTTGTGAACTTAATCCTAGCCATCCCTCTATATATATATATATATATATAAATATATGAGGAAAGTTCAATTGTGAACCACTTTTTGGTTGTGAACGTGAGGACAGCCGAGAGCGCGACATGTGGCGGCTTTGAGTGTGGTCCCCCTCTTTAATTCAATGCCCTCCCATGAATTGCGCCTAGTCATCCGCCGTGGATCTGACGTGGCGCCTAGTCATTCGCCACGTGTCACGTTCTCGGTTGTCCTCACGTTCACAACCAAAAAGTGGTTCACATTTGAACCCACCCCTATATATATATATAGAGAGAGAGAGGGACAATCAAATGAGCACCATGCAATTGTTGCACACCCTTAAGAACCAAGAACAAGGGTATTTGCAAGAACAAAGGAACCCATTTTGAGTCACACATTGATGTGGGCCGATGTGGGTCCCACATAATAAAAAAATCATATATGATTTAGTGGTGGGACCCACCTGAATTATATATGATTTTTTATTATGTGGGACCCACATCACATGTGATCCAGAATTGTTCCTTTGTTCTTGCAAATTAATTTTGTTCTTGTTTGAACCTTTCTCTCTCTCCCTCTCTCTCTCTCTATATATATATATATATATATATATATATATATTTATATAGTATTAAGTTCAAATGAGAAGTGCTAAAAAAACACGATTTAGAGAAGTGATCTCCACCACTCATCTGGTCAATAAAGGCGGCTTTAACCAATCACTCTCTGTGAATCGCGTCCATCAACGGTTGAGATCATACTTAAGATCACTTCTCTACTTCGTATTTTTTAGCAATTCTCATTTGAACCTTTCTCTATATATTTATATATAAAGAAAAAAACATAAACAAAATGAACTTAAATAACATAAACCCCAAATGAACAAAAAACAACCATTGTCACTCATCATTTCGTTTATAAAATAGCAAAACAAAATGAAACCGGGTTAGGAGGTATATAAAAAGAATTTTGTAAGATTAGTTTACTTAATGATTTTACATATTAATGTCATATTTTATAAATGCATTCATGTAAAAATGAATATAAACTAGTATAAATGAAGTGATGTTCACGAACATTAATGAACAAATGAGACCATTATATGTAATCATGTTTGATCATTAATTAAATAAATGAACTTCCTTCCAAACGGTTCACAAATGGTTAGGTGATCGGTCCCATTCAACTTAATATGTGATTTTTAGCTAATTTCATAAAAAATAAACGTAAATTTACCTACCCCATGATATTTAGGTAAAATAAAGAGAGAAACAACTATATATGAATTTGGTTAAACGGTTTAGATAGCAAACCAATTTCCCATTGTTACTCGTTACATGCTCCAAATTGTCGTTTTCCAAAGATGGAAATGTGGCATGCCATTAAAGCACGGATTAGGTAAACAAAATTCTAATGAATAAAAGAAAGGTCTCAGACTACCTAATTGGTGTCGTTAATTGGGTTGTACCTGTTTGTACGATAGAAAAGATTCTTTACATCCTCTTCATTTTACTATCCGAAACAAAACGGTGTGGGACGGATATCAGTGTGAACTGAATCGAGAAGGAACGGGTATTTATGGTTCAGTTTACGGTTACCTGTATTTTGTGAGTGTTTGATGGAGGTAAAGTATATGCTAGAAAAAAAAAAGTTATTTTGTGACCAACGAAAACAATTAGTATTAAAAATATTAGATAATGAAAATAAAAGTATAGAGGATTGCCGTCGATACGGTTGTGCAAAATCGATCTAGACCAAGAAAACACGGGATGATGGAGATTTTCTTAAGATTAGTAATTTATATTATGAAATATTACTAAATATATTTTTCTTAATAAACTAAATATACGGCATGACTAGTATCCACGGATAATAAATTTAGAGAACCAAACCCGACCCACGACTCGATGGGTACCCTTGTTTCACAGGTTGCTCACGTATCGGTTTTCTCGGTTTCAGATTATACGGTTCGGTTCTTCGGGTTTTTTTGAACACCCTTAGTTTGAACCCCATAGAGAGCATGTGGCGATATCAAGATCATAAGTTTACCACATACTTGTACCCATAATTGGGTTGAATCGTGATCGACAGGAATTAGTCAGGTACCCGTATGGATGCTGGATACTTCGAAAAATGTGTGTTTTTACTTTTGTTAAAAAAAATATAACACATTTTTCAGTTAAAAGATTATATCATTAATTATTAAATTTTAATTTACATTGTAAAACATTATTTTTTTCTAAATATTTCATTTCAATATTTTTCCATTGATGAATATAGAAAAACCATTTTGTCATCTTAATCATTTTTAGCAAAATCTCAATATTTAAAAAAAAAAAAGTTTACCTTCCCTCTTTCTATTTAGAGAATAATACACTTGTTGATCAACTTCAAAATTTTATTAGTCACTAAAAAATAATTTTTAAATACACGTGTTGAAATGTTTAACTCATTGCATTCTTAAAACAGCTTCTTTCCTTTTTACTTTTTTTAACGGTATATTGGTGCATTGGAGTATTATCGTACCAACATAGCACTAAGTTACGATGATCCGAGTTCGAAAATTTTCCAAGGAGAATAACCACCCCTAGTCTAGCCATCCAGTTTTCATTTAAAAGGCTTTAAGGCATCAGTTGGAATCGAACATGGCACCCGTTCACAGAAAATCCCCCACAATGGACTCTAGTAGGAGTTGAACTCTTGACCTTCACCATATGAGAACTATAACCCATGCATCAGATCAACTGAACTGGCCATCGTTACATATTTATTACTAGCTTATAATGAATATATATGTATATATATCAAAAGTCTTATAAACGCTAAGATACAACCATTTTAAGCATGAAATTGAAAAAACTATGAATTTACCAGTTCATGTACATGAAGTACAAGCTCTTGATGATCCATTATTTTTAACCCCAACCACAAAATCCTTTCATGTGACTTGGAAAGCTGGAATGCACAAATCAAACAGTATTTCTTTTTCTTTTTTTAGATGCAGGGTTTTAGTACTGCTTCCTCTGTCTAAAGGACACACCTGCAAAATATTGGGAGATATTTGATGTTAAAGAACCGATATTGAACCATCCTTTCTCTAGCGGAAAAGGTTATTTACTAGTTAAATTATTGCATACGATTCCGTTTTAATTATGCTTACTAGTTCGTTTAGAATCATCTGGTGGTTATTGATAAAATCATGCGAAGAAAAACATACCAGATATTCAATAATTTACCTAGTAAGCACTTATCGTATGCAGTAATTTTTTGATAGAGAAGAATGGTTCAATATCAGTTCTTTAACAAAGTATTCAAGAAAGCTGAGTTATACACAATATTTTAGGTAAGTGCTTACTAGGCAAATTTGTGTATATGACACCGTTTTAAAGACCTAAAATATTGTCGGATATGAAGGATAATCAATGGCTTCTTCATCTTCTACAAATCAACATCCTATGAACTTCTCTTCAAGTATGTATTTCAGACTTATCTCTTAATTAGAATTATGAGATTGATCCTGTTAATATGTTTGATTGATTTTAAATGTGGTATCAGAGCCAGGTTAAAATCTCATATATAATTATTAATCCGCTTCTATGATGATTGTTTTATCCTTACTGTGTTTTATTTTCAAAACAAACTAGTGTTCGACATCGCGCGTTGCGCTATGATTAAAATATATGTTAACAAAAATTTAAAAATAATTTTTATTGGTTATTTCCATATATCTTTCTCTCTCTCTCTCTCTCTCTCTATCTCTCTCTCTCTCTCTTATATATATATATATATATATATATATATACAGAGGGACCTTCAAGAAAAAAACATTTTTTTGTGAAAACCCGTAAAAACCGACTAAAAGTTAATTTTTTAAAGATTTTTTCCATCAAATGTTAGAATTGATATGTTGTTTCACATATATTTTTTTTCATAAAATGAATATCATCCATGAATTTGTTTCATAATATGAATAAAAATGTTGTATATTTTTTATTCATAATATGAATAAAAATTTTATTTTTTCATAGATGATGTTTACATTATGAAAAAATATATATGTATAACAATAGTTATTATCATAGTATTTGATTAAAAAATCCTAAAAAAATATTTTTTTAGTTGGTTTTCACGGGTTTTCACAAAAAAAGTGATTTTTATTTGATTATTCATACATACATAAAGTTAGAATATTCAAGTTTGTGAGACTCTGACGAAACCACAATGTAACATAATGCTTTATAAACCTTCACATTGTTTTTCCTATGAAGGTTCAATACCATCGTTTAGGTGGTATCAAAGCTCTCACAAATAAACATGGTCTCATATGTTTCTATGTTGGCCTAAAGAGATTATGTAGCATCTTCTAATAGTTAGAATATCTTTTCATTTTTTCTTAAATTTTTTATTTTTCTAAATATTGATTGTTGAAAATGTTAAAAGACTTCTCTATGTTTGTAAATTTTATTTGTTTATTGATAGTGGTTCGTTTTTAATAATATGACTAATTTCATATATCTCTGTAGTTTTAATAAACATTGATTTGAGCCATTTTAATTAATAAAGTTATTATATTTGTTGAATGTGCAATGGAAATAATTAATAACAAATACAATTTAATATTTATATATAACATTTATTGATATTCTTTAAAATAAGTAAACATAAAAAACAACATAAAAGTGAAAAGTTTAGTCAAAATACTCCAACATAGTAAAAAAAATTAAATAGAAAACAAAACTCAACACCATAAGAGCTAATAAAAAAAAATTAAAATTATATGAATTTACAATGAATAGAAATAGTAGATAAATAAAAAATATATTGAAATTAAAGGATAAAAATAAAAATAAGGTTATAATATATCATGAAAGTATAAAATAGAGAAACTCAAAAATATATTGAAATTAAAGGAGTAGTTGAATGAAGAGACTTACATGTAGTAATGTATATGTATACGACGATGATAAAGTTTTGATTTTTTTTCCGCATATTTGATGATCATTAGAGTTTGTTTCCGCTCGTGTCACTTACTACAAAAAAAAACATATATAAAGATCTTATGAAATCAAGACACTTTTAAAGAATTTGATTATAAACAAAAATTCATACCCTAGATCCATCTTTTTAGTAAGAGAAGATGTGGTAAAAAAAGAATGAGATGTAAGTTATTGTATGAAAAAAAATTGAAAATCCAATAACATTTCCAAAGTAATTAAATGAAAGAGACTTACATGTAGTAATATATATGTATACTATGGTGACGAAGTTTTGATGTTTTTTCCGCATATTTGATGATCATTAGAGCTTGTTTCCGCTCGTATCACTACAAAAAACATATAGAAAGATCATATGAAATCAAGGCACGTTTAAAGAACTCATTATAAACAAAAATCCATACTAAGAGACAATGTGGTAGAAAAATAGCAATGAGAGATTAGTTATAATACAAAGAAGAATTGAAAAGCCAATAGCATCTTCAACAAAGAAAAAGTACTTGTATTTAAATAAGGGGAAATGAGTGATTAATTAAAATAAATGAGGGAAAATGAAAGGTTAATAACCTAAAGAAGTAGAAGTAAATGTTTTAATTAACATAATACAATAAAAAACATGATTAATTTTCTTAAGTAAAATACTTTAAAAGATAGAAAGAGTAAACTAATTGTAGGAAGTTGGATGGTCTATAAATTAAAAGTTAATAAAAGAAGTATCAAAATTACCAAAGTAACCTTCTTACAATGAAAAACATATATTTTATAGAAGGACATTAAAGTCTTTAATCTATTTAGTATTTTAAAAATTCAAAAAAACCAAAAATTCTTAGCTATGAATCCTACTCTAGGAGGATGCCACATCATACACCCATGACCCAACATCCTCCTTTTATATATATATATATAGATTCACACTTTTGATGATATAATTTGTTTTGAGTTGTTGTAGAAATCAATTCTAACTTATATATCAATGATATTTTGGAAATCAATTTCATGATTTTATCACAGACTTGGATGAATTCAATTCAACATACATATATATTAATAATAACTTCTTTTATTAAAATCAATTCCAACGAATGATTGTCTGCATATATGTATATAATTAATTGATATATATTGATTGTCATATCCATATCCATATCCATATATATGATATATGCTTAATTGAAATCATATATATATATGTGCCGTATATATATATATATATATATATATAGAGTCCTATTCCGTTGTTAACCACATTTTTTGTGTTAACTGTGTTAACCCATCTCAACCATTGATTCTTTTAATCTACGGTCAAGATCAAATCCCTATAATTAGGGAATTTTGAATAATTTCAATTCTAAAAATCTAATAAACACAAATGCACAGGGGTATTTTGGAAAAACCAATAAATTAAAATACATTTAAAATTCAAACAAAATACATTTAAATTTTAAAATTCAAACAAAAACATTCAAATTCCAAAAAAATATGCATCCCGACATAACACTAGTGCACTCCGAGGGACTCCAGTACATCCCGGCGAAACACATGTGCACTCCGGCAACGGGGGTGTAGACGGTGGAGGAAGCCGGCGATACACATGGTATATACATATGGGTTCGGACGGCGGAGGAAGGCGGCGGCGGTGTAGACGTAGGAGGAAGCTGGCGATATACATGTGTTTAGACGACGGAGGAATGCGGCAATGGCGGTGTAGAAGGTGGAGAAAGGAGGTGAAACACATGTGCACTCCGACAACAAAGGGTGTAGACGGTGGAGGAACCGGCGTTACACATGTGTTCTTATCGTGTTTACACATGTGTTGAATCAGTGGATGCAGACGCCGACAGCGGCGTAAGCGGAGGCGGAAGATGGCGGCGGTGGTGGTTTAGCCGGTGGAGGAGCAAGCTGCGGTGGCGGTTTAGCCGGTGGAGGAGCAAGCGGCGGTGGCGGTTTAGCCGGTGGAGGAGCGAGCGGCGGTGGCGGTTTAGCCGGTGGAGGAGCAAACGGCGGGGTTTCGCAGGTGGAGGAGAAGCGGTAGTGTATACGATGGAGGCGGAACACGGTAGAGAAGGACGACGGTAACTTCCATGAGAGAAAAAAATGGTTGAAGAATTAAATGTAATTAAATCCATGAACATAAGGTAACTTCCATCTTTATCAACTCCAGGAAATAAGGAAATATTAATATGCATTTTAATTTCTTAAACTACCCTTACGCCTAAATACTAAATCAAACCATAAGTTTTATTCTGATTGGCTGAAATTGAGTTCACAAGGTTAACAACACAAAGCCTTGGTTCACAATGGAATACTACTGTATATATATATGAGATATGCTTAATTGATGCTTATCCCATGGAAGGTTTTAAATTGTTGATAAAATCAAATTCTTCAATGAATTAATTATGGTATGTTGGTTACTCATTTTTTTTGGTTTTATAATATATGAATGTTTCTGTTAAATTCAAATCATTAGTTTAATACCATGTTCATGTGATTTTGAATTTACTTGCCTTTTTTAAATGATTTAAGGTTCTTTATTTAAGATTCAAAATCATTATTATTTTATATGATTGTAAGAAGCAACTTTTATGTTAATTTAGATAACTAGTCCAACGAATCGTTTTTCTAAATTAATGTAGAAGTTCAATCATGCTATTGAATATAATTGTTTGACGTGTCGTTCAATGAACCCAACGGAACGTTGATTGACATCTTGAACAAATAAGTAGTAGCATTATTTGCATATTTGTCATAATTTCTACCCAACGGTGATATGTGATTTATATGTATGCATAATGTCTATAGGGTCCTAATAATTTAATTGTTTTACTTGACCAACGTTAGGTTGGCAATTAAATTATGAATTTATCAAATAGTTTCATGTGTTCTAATTAGATTATATGTTAATATTGTCCTTATTGTACCCCTTAATTGTTTTTCATTTTAATATTTAAAGAGCCTAATTACACTGATACTGAAATTTCAGCCCCATTGGTCGGTCATACTGGCTTACTTTCCTCCATTGACCCCCTTAATGGAATGAACTATTCCTCATGGATTGAGCAAATTAAAATAGCACATGGAGTGATGGAACTAGACTTTGCATTAAGGGTTGATCGCCCCCCTCCCTTAACCGATAAATCTACGGTTGAGGAAAAACGTATTATTGATCAGTGGGAACGATCAAACCGCATGTCTCTAATGATCATCAAAAACTCCATTTCCTTGGCCATTCGTGGAGCAATCCCTGATTCTGAAACGGCTAAAGGATATCTTAACTCGGTTGAGGAGCAATTCAAAGGCACCTCTAAAGCCCATGCTAGTACACTTATACTTAAAATGCTCACAACTAAGTATGATTGAGTTAGTGGCGTACGTGAACACATATTGATAATGAATGACATGGCCAACAAACTTAAAAGTATGGACATGGAAATATCCAAAGGCTTCTTAGTTCACTTCATTATGACTTCCCTTCCGGCTCAATTCGGGCCTTTTAAAATTAACTATAATACTCAAAAGGAAAAATGGAAGATGAGTGAACTAATAGCCATGTGTGTTCAAGAAGAGGAGCGTCTAAAAATAGAAAAACCCGACGTTGCTCATCTTACCACCACTACTCCCAATAAGAGGAAGTTCAATGATGGCGCAAAGGGTTCACACAAGGGGAATAAATCATATACTGGTCCTAACAAGTCTCAGAAAACTAGTCCTAGTACAAGTGGAACTAAAAGAGAGGCTAAGTGTAGATTCTGCAAGAAATTTGGTCACACTCAGCACGACTGCCCAAAATTTAAGGAGTGGTTGGCGAAGAAAGGTACACCTATTAATTACATGATCTGTGAATCTTTTTCAATTAGTATGCCTTCTAATACTTGGTGGCTTGACATAGTATCAATGATTCACGTTACTAATTCATTGCAGGGATTCCATACAAGGAAAATACTAGAAAACAACCAACGGACCGTTAGAGTTGGGGACGGAAATGAGAAGAAAGTTGAAGCTATTGGTAGTATGGTGTTGTTACTAGATGGAGGACATGAAATGATCCTTCAAAACACTTTATATGTACCTACTATAACTCGTAACTTAATATCTGTATCTAAACTTAAATATGATGGATATAGCTTTTACTTTAATGATGATGACGATGATGTTATTTTATAGGGTTTACTTCATAAAAGTGTATCCAACTTGTCAAGAAAAGTTATTGTATGTACTGTACTTACGTTTTTACCATTTGACGTATCAATACTTCTAAAATTGACATTTTAGATACTAAATTACCTCCTAAGCCGGTACCCGGTAATTTCTTAATTTTTATTTTATTTTTTGTATGAGTTGGAAATCCAGGTGGCTAATAGTAAGTGACATGGCATCCAAATCAGTATATGACATGGCTGACCCGTTTTGACCGACCCGATAACCCGACCCGCCATGGCATCCTAATAAAATACCTTTTCAGTTTCTTCTTCTTCTCAAACCCGCCATTTTCAGAAAAGTTCATTCTCGATTTTGCCCTAAATTTGATCAACGTTTTGAAGCTTTTGCCCTAACTTGAAGATCGATGAACTCTTAAGGTTAGTTCCTTCTGTTTTGATGCAAAAATTTTGATAATTCTTCCATGTATTTTCTCATACCAGTACGTATGCTTCTATTAAATATTTGAAATTTTGAAAATTTGAAAATTTTACTTTCTTATTTATGCATTAACATTATTGATTTGGGTTGTATAGATGAAAACCTAATTTGTGAATTAGGAAACTAGGGTTTAGAGTTATTGATTTGGGTTATATTTGTTTGCAGGATGGTGAAGTCATACTTAGTTAGTGTGCACCATGATGGTTGTTTTATGTACCAACCGTTACGGTATGAGAATGGTAGTAAAGTAACTATCAATGTTACAAGGATGTTATATGAGGAAATGGTTTCTTTTCTTGAAGCAGAAACATGTACAATTATATCTGCTCTGTATTGGTGTATTCCAGACAATGATCTTGAAAGTGGTTTATGTAGATTAGCTAATGACTTGGATGTACAATCTCTATTTGATATCACTGAGAGCTATGGTCATGTAAATATTTACATAGACCACTTTGGTGATGATTTGAGTTATTACATACAAAACAAACCAGCTGTTGAGGGTAAACAGGGTATGAATGAAGTAAATGAAAAGGAAGAAGTTGATGTGAATGCTTTAGATCAATTTTCTGAAAGTGAGGATGAATTTGATTTTGGATTTGATGATGAAGTAGATGAAGATGATAGTGATGCTAAGTCTTTGGATCATTTATCTGAACAAGAGCAGTTAGTCAATGTTAGGACAGATAAAGCTAGATCAAAGATGGTTCCACCCAAAAAAGATTTACCAAAGTTAGGTGGTGGGATAGAAAATGATACAAAAGATGATGAAGACTTGTTGATGGGTGAACATGATGCATTCATGGAAGATTTGTTGAAGGCTTTAAAATCTGGTGAAGATGTTGGCAATGAACACCATGCACAGAATGAAGCTGAAAATGTAGATGAAGGTGACAAATACCCAATTCATGATCCATCAACACACTGGAAAGTAAAGAAGCCAATGGTATGTAATTATTTGTCTTATTTGTTAGTTTTTAAAGAGTTTTAAGTTGCTGATAAAGAGTGCATTTCGTATTTGTAACAGGTTGGTGAAAGATATGAGTCTCCAAAGCAGCTTAAAGAGTGCATTACCTATTATGCACTAGCTAATGGATACTCTATATGGTTTGATGTTTGCTCAAAGAAGAAAATGATTGCAAGGTGTGGTACCAGAAAAGCAAGGCTGTCAGAACCAAAGAAAGGAAAGCAGAAAAAAACACAAAGATACCCTGATAAAGATGAACAAAAAGGTTGTCCATGGAGGTGTTATGCAAGGTGGATGACAAAGGAGGATTCATTTCAGGTAATATCATTGAAGGATGAACATAGTTGCTGTAGATGTTTCAAGTATGGTTCTTTGGTCAATTACAAGTGGATTGGTAAAGAGTTTGGGTCTAAAATTAGGATGAATCCTGAGATGAAAACAAATGAATTAGCAGATTTGGTTTTGAAGAAATATAAGTGTGTAATAAGTCCTAATCAGGCTAGAAGGGCTAAGGCATGGGCAATGAATGTATATGAGAAGTCACTTGTGGAGCATTATGGAATGTTAAGAGCATATGGGGATGAACTTTTGAGAAGCAATCCTGGATCCACTGTTAATCTTGGTGTGACTACTAATCCGGATGATACAGTGTACTTTGATAGATTTTATGTTTGCTTATCTGCTTTGAAAGAAGGTTGGAAGAAGGGTTGTAGGAGGATAATTGCTATTGATGGCAGCTTTTTAAAGGGGGTTTGCCAAGGAGAGTTGCTATCTGCCATTGGTAGGGATGGGAATAACCATGTATTCCCTATTGCTTGGGCTGTGGTTAATGTGGAAAACAAAGATAACTGGGGATGGTTCATAAGGCTGCTTGGTGAGGATATAGATATACCAGATGGTCAAGGGTTGACACTCATGAGTGATCAACACAAGGTATGACTTCTTTTCATTTGGTTGCATTTGACTTTTATAATTTTAATTTTATAACATGTGTGAATTTATTATGTAGGGTTTAATAGAAGCTGTCAAAGAGGTGATGCCTTATGCTGAGCACAGGCAGTGTGCTAGGCATATCTATGAGAATTTTAGAAAGGCTTACAGTGGGGTAGAGTTTAGGAATTTGTTTTGGAAAGCTGCAAAAGCATCTTACCCACTAGAATTTGAAAGAGTGATGAATGAGATTAGGATGTTTCACAAAGGTGCTCATGACTACTTGATTAAAAGAGAACCCAAAACCTGGTCAAGAGCATTTTTTGACACATACTCTTGTTGTGAGGCAGTAGAGAATGGATTTAGTGAGTGTTTTAATGCTATATTAGTGAAGGTTAGATCAAAGCCCATTATTACCATGTTAGAAGCTATTAGGATGATTTTGATGGAAAGGATGGCTAGGATGAGGAACACATGTGAATCATGGAGCTTAGATATTTGTCCAACAGTTATCAAGAAGCTTGATAATGCCAAAATATCACAAAGGTATGCTTCATTAAATCTGTTTCATTAAATCTATTTTAATCAATCTGTTTCATTAAATCTGTTTCATTAATATTGTTTCATTAATATGTTTCATTAAATCTGTTTACCATGTTAGATACTGGAATGTCTTGCCTGGTGGTGGTACCACATTTGAAGTGAGACAGGGGCATGATGCATTCATTGTTGATGAAGCTTTGAGAACCTGCACCTGTAGAATGTGGCAGTTATCAGGTGTACCTTGTCCTCATGCTGTGGCTGCCATTTTCTACCTTCACAAACTTCCAGAGGACTATGTGCCACATTGGTTCAAAACGGATTTGTACAAAGTCACATACTCCTATCATTTACAACCAGTTCAAGGTATGAACCAATGGGCACCAAATCCTTTGAATAAGGCTTTGCCTCCTAAACCAAGGATCATGCCTGGGAGACCCAAGAAGAAAAGAAAGAGGGCTGCACATGAACCTGCAACTCATGTAGCTAGGATCTCAAGAGTTGGAGCTGTTATGACATGTAAGAAATGTGGTGGTCAAGGTCACAACCAAAGAGGATGCAAGGAAAAAGGGAAAGAGACTGCTGAACCATCAACTGTGGATAAAAGAAAGAAAAAGGAGGTTGTGGACAAAGGAAAGAAGAAGGAGGCTGTGGACAAAGGAAAGAAGGAGGCTGTGGATAAAGGCAAAGGGAAAGAGACTGTGGACAAACCAACAACCAAAGGAAACAAGAAGACTGTTGGAGGATTTATGAGTGATGCAAGAAAACCCTTCAAGCCACCAACACAACAGTCAACCCAAGAATCCACACAATCAAATGAGAAAGGGAGGAAAAGGAAGAAACTACAGATCAACTATGGTCCAATAAGAAGACAGGCACAAGCAAGAATTACTAAAATCAATTTACAAAAGCAAATCCCAGGTCCAGGAAGCTCATCAACAGATCCCCACCATGTGGAGTAAGTGTTGTTGTTTTGGTTGGAAGAATGGCCATTGCAAGTATGGTTTTTTTTTGGTTGTAATCATGCAAAATGGTATTGAAATGCTACTGAAATGGGCTGTATGTATGGGTTTTTTTGGGTTGTAAATGCTACTGAAATGGGTATATTTTGGGCTGTATCTATGGGTTTTTTTTTTGGGTTGTAAATGCTACTTGGTTGCATTTGGTTGTAACAGTCCTGAAATGCTACTGAAATAGGTTATTTTTGGTTGTAAGTATGGTTGTAACAGTCCTGATGGTTATGGTAATGGAAATTTATTTTGCTTGCATTTGGTTGTAACAGTCCTGATGGTTTGTTAATTCATTTGGTTGTAATAGACACTTGCTAATGGTAATGCATTTTCATTGCATTTGGTACAGCAATTTCATTGCATTTGGTACTGCATTTCACTTCATTTGGTAATGCATTTCACTTCATTTGGTAATGCATTTGGTACTGCAATTTCACTTCATTTGGTAATGCATCTGTCATTGCATTTGGTAATGCATTTTCATTGCATACACACTTGCTGTTGCAGCCAATTGGTAATGCATTTGGTACTGCAATTTCACTTCATTTGGTAATGCATCTTTCATTGCATTTGGTAATGCATTTGGTTTGCATACACACTTGCTGTTGCAGCCATTTGGTACTGCATTTTCACTACATTTGGTAATTCAAACTACTAAACTATGGTCACTGCAAAATGTGTTTTTAAACTGCATTTTCATTGCATTCATTCATTAATATCAAAAGTTGGATACATCAACTACTAAATAAACTACTAAATCATGGTGCAAAGGCAACCATTACATAACATAGACACACAATAAGACAACATACAAACAACCTATCATACAACTTCATTTTTGACTTTGTAACTTTCAAGTCTTCCATTATTTTCTTCAACTGATTTTGTTTGCTTTCAGTGTCTTCATCATGCTTCAACTGGTTTTCTTTGCCAAAGGTTGAACATTGTTCATGCATTTTGTTAGGAATTATGTGCAGAGTTGACAAACCAAGTGATTACACATCCAATGTTACAAGACACTTGAGGGTCACATCTGTGAGGACCTATAAGTCGAACAAGTTAGATGAAACCCCGAAATGGAGAATTAGGATTTATAATAGTGTATTATAAATCAGTTGGGTAATTTCAGTCAGAATTATCAAAGTTGGAGGGTTATTAATTAATTAGGATATTATATATTTATAAATAAATATATAATAGTTAATTGATAAGGTTTATATATATTAGATAAATATATATAATCGTAATTATCGTATGCAAATTCTTTTCCAGCTAATTAAAAAGGAAAGGATTTGAGATAATTATTATAAGGAAACTGGATTCCATACAAACTGTATTTTTCCTCCATATAAATAAGGCTTATGGGTTAAGGAAAAATAACAAGCTTTTCAATTAAGAAAACAGTTCTCAGTTTCCTCCTCCCTCTCTCCAAAACCGGCGCTGATTTCCCCAACCCCGGTCGAATCTCAGTTTTTGTTATTCGGGTTTCATACAGTCCTACTAGAGGGACGTTCGCTGGTCGATCATTGGTGGATCTATTCTCAAGCAACCAGGTAAATTGATCTAAACCAAACTAATAGGATTAAAACCATAACGATTAAAGATCATTAGGCTTAATGGGTTTTTAGCTTTTATCGCTTCCGCACGATTAGATCAGAAACAGCGTGTTTCTGATCTCGAAGGTTTTATCAGTTTGATTAACCCATGAGATATATCACACCAGCGAGGTTTGATAGATCTGAGATAATCCTCGAGTCAGTTTGATCCGAGGATACCCACAAAAACCCAACAGTGGTATCAGAGCCGTTGTTGAAATCGTTTTTAGTTTTTATCTGTTCATATCAGTTTATCTGTTTATGTGTGATCCGTTAAAATCAATTCTTGCATAACAAGTTTAAAAAATCTGATTTTTATGTTAATAGCTTATATAAAATTCTTGATTTTTATTAACACTCGAAAAACCTGAGCTCGAAACCAACGCGAACCACCACCAGATCGGTGGTGGCCGGACCACAGTCGACGCCAAGGCCAAACCACCAGCGTGGTGGTGGCCGGCGATAATCAATGGTATTCAATTGAGAGTAGCGGCGGCGACTGATGATGATCGCAACCCAACCACCAGCGTGGTGGTAGCGGTTTTATGCGATGGCCGAGACCGATCGCCGTGCCATCATGGCCGTATCACCCATAACGGTGGCGGCCAAGCGGCGACTGTGGGTAGCCGAAAAACGTGATGGCAGCGGCTTAAGACATCATAGGAGCACCACGAAACACCTGCCAGGCCGCCGGCTGCCTTACGGCCATGCCGGGCGGCGGCGGCGGTTGGCTCTCGAAATCAATCGACCCACACAAGAACACCGGCCGAACCACAGTTCGTGGTGGCGGCGTCAGGCGTCGTAATCAACCACCAGACCGCACCCCAGATCGGTGGTCGCGGTGGACGGTGGTGGCCGGATTGTCTTCGCGATCGTGGCCGAGAACCGCAGACCAATCGTCGCCCCACCAGTCCGGTGGTAAGCGAGCGACGGTTGCCGACGGGGTCTGCCACCAGATCGGTGGTGACGATGGCGGCTGTTGTTTTTCAATCGATCGCCGGCCAAGGCGGCGATGGTTGTGTGGTGGTGGCAGTAGTGAACAAACGGCGATAGCAACGTGTGATGGTGGCCAAACGATCAATCAATCGATAGAGGTGGCGGCGATTTCGCGATCGCCAAGCCGAACCACCAGCGAGGTGGTGGCGGCAATTTCGCGAACCGCCAAGCCGCACCACCAACTAGGCGGTGGTGATTTCTTTTTCGGCAACAATCCTATGATCGGAGGGGATAACGGTAGCCAAACGCAAACGTTACTACCCTAGGGTTTTTCCGTTTTAGGCCAAGTTCCGTTGTCAGGCCCAAAAGCCCAATTCTTGGACCAAGTTATGGCCCAAAAGAAATTGTCTTGGTTTTAAAAGTTTTCTTATCCAAAAATTATTTTTCTGTATCCAATAAAATTTATTCAAACCAATTGAGTTTCGGAATTAAAATTTCACCGGTTTTTTCGAATAGGCCTAATTTTATGTTTTTACTATTAAAACACTAAGGCCAATTTTATAAAATTGGATCAATAAAACCTGTTTGAGATAATTTTTGGGTAAATGGATTATTTTTAGATAAAATGGTTTTAGTTTTTGTAAAGTAGGATTTATTATTTATAAACCTCAGTTTTAAGTAAAAACCATTTTTCAACCTAAAATATTTTTGATTCATAAAAACAGTTTGTTTTTCGAATCAGTTATAAAACCAAGTTTTACGATAATTGAGACAAGATAATTTTAACGGATCCAGTTTTATTTCTCGTAATTATAAAATTGCTTTTATTATATTGCATATATATTTACGTAATTGCTTGAGCTCGATATATGGATTTCAGTTTGATTTTGCATATATATATATATATATATATATCTATTATAGTGTTTTGCCAACCTAGACCCTTGACATATTTGCGGGGAGGCCTGCGTGCCATTTACAACCCTTATGTAATAATGACCTTAGGATAGAAATTTGTTTTATTCTTTCGGGATGACGAGGCCAGTGGGAGCTACTTCATCACTACCGGAGTACTAACAAAACATGGCGAGGCCAGTGGGAGCTACGCGAGTTTTGAAGCTTTTAGTAGAATAGGTCATTATTTGGTCCCTAGGAAACGTTGGCAAAAACTATAATTAGGTACTATGTGATTAATTATTGTTTAATTGCATGGTTGATTAAATATTTGTGATATCTTGCATGCTAATAGTTTTAAATAGAGTTGTTACTTTAAAACTAGTTTATATCACAAAAGGAATATAGGTTTTAGTTTCGTTAAACTTTTCAAAACAATAGTTTTTGATTTTAAAACCTATAGGTGATTGTTTTATATAAAAGGCAAGTTGATAAAAACAGTTAGTTTTAATCAACTAGGTGTGCTCTTAAAACAGTTAGTTTTAATTAGCAAGTAATTTTAGAACAGTTAGTTTTAAAATTACGTGTATGTTTGAAACAGTTAGTTTAAAACATAAGTAACCTTTATAACAATCAGTTTTTCAAAAGCCTGGAAGTAAAGTTTTTCAAAACCCGAAAATCATAGATCAGTAGTGCAACCCATCTAGGGGCACCTTCGGCGTAAAGTACATAGGCGTTGTAAGTGATCACACATTCAACGTCTGTGTTCAAACTGAAGCTAAAGGGGTTACATAACTCTGCGAATTATCTCCGGGTGGTACCGGCCAGAGTATAGTGATCAGGTCCCCAAAATGGTGAGATCTGTTTTGGTACTATAATGTTCACCGGGTGGTACCGGGCCAAAAAGCACTAAGAGGGACTAAAACATGCACAGGTAGTTGCCATAAGTCCCGAAAAGATCTAGGAGTCATGTCAGCTAGACATGATTGGTAAAAGTCCTTACCTACCGAAATAAATACGGGTCTGGTGGAGCAAGAACATTACGCACATCAGGACGTATGAAATAAGGATCCTAGTCCAATAAATTGATCATTTAAGGGTTTATTGATATTTTATTGGAAATTAGTCTATTTACAGTTGCTAAGACCAAAAGTTTTATTTTGTGTAGATGGCAAACACTGTTACCAGCACTAACAATCTTTCCCTCCGCTCTATCCTAGAGAAGGATAAACTGACCGGCTCTAACTTTCTCGACTGGGAGCGCAATCTGATGATTGTGCTCAGACATGAGAGAAAATGGTATGTGCTTGAAGAGCCACTTGGGGAGGCACCTCCGGCAAACGCTCCGGCTGCTGCCAGAAATGCCCACAAGAAGCACTCGGATGATCTCCTTGATGTCGCCTGTCTGATGTTAGCAACTATGAGCCCAGATCTGCAAGCAGGGCTCATAAATACAAATGCTTATGACATGATCTGCCAGCTGAGGGACATGTTTCAGACTCAGGCTCGTACAGAACGCTACGATGCCACCAAAGCATTCAATGAGTGCAAGATGGTAAAAGGGACATCAGTAAGTGACCATGTCATGAAAATGAAACGGCACTTAGATCATCTGGAGAGGCTTGGTCATCCTGTTCCGTTGCAGCTAGCAACAGACACCATACTCAATTCACTGTCAGAAGACTACAGGCCCTTCGTAGTCAATTACAATATGAACAACATGGAGAAAACTATAGTAGAGTTGCACTCCATGCTAAAGACAGCTGAACTGAATATGGGGAACAAGAACAAGACTAAGGATGTCTTGATGGTGAAAGACGGAGGGGTGAAAAAGAAGAATGGGCAAGCTAGCACCAGTAAAGGAAAAGGACCAGTCCAGGCCATCCAGAGTGCACCCAAGAAAGGCAAGGGCAAGGGCAAGAAGGTTAAGCCAAACAAAGCTAGGACCGAGAATCGCTGCTTCATATGCAATGAGATCGGTCATTGGAGGCAAAACTGCCCTAAGCGTCATGAAGCAGGTATGTAAACCTCAGAAAATTTATGATTGCTTTGACTTGTCACTTCTTACTTGTTGATTTACAAGTATACTGATACCTAGAGCAAAATGATTATTGCAGGAGGTCAGAAGTGAAATGCCCAAAGGTTGCTGAGGATCAAAGTACAAGATGATTTAAGTCAATACATTTTGAATTTATAATTTCTAAACAGTTGTTTTTGGGGATTTATGTTTTAAACAATGTTTGAATAATTATATTTTATAATTCGATGGTTTTTATTTTCAAAAGTTATTGTCTTGACATTGAAATATCTAATTGTGCTTAGTGATTGTATGATCCTAGTTGTTGCCTGTTATAGTTACTTCAATAAATTAAATTGAAGTAATTTGTATAAAAACTATCAAAACACACAAGATTCCATAAGAATGTGTTTTGAGAATAAAACATTTATGAATAAAAGTTTAGTGATCAAAAGGAGAGAATTTAGAATATTAACTCAGATAGAGTTAATAACAGTATTTGTAAAACTAGAAAGATTCCAAGTTCTGGAATCAGGATTTAATCAAATCCAGATAAGTTTTAGAAATTCTCAGAATTAACTAATCAAATTTGATCAAGTTTTATTATTCAAATGTTTTAAATAGAGAATTTTAGGATATTAACTCAGATAGCGTTAATAACAGTATTTATGAAACTAAGAAGATTCCAAGATCTGGAATTAGGATTTAACCAAATCCAGTTGAGTTTCATAAAAGGGAATTCTCAAAGTTCATTACTTGAAATTAGGATTGACTAATCAAAGTTTTGACTAAGTCAATAGTAAATTTTGAGTAATAGTTAGTTTTTATACAAGTAAGTGGGAGCCCAATTTATTCTCTATCTAGTCTGAGATAAAAAAAGATATAATTATTGATATATCTAGGAATTCATAAATCCAGGTAGGATAAGAATTCATAAGATATAATTTACCCTTTTAGTCAAAAGGATAAAAGTTTCAAGACCCTTGAAACAAAGGTCGTGACTGACTCAATAATTAAAGTATTGGATTAAAATATAGGATTCCAGTAGATTTGCCAGTATTGCAAATGGAATCTGATTTCAGGTAGAAATCATTCATCTACACAGCAGCTAAGGAAAGTTGCAGTCTCACATATTCAGGAACTGGAAGTTAGTCCAGGTCTCCAAGTTCGTGGAATATGATAAAAGACTAGTTATTGTTTTAGAGGTGTTTGCAAAACAATAAATAGCAGATACAAGTAGATCTTATAAACAGACTTGTATTTTTGGTTATCACTTTGATTAAAATGGTAAACTTTAATCAAAGGGTTTAAACTGAAGGTGGGTGATACTTCATTTTAGACCAGTATTTAACAAATGTTAAATAGATAAAATGGAAGTTATTAAAGAAAAGACATTTAATTTTGTTATTATTACAGCGTGTAGTATGGACTATACATAATTAATTT
This sequence comes from Centaurea solstitialis, assembly GCA_030169165.1. Taxonomy (NCBI): domain Eukaryota; kingdom Viridiplantae; phylum Streptophyta; class Magnoliopsida; order Asterales; family Asteraceae; genus Centaurea; species Centaurea solstitialis. The sequence goes on from CM058041.1 coordinate 69,971,309, forward strand.
CTTTATTACTTTCACTATTTTGCATGTTTTAAAACAATCCAGGAATGAAACTAGTTTTCCAGTTTTCATTCAAAACTTGTCCGTGACGACTTATCATTGTGGGAACATGATAAGGTGTTAAAGTCATTGTGAACTTTTAGGTAGTTATGATCAGTTGCTGAGTAACAGCTACAAGTGTTGTAGACTAAAAGTTGCACAGATATTTGATAGAGTAGCAAATATCGGACGTGATCCGCGGTTGAGATTACTTCTTGGAAGCAGTCATAAGTAAATCTCACAGTGGTTGTCCCTATCACCCGAGGTATCTGATTTGATATCATGAGGACTACTGAATTCTTAGTGCACTCAACCGCTACGCCGTAACAGGGTGGCTATAAAGGGTGTAACTAGATTCAGCGGAAGCCGTGGTGTTAAAGGCAGATATGCAAGATGGGATTTGCACCTCTTCTCAGAAGAGAGATATTTCTGGGCCCATCTTGACTGACTAAGTATACTGATGAAGTGCATGGCCATGCCCAAACGAACTGATTAGTTCTTTGTCGTTTACCTATCAGTGAAAGTCAGATAATCAAGAGAACAGAATCTTGAGTATTTAGAGTTGACACTTTCCAAGCTCATACTCACAGATGAAATATTGCGATGCAAAGGGAAAAGCCAAGATATACCCAATCAATGAACAGTAGTTTCATAGATACCAATTCCTTACGGAATATTCATATCACCAGTCTGGGTATAAGAGTTCTTGTAACCTGGTCAGCCTAAGTGCCTGTCTAGGGGCCTCCTTAGGTCGGTATAATCAAAGGTGGTATTGCCAACTTGCACAAGTGGGAGTCTGTTAGGAATTATGTGCAGAGTTGACAAACCAAGTGATTACACATCCAATGTTACAAGACACTTGAGGGTCACACCTGTGAGGACCTATAAGTCGAACAAGTTAGATGAAACCCCGAAATGGAGAATTAGGATTTATAATAGTGTATTATAAATCAGTTGGGTAATTTCAGTCAGAATTATCAAAGTTGGAGGGTTATTAATTAATTAGGATATTATATATTTATAAATAAATATATAATAGTTAATTGATAAGGTTTATATATATTAGATAAATATATTAATCGTAATTATCGTATGCAAATTCTTTTCCAGCTAATTAAAAAGGAAAGGATTTGAGATAATTATTATAAGGAAACTGGATTCCATACAAACTGTATTTTTCCTCCATATAAATAAGGCTTATGGGTTAAGGAAAAATAACAAGCTTTTCAATTAAGAAAACAGTTCTCAGTTTCCTCCTCCCTCTCTCTCCAAAACCGGCGCTGATTTCCCCAACCCCGGTCGAATCTCAGTTTTTGTTATTCGGGTTTCATACAGTCCTACTAGAGGGACGTTCGCTGGTTGATCATTGGTGGATCTATTCTCAAGCAACCAGGTAAATTGATCTAAACCAAACTAATAGGATTAAAACCATAACGATTAAAGATCATTAGGCTTAATGGGTTTTTAGCTTTTATCGCTTCCGCACGATTAGATCAGAAACAGCGTGTTTCTGATCTCGAAGGTTTTATCAGTTTGATTAACCCATGAGATATATCACACCAGCGAGGTTTGATAGATCTGAGATAATCCTCGAGTCAGTTTGATCCGAGGATACCCACAAAAAGCCAACACATTTCAAATATCAACTCCTTGTAATACTGATTTGGAAGCTCCTCATCGACAAATTGAAACATTTTGCATTTTTTACCACTTGCCTACAAGATTTAACAAACAAATCAGTCAAATTATGGGATAGCAGCAGCAACATGTACAGAAGGAGACTATGTATTTGAAACTTACATAATTAGGGCAACCAATAAACCTTCTCCCAGGGTTGGCTTTAGTCCACGATGTCCTTACCTTCAATTTATCACCACAATAGCAGTACATATTACCATCACCCCTACCTAAACCTGTCGAGTATCGATTAGATGATGAAGACGAAGCCATGTCGAATACTCTTGGAAGATGGTAACCGATTAGGGATTAGGGTATTAGGATTGTTCGTCGCCTGATGAAATTAGGGATTATTGGGGTATTAGGGTTCTTCGTCGCTTGATGAAATTGGGGATTAGGGTTTCAGAAAGGATTTCTCATTCAATTATACTACCCAAATGACACATCAGATATAAACCCCCTAATTTATTTAAATCTAAATGACACATCAGATAAAACTTGTACACATCAGCAACTAATAGGTCAAAAGGTAAATTAGTATCTAAAATGTCAATTTTAGAAGTATTGATACGTCAAATGGTAAAAACGTAAGTACAGTACATACAATAACTTTTCTTGACAAGTTGGATACACTTTTATGAAGTAAACCCTATTTTATATCGTCATAAATTGGTTGTTGGTTTTGGTAAATTGGAGGGTGACCTCTATAAATTAAACCTTGATAATAAATTTTCGGAATCGTTATTAGCTGTGAATGTGAATGTTTGTGAATGTAGTAACAAAAATAAGAGAAAGAGGGATAATGAAACATCATCCGATTGTTAGGATAAAAATCCGCAATCGCACGACAACCGATTATAATCGCAAGACAAATGATAGGACAACAATCCTGTATTAAGATAAGGTCTTGGAATAAAACTAATAGTACCCTCGAATCAATCGGTCGAATAGAACTAACGATTAGTCGAATGATATTACATATATCGTACGATGCTTACATCTTTTATGAAGGCAACCTGATTATCATTGAGAAAGTCGGTGTTTTGCACGTTTTTACTATTATTTTTATAGTCTATTTTGCATCTTTTTTGTTTTCTTTTCTAGAGTGTCTCATGCATTTTTATTACCTTTTGTATAGTTTTTCTCTTTTTGATGCTTATTACTTTGTTGTCGGTATTTATATGTTTTGTGCTAGTATTTTCGTGATTTTGGCGAGTTTTATTTCCAATGTGTAGGTGTGTGTGGATTTGAGAATAAGCGGAAGGAAAGGTGCAAACGATGTGCTAAAAAGACAAAGAATGAAGAATGAAGATTGGAAGTTGGGCCCAAATTATCTTTCTCTTTTTGGGCTTTTTGGCCTTTTGGCCTTTTGGGCCCAAGTATATAAGCCTTTTTGCTCCCCACTTTTTGGGGAGGAAGCCATTTTTTTAATTCTAGTCTTAGGGCTTTCTCTCTAAATTAGGTTAGTTTTTTTTCTTTTGGGTTTTTGGAGCTACAATCCATGGAGATGATTGGAACTCAACATTGAGCAAGAATCAATCAAATGGAGAGTAATTACATCTTCTTATCTTATCTTTTTATGCTTTATTTTATTTCTTTATTTGTTTCTATAGCCTAGATTATTGGGTCTTTGATATTTAGCTTTCATTTTATGCAATTAGTTTATAGATCTTGATTATTCCAATCGTTAAGAATGATAAGTATCGTATAGCCTCGTTCGAGTTCGACTCAATTGGTTTGCTTTCAAATGGTTTTTCAACAAATGCTCCTTATGACGAAATCATCTAACGGAAGTTAGTGATTTTGCCTAAGTCGTGAGTTCTAAATTGTTTTCATTTTAGTGTGATTTGAACGGAAGTTCGTCTTTACTTAGATAAATTGATTGGAAATTGATCTCTTACCATGGAAATAGGCGTTTGGTCAATTGGGGATTTTACTGAGCAATCGTTATTTCACGGAATTTGGTATGGAAATAACCACTTCCCGTCGAGAGTGATCCTTTTAGCCTCGAAAGGGGGAATTGGACTATTTTGTGCTCAATAATCCCATTCGAGTTGATTCAATACGATACTCATCATTCTTTGCGATTGGGTTTTTAGCTTCTTTTTAGTTAAGTGTCTCCTAATTTTAGAGTCTCAATTGCTTTAGATTCAATTAATCGTATGCTAGATTTTGATTCTCGTTGTCATTGTTTGATTAATTTGATTGTTTAATTGCTTTGGTCCTTGTTAGTTAATTAGATTAATCTTAGTTAGTTTCTATTTTCGCCTAGTTAGCCAACAATCTTTGAAAACCGATTTCGCGCAACTAGCTAACGCCGTGGGTAAATCTATGTTTACTCTGTTGCCTCCCTGTGATCGACCCGTATGCTACGACACCGTACGCTTGCGGTATAAATTTAAAACTCACAAAAAGTCGAAAATTGAGTACTATGCTATGCTCGTTGGAGTTCAATAATCAATCGAACAAATATTTCAAATCAGTCGAACGACATATATGTTCCAACGTACGACGTATTACTAACGGTAACTTCTATCGTGAGTTTTCTTATTTATTACAGGAGATCGTCAGTTACCGAATATCTCGCCTTCAGTTAAAGACTCAATCCAAGGTCATCAAGACGAAGAGTTAATCCTATTTAATGCGACGTCCGTTATGACCGTTGAAGACATTAAATGCACGACCGTTATCAAAGAAGCTATATAAATCAATCAAGACTACATTTGAAGATACGAAGGAGACAGCTCTGGAAGCAACCAATACATTCTCTCTAGCTTAGAATTCATCATAATACTTGTAATTTATATTCGATCGCACGTTTATTCTCTTTGTAATCGCTCGATGCATACTGTAATCTCGAAGGACATCACCCCTGTTTGGTGACCATAGTGCACTGTCGACTTAACTTTAGGTCGACCGCAGGTTTTTTCCTCCGTTGTGAGGTTTTTCCTGCGTCATCGAATTCTTTGTCTTATTTTACTTTTATCGCACTTCTTATCGACTGCAATTTCTTTCTCTCGACGGTTAAGCCTCACACATTTTCATACAACAATTGACTTGTGTAATTTTTTACATAAACAGCGATTATGGCATAAACGTTTAGGTCATATATCTAAAGAGAGGATGACACGTCTTGTTAAAGATGGAATCATTGAAAATCTTGATTTCTCGGATTTTGATCCTTGTGTAAATTGCATAAAAGGTAAAATGACTAATAAGAACAAGAAAGGTGCAAATCGTAGTTCAAGCTTGCTTGAAATAATCGATACGGACATTTGTGGTCCTTTCCCTTCTGGTTTAGGAGGATATAAATCTTTCATTACCTTTATTGATGATTATTCACGATATACCTACTTGTACTTAATTAATGAGAAATTTGACTCACTAGATATGTTTAAAACCTTTAAAGCTGAGGTTGAAAATCAACTTAGTTGTAAAATTAAAATAGTGAGATCGGATAGGGGTGGAGAATATTATGGCTGACACACGGATGTTGGTCAAAGCCATGGACCATTTGCTGAGTTTTGTAAATCTCATGGAATAGTCAATCAATTTACTATGCCAGGAACACCTCAACAAAATGGAGTTTCGGAAAGACGTAATCGCACCCTTATGGATATGGTGCGTAGTATGATTGCAAATTCAAGTATTCCACAATTCCTATGGAGTGAGGCGTTAAAAGCAGCTGTACACATCTTAAACCGTGTTCCCTCAAAATCTGTCCCTAAAACACCTTATGAATTATGGACGGGTAGGAAACCCAAGCTAAACTATTTAAAGGTTTGGGGTTGTCCGGCTGAAGCTAAGATCTATAACCCACAAATTAAGACATTAGACTCAAAGACAATATCTTGCTATTTTGTGGGTTATCCCGAGAGGTCTAAAGGTTACCGGTTTTATGCCCCTTCACATACCACTAGAATAGTGGAAACCCAACGCGCCGAGTTTCTAGAAAACGACGACCAAGTGGGAGCGATGGTTCAAAGAATCTTGAACTTAATGAACAAACAACACCTAATCAAACACCAAACATTTTAGTGCCGGTAGTTGTATCTAATCAAGAGTCGACATCAACATCAACTCCCCAAAATGTGGATGTTGATGTCCCAACGGAAAATGAACCATTTAATCATGAAATTCCACATAATGACGAGGTCGTTGAAGAAGCTCAGCAACCATTGAGAATGTCACAAAGACAAAGGCGACCTATAAATTATGATGACTTCATCACCTATTTAAATGAGGTTGACTATGATTTAGGTCAAATTGAAGATCCAACCTCATATAATGAAGCCATAAAAAGTGAATTTTCGCATAAATGGATTGAAGCCATGAAAGAAGAGTTAAACTCCATGTGTATAAATGACGTTTGGGAACTAACAGAATTGCCTAAGGTTGCTAAAGCTGTTGGAAACAAGTGGATCTTTAAAACAAAGTTAGACCAAAATGGAAATGTCGAACATTATAAAGCTCGACTAGTGGCTAAGGGCTTCACTCAAAAGGAAGGCGTTGACTATAAAGAAACTTTCTCACCTGTATCGAGAAAGGAATCATTAAGAATTGTGTTGGCACTCGTAGCTCACTTTGACTTAGAACTACATCAAATGGATGTCAATACCGCTTTCCTAAATGGTGATTTGTACAAAGATGTATACATGTCTCAACCCGAAGGATTTAAGGAAAAGGGTAAAGAACATCTCGTATGTAAATTAAAGAAGTCAATTTATGGGTTGAAACAAGCTTCACGACAATGGTATTTAAAATTTGATGAAGTTATGAAACGATTTAACTTCACTAAAAACTCAGTGGATCAGTGTATATATTTTAAGAACAGTGGGAGCAAATTCACAATATTGGTTTTATATGTTGATGATATACTTATTGCTAGCAATAACAAGGATATGTTGTTTGGGACTAAACGTTTCCTATCAAATAACTTTGACATGAAAGATCTCTGTGAAGCCTCTTATGTGATTGGCATTGAAATTCATCGAGATAGGGAAAATGGAAAGTTGGGATTGTCTCAAAAAGCATATATAAATAGAATCCTTAATAAATACAACATGCAAAACTGTGCTCCTACCGTTGCCCCTGTTGTAAAAGGTGACAAATTTGGCTCTTATCAATGCCCCAATACGGAAGCCGAACGCGAACAAATGAAGCTTATTCCATATGCCTCAGTTGTTGGGAGCTTAATGTATGCTCAAGTCTGTACACGACCTGATATAGCGTATGTCACTGGTATGCTTGGTCGCTATCAATCAAACCCGGGATTAGACCATTGGAAAGCAGCCAAAAAGGTGCTACGTTACTTAGAAGGAACTAAGGAATACATGCTCACTTATAGAAGATCAAATCTTCTGGAGGTCGTGGGATACTCAGACTCGGACTTTGCTAAATGCAAGGATGACAAAAAATCAACTTCAGGGTACATATTCATGCTTTCAGGTGGACCTATATCTTGGAGAAATTGCAAGCAAGAGCTTACCACTACTTCAACTATGATGGCTGAATATGTAGCATGTTATCATGCCACGTGCCATGCCATGTTATTAAGAAACTTAATTAGTGGGCTCAAAATTGTTGACACCATTTCAAGACCACTAAAGTTTTACTGTGACAATAATGCTGCCGTTAGCTTCTCTAACAGCAATAGTTCAACTGGTGCTGGATTGTATCTCGATACTAAATATCTATTCGTTCGATAAAGAGTGGAAGAAAATTGCATAACCGTGGAGTACATTAACACAAGTGACATGTTGGCTGATTCACTTACCAAAGGATTACCGCCTAAGACTTTTGTTGAGCATGTAGCGAGAATGGGCCTAAAACAAAATCTCGCATAGTGTCACAAGGTACTATGCAGTATTAAAGATAAGCGCTTACAAGTCTATCTTTCACATTATGTTATTTATTTGCTCTACTAATCTATGTTAACACTAATTGTCTTGGAGCAGATATGATAGCCATAAAATCACAAGTTATATTTTGTGGAGTATTGAAGTATAATTGATGGGGATCCCATATCTTTTAAGGTATGTACCATTACATTTTTTTGCCTCAATGCTTTTTCGAAATATATTCAAAAATGGACTAATAAATGGCCAACTTATTTGATATAAATAGTTATACGGCCAAATGGGAGAATGTAAGATTTATTTAATTAATATGGCCTAAACTATTAATATCATTATATATATAAGTTTATTAATCCATGATTATTCTCTTATTATTAATTATTCTCGTATTTATATGCAGGTCCTCTAACTATTGTGATGGTCAATATTGGTCCCTGTATATTAACTATTTAAATAGTGGTTATCATTCATTTATGTTATCTGTTGCCCTAATTCTTAATCTCTCTCTCTCTCTCTGAAAACTGACGTATGGCACCAAGGAGAAATATCAATTGAGGGTTTAATCAAGAACACTTACAATAATTAATCCATCATCATTAAGGGAAACTAAGAGAACTATTGAAGGATAATCAATGGCTTCTTCATCTTCTACAAATCAACATCCTATGAACTTCTCTTCAAGTATGTATTTCTGACTTATCTCTTAATTAGAATTATGAGATTGATCTTGTTAATATGTTTGATTGATTTTACAGGATATGGTAGATGAAAGGGTTCGGGACCGGTTCGGGTTGGTCCATAGGGCCCCTAAAACCTGCCGGTACGGTTCAACCATTGGTTGGGCCGGGTCGCAGCGGGATTAGTGGTATTTCCCGTAAGGAGGTCCAATAATGTTGGAACGTGTCTGCCTTAACTTGCCGTTCAAATTTTCTACCATAAATGCTTATCGAATAAGTGATTAAGTAAACATTCCCTCGAACTTCATTCTTTTTTTAGGATTGTATTGTTTTAAACCTCTTATGTATTATTAAGCGGTATCTCTCAACCATGAAGCTAATATGCTTATGTTTGAAGCGATAAAGTACGTTAGGGGCTTTCCAATCTTTTTGAAGGCCATATTATACCCAAATAAGTTACTACCTCCAATTCTCCATTAATGTATTATAATAATAAATTACTAATTGTTTATTAGTTTATTACTTTGTTTGATAATTTAATTCAAATTACATTTTTTAATTCTTTAATTTGTCATGAATAACTCTTTGGTCTCATATATTGAGAATAATATATTTGATAGTATTAGTAACGATTTAATTTTAGAGAAATTTTCATGGTATAGCGTATCGTCGAGATCAATTGTAAGCATTTTCTGATATTTGTTTTGAATACATGTTTAATATTTTATTGGAATATTGGTACATGCGATGTCGACTTTGTTTTATATTATACTACCCGACACGAAAAATTATTCTTTAGACCGACATATCCTGTCACATAACTATGTTGGACCCCACTACGTTTAAATCCTGGATTCGCCACTGGATCAAAGCCGCCTTTATTGACTGGATAAGTGATGAAGATCACTTCCATACTTCTCATTTTTTTTAGCACTTCTCATTTGAACCTTTTTTTCTCTCTCTATCAAGGGCGAATTTAAGAGTAAGCTAGGTAGGTCCCGGGACCTACCTAAATTTTTTTTTTGTGTTAGAAGTAATATAGAAAAAAATTTGGGACCTACCTAAATTTTTTTAGAGGAACTACCTTAAATATTTTTTAAGCAGTTTTATATAAATGAAATTAATGTTGGTGTGGTGGATAACATCCTTTGTTGTGTAAGGTAGGTCCTAGGTTCAAATCTTTCAATGCTCAAAGAAGATATTACCTTTTTTTAATTATTTTGTTTAGGCCCAACAGTTTTAAGTCTGACCCACATACAAAAAAAAACAAACCTAATTCGTTTTTTTATCCGACTTCGAAAAAAGTCGACTTCTTTGAAATCGACTTCATCCAATTCACTTCCAATCTCCAATCTAAACAAATCGATCAATTGGATTTCGCAATTCGAAATTCGCAATCCGATTTTCAAGTGTAGTGAGCCAGGTTTGTTCAAAAATAAAATCAAAACTTTAAACCTTTTTTTTTTACGAATTGAGATGTATAATCTAACATTAGATATAATTATTAATTCATAATGAACTAATGATTATTTTGAATATTTGATTATAGTTCTTGTAGAATCAACAATGTCGTTGTTGAGATTTTTAAAAAAGAATGGAGAATCTTGTGTAGATCTTTATGCTGTGATTGATATGCAACTTCCAGAGCTAAACCATCGCTTTAATGAAGTCAACACGACTTTACTTCTTTGTATTGCTTGTTTATGCCCGAGTGAATCTTTTAAAGCCTTTGATTTGGATAAATTACTGAAGATGGCTACATTTTATCCGGAAGAGTTTCCAACAGAATATGATCTTCGAGTTCTTGAATTGGAACTTCAAAACTATATTAAGGATGTGCGAGAAGATGAACGATTTAACCAATTGAAGAGCATTGGAGACCTTGGTAAAAAGATGGTCGAAACAAAGAAGCATATAATCTTTCCGAAGGTTTATCTTCTCTTGAAACTTGCATTGATCTTACCCGTTGCAACATGAAGTGTGGAACGTGCATTTTTAGCAATGAAGTTGATAAAGACGAGTACACGCAACAAAATGGGTGATCAATTTTTGAGTGATTATTTAGTTTCGTATATTGAAAAAGTTATTTTAGAAGGTATTAGTAACGATACGATTATGCAATATTTCAAGGTATAAGACCTCGTCGAGTACACTTGTAAGAACTTTAAAATATCACTATTGAGTAAATGTTTGATTTTTTATTTTAATGACCCGACCCGACAAAAGTATAGTTGATACTTTCATTTTTTCCCGACTAAACTTAGTAGGGAACCATGTGGTGTTTTGTTCTAGATTCGCCACTGCTCTCTATATATATACACACACACATGTAGATGAGAACAATATGCAGAATATTACAAAAGACAATATCCAGAATATTACAAAACATTCTCTAAAAGCAAGCTTATTAGCTACCATATAAGCTCTTATCAGCTAATTTACCAAACATAGCCTAAAACCAAACTAAACAGGCTTTGATATATCCCAAAACAAGCTAGGTTTGCAAGTGAGATAGATATACATCATAACAATAATAAAAACCACAATCATTCATTGTTACAAGGCATAGCTAGAAGCTCCTGCACCTGGACATATATAACTCCCTCCTACAGGATCAGTACGTGGCTTCCCAGTTGTAAGAGTTGACAATTGCATGTCATTCCTCGATATTCGAGGTCTTACGAAGCAGCTTCTCGAAACATCAAGCCAAGAACACGTTCTTAATGTTATAAAAATGGTTGTATCTGATACTCGTCTTAAAGAAGGGTTTATATAGACAACCATTTGAGCACTCCTTGTTCAAGACTGTGCAGTCCCCGCAACGCGACCGCCTCATACATCAGGCTCGCTCTTTTCGGAGTCCTATGTTGGCCTCAAGGCCACGTATTAAGCCCTCACATCTAGCTTTCGGGTCCACCAACCGGTGTTGGGCCTCAAATTCGAGGGTCTCGACAAGTTCGTTACGTTGTCCTTGTGGACATCCTCCAAGCATCCTTTTGAAGTTTTTCCTTCAAATACCCTCTTTCTAAGCAAGAATGGCAGGATGTGATCAACTTTACGAAATAAATGCCGGAAAACGCAATCGTCGGGACATCTGCCTGCTTCGTTCCATACACATACACCACATCTTACAAGAGGATCCATGTAGCGCTGAGGTTTCTGTAGTCCATGGTGGAAATCAAAAAAATCCCCAATATATTAGATTTAAGATAATACATCTACAAACCTCACAAGCAATCATGTGAGCATGGTAATACTCTTTTTACTTACTGGTGATATCCACATCATACAAGGAAAGAATATATCTATTTGTATATTCAATTAATTTATGTTTATGTTCAGATGTTTACATTTAATAAATTATTATCTACTTTGATGCATGATGTTATTTACATTTTTAGCTATTTATAAAACAAATGCAATACTTTAGATCATGTAGTTTTTTAAGGAAAAACTATCAAAGGCAATCACAAGTTCTTAATTTTTGTAGGTTTTTTAAAGTTAACATTTTGTTGGAAGAAAGGTTTAAAGTTCAAACCCGCAATCATTTAGGCAAATCTTGTTCATGCATTAATAGGCCGTGCAATGACTACCTAAAACATTCGCACCTTCATGTGGGAATCCACCATCTTCTAGCCCGACTTTGAAAAAGTTAATAGAAAATTTTCATATACAAAAACATGTAAAAAACATTCCAAATTTCTTATATATCCATCTATAACTATACGCCACAAAAAAAAAAAAAAAAAAAAAAAAAAAAAAAAAAAAAAAACTCAATATTATTTTTATCAACCATCATTATAACCATAAACTAAACTTAAAAATATAATAAAGGACTTGGATAATGGATTTTACCTTATAAATTCCCAAGCTATATATTTTTCCGAGACCACCGATTCCAACAAGCCGAGCAACATAATCACCAATTGGTCAAGAAATGAGTTCCGCTTTCTGATTTGAAGTGATGCTTAAAGAAAACCACTTAAAATCCTTGAAAAGCTTGAAATTCAACCTTTAAGACAAAAACATGAAGACTATTAAGGTCTGATAGATCACTTAAAAACGAAACTACCCATATAAAGAACTCGAAATTATACACAGCCTTTTTGGTTAGAGACTTTTAAGCGTAAATACGAGGAGAGTGGTATTGGCTATTTAAATTGCATTGTGTTGTCTTATTTGTTGACTATACGAACCAATAGCAATATAGCATGCTTCAAAGATATGTACTTGTAATGAAACAGGTCCCTAAACTTTGGACCATTTGACATCTAACACCACCACTGAAATTCCAGATAATGACATTTTGGCCCCTATATTTCAATTGCTTTAGCCAAAATCACATTTTCACCCTTGATTTAGAAACTTTCCTTCCTATTTAGTCTGAAAAAATAACATATGTTTTATTTTATTTTATTTTATTTTTCAAATTTATTTATTTACCATATTTTGGGGTGTCACGAGTCTCCCCTCCTTTAAAGAATTCCGTCCTCAAAATCATACGATCAACTCTTAAGAATTCTTAGTTCTTACTTATTCTCCGACCTGTGTGTAATTTCTGAATTACTATACCAAATATGTAATTTAGCCTATTATTTATTTATTTGGCGTTAAGAGGACAATGAAGTCACATGAGCCAGTTTACGGCATAGTTGCAACGGTCAGTGTGCAGTTTTGCACCATTTCCACAAGCGTAGTACTCGTTGAACCTTATCGTTTACACCTTTCTTGCACACACACCATGTTCCAACTATTCATATAAATGTCTATATATATATATATATATTTCCACAAACGCTTGGTTGAAATGGTAATGTTTTTCATTTTCTATTGTAGAAAATCAAAAAACGTTTTTAGAAAATATTGGAAAACTATTAAAATTAGTTTTTTTCTAATTTACATACAAGTTAGAAAACAGAAAATTTTTATTTTCCCGAAAAACTTTTGAAAACTAAATGAACCTAACGCATTTTCTAAATTTTAATTTTGGTTTATCTTGATGTTATATTCATTTAAATATATATTGGGTTAAGTACACCAAAATGTATCCAAGTTATCACATTTTATCATTGTGTGTACTTAACTTTAAAATTTACCAACTAGTGGCTAGAAGTTTGTTTCTATAAATAGAAAAAAGTTCTCATTTAAACATAATTCTATATATAGGGTAATTGATTCATATGCCCATAACGCACCTCCATTTTGCACAACATACCCACACCATTACGCCGTTATAACGGCGATATAACGGTGCGTTACGCCGTTATACGCACCAAAACGCCGTTATAACGGCCCAAAACGCCGTTATAACGGCCCAAAACGCCGTTATTTGACTGAAATTGGTATAACGGCCCTTATAACGGCCTTTTAGGGGTATGGTTGCAAAGTGGGGGTGGGGCTTTGGGTATACCGGTAAAGCTCCCATATATATATATATATATAGGGAGAGAGAGAGAGAGAGAGAGAGAGAGGGAGGGAGATATATTCAAATGAGAAGTGCTAAAAAATATGAAATAGAGAAATATATCTCAACCGTTGATACGGTTGAGATCAAAGTTGACTAGTCAAAGTCACAATCTTTGACTAGTCAAAATACGTATGGACGAGCATGAGCGAGGAGCATTTTCGTAAGTGTTACAAATAGTCTACAAACAGATTCATCAATAAATCTTTATATATTAACGCATTCATCAATGAATCTTCGTATATGAACGCGCTTATATGTTGTATCTGTGTAATTCATTTGAAAATTCATTGATGAATCAGTGTAACTCATATAAAGATTCATATATGAATCTTCATATATGAACGTGTATATGAATTATACAGATTCATTTATGAACGCATTCATATATCGCATTCATATATAAATCTGTGTAATTCATATGAATATTCATCATCTAATTTGTTTGTCGACTATTTGTAAACTTTACGAAAATGCCCCTCCGTGTTCTACAACTTGTGCGAATAATTATTAGATGCTTCGTGCTCATAGCCGCATTTATTGACCAGATAAGAGGTGAAGATCACTTCTCTATTTCACACTTTTTAGCACCATTTCTCTACTTCTCTATGTACATATTTTATTAGATTTTTTTTCTTGACGGAAATGCGTCAGAAAAGGACTCACTGCAAGCAAAAGTAGGTTACAGCCTTGTGGGATTCTGCCTTTTTTGGTAGAATAACAATTAGCAAGCTGAGTATCAAAGGGAGGTTTTACCTTGTTTTGCTTATTTCTATGTAGAAACCGATGAATCTTTTATATTTTATGTTTTTTTAACATTCATAATGAATAATTCCAACATACCCGATTTTGTACAACATCCATAAATATATGAAGAATCCCACCACATGTGAATCTGGTTGAGGTGAAACATTACTAAGAATTGAAAGCTGTAAATAGGGGGAAGGAAAACCTGAAAGAAAGAAAGCACATCTGAAAATTTCCATATAGTTTTTGCATTCCATACTTTGTGTTGGTTTGGGGGAAGAAAGCTTCAAATGGTGGAAAAAAAGACCTTAACTTAGAAAGTAATTATGAAATTTTCACTTTAGATGGTTTAGGTGGTAGTACATCTATCTAAGCCTTATGAGCTCTCAAACCCATTGTGTTATATCAGTGCCACATCAGATTTACCATAAATTCACTATAAGTCATTTGAAGCCCTCTCTGTTTAGTATCATAACCCATCAAACCAAATACTCAATACATATGTATTTCAATTAAAAAAGAAGAAAAACAGAATGTGTGAGAGAGGGAGAGAGTCGGGCTGGTTGGTTTGGCCACACCGATGTGCCCAGATCCCGCCGAGCCTGCTGACTTCGTACCAGAAGCCCGCTGAGCCAAAACGAGCGTATGCATAGCCTAAGGTGTATATTATACATTTTATATTGCAATTCATAGTTTTTTTTTAAACTTAATGTATAAAATAATAGTACTTCGAGTATATTTGATTGTGGAAAAATTTTCAAGAAAAAATGAAAATTTAGAAAATGTGTTTATTTCGCTCAATTTGTAAAAGTTTTCAAAAGAATGAAAATCTTATATTTCCAAACTTCATTAAAATTTTGATTTTAGTAATTTTCTTAAAAAACGTATTTTCTAATTTTCTAAAATCAAAAATGAAAACTCCACAATTTCAAATAAACTCATTTTCTAAAGTTTTTATAGTAAACTGAAAGTGAAAGTCAGCTTCATTTTCTAAAAACGTTTTATAAGAAAACAAAAACAGTTGTCCACAATCAAACATGTGTCCTTTTCATATTCGATTTTCAAGACTACTAAGGCATTGTTTGGTAAAAATAAGTTAGCTGCAGCTATATGTCTGGATGGACCATAAGCTAATAAGCTAAGTTTTAAAAAGCTACTTTCACTAAGTTTTTGATGACTTATGGAGCTTTTTATTTTTTTTTATTCCAAATATATAGTTGCTAAGTTTTATAATTTATACTACTAATTTTCAAACATGTGTTTTTTTTGTCCTTTTACAATCATAAGTTACCTTATCAACTAGTTTTTGTCAAACGTAACTTATTCATCAGCTAGTTTATCAATCATCAGCTACCTTATCAGCTAGCTTGCCAAACATAGTCTAAATTTCTGATTGTTTTTTTTATTATCCTTGGGATAAGTCGAATAAAAAGATTTATTGACCAACCTGTAAAATATTGTTTGTATGTATATTATTTTTGTTTTTTATGTCTGTAACTCTGTTTGAAAATAAAAACAAGGTTGAATCCGATGCTCAGTATTTGCAGGTACCCAAAACAAAGTAAGTGATTATTTTCAACCTTAAATAGATATCCGAATTTATGTTATTTTTTATTACTTATTTTCCTTTAAAACATATCCAACTATTTATTAGATTATTGTTTGTAGGTTTCTATAACTTGTCTTCATCCTTAAATCCTATAATAAACTTTATTAGTCATTTCATTAAATATGTATTTTATGTTCATTTACGAATATTAAATTTTTTTATACAAATTAAAATATATTCATAAATATTAATGGAAACAAATAAAATACAACTTACTTTGTAAGACTATCTAAATTTATATACTAAACACTAGATTACATGACTAAAACCACAATAATGGAAGTCTTAGAGGTTGTGATGGAATATTACATCAATTTAGATTCGAGCCCAGACGTCAACATTCTATGATCGGTCAGACTTAGGTTGTATTTCATAAAAACTAGTTGGCTTATAAGCTACCTTAATTCTGGGTACATGTTTGAATGATCATAAACTAGCTAATAAGCTAACTTTTTATACCCCTTAATTTATTAATCAGCTAACTTATCATCTACTAGCTAGCTTATCAGTTAACAACTAGTTTATCAGCTATCAATTAGCTTCTTACCATGCACCAAATTAACCTTCCGCTAGTCACAACTCTTACCATGCACCAAAAATAATCTGCTAATACAACTAACTCATAACCATAGATCAAAAACATAGAAGGCTGAGATTGTTTCTCTACTTCATAGTTTTTTAGCACTTCTCATTTGAACCTAATACTATATATATATATATACGAAACATATTAAACCCTTTTTATTACCCTACTAAACTACCACAAACAGAAAACTATTTTTTTTTGAATGACAACAATTTTATGACTTGATCGGTAATAGTATAATATAGATAAGTTCAGGTATCGTTCTTACCATTGGGAACAATTAAGCTAGATGACTTATTACAACTTTTGTAGATCAATCTGAAAAGGTTTGCTTTTGGAAAAGGTTTATGTTTAATAGAATACTAATGAATAATAAAACTGCCAAGAAGATGAAAATTGATAAACAACACAACTTAAGAGATTGCCTACCAGGTCACCAAAGTGAAAGGTAGAGGATGTTGATTAACTAAACAATCTACCTAACAAGTAGATACACGCGACCAACGATTTCAAGTAGCGAAAGTTAAAACCATGAAAAGGTATTAAACTGAAACAATTAAGAACCAGACATTCATCATAAGTATAAACCAAACTATACAAAGTTCATCAATCCATAGTCAAATACATAAAAAACTAGTACATAGACATACTAGTCATAGAATCTAAATCAAAACAAACCATAGACCAGCAGATTTGATGTAGAATCCTCTCGAATAATCTTCTTGGGTGTTGTCTTCTCAAGCTTTCTCTCCTAGTTTTGGAAATCCTAAATGGCTCCCATCATTGCTTTGACCTAACTTTCTCCAGAAGTCGAATAATGAATGAAAAAAAGTTGTTCTATCTGAATAGGCTTTATCTGGTTTAAATACTAAAAAACGGGCAGTAGCACTATGGCCACGCGAGCTAAGCAAATAAGGCAAATATGAATTTTTACTGATTCTCCTTCCAAATCTGATCCAAAAGCCTTTCTTCGGGAAGAAGTAATCAGTCTTGAAGAGCAAGTTAGTAGTTTTGGAGGGTAAGTTTACCCTATTTTCACTTGTCTTCCAAAAAGTCTTAATTTTTTACGTTTTTACCCTTTTTTGATACGTTTTGTAAATCTTTCCCAAAACTACCTAAAATTGTAAAATACATCAATTTAGCACTATTCACATACGAATTAGGCCAAAAACAAGTGTGAAATGAATGATATAGAGTTTTAAAAGCATGTACAATTTGGCTATATCAGTGATCACATCTTACTTACCAAAAGAAACGATGTCTAATGAGTGCCACATAAGGGAACTAGTTGTCCCATCAAATAACTAAGGCTACCCACACAGGTGTAGAGGGTTGGCAGCGGGTTGGCCCGCCAGCTTCAAAAACACCCGGCGGGTTGGCTGCGCCCTTTCAATTGCCGGCGGGATAGGGTGGAGACGGCTTCTCCAACCCGCTATATTTTGTGTGTGTTGTGTGTGAGAGGGTTGGGTAAGGGTTGTAGAGGGTTATGGGAGGTTAAGAGAGGGTTGGAAAAAAAACTAATGTGTCAACTGATGTGGCATTAAAAAGTGAGAGGGTTGGGATAGTTGGGTGTGGGTAGCCTAAATACACTAACGTGCCTATGACTTACAAGCTCTTCATTTTGCCATGTCCTATTTTGTTAGTAACCAAACGATTTCTTCGGCTAATGCAACATTTATTTGAGTGGACCAAATGTTTAAGGAGTCCATGTAAAAATACCCCACAAGAAATAGTAAGATGATATTATTGCTTTACAACAAGCATGTACGTGAGAGCATGCCACCACCAAAACAATTAAAAGCTTTCTTTACCATTTTTAGTGACCTGTTTTGATGCATTGTTTTATTTTAAACCTCCCACCCCTTTGGGAATGGTCAAAGTTTCTTTTTGTATCTGAAAAGTTTTCTATACCATTTTATGATTCTTTTGATTCCGAATCCCAAATTCATTTCAATGACTCTTTTGATTGCATTTTAGTGCCATTTATTTATTTTAATATTATCCGTACATAATAAACACTTGTAAATTTCGAATTTAATAAATATTTCTAGTTATTTTTATGCTTTTTTTTATTGATTTTAGAAACAATACAATCACAGCTATAATAAGGATAAATGTCGAAAGTCTTATGACAATCTAACTGATAAGTTAGTTGTTAACTGATAAACTAGTTGATAAACAAACTTTGTTTGACAAAAACAAACAAAAACAAGCTTACAGTATGTAAAATGATAAAAATAACATCTTGAATAAATAATTAATTATAAATATTTTATAATATAATTAAGATAAAATTTTCATAATGTAATTAAAATAAAATTTTCACAATATAATATGTCAATTAATAAAAAAATCTATATTAATTTATTATTTAAATTACTATTACATATCACTATAATAAAACTAAAATTGATCAATTTTATATATTCTAAGTAAATAGTAAAATTTTAAAAGAATATGCTTAAGAATTAAGAACTACTAAAATTATTAAATAATTTACTAATAAATTTAATATAATAATATATCTTATACCATACACATTAAGGTGGCGCTTATTAAATGTTAACTTAGGTAGCCACTAACCGATATCAATACTATCACTTGTTTACAATGTAATGTTTTTTTAATAATATTTTAGTCTATTAAAATGGTATGATATATAATAATTTTCTATAATTTTTTTTGATAAGTGTTATGGTAAGAGTTTTCGTCATTATTTCGCGGTACAATTTGACTTGTTAAACGCTTTATCTTAGATCTTAATGAATAAGATTTTTGGTTTTTTATCATATTCATTCGGTAAAATAATTTGACTTGTAAAATGCTTAGCCAAATAAACATTTAATAAACGACGTCTAAATTAAAAAATTAAATGGTCAAGATAAACTTATGTTATATTTGGCGTTGAAAAATCCATATATCAAAACTAAATGAGATTTCATGTTGGCCATAATTTTATTAATCTAAGGTGATTAAGTAATTTATAAGGTTTTTATTTTAAGGGTGGTTTACAATTGAACGCTCTCCTATATATGTATTTGTGTGTATATATATATATATATATATATATATATAGAGAGAGAGAGAGAGAGAGAGATTTACTTTTGTGAACCATTATTTTGGTGTGAACTTGTGAACTACATAACAACCATCCATATTCAAGATCGATGGCTATGATTAAAGTTGTAGCGGTTACGATAACTACCATTTAATCTTGACCATCGATCTTGCATATGGACGACTAGGATCTGGTTCACACTAAAAGCATGATTCACGAATGAAACTTTTGCTCTCTCGCTCTCTCTCTCTCTCTCTCTCTATATATATATATATATATGGAGAGAGAAAGAAAGAGTGATGTGGGGTTCATACGAGAACGATGTGGTGGCAGTAGTGGCTGGTGGTGGTGGTGGAGGTGGCTGGCGGCTGCTAGTGGTGGTGTGGTGGATGTGGCTACTAGTGGTGGTGGGACGGCGGTGGTATGTGAAGTCTATCGTTTTAAGAAAAACTTTTTCTTAGGATTTTTTTTTGACGTACAAAATCATATATGATTTACATAGAAAAATCCATGTAAAAAAGAACATGTACAAAATCACTTTCGTGAACAAAATCATATATTATTACTAGCGTACGCGACTTGCCAAACTTTTTTGATGTACAAATTCATATATGATTCACAACACAAAATCACATATGATTCGTGAACAAAATCATATATGATTTTTTTTTTTTGAACGGCAATTTAACTCACACACACGTTCCGGGGGTATCCGGATCCATACGGGCACCGACTAATCCCCCGCGCCCATGAGCCGACCCGAAGGCCAACCCATGGACTCGCCCCTGAACCGACCCGAAGGCCGGTCAAGAGCTGGATACCGCAGAAGAGGTCTATAAGGCCTTTGGCCTTTTGTGCAACAAGCGGGGCTTGAACCCGCGCCAACCTATCTTTCAAGGCAAGCGCAAGGATGTTACCTACCACCGCTGGGCTAGACAATCATTGGTAACAAAATCATATATGATTAATAACGTACGTGAGCAAAATCATATATATATATATATGGTGGTGGCGGAGGTGGTTGCTGGTGGTGGTGGGAAGGCGGCAATGGTGTGGGTGGTGGTGGTGGCGGAAGGCGGCGGCGGAGGATATTACCAATACTCCGGTGATATATATATATATATATATATATATATATTAAGAAGGAAAAATCTTTGGCGGAGAATCGTCCTCATGTTTTCTTAAATTGATATCGTTCTCGTTTGAACCTCTTTCTATATATATATGGACGAAAGTTCGGTTGCGAACTCAAACTTTATTGTGAACGTGAGAACAAACGAGAGTGTGCCACGTGGCAGATTGAATAACATAACATTCAGTATTATTCAAACTGCATAATGTTCATAGTGAAAACCATTGTCAAGGTATAGAAAATCCAAAATCTTCACAGAAAAACACTGTGATGATAAAAAAAATTCCGAACCTAGCTTCACAATGATATGTTATGAAGGTAAAAAAAATCCTTCACAGTAATTTTTTTTATAATTCCTTCATATTTATATTTTATCAAAGAATAAAAACATTAATGTGTTCTCAAAACTCAAAACAATATAAAATCATTGCATCTATAACCTCGACAAAGGCACACTCTGCTAGCCAACAAACAAAATGAAACATTAAATTGAAATGTATCACAATGCATTATTTGGATAACTTTGTAAATATAAAAAATAGGAACCAAAACATGCATAAAAGGTTAAAACTTACTACTATACTTAAAATGTAGATAATGACTAAGAAGTATTAAAATTTCATTTTTAATTTTTGAAATAGTCAAGACTTATTATATAATAGTTCAAGTTGGACAGTGTTGGGTACATATACATTTATCCTTTTCTCAAATTCTCTTCTACCTCCAGATTTTATTTTCTTCCATCTCTAGACTAAACCTTTGGTTGATCATGGCAGCTAGATGTGGGGTGTGTCTCTTGCTTGGCAAGCAGTGTTCCGACGAATGTTTGTATCGGCCACTGTTTCCGACTCTCGACAGCACGACTCCATTCTTCTTCATCAAGAAGATTTTCGGCCTCGCGAACTTCAAGCGGATGATCGAAGAATGTCCGGAAGCGCAACGCCCGAAACTCGTTGCTTCCCTGGAGTTCGAAGCAAAACAACGGCTCTTAGACCGGAAAAGAGGCTGCGAAGGCCTCATTCGTGCGCTAGAGGCCCGGTTGGGACTCGAACCGGAAGGTTCGAATGTCGTAGTCAGTCATTGCATGGCTTGCTTATGCTTGGGGAAGGTTTGCGGACCGAACTGTGTGTACAGGCCATGTTTCCTAGCGAGCGAGGCCTATGAATGTTTTCTGAATGTTAAGAACGTGTTTTGCACGCGACGTTTTGAGAAGCTGCTGCTCGAGACCGAGGATCCGGCGGTCCGTGAGGAAATTGCTGACTCTTTCAACTGGGAAGCCACGTATCGGGTGAACCACCCGGTAACGGGGTGTCATGGCCGGGTGTTGGAGCTGCAAGCACAACTAAACAGTACTGGGAATGATGCTCGCAATGCCAACTAATGAGTTCTGTGGTGGTTAAGATTTTAGTTAATTGGTGTTTTCATTTTCATTGGTGAACTCCTTCAGTGTAGCTTTTTAAGTTTTCTTATTAGAAATTAATGATTATGGATTTGGTTGCTTGGTATACATTTTAAACAGTCGTATCTGTTTTTAAAATGATCTATGAATTTGGTATGCATTTTAGATAACATGTAGTATGATTGTTCTTATTATAACTTGAAACTATTGTTAGATTTGTCATTTTGAAAAAAAATGTGTGTGAATGAGAAGTGCTAAAATAATACGAAGAAGAGAATTGATCTCCAACACTCATCTGGTCAATAAAATTGGCTTTAACCAATTACTCTCCGTGAATCGCGTCCATCAACGGTTAAGATCATAGTTAAGGTCACTTCTCTACTTCGTATTTTTTTAGCAATTCTCATTTGAACCTTTCTCTCTCTATATATATAAAGAAAAAAAAACATAAACAAAATGAACTTAAATAACATAAACCCCAAATGAACAAAAAACAACCATTGTTACTCGTCATTTCGTTCGTAAAATAGCAAAACAAAATAAAAAACCGGGCTAGGAGTAGGAGTTAATTATATAAATAGAATTTTATAAGATAAGTTTACTTAATGATTTTACATATTAATGTCATATTTTATAAAAGCATTTATGTAAAAATGAATTGATGTTCACGAACATAAATGAACAAACGAGACCATTATTCATGTTCGTTTATCTAACTAAACGAACAAAGAAAATATATTCACGTTTGTTCATTTATTAAATAAACGAAACTTCCCTCCAAACGGTTCACGAGTGGTTCACTGATCGGTCCCTAGATTCAACTTATTATGTTCTATTTAGCTAGTTTTAGAAAAAATAAACCTAAATTTAGCTAGCCAATGATATTTAGGTAAAATAAAGAGAGAAACAACTAAATATGAATTTGGTTAAACGGTTAGATAGCATACCAATTTCCAATTGTTACTCGTTACATGCTCCAAATTGTCGTTTTCCCAAAGATGGAAATGGTGCTGCCATTAAAGCACGGATTAGGTAAAGAAAATTCTGCCTAATTGGTGTGGTTAATATGCTGGGTTGTACACGTTTGTACGATAGAAAATATTCTTTACATCCTCTTCATTTTACTATCCGTTACAGAACTGTGCGGGACGAATATCCGTGTCGAACTGAATCGAAAAAGAGTGGGTATTCATGGTTCGGTACATGGTTACCTGTATTTTGTCGAGTGTTTGATGTACATAAAGTATATGCTAGAAAAAAAGTTATTTTGTGACAAACGAAAACAACAAGATGTGTCAAGCTCATGCGTTGCGTCGGGTGATATTCAAACAATCACATTCTTAGTAATCCGATTTACATATAATATTATAGATAAGGTGACTCTTCAAAGTAGACAATATTAGTTTACCAAGCATCTAACGGATTTGAAGATTACGTTACGTACATAATACTACATGATTTATATTGTCATTCCTTTGAAAATGACCAAAAATACATTTTTTCTTTAGCCAACCATAGTTTCAAAAGTAGTTAATCAAACTAATATTGTGCACACTTTGATGAAATGACGTTTTTAGCCTCTCAACTATTTTTTAGTACATATATAATCGTATTATATATGGTATATAATAAAATAATTAGATCAAAAAATATTCAATACTAGACTCATTTCGAAGGTATCAACTACACGATTATAATGGCGTAATTTGTTAAATTTAAAACGCATATTTTTTATGTATGTTGGCGAATATACAATATATGACTAAAAAGTCAAATGAAATAAAAAAACTAAAAGGTATAAAATAAGTAAATATTATAAGTTTAGGGAGTTAAAGTGTAACTTTACTATTCATTTACTTGGTAAATTGATATAAGGGATAATTAGCACTAAAAATATTAGATAATGAGAATAAAAGTATGGAGGATTGTCATTGATACGGTTGTGCAAATCGATCTAGACCAAATTAGTGAGGCATTCATTTGGGCTATTAGTTTTACGGTCACTAACAAAAAGGGCCCAAACAACATAAAATCATACTCGAAGATTTTAAAGGCCCCGTTTAAAATCACATATTTAACATACTAAATAAAAAATACATTGCATTATCATGTAATGTTTGCTATCCAAAATATTCTTATATTTCATATTACTTTTTTTAAGATATGTTATTTATAGATTGATTTACGAAAACAAAAGATTACACACGATTCTTTTGATTAATTATATAAAATAAACAGTAAAAGTCGATTCGATTGTGTCATTTATTAGATGAGAAATAGACCATAATATTGGTTGACAACACACTGACACACATCTATATCTATATATATATATATTAAAGAAAGGTTTTTGCTGATGTCATGATTATGAAATTGAGCTATTTGATTGGTCAATTAAAAAAAAATCATCAAATGATGATGTCATCAATTATTCTTATTATTTTAATACCATAATTTCTAACTATTTTTATAGATTATTTATAAGTAATTAATTTTTTATTTAAAATTCTACAAATAAAAAACACTACATATTTTATTTTTGAATCCCTCCAGTTATAAAAATAGATATAAATTAATTTGTTTAGATTTTATTACAATTATATTCTTCATATTCTTGAAACTTAAAGATTTCATCTTTTTAACCTAACTATTTTTATATATTATTTATAATTAATGAAATATTATTTTATTTAAAACTCAATTGTTAATATTCTTGAAATTTAAAGATTCCATCTTTTTAATCTAACTATTTTTGTAGATTATTTATAAATAGTTATATTTTATTTTATTTAAAATCCTACAAATCAAAACACTACACATATTTTATTTCTGAATTCCTCCGGTTTTAAAATCATTCACGAAATTCAAATCTTTTGATAAAAGAATAATAAATTTTCAATTTTTAAAATTTTAACAGCTATTAGATAACTAAAATATCTATTGTAATAAGCAATTATAATGGCAATTGTCGTATAACATATAATTTACATAAGTATTTAAATGGTAATGACAATTGTCATGTAAATGTCTATTATTATTAAAAATTAAAATAACATGTTTCAAATGCCCGTATAATATACGGGTCATTAACTAGTATATATATATAGAGGAAGGTTCATTTGTAAACCTTAAATATTTTGTAAACCGTGTAAACCAATCCACACCATTGAGTTTCAAAAACGTTTCCATATTTCACATTTCCATATTTCTATAATCATTGACTTACCATATATTTCACATTTCCATATTTTCTATGAATCCATATCCTCCTTTGATTTTTTTTGATCAAGGGCCACGATAAACCCACAAAGTTTACAAGATATTTGAGGTTTACAAATGAACCTCCCTATGTATATATATAATATTAGGTTCAAATGAGAACTGCTAAAAATGGAGATCACTACTCTGCTACTCATTTTTTTAGCACTTCTCATTTGAACATTTCTCTCTCTCTCTCTCTCTCTCTCTCTATATATATATATATATATATATATATATATAGAGGGAGGTTATTATGCACCCCTTCAAAAGGTTGCACACCTTGCACCCCTAATCTCCACCCTTCATCTTGGAAGATTTGAATTTAATTATTAAATTTTTCATTTTTCTTTAATTTCAAACCAATGGGCATATTGGTCTTTTTGTAAATTGAGTTTTTAAAAACTAAGAAATGTTTAAGTTTTCTAATGAATAAATAGGAATCCCGAATTTCATGGATGTTAAAATTAAATGATAATTTCAATTATTTTAGATAGTTATTCATTAACATAACTGAAGGTTTCTTCATCGTTTCCACCATCATAGGCATGAACATATTAATTTTCCAGATTTCATATTTTTGTTTCTTAATGGATAAAAGTTGTGCATGCAGAGAAAGCATGATTGTTGCCACTAGTTCATCAACGGCTTCATCTGCATTCACTGGTTCATCGGCCAATTCATTATTGTTGCCACTTTCTTGGTGTTAGTATAGCATCGTCGTCGTCATCGTCATCGAAATCTATAAGAATCGGTAAAGCCGTCAAGTTTTCGAAGCACAAGAAAGAGTATCGTAGCATGATCCGATGAATGTACGTTTTTCGATGAATGTTTAAGTTTTCCGACGAAGTTTCAATGAATGTATAAATTTTTCGATGAATGCATAAGTTTTCCGATGAATGTATTTTGTTTTCCGATACATTATCGATGAATGTATATAAGTTTTCCGATGAATGTATAAGTTCTACAATAAATGTATAAGTTTTCCGATTACGTTTCGATGAATGCATAAATTTCCGTATTAATGTATTAGCTTTTTGATACATTTTTGATGAATATTCGATGAATACGATGAACGTTGGAAGAGGTTATGATGAAGACGATGAATGTATTAGTTTTTCGATACATTTTCAATGAATGTTTAAGTTTTCCTAAGTTTCGATGAATGTCTTAGTTTTTCGATTCATTTCCGATGAATGTTTAAGTTTTCCGAGGATTGGTCACAGTCTCCGATAAATTATAAGTTTTTCGATTAAGTTTCGATGAATGTATAAATTTTCGTATTAATGTATTAGCTTTTCGATATATCTCCAATGAATATTCGATGAATACGATGAACGTTGGAAGAGGTTACAATGAAGACGATGAATGTATTAGTTTTTCGATGCAATTTCAATGAATGTTTTAAGTTTTCTGATGAATGTTTATGTTTTCCGTCTAAGTTTCGATGAATGTTTTATTTTTTCAATGCATTTCTGGTGGATGTTTAAGTTTTCTGATGATTGTTCACGTTTTCCGATGATTGTTTACTTTTTCCGATGAATGTATAATTTTTCCGACTAAGTTTCAATGAATGTATTAGATTTTCAATACATTTCTGATGAATGTTTAAACAAATTTAAAGCAATCGAAATAGTGGTTTGGAGTGATATACAAACAGGAGCATGATTCAAAAAAATGAATCTTGGATTTTTTTAAACTCCAATTCTAATTTTTGGTCTACATTCAAACGGCTTGAATGTACATGGTTGTAGTGAATCTCAGATTTTTGAAACTTTAATTCAAAATTTTGCAACTCCTTTTGTAACTCCAATTCAATTTTTTTAATTGGACAGATTTGCCCTTAATTAATGAATAGGCGCCTAATTTTTGGGGTTAAAGAAAAAGGAAAATTAATTTAATATTCTATTGATCATCATGGCCGTTGATTAGTGAATGAAGGGTGTTGATTAGGGGTGCAAGGTGTGTAACATTTTGAAGGGGTGCATAATAAAAGCCCCCTATATATATATATATATATATATAGGGTTGAGTTCCGTTGTTAACCACAAATAGTGTGTTAACCGTGTTAACCCATCACAACCCTTAATGATCTAAATCTAGGGTCAAGATTAAATCCCTATAATTAGGAAGATTTTAATAATTCATAATAAAAAAAATACAGCAAACACATGTGCACAGGAGTATTTTGGGAAAGCCACCTCCATCTTCCTCCACCCGATGAACACATATGCACAGCCACCACCATCACAGCTACCACCACCACCATCACCACACCCACCACCCAGTGAACACATGTGCACATCCACCACCATCACAGCTACCACCACCACCATCACCACACCCACCACCTAGTGAACACATGTGCACAGCCACCACCATCACCACATCCATCACCCGGTGAACATATGTGCACAGCACCACCATCACCACACCCATCACCCGGTGAACACATGAGCACAGCCACCACCATCACCACACCCACCACCCAATGAACAAATGTGCACATCCACCACCATCACCACACCCACCACCAGGTGAACACATGTGCACAGCTACCACCACCCCATCACCACACCTACCACCCGATGAACACATGTGCACATCCACCACCATCACAGCTACTACCACCACCATCACCACACCAACCACCCGGTGAACACATGTACACATCCACCACCATCACAAGTACCACCACGACCATCACCACACCCACCACCCCGCAAACACATGTGCACATCCACCACCACCACACCCACCACCACTAGTCCACCACCACCACAGCCACCACCACCACCACCACAGCTACTACCATCACACCCACCACTACTGATGCGGTAATTATTGTATATAAAAAGCGTAACAAGTTTTAACCTCTAATGCTTAGCCACTATCTTACCACATATATAGGCAAGCGTACCTGATCGTGAGTAATATATTGTAGGAAAGTCCAGGTATCGTTCTTACCATAGGGAACAGTTAAGCTAGATGTCAACTAAAGCTATAATCAGTTAATCTGGAAAATTGGGGGGTTTTGCTTTTGGAAAAGTATTTTAAAAGATAAAAGACAAATAAATAATAAACCTAACCAAGAAGTGGAAAACTGATGAATAGACACACATTGGAGATAAATGAATCCATTATGGTTTACTTTCATAAGACATAGATTAATGATTGTTGTCAGAATTTAAGCACATAGCACCCAAACATGTATATCTAAGATTATCAACTAGGTGTTGGTCCTCCTAGTCCCAATACATAAACTGTTTGTCAGACAATCTAGTACCGGTCACCCAATCCTATCATTATTGCACGGAACTCTACTATCTGGTCGCTCTCGGTCCAAGCTACCACCTAGCACAACTCTCCGGATTCCAAAGGGAAGGTAGAGAAAGGTTGATTAACCTATCGGAGTCTATCTATCTTGGTAAAACAGATACACCCAACCAACGAGTTCAAATAACCATACAATATGAATCAAATCGGAATCAAAGACAACATTCAACAAATCATGCATCTAATTAATAACATAAAATCCAAAGTATTCAAACCATAATAAAAACACAAGAGGAATCAGTACATAGACACACTGATTATAAATACGTAAACAAACCGACTAAAGACCGGTAGGTTTGTCGCGCATTCCCTCGAATCTCCTCCGTAGTCATCACATCGAGCCTCCATCTTCTCGGGTTGGAAACCCTAAGCGGCTCCAACATCTAACCTAAACTGAATTATCTGAGTGCTGGTGAATAATGGTGAGTTGAATTGAATGCCCAAACTGAATGGCCCAAAGGCTGTATTTATAATAAACTCGTCAGACACGTTTTCGCGTTCGCGAAACGGCCTCTTTGCGGAGCGAAACACTTAATGATCAAACCCTAATCTTCTGGAAGCTTCCGGGCGAGAAATTCTGGTCTTCGCGGCGCGAGCCCTTCCTTCGCGGCGCGAGTAAGTGCCTCGCGGCGCGAGCTATTCCCTTCACGGCGCGAGTGAGACAAATTCAGCTTCCAAGATCTTCCGGAATATTCTTCTTGCCTTATCTACTGAAGATCCGTCTTTTGGAGGAAGTTATCTGACTTAGAGAGCAAGAAAACCGTCTTAGGAGCCAAGAAAAGTCTGAATTTCCAAAGCTTGCACAGAAGTCTCCTTTTTGAAGCTTTTCACCCTCTTTTTATACTTTTACACACAAACACCTCCAAAACCTACAAAATTAGGATTTACACCTTTTTAAGTCAAACAGTATCGAAAATACTCTCAAAATAAAGACAAAAGTGGGGAACTGATGCAAGTAAAACATGTATAATTTTGGCGTTATCAACTACTAGTCCACTACCACCACAGCCACCAAAATCACACCCACCACCACAGCCACCACAATCACACCCACCACCACTAGTCCACCACTACCACTAGTCCACCACCACGACCACAACCACTACACCCACCATCTCCAAACCACCATCACAGCCACCACCACCACACCCACCATCTTCAAACCACCACCACACCTACCATCTCCAAGCCACTACCACACCCACCACCAAAACCCTAATTTCAGATCTGCAATCCACCAAACTACCACCACCACCAAAACCCTAAATCGACGACCTAGGGCGGCAGATCTGGTGGAAGGCCAATGGTGGCGGAGTGAAGATGGTCGTGGTCGGAGAAGGAGGAGTCAGGCAGGGTGAAGATGGTGGCGGAGTTGCAGTCGGAGAGGAGAGTCGGTAACTAGGGTTAGGAAGGCAGCAGCGAGTGTGGTAGTGTTCTTGGAAGGCGGCGGCGAATGTGGTGGTGGTGGTGGCAGCCGACGACTTCGGTGGTCGTGGCGGCAGCAGGTGGCTGTGGTGATGGAAGACGGCAGATCCGCTGGTGATGGTGGAAGGCGGTGGCTCAGGTGGTGGTGGAGGAAGGAGGGGAGTAGTGGAGAAGAAAGAAGGAGAAGATGAAATGTGTGTCACTCACGTGGGTATTGGGGTTAGGTCAAGATTAATTTTTTATTTAGTTTAATTACGAAAATGCCCTTCCATATATAATGAATTTGATTGGTGGAGGTGAGTTAACAAAGTTAACACACTATTTGTGGTTAACAAATGAACTATCCTCTCTCTCTCTCTCTATATATATATATATATATAAAGAGTTACCTTCTTTTTTGAACCACCTAAATTGTGTTAACTTTGTTAACTCCTTTAGGCCAATCAGATTCTTTCATTTTTTTTGGTTTTGCGTGGATAGTTACAAGGCAATTGAAGGGTATTATTGGAAAATTGTTTATTTAATTAATTTTGGTATATGCGCTACTTTTAAGGATAAGATTATTATGGTAGACCAAAGGAGTGTTAGCCTAGTGGTAAGGCTTGGGCACTACATAGTGGTGAACCCGAGTTCGAGCCTGGGGGACGCATTCTGGAGGTACGGGGGATTCGACCCCGGGCTGCATGCTTTAGCAGTCGGGCTGTGGCCCAAAATTGCCGATGATTAGTCTGGGCCCAATGTGGTATGGGATACCTCTTCCAAAAAGATTATTTTGGTAGTTTTTTTTAGATTGATTTAGTTTTCAAACATGCTATTATCCAGTTTTTGTGTTTCTCCATTTTGGTTTTTATGCATTAAAACAAGGCGGACGATTTCGTTCAAGAAAGTGACATGAAGAAACGTTGCTTGATCATGATTTCGATGTTGTTGGTGTGTTCGAAGATATGTCGGATCGGAATTCTGTGTTCCAATTGTGTGTTGAAGCACCACATTTTGTTACGTAGGTGAGAACAATATGTAGAATATTACAAAAAACAATATGCAGAATATTACAAAACACTCTTTAAGACTTTAAAGTTTTTTTGTATAGTTTTGTTTGTGATATTTTTTCTTTGGTTTTTCCCAATGATGGAACCTTGGTATTGTTTTAGGAAAGGGTTTTAACCTTGGTATTGTTCAATATATTGATTCGATTAGTGATTATCCCCATTGTAATTTGATAATATTCTTCTAACCCATGAATTAGAGAAGACATTGGGCCTAGACTAATCCTCGGCAATTTTGGGCCGAAGGCCGACTAAAGCATGCAGCCCGGGGTCGTAGCCCCCGTACCTCTAGAATGCGTCCCCCAGGGATCGGACTCGGGTTCACCACTATGTAGTGCCCAAGCCTTACCACTAGGCTAACACTCCTTTGGTTTATATGTTCCCTTTTCTTTCTCATATATGTATATTACACATTTTCTTTTTGTAAGCTAATATTGAAATGGTGATTAATGAAATTTCTTTCGTAGTCAATCCAAAGACACATAAATCTCTTTGCAAACAATTGTCGTGTTCCCTTTTCTTTCTTACATATGTATATAACTACTTTTTCTTTTTGTAAGCTAATATTGAAATGGTGGTTAATGAAATTTCTTTTGTAGTCAATTCGAAGACAGAGATTTGCAAACAATTATTGGACATATGCTGTGTTTGGCAAAAATAAGCTAGCTTATAAGCTAGTCCATCCAAACATGTACCAGAAGCTAGCTTATAAACTAGCTTTTTGAAACACTACTTTGAGTAGCTTATGAGGAGCTTATTGTAGCTTTTTCCAATTATACCGTTATTAATATTATTTATTAAATTCAAAGATACCCTTTTTGGTCATTTTACATACTCATAAGTTAGTTTTTGCCAAACATAATTTGTTCATAAGCTAGCTTATCAGCTACTAATAAGCTTATCAATCAACAACTAGCTTATCATCTATCAGCTAGCTTATAAGCTACGTTTGCCAAACATAGCCATAGTCGCACCTTGCAGTTCACTAAATTTTCGTGTGATCACACATTCTTTTTCATTTCAAATTAGTTACATATATACTTTTTTTTTAAATGTTCGTTAATACATATTTATTATACATATATAAAGTTAAGAGTTAAGATATGGTTTAATAAAGAACTGTCAAATTAGTATCATTTTTTGTTTATTTTTAATACAAAAATCAATAGTGTATAAACAAATTACATTTGTTAATAAATGAAATAAGTATAATTATATATAGATTATTTACAACCAATATAATTAAAACATATTTATTTTTATTCTAAACTTACATAACAATCTTTATGTTGATATGAACATGTTATTATAAAAAGTTATAATAAACACATGTAATTTTTTGAAAATCGTTGATGACAATTTTTATTATTCTTATATATCTTTGATTTTACAAAATTATTGTACCCAATAATTATCTAAAATATTTTATATATTCTTTTAAGTACTACCAATCAATATAATTCATTAACTAATCTATCTTTTTATATTCTTCTATTTTTATTATTATGAATCAATGCACATAAATCAAATATTTATAAGAATAATGATATATTTTAATATACATAACATAAATTAGTTAAAACTTATTACAATAAATTATTATATAAAGAATGTGTATAAATAAAATCATAAAATAAATTAATTAAAGCTTATTATAATTAATTAATAAATAATCAATGTATATATAAATGAAGTTAATATGACGATTAAAAAGAGCTTATTGTAATCAAAATATAAATGAAATACTTCTACCTAAATTTGGTTTTATGTTACTAAATTTCTTCTCAAAGAATTCTTTAAGGAATCTTCAAGGCAAGCTTTGCAAATTACATAAAAAATTGTAGGACCTTTGAACACATTAAAAAAACCAACTCCAATCCAACAAAAAAAAACACTACAACATTTTTAATAACGTAATAAAAAAATTATTTATTGTATGAAATTATAAATCTATACGCATGTAATTAGAAAAGGTTGAATAAAATTTAATACATACTTTAAGAGACTTACTTTTTACCATAAATATAGGGTGTTGCTTTATTGGTCTTTATGTTTATTTTTTATGTTTTAATGTTAGGTTGACGATTAAGGCTATGTTTGGCAAACGTAGCTTATAAGCTAGCGGATAGCTGATAAGCTAGCTGTTGATTGATAAGCTTGCTAGTAGCTGATAAGCTAGCTGTTGAACAAATTATGTTTGGCAAAAACTAGCTTATGAGTATGTAAAATGACCAAAAGGGTATATTTGAATTTAATAATTAATATTAATAAGGGTATAATTGGAAAAAGCTACAATAAGCTCCTCATAAGCTACTCAAAGTAGCGTTTCAAAAAGCTAGCTTATAAGCTAGCTTCCTGGTACATGTTTGGATGGACTAGCTTATAAGCTAGCTTATAAGCTAGCTTATGCTTGCCAAACACAGCCTAAATTAACGTCGTTTTTTTTAGTGGTGGGTTGGAGATAGTTTAACTGATAAACTCTTTGTTTATTGTTAAAATATTTAGTGTTGTGTTGACTATTTACATTTACTTTTACATTGTATCGAGGAACATGAAAACTGATAGTATAACTCTAAAATATACATATATACTATTACATATATTATTATAAATTTATATGAAAGAATCAAAATCAATCAATATCTATATATCTATATCTATATACTTAAAAGGAAAACCCAGGGGTGCTTAGGTGGCATAATAAGAAAGTTCCATTGGTATCGCTTTTTTTCTTAGAATTTTGATTTATTTTTAAAATGTGTGTCTTGATAAATGCAAAGAACATTAATGTTATTTAGGTTGTCCCACATTGTTACAAAAAGGAAAGCCAAAGATGAACATGTGTATATAAAATGTGTGATTAATGTGCATGGAAAACCAAAAGTTGATGGATGTTTGGCAATTTCTAACCAAACCAAATCCAAGGTTAAGTTTATTTTATATCAATGGTTTTTCGTTTATTTTAGAATCAAAACCAATCAATATAAATATATAAATGACAACTTATAGGGCTGGCTCATTTTGATCGATCTTTTATACTCACATTGTTAGCAAATTTTGTCCAACCCACTTAACTAATAGGTTAGTTCATTTTGACTATTTAACCAATAGGTTGGTTTAATTTGGTCAACCAAAAAGTTTAAAATCAATATTTATTTAAAAGTGGAATTGGTGTATCCTACATTCATGAATAAATAAAAAATTAACTATGAATTGTGGTTAGATTTTTTGTATACCACATTGATATAGAAACAAAATGTGGACAATAAATTGTAGATATATAAATAAAAATTGGAATGTCTTTCGACAACTTTTGGGGTTGGCTCATTTTGGTAATCCAATAGTTTGTTATTATGTTTGTTTATCTCACATTCAAATATTTATTAACTTGGACATATATTTTTAAATATATTCGGGTACCGCGCGCATCGCACGGGCTACCCACTAGTTTAAGATAATACATCTACAAACCCCACAAGCAATTAAGGGAGCATGGTAATACTCGTTTTTCATAAAGCACCGGTGATTTCAACATCATACACGGAAAGTTATAATATCTTTATTTGTATATTAAATTAACTAGATTATATCTGCGCGTAATGCAGTACAAACTTTCTCAAATATGAAATTATAGTGGTATAACGTATTAAAAAAACATCTTTTAGTTAATCCGTGATTTTGTATTTTAATGTGATAAGAGTGAAAAATGACATGTAAGAAAATGTGAAATATATTACTTCTTATATATTCTTAATATTTAATAATAAAATTAAATAAAAAATATCCAATATTGAACTCATTTCAAAGGTATTGATGTGACGATTATAGTGATATAAATTGTAAAAAAAGAAACGTAATTTTAATACATTTTAGTTCATAATATACGATTAGATTATTTATGTTATATGATGAGGATGTAAAAAAATCAAGGGATTAAAATTAAATAAAAATAACTAAGAATGGGTATTAAGTAAAAAATAGAAGATTAAAAGTAAAAAAAATAACTAAAAAGTAAAGGATAAATAGGATGGCACATGTCAATCAGATAAGCCTAAATGAACCGAAATTGTAAAATACGTCCAGATACATGTTTAGACGGGAAAATTCTATAATCGATTCATCAGACGACGACACGTTGCAGCCCAATTACTTTTTTATTATACATAGATTCAATGTTTATGTTCAGATGTTTACATTTGAATATTATCTACTTGATAAAGGATGTTATTTACATTTTTAGCTATTTATAAAACAGATGCAATAATTTAGGTCGTAGTTTTTTAAAGAAAAAAAGCACAACTTCTTTTAATTTTCAAAACTTTTTCAAAGTAAACATTTGTTAGGAAGAAAGGTTTAAAGACAAAATCATTTAGGGAAAATCTTTTTCCTGCATAGGTAGGTCGTACAATGACTACCTAAAACATTTGCACCTTCATGTGGTACTCCACCGACTTCGAGTCCGACTTTGAAAAAGTTAATAAAAAGTTTTCATATGCAAAAACATGGATTCTAAATCTAGCTTATGTTGCTTAGGATCGATCCTTGATTAATCTTGCTTAGAAATTTGTTAATTTTAGTACTATTTGGATTAGATTTTTGGGGTATCAGGCTCGATCTCCTCGAAGCCTGAAAAACCTCTGGAGTCGGACTTTTTCCCCGAGTCGGACTTGGGCGTGTTGTCCGAGTCGGACTTGGGCGTTGTCCGAGTCGGACTTGGGAGTTTCCCGAGTCAGAGTTCGGTTTCCCCAGCCGCATTTTGATTCCCCGAGTCGGACTTGGGAGTTCTCCGGGTCGGACATCGGATGCTTTTTGAGTCAGGTTTACACGGACAACCATTTGGACAGTCCTTGTTCAAGACTGTGCAGGCCCCACAACGACCCTAAGGCAAATGCTCTCGTCCGAGTCCTAAGTTGACCTCATCCCACAGGTATCCGCCACTTCTTGCTGAGATTTTTGATGTCTATAGCAAAAATACAAAAAAAAAAATGTCCCCAATATATTAGAATTAAGATAATACATCTACAAACCCCACAAGCAATGGTAATACTCTTTTTACATAAAGCACCAAGGTTCTAAATGACGTGAGGGGTGGCGTGGCGGCGAGGCCACACCTCAAGCCTTAGGAGTAAAGGCGAGGCCATGGCGTTTCTTAAGGCGGCAAATTTGTATATAATATATATATGTATATATGTATGTTTGTGTTTATGTATACGTATAAAATGGTAAAATAAAATAATTTCTAAAATCTAATATATATTAACGGGCAAATTCTAACCGATACGAATAGAAAAACTCTATTGAAGTTCGAGATACACAGATTTAAAAAAATCAAAATTACACATTTTTAACGTCATGGCGTGCCAAGGCGTGTCAAGGCGTGCCATGGCGCGCCTCAACGAGCTCGACGCCATACCTCGGCGCCATGGGGGTTAACGTGGCGGCAAGGTGACGCCTCGGTGCCATGGCGGCGCCAAGGCGCGCCTTTTAGAACATTGTAAAGCACTACTGATTTCTTCATCATACAAGGAAAGTTATAATATATCTATTTGTATATTCAATTGATTTAATGTTATGTTCAGATATTAACATTTAACTATTATCTACTTTGATAAATGATTTTATTTACATTTTTAGCTATTTATAAAACAAATGCAATAATTTAGGTCGTAGTTTTTTTTAAGAAAAACTATCAAAAGCAAGCACAAGTTCTTAATTTTTAAAAGTTTTTCAAAGTAAACATTTATTGGGAAAAAAGGTTTAAAGACACAATCATTTAGGGAAAATCTTTTTCATGCATAATAGGTCCGTGCAACGACTACCTAAAACATTTGCACCTTCATGTGGTAGTCCACCAACTTCGAGCCCGACTTTGGAAAAGTTAATAGAAAATTTTCATATGCAAAAACATGGAAAAAACATCCGAAATTTCTTATATCCATTTATAAGTATACACAACAAAAAGAAAATCCAATAATTTCTTTTATCAACCATCATTATAACCATTAACTAATAAAGTTAAAAATATAATAAAAGACTTTGATTTTACCTTATAAATTTCCCAGACGGTATATTTTTTCGAGACCACCCATTCCAATAAGCCGAGCAACATAAATCACCAATTGGTCAAGAAATGAGTTGCGTTTTCTCATTTAAAGTGATGCTTAAAGAAAAAAACCACTCGAAATCCTTGAAATTCAACCTTTTAAGACAAAAACATGAGACTATTAAGCTTGAAAATTCTCTCTTTATCATATTCTTCTTGAGCGAAATAAGAGGAGAGTGGTATTGGCTATTTAAATCTGCATTTTGTTGTCTTATTTGTTGACTATACGAACCAATAGCATGCTTCAAAGATATGTACTTTTAATGAAACAGGTCCCTAAACTTTGGACCATTTGACATCTAACACCACTACTGAAATTCCATAGAATGACATTTTGGCCCCCATGTTTCAATTGATTTAGCCAAAATTACATTTTTCACCCTTGATTAGAAAATTTCCTACCTATTTAGTCCGAAAAAATAACATGTTTTGTTTTATTTTATTTTTCAAAATTATTTATATACCCCATTTTGGGGTGTCTCCTTTAAAGAATTCCGTCCTCAGATTCATACGATCAACTCTTAAGAATTCTTAGTTCTTACTTATTCTCCCACCTCCATGTAATTTCTGAATCTTAAAATTTCTAAGTTCGTTAACACCATTACAATACCAAATATGTAATTTACCCTACTATTTATTTATTTGCCGTTAAGAGGACAATGAAGTCACATGAGCCACCTTATAAGCTAGCTTATTTTTACCAAACAATGCCATAAGGTAGGTACATGTTTGGATAAACCATAAGCTAACTTATAAGCCAACTTTTTGAAAAACTACTCTCACTAACTTTTTGATGACTTATGGGGCTATTTTTTTAATTCTAAATATACCCTTGTTAAGTTTTATATTACTAATTTTCAAATATGTTTTGTCCAGGGTCGGCCTTGACATTTTGGAGGCCCCGTTCGAAGACATAAATGTGGCCCTATATAATTTTTGTTGCACTGTTTATTAAATTTTTTAGTACTAAATTCAATAAGTAAATTCTTAAAATGTGGAAGTATAAATTGTTCATAAATAATATCCAAAAAATAAAATAAAACTAAGCTTTACATGATTAAATCAATGATAAGAAATCTCAAATGATTAACGGTTGGGTAAAATAAAAAAGTTAACTAATAACCAAATTAAAAGTAATTACATAATAAGAACAAATATAATATATAACACAAATAGTTTAATACCATAATAGTGAACATAATTGGTCCTTCATTATTTAAAAACAAATTCGTATTGCCATGTACATTTTCCAAATGAAAACAAATAGCTAGTTGTTACTATTTTCTAGACATTGTTCTTCTAGCAGTTTTGAAAGCGAAATTATCTATGATACTTTCATAATCAAGATATGTGACAGAGTCATTTTCAGTCGAAATCAAAACCAAAGCATTTAATCTCTCTTGAAACATAATCGATCACAAATAAGATTTCAATAGTTTTAATTTTGAAAAACTCTTTTAGCTAGTGCAACTGTATGCAAGACATGAAACTGGATAACTGTTTAGCCTTTTAAAATATTTAGTATTGCACTAATTGTATTGTGTTTAATTGATAAATGCATTTATAATAGTTTCAAGAATTAAAAAAAAAAATATGAAAAGATTGAAAAGTTGATGGAGATTAAACTTATTCTAGAGATGGCAACCATAGAAGAAAAATAATAAAGATAACAAAACTTGGATTATGTTCATTTTATGTAAAGAAATTAAATAAAAATTTAAAAATCTTTATAATTATTTTAATTGAAAAAGAAGGCAGCAATAGTAAAATGTAAAGTAATTAAATAAAATTAAAAAACCTTTAAAAATATTTTAGTTGAAAAAGATGGCAACAGTAGGAAATAGTGCAACATTGAAATAAAACTTTAAAATCAAATGAACAATATATTAAATCTTTAGAATCAAACGAAAAATAAAAAATGCAACGTTGAAAATAAAATTTTAAATCAAATGAAAATTTAAAATTGATGAACGTTGCCCACGTAATTCGAACTCCAGATTCTTGGGTTAAAACTAGACACGCTTACCATTAGGCTAAACAAATACATTAGTCGTTCTGTTTTTCTTTAAATATATATATAATGTACATAATGCATGAAAAATTAGAGGCCCTCATCAGCCTGAGGCTCTGTGCGGAGGCACCACCGGCACACCCCCAGGGCCGTCCCTGGTTTTGTCCTTCTACAGTCATAAGCTATCTTATCAGCTAGTTTTTGTCAAACGTAACTTATTCATCAGTTAGTTTATCAGTCATCAGCTACTTTATTAGTTACCAGCTACCTTATCAGTTATAAACTACTTTTTCAGTCAGTTTCCCGAACATAGTCTAAATTTATGACTGTTTTTAATTATCCTTGGGATATGTTAAATAAAAAGATTTATTGACCAACCTCTAAGATATTGTTTGTATGTATATTATTTTTGTTTTTTATGTCTTTAACTTTGTTTGAAAATAAAAACAAGCTAGGTTGAATCAAATGCTCAGTATTTGCAGGTACCCAAAACGAAGTAAGTGATTATTTTCAACCTTAAATAGATATCCGAATTTATTTTATTTTTTATTACTTATTTTATCCAACTATTTATTAATTATTGTTTGTAGGTTTCTATAACTTGTCTTCATCATTAAATCCTATAATAAACTTTATCCCAGACTATATATTTAATCTTTTTCTATTGACTTTGTAAGACTATCTAAATTTATATACTAAACACTAGATTACATGACTAAAACCACAAGGATGGAAGGCTTAGAGGTTGTGAACTTGTGATGGAAGGCTTAGAGGTTATGATAGAGATAAAGAAAAAAACATTAACAAAATGAACTTAAATAACATAAACCCCAAATGAACAAAAACAACCCTTGTTACTCATCATTTCGTTCGTAAAATAGCAAAACAAAATGAAATACCGGGTTAGGAGATATATAAAAAGAATTTTATAAGAGTAGTTTACTTAATGATTTTACATATTAATGTAATATTTTATAAACTAGTATAAATGAATTGATGTTCACAAACATAAATGCACAAATGATGTTGAAAAATAATTGTTTGAATTAGGAAACTTTCAATTTATAAAATAATTCTTTTATTTTACAAATAAGCTAAAAAAAAAATCTTCTGAATATAGACGAATTATCAAGATTAAAGTCTATATATAATTATATATAAAATTGTTTCTTAGCAAAATCAATTTCAACAACAAGACAATAGAGCATACAATACCATCATAAATAAATATGTAAATATATATATATATATATATTATCATGCATAGTGGGAAGTTATTTTGCAAACCATAAAAAACGTGCAAACCGTGCAAACTCATGGTTGCACACGTAAATCAATGAAAAATCTTTTATAGAGTCGTTTAATATGATGAAAATGTTTCATATACTAAATTTTGTGATGAAATTGTTTCATATGAAGGTGTTTATTTACGTAGAAATGAAAAAGTTTCATAGAAACGATAAAAAAGTTTCATATGAATAAAAAACACCAACATATGAAACAATTTCCTCAAAATTTGATGTTTATGAAACATTTCATCATATTAAACAACTCCATGAATCAATTTCACTGATTTTACGTGTGCAACCATGAGTTTGCACGGTTTGCACGTTTTTTATGGTTTGCAAAATAACTTCCCTCATCATGCATATAATAAGACAAAAGTAATTAAGTAAACTCAGTACTATGTATGACTATATACATATAATAATAATACAAACAGAAAAAGGCAAACACAATTGTTTGACTAACTTTTTCAGTACAAAGTATTAATATTTTAATATGAGGATGAAAGACTCTTTTCATAAAGTGACTAAACACACAGACATGAGGCAGAATTAATGAGAGAAGCACACGTTTCTATCCTGTTGTCCCAAATAACAATGAAAGAACAAAGAAATGGATGGAAATCAAGAAAGTGTGATTGAAATCATATAAAGCTTGAAGAACTTGCAACAATGGAGTTTTGCCCAAAATAGATAATGTATGAAATCAATGCAAAAACCCTAAACATCTCTTACCTTTTATAGGTAAGAGAAAGTTACACAAAAGTACGATAAAGGCCCCCGAGGTTACACACCTCTAAACAAGGGCAATAAAACAGTAAATTGTTTACAAAGGAAATCAAACTAACTAATGAAAGCATGTAAAGATAGTGAATTTTGACTCTTCACAACAAAGAGGTCCTACAATCTCCCCCTTTGTGAAGAAGTCAGAATGGTGGTGGAAGCTCCAGAGCAGGCTCCCACTTGGACATCTGCAGGTATTCCTCCCACTCGCCGATTATCCGCGCTCTCATCTGCATTGCAGCCTCTGCCCGTCTGTACATCAACCGTTCCTTGAGCTTCCTCTCGATCAATCTCATTGCCTCCAGCAGCTTTCCTTTTCCGTCTATGATTCTCCGACTCGGTACCTGATCCGCCAGTAGTCTGCTCTGCATGCCATTGTAGACATAAAGAAGGGTCCCATCGCAGAACTTGGAGAGCTCGCCGAATCTCATAAACCTGCGCTCCCTCTTCTTCTGTGTGATGTAAAGAACCCCATGCTCAGGTATCCTGGTTGGCATGTATGGAATGTAGGCATCGATACCAGGAACGAGCAGGTTTGGTCTAAGCAGGTTGACCTTCGGCTGGCGGCTTTCGATGGCAAGCTGGTAGTCCGTCACTCTCGCGAGAGAGATTGCGTGACGGACGTATTTCTTCAATATCTCTGTGCCATCTCTGTAGTGCTCTGGTCGGAGGATCGGTCCTTGGAGGTACTTGATGATCGTGAGAAGGTCTTCCAGATGCACCCGATCTAAATCAGCTTCCGTGAAGGTCCAGTTCTGCAGTTCACCTTGAGGAACACCAGTGCCGTACATGCGGACATCGTACTCAAGGAATAACTGATGGCCATGTCTGTAGGGGCGCATAGCAGTTACCTTGATAAAGCGACGTCGGATCCTCTGGCGTCCATGAGTGGCCCAGTTGCACATCCGCTGATGCACGTAGGCTGTCCTCCGTCTCTTGGTCTTGATGTGAGAGATCCCGAAGTAGACCTTTCGGGACCAGGCATGCAGCTTCTCTTGTTGGTAGATGCGGGTGAACGATTCCTCAAGGAATGGACGGAAGATGACTGAATGGTTCCAGTTGAGCTGGATGACGGTTGGAGCGGCGGTTTCTGGATCAGTAGTGTGAATAGTTCGTGGAGCGTCTGGAGTGGGGAACACAAATGCCGCGGAGAGGTTGGAGTAGTCAGAATCCCAGACAATGTCATCTCCCTTCTGATATATCCTTAGGCTCTGAGCGAGCGACCGCAAGATCTTCCGGGCTGCTTCCGGAATCTGGAACTCTGAAGGATCCGTCGGTGCTGCTTCTGGGAGAACGGCATCAATCTGAGCCGTGTCCGTCATCTGGGGAAACTGAACTGACTCCCCTTCCGGGATCCGCTCATATCGCCAACTCCCCATGTCCGGAATGTCTTCTGTCTCAGAGTCGACATAGGGAGCCTCGGCGGCATCGGAGTCTGTAGGAGCACTTGAGGGGGCGGCTGAGGAACCTGGAGCTGTAGAACCGGATCCGGAACCAGGTTGGAGGTCGGTGCGAAGCCTTTTTGCAGCCTGCACCTCCCCCTCATGAGGACCTGGTGCGGAGTCATCAGCGTCATCATGCCTCCTCTTCGAAGGCTGAGCCTGGGACCGACACACGGCCTCCAGTTCTCGAATCCTTTGCTGGAGTAGCTCGATCTGGACCTCTTGATCTCTGACCTGGGCAGACAGGCGGTCGTTCTGAGTGGTGTAGGAAGTGATCAGCATCAAGTGTTCCACCTCAGTGACGTAGCCTGG
The DNA here is from genome assembly GCA_030169165.1 of Centaurea solstitialis. Taxonomy (NCBI): domain Eukaryota; kingdom Viridiplantae; phylum Streptophyta; class Magnoliopsida; order Asterales; family Asteraceae; genus Centaurea; species Centaurea solstitialis. The sequence continues at coordinate 70,014,554 of CM058041.1, forward strand.
GATCGGAGGAAGGTCGCCCGAAGTCGGAGGGGCAAGCCTGAGGACGTCTTCTGATGGCCTGGGAATGGGAGCTTCAGTAGATGGGGCAGCCTCTGAGTGTTTGCCCTTGATCTTCCGTTTGAGCTCGTAGAGCTCCGCATCCCGGTCTTCTTGAAGCTTGCGTGACGCCTCAAGATCGGCCAGTCGTTTCCTCTCCGTCTCGGCCAAGGCTTTCTCAAGTGCCTCGACCCGTGCATTGCGAGCCCGGTTGGCTTCCTCCACCGCGAGTAACCTGCTTTGGACGACTTTTAGGATGTCGTCCGAATTCGTCGGACTCACAAGTCCCGTTGTTACTGTGGTGGTTTTAGGGATTCCACCAGAATCCGTCAGGCTCAGAAGCCCCGATGTTGCGTGAGCATCTTTATAGACTTTGCTCGAGTCTGTCGGACCCAGTCCCGGAAGTGCTAAACCTGGTGCCACTTGGGCTCCAGTTGACGAGTAGAGTCCTACCGAGGTGCTCTCTCGGCCCGATGTCACCGCTGGTATGATGTTGACGGTGTCGGGGCGTCCGGTGGATCCTCGAAGGGCGTCCGTTGACGCACCAACTCTCCCCGTTCCGGCCTCGCCACTTGGGCGGGCAGATGATGCATCCAAAAGTGTCCTATCCAAATGAATGACCCTAAAGGTCTCAGTAACGGGCTCTAGGACTACTGGTGCACGAAAAGAAGTCGAGAGGCGGGGCGGTTCCTCTCTCATTTCAACACCAACAGACTCCAAGTGAGTGGTTGGTGGAAGTTGAGCTAATTCCCCGTGTGAAGATGAAACGACCATCTGTTGAGAGATGGTCGAGTGGTCGGTTGGGGTGTGCAAATGCGCTAGTTGGCGGCTAGCGTCTTGACCAGACACCGTAGGGTGCCCAGTCTCAGTGTGGGTTGCCTCTGTGGTGGATGGACTCAAGGAATGAGGAACTGCCGATTCTAACCTGTGCGGCTCTACTTCTGCGTTCGCCTCCTCTAATTGAGCCCAAGGCTCGCCTAACTGGACCTCAACGTCTTCGGTCTCTTTTTCTCTGCTCTCTCTCTCCTTTTCTCCCCTCTCTCTCTCTTCTTCTTCGCTGTCATATCTTCCCCAGCCGGTAGCAACCTCGGCCTCACCTTCTTCCTCACGACCGACGGTCCGATCGTTTGACGCTAGATCCTCGGCAAGTACTGGATCGCCGGAGATTCGGTCGTCATTGAAGGAAGAGGTGGCTTCATCCAAATCTATCACTTGGGCCTTCCCGCCCTTCGGTGGTTCTGAAAGCTGGAACTCGGAGTCGGATCCGTAGTCCACTTGTTCTGAATCAGTTGCCTCGTCATCGGGCTCACGACGGTCCGAAGGAGTGTGCTCGGAGGACTCGTGACCGTCGGAGTCATTGCCGGAAGGATCGCCGGATGGTTCTGCTGCTTGAGTAGTGACGGCCGCCGAAAGTGATGGTGGAGAGACGTGTGCTTGTTCTTGTGGGGAAGCTTCCACGTCCTCCCCAATAGGTTGTTGCGGCGGTGTCGGCGATCTGCGCTCTTCCGATGACGAATGGATCGGGGACTGCTGAAGGACGCCCATGTACTGCTTCACCCGGAAATGGCTTGTGAACTCGCGTGTGCGGATGGCATCAGAAGTTTCCTCCACAACAGTAGGAGTGCGCGCACGAGTGGCTCGGTTCTGGATCATCGTCTGATATGCACCGGCTCGAGAAGTGTGCGGAGTGGCAGACGTACCAACTATTCTACCCTCTCCTCCCCTAACGTCAACGCTCATCACTCCCGAGCCAGAAGCTCCCCCACTGGAGCTCTGGCCCGCCGTTCCAGAGGTACGGCTTCTTGGTAGGACGGGTTGCACGTCTTGGGCAGGGCTCCTCGGCTCTGAGGAGTCCGTAGACGTGTCTTCTAAGCCTATGGAGATTCGGTACATCCTAACACTCATGGACCTACGGTCTGCCAAGTTGAGCACGTTTGCAGGAATGTGCATTTCTACCTGACCAGGCCTCAGATTCTTCTTGTTGGCTCGGCCGATCTGCTGGCTTTCGAAGCGGAGATGGCTTGATCTGCATCGGACAGCACGGTTCTGAGTCATGTGATCTCGGATAATCAGGCTGAAGAAGCGCATCCAAGGGATGGATGTGTGTTTCGCACGTGCTGGCCCAGCTCTGACGTCATTGATGATGTCTGCCCAAAGTTGTTGAGCAAAGTCGATCCGCCTCCCGTAGGCGACCGCATGGATGATGTGCCAGAACTGGGTGGATGCCTTGTCCACGCCGTGAGTCTTGGAAGAGAGCGTGCGGTTGAGGATGTTGAAGAAAGAGTACCAGATCGGGGGCAGCATTCCCTGAGTGATCTGAGAGATTCCTTTCGGCCTGTTGTTTTCGGTGTAGTGGACCCCTAGGGCGAGCACTTCGCTGTAGAGCTCAGGTCCAGACACGAGAGGGTCAAACGGGGCCTCCGGAGTTGCAGCTGGCAGACGAAGGATTCTCCGAAGATCCTCCATAGTGAAGACCAAGTCAGTTTGGTCCACCCGGCCGATGATAGTTGGCACCCCGTCCCGGTTCTCGACACGTGAAGTGTTCCAGAACTGCTGTAGATAGATCATCGGGATGTCAGCAGTGGCTTGCATCGCGTATGCAAGGGGATGAGCTCGGAGTATCTCGAGGACCACATCGTCTTGGACTGTGAAGTTCGCCAGGTCGACGAACTGGTTGTTCTGGTGGATCTCGCGGATTTCAGTCGGGTTGATGAGAGCGAGATCAGCAGCATTGGCGACAGGTGAAGTAGGAGCAATAGGTTGTTGATCAGCCATTTCTGCAAGACATTAAGTGTTAGAAACAATGCAACGTGAAAAGACTATACCCTCGACTAAGCGCGAGTCGGAAAACCTCGAAAACCCAATAATGAGTATTTCGTATTTTCCGAGTCGGAAAACGAGCAAACTATACGAGGGGAGTTTTCCGATTCGGAAAAGGTGATTTTCCGAATTGGGAAACTCCTACACTTAGAAAAAAATTTGAGATAAAAACACGTAGGTTTTCCGATTCGGAAAACATAGTTTTCCGATTCGGAAAATGTCTCAACACTTAAAAGAAAATTTGGCAAGACTTGGTCTCTCCAACGAGTCGGAAAACCTTGGAAACCCATAAGGGTAGTTCCATGTTTTCCGAGTCGGAAAAGATACACTTAAAAACGGAGACCAAGACGGATTCGGAAAACCTGATAATCCGATTCGGATTTATCTGGTTTTCCGAATCGGAAAATACCAAGAACAGTCATCGTCCTTGAATGCGGAAAACTTGAATGTTCAAGTTTTCCGATTCGGAAAACTTGAACATTCAAGTTTTCCGAGTCGGATAACCGAAACCGTTCGCATTCCAGGCTCAAAAACCGTCCAGAAACTACTGATTTTGTACTCTAAACTATCTACGAAAGATCTAGAACGATAAATAACAAGTTTAGAAGCATAATGGGATCGAAATAACACCCTGAAATCCCATTCCAAGAAGTTTGGGTTTCGGGTAAGTTTTAAAACTTTAGGCTTTGATCCAGGCCTTAAAACAGAAGATATCGATGTTATAACTATATAAGGGTTGATCGTTTACTTACCAGGAATCCGAATATGTAAAAGGATCGACGATCGGAGCACAAACGAACGAGAATCGAAATCGAGCGCGAAGTGGGTTCGGGTGAGAATCCAGAGAGAAAAAGATGAAAATTTGAAATTTGTGAAAAGTTAATCTTGAAATCCGGTATTTATATTTTTACCGACTTACACTGTGTTTGGGTCAAAAACACTGTGTTTGGCTCTCCTTTTGGCTCTCTTAACCCGACTTTCACCATTTGGCAAAAACCACCCCTGGACTTGAAGTTTGGGGAAACTTACTAACAAGTCCCTGAACTTGTATTCTCAGATAGTTTCAAAACAGACCCTGGACTATAAGTTTCACAAGATTTGCAAAACGAGTCCCTGAACTTTCAGAAACAGAAAGTGGTAAAGTTAGTCCTCGAACTTGTAAGTTCAAGTCATGTACTCTACCGCCCCCTGAACTGTCAAGTTCACAAAAAGTTTACAAGTTCAGCACTCGACTCCCGAGAAACGAGACTTACCTGGTACGTCTCGACAAGATTTTGCGCGAGTTCTGATCTGAAGTAACCAGAAGTCTTAGTGAGGATCCACACCTACAAAATAGAATATAAGAATGGTATCCAAGGTGATGTGGATCCGAGAACATTAGTGAGCACACCAAACATTAAATACAGGACTTAGTACTCCCCCTCGAATCATGCAATGTCTAGAGAGTTCCTACAGACTCCCCCTACACACATGCATACACTATAAGAACTCCCGACTCCCCCTAGACCTCAGGCTGGGAGGTCTAGCATTCCTAACTTGCTTAGGAGGAAAAAGTGACGCTTCTCGTCAAACGGCTTGGTGAACAGATCAGCAAGCTGATAGTCACTCTCAACAAAGTATAGTTCAATATTACCTTTCTCGACGTGATCTTTGATGAAATGATATCGAATGTCGATATGCTTCGTCCGAGAATGTTGAACCGGATTTGCCGTGATCTGAATCGCACTTTTGGAGTCGCAGTAGATGGGAATTCGATGCATGGTGTATCCAAAGTCAGCTAGTTGGGTTTTCATCCATAGAACTTGCGAGCAGAGCAGCAGCGGCGCCTACATATTCTGCCTCCGCGGTGGATAGAGAGACACAATTCTGTTTCCGGGATGACCAACTGACCAACTTGTCCCCGAGAAATTGACAGGCACCAGAAGTGCTTTTCCTGTTTAGCTTACAACCTGCATGGTCTGAGTTTGTATATGCAATTAGTTCAAAACCAGAATCCTTTGGGTACCAAAGGCCAAAATCCGGTGTGCCCTTCAGATACCTAAGAATTCTCTTGACTGCAGACAGATGTGAATCACGTGGATCACACTGAAAACGAGCGCAGACACCCGTGGAAAAGACGATATCTGGTCTACTGGCCGTGAGATATAAAAGGGAACCAATGATTGCCCGATAGGTTTTCTGGTCAACCGGTTTACCAGAAGTATCTGCAGTGAGTTGAAAATTTCTGGGCATTGGTGTGGCCGCAGAGTTTGAACCACCGAAATCAAATCGTTTTAAAAGATCTTGAACATATTTGGCTTGATTTATGAAAATGCCATCAGGGCGTTGTCGAACTTGAAGTCCTGAACTTTCCTCTTCACATACCCAGTTCTCTTCATCTACCATCAAAGCCACCCCTTTTTCTTTCTTCCTCATCAGTGAGGCGTTCCGCTCAAAGTACGCAGCATCCTTGTACTTTACGGAGCAATCTCGAGCGTAGTGTCCCAATTTTCCACACTTGTAACAAGTGGTAGTGGGACTTGCGGTTTGCTGAGGAGTGGGGTTTTGGGTTATGGGACCCTGGGGAGGATTTGCCCGTTGAATTCCTTGATCATTGTGAATCGGTTGATCTTCCCTTTGAACCTGCTTAGAGCTGTTTCCCCTGGAATCGCCTCCTTGGTAGATGCCTTTCCCGTGATTCACTCTCTCATCTTGCCTTTGATCACCCCTATGCTGCTCATACCCGTATCCTGGCCCTTGATCTAGCCTTCCACTCTCATATCTTCCTCCATATCCAATCTCGTATCCCTGACGTTCAATATACCCAGATTCCGGAGTGTATTGCCTTAAGCTATTCCGGTAGTTGATGTCTGAGACTTGTCCTCTCCAATCTCCTTGACTACCTTGACCTCCTTGGTAGTCAAGATAAGTGTTGTCTCTCCTCGGCTGATCTCTATATCTGCCTTGATCTTCTCTGAACCTTCCCTGGTTGCTCCTATAACCTCCTTGATCGTATGCTGGCATACCCCCTTGTTGATAGCTTCCTCTCCCTTGATTTCCGTACTGACTCCTTTCAGGTTGATAATGACCTCCTCTACCTTGCCCCATTCTTCCTCCACTGGTAAAACCGGATCCTCGTCCACGGTTGTATCCACGATTTGCGTTCAGTCGTTGTACGCTGTGTGAAATGAGGGCAAGGGACTCATTCACATGGAAGAGTTCATCATCAGAGATGGAAATGATCACCGGTTCGTCGGGATGTTGTACGCTTGAGCCAAAGTTCGGGTTGAACTCTTGACTGTATTCTTCAGGATAGTACTGGGGAGAGACGCTGTTGTATGGCATTGGTTGGACGGGAGCAGTGTTTGGTCCTCCAAAGGGCACGGCCGACAATGCCAGAGGATCAACTGCTCTCTTGGAGCGTCCGCCGGTGATGAAATCTTCGTGTTGTACCATCATACTGAACAGGTCATGTAGACCCAAAGTTCCCAGATTCCGGCTGAGCTGGATGTTGATGGCCATGTTTTGCCATTCTTGGTTGAGATTCTTCAAGAATTTCACGTTTACTTCATACTTTGACTTCTCAACCCCGAGCCGTCTCAAGTCGTTGACGAAGGCGTTCAATCTTTGGTAAGAGTCAATGAGGGATTCGTTTTCCCTGGCTTTGAAGCCTTCGTAAGCATTGAGGGCACTTTCCTTCTGACTCTCCACAGCAGAGTCACCTCCCTGCATCTGTTGTTCAATTTCCAACCAAACGTCTCGTGCGTTGGTCAGACTGTCCACTCTTGCGTACATATCGTTTGGGAGAGCCATAATCAGGAGGGTCAGTGCACGCTTGTCAATGAGATGTCGGGCTCTTTGTTCGGGATTGAACATCTCAACAGGCTTCTCGACCACGTACGCCGGAAGTTCGGGACAAGTATCGGTCTTTGGTACGGCGGCGACGGTGACGGTCGGTCGGATAGGTCCTTCTCGAATGGACTTCATCAGGTTTTCATCAAGCAGGTCGAGGAAGTGAATCATCCTGCGTCTCCATTGTTGGTACTCGCCCATCACCAGGACGGGAGGGCGAGTTTCGGAACCTATCCCAAGGATTTCCTTCGACATTTCAAAAAAATGAGACCTCCTCGTACGATTCGCTTGGCTTAAAACAGAAGAAAGGTTTTTGAAAAACGGGAATTTTGAGCGCCTCGGGACACAAAAAGCTTGGTAAAAGTAAAGGGTTTTGAAAGCAAGCTTAGTGTCGGATTTGAGAAACAAAACTACAAGAGTTTTGGCTCAAAGAGGCGAAATCCGACTTGGAAACAGATGTTTTCCGATTCGGATTTGGCTCAAAATGGTTGGATTCGGAAAACAGCCTTTTCCGATTCGGAAAATGTAATTTTCCGATTCGGAAAAGTAGGGTTCGGAAAAAGGGAAATTTTGGAAGAGAGACTTTTCAGGAGCAAGACCCCAAGTCAGAGACTCGTTCTCCGATTCGGAAAACAGTGTTTTCCGATTCGGAAAAGGAGAGTTCTCCGATTCGGAGAAGATGCAATTTCCGACTCGGAAAATTTAAGCTGAAAATTCAGCTCTTGTTTTCCGATGCGGAAAACCTGCACAGAAAACTCCGAAAATTTTCTCAAAAAACGCTTAAAACCTCTTAAAAATCAGTGTTTAGACCCCCAAATTGTAGGAAAAAGCTTAGAAATCATTGGGGAATCACTTAACACTTAATTTTACCCTTTTAAAACCACCTTTTGGATTGAAAACCCAAAAGTTTTGAAAAACCCAAAACTTAAAAACCTTTTGAAATCTTATCAAAAACCAAAAACAAAAACCAAGGAATCAACAAGGTTGGCTCTGATACCAATTGTTGTCCCAAATAACAATGAAAGAACAAAGAAATGGATGGAAATCAAGAAAGTGTGATTGAAATCATATAAAGCTTGAAGAACTTGCAACAATGGAGTTTTGCCCAAAATAGATAATGTATGAAATCAATGCAAAAACCCTAAACATCTCTTACCTTTTATAGGTAAGAGAAAGTTACACAAAAGTACGATAAAGGCCCCCGAGGTTACACACCTCTAAACAAGGGCAATAAAACAGTAAATTGTTTACAAAGGAAATCAAACTAACTAATGAAAGCATGTAAAGATAGTGAATTCTGACTCTTCACAACAAAGAGGTCCTACATATCCTACTCGACAGAGACGTGTTACGGTGTAGAAGAAGAAGACCCAAAGCAATGTATATAAATATATAATTTGTAGAACAGAAAGAAACCAACCTTAAAACACTGATCAAAGGGCAAACTGCACGAATAAAATTTTTTTGTCCTTTAAGGTTTCGACGATACTCTGAAGCTGTGAGTTTGCTACACGTCCACCCCAGGATTTGATGCAGATGATCGAGTACCAACAGCTTTGGTACTTAATGCTAATGCAAATTATGAGATCAGAATTGAAGCAACAAAAGAGAGAGAGAGAGAGAGAGAGAGAGAGAGAGAGAGAGAGAGAGAGAGAGAGGATAAGGAGAAGGTACTGATCAATTTCTTGTGTATTCTGATCAATAGAAGGCTGCCCTTTTTATAGAAGAAAAATGATCGGATAACCCAAAAGAAACTTAATCCCCAAGAATAGGAGATGTAGTTGGAGACTAAGTCTCCAAATAACTTGAAAGCTGTTGATAAAAAACGTGGGATTTATCCTAATGGATTATTTGAAAACATATAGATAAATTCTAGAAATATTCTAGAATTTAACTTAACAAAAAAATTTATCAGTTCCATGAAATCAGCTCCAGCCTTATCTCATTCTTTGAACCCCCACCATGAGTCCATACACCAGATCAAAATCCTAAAGAATAAGACTTATAATCTATTTCAAAATTTTGCTCCTTCTTATATGGGATGAGAAAAACTTCCCAACCTACATCAAAATTTCCAACAATCCCCCACCAGGTTGGAAAGTTTTATCTGACTTTCATAAAAGATGTTGTCACAGTGGTATCACCAATGATTTAAACCCCGTTTTATGTGAATGAGCAAGAAGTAGTCAATTCAGAAGTATCCTAGGAATATAAACTTTGAATCTTTGTGACTACAACGGCTTATTCACACACACCATCTTTCGTTTCTGCATTCTCACTGAGCGCTAATATGGCCATGCGCTAAAATCCTGTTTCATGACCTTTTAAAAGAGAAACCACAATTCTTTGTTTGAGGCGGCACCACCTCTTAGTCATATAGGCAAAATTCTATAACATCTTCGTTGCTAAGATGCCTCTGAATTTTGTTGAGAGTTTATACTCATCCTTGTTCTCGGCAACGACGTACTATCTTTTACCTTACAGGGGTCTATCAATTGATAGTACCTTCCATTAATCAAATGACTTGTTACCCATTAAACTTGAGAGATAGGAGCACTAAATTCAAGTTGGGTTTCCATCACTGACTAATCCTCCGTGGTTTTAGACCCATGTCTCTGGTAGTTGATCCTATCAAGTCTCTCGTCAGAGGCTTGGTTAAAGGATCCGCCAAGTTTCCACACGACTTGACGTACACAATGCTCAAGGTACCATTTTCTATCTGTTGTCTCACATAATTATGTCGGAGACCCATGTGTCGCGACTTCCCATTGTATATCGAGTTGTATACTTTTGACAGTGTAGCCTCACTGTCACCATACATCGGAATTGATGGAGTTGGACGAGGCCAGAAATGAAGATCTGTCAATAGATCTCTAATCCATTCTGCTTCTTTGCCTACTGCAGCTAGGGCAATGAACTCGGCTTCCATAGTCGAGTGAGCGATACAAGTTTGTTTCTTGCTTGCCCAGCAAATCGCCCCTCCAGCCAGTGTATAAATCCATCCACTTGTGGATTTAGAATCATCAGAGTTATTTATCAAACTGGCGTCTGAATATCCCTCCAAAATTCCTGGATGTGTTTTGTATGTCAACTCTAGATTACTGGTTCTCTTTAAGTACCCTAGTACTCTTCCAATCGCCTTCCAGTGATCTGGTCCCGGATTGCTTGTAAATTGACTCAGTCTACTCACAGCAAAAGCAATGTCGGGTCTAGTGCAGTGCATTGCATACATCATGCATCCTATAGCACTAGCATATTCTAGTTGAGCCATTGCTCTACCAGAATGTTTTTCAAGTTTCACACTTGAATCAAAAGGAATGTTAAACTCTTTTTGTTAGGATTATGTGCGAGACAGTAACAGTGTTAATCATGTCCAATGTTATAAGACACTAGTAGGTCACACCACTGCACACCTAATTGAGAACTTTTGTGTAAGAGATAATTGAGAAGAGAGAGAAATAAATAATTATATATATAAGTTAATAATTATTTATTAGATTAATTAATCAGTAAATTAATTAATTAAGTAATTAATTAAGGAATTAATTAATAGAGATAATTATAAAAGGAATTATAATCAGATACAAACACTGCCTTATCTATATCTATAAATAAAGGCTTAAAGTGTTCTTTATCAGTTGATTTTTACACACACAAAAATTACTCTCTCTCTCTCTCTCTCATAAGCCGTCGCCGGCCCCCCCTCTCTCACACAACGATCGGAGTTTTTCCGACCAGTCACGGTGGTCTAGCAACCCTCTCGCGTGGTGTCCGTAGCGGTGTACCCCTGCTCGCATTCCGGAGTTTATTCGCTTAAAGGTAAACTATCTAAAACGCTCTTGATTGTGTCTGTTAGGTTTAAGTTGGATCCGGCTTTTGGGAATCGTTTTTGTTATCCGCTGCGCACCGTTTGTGCCTACGGTTCCCAACAGTGGTATCAGAGCCACTTCTTAAACCTACAGATCAGGTTTATCTGTTAAATTAGGTTTGTTAAAAATTCGATTTTGTGTGTTTATATAATTGTAAAAATTGGATTTTTTTCGTATAAACCTAATCGGTGGTGGAACGGCGGCAGTTAGCTGATCGAACCACCAGACCACCGTAAACCACCGCCGGCGACACCACAACTGGTGGTGGTCGGCGGCTGTCCACACGACGCAACCACAAGCGTCGCACCACAGATGGTGGTCGCGGCTGTGGTCGATTGCAACCACCGCACCACCGATCGATGGTGGTGGTGGCGATTGCTTGATGAAACAACCACCAGCCGGCGGTGGTGGCTATTGCTGCCGTTGTCGGCAGTGGTGGTGGTGGCATTCGGTTCGCCGGGGGCGGCGGTGGTGGTGGCAGATGCCACTGCTGCTGCCGTTGATGGTGTGGTGGTTCGGCGATGGTGGATGTGGCTTTCATCGTCGACAGCCATGGTATACATAGCGGCGCTGTCGCCGCCTAACGACTGGTGACGGTGGCGATCAGCCGTTGTCGCCGGACGATTGATGGTGGCGATGGCGTTCCAATGGTGGTGGTGATCAATAACCGCCGCAAAGGGGTATCGATCACCACCAAGATTAGGTTTCCGGTCGAAAGTAGGGCGGCGATGGTGGCCTTTGGGCTGCTGTCGTCGTCGATCATCAGATGACCAGGTCGCGCCGCGAGCAAAGGTCTTGCGCCGCGAGCAGGAGTTTCGAGCCGCTGCTGTCACCGGCTATCTATGGTGGTGACCGTTTGGTGTATGGATCCAGATCGATATCGGTGGTGGTAGTTTCGATTGTCACCATCGGGACCGGATTTGGAAACGATAATGTTTTCCCAAGCATTATCGCTAACGGGTCCCGTGTAAGATCCGTTTCCAGATAGACTTCAGAATGAGATAAGGTTTTTAATCAGATCAGATAAAACCCTAGTTTTAATTAATTTAATTATTAAATTAATTTAGTTTAATTAATCTAGTTAAAATAAAATTTAGTTAAATTTTGTTTTAGTCGTCATAGTCAAACCCTTTTGACCCGTAGTTATGTTTTTAATTGTGCGAATGTTTTATTTATTTATTGTTGGTTACGGGAGGCCTGCGTGCCATTTACAACCCGCTTTAATTGTAATAATTTTAATAAATAAAGTAACCAAAGAAACCGAAGACGGACTAAGGAGACAACCATGGAGCTTGGAGCCAGTGGGAGCGCCGAAAAGATCAAGTTTTATGTTGTCACCTAGGGATAAGACCGTCATTTTGTGTTGGCTCACAAAATGACATAGTTTAAGGGTTTTTGACTATGACATGTTTTTAATGTGTGGTTGTTTATATTTAATGGTTATATGAATTGCGTTGTTGTTTAGTTACGTAATTTCCTTTTAAATTAAATGTAAACGATTTTAAAATTAAATGTTTTAAAAGAAAAATTGGATACAAATACAGTTTGTGTTTGGATCCAAGCTTTTGAAAACTGGCAATTTTAACCCTTATCAAAATCATAGATTAGTAAGTGCAACCCACTTTAGGGGCACCTCCGGTGTAAGGTACATAGGGCGTTGTAAGTGAACACACTATGAACGCCCGTGTTCAAACCGAAACTGGAGGGTGATAAAACTCTGCGAATTATCTCCGGGTGGTACCGGCCAGGGTTTGTCCAGGTCCCGGGTGGTGCAGTCAATTTTGGTAATTATTTACTCACCGGGTGGTACCGGGCCAAAATGCACTAGAGGGACTAAATATGCACGGATTAAATATCCGATGTCCCGACGATCTGGAAATCGTGTTTTCGAATTAAAATACGATTGGTATAGTTTTTACCTACCATAGATCACATGAGTCGGTTTGACATGATCACATGCTTCCCAACACATGTGAAATATGGATTCTAGTCTAATAAATTTATTTCGAGGGTAATAATTTATTAGAAGTTTTTTATAATTATAAACTAAAGCTTGGAATTTTATTCTTTATTGTAGATGTCTTTTTCTTTAATCCCGTTTTATACCCCTGAGAAATCACTACGACTCATCAATGGAAAATGGAAACTTACAGGGCAAAATTTTCCAGTTTGGAAAATGCACCTTGATAATATCTTGCGTGCACAGGGTAAGTTTTACGTTTTAGAAAAAAAAAACATGTATCACGGCCTAAGAGTAATTCTCCTGAAGAGGAATTTACGCAGTACTTTAAGTACATGGCGGATGAATCGGATGTCATGTCAATTCTGATTTTCTCTATATCATCCGAGTTCGCGGATAGATTAAGAGATAAATCCTGCCACGAGGTCGTGAAAGATATAGAAAGCCAGTTAGGTTTCTATAGACATACAGGTAAGCTTCTGATCATGAAAGAGATACTTTCACTAAAGCTGAAAAAGGACCAGTCAGTTAAAGACCATCTTATGGAAATGAGGAGGCTCTTTAAATGCTTGACACGTTTGGGGTACAAGATGACTCAGGAAGAGTTGGTGTATCTCATGTGGTACTCGCTCCCGAAGGAGATATGTGACACAGCTAGTGCCTACATGAAAGAACCAAAGACTGACGTGGCAGCACTACATGAGAACATTCTGGCCAGTCTAGAGCCGAAGCCAGCACCTGCTGATCTCATGGATACTGATTGGATTGATGAGCTAGGGGATCTGAGTTGCCCAGAGTGTGGTAGCAAGGATATTTGCGAGCACTCGATGAATATCGACCAGATAGAGATCGGTTTACCCGATGCTCCAGGTATCTTTATGATAGACTGCTTAATCACTTCTTATGAATCATGGGTAATTGATACAGGCAGTGGTAACCACTTTTGTAATCATTTACAGGGATTCACTAGAAGAAAGACTTCGAGGAAGGACCGTTCGAACCTACGAGTTGGCGAAGGCACTCCGCTGATAGCTGAAGCTGTAGGATCTTATAGTCTTAGTTTACCATCGGGTCTAGTTTTGGAACTGGATAATTGTTATTATATTCCAAACATGATTAAGAATGTTTTGTCTTTTGATTTGTTAGTAGACCAAGGTTTTTATTACAAGTATGATTATAAAATGATTTCTGTCTTTAAAAATAATATTTTCTATTTTAAAGCAACACATGTGAATGGTCTATATACAGTAAATCTACAAGACAATAATAGTGAAATCTATCATATAAGTAAACGATCCAAAGACATCGAGGATCAGACTTACCTCTGGCATTGTCGTTTGGGCCACATAAACAAGAAACGCGTTGAACTACTCCTAAAAGGAGGTTTTCTTGGCACTTTCGATTATAAACCTTTTGATAATTGCGAGTCTTGTTTATCTGGCAAAATGACAAAGCAACCTTTCAACAAAAAAAATGAAAGGGCCACCGACTTGTTAGAAATAATTCACACAGATGTGTGTGGACCATTTAGTCATGTGGCAAGAGGAGGATACCGGTACTTCATTACCTTTACTGACGATTTCAGTAGGTATGGTTATGTCTACCTTATGAGACATAAATCTGAAAGCTTTGAAAGATTCAGAGAATTTCAAAATGAAGTACAGAATCAACTTGGCAGAAAGATCAAGTTTTTACGGTCGGATCGCGGAGGCGAATATCTTAGTGATGAGTTTGACAATCATCTGATGGAATGTGGGATTGTATCCCAACTCACACCTCCGTATACATCTCAGATGAATGGTGTGTCAGAAAGGAGAAATCGTACTTTACTTGACATGGTACGATCGATGATGTGTCACTCTACGCTACCAATGTCATTCTGGGGCATGCGCTCGAAACAGCAGCACATATACTGAACAGAGCGCCAACAAAGTCAGTAGAAAAGACACCATACGAGCTATGGAAGGGTAAGAAACCCAATATATCTTTTCTAAGGATTTGGGGTTGTGAGGTTTATGTCAAACGACCTACCTCAGAAAAACTCAAGCCCAAATCCGACAAGTGTTTCTTCGTTTGATATCCCAGGACCACCGTGGGTTATTACTTCTACAACCCTGAAGAGAACAAAGTTTTTGTTGTTCGAAATGGAAAATTTCTGGAAGAAAAGTTTCTCAGTTCTGGGAACACCAAAAAGGATGTAGATCTACAGGTAGTAGACGAAGAAAACACTACACCAATTGTTGAGCCAGAAATTCAACATGAAAATGTTGAACCTCAATCAGAACCGATTGAGGAAGTGCAAACACATGACCTTCGCAGATCCAGTAGGGTAAGACAACAACCAGATAGGTATCTTGGGTTTCTAGTCTCTCAAGACAGCGGAGACTTGAATGAACCAACATCCTATGGAGAAGCTATGTCAGGCATTGAGTCTGAACAATGGCAAGAAGCCATGAAGGCCGAGATGCAGTCCATGTACGACAACCAAGTATGGGAGTTGACTGATTTACCCCAGCACTGTAGAGCTGTTGGACGTAAATGGGTTTTCAAGAAGAAAACCGACATGGACGGGAATGTACACACTTTCAAGGCCAGACTGGTTGCAAAAGGATTCACGCAAACTCATGGTATCGACTATGATGAAACCTTTTCGCCAGTGGCCATGTTAAAATCAATTAGGATTCTGATGGCCATTTCAGCGTATTTTAATTACGAGATCTGGCAAATGGACGTCAAGACAGCCTTTCTGAACGGAAAGTTAACAGAAGACGTCTATATGGAACAACCAGATGGATTTATAGATCCTAAGAATCCTAATAAAGTGTGTAAACTGCTGAAATCCATTTATGGATTAAAGCAAGCATCTCGAAGCTGGAACTTACATTTTGATGAACGAATCAAAGAGTTTGGTTTCGCGAAAAGTGAGTTTGAGCCGTGTGTTTACACTAAGTTCAGTGGGAGCATAGTAACCTTCTTGGTCTTGTACGTAGATGACATTCTACTCATAGGAAACGATGTACCAACTTTACAGAGTGTAAAGAGTTGGTTAAGCAAATGTTTTGATAGGTGTTATTCTTAACCCCTATTTGTGTCTTTTTATTATGATTTTTCACCATTTTAGTTTCCCGTCGTGTCAGATTAACGTCTTTTGTTCCGTTCTTGGTAAATATTAATTTTATGTCTAGTTCACTATAAAAACGCTTATATTAATATCATTTTGGTTCTAAATACATATTTCTTGCATATTCAGGTTTTAAAGAAATGGCCCGAGAACGTCAGAAGATGATAAAGGAGGTCAGTAGCTGTGCTGCGGTAACAAAGACTTAAGTTGATGTTAGCTTCCTTCAGAAGCTTCATCTTTTTGGTTATAAATAGGGACTTAAGTTTCATTTGTAAATATCAACTAGTTAACACGTTCAGTTCGATGTTACATTTTAGTCTCGTGTTTAGTTACTAGTTCGATCAGTTCGATAGTTTTTTTGGAAAACCGTTTCAAGTTAGATTATGCTTAGAATCCTTTCGGTTTCTTAGCATCTTTTCACTTGTTGTTACGTTCTCGTTATAATATTACGATCGAATCATTCCTAGTTATATATCGGTTTCAAGTTCTCAGTTATTATTGATCATCTGGTTCTCGTTATTTCATACGTTATTCTCACCTTCGAAGTTCAAGTAAGTGTTTTACAGGTTTGATTTTTATCACTCGTGATATTTTACGGTTACCCAATTTCTCGAAGTTACAAACAAGACTTTTCGGTTTTTATAAATTTGAAAGTTTTGGATCTTTATAAAATAATCTTTCTATAATTTCAAAGTCATCGTAATCAAAAGTTCGTTGTTTTAACTTGTTTGTTTGAAACTTACACGAAAAGTAACTAGTTATATCTCGAAGCTTGTTCGGTAAGCTACTTTCTTGAAGCTTGTTTGACAAGCTGCTATTTATAAAAGATATTTTGTTCAAAGCTTCTTTTACAAGTTTCTTTAGTTTAATATTTCAATTGTTGCTTTCGTTGGAAGTTTCATATATATATATATATATATGTCAGTTGTTAGTTATTAACTGTTTCTATTTACTTGGAATCTATTACACCCTGTTTCTCTCGTTGAATTTATTTTCAACGTTGCAGAACGTATTGTGTAATATTTACCAATTCATTTACGTTTCTTATTATTGAAATTTCCTTTATTATTCAGTATTTCTATTGGTCATCTTTCCAGTAATTAATTATTCGCACTTTAAATTCCTGCAATTCTACTGGTCTCTTTCCAGTATTTACATTATTGCTCTTTTACTGGTCATTCTATCCAGTGTTTACTTTTCAGTCATTTCCATTACAACAATTTACTTGCTTTAATTTTATTGGAGTTATATACACTCTGTTTCTCTCATCGAAGAGAACGTATCGTGTATTAACTACCAATCTGCTTTAATTTCAGCAATTTACTTTCTCGCATCCTTACTGGTCATTATCCAGTGTTTACATTCCAGTTATTTAAATATTTCGTAAGAAGAATCCAAGCCATGATGGGCTAATTTTCTTGGCTTGGGGTGTGAGGAAATGTTGAGATCACTCTCGGTGTAAAAGAAATATCTTGTGCTTCAATTGCTGTATTCTAACTGTTTGTTGCAGGTATTTAGCGTTTCATTGAAGATTGTACCGAATTGACTGACGACCAATTTAGTACATGAAAATGCACTAGCTTTCAGAGTTAGGATTTATGCTAGATATTTTGTAATAAACGTGAGAAAGCTAAAGTAGCTTTAGTGCCTTGTGCCTATACTCATCTGGTAAGATAGGTAACACTGCGTTGTGTTAGGATTCATGAGACTTTAAGTAGACTCATATCGATAACACGTGACCTTTGTGTACTTTTGGGAGGCCGATCAAACCAGTAGTTGGACCATCATTAAGCATAAGATTATTTCTAAATCACCCGTTGTCTTATCAAACCCTTGCACCCCATGCTCTTTCCCTCACAGAATTTATCAAACACCATTTCAAATCAATTCATTTTAAAATCCTCGAATTCGCCATCTGAAACCATCTTTTACAAACTTAACTTTTTACAAAGAAACTTTTGCACAAAACCTTCCCTGAGGATCGATATCTGGTATTCACTTACCATTATTACTTGTTACGAGACGATAGTAGTTCAAGGTGTATACTTGCGCCTGGTTCTATTTTCCAGTTGAATCTCACAGTTCACAGATTATTGCACACATTCCCTATTCACTAAAAGGGGGTAGCATAATTCTCTCAGCATGTTTCCAGATGAAAGACCTTGGAGAAGCCGCTTATATACTTGGCATAAAGATCTACAGAAACAGATCTAAGCGGCTTATTGGACTTAGTCAAAGTACGTACATTGATAAAATTATGAAGAAATTCAGGATGGATGAATCCAAGAAAGGATTTATCCCGATGCAACATGGCATAGTGTTAAGTAAAACACAATGTCCTGTTTCTAATCAAGATCAGGACAAGATGAAATCGGTTCCATATGCATCAGCAATTGGATCGATTATGTATGCCATGTTATGTACTAGGCCCGATGTTGCTTACTCAATAAGTGTTACGAGCAGATATCAACAGAATCCAGGAGAACCTCACTGGGTGGCTGTCAAGAACATTCTCAAGTACCTGAGAAGAACGAAAGATATGTTCTTGGTCTTTGGAGGTTTTGAGGATGAAATTAGTGTCAACGGCTATTCTGACGCTAGTTTCCAGACCGACAGAGATGATTTTAGATCACAGTCAGGGTACGTTTTCACCCTAAACGGAGGCGCGATCTCATGGAAGAGCTCGAAGCAGGACACGATTGCAGACTCAACTACAGAAGCAGAGTACATTGCAGCATCAGATGCTGCAAAGGAAGCTGTCTGGCTGAGGAATTTTCTATCGAATCTGATAACTCCAAAATTATACATATTTTACTCGCATTAATTCCCCACTTTTGTGCTTAATTTGAGAGTATTTTCGATACTGTTTGACTTAAAAAGGTGTAAATCCTAATTTTGTAGATTTTGGAGGTGCTTGTGCGTAAAAGTATAAAAAGAGGGTGAAAAGCGTCAAAAAGGAGACTTTTGCGTAGACTTTGCAAATACGGACTTTTCTTGGCTCATAAGGCGGTTTCCTTGCTCTCTAAGTCAGATAAATTCCTCCAAAAGACGGATCTTTAGCAGACAAGGCAAGAGAATATTTTGGAAGATCTCGGAAGCTGATTTTACACTGCTCGCGCCGCGAAGAAGATGTCTCGCGCCGCGAAGCACTTGCTCGCGCCGCGAAGGGGAGCTTCACACCGCGAAGTTCGGATTTTCTCGTCCGGAAGCTTCCAGAAAATTAGGGTTTGATCATAAGTGTTTAGCGCCGCCAAACTTGCCGTTTCGCGAACGCGAAACGGGGACTGATGAGTTTCTTTTAAATAGCAGCCTTGGGTCATTCAGTATTCATCATCCAGAAAAGCTTAGTTTCAGTAATTCTCTCATAGATTAGGCTAGATTAGATGTTGGGAGCCGCCTAGGGTTTCCAACCCGAGAAGATGGAGGCTCGATGATCGACTACGGAGGAGATTCGAGGGGATGCTACGCCAAATCGACCGGTCTTTAGTTGGTTTGTCTAAGCATTTGTAACTGACATGTCTATGTGTTGATTCCTCTTGTGTGTCTATTATGGTTTGAATACTTTGAATTTCAGTTTATTAATTAGATGCGTGATTTGTTGAATGTTGTCTTTGATTCCGTTCTAATTTATATTGTTTGGCTATTTGAATTCGTTTGGTTGGGTGTATTTGTTGGACCAAAACAGATAGACTCCGAAAGGATAAACAACCTACCTTAGCCTGACCTTGGACCAAGAGAGTTGTGTTAAGGGGTTACTTAGACCAAGAGTGACTAGATAGTAGAAAAGCCATGCAATAGAATTAGAATCGGATTTTCGGTGTTAGGTTGCCTGACAAACACCTAGTATTGGAGCTAGGAGGACCGGGTCCTAGTTGATAATCTAAGATAAACATGTTCGGGTGCATTATTGCTTAAATTCTGACAACAATCATAAATCTATGTTTTATGAAAGTAAACCATAATGGATTCACTTATCTCCAATGTATGTCTGTTCATCAGTTTTCCACTTCTTGGTTAGGTTTATTTATTATCTGTCTTTTATCTTTTAAAAATACTTTTCCAAAACAAAACCCCCAAAAAAGCTTTAGGTTAATTAAACTAGTTTAGATTATTAGTCTACAAAACTTGACCGTTCCCAGTGGTAGATACGATACCTGGACTTTCCTACACTATATTACTCACGATCAGGTACGCTTGCCTCTATATGTGGTAAGACAGTGGCTAGGCATTAGAGGTTAAAACTTGTTACGCTTTTTATATACGATAATTACCGCATCAAGTTTTTGGCGCCGCTGCCGGGGAACGGTAGTTACTAGATTTTTGATCTTTATTAGTTTGATTAATCGATCCTTGATTGGGAATTTACTCCCGATTAAGTTACTTGCTTTCTAGTTTAGTTTTTATTGTAGTTATCTTTTATATTTTCGTATTACGCCTGGTGGTTGTGTTGTCACTTTTGCAGATACGAAGAAGAAAGGAGCTTTAAAAGAGACAGTCACGGAACCTTCCGTCCTTCAGCTAACTCCTCAGTCCATAAAAGAATTAACAAATTTCATGGTGACTCAAGACATACTCAATCACGCCTTTCTGCAAGAACGAAGTGATCAAATTACAACCATGGGGAAATTCGAGCAAAAACTGAATGTACTCGTGAAATTTTTGGCAGAACAGATAAGGAGATCCGAAGAAGGGCATGATGCTATCACCAACTCACTCGCAAAAGCACAAAAAAAACATGACTCAGAAATGAGAAAACTAAATTATGAACTTGGAGAATTGAGGATGGCTCTCGTTGAAACCCAGATTCTTAATGTTCACCTATGGGAACGCCTCAAGTCTGGTGATTTTGACAAAAAGGATACTTGCTCTCAACGTATGGAACATAGTGCTGCTTGGCGGGTGTGGCTAGAACAGAAGGAGGACAACTGCAATTATACAAAAATTGCGCAATTTGAGCCGAGATTACAAATTGAGGAGATTGAAGAGCCGGTTGGAATCATTACGATAAAACCGGAAGATCAAATCCCGAATCATCAAGAGGTAAGTAAAGTATCCATTAATCCTAATGAGAGTGACAGAAATTTACTTTTGCAGGGTAAATCATGGATGGATACGGAATCGGATGATGGATTTTGGGACGAACTTGAATTCTTCTTACGAGAAGACATCCAATCCGAAACTCCAAAGGAAAAACAGCCAATTGATGAACCGGCGATCGAAAGGGGCCAAATGGATTCGCATCAACAGGTGGACATGGAAGCTACTCAGCTCGAGAATGATGTTGAACCCTCTCCGCAAGAAGATGCCCAACCAATCGGAGAATCCTCGCCGGAACAATGCTCTCCTAAACAAAAGGTAAGTCCTCCTAACATTGATGGTACCGAGTCTAACACCGAATCTTTGTTTTCACAGATCAATCCACGCGCAGTTCGGTGTGAGGAGATTTTGGCCCAAGATCCTTTTTGGGAGGCCAATTGTCAAAAGCAATTGGTTGACCCAACGCTCTTAGAGACACATTTAAAGGATCTAAGGCCAAGCTCGTACGAATCTGTCACTCATTCTGCAAAGAAACAGGACACAAACCGGAGCGGTGAGTGGTATGCTACTCTACCTGGCAAATCTCCCAAAGGTAAGTCGTCGAGCCAAGGTATGTACCACCACCACCACCCTAACTTCAATGCAAGTGAAGGGTGTGCTGATTTAGGTAACAATAATTAAATTCGGAGTCAGGCTCGAGACTCATGACAAAAATAAGCGCTTCTCGGGAGGCAACCCGTGTTTTGTCGTTTTTCAGTTTTTCTTGGAGTTTTAGTTAAGTTTAAGTCAGTAGAGTCAAAGGGAATCAACCAAATCGATTTTTGAGCGTAAAATTTTTTCGGACTTGGACAGAAAGCACTTCGCTTTCACGAAATTTCTAGTTTGGCGTCGCGAGAAGAGTACAGGGACCAAATTTGAAATTTTGAAAAAATAGGCTTCGCGCCGCGAGCCTTGAAAAATCGTCCCGTGCCCTAATTTTAACCCCTCGCGCCGCGAAGGGTGTGCTTGCGCTGCGAGCTGCAAACAGAAGCCAATTTTTAATCGCGATTTTAGGGTTTTTGTCACTCTTTTCTTTCTTCTGCGCCGCAAAACTCCCCTCTCCACCTGCGATTTTCAATTTTCTTCCACTCTTAGGTCCAATTTCGTTCAAATCCATGGCTCCCAAGGTAATTGTTCATCTTCTCTCTCTCTAATTTTGTTCTTGAAGGTTGCATCCATGGTGGTTTTCCCCCAATTTGATCTTTTTGTGTGATTTGTGTGATGGGTGGGGGAAACCAAATTTGTGTGCTTAATTGTTGCATGTTATTGTTGTGTAAACTTACTAGCATGTTGATTTTGTTGATTTTACCATGGATTATCAAGTTGTAGTGCAACTCCATTGCTGAAGCTTAGATGATGTTCTTCCCCATTATGGTTTTTGAATGAAGTTTTTGAACAATTGTTGGGGAAAACACCTTTTGTGCTTAATTGTTTAAATCTTATGGTGTTATGGCTTGCTAGTATGCTTAAATTTGATAAAGCCCAATTGTTGCAAGTTTGGTTCTTCCCAATTTGGTTTTGCAAGATTTTGAATGGTGATTGTTGGGAAGAACAAACTTTGTGTGCTTAATTGTTAAGCTTTGACGTTTGATTTCTTGTTTTTTCGCCACATTTGGTTTGTTCAAGATGTCATCATCTCCGTTGATTTTTGGCCGTTTTTCAAAGCTTTCAAGCACTTGCCAATTTTTTTAAGTAAACAAGTTTTTAAAAAAAAAGATGCTTGAAGCCTATTCTACCATCTAAGCAAGTTTTTGGCGTTTTTGGGTACAACTTATTTTTGAAAACTAGATGGTAAAATTTTTAAGTGTGGGGACCCATTTTGCGCAAAGCTTTAAAGTGACACATTTTTGAAAACGGGTTTTCGTCACTTTAGTTTTATAAAAATGTGGTCAATTATTAACGGGATGATGCGACCTTTTATTTTTGGCGAAAAGCATGAGTTTTTGTGTTTGGCGTTATTTCATGTTTATCTTTAAAACGCCAACTTTTGCAAGATTCTAAGTGTGGGAACCCCAAAATCAAACAAGAAATTATTTTTAAAAATGGGTTCCCATCGGTTTTCAAAACGGAAAAATACGGTCAAACACTAAGTGTGAGAAGATTGGGTTATTCTTTTTGGCAACTTTTCTTGAAAGTGTTCGTTTTTTATTCGTGCTTATTTTGCGTTTCCGTCTTGCACTAAGTGAATAATTGCACTTTTACCAAGTCGTTTCGACAAGTTATGTTTTCTTTGGCCAATTTTTGCATAACTCGTTAACAATGCTTGATTTTGTCCTTTTTGCTTGATTTTATATTTGCAAGGGGATAGATTAAACTCTAAGTGTGGGAACCTATTTGGTCAAAATTACTTGGCTTTTAAAATTTTTGTAGGTTCCCATCTATTTAGCAATTTAATAAAGTGTAGTTAAAAACTAAGTGTGGGAAGAAAACCTTCATTTCTATCAAGTATATGCACTAACTTTTGGATGTGTGTTTTTGTAGCGTACCCGTTCTTTTAGAACCACATCGGGCGAGCACGAGTTTTTGAAATTCAGGCCGCAGCCGCGCTATGACGAAGCCGAACGGAAGAAGCTGATTAGGGACCTTGATGCGATCAAGGCTCGCCATGTTGAGATTGGCCGGACGCTTGATTGGCACTTTTTGCACACTATCCAGGCAGCAGGGCATATTCTGAGGTATTTTGAGAGAGGCCCGAGTGCACCCGTGAGTGAGTTGAGTAGCATGGCTTGGAAGGCCGCCCTAGACCTTCGTGAGCCTATTTATAGAGAGTTGACCCTAGAGTTCATAGCGACCTATACGTTTGACGAGGATAGAGGGAGAGAGAGTGTGAGACAGCCTTGCATCACTTATCGATTGGGTGGCCATTGGTTTTCGCAGTCTTTAGCCCAGTTTGTTGTATCCCTTGAGCTTTACACACCTGATATGGTAGGGACTGATTTCTTTGAGTATTATATAGGACAGTGTGCCATGGCTCCTCCGAAAGATTTAGACTATAGCGCATTATGGAGCCAGCTTGGTCGTGGACAGTACCAAAGGTCCAACACCAAGTCTGGTAACCTAGTAGACCCGGAGCATAGAGTCCTACATAGGATGATTGCCTACACACTGAACCAGAGGAAGTCTAGTCAGGACAAGATATGGGATTTCGAGCTTTGGTTGCTTCATCAGTTGATTAGTCGAGACCGCCACACCCATCTAGTGTTTATCATAGCAGACTTTCTTACTGGAGCTAGAGGATTCCGGACCTCGAGCGGACTTTTAGGTGGTCACTACATCACCCACCTAGCTTCTTCCCATGGGATTCTGACACCGAAGGTGATAGCCTCATTGACTTGTTTGGGAGAGTTAGGACGCATAGACCAAAACCAACTTAAGGGGATGAGAGTGATTGAGAGAGGAGTTGGTAGTTCATGGGTTTGGATAGGAGTGAGAGAGGAACCAGAGGATCAGGAGATGCCGGAGCCACCACAGCAGCAGCAGCAGCATGACGAGGCAGGACCCTCGGGATCACATCAGATACCATCCTATTGGGATTCGTATACAGCTATTCAGGGTCTCACATCTCATACGCATTATCACGATGTTCAGATTCATAGATGATAGGTGTTATTCTTAACCCTAGTTTGTGTCTTTTCGTTACGATTTTACACCATTTTAGTTGCCCATTTTGTCGTTTTAACGTCGTTTGATCCGGTTCCTTGTAAATATTCGTTTCACGCCTAGTTCACTTTAATTACACTTAAATTGCTTTTATCATGGCATTAATTTTCTGCTTGATTCAGGTTTTGCAGAAATGGCCCGAGTGCTTCAGAAGGTGCTAGAGGAGGTCAGTAGCAGTGCCGCAGTACCGGGGGCTACCGATTTTTGTTCCCTCCTCATTTTGGGCTAGACTTTTGGGCCGAAATTCTGGGCTTAAAGGCCCAGCTTTTTGCTGGATATTTTGAGAATCAAGCTTGGCCCCTAAGTCTCATTTTGCCTATATATATGGTGTTGTATTTCATTTGTAAAGGCATGTCTTTTAGTTCTTAAAACTAGAGACTTAGTTAATTATTAAGTGTCATGTTAGTAGTTTGATAGTTTTTGGTAAACACTTGTAAGTTAGATTATGCTTAGATTCCTCCCGGTTTCTTAGCATTGTCTCACTTGTTGTTACGTTTTGGTTTAAATATTACGATCAAAGTGTTCTTTAGTTACTTTTCGTTCGCAAGTTACCGGGTATAATTCCACTTGTTATTTCTCACGTTATTCTCATCTTTTCAAAGTTCGTTAAGTGTTCCACAGGTTCGAATTTTAGCACTCGTGATATTTACCGTTACCCGATTTTTCGACGTTATAAGCAAAACTTTCGGTTTTAATAAATTAGAAAGTCTTGGGTTTTTGAGAAATAATCTTTCTATATTTTCAAAGTTATCATCTTGTACGAGTTCGTCGTGTCGATTTATAGGTTCGAAATTTGCACGGTAAGTAACAATTTACAACTTTTGTTCGAAGCTTGTCCAACAAGCTAATACTTTTTAAAAGACTTTGCAAAACTTCCATGGCAAGTTTGATCTTTATCTAAGCTTTCCTTGCAAGCTTCTTTACTTTTATAGTTAAATAATTAACTGTTTGCTTTCATCGGAAGTTACGTATTTTACTTTTTAATTATTATATGTTCTGCTCTACTTGGAATTTATTACACTCTGTTTCTCTCGTTGAATTTATTTTCAACGTTGCAGAACGTATTGTGTAATATTTACCAATTCATTTACGTTTCTTATTATTGAAATTCCATTTAATATTCAGCATTTTTACTGGTCATCATTCCAGTGTTTAATTATTCGCACTTTACTTTGTTGCAATTTTACTGGTCATATCTCCAGTATTTACATTACTGCTCTTTACTGGTCATCTCATCCAGTGTTTACTTTTCAGCTATTCATTTTACAGCTATTCATCTGTCTTTATTTTATTGGAGTTATATACACTCTGTTTCTCTCATCGAAGAGAACGTATTGTGTATTAACTACCAATCTGCTTTAATTTCAGCAATTTACTTTCTCGCATCTTTACTGGTCATTATCCAGTGTTTACATTACAGTTATTTAAATATTTCGCAAGAAGAATCCAAGCCATGATGGGCTAATTGCCGTGGCTTGGGGTGTGAGGAAATGTTGAGACCACTCTCAGTGTGAAGGAATTATCCTGTGCCTTAATTATTGTACTCTAACTGTTTATTGCAGGTGTTTAACATTTCATTGAAGATTGTACCAAGTTGATTGACAACCAATTTAGTACATGAAAATGCACTAGCTTTCAGAGTTAGGACTTATGTTAAATATTTTGTAATAAACGTGAGAAGGCTAAAGATAGCTTTAGTGCCCCGGTACTATACTCATCTGGTAAGATAGGTAACACTGCGTTGTGTTAGGATTCATGAGACTTTAAGTAGACTCATATCGATAACACGTTGACCTTTGTGTACTTCTGGGAGGCCGATCAAACCAGTAGTTAGACCATCATTTAAGCATAGGAATATTTCTAGATCACTTGTTTCATCAAACCTTTACACCTCACGCTTTTTCTCTCACAGAATTTACAAAACACCATTTCAAATCAAGTCACTTTAAAAATCCTCGAATTCGCCATCTGAAATCATTGTTTGCGAACTTAACTTTTTACAAAGAGACTTTTTCACAAAACCTTCCCTGAGGATCGATATCTGGTATTCACTTACCATTATTACTTGTTATGAGACGATAGTAGTTCAAGGTGTATACTTGCACCTGGTTCTATTTTCCAGTTGAATCTCGCAGTTCACAGATTATTGCACATATTCCTTATTCACAAAAAGGGGGTAGCATAATTATCTCAGCAAGTTTTTGGCGCCGTTGCCGGGGAAGGTAACTAAAAGTTCCTTTTTGTTTTAAGTAAGGTTTCTAAAATTTGATTTTTCTACCACCTTTTTGAAAAAAAAAATTGGCTCATGCCAAGAAAAGTGCGCGGGGAATTTTTCAATATAGATCCAGAGATTGAAAGAACTTTCCGTTGGCAAAGAAAAGTACAAAAAGAAATTTTAAAAATACTCATGGCTGATCAAGAACAAAGACACCATTCTGATGAGGAAGATTATAGTGATGAGGAGGAACTCCATCAGGAGCAGGATATCATTCAACTTGCTAACTCTAAGGATGGTGGGATTATGGATTATGTTGTTCCTGTTTTAAGCCAGCTCCATTCAGGAATACTTAAGCCCAAAATCAAAGCCACCCATTTTGCTCTAAAACCTGTGATGTTTTCGATGCTCCAAACCAATGGCCAGTTTGGTGGCACTGCAATTGAAGATCCTCATTTTCACTTAAAATCTTTCATGCAAATATCAGACTCTTTCATTATACCTGGAGTTTCGCCAAGTTCCTTAAGGTTATTTCTTTTTCCATTTTCACTCAAGGAAAGAGCAAGAGCCTGGTACGATTCACTCGAACCAGATTCTATAACCTCATGGAGCCAAATGGCAGAAAAGTTTTTGAAAAAGTACTTCCCACCCACCAGGAATGCCAAGTCCCGGCTTGACATTTCCACTTTTAAAGATGAAGCAGTTCCTGATGCATGGGAAAGATACAAAGAACTTTTGAGAAGATGCCCTCATCATGGCATCCCGTACTGCATACAACCAGAAACCTTTTACAATGGTTTAACCCCCACTGCTAAGGGAATGCTAGATGCTACGGCAGGCGGAGCTTTCACTGGAGTTACATATAATGAAGGATTCAAAATCTTAGAGAAGATATCCAACAATAATGGACATTGGGCTGACCCACGGGCAGTCCCGCAAAAAAGAAATACCATTAATGTCCAGGATACTGCTGCTTACGCAGCTTTGGCTGAGCAAGTTTCCAATATGGTTGAGATGATGAAGAATCTGTCCAACCCTAGTGGAAGTGAGGAGGGCACCTAGAAAACAAGTCCGCTTTGTCACTTGTTCTTACTGTCAGGAAAACCATTCGTTTGATGACTGTCCTGGGAATCCTGAGAGTGTTAACTATGTCAATCACAACAACCACACACAGACTGGGGCCTTCTCTCCTACTTACAATTCCAAGTGGAGAGATCACCCTAACTTTTCGTGGCGTAGTCCTGCACTCAACCCACTGATGCAGAAACCCCATGGTCAGACCAGTCATCCTATTCAGAATAACAACCACCCTCAACAACAAAGGCATGTTCATTTTCAAAACCAAAACCATCAGTCATCTTCATATCAGCCTAGGCAAAACAACCAACACAACCAACACAACCAAAATGATGCCCCTCCTACCTTGGAGGCAATGCTGAAAGGCTTTATGGCCCAAACCCAGGCATCCATCAAGAATCTAGAAAACCAGGTTGGCCAGATTGCCCAGGAGATTAAGAAAAGACCTGATGGGACTTTGCCGAGTGATACTGAGACCCCTCAGAGACCAGGAAAGGAACAAGTCCAAGTTGTAACTTTGAGAAGTGGTAGAACCTTAATAGAAAATAATCAGGTAAAATCACACACACCACCTGAGAAAAAAGATAAAGAATTAGAAAATACAAAAACAGAGCTTGAGAAGAAAAAGGTAGAACCTAAAAAGACCTTTTCATCATCAACTTCTACTGATATTTCACAGCTGTCTAGAGGTAAGACACCTCTAAACCATGCCCCACTTCATGAAAAATCAGACCTTCCACTGTTATTCCCAGATGAACCCAAGAAGATACAAAAGAGAGATAGACCCCCTGTAAGAGATGAATCACAATCAGGTAGCAGACCAAAAATTCATCATGCACCAAACAGATTAGAGACCATCCTTGAGGAGGAACCTGTTTTGCAACAGGTAGTAGATTATGAAAGCCTACCTAATCCACCACCAATCCCAGTGCCTGCACCTGAAAGGACTACTGCTTCTTCTCCAGTCGGTCGTTATATTCCTTATCCCGAAAGGTTGAGAAATCAAAACGAAGAACTTCAGTTTAAAAAATTTTTAGATGTTTTCAAACAACTTCACATAAACATACCTTTGGTTGAGGCTATTGAGCAAATGCCAAGGTATGCAAAGTTTCTTAAAGACATTTTAAACAAAAAGAAGAAACTGACTGAATATGAAACAGTAGCTCTGACTAAGGAATGTAGTGCCTTGTTAACCAACAAAATCCCACCAAAGATGAAAGACCCAGGATGTTTCACCATACCTTGTTGTATAGGTGGGAAGAACATAGGGAAAGCCTTGTGTGACCTAGGCGCTAGTATCAACCTGATGCCCTTATCTATTTTCAAATCCTTAGGCATAGGTGAAGCTAGACCTACCACGGTGACTCTGTCTTTAGCTGATAAGACAATAGCATACCCTGAAGGAAAAATTGAGGATGTCTTGGTCCAAGTTGATAAGTTCATCTTCCCAGCTGACTTTATCATTTTAGACTTTGAGGCTGACAATGAAGTTCCCCTCCTTCTAGGAAGACCATTCTTAGCAACTGGAAGAACCTTGATTGATGTCCAGAAAGGAGAGTTGACCATGAGAGTCCACGACCAAGAGGTGACCTTTAATGTATTCAATTCTCTCAAGTACCCTGATGACAGAGAGGATTGTTCTACTTTAAGTGTGATTGAAACCTGGTGTGAGAATGGATGTAGAAGGGGAATGTTGGGAATAGAAGAATCTGATAATGAGAGTGACGAGGAGGACTGTGAGGAGATAGTGATGCCTAAGGAAGTTCTTGCCTTTGAGACCTTAGGAGCTGAGGATAGGAAGACCCTTGTTCCATCCTTAGATGTTGCCCCAGACCTGGAACTGAAACAACTTCCCTCTCATCTGAAGTATGCCTTTTTAGGAGACTCAGGGAAGTTACCAGTCATAATTTCATCATCATTAGAATCTGATCAGGAAGAAAAGCTGGTCCAAATGCTAAAACAACACAAAAAGGCCATTGCATGGACCATTGCTGACATCAAGGGCATAAGCCCTACCATTTGTCAACACAAAATTATTCTTGAAAACAAAAATTTCATCTCAGTTGAGCCTCAAAGGAGACTCAATCCTGTGATGAAAGAAGTAGTTAAAAAGGAGATTTTGAAATGGCTTGATGCTGGTATAATCTATCCAATTGCTAGCAGCACTTGTGTCAGTCCAGTACAATGTGTACCCAAGAAGGGTGGAGTCACTGTGGTCCCAAATGAGAAAAATGAACTTATACCTACCAGAGTAGTGTCAGGGTGGAGGATATGCATGGATTATAGGAGACTTAACAAAGTCACTCAAAAAGAGCATTTTCCTTTACCTTTTATAGATCAGATGTTAGACAGACTGGCAGGAAAAGAGTTTTATTGTTTCTTAGATGGCTACTCCGGTTACAATCAGATAGCCATTGCACCGGATGATCAGGAAAAGACCATTTTCACATGTCCCTATGGAACATTTGCATTTAGAAGGATGCCCTTTGGATTATGTAATGCCCCTGCAACTTTCCAGAGATGTATGATGTCCATTTTTTCTGATATGCTAGAAAATTCCATGGAAATCTTCATGGATGACTTTTCTGTCTACGGGACGTCATATGACGAATGTTTGAAAAATCTTGAAAAATGTTTGGAAAGATGTGAAAAGACTGATTTAGTCTTAAACTAGGAAAAATGCCACTTCATGGTTGAAGAGGGCATAGTTTTGGGACATCTCATATCTAGAAGAGGCATTGAGGTTGATAAGGCCAAGTTGGAAGTCATTGCTAAATTGCCTGAACCCACCACTATAAAAGGAATCAGAAGTTTCTTAGGACATGCAGGGTTCTATAGGAGATTCATTAAAGACTTTTCAAAAATCTCAAAACCCTTGTGCATTTTACTCCAGCATGACCAAGCTTTTGATTTTAACGAAGAATGTAAAAAATCTTTCAAAACTCTGAAGGAAGCTTTGGTCACTGCTCCCATAGTAATTGCACCTGATTGGACAAAACCTTTTGAAATTATGTGTGATGCCAGTGATTGGGCAGTTGGTGCTGTTTTAGGCCAAAAGAAGGGAAAGATTTTTCACTCAATACATTATGCTAGTAAGACACTCAATGATGCCCAAATCAATTACACCACTACTGAAAAGGAATTATTAGCTGTGGTTTTTGCTTTTGAAAAATTTAGAGCATACTTAATGGGTGCCAAGGTAATTGTTCATACCGATCATGCAGCCATCAAGTATCTCATTTCTAAAAAAGATGCAAAACCTAGGCTAATAAGGTGGGTCTTGTTACTTCAAGAGTTTGATTTGGAAATCATTGACAGGAAAGGTGTGAACAACGAAGTGGCTGATCACTTATCCAGGTTAGAAAAGCCAGAAGAAGCTGAACAAGGGAGTGAGATCTGTGAAGTATTCCCAGATGAGAGGATATTAGCTGTGAACCAATTTTCTGTACCATGGTTTGCAGACATTGTAAATTACTTAGCTTGTGAGATTATTCCTAAGGAATTTAACAAATACCAAAGGAAAAAGCTCATTTTTTACTGTAAAAAGTATTTGTGGGACGATCCTTATTTGTTTAAAATTTGTGCAGATCAAATAATCAGAAGATGCATTCCAAAGGAAGAGGTAACATCAATCATACATCACTGCCACTCAGGACCTTGTGGAGGTCATTTTGGAGGACAGAGGACAGCAATCAAGATTTTACAATCTGGATTTTACTGGCCCACATTGCATAAGGATTGTCATGATTTTGTAAAAAGATGCGATGAATGTCAGAGAAGTGGAAACATTTCTCGGAGGAATGAAATGCCCCTCAATGGAATTCTAGAAATAGAACTCTTTGATGTGTGGGGCATTGACTTCATGGGACTGTTTCCCAACTCCAGTAACTGCACTTACATATTAGTGGCTGTTGATTATGTGTCAAAATGGGTGGAAGCTATGGCTTGCCACTCTAATGATGCTAAGACTGTTGTCAAGTTCCTACACAAGCACATATTCACCAGATTTGGTACACCACGTGCCTTGATCAGTGATGAAGGCACACATTTCATTAATAACCTGCTCGAGGAATTGTTGAGCAAATACAACATTCAGCACAGGGTGGCCACTGCTTACCACCCTCAAACCAATGGTTTGGCTGAACTGTCAAATAAGGAAATCAAAGGCATTTTGGCGAAAGTAGTGAAACCACACCGAAAGGATTGGGCCTCCAAACTGGATGATGCCCTGTGGGCCTACCGGACTGCATTCAAAACCCCTATAGGTATGTCCCCGTTCAGGTTGGTTTTTGGAAAAGCTTGTCATCTACCTGTTGAGTTAGAACACAAGGCCTATTGGGCCATCAAAGAACTCAACATGAGTTTGGATGAGGCTGGTAAAAAGCGGATCTTTCAGTTGAGTGAGATGGAAGAACATAGGAATGCCTCCTATGAGAATGCCAAGTTATATAAAGAAAACACCAAAAAATGGCATGATAAGAAAATTCTTCCAAAAGAGTTTACCGAAGGCCAGAAAGTTTTATTGTTTAATTCTAGGTTGAAGCTGTTTCCTGGAAAATTAAACTCTAGATGGACTGGGCCTTTCACAATTGCAAAAGTATATCCTTATGGTATAGTGGACCTAATTGATCCGGAGAGGGGTACCACTTTCAAGGTAAACGGACAAAGGGTAAAGCTATTTCTTGAACCAACTGAAAACCCTCAACAACCTGACATGGTTGTTGAATCCGATGATGACCAAATCTGATTCTCGGGTCTAAAAGCCCGCATATTTATGTACATATTTTTTCGTTTCATCTCAGTAATTTTTAGTAATCCTATTTTAGCTAGTTAAAATTAAGATCTTTCAAAAAGAAGAAAACACAAAAACATTTAGTTCAATTTTCTCAAATTTGCTCTTATTTTATTAGCTCGTATTTAGTAAATTTAGGATCTTGTCGTTAAAATGAAAACACAAAAATAAGCCAAGCTTTTATAAGTTTTAGATTTTTATAAGTATTAGATTTCTTCTCTTATCTTGTAAAAAAAAATATATAGCAAGTTAAAAGTGGGTAAGAAAAATAGAGATGGTAAAATGCAAATTAAAAGAATACCTCATAAGGCCCAATTTTTAAACTGATATATTTTTTTTTTCTATTTGCAGATGACATCAGCCTACGAAATTTCAAACAGGCTACACTTCTGCATGCTCTCTCTCAAACGCCGGTTAATCAGAAAAAGAAAAGGAAGAGTTCAGTTTTTGTATTCCTAGTTTACCCTCTATCTGAATTCTTCTCCTTCCCAAGAAAGCAATTCACCTCCCCTCTTCCTCTTTTCTATTTCCTGTCGCCGGAAAACAAAACCACACGCCACCCTCACCGCCGAATTCAGAACCGCCCCCCTCACCTCCCTTATCTCCAACTTGCTCACCAAGTTGAACTCACCCTTTATAAACCCCATCTTCTCAAAAAATTCAAATTTCAAAAACCTCAAAACCCTAGATTTTAGTTGCTAATGGCTTCAAAGAAATCGAGAGAGAAACCGAACCAAGAACTCCGGCGAACAATCCAACCAATCCCAACCGCTCCCCACCCACCGCGTACCCTTCGGTACGACCTCACCACCGCCGGCGGACCCCTCGCAACCACCACCCGCCGGCGCTGCTTTACCGAACCAGAACCAACCACCGGACCCCTCGCAACCACCGGCCACCACCATCTTGAGCCCTAGCCGAAGGAAACGACCGGCTGCTCACAACCCCGTACCCCCACAGCAGCGACGACTCACGAGGAACAGTCAGAAACTACAAACGAGACCAATGACGGAATCCGAAGGATCGGCAATCTCGCTATCGGACACGTCTGATTCGGGTCATGTTGCTACTACCGAAGCCACCGCAACCTCCACGGCACTGGATGCGCTCGCACACGCCGCTGAAGGTGCCGAGCGAACTCGACTTCCGGTGTTTCTCATATCAGGTATATCGACATCTACGATAACGGTTACCCGGAAAACCACACCATCGATCTCAAAAGCGGGTCCGGCTTCATCAAGCCGACCCCTTACGAATGAGGAATTGGCCACGGCCGATATCCTTGGCATCACCACAAGGGGTATCACATTGGGAAGTGTCCCATCTCGGTTTGCCGAGATTTTTGGTCCGGATAGAGCTTCAAAGGAAACCACATCGCGTATAAATGAGAACCTCACGGCCTCTCATGGGTTTAACTTAAACAATCTACCCGATACCCATCCCGAAAACCAACCCCATAACCCATTTAAAAAACCCGATATCCCGCGGATTGAAATCCGTTTACCCGAACCCCTACCCAACAAGCCCAAAGCCATATTTACCCGAGCCCAAATACCCCCCACGGTTGGCCCACAAATTCAGCCCATACACATACCATCTCAACCCAAAACAACCACCACTGCCACAAACACACAGGGAACCGATTTAGAGCCCCTAGATTCTGAGTTTCGTGATGAGCTTGATGAGCTTGATGCACTTTTGGGTACCGACACACGACCACCGAAAAAACGATCTCAACCGATGCCAAAGAAAGATAAAGCTGTAAATCCGGGAGTGGATAAACCACCGGCACAACAACCACCATTCCGAAGGTTCACACGGTCCGAGAAAGCAAAAGGAATCTCCGGAGTGGAGGCCGAACCCGAGCCGATAGTTCGAAAACCGGGCGGGGTGAGAATCCGTGACCTTGACGATATCCGAGATGAGCCGCCTACGCGCCTGGAACAGACCCGGACAGCCCCGGAACAGACCCGGACAGCCGCGGATCAGACCCGGACAGCCGCGGAACAGACCCGGACAGCCCCTAATCTTCGATCTTCGCGCAAGACCACGACCACTTCCAAGGGAAAAGGTTATCCGGTTTCACTTCTTGCCGATTATGATTTACTTAGTTGTGATGAGGCCCGGGAGGTGTATTACCAATACGCCTCCAAGGATGTCATTCCTCCCAAGGGTTTTCAAAAACCCGTCATCGATAGAAATCCCATTCTACGGGATGTCGTTGATACCTTTAAGTGGGAAAAAGTATGTGCCGTCCCCCCGAAAGTCAACATAGGATGGCTCCGCGCCTTTTATAACGAGGCCGCGGTTGATTCGGACTTCCAAATTTTTGTACGTGGGACACTTATAGATTGGTCACCGGAGGATTTTAATGCCTTACTTGAGGTAGACCCTCCTCCGGTATCCGAATTTGAGGCCTTATGGGAGAGTTGCACGGAGGAACAATTTGCTACCATTCTTGACACCATATGGATCGAGGGGGCAAAGTGGGATTTCGAGGGTCAAAGGCGTCTTTTGGAGGGTCGATACCTAAAACCGGAGGGGGAATGTATGGTTTTATTTTATAAGACAAACACTTCACCCGACAAGCCACGATACAAACTTATGTTTAGAGCGCGTATTTTTGCTTTATTGTATTATCGCGAAAAAGCCATTCAACGTGGGGAAACTAATTAGTACATCCATTCGAGCTTGTTTAGATAGAGGGTGGGGTAAGATGGTCTTTGCGGGGTACATTCACAACCTTTTGTTGGCGGCTAAAGTCCCGATACTTGACTCCGACCCGTATCTCGCGGAAAAGGTGGTGATAGACCAAAAGGCCTTTGATAGGATAACGAAATACTATACCCGCAAATCTGCAGATATGTCGAATGCAAGTTTGGAGGCCATGAGGACTATGTTTGAGGAGATCGTGGCGGCCCAGTTTAGCGAGATGATAAAACCACTTAAAGAGTAGAACCGAAAGCGGAAGAAGATGATAGAAGAATTAAAAAAGAAAGTGAAAAGCCTAAAGAAGCAGAAAAAGAGGAAGGAGCGAGCGGAAAAGCTACGTGTCGAGGTGGAAAAAGCATACGAGATGGGTAGATCCGGAAAGCCGTTGACTGATCCGGCCGTTTCCAAAGTGGTGTTGGGTAGCTCGTCATCGTCACCTACTCTATCCGAGTAGGCCAGGTTCATTTCTCAAAACACCCTTTTTAATTTCGGTTTGTACATAGCTTGTTTTATTTCGGTAATTTAGGTTATATAGTTGGTTATGCATCCATCGTACGAGCTTCTTTGGGGTCGTTTGATGTTTTAAAACACCCTTCGTGCACACACGGTCTCACCAAAAATAGGGCAGCCCCTATCTCTATAGTTTGGGCAGATTTCGGACTCGTACAAACGAGACCCACAATTCGTTTTGACACAATTTCATGCTCTAAAAACAGCGGACAAACCCTTTTTGTTTTATTTACACGTCACATTGTGGTGCACCACACAAAGAGGCAATCCCTCTATTGGTTTGTAAACTCATAACAACGACGTGTACAATTTGGTGAATTTCCATGCATCAATGTGCATATTTCACCTCACTTTAAGAGGCAATCCCTCTTTTTGGTAATCTGGGCTTCGCTACAAGTTTTTGGATAGTCATCAATGTGAAATCATGTGTGAATGATAATTGTCGCAACGTTGCTACTTTGGGTTGTTTATCAAATTTTCGAGTTTCATTTAGTATTTTTCTGGGATGTTTGGTACGTTTCTGTTGGACCACGGCAGCAGCTAGACTGACCGAAAGGTCGTTGGTTTTCACTTGATAGCTTGCCGTTGTTCTTTGTTATTTGTTTGGTAATCCGCCTTGCATTTTAGTCCCGTTTTCGCATTTTTTTCGCCCTTTGTTTACTGTTTTGGGGCTGTTTTGAATCAGTCCGTGTGTCACTTGACACACGGCTGATGTGTGCTTATCTGTTGACCACGGCAGCAGCAAGGAAAAGACCGGAATGGTCGTTGCTCAACTTGGTTTCCTTGCTTGCCTCTTGTTCGGTGTTTAAAAGCCCGTTTTGAGTCTTGACCTCGGATTTGCAACCACTTACCTAGAAATTCTGTTTTGAATAAGTTACCAAATGGTAGTTGCGGTCTTGATGTGTCATATTTGTATAGGCCATGTCTTAGTCCACTTTGGTAACCAAAAATTACCACTTTTTCGGACATTTTGCTGAATTTTAGGTACTTTTAAGAACCTTGTAGCTAGAGTCATTTGGGAAACTAATTTTTATGAGTTGTGATACATCCAATTATCATGTGAGCACCAAAAACAAAATAAAACGGGAAGTTTGGAACTTGTTTATGCATAACTGCTTTCATAGCCACAATAACATCGCGTTTGTCAATTTTAGATCAAATGTCCATCTTTCTTCCAAACTTGATTTTTTATGCATCGAGGACATTGCAACCATCAAGTTTGAGGATGGGAGAATGTCCATTTGGAGACTCACTACATTATGGAAATCAAACGCACTTAGACCACCACTCATATTCAAAGAACATAGTTCTAAAGTCTAAGTGCATTAAAGAGTGTCAATGCACACCAAAAATACCTCAATATGAGATGCATAGTAGGAAAATTGTACTATGGAGAGATAAAAAGAAAGATGAGGTAGAAAGCTTTGAAAAAAATAAAAATCACTCAAAGAAAAGCTTTGGTTTTTGGAAGATAGGAAGTTGGTTTTCAAATTCTTAGGATGGCAAACTTTGTAATGATTTTGGTAGAATGCAAATTTATGAAGGGCTATGGAAATCAAAAGTGCGTGATCTTGGGAACAACTTTACCGGTACAACCAATTAAGAAAAATGCACACTTTGGATGATTGGTAAACCAACTCATAAACTTTAGGATTTTGGTAACGAAATTTGAGTTTTTGTTTAGTCTTTTTCTCGTTGTTTGGGGACAAACAACAGTTTAAGTTTGAGGATGTTATAGGTGTTATTCTTAACCCCTAGTTTGTGTCTTTTCGTTACGATTTTACACCATTTTAGTTGCCCATTTTGTCGTTTTAACGTCGTTTGATCCGGTTCCTTGTAAATATTCGTTTCACGCCTAGTTCACTTTAATTACACTTAAATTGCTTTTATCATGGCATTAATTTTCTGCTTGATTCAGGTTTTGCAGAAATGGCCCGAGTGCTTCAGAAGGTGCTAGAGGAGGTCAGTAGCAGTGCCGCAGTACCGGGGGCTACCGATTTTTGTTCCCTCCTCATTTTGGGCCAGACTTTTGGGCCGAAATTATGGGCTTAAAGGCCCAGCTTTTTGCTGGATATTTTGAGAATCAAGCTTGGCCCCTAAGTCTCATTTTGCCTATATATATGGTGTTGTATTTCATTTGTAAAGGCATGTCTTTTAGTTCTTAAAACTAGAGACTTAGTTAATTATTAAGTGTCATGTTAGTAGTTTGATAGTTTTTGGTAAACACTTGTAAGTTAGATTATGCTTAGATTCCTCCCGGTTTCTTAGCATTGTCTCACTTGTTGTTACGTTTTGGTTTAAATATTACGATCAAAGTGTTCTTTCGTTACTTTTCGTTCGCAAGTTACCGGGTATAATTCCACTTGTTATTTCTCACGTTATTCTCATCTTTTCAAAGTTCGTTAAGTGTTCCACAGGTTCGAATTTTAGCACTCGTGATATTTACCGTTACCCGATTTTTCGACGTTATAAGCAAAACTTTCGGTTTTAATAAATTAGAAAGTCTTGGGTTTTTGAGAAATAATCTTTCTATATTTTCAAAGTTATCATCTTGTACGAGTTCGTTGAGTCGATTTATAGGTTCGAAATTTGCACGGTAAGTAACAGTTTACAACTTTTGTTCGAAGCTTGTCCAACAAGCTAATACTTTTTAAAAGACTTTGCAAAACTTCCATGGCAAGTTTGATCTTTATCTAAGCTTTCCTTGCAAGCTTCTTTA
This sequence comes from Centaurea solstitialis, assembly GCA_030169165.1. Lineage (NCBI taxonomy): Eukaryota > Viridiplantae > Streptophyta > Magnoliopsida > Asterales > Asteraceae > Centaurea > Centaurea solstitialis. The sequence continues at coordinate 70,052,952 of CM058041.1, forward strand.
CTTTTATAGTTAAATAATTAACTGTTTGCTTTCATCGGAAGTTACGTATTTTACTTTTTAATTAATATATGTTCTGCTCTACTTGGAATTTATTACACTCTGTTTCTCTCGTTGAATTTATTTTCAACGTTGCAGAACGTATTGTGTAATATTTACCAATTCATTTACGTTTCTTATTATTGAAATTCCATTTAATATTCAGCATTTTTACTGGTCATCATTCCAGTGTTTAATTATTCGCACTTTACTTTGTTGCAATTTTACTGGTCATATCTCCAGTATTTACATTACTGCTCTTTACTGGTCATCTCATCCAGTGTTTACTTTTCAGCTATTCATTTTACAGCTATTCATCTGTCTTTATTTTATTGGAGTTATATACACTCTGTTTCTCTCATCGAAGAGAACGTATTGTGTATTAACTACCAATCTGCTTTAATTTCAGCAATTTACTTTCTCGCATCTTTACTGGTCATTATCCAGTGTTTACATTACAGTTATTTAAATATTTCGCAAGAAGAATCCAAGCCATGATGGGCTAATTGCCGTGGCTTGGGGTGTGAGGAAATGTTGAGACCACTCTCAGTGTGAAGGAATTATCCTGTGCCTTAATTGTTGTACTCTAACTGTTTATTGCAGGTGTTTAACATTTCATTGAAGATTGTACCAAGTTGATTGACAACCAATTTAGTACATGAAAATGCACTAGCTTTCAGAGTTAGGACTTATGTTAAATATTTTGTAATAAACGTGAGAAGGCTAAAGATAGCTTTAGTGCCTCGGTACTATACTCATCTGGTAAGATAGGTAACACTGTGTTGTGTTAGGATTCATGAGACTTTAAGTAGACTCATATCGATAACACGTTGACCTTTGTGTACTTCTGGGAGGCCGATCAAACCAGTAGTTAGACCATCATTTAAGCATATGATTATTTCTAGATCACTTGTTGTTTCATCAAACCTTTACACCTCACGCTTTTTCTCTCACAGAATTTACAAAACACCATTTCAAATCAAGTCACTTTAAAAATCCTCGAATTCGCCATCTGAAATCATTGTTTACGAACTTAACTTTTTACAAAGAAACTTTTTCACAAAACCTTCCCTGAGGATCGATATCTGGTATTCACTTACCATTATTACTTGTTACGAGACGATAGTAGTTCAAGGTGTATACTTGCACCTGGTTCTATTTTCCAGTTGAATCTCGCAGTTCACAGATTATTGCACATACTCCTTATTCACAAAAAGGGGGTAGCATAATTATCTCAGCAATAGAGCACTTGGTTGGCAGAACCAGTCATTGATGAGTTTCTTTTCAGACCCTCAGTTCCGACCACCACCACCACCGTAGTATGGTGTGTGGCATCCACAGGACCCGAGTCCTCCAGGTTACGAGAGTTATGATCAGTGGTGGGACCAGTTCCGTGGACCCCATTGATTATTTGGTTCGATGATTTATTATGGATTGTGATGTTCGATTTGGTTGTACCGTACTATCTTTTTATTTTTATTTTTTTATTATTATTTTTCTTTTTAGTTTGTTTGTTTTTGTTTTTAGTTTTTCAGATTTGGTGTGTAGACCTTCGAATCAGTTGTACGAATCAGATTTCAGTAGTTCATCGGAGCTTCAGTTTTCTTAACCCAGGCAGTATTCGTTCTTTATCTTTTTACCTTTCCGCATATATGCTTTAATTGTTATTGCATTGAGGACACTGCAATTTTTAAGTGTGGGAAGGGGGGTTAAGTAAACTTTCGCTTGTTTGTCCTCATTGTGCTTAATTGCTTATCTGATATTATCTGAATTATATGGCATAATTTTTTCGAAATCCATGATCTTTTCAAAAAATTTGTGGAAGTCAAAAGAGTCTTGCATATAGGATGATACTTTTTGGAGTTTTCATGAGTTTGAAAAAGTCATGTGTATGCTAATTGCCATGAGTGATCCTTACCCTGTTCCTTGAGAGTTTGAGCCTAAATTGATATATCTTATTCATTTCTGTGAGGATACCGACTTTGAACCAAGTAGAACTTGTCACTTTGAATGCTTGTCGAGATCACATAAGGAAAGTATGTCACCATTGCACTGATAGAGGCCTTCGTTTCTAACCCTTTTAGCCTTCGTCAGATAATCTCATTATAACGTTATCTGATTTGCCTAGCCTTTGATTGAAAAGTGTTCATCTTTAACACTTTATCCCTTTTAACCCCTTTGAAGCCTTAGCCTTTTCATTTCTTTACCCACATATATATATATATATCCTTAGCCCATTCATTTTATCTATCTTTTGGCCGTAGCTCAAATTTGGAAGCTTTTCATGTTTTTGATCCATTTTATGAATCTGACAAATAGAGAAAGGGATTATGAAAAAGAAAAAGAGCAAAAGAGCCCAAAAGCAACATAGTTGCTGCTCTGAGAAAAAAATAGAAAGCTTGAAAAGAAAAGAAAGAAAAGAAAAGAAAAAGAGAAAACGACTCATTCAAAAAGAAAAATCAAAGAGTCGATGTGCTTAAAAGAAAAGAAAAATATCGAAGCCACAAATAAGCAATATGCTTAGGCCGATATAAAAGTGATAGTGATAGAAATCCCGAGCTCTAAAAATCTCAAAAGTTAGATGATTAATTTGGATCTTAAACTGATTTGTTTTCAGGTTTTTGCTACAACCCTTAGTCACTTATATATATCCTATGTCCTACCCTTAAACCCTAGCCTAACATTACAACCCTAAAAGTCCTCTTGACGGTTGACAACTTTTCAGTGGTGGAGATGAGATTTGGTGACAAGCATATGCGTTGGTGAGATGTCGAGTATCAGTGTGATCACTATATATAACATATTACCCTTGAGAGATACACTTGATACATATTTTGTGAGGGTAAAAGGTTGAGCATGACTTTGATGACTTGTAAGGCTCTGATTGGTATCTGAATTGTGTGTGATTTCTTGCGACTATCCTTGTTCTTTCAAAGCATGATCATGGGTGGAGGATAATTTTGTCGTTATCTTTCTTATTTTATCAGATGTTTGCTTGAGGACAAGCAAATCTTAAGTGTGGGAATTTTGATAACTCCAAAATTATACATATTTTACTCGCACTAATTCCCCACTTTTGTGCTTAATTTGAGAGTATTTTCGATACTGTTTGACTTAAAAAGGTGTAAATCATAATTTTGTAGATTTTGGAGGTGCTTGTGCGTAAAAGTATAAAAAGAGGGTGAAAAGCGTCAAAAAAGAGACTTCTGCGCAGACTTTGCAAATACGGACTTTTCTTGGCTCCTAAGGCGGTTTCCTTGCTCTCTAAGTCAGATAAATTCCTCCAAAAGACGGATCTTCAGCAGACAAGGCAAGAGAATATTTGGAAGATCTTGGAAGTTGATTTTACACTGCTCGCGCCGCGAAGAAGATGTCTCGCGCCGCGAAGCACTTGCTCGTGCCGCGAAGGGGAGCTTCGCACCGCGAAGTTCGGATTTTCTCGTTCGGAAGCTTCCAGAAAATTAGGGTTTGATCGTAAGTGTTTAGCGCCGCCAAACTTGCCGTTTCGCGAATGCGAAACGGGGACTGACGAGTTTCTTTTAAATAGCAGCCTTGGGTCATTCAGTATTCATCATCCAGAAAAGCTTAGTTTCAGTAATTCTCTCATAGATTAGGCTAGATTAGATGTTGGGAGCCGCCTAGGGTTTCCAACCCGAGAAGATGGAGGCTCGATGATCGACTACGGAGGAGATTCGAGGGGATGCTACGCCAAATCGACCGATCTTTAGTTGGTTTGTCTAAGCATTTGTAATTGACATGTCTATGTGTTGATTCCTCTTGTGTGTCTATTATGGTTTGAATACTTTGAATTTCAGTTTATTAATTAGATGCGTGATTTGTTGAATGTTGTCTTTGATTCCGTTCTAATTTATATTGTTTGGCTATTTGAATTCGTTTGGTTGGGTGTATTTGTTGGACCAAAACAGATAGACTCCGAAAGGATAAACAACCTACCTTAGCCTGACCTTGGACCAAGAGAGTTGTGTTAAGGGGTTACTTGGACCAAGAGTGACCAGATAGTAGAAAAGCCATGCAATAGAATTAGAATCGGATTTCCGGTGTTAGGTTGTCTGACAAACACCTAGTATTGGAGCTAGGAGGACCGAGTCCTAGTTGATAATCTGAGATAAACATGTTCGGGTGCATTATTGCTTATATTCTGACAACAATCATAAATCTATGTTTTATGAAAGTAAACCATAATGGATTCACTTATCTCCAATGTATGTCTGTTCATCAGTTTTCCACTTCTTGGTTAGGTTTATTTATTATCTGTCTTTTATCTTTTAAAAATACTTTTCCAAAACAAAACCCCCAAAAAGCTTTAGGTTAATTAAACTAGTTTAGATTATTAGTCTACAAAACTTGACCGTTCCCAGTGGTAGATACGATACCTGGACTTTCCTACACTATATTACTCACGATCAGGTACGCTTGCCTCTATATGTGGTAAGACAGTGGCTAGGCATTAGAGGTTAAAACTTGTTACACTTTTTATATACGATAATTACCACATCAGGATCTCAGAGTGGTTGCTAGTGTCTCTAGACCGATTGATATATTCTGTGATAACTCGGGAGCCGTGGTGCAAGCAAAGGAACCTAGAGAGCATCACAAGTCAAGACACGTGCTCAGAAAATATCACCTTATCCAAGAGATCATTGGAAGAGGAGATGTGAGAATATGCAAGATTCCAACAGAAGAAAATGTCGCAGATCCGCTGACAAAGCCACTAGCAAGGGTGAAGCATGAGGCACATGCAAACTCCATTGGGATGCAGTACCTGGACGCCAGTAGCTAGTTTTTAGTTTATTAATTATTACTATAGTTTAATTTAGAACAATTCAATCATGTAAAGTTCTTAATGGAAATGAATGGAGGTTTTAATTCATGATTGTTTTAAATTGACTATTTTTCGCATATTTAACATATCCATGATTTTACAAAGTTTTGTATGAAATCTAAATTTCCGTAGCCACTTATTGAAATGGGAATTTCAATAGGGAGTTTAACGCTATTATAAATACTTGATGATTTATTCGAAGTAGAGAATAAAAGCACAAGTGATGTGACCAAGTATTTATAGATACTCATCAGAGTGCTTGAGTATTGGAAGTGACCAGTATCAAGTCTGTTTCATGGAGCCCCAGTCATAAGCATCGACTTGATAGGTTGTCCTTAGACCTGAGATATTTGGTTTGGAAACACGAGGACTACTGTACTCTTAGTGCATTCTAACGTTGCACCGTAACAGGGTGGCCATACGGGATGTGACTAGATGCAGCGGAAGTCGAGGATCCAAATGCAAGTAGTCAATAAGGGATTTGCACCTCTTTGCTAAAAGAGAGATATTTCCGGGCCCCTTGACGATTAAGATTGGCAGAAAATGCGTGGCCACGCTCGGATAGAATAACAGTTGTTATTTAGTAATATCTGTTACTGCAGGCAATCTAAATCAGAGTCAAGAAATACTTGATTTTGAGAAATGAATCCTCCACCCCATGTCTCAAAATCATTTTAGAAATATCGTGTGCAAAATGAATGAACCTGTGTACAAATTCAAGCGTGAATTGTATCTCTGGATATAAGAGATCTTATAACCTGGTAAACCTAAGTGTCTGGCTAGGGACCTCATTTGGCTAATGGTGACAGTTCAGTTACATGTCTAACACAAGTGGGAGTCTGTTAGGATTATGTGCGAGACAGTAACAGTGTTAATCATGTCCAATGTTATAAGACACTAGTAGGTCACACCGCTGCACACCTAATTGAGAACTTTTGTGTAAGAGATAATTGAGAAGAGAGAGAAATAAATAATTATATATAAGTTAATAACTATTTATTAGATTAATTAATCAGTAAATTAATTAATTAAGTAATTAATTAAGGAATTAATTAATAGAGATAATTATGAAAGGAATTATAATCAGATACAAACACTGCCTTATCTATATCTATAAATAAAGGCTTAAAGTGTTCTTTATCAGTTGATTTTTACACACACAAAAATTACTCTCTCTCTCTCTCTCTCTCTCTCTCTCTCTCTCTCTCATAAGCCGTCGCCGGCCCCCCCCTCTCTCACACAACGATCGGAGTTTTTCTGACCAGTCACGGTGGTCTAGCAACCCTCTCGCGTGGTGTCAGTAGCGGTGTACCCCCTGCTCGCATTCCGGAGTTTATTCGCTTAAAGGTAAACTATCTAAAACGCTCTTGATTGTGTCTGTTAGGTTTAAGTTGGATCCGGCTTTTGGGAATCGTTTTTGTTATCCGCTGCGCACCGTTTGTGCCTACGGTTCCCAACACTTTTATGTTCAAGTGTTGAAACTTGGTCAGAATCTTCTCTATGTAGTGCGATTGATTTAAAGATATTTCAGATTCTGATCTCTTGACTTTTATACCAAGAATGGTATCTACTTCCCCAAGATCTTTCATCTTAAAGTTTGAGGATAAGTAGTCTTTAGTTTCGAGAATTCCGGCAAGATTGGTTCCGATGATCAGCATATCATCTACATATAGACAGATCACCACAGTGAATTCTTTCGTGTATTTTGAATAAATACACCGATCAGCCCCATTATGTCTGAATCCGAAAGATGTGACAGTTGCGTCAAATTTTTCGTGCCACTGTTTGGGGGCTTGTTTTAACCCGTATAGAGATTTGACAAGTCTACACACTTTGTTCTCTTGTCCGGGTACAACAAACCCTTCGGGTTGCTCCATGTAAATCTCTTCTTTCAGAAGGCCATTTAGAAAAGCTGTTTTCACATCCATTTGATGGATGTACAGACCTTTCAGGGCAGAAATTGCTATAAGGGTTCTAATAGAACCAATTCTAGCAACTGGAGCTTAGGTGTCGAAATAGTCGACTCCTTCTCTCTGTCTAAAACCCTTAGCTACCAATCTTGCTTTGAATCCCGAGATTGAACCATCTGGATTGCGTTTTATTTTGAAGATCCATTTAGATCCTATGGGTCTTGCTCCTTTCGGTAAGTCTGCCAAAACCCAGGTTCCATTTCCCATAATGGAATCCATCTCATCATTGATCGCTTCTTTCCAGAGTGAAGCATCTCTCGAAGACATAGCTTCTTTAAAAGTCTTAGGTTCATCGTTTACATTGATGGAAAGAATGACTTCTCTTGTCACTTTCTTACGTGATCCTTCCACCAAGTAGAATTGAAAATCATCCCCTAGCCTTTTCTCTTTTCTTACTCTAGTACTTCTACGAGGTTCATCAACCCTTTGTGGGGCTTTTGAATTTTCCTAGAAATTCTAGGAAGATTTGTATCCAATGTTCTTTGTGAGTTTTCAGCATCTTTTGAAAACTTGTCTTCAAAGAAATCCACATCTCTGGATTCTACTATCACTCCTGAATCATTATCCAATAATCTATAAGTTGTGCTATTGTGAGCATATCCAACAAATACGCTTTTGATTGCACGAGCTCCTAGTTTGGATCTCTTAGGATCAGGCGTTCGATAGTAAGCAACGCAACCCCAGACTTTTAAATGGTTCAGATTTGGTTTTCTTCCTTCCCATAGTTCATATGGACTAGTTGGAATCACACGACTAGTGATCCGATTGTGAATGTAACAAGCGGTTAGGAGTGCTTCCCCCCATAAATCAGTTGGCCGATTTGATTGGTTCAACATACAGTTGACCATTTCAACGAGAGTTCTATTTTTACATTCGGCCAACCCATTTTGTTGAGGGGTAAAAGGTGAGGTACGTTCGTGTTTGATACCATTCTCTTCGCAGAATGTATCAAACTCATTACTAAAATATTCACCACCTCTGTCTGATCTTAGTATCTTGATTCGTTTTTCCTTTTGGTTTTCGACTTCAGCTTTATATAGTTTAAAAGCTTTAAATGCTTCATCTTTTGAGTGTAAAAGATAAACATATAAAAATCTACTGAAGTCGTCACAGAAAGTTATAAAATAGCGTTTGCCCCCTCGTGTAAGAATTCCATTCAATTCACAAATGTCAGAGTGTATTAATTCAAGAATTGAAGTATTTCTTTTAACCGAAGGAAATGGTTTCTTCGTTGTTTATTTTGATTAAACCTTTATTTTGCATCTTTTCAATATTCTTTATATTAGTGTGAGCTAAGCGTTTATGCCATAAAGAAATTGAACACACAGAATAATCAAAATAAATTTCATTGATATTACCGACAATTACATCACCATCCATAACAAACTCATCCAAAGGAAAAAACAAAAGTATCATCACTAACAAGATCATTTCTCACACCACTACCAGCACTAGCAATATCCTCAACCATCATAGCATTGCTGCCAATGCTCTCATCATCAGAGTCTTCATCATCATCGGACCCACCATTCATGCTTTCATCAGAATTCGTGTCGTCATCAGGACGGTCTTTTAGGCTCAACCTGTACATACCTCTATCGTTGTATGCCCTTCCAACGTACCTCTCATCCCTGAGGAACACAATAACTCCATTATCTCCTCAAATGCCAAAGCCATTTAGATCAAACCTGTTGTAAGAAACCAGACTTTTCGCGATGGTTGGCACATGAAGAACATTCAGCAGGGTTAGAATGTTCCCAGAGGTGAAGTGAAGTTGAACCGTCCCAATCCCAGCAACATCAGCTCTGTTCCTGTTCGCCACTGTGACTTGTCTCCCGTCATGCAACTCATGATATTCGACAAATTTGTCCCTGGAGTCACAGACATGCACAGTAGCTCCAATGTCGAGGAACCAGCCACCTCGAGCAGCCATTAACAGAGTTCCAGGTACAGCAAGCATGTCGATTTCTTCCATGGACATATTAGCCATCAAGTCCCCTATCTCAGTGACCGCATTCGCCACTCCCGGTGTTCCAGACTTCCTTTGCTTACATTCTCTGGCATAGTGCCGTGTCTCTCCGCAGACATGGCACTTCCCATTCCTCTTTGAATTGACCCATGGGTTGTTCGTGCTTCTTGAAAGATTTCTTCTGTGGACCCAGGTTCCACCTTTTAGTGGGTCCAGCAGATTTAACCTTTCCTTTACCCTTGCCTCCAGCCTGCACGCTGTGGACATTGGCTTGGGCTTTCCCTTTCTTGTTAAGGTGGTTCATCTTATTGACCAATACTTGAAGCCCGTGTACTTGTTCAAGTATTGGTTTTTCATCCACCATTTGGAAACGTAAATACCGAGACACAAGGTACTTGTTAGTACCTTCTTAGTGTGCCTTGTATTTATTTTCCAATGCTTTCCAGAGCTCTCGGGGACACGTGATAGGGGCATAAAGGTCATAGAGGCGGTCGGACAACACATTCTTTATATGACCGCAGGCGAGGGTTTCTTGCTCTTTCCGGAGAAGCCTTTGCTTCTCCAGTTCAGCAATTACCTTGGGGTCAACAGTTTTCCCAGCTTCGGGAATGGGATTATCAGGAATAGGGGTTAAGTTTTCGTCCATGACATGGAATACATTCATAAGCAACAGGAGAAACTTGACCTTTTCGGCCCATCGAGTATAGTTTGCGCCGTCAAAATTGTCCAATTTCACATTATCTTGTACCATCAATCTGAAGTTTCCGGTGTCCATTTGAATAAACCTTAAAGATTGTTGAAAAATAATTGTTTTGATTAGGAAACTTTCAATTTATAAAATAATTCTTTTATTTTACAAATAAGCTGAAAAAATCTTCTGAATATAGACGAATTATCAAGATTAAAGTCTATATATATAAAATTGTTTCTTAGCAAAATCAATTTCAACAACAAGATAATAGAGCATACAATACCATCATAAGACTTAGGATCATGTGAGACCAAGCTGTTACCGTGAGACCGTATGAGACCAATACCTAACGTATGAAACTTCACAAAAAAACACCGTGAATGTACATAAAACAAGAATATGCAGACCTAAAATTCACTTTCGATGCAAAAAAATATCGAAAACAAGCTAAAAAACGTAACCTTCACAGCTCAAGTTCTGTGAAGGTTACATATATATAATGCAAACCTTCACAAAAAAAACTGCTGTGAAGGTTTCGTTTTTTAACCTTTTTTTGGATTTTTTTTTCCAATAGTGTTTTTTAGTATGTTTTAACGATGAATGTTCAATTTTTTTTACCTTCACAAATGTTTTTATGTGAAGTTTCAAGTAAAATATGTTGGTCTCACAAGTCTCACCAAAAATGCTTGGTCTCACCGGAACTTAACTCACTAGGGGTGAGCAAAACCGGGTACCCGGCCAAAATTCATGGAACCGGAACCGGAACCGACGGTTCCTAGAATGAAGGAACCGGAACCGGAACCGGTTGCACCGGTTCTTCATATTTGGGAACCGGTCCCGGAACTGCCGGTTCCGGTTCCGAAACCGGGTACCCGGTGTCTAATTTTTTAAATGTTTTTTTAATATTTTATGTTATAAAAAAGAAATTATTAGTTATTACATAGTCACAACGTAACGAAATAAATAGTAAAACGATGAAAACTTATCCGATAAAAACTATATAAATAATTACGACAATTTTTGAAAATGAAAATAACAAAAAACACAACTTGAAATGTTAAATATGATATAAAAATATCGAAAAAAGAGAATAAATAAGTCGAGTGAAAAAGTGGTCGTAAGTTTATGTGTAATGTAAAAGATAAAATAATAATTTTAAATTTAGTTTATTAAACATAATATTCATATATATAAAATTACCTTTATTAATATATAAATATATACATATATATAGCCTAACCGGTTCCGGCGGGTACCTGGTGGTTAGCGGTTCCACAAAAATGAGAACCGGAACCGGAACCGGTCCCGACCGGTTCCGTATTTTAGGAACCGGAACCGGAACCACTCACATCGGTTCCGGTTCCGGAACCGGCGGTTCCATAGAGGTTCCGGTTCCAAAAGCGGGTACCCGGTTCCGATGCTCACCCCTATAACTCACCATGATAAATAAATATGTATATATATATATATATATAGAGGAAGGTTAAAATACACCCCATGAAAAGGTTACCTCCCTTACACCCCTGATCTTAGCCCTCCATTCATCTAGATCTATATTTAATGAATTCTTTTTTGAAATAAATTCATAGAGGCAGTTTTGTCATTTACATTTTATAGTTTATTTAAATTCAAATAATATGAGATTGCAATTTCGAAAAACGACAGTTATATTAGGGGTTTCCTTAATGAATGGACGGTTACTTTTAGTAAATTATTAATGATAAGCAACACAACTTTCTATTTATTTTTTATATGAAATCCTATATTCAACCATATTGAAAAGATAATATTTGAAGATGGTTAGCTATTGCCGTGGATCATTCTTGTAGTTACCATGTTTATATGGTTTTATTTTTAAAGATTATCCTTTTTCAATATTTCTTATTCAAGAATTCCATTTACCATTTTTATAGGATTTTAACTTATTCGATTGTTCATCTGATTCAATTGTTCATCTGATTCAATTGTGATTCAATGTTTTTAATTACAAATATTTGTTCATCTTTGTAATTCAATTACTTTTTGTTTTCTGCATAATTTTATTTTTTTTAATTGTTGTTCGTGCACATGGATGGAGATGGTAACCAATTTCAATTGGAATGAAGACGCGATGAAGATTCGGTTTTTTCGACCGTGAATGTATTAATATTTCCGATGAAGTTCCGATGAAGATGATTAACTTGGAAGGATACAATGAAGATGGTTAACTCGGGAGGATACAATGAACACGATTAACGTTGGAAGGAGATTATGATGAATATTCGATGAAACTGTCATCGTCGTCGAAGAAGAAACCGTTGTCGGCCACTAGAAAGTTGAAGGAGAGACTGTCATCTCATCGTACGACCACTGGGAAATCGCCGGTCACTAGACGTTCGAAGAAGAAAGTGTCATCGTTGTCGAAGAAGAAACCGTTGTCGGCCACCGGAAAGTTGAAGGAGACATCGTCACCTCATCGTAAGTAAATACGATGAACTTGCAATGAAGACGATGAATAATGAAGATGATGAATATATGATGAAGGCGCGATCTATCGTAAGTGAAGACACATCTTCATCCATTTATATATGTACTTCGATGAATGTATGAATTTTTCCGATTCACGTCCGATGATTGTATGTGTTTTCCGACGCACGTCCGATGAATGTATGAGTTTTCCGACACACGTCTGATGAATGTATGAGTTTTCCGACGTATGACCGATGAATGTATGAATTTTCGATAAATGTATGAATTTTCCAATACACGTCCGATGAATGTATGAATTTTCCAATACACGTCTGATGAATGTATGAATTTTTCAATAAATGTATGAGTTTTCCGACGCACGTCCGATGAATGTATGAATTTTATGATGATCATAAGATGAGCGCATGAATTTTATTTGAATACATATTTGATGAATCAATTTTTCGATGAATATATGAATTTTTCGATGAATGCATATCTGATGAATGTATCTCCGATAAATGGCTGATTCTTCAAAGCCTTCAACGATTTCTTGATATCCTCGTTTAATATGAAGCAACGGAATTCAAATGATAAAAAAAAATCAAAAAACGTTGAAACCAATAAAAACATGACATAATGGAAGGTTAGAGAGATATTAGGATTAAATTTGTTATGAAAATAACTACCATAATTATCCAACTTATTCATTTTAATCAAACTCAAATTAACTGATAATGGACGATTTTACCCTTGAATTTGAGTATGGCACCTATTTTTTGGTTAAAATAAAAATAGAAATTAAACTAATATTAATAAATGCATCTTGACCGTTGATTAAATGATGGAAGGCTAAGATGTGGGGTGTAAGATGGATAACCTTTTGATGGGGTGTATATTAAAAGCCCCCTATATATATATATATATATATATTATCATGCATATAATAAGCAAAAGTAATTAAGTAAACTCAGTACTATGTATGACTATATATATAATAATAATACAAACAGAAAAAGGCAAACACAATTGTTTGACTAACTTTTCAGTACAAAGTATTTATTAAATAAACTAACTTCCCTCTAAACGGTTCACCAATGATTCATCGACGGGTCCCTAGATTCAAACTTTTAAAGGCTGTCAATTCTTGACCCGACCCGAAACACGAGCCGAACCCGACACGAAAAAAGTGACACGAACCCGACTCGAACCCGAAGCGGGTCAAAATCAGGTCGACACGAAGTCGACACGGAAAAAATTGGGTCGGGTTAGGGTTGACCCGCCAACCCGATTTTGACCCGAATTTTCACCCGATTTTTTAAAAATGAAAATGAAAATATGAAATAATAACTATCAGCTCATATCACATGGTTTGACTTTAGCTTTAAACGACTTAAATGATAAAGGCCCAAGCCTCAAACAAATAAACCCTCGACACACTTTTAGTTCTCTTCGAGACTTTGCAATTAACAGACTTTTATGGTTATTAGTTGGTAATTTTGTATTAAATTTACTACTACACTATTACATTATGATGATATCCGATATTTTAACTTTTTAACTATAACCGTATTTAATAATTTTGACATTTCGGTTGATTTGTTTGATAATCGTTATAAATTTTATTTCAGTTGTTTAATAGAGAGTTATTTATTATTGGACTATCTTCACCATAATGTATCAAACTTTATCCAAATTCCTATTGTATGTATCGAACTTAAAAAAGTGTTATTGCATGTATTAAAGTTTAAAAAATGATTTATTGTGTGTTATGGTTTACCGGTTAAACCCTTAACCGGTCACCCCATTTTAAAAATACTTATTTAGACGCCATGTCATCTCCACGTGGATTCCACATCACTGCCACGTGGTGCCATGTCATCTTCTCCTTCTCCATTTATTAATAACCAATAAAATATAGATTTTCCCTTTGCAAAACCACAGGCATCTTCTGTCCCCAAATCGGTTTCTATCACATCGGAGAGACACCGCCAACGACAACATTTCTCTTCTGATAACGATAAAACTCCGGCAAGGCCCCCTCCCTTCGTCGCTAAAACTCCGGCGAGTCCCCCTCCCATTCGGTTTTTGCTGAACGATAAAACTCCGGCCAGATTTCTCTTCGAATAAAGCTGAAACTCCGGCGAGTCCCCCTCCCAAATAGGTTTCTGTTGAACGCTAAAACTCCGGCGAGATTTCTCTTCTAATAAAGCTGAAACTCCGACGAGTTCCCCTCCCAAATAGGTTTCTGTTGAACGATAAAACTCCGGAGAGATTTCTCTTCTGATAACGCTAAAACTCCGGCGAGTCCCCCTCCCTTCGTCGTCCAGATTCTTGTCGTCTGATAACGTTTCTAGGTCGATTTCATATTTGGGTCGATTTTTGGTTCTGGGTTTCTTACCATTTAGGATTTAGGGTTCATACAAATAAAATGGATTTCCATTAGGGTTTAATTTTCCCCCCAAATTAGATCTTTCTAGTTATACATAAAGAAGATGAACACAACTGGGTTTTACATTGTAGAGCTTAATAGCAAAGGGACAATGTAAGTTCTTCTCATGTTTCTAAATTTTCTTTTCTCATAGCAAAAGGCCATCAGATCACTCCCACCTGGATTTGGTTTTATGTTGGAAAAAAACATCATCAGGGTCAAATGGGTATCATTTCTCGTAGTCAACAAATGAAAAGGATGACAAAAGTCACATTTCTAAAATGAAGAAGATAAACAAAAGTCAAATTTCTCATGGTCAACAAAAGTCAAATGCCACGTATGCAGCAACTTGTTACACGTTATCATCAGCAGGTAAACAGGTAAAATATTACATAGAATAGCACATTATAAAACTTTAAATACATGCAATAACACTTTTTTAAGTTCGATACATACAATAGGAATTTGGGTAAAGTTGGATACATTATGGTGAAGATAGTCCTTTATTATTTTATTGTTACTTTAGTTAGAAACTAACATGAAATTTCAAATTTTTATAATGAAAACCGTGCTCGAAAAGCATATTCGAGAACCGTACCCGAAAACCGTAATAAAAAACCGAAAAAAATATTCGTCCAACACATTTGGCCGAAATGGGTCGACCCGAAGGTCGACACGAACCCGACTCGAAAAGAAATAACATGACCCGAACTTGACACGAAAATAAATAGGTCAGAATTTGTACGACACGAAACTGACCCGAACCCGAACGACACGAACCCGAATGACACGAACCCGACCCTGCCAGCCTTTTTAGCTACTTTCACAAAAAAATAAACCTAAATTTACCCAATGATATTTTGGTAAAATAAAGAGAGAAACAACTATATATGAATTTGGTTAAACGGTTTAGATAGCAAACCAATTTCCCATTGTTGCTCCAAATTGTCGTTTTCCCAAAGATGGAAATGTTGTTGCCATTAAAGCATGCTCTTTGGTCAAAAGCACGGATTAGGTAAAGAAAATTCTGATGAATAAAAGAAAGGTCTCAGAGTACCTAATTGGGGGAAATTAGCCAACTTAGCCATCTCAAAAATAACTATTGGCCTCCTAACCAAACCCTCTACCACTTTGCACTCCATGGCCACGAGGTTCAGCAAAATCCCTCAAAACCTCTTATTTTGCGGAACCTCAATAAAAAGAAAAAAAAAGTTTTTTTTTTTGAACTTCAGCAAAAGTCAGCAAAATTCCCCCTACTTCAGCAAAAGTCAGCAAAAAACCCCCCTTACTTCAGCAAAATTTTGCGGAACCTCAAAACCCCTTAGTTTTTTTTCTTCTTTTTATTGAGGTTCCGCAAAATAAGGGGTTTTGAGGGATTTTGCGGAACCTTTGCGGGATTTTGCTGAACCTCGTGGCCATGGAGTGCAAAGTGGTAGAGGGTTTGGTTCGGAGGCCAATAGTTATTTTTGAGATGGCTAAGTTGGCTAATTTCCCCGTAATTGGTGTGGTTAATATGCTGGATTGTAACTGTTTGTACGATAGAAAAGATTCTTTACACCCTCTTCATTTTACTATGCGAAACAGAACGGTGCGGGACGGATATCCGTGTCGAACTGAATCGAAATAAAGCGGATATTTATGGTTCGGTTCATGGTTACCTGTATTTTGTAGAACGTTTGATGTACATAAAGTATATGCTAGAAAAAAAGTTATTTTGTGACAAACGAAAACAATTAGCACTAAAAATATTAGATAATGAAAATAAAAGAATGGAGGATTCTCATCGATACGGTTGTGCAAAATCGATCTAGACCAAGAAAACACGGGATGATGAAGATTTTCTTAAGATTAGTAAATTTATATTATGAAATATTACTAAATATATTTTTCTTAATAAACTAAATATATACGGGGCATGACAGATATCCACGGATAATAAATTTAGAGAACCGAACCCGACCCGCAACTCGGCGGGTACCCTTGTTTTTGGGTTGTTCAGGACACAGGTTGCTCACGTATCGGTTTTCTTGGTTTTGGGACCATACGGTACGGTTCTTCGGGATTTTTGAACACCCCTAATTCGAACCCCATAGAGAGCATGTGGCGATATCAATATCATAAGTCTAGCACATACTTGTACTCATAATTGGGTTGAATCGTGGTCGACATCAATTAGTCAGGTGCACGTATGGATGCTGGATACTTCGAAAACATGTGTTTATTTTTATTAAAAAAAATATAACACATTTTTCATTTAAAAGATTACATCATTAATTATTAAATTTTAATTTACATTGTAAAACATTTTTTTTAATATTTCATTTCAATATTTTTCCGTTGATGAATATAGAAAAACCATTTTGTCATCTTAATCATTTTTAGCAAAATCTCCATATTTATAAAAAAAGTTTACCTTCTCTCTTTCTATTTAGAGAATAATACACTTGTTGATCAACTTCAAAATTTTATTAGAACATCCGTAATGGAGTCCGTCATGGGAACGTTAAGACTATGGTGCCAGTGGCAACACCACCGTAGATGAAGTGGTACCGGCTCACAAGCAAGAAATACGGCACCCCCATACCGCTTGCCTAACCCACCCCACCCCAACCCACCCTACCCCACTTTCTCTCTCCTCTCTCTCTATCTCTCTCTTCTTTTCTTTTTTATTTTTATCTTTTTATTAATTATTTAGTTTGGTATGAGAGTCAAGACCACTGTGGATGAATTGGTAAAGTGTTGGTAAGATAGTGGAAAGCTGATGTGTCGCTGACGTGGTAGCTGGTACCATTGGCACCAAGCAAAAACACTGAGGATGGTCTTAGTCACTAAAAAATAATTTTCAATTACACGTGTTGAAATGTTTACCTCATTGCATTCTTAAAAGAGCTTCTTTCCTTTTTACTTTTTTTTTAACGGTATATTGGTGCATTGGAGTATTATCATAGCATTAAGTTATGATGACCCGAGTTCGAAACTTCTCCAAGGAGAATAACCACCCCCAGCCTAGCCATCCAGTGTCTATTTAAAGGGCTTTAAGGCATCAGCTGGATTCGAACCTGGCACCCGTTCACGGGAAATTCCCCACGTAGATTGGACTCCAGTAAGATTCGAACTCTTGACCTTCTCCATATGAGAACTATAATCCATGCATCAGACCAAGTGAGCTAGCCATCATTACATATTTATTACTACCTTATAATGAATATATATCAAAACTCTTTAAGTATAATTTATACACCATAAGATACAACCATTTTAAGCATGAAATTGAAAAACTATGAATTTACATGTTCATGTGCATGAAGTACAAGCTCTTTTTCCCTTTGAACCAGATTTGGTATGTTGAAGGGTTTTCTTTTTCCCTTTAAACAATACTCTTTCCTTTCATGTGACTTGGAAAGCTGGAATGCACAAATCAAACAGAATCATCAAAGTTCATATTTCTTTTTCTTTTTTTAGATGCAGGGTTTACTGCTTCCTCTGGCTAAAGGACACGCCTGCAAAATATTGGGAGATATTTGATGTTAAAAGAACTGATATTGAATTGAACCATCCTTTCTCTACCAGAAAATGTTGCTTACTAGGTAAATTATTGCATATGATTCCGTTTTAATTATGCTTAATAGTAGTATTGGTTCTTTTAGAATCATCTGGTGGTTATTGATAAAATCATGCAAAAAAACATACCAGATATTCAATAATTTACCTAGTAAGCACTTATTGTATGCTATAATTTTTCGTTAGAGAAGAATGGTTCAATATCAGTTCTTTAACAAAGTATTCAAGAAAGCTGAGTTATACACAATATTTTAGGTAAGTGCTTACTAGGAAAATTATTGTATATGATACCGTTTTAAAAACCTAAAATATTGTCGGGTATGGTAAATGAAAGGGTTCGGGACCGGTTCGGGTTGGTCCATAGGGCCACTAAAACCTGCCGGTCGGGCTCAGCCATAGGTTGGGCCGAATCGCAACGGATTAGTGGGATTTCCCGTAAGGAGGCCCGATACTGCTGGAACGTGTGCCATTCAAAAAAATTTTTTTACCATAAGTGTTTATCGGGTAAGTGATTAAGTAAACGGTCCCTGGAATTGCATTCTTTTTTTACAATTGTATTGATTTAGGCATTGTTTGGTAAAAATAAGTTAACTTATAAGTTAGCTTATAAGTCACCTAATAAGTCAAGTACATGTTTGGATGACCATAAGTTAGCTTATAAGTTAACTTATAAGTTAGCTTTTTGAAAAGCTACTCCCACCAACCTTTTGGTGACTTATGTGACTTTTTGTTTTTTTATTCCAAATATACCCTTGTTAAGTTTTATATTATCAATTTTAAACATGCCTTTTTTGTCATTTTACAGTTATAAGCTACCTTATCAGCTAGTTTTTGTCAAACGCAACTTATTCATCAGCTAGCTTATCAGTCACCAGCTAGCTTATCAGTCACCAGCTACCTTATCAGTCATAAGTTAACTTATCAGTCATAAGCTACCTTATCAGCTAGTTTGCCAAACATAGCCTTAAACCTCCATGTATTATTAAGTGGTATCTCTCAACCATGAATCTAATATGCTTATGTTTTAAGCCATAAAGTATGCTAGGGGCTTTCCAATCTTTTTGAAGTCCATATTATACCAAAGGCATTTTATTATACTGTAAAACGAGATAACAAAAACACATATATACAAATTACATAAATAATGATGAGGTGAATTATTTTTGTCTTTGGATAGAAATTAGTGAGGCATTCATTTGGGCTATTAGTTTTACGGTCACTAAACAAAAAGGCCCCAAACAACATAAAATCATACTCGAAAATTTTTAAGTTCCCATTTGAAATCACATATTTAACATACTAATTAAAGAATGGCTAGCCCGGTTGGTAGAGGGGTCACCCTCTTGGAGTAGAAGTCCCCGGTTCAAACCCGGGCAAAGGCGTATTTAATCTAACTGGAGTGTTTATTAACAACTAACCTGTCGTTCAAAAAAAAAAATTAAAGAATGCCTTGCATTATCATGTAATTTTTGGTATCCAAAATATAAGATTATTTCATGTTACTTTTTTCTTTTTAACATATCTAACCCTAATCATCTACACGAGAAATACCAGATTCTACATATGGATGACAATGAGTAAATTGAAACTTTTGTAGCTGCATTTTTGAATCAAAATGGAGGAAATCACGAAATTCAAAAGATTAGAAGAAGTTAAATCATGATTTTGCGTTTTCTTCATAGTACTTGCTTGGATTTGCATGATTTTGGCATTCAATTACACTGGTAAATTGTTTGAAAGTTGCAACTGAACTGTGAATTCAATTATTTATAGAAAATCATTAAAAAAAGTTATTAAAAGTTATAATTAAATTACCATTTATTTAATTGATTACTAGAAAACACAAATGTTTTTAACACATTGTAAAACATTATTAGATGCAAATCCTATGAACCAAACAAGACATAAAGGTCCGTATGGTTTACAAAATAGAATGGATTTAGGGGGATTTGGATTTTAAATCCATTCCAATCATTTCCCGTACGTATGCAAGTAATGTATTTCTTGTTCTGTCCTTTTCGTTTCTATTACCCGACTCCACCTACGGGTGAAATATAATGGGCTCGTTTTGTTCTTTTAGGATATATGTTCGAGTTATAACTCTGTTATTAATAAATCACAAATGATTGTTTATTTAGGCATAGGTAGAAGATTCACTCGTTAGCTAATACTTGGCTTTATCTTTGAAGATAGAAGGCAACATTGTGCATATTATGAAGGTATTGGCAAGTCATCCTGCAGATGCTTAGAGTTTGATCAAGACATGTCACTTGAGTTACTATTTAAGATGGGTGCCAATAGATCTCTGATTATATTTTTCAAGTTACAAGGAAGGTGTTGCACCATTGCACAGTATTCAGCTCTATAGATATGCATTGCCAGGTGATGTCATAACTTAATTTAGCCAATTGTAATCTATCATTGCTAAATTTATCTTATTTTAGTCTTACATTAATTCCATTATCTAGATACTTGGTCTTCTTATGGCTAATGATAATGGAAGCACCACCAAGTACATAAGCAAGCATCAGCTGGTATTTCATCTCTTCAGTTCTATTTGATTTTTCAACCTTTTTTAGGATATGAAGTTTCGGATACAGTTGGTAATCACATGCAGATAAAAATAATGCTAAGTGCTATGAGGGACATGTTACTTGAATGCATAGAATTGTCATATAGACCTCGTGAGTTGCTTTTCCCGTTCCCTTGCGGCGTACTACTAGAAGTCTATTCTCTTCTGAATCTAACACAATTTCAAGTTTATTGATTTTTTGATGAAGGCAATGCTTAGCAACCATAAGGTACCTTATTTTGAGCTAATTGAAAAAATCCCGTTTGTTCAGCAGCCACAAGCTAGCTTTTTGAAAAGCTACTTCAAGTTCTATATTCATACGTTCTTGTTTCGAACCATAACCTTATACTTTATGCTTTAAAACATCTGTAGGCACCGGCCGTCTAATGACGGCCGAGACCTTGCCTAGTATTATTTATAGATTGACTTACGAAACAAAACATAACACACGATTCTTTTGATTAATTATATAAAATAAACAATAAAACTCGATTCGATTGTGTCATTTATTAGATGAGAAATAGTCCATAATATTGGTTGTCAACACACACACACACACACATAGTATTAGGTTCAAATGAGAAGTGCTAAAAAAATAGAAGTAATGAAGTGATCTCTACCATTCATCCGGTCAATAAAATCGGCTTTGACCGGGTCACCCTCCTTGAATCACGTCGATCCTCCGTGATCGCGTCCTCTGTAACCGGTCAAATCCGCCTTTATTCATCAGATGAGTGTTGGAGATCACTTCTCTACTCATTTTTTTAGCACTTCTTATTTGAACATTTCTCTCTCTCTCTCTTTCTCTCTCTCTCTCTCTCTCTCTCTCTCTCTATATATATATATATATAGACACACACACACGTAGATGAGAACAATATGCAGAATATTACAAAACACTCTTTAAAATCTAGCTTATTAACTATCAGCTAACTTATCAGTTAATTTACCAAACATAGCCTAAAACCAAACTACACAGGTTTTGACATATCCCAAAACAAGCTAGGTTTGCAAGTGAGATAGATATACATCATAACAATAATATAAACCATAATCATTCATTGTTACAAAGCATGGCTAGAAGCACTTGCACCTGGGCATATATAACTCCCTCCCACAGGGTCGGTACGTGGCTTCCTAGTTGTAAGAGTCAACAATTGCACGTCGTTCCGTGACATCCGGGGTCTTACGAAGCAGCTTCTCGAAACGTCGGGCCAAGAACATCCTCTTAATGTTACAAAAATGGTTGTATGCGGCACTCGCCTTGACTGTGTAGGCCCCACAACGATCGCCTAAGGCAGATGCTCTCGTCCGAGTCCTACGTTGGCCCCATCCCACATATATACGCCACATCTTGCAAGAGCTGAGATCTCGATGTCTATGTCAAAAATACAAAAAAAAAAAAAAACGTCCCCAATATATTAGATTTAAGATAATACAGACAAACCCCACAATTGTAATACTCTTTTTACATAAAGCACCGGTGATTTCTACCTCATACACGGAAAGTTTTAGTATATCTATTTGTATATTAAATTTCTACCTCATACACGGAAAGTTTTAGTATATCTATTTGTATATTAAATTAATTTATGTTTATGTTCAGATGTTTACATTTGAATGTTATCTACTTTGATAAAGGATGCTATTTACAATTTTAGCTATTTATAAAACAAATGCAATAATTTAAATCGTAGTTTTTTAAAGAAAAACTATCA
Organism: Centaurea solstitialis; assembly: GCA_030169165.1. Taxonomy (NCBI): domain Eukaryota; kingdom Viridiplantae; phylum Streptophyta; class Magnoliopsida; order Asterales; family Asteraceae; genus Centaurea; species Centaurea solstitialis. The sequence goes on from CM058041.1 coordinate 70,075,191, forward strand.
AAAGTTCTTGATTTTTAAAAGTTTTTCAAAAGTAAACATTTGTTGAGAAGAAAGGTTCAAACACACAATCATTTAGGGAAAATCTTTTTTATGCATAAGTAGGTTGTGCCACGCTACCTAAAATATTCGCACCTTCATGTGGTAGTCCAACAACTTCGAGCCCGACTTTGAAAAAATTAATAGAAAATTTTCATATGCAAAAACATGGAAAAAACATCCGAAATTTCTTATATCCATCTATAAGTATACACAACAAAAAGAAAATCCAATAATTTTTTTTATCGACCATCATTGTAACCATAAACTAATAAACTTAAAAGTATAATAAAGGACTTGGATTTTACCTTATAAATTTCTCGGGCTATATGTGTTTTCGAGACCACCAATTCCAACAAGCCGAGCAACATAAATCACCAATTGGTCAAGAAATGACTTCCAGTTTCTCATTTGAAGTGACGCTTAAAGAAAACCACTCGAAATCCTAGAAAAGCTTGAAATTCAACCTTTAAGACAAAAACATGAAGACTATTAAGGTGTGATAGATCACTTAAAAACGAAACTAACCATATAAAGAACTCGAAATTATACACAGACTTCTTGGTTAGAGACTTTTAAGCAAAATATGAGGAGAGTGGTATTGGCTATTTAAATTGCATTGTGTTGTCTTATTTGTTGACTATACGAACCAATAGCATGCTTCAAAGATATGTACTTTTAATGAAACAGGTCCCTAAACTTTGGACCATTTGACATCTAAAACCACCACTGAAATTCCAGAGAATGACATTTTGGCCCCCATATTTCAATTGCTTTAGCCAAAATTACATTTTTCACCCTTGATTAGAAACTTTCCTTCCTATTTAGTCCGAAAAAATAACATATGTTTTATTTTATTTTATTGTTCAAAATTATTTATTTACCCCATTTTGGGGTGTCACGAGTCTCCCCTCCTTTAAAGAATTCCGTCCTCAGATTCATACGATCAGCTCTTAAGAAATTTTAGTTCTTACTTATTCTCCGACCTCCACGTAACTTCCGAATTTTAAAATTTCTAAGTTCATTAACACCATTACTATACCAAATATGTAATTTAGCCAGTTATTTATTTATTTGCCGTTAAGAGGACAATGAAGTCACATGAGCCACCTTATAAGCTAGCTTATTTATACCAAACAATGCCATAAGGCATGTCAATGTTTGGATGGACCATAACTTATAAGCTAACTTTTTGAAAAACTACTCTCACTAACTTTTTGATGACTTATGAGGCTTTTTTTTTTTTTATTCCAAATATACTCTTGTTAAGTTTTATACTACTAATTTTCAAACATGTCTTGTCATTTTACAGTCATAAGCTACCTTATCAGCTAGTTTTTGTCAAACGTAACTTATTCATTAGCTAGTTTATCAATCATCAGCTACTTTATCAGTCACCAGCTACCTTATCACTTATAAACTACTTTTTCGATTAGTTTGTCAAACATAGTCTGAATTTATGACTGTTTTTAATTATCCTTGGGATAAGTTGAATAAAAAGATTTATTGACCAACCTGTAAGATATTGTTTGTATGTATATTATTATTGTTTTTTTATGTCTTTAGCTCTGTTTGAAAATAAAAACAAGATTGAATCCGATGCTCAGTATTTGCAGGTACCCAAAACAAAGTAAGTGATTATTTTCAACCTAAATAGATATCCGAATTTATTTTATTTTTTATACTTATTTTCCTTTAAAACATATCCAACTATTTATGTTCATATAACTTGTCTTCGTCATTAAATCCTAATGAAAAGTACGCCAAAGTATATCCAACTTGTCACCAAAAGTTATTGTATGTATTGAACTTCAATTTTTACCTTTTGACGTATCAAACTTTTAAAAAAACTCTATTGTGTGTATCCAACCTCTTATAGCAGGTCACATGCTGACGTGCCACCGGTTTTCTCACCGGCGACCCTTTCCGGCGATCATTCTCCGATGACCCTTCTCCAACGACCCTTCTCCGACGACCCTTTTCCGGTGCCTCACCTACTCGGCGACCATTTTTTGGCTTACCTCTCTCTCTCTACACCCTCTCCTCCGACCACACCTCCACCCTCCAACTCTCCTCCACTAGAAATCTTTCCGCCGGAGATTTCGCCGGAGATTATTGCTTGGTGAAGACGGAGATTGTTTCCGGAGTTTGTTGCTGGAGTTTGTTGCCAGAGAAGACGGAAATGGTGGTGGTGGCCGGAAGTGGGTCTTGAAGATGGTGGTGGTGGCGGCCGGAAGTGGGTCTTGAAGTGGGTTTTTGCCGGAGATTGTTGCTCGGTGAAAACGGAGATTGTTGCCGGGGTTTGTTGCTGGAGTTTGTTTCCGGAGAAGACGAAGATGGTGGTGGTGGCCGGAAGTGGGTCTTCGCCGAAGATTGTTGCTCGGTGAAAACGGAGATTGTTGACGCAGTGAGAAACGTGGAACGGATCGACAAACGTCAACCCGGAAAACAAACGACGCTCACAAGCGTGAAACGCCAAGAAACGAAATAAATTCGTAATTGATAAACAAGCAAAAGCTTTAATTGTATTAAGATTGAATGAATGAATAATAATCAAGTTAAAGGGTTCTTAAATAGGCTAGGAAACATAAATCAACTAGGAAACAATTAAGGAAAAAGAAATTAAAGTTACCTAATTTAATCCTAACTTGGTGATAAAGAAAACTAGAAAAAGGAAACTAAATAACTAGGAAAAGCAGGAAAATAGGATAGAGGTGCTGCAGCATCTTCGCGGCGCGAACAAGAGCCTCGCGGCGCGAAGATCTTGAAAGTCTCATTTACGTCGTCGAGAGGAGGCTCGCGGCGCGAGCTAGGGCCCTCGCGGCGCGAGCAGGTTTTTGTGCGGTTCTCTCTTCATTCTGGCCTGTATCATATGTTGCCGGGGTTTGTTGCTGGAGTTTGTTGCCGGAGATTGTCGCCGAAGTTTGTCGTCGGAGATTACAGGTTAGCAGGTAACTGGATACACACAATATAGTTTTTTTTAAAGTTTGATACGTCAAAAGATAAAAATTGAAGTCTAATACATATAATAACTTTTGGTGATAAGTTAGATATACTTTGGTGTACTTGTCCTTGAATCCTATAATAAACTTTATTAGTCATTTCATTAAATATGTATTTTATGTTCATTTACGAATATGAAATTTTTTTTATACAAATTAAATTATATATATGTATATTTATGGAAACAAATAAAAAATAATTGACTTTGTAAGACTATCTAAATTTATATACTAAACACTAGATACACGACTAAAACCACAAGGATGGAAGGCGTAGAGGTTGTGATGGAATATTACATCAACCTAGGTTAGAGTCCAGACGTCAATATTTTATGGTCAGACTTAGGTTGTGTTTTGTGAAAATAAGTTGGCTTATAAGCTATGTTAATTCTAGGAAAATGTTTGAATGACCATGAATTAGCTAATAAGTTAACTTTTTGAAGCCCTACTTGGAATACCGCTAGCGTTTGAACTTTGAAAAGATTTTTGTGACCCTTTTCAGTTATACCCCTTAATTTATTAATCGACTAGCTTATCAGTTTACAACTAGTTTATCAACTATCAATAAGCTTCTCAGTCATCAGCTAGTTTGCCAAACATAGTCTTAGTCTCAGACGACCAAAACTTTTTTTGGAAAATGTTCATCTGCTTTGCCTAGAGTATGTTCTTAACACTTTGGAAATTAAGTAACAACTGTGTGAGACTAAGTCTGACCAAAAGATACCAACGTCTATAGTCGTCAGACCCAGTTAGATAGAATATCCCACCACATCCTCCTAGGTCTTTTGCTATTACGTCACCGCCCTTATGGTTGACAATCGAAACTTATAAAATTGTCAATGATGTAGTGTAGGCAAATAATAGATGAAGTTTTTTCAATAAAAATTGCATAACTGGAAAATATAAGTATATTATGATTTTCAATAACGAAGATCTATGTAAGTTAAATATAAAGTCACATGTGGCAAACTAACTTTTAAAGTAATTGCTACCTTAAATGCTAGCTAATAACTAAACCATGATTTTTATATAACATTTGCATCTCGAGATGAATTATTTAAAACGTCATTTATTTTAAAATTATTTGTACATAATAATTTTAGCAGCTTCGATAGTGCTTAGCAGATGAGTCGCCTCACATACCAATTGATGACACTCAGGTAGATGAGCGGCTTATCAACGTGGTTGGACCGATAGTAGTCTTGGAGAGAAGGACCAAGACTTTGAGGAACGAGAGATCGAAATCGTGAAAGTCCAATGAGAGCATAGAAAGGGCTCAGAATGGACTTGGGAACCCGAGGATGAGATGCAAAGGAACTGCCTTGAGTTGTTCCAAGGTTAGGTGATTTCGGGGACGAAATCCAGGTAAGTGGGGGAGAGTTGTAACACCCCGATTTCAAGTTTAAACCTTAAGTTGTGTTATGAGTTAGTTAACGATTTGATTATTGTGTTCTGTAGAAGCTCGAGGGCTAAAGCGTAAATTTTGAAAGTTCAAGGTGCAAGTAGCATATTAAAGAAGAGAGTTTGGCCTCAACTCCCCAGTCCCTAGTCAGTTTCTAAAGAACGTATTCAGGAGAGGGAGAGGGCGAACTGGGAGAAAGAAGCAAAGAAGGTGAAATTGAAGACTCTCGTGGAGCAATTGGAGTGGAAATTGTGTTGCTATCGCTAAGGTATGAACCCTATGATAGTTTATCGTTCATTTGTTATTCAGTGGATGTTGAATTCATACCTTAATGTCAAGTTGGGGTTAGTTGGTCACGAATCCATCCAATTAGGGTATTTGAGTGTTGAATTGGTAAATTTGATGTCGATTGAGGGTCGTGTATCCGTCAATTGTTACGTTTTGGGTCGAATTACTCGCACATAAGTGCTAGATATCGACCCTAGTTCATGTAGAAACGTAAATGGGTTTGTGATAGTTAAATATTGGGTTTTGGATGGGATTTCCGAGCAACATCACGAAGTTCGTCGTGTCAGGAGAGTTGTGCGACCAACCCCGCGACCTGAGGTCGCGCAAAGGAGGTCGCGTAACCTTCTGAGTTGTTTTCGACATTGTTCGTTTGCGGTTCTTTTTGGGATTTGGCTTTGGGCTTCCCTTAGGGATGTTATGAGATGACTATGGGTGGATTTTGGGGACAATCGGACTAGTCTAGCTATGGCTACGACGTGTATTTCGGTATCGAGTGTCTAGTGTCCCGGTTGAGCATGTTTTGATATGTATGTGTATGTGATGATGACTAGGTGTTATGGGCTGAGTATTGTACTTGCAAAGAGCTTATTGTGAGCATTGCTAAGGTGAGTTCACTACCTAGCTACCTATTGTTGTATGTGTATGATGATGATTCATGTGATTGCTTTATGATGTTGTATGCTCCCTTCGGGGATATGGAGTTTTCTTCCCGTTTCGGGTTTAGCCGAAGGGAAGATAGTGCAAGAGGCACGTATGTGGTTATATGCATTCGTTGTTATGTATGTATGATGGTAGATGGTTTAGGTGTGTTCTCACTAAGCTTTACGCTTACCCCGTTGTTGTTTACCCTTTTTAGACGCAGGTACTCCCCGTAAGGGAAAATAGAAAGTTTGAAGCTCCGGCAAGATTCCAGTTCAGTCTCGGTAGAAGGTTTTGCAAAGGATGATTTGGGAATATTGAACTATTTTCTCTTGTTGATATTAGACTTGAGTTGTTAGTTTTAAACAGTCGATATAGTTTCTATCATTTTGGTTTTAATTTTGAATGAACATATAAGGATGTTACGAAGTTTTATTTTAGAAATGGTTTTTGGACGAGCTTCCGCATTTCTTTTAAGAGATGGTTACTTTTCTGGTTAAAAACGTATTTTCGGATTTTGGGTGTTACAAAAAATTCCGAACCTAGCTTCACGATGATATGTTATGAAGGTAAAAAAATCCAAACCTTCACAGTAATTTTTTTTTATAATTCCTTCATATTTATATTTTATCAAAGAATAAAAACATTAACGTGCTCTTAAAACTCAAAACCATATAAAATCATTGTATATATAACCTCGACAAAGGGACTCAGCTAGCCAACAAACAAAATGAAACATTAAATTGAAATGTATATATCACAATGCATTATTTGGATAACTTTGTAAATATAAAAAATAGGAACCAAAACATGCATAAAAGGTTAAAACTTACTACTATACTTAAAATGTAGATAATGACTAAGAAGTATTAAAATTGCTTTCTTAATTTTTGAAATTGTTCAGACTTATTATATATACTTCAAGGTGGACGGTTGGGTACATATACATTATCCTTTTCTCAAGTTCTCTTACCTCCAGATTTTATTTTCTTCCATCTCTAGACTAAACCTTTGGTTGATCATGGCAGCTAGATGTGGGGTGTGTCTGTTGCTTGGCAAGCAGTGTTCCGACGGATGTTTGTATCGGCCACTGTTTCCGACTCTCGACAGCACGACTCCATTCTTCTTCATCAAGAAGATTTTCGGCCTCGCGAACTTCAAGCGGATGATCGAAGAATGTCCGGAAGCGCAATGCCCGCAACTCGTTGCTTCCCTGGAGTTCGAAGCAAAACAACGGCTCCTAGACCGGAAAAGAGGCTGCGAAGGTCTCATTCGTGCACTAGAGGCCTGGTTGGGACTCGAACCAGAAGGTTCGAATGTCGTAGTCAGTCATTGCATGGCTTGCATATGCTTGGGGAAGGTTTGCGGACCGAACTGTGTGTACAGGCCATGTTTCCTAGCGAGCGAGGCCTATGAATGTTTTCTGAATGTTAAAGAGCGTGTTTTGCACGCGACGCTTTGAGAAGCTGCTGCTCGAGACCGAGGATTTGGCGGTCCGTGAGGAAATTGCTGACTCTTTCAACTGGGAAGCCACGTATCGGGTGAACCACCCGGTAACGGGGTGTCATGGCCGGGTGTTGGAGCTGCAAGCACAACTAAACAGTACTGGGAATGATGCTCGCAATGCCAACTAATGAGTTCTGTGGTGGTTAAGATTTTAGTTAATTGGAGTTTTCATTTTCATGGGTGAACCTTCAGCGTAGCTTTTTAAGTAAGTTTTCTTATTAGTAGTTAATGATTTTGGATTTGGTTGCTTGGACTTTGGTATACATTTTAAACAGTTTTATCTGTTTTTAAAAAGATCTATAAATTTGGTATGCATTTTAGATATATAACATGTAGTATGATTGTTCTTATTATAACTTGAAAGTACTGATAGATTTTTCATTTTGAAAAAGGTGTGTGTATATATATAGGGGGAGGAATTTTCATTTGTGAACCAATATTTTGATGTGAACTTGTGAATTTAATCCTAGCCATCCTCTATATATATATATATATATATATAGAGGGACAATCAAATGAGCACCATGCAATTGTTGCACACCCTTAAGAACCAATGAATTATATATATATATATATAGTATTAAGTTCAAATGAGAAGTACTAAAAAAACACGATTTAGAGAAGTGATCTCCACCACTCATCTGGTCAATAAAGGCGGCTTTAACCAATCACTCTCTGTGAATCGCATCCATCAACGGTTGAGATCATACTTAAGATCACTTCTCTACTTCGTATTTTTTTAGCAATTCTCATTTGAACCTTTCTCTATATATTTATATATAAAGAAAAAAAACATAAACAAAATGAACTTAAATAACATAAACCCCAAATGAACAAAAAACAACCATTGTCACTCATCATTTCGTTTATAAAATAGCAAAACAAAATGAAACCGGGTTAGGAGGTATATAAAAAGAATTTTGTAAGATTAGTTTACTTAATGATTTTACATATTAATGTCATATTTTATAAATGCATTCATGTAAAAATGAATATAAACTAGTATAAATGAAGTGATGTTCACGAACATTAATGAACAAATGAGACCATTATATGTAATCATGTTTGATCATTAATTAAATAAATGAACTTCCTTCCAAACGGTTCACAAATGGTTAGGTGATCGGTCCCATTCAACTTAATATGTGATTTTTAGCTAATTTCACAAAAAATAAACCTAAATTTACCTACCCCATGATATTTAGGTAAAATAAAGAGAGAAACAACTATATATGAATTTGGTTAAACGGTTTAGATAGCAAACCAATTTCCCATTGTTACTCGTTACATGCTCCAAATTGTCGTTTTCCCAAAGATGGAAATGTGGCATGCCATTAAAGCACGGATTAGGTAAACAAAATTCTAATGAATAAAAGAAAGGTCTCAGACTACCTAATTGGTGTCGTTAATTGGGTTGTACCTGTTTGTACGATAGAAAAGATTCTTTACATCCTCTTCATTTTACTATCGAAACAGAACAGAACAGAACGGTGCGAGACGGATATCAGTGTGAACTGAATCGAAAAGGAGCGGGTATTTACGGTTCAGTTTACGGTTACCTGTATTTTGTCGAGTGTTTGATGGAGGTAAAGTATATGCTAGAAAAAAAAAGAGTTATTTTGTGACCAACGAAAACAATTAGTATTAAAAATATTAGATAATGAAAATAAAAGTATGGAGGATTGCCATCGATACGGTTGTGCAAAATCGATCTAGACCAAGAAAACACGGGATGATGGAGATTTTCTTAAGATTAGTAATTTATATTATGAAATATTACTAAATATATTTTTCTTAATAAACTAAATATACGGCATGACAGGTATCCACGGATAATACATTTAGATAACCGAACCCGAGCTGCGACTCGGCAGGTACCCTTGTTTTTGGGTTGCTCAGGACACAGGTTGCTCACGTATCGGTTTTCTCGGTTTCAGATTATACGGTTCGGTTCTTCAGGTTTTTTGAACAACCCTAGTTCGAACCCCATAGAGAGTATGTGGCGATATCAAGCTCATAAGTCTACCACATACTTGTACCCATAATTGAGTTGAATCGTGGTCAACAGGAATTAGTCAGGTGCCCGTATGGATGCTGGATACTTCGAAAACGTGTGTGTTTTTACTTTTGTTAAAAAAAAATATAACACATTTTTCATTTAAAAGATTATACAATTAATTATTAAATTTTAATTTACATTGTAAAACATTATTTTTTTTTTTCTAAATATTTCATTTCAATATTTTTCCATTGATGAATATAGAAAAACCATTTTGTCATCTTAATCATTTTTAGCAAAATCTCAATATTTATATAAAAAAAAAAATTTACCTTCCCTCTTTCTATTTAGAGAATAATACACTTGTTGATCAACTTCAAAATTTTATTAGTCACTAAAAAATAATATTTAAATACACGTGTTGAAATGTTTAACTCATTGCATTCTTAATACAACTTCTTTCCTTTTTACTTTTTTTTAACGGTATATTGGTGCATTGGAGTATTATCGTACCAATATAGCATTAAGTTACGATGATCCGAGTTCGAAACTTTACCAAGAAGAATAACCACCCCTAGTTTAGCCATCCAATTTTCATTTAAAAGGCTTTAAGGCATCAGCTGCGATTCGAACATGGCACCCGTTCACGGGAAATCCCCAACAATGGACTCTAGTAGAAGTCGTACTCTTGACCTTCACAATATGGAAACTATAACCCATGCATCAGATCAACTAAGGGGCTGTTTACTTTTGACTTAACGGGCTTAATAGCTTAATGGGCTTATTCGCTCAGCTATATTTACCTGTTTACTTACAACTTATTGAGAAAGTTTATGGCTTTTTCGCACAGCCAAAGAGGGGCACTTGTCCCCATTAAGACAAAAAAATGACAGGTCTACCCTTTCATGGAAAAGACGCCACTTCCAAAAACAAATCCCTGGTGCAACCTCTTCTCCTTGTTGACTACTTGTGCAGGTTTTGTTTCCATTCTACCTTCGATCAAAAACGAGATTTCTTCTCAAAACCCTCCAGCCCTAATTGTTTTCTCACCCTAGTTGTAGAATCTTCGCCATCGTCATGTTATTATACAAATCTCCGGCCACCATCTCACCTCCGGCGTAGATCCTTCAGGCACCGGCACCGCCATCTTTAACTCCCAAGAAGGTGAAATCCCTCTTCCAAAACACAAAAATGTGTTGAATCAATAGTTTGATTTGGGTTTTTTTGGTAGGTGCTTTTTCTATTTTTGGTTTGAAGAATGATAGCTTCTGGGTTGACGAAGAGTAGCCTTTTGTTTTATTTTTGATTCAATTTGTGTAAAACAAGTTTTTTAATGTTTACATAGATATGATTATTATATTTCGATGTTTATCTTTTTTAAGAATGATGCTTTTTTTTTGTTTGATTTTATTAAACTCAAGTGTAAATTTAAATTGGTTCAAATATGTTAAAATTGATTAAGGGGTAAATTGGTCATTTCTGTAATTCAGATCGTTATTCAGATGAAAGAAGTAAACAACAACATATTTTTATCCGGACAGACAGATTTATCCAGACAGACATATTTATCCATACAGGACTTAATAGAAAATTTGGTAAACAGCCCCTAAGTTGGCCATCATTACATATTTATTACTAGCTTATAATGAATATATATCAAAACTCTTATAAACCATAAGATACAACCATTTTAAGCATGAAATTGAAAAAACTATGAATTTACAAGTTCATGTACATGAAGTACAAGCTCTTGATGATCCATTATTTATAACCCCAACCACAAAATCCTTTCATGTGACTTGGAAAGCTGGAATGCACAAATTAAACAGAATCACCAAAGTTCATATTTCTTTTTCTTTTTTTAAATGCAGGGTTTTACTGCTTCCTCTGGCTAAAGGACACACCTGCAAAATATTGGGAGATACTTGATGTTAACCATCCTTTCTCTAGCGGAAAAGGTTGCTTACTAGTTAAATTATTGCATACGATTCCGTTTTAATTATGCTTACTAGTTCGTTTAGAATCATCTAGAGGTTATTGATAAAATCATGCGAAAAACATACCAGATATTCAATAATTTACCTAGTAAGCACTTATCGTATGCAGTAATTTTTCATTTGAAAAGAATGGTTCAATATCAGTTCTTTAACAAAGTATTCAAGAAAGCTGAGTTATACACAGTATTTAAGTGCTTACTAGGCAAATTTGTGTATATGATACCGTTTTAAAAATCTAAAATATTGTCGGATATGGTAGATGAAAGGGTTCGGGACCGGTTAGGGTTGGTCCATAGGGCCCCTAAAACCAGTCGGTACGGTTCAGCCATAGGTTGGGTCGGGTCGCAGCGGATTAGTGGTATTTCCCGTAAGGAGGCCCAATATTGTTGGAACGTGTGTGTGCGTTAACTTGTCGTTCAAATTTTCTACCATAAATGCTTATTGGATAAGTGATTAAGTAAACGTTTCCTCAAATTTCATTCTTTTTTTAGAATTGTATTGTTTTAAACCTCTTATGTATTATTAAGTGGTATCTCTCAACCATGAATCTAATATGCTTATGTTTTAAGCGATAAAGTACGTTAGGGGCTTTCCAATCTTTTTGAAGGCCATATTATACCCAAATAAGTTACTATCTCCAATTCTCCATTAATGTATTATAATAATAAACTAGTTGTCAAGAGCCCGGACTTTGCTCCGGGTTATAAACTGTGATAGATTAGAGCATTTATATAAAGGGTAAAATATGATTTAACCCTTAAACTTTGTCCATAAAAATGGTTTAACCCCTAAACTTTTTTAGTGAGTGTTTTAATCTCTAAACTTGTTATAATGAATGTTTTAGTCCTTAAACTTGTTATAATTAATTGTTTTAGCCACTTGACCTGCTATAGTAGGTTGCCACACTTTTAAAAATCACTTTAATCCCTAAACTTATTGACAATATATGATTTAAGTCTTAAACTTCTTATTTAAAATGGTTTAACCCCTAAATGTTTTTAAGAATGTTATAATCCTTAAACTTTTTTTAGTATTTGATTAAATACCTAAACTTATTTAACCTAATTTTTTTTATCTCTAATGAATGTTTAACACTTGTTTGAAGTACTTCCAAAACACATGATCTTGAATATCTCTAACCTGCATTTCTTGATTTTCATATCCCTTGATCGAATGTAATCAATAAAATTTAGGGTATGAAACAACAATAGACAAATGAATCAAATTAACCAAAAATTTAACAAAAAAAATCATAAGCCGTTTGGTGATTCTATGTTCATCGTGATGCAAATTTACCTAAAATTTAATGTGTAGGTTTCATGGCAAACATCAAATGCGGAACAAATCAAGCACATAAATGACATAAATGAAATCAAATGAAATGTACCAGCGAGTTTAGGAAGAGATTATTGGCGAAAAAGATCGATTTGACCAAGTTGCAAACTATATTGGACTAGAGATGAATGGATGCAAGGTTTTTCCAATCGTGAATTGATGGTAACGGGTTTAGCCGGCAGAATGTTGTATTAAATTATGTTAGGGATAATAATAATTAGTTCCAACAAATTTAGGTATTTAATCAAATACTATAAAAAGTTTAAGGATTATAACATTCATTAAAAAAGTTTAGGGGTTAAACCATTTTAAATAAAAAGTTTAAGAATTAAATCATATTTTATCAATAAGTTTAGGGATTAAAGTGATTTTTAAAAGTGTGGTAACCTGCTATAGCAGGTCAAGTGGCTAAAACAATTAATTATAACAAGTTTAGGGATTAAAACATTCATTATAACAAGTTTAAGGATTAAAACATTCACTAAAAAGGTTTAGGGGTTAAACCTAAGTGCAAAGTTTAAGGTTAAATCATATTTTACCCTTATATAAAATATAAAGTTTGTAACGTATGTTGTCATACGAAATGTTAGTATAACGGACTTCATATTGTGTTGGGTATTTAATGTCTACTTTATGGCTGTTAGCGTGTAGATAATATGTAAATAATGTGTCTCTATGGATGGGGGATGTTTATATGCGAATGGTTATTTAAAATAAATAAAAAGAATTAAATAATTAGTAAATAAAAAAATTTAATTTTAAGAGGTTTTATCCTAAAACTTTGAAAAAAAAAAATCATGTACTTATCAACAATTTAATGAAGTTATTTGATTATTTTTTTTATTTAAAGTTATAACAGTTTATAATTAACCAATAAAAAATGTATTAGTAAAATAAATAAATAAAGTGAAAACTAAAAAAATGTGAAGTATGTAATTTGAGAACAAAAAATATAAAGTTGGTCAACGACTATAATGACCAAATATGTAAATTAATCAAACATTTTTAGATGAGTTAATTACTTAATTTAACAAAGTTGGATGAAAAAAATCAATTTTTAAAAATCAAGGATGACATACATTATAGCTATCAAACTATAAGGACTAAAGTTGTATATTACCGTAGAACTTTACTATTCATACTTTCCTCATAAATGTTACATGGTATAATTACTAATTGTTTATTAGTTTATTACTTTGTTTGATAATTTAATTCATATTACATTTTTTTAATTCTTTAATTTGTCATGAACAACTGTTTGGTCTCATATATTGAGAATAATATATTTGATTGTATTAGTAACGATTTAATTTTAGTGAATTTTCATGGTGTAGCGTATCGTCGAGATCAATTGTAAGCATTTTATGATATTTGTTTTGACTACATGTTTAATATTTTATTGGAATATTGGTATATGCGATGTATTTGTTTTATATTATACTACCAGACACGAAAAATTATTCTTTAGACCGACTTATCTTGTCACATAAACTATGTTGGACCCCACTACGTTTAAATCCTGGATTCGCCACTGGATCAAAGCCGCCTTTATTGACCGGATGAGTGATGAAGATCACTTCCCTACTTCTCATTTTTTAGCACTTCTCATTTGAACCTTTTCTCTCTCTCTCTCTCTCTCTCTATATATATATATATATATAGACACACACACACGTAGATGAGAACAATATGCAGAATATTACAAAAAACAATATCCAAAACAAGCTTATTAGCTACCAGATAAGCTCTTATCAGCTAATTTACCAAACATGGCCTAAAACCAAACTAAACAAGCTTTGACATATCCCAAAAAAAGCTAGGTTTGCAGATGAGATAGATATGCATCATAACAATAATAAAAACCATAATCATTCATTGTTACAAGGCATAGCTAGAAGCTCCTGCACCTGGACATATATAACTCCCTCCTATAGGATCAGTACGTGGCTTCCCAGTTGTAAGAGTTGACAATTGCATGTCGTTCCTCGATATTCGAGGTCTTACGAAGCAGTTTCTCAAAGCATCAAGCCAAGAACACGTTCTTAATGTTATAAAAATGGTTGTATCCGATACTTGTCTTGAAGAAGGGTTTATACAGACAACCATTTGAGCACTCGTTATTCAAGATTGTGCAGGACCCGCAACACGACCGCCTCACACATCAGGCCGACGCTCTTTTCGGAGCCCAATGTTTGCCTCAAGGCCACGTATTAAGCCCTCACACCCAGCTTTCGGGTCCACCAACCGGTGTTGGGCCTCAAAGTCGAGGGTCTCGACAAGTTCGTTACGTTGTCCTTGAAGACATCCTCCAAGCATCCTTTTGAAGTTTTTTCCTCCAAATACCCTCTTTCTAAACAAGAATGGCAGGATGTGATCAACTTTACGAAATAAATGCCGAAAAGCGCAGTCGTCAGGACTTCTCCCTGCTTCGTGCCATACACATACACCACATCTTACAAGAGGATCCATGTAGCGCTGAGGTTTCTGTAGTCCATGGCGGAAATAAAAAAAATCCCCAATATATTAGATTTAAGATAATGCATCTACAAACCTCACAAGCAATCAAGTGAGCATGGTAATACTCTTTTTACTTACAGCACTAGTGATTTTCACCTCATACAAGTAAAGAATATATCTATTTGTATATTCAATTAATTTATGTTTATTTTTAGAAGTTTACATTTAATAAATTATTATCTACTTTGATACATGATGTTATTTACATTTTTAGCTATTTATAAAACAAATGCAATAATTTAGGTCATGTAGCTTTTTAAGGAAAAAGTATCAAAGGCAATCAATATTCTAAATTTATAAAAGTTTTTTAAGTTAACATTTTGTTAGAAAGAAGGTTTAAAGTTTAAACCCACAATTATTTAGGCAAATCTTGTTCATACATAAATAGGCTATGCAATGACTACCTATAACATTCGCACCTTCTTGTGGGAGTCCACCAACTTCGAGCCCGACTTTGAAAAAGTTAATAAAAAATTTTCATATACAAAAACATGTAAAAAACATCCCAAATTTCTTATATATCCATCTATAACAGTACAGTTTGAGAGAGAGAAAAAAAGAAAAAAACTCAATATTATTTTTATCAACCATCATTATAACCATAAACTAAACTAAAAAATATAACTAGTCCAATACCCGCGCGATGCGGCGAGTGTAAAAGTTAGTGTAGATCAATAACATATAAATTAGCAACTCAAAAGGGTTGTAAGCAACTGAGCAATATAGATCGCCCCTGATGACTCTCTCTCTATATATATAAAAAAAGTCCGACTAATCCCCGACAATTTTGGGGCTAAACATGGACCCACTTAAATACCCGTATAATTAAGTGGGTATTATGCGCACGGGAATGTACGAACTCGGTTAGGGGGCTATGAACCCCCCGAGCGATAACCAATCCGCCACAACACTGTTGATTGTGTTTTTACATTGTTATACATGGTGCATAAAGAACAGTAAAGTTGAATATTTAAATCTTGAAAAATAACCGTTTTCAAGACTTATTTTTCTTTAATATATAGTATAGATATACATATAGATAGTATAGATTAAAACATAACTGAAAAACAAAAATATAAAAATATAAAATAAATTAATTTGCATGTATTCTTGATATTAAATAATACGATTAAATGAAAAAATATTCAATATTAGACTTATTTTGAAGGTATTGACTTATGTTGAAGGTATTGTCGAGACGATTACAATGGTATTATTTGCTAAAAAAAATGAATATTTTAATACATTTTACTTTAGTTCATTTACATTATTTGTGTTAATATAATAAAATGTAAGTGAAAAATAAAAAAGTAATAGATTGAATGTAAATTAAATTAATTAATTATACGGGTATTAAGCGTAAGTTATAAATTAAAAATGATAGAATGAATATTTAATAAGGGGGCATCTTAAAAAATTGAATAGTCAATCTTGAAAATTGAAATAAAATTATTACCTTTATATAATAGAATATATAATAGAATTGCATAAAAAATATTCAATATTGAGCTCATTTCGAAGGTATTGACGAGACGATTATAATGGTATAATTTGTTATAAAAAGAAACGCAATTTTAATATATTTTAGTTCATAATATATGATTATTTAAATTATATGATAAGGCTTTAAAATAAAAAATGAAAAAGTGGAGGACTAAAATAGGATTTAATAACTAACTATAGGGGTACAAAGTGTAAATGTGTAAAATCAGTTTTGTTGAACAAACTTTATGACTTATTTTCTTTATATAATAGTATAGATAAAGGACTTGGATAAGAGAAAATAACTTTCCTAACCATTTGAAAATTACAAATTCATCTCCTAACCATTGTCTTTCTCCGATTACCCAAATAACAAAGTCGCCCCACCAAAAGTCGCCCAAGGCGACTTTTGATTTTCCGGCCACATAGCTCCTTTTCCGGCCAACCTTCACTTTTTCCGGCCAAAAAGATGGAAATCCGGCGACTTTATGAAAATTGCCGCCTATATTTACACAAGAAGGAAATTCATTTAGCACTATTGAATTGCCGCCTATGAATTTGTAGTTGGGCATTATTAAAAATAAAACCACTCCCTCTTTTCCATTATTACTATAAGGGCATCTTCAATGCATGACACTCTACTAGAGTGTCATGGACTGCCGGCGCGTCAGCATTTCACTCACCATACAACTCTACCATTTTACACCCACACTCCATAACACTCTAACAAGTTTAATGGATATATAATTTTACCAAAACATTTAAAAATCTAGTAATGTAATATTTTATTAATGTAATGTGTTTTAAAATTAATGTAATATTTTATTAATGTAAAGTTTTTTGAAATTAATGTAACGTTTTATTAATTCTTTAGTTTTTATAAATAAAAAAATTAAAATAAAATTACTGATTAATATATATAATACCTATATATATATATATCATATTTAATAAACTAAAAAATTAATTAGAAAAGGAAAAAAATGACATGGGTCCACCTTCACCTCCCATTAGGAGTGTAATGGGGATTACACTCCACCCCATTACACCTTGATTGAACCCCTTCTACAATGCCAATAAACTCCATTAAAACCCATGACACTCTCATGACACTCCCATTGGAGATGCCCTAACCACTCTCTCTGTAGACATAATGCATATATCAAAGTCAGCCCTGTAAGACTTCATTAGGGCGACTTTATTTGGCCAAAATCGGAATGGGGCGACTTTATTTGGCCGGAATCGGAGTTCTTGGCCCGATTTGTAGAAGTCGCCCGGGGCAACTTTATTTTGGGCGACTTTTATGGTTAGATTGGTAAATGTGGAGAGATATTGGTTAGCAGGTAAATTCGAATTTATCAAATGGCTAAAAAAATTATTCTCTTCTTGGATAATGGATTTTACCTTATAAATTCCCAAGCTATATATTTTTCCGAGACCACCAATTCCAACAAGCCGAGCAACATAAATCACCAATTGGTCAAGAAATGAGTTTCGTTCTCTCATTTGAAGTGATGCTTAAAGAAAACCACTCGAAATCCTAGAAAAGCTTGATATTCAACCTTTAAGACAAAAACATGAAGACTATTAAGGTCTGATAGATCACTTAAAAACGAAACTAACCATATAAAGAACTCGAAATTATACACAGCCTTTTTGGTTAGAGACTTTTAAGCAAAATATGAGGAGATTGGTATTGGCTATTTAAATCTGCATTTTGTTGTCTTATTTGTTGACTATACGAACCAATAGCATGCTTCAAAGATATGTACTTTTAATGAATCAGGTCCCTAAACTTTGGAACATTTGACATCTAACACCACCACTGAAATTCCAGAGAATGACATTTTGGCCCCCATATTTCAATTGCTTTAGCCAAAATTACATTTTTCACCCTTGATTAGAAAATTTCCTTCCTATTTTGTCCGAAAAAATAACATATGTTTTATTTTATTTTATTTTTCAAATTTATTTATTTACCCTATTTTGGGGTGTAATGAGTCTCCCCTCCTTTAAAGAATTCTGTCTTCAGAATCATACGATTAGGGCTGGCAATGCGTAGGGTATAGGTAGGGTAAGGGTTATTCCGTTATTCAATCCATTTAAAATAACGGGTAATTATCCATACCCTACCATTAAAAATAGCGGGTAACGAAACGGGTGATGGATAAATGGTAAAACAAAAAAAAAATTATTTTGATCGATAAATAATATCGTTAAATCTCAAACATATAAGTAAAATATAAGTTCATAAATAATTTTTATATATGTAATTTGTTCTAGTGAACATTTAATATTATCACAAACATATTCATATTAAAATATTTTAAAAGTAATATAGAAATTATAAGACAACATTTTTCGTGTATTTAATTATTTTACTTTTTAAAATGCTTTACTTGATAAAAATCAAATAAACTTCAAATTAACATACGACAACATTATAAAAAATAATAATAATATAATTAATATAATTATTTGAATATTTAACTTTATAGAATTAGGGGAAGGTTCATACAAGAAGCATATCAAAATAAGAAAAACTTTTTTAAGAAAAACTTTTTTTCATGTACAAAATCATATATGATTAACAAAAGAAAATCCAGGTACAAAAAACATATACAAATCATATATGATTCATATAGTAAATAACATATGATTAACAACTGCGCGGGTTACATGCAACTTACAACCAGGATGTAACCCGCCCGCGTCCCTTTTTTTTCGTCAGTACTTAATCATATATGATTTTGTACATGAAAAAAGTTTTTCTTAAAAAGTTATGTTTTTCATTTGAAACTCCCTCTATATAATTATACATGTATAACGGGTAACGGGTAATGGATAACGAAAAAAATCATTTATCCATGTCCTACCCACTAAAATTTCGGGTAACGGGTAAGTGGATAAATGGATAATTTTTTCTTTATCCATACCCTTATCCAACGGGTCGAAACAAAATGGGTAACGGGTGTACCAATATTATCCATTGCCAGCCCTACATACGATCAACTCTTAAGAATTCATAGTTCTTACTTATTCTCCGACCTCCATGTAATTTCTGAATCTTAAAATTTCTTTACTATACCAAATATGTAATTTAGCCAATTATTTATTTATTTGCCGTTAAGACGACAATGAAGTCACATGAGCCGGTTTACCACATAGTTGCAGCGGTCAGTGTGCAGTTTTGCACCATTTCCCACAGCGTAGTACTCGTAGAACCTTATCGTTTACACCTTTCTTGCACACACACACCATGTTCCACCTATTCATATAAATGTTTATATATATATATATATATATATTTCCACAAATGCTTGGCTGAAATGGTAAAGCTTTTCATTTTCTATTGTAGAAAATTAAAAAACGTCTTTAGAAAATTTTGGAAAACTATTAAAATTAGTTTTTTTTCTAATTTACATACAAGTTAGAAAGCAGAAAACTTTTATTTTCCCGAAAAACTTTTGAAAACTAAATGAACCTAACGCATTTTCTAAATTTTAATTTTGGTTTATCTTGATGTTATATTCATCTAAATATATTAGGTTAAGTACACCAAAATGTATCTAAGTTGCCACCTTTTATCATTGTGTACCCAACTTTAAAACTTACCAATTAATGTACCGAACTTGCTAAAATTGTCATTTAATGTATTTCGTGACAAGTTTAATACACTTTCGTGACAAGTTGGATACATTAAATGGTAGGTTTTCATAAAGTTGGATGCATACAATAACAATTTTAATAGGTAAGTTTTAAAGTTGAGTACACACAATAATAAAAAGTGACAACTTAGATACATTTTGGTGTATTTAACCCAAATATATTTAATATTTAAGTTATTTAGAATCAATCAAAATTGCAAATTGTACAATCTAAGGGTGCGTTTGTTTCGCAAACTCCATGGGACGGGACGGGACAAAAAAAATTAGTCCTATGTTTGGTTTGACATGGGACAAGGTGGGACTAAATATCAAATTCGTGGGACAAAATCAGCTCTTTTTTGTTCCACCAAAATAGGTGGAACAACCTTGTACTAATGTTCAAATGACCTATTTACCCTTTAACCTGATAGAAAATCTGAATCCAGCACCTAAAAACCTATTTACCCTTTAACCTGGTGGTGACTACTTACAGGTGGTGGTTGTGAGAGTTTTTTTTCTTCATTTTTTTTGCCGATGAATTTTTCCATATGGGGAAGACGAAGTTGACTGACTTTTGAGTTTTTAAATGTCTGGTTGGGATTCTCTTGGTTTTATTGTTTTTTTTGATCTTCAAAATGAAATTTAAGTTATGGTCTATTGTTTTTGTTTTAATACGTTTGCATATTATAGATAATTTCACATAAATCAATTATAAAATATGAATTAAGTAATTTTATTTTATCTTTTATAAAAAAAATTCTTTATATTTTAATTAACTTGTATCATTTATCATTATTGTATAATAAGATAGCTCAAATAATATTTTAGGGGTAATCCAGTCATTTTAACAGTTTAGTCCCATCATGTTTTAGTCATACCAAACACAGAACAAACAAATAGTTTTGTCCTGTCCCGTCCCGTCCCATCCAATCCTGTCCCATGTAGTCTGCGTACCAAACGCTACCTAATGGAACATGATGAATAGTAACATTTCATAAAATAAGATTGGATCATAATCCACTTAAAATAAATATATTAATATACAATTAATTTATTGATTTGTTAAATTATATATGTGGCTAGAAGTTTGCTTCTATATATAAATAGAAAAAAGTTCTCATTTAAACATAATTCTATATATATAGAGAGAGAGAGAAGGAGATATATTCAAATGAGAAGTACTAAAAAAATATGAAATAGAGAAATAGATCTCAGCCGTTGATACGGTTGAGATCAAAATTGACTAGTCAAAGTCACAATCTTTGACTAGTCAAAATACGTATGGACGAGCATGAGCAAGGAGCATTTTTTTTGGAAGAGGTATCCCAGACCACATTGGGCCCAGACTAATCCTCGACAATTTTTGGGCCGAAGCCCGACTGCTAAAGCATGCAGCTCGGGGTCAAGCCCCCGTACCTCCAGAATGCGTCCCCAGGGCTTGAACTCAGGTTCACCACTTTGTAGTGCTCAAGCCTTACCACTAGGCTAACACTCCTTTGGTAGCAAGGAGCATTTTTGTAAATGTTACAAATAGTCTACAAACAGATTCATCAATAAATCTTTATATATTAACACATTCATCAATGAATCTTTGTTTTGAACGCGCTTATCTGTTGAATCTGTGTAATTTATTTGAAGATTCATTGATGAATCAGTGTAATTCATATAAAGATTCATATATGAATGTGCATATGAATTATAGAGATTCATATATGAACACGTTCATATATAGCATTCATATATAAATCTGTGTAATTCATATGAATATTCATCAATTAATTTGTTTGTCGACTATTTGTAAACTTTACGAAAACGCCCCTCCGTGTTCTACAACTTGTGCGAAAAATTATCCGATGCTTCGTGCCCATAGCCGCATTTATTGACTAGAAAAGAGGTGAAGATCACTTCTCTATTTCACACTTTTTAGCACCATTTCTCTACTTCTCTATATACATATTTTATTAGATTTTTTTCTTGACGAAAATGCGTCAGAAAAGGACTCACTGCAAGCAAAAGTAGGTTACAGCCTTGTGGGATTCTGCCTTTTTCAGTAGGGTTTGGATCATTACACCCCCCCTGATAATTTTAGACAAAGAAGCTTTTATTTCTTGATGATTTTTGAGAAGCAAACAAAGGTTTATAAAGATACAGAGCAAGCAAAAAAAGGAAAAGATAGTGGGTCAATATAGACCAAAAAAACTTAATTAAAAAAGGAAGAGATATCAATCTCAATACTCCCCTTCAAGTTGGACTGTGAAGATTACGAACACCCAACTTGTCGCGTAAGGATTGAAAACGATCAGACCCGAGAGCCTTGGTGAAAATGTCTGCTGGTTGAGACACAGAACGAATGGCACACGGTGTTATCTCTCCGCTGTCTACGCGTTCTCGGACAAAATAGCAGTCCATTTCTACATGTTTTGTGCGCTCGTGATATACTGGATTTACAGCAATGTGACGTGCTGCCTGATTGTCACACATTATCCGGGTTGCACTCGTTTGTGTAGCACTTAAATCTCGAAGAAGCCATCGCAACCATAGAACTTCACAAACAGTAGTTGCCATCGCTCTATACTCGGCTTCAGCCGATGAGCGGGAGACCACACTTTGTTTCTTTGTTCTCCACGAGATTGGTGCACCACCAAGGTGGATAAAGTAACCTGTGTTGGAACGTCTGGTAGACGGGCAACTAAGCCAACTTGCATCACAATAAGCCACAAGTTCTAAATCTCCTTTCGAAGGCAAAAATAGACCTTGTCCCGGCGTGGCTTTTAGGTATCGAAGAAGACGAAAGGCAGCAGCCATGTGGGTTTGTCGCGGGTTACTCAAAAACTGACTAAGTTGGTTCACCGAGTAAACGATGTCGGGCCTGGTGACTGTGAGGTAAAGCAACCGTCCTACTAGACGTCGGTATTGAGAGGCATCGACTTCAGGACTATCGTCATCTTTTCGAAGACGAAGATTCTGCTCCATAGGAAAAGCACTAGGATGACATGCTTGAACTCCACAATCCTCCAATATATCTAATGTGTATTTCCGTTGGCTAATCACAAACCCTTCAGAAGATCGCGCCACCTCGATTCCCAAAAAATATTTGAGTTGACCCAAATCTTTGATGCTAAAGCGTGCATGTAAATGTTCTTTGACTTCTTCGATCTTTTTCTTGTCGTTTCCCATCAGTAAAACATCATCCACGTAAATAAGGGCGACGACGTGAGTGACTCCTTTCCGAAAGACAAACATAGAGTGGTCTGCTTTGGAGTGTCGGAAACCGGTGTCAACAAGTGCTTTGGTAAACTTGTGATACCAATTTCGTGACGCTTGTCTTAACCCATAGATGGACTTTTGTAGTCTACATACACGATTTTCAGCAGCTTTGGTGAAACCTTGAGGAACTTTCATGTAAACCTCTTCATCGAGGTCACCATGTAAGAATGCATTGTTTACGTCTAGTTGGTGAACTTCCCATTGCTTCTTAGCTGCTACTGCCAATGTGCATCGAACCGTGACCAGTTTAGCTACTGGGACAAAGGTTTCGTGGAAATCTATGCCTTCAATTTGGGTATAGCCTTTCGCTACCAAACGTGCCTTGTACCGCTCCACTTCTCCATTGGGTTTATATTTGATCTTATAAACCCACTTCGATTCTATCACCTTCTTTCCGGGAGGAAGCTCGGTTAGGACCCAAGTCCCATTTCTCTCAAGTGCTTGAATCTCCATACTCATAGCTTCACGCCATTTTGAATATTTTACAGCCTGTGAAAAACTTTTAGGCTCATCTTGAGATGTGATGGCCGCTAAGAAAGCACGATGGGTTTTTGAAAATTTATCATATGACACGTATTGAGAGAGAGGATGTACCGTGGAAGAACCTGAAGTGGGGTAGGGTGTCTCGTGTTCAAGCGAGGGTGGCAAGTCAGTTATGAATTCTTCAAGGTGTTTCGGCCTCGCTCTTGCCCGAGTGCTTTGTCTCACTCCCGTTTGTTGCGATAATTCCCCATCGTTGCTTTGTTGGGGAACTGTTTCTTCAACATTTGGTTCACCACTAATATCTGTTTCGACCTAATCTGTTTGAGAATTCGGTCTTTGTGAGCTATTTGGTTCTCCCCACTCTACGCTCGCATCTTGTTGAGCTTGTTCATAGGCCCGTTGGACCATATGCAATGAATCTGCAACATTTTCATGCCTGATGGTTTTGTGACCTTCATAAGTTTCACCAAAGGGAAACATGTTTTCGACAAACGTAACATTGCGGCTGGTGTATATCCTCTCATCTTTCAAATCATAGAGTTTATACCCTTTTTGTCCCATTGGGTATCCCAAGAACACACACGGCCTCCCCTTTTCTCCGAACTTATCTTGTTTGCACAAGTTGTCATGTGCATATGCAAGACAACCGAAGACTCGGAGATGATCGTATGTTGGTGTTTTGCCAAGAAGAATTTCATGAGGTGTCTTGTTATCTAGAGTTCGAGTGGGTAGCCTATTTATAATGTATGCAGCCGTGAGCACACAATCCCCCCATAATTCGATTGGCAAAGATGCTTGAAAACGCAATGCTCGACTCATCTCTAATAAGTGCCTATGTTTCCGCTCAACTACGCCATTTTGTTGTGGCGTGTATGGGCATGAAGTTTCTAACAAAATACCCTTTTCTTTGTAAAAATCAAGCATGTATCGGGATCTAAATTCCGAACCATTGTCGGTTCGTAGCCTCTTTATTCTTTTGCCAAATTGTGTTTCTACCATATTATAAAACAAGGTCAAAAAATAAGCAGCTTCAGATTTATTTTTCATCAAGTATACCCAAACACCACGACTGTGATCTTCAACAATGGATAAAAAATAATGTGCACCATTCAAAGAAACATGTTGGTAACGACCCCAAATATCAACGTGTATTAAATCAAAACATTCAACTGTCTTGGAAAAACTGATAGGAAAAGGAAGTTTGCTTTGTTTTGCACGGATACAAGAATCACAAAAATGATTGCTATTACCAATGCTCTTTATTTGTTGGATTTTCTTGATCACCATCTCTGAAGCATGTCCTAATCTTCTATGCCAAACTTCTTGTTGACTCTGAACTGACATTGCCACTCCTTCATGCTTGAATGGCTCTAGATAATATAGGCCATTGTGTTCCTTACCCATCCCAATCAGGTTCTTCGAATGTAAGTCCTGTATTAAACACGTGTCCGGAAAGAAAGTTAGTGAGCATTTCAGATCACGAGTCAATTTACTTACTGATAGCAAGTTGCACTTAAAATCAGGCACATTCAATAAGCGTTTTAAAACAAACCAATCTGATAAATGGATGTTACCGATTCCTTTTACGGGTATGGAATCCCCGTTAGGTATCGTTACTCCTGAAATATCCTCATGGTTGTTAATGGTTTTCAACCATTCTTTGTAGTGAGTGATATGCTCACTAGCACCAGAATCAATGACCCAAGACTTGTTTGAATCGATCTTACCAGTCATGTTTTCCATTGATGTTTGTTCATTTACTTTTGTTTCTCGTAGTATTTGCAGTAGACGATCATATTCCTCCTTAGTAAAAGTAGGAGTACAATTGTCTTCTTTAACCGCAGCTGCCCGAGGTTGAGTCTTAGGCTTGTAGGATTGAGTTTTGGAATTGGTGGCTTTCGCCGTCCACCATTCCGGATACCCCACTAGTTCAAAACACCCATCGATCGTGTGGCCTGATTTGTGGCAATGATTGCACCATCGGTCGTCCGCTTTTCCACGTTCATCTCTTTTGTTTACGATTTGAGAATTGTTCTTACCGGTCAATCGAGAATAACTTTTCTTGGATGTTTGAAAAGCTGCTGCATCTGTGGTGGCATTGCGTGTAATGCCAATTTGTCTTTGTTGTTCATCTTGACTAACCAGGTGGTAAGCCGCTCCCAGTGTGGGAAGCGGATTGCTGCTCAGAATCTGTGTTTTGACGGCTCCATATTCCTCGTTTAATCCCATTAAGAAATCGTATAAACGCTCCTTATCGCGCATCTTTGCGATTTCCTTTGCTAACCCACACATGCACCCGTTACAAGTACATATCGGGGTTGGACTTATGGATTGGATCTCATCCCAAACCCCTCTTAGTTTGGTGTAGTAGGCTGAAATCTTCATATTTCCTTGGCATATTGTAGTGATGGTTCTTCGCAACTCGTAAGCCCGAGGTGCATTCTCTTTGCCGAATCTTTCATCAAGATCAAGCCATATATCACGAGCAGTTATCGCGTATTTTACGCTACTTTTGATCTCCTTTTCCATTGCGCTAACCAGCCATCCTCGCACCATTCCGTTGCAACGTTTCCAACTCATAAGATCATTAGAATCTTCTTTCGGCATGGGAATGGTGCCATCGACAAAGCCAATTTTGTTTTTGGCGAACAATGCGTTCGTCATCTCGCTTCGCCAATCGCTATAATTCCCATCCCTAAGAAGATTTTCGCCAACGAAGTTCTGTCCGGGATGATCGGCAGGGGTGAGAAAATATGGTAAGGAAATATCCATGATGGATTTGTCACCTGCCGGTTGAGCAGACTCGCCTCCGCCGCCGCCGGCCATTCTTTAGGTAGAGAGGGATTAATCTAGGGTTAGGGTTCCCAGATTTCGCTCTGATACCATGATAATTTTAGACAAAGAAGCTTTTATTTCTTGATGATTTTTGAGAAGCAAACAAAGGTTTATAAAGATACAGAGCAAGCAAAAAAAGGAAAACATAGTGGGTCAATCTCAATACCCCCCCCCCCCCCCCCCCTATTCTATTGACATTTTTCCAATTTCCTAGACAGTTTTTATTATAAGTAAAGTTGACTTTTTTTTATTATAAAATAGTATTTTCAAATTCTAGATTGTTTTTTATTGATTTTATAGGTAGAGGAGGGTGTTTTGGTAGAATACCAATTAGCAAGCTGAGTATCAAAAGGGAGGTTTTACCTTGTTTTGCTTATTTCTATGTAGAAACCGATGAATCTTTTATATTTTATGTTTTTTTAACATTCATAATGAATAATTCCTACATACCCCAATTTTGTACAACATCCATAAATATATGAAGAATCCCACCACATGTGAATCTGGTTGAGGTGAAACATTAATCAGAATTGAAAGCTGTAAATAGGGGGAAGAAAAACCTGAAAGAAAGAAAGCACATCTGAAAGCTTCCATATAGTTTTTGCATTCATACTTTGTGTTGGTTTCAAATGGTTTGGGGGAAGAAAGCTTCAAATGGTGTTAAAAAAGACCTTAACTTAGAAAGTAATTATGAAATTTTCACTTTAGATGGTTCAGGTGGTAGTGCATCTATCTAAGCCTTCTCAGCTCTTAAACACACTAGGGGTGTGCATGGTCCGGTTTGGCCGGTTTGAGTCTAAAATCTCGGCCAAACCGGTACCTCCGGTTTGATAATTTTTCAAACCAAACCAGCCAATTTATTTTGCCAAACCAAACCGACCAAACCAATATAAACCGGTTTGTTTGGCCGGTTTAGCCGGTTTGACTCGCTTTTATCATAATTCAAAATACTACTAAAAGTGTATAAGAATAACCCAATAAGAAAGTAAAAATTATGAGATTTTAGAGCATCACTCAAGCTTGTTGCAATAAAAACCAAATCTATAATTTCACAACAGAAAATATTGAAACTCCATAACTCAAGTTCATCTTCCTCTTGTATATTTATTCATATACAATAATAAATATTATATATAATAATACGATTATATACACATACATACCCGGTCCGGTTTGGTTTAAACGGCCGGTTTTATCCCGAAAACCACAAACCAAACCATATTAACGGTTTCTATATATAAAACGCAAACCACCGCCTAAATAATGATGGCTAAACCAGCCAAACCGACAAAATTGGTTTGGTTCGGCCGGTTTATCCGATTTCGACCAAACCATGCACACCCCTAAAACACACTATGCCATATCACTGCCACATCAGATTTACCATAAATTCACTATAAGCCCTTTGGAGCCCTCTCTCTTTAGTATCATAACCCATCAAACCAAATACTCAATACATATGTATTTCAATTAAAAAAGAAGAAAAAAAGAATGTGTGAGAGAGGGAGAGAGTCAGGCTGGTCGGTTTGGCCACACCGATGTGCCCAGAGCCCGCCGAGCCTGCTGACTTCGTACCAGAAGCTCGCTGAGCCAAAACGAGTGTATGCATAGCCTAAGGTGTATATTATACATTTTATATTGCAATTCATAGTTTTTTTAAACTTAATGTATAAAATAATAGTACTTTGATTATACTTGATTGTGGAAAATTTTCTAAGAAAAAATGAAAATTTAGAAAATGTGTTTATTTCAATCAATATGTAAAAGTTTTCAAAAGAATGAAAATCTTCTATTTCCAAACTTCATTAAAAATTTGATTCTAGTAATTTTCTCAAAAAAGTATTTTCTAATTTTTTAAAATCGAAAATGAAAACTCCACAATTTCAAATAAACTCATTTTCTAAAGTTTTTATAGAAAACTAAAAGTGAAAGTCAACTTCATTTTCCAAAAACGTTTTATAAGAAAACAAAAATAGTTATTCCCAATCAAACACGTGTCTTTTTCATATTCGATTTTCAAGACTACTAAGGCATTGTTTGGTAAAAATAAGTTAGCTGCAACTACATGTTTGGATGGACCATAAGCTAATAAGGTAAGTTTTAAAAAGCTACTTTCGCTAAGTTTTTGATGACTTATGGGCTTTTTTATTTTTTTATTTCAAATATATCGTTGCTAAGTTTTATAATTTATACTACTAATTTTCAAACATGTCTTTTTTTTGTCCTTTTACAATCATAAGCTAGCTTATCAACTAGTTTTTGCCAAACGTAACTTATTCATCAGCTAGCTTATCAGTTATCAGCTACCTTATCAGTTAGTTTGCCAAACATAGTCTAAATTTATCACTGTTTTTTATTATCCTTGGGATAAGTTGAATAAAAAGATTTATAGACCAACCTGTAAAGTATTGTTTGTATGTATATTATTTTTGTTTTTTATGTCTTTAACTCTGTTTGAAAATAAAATCCGATGCTCACTATTTGCAGGTACCTAAAACAAAGTAAGTGATTATTTTCGACCCCGTGGAATTCCTATCGATTTCCGATGGATAACATCTTTCTCGCTTTCGCTCTTTCTCCCAATCAGTCGCGATTTTAAGATAACCGAATTTATTTTATTTTTTATTACTTATTTTCCTTTAAAACATATCCAACTATTTATTAGATTATTGTTTGTAGGTTTCTATAACTTGTCTTCATCAATAAATCCTATAATAAACTTTATTAGTCATTTCAATAAATATGTATTTTATGTTCATTTACGAATATTAAATTTTTTTTATACAAATTAAAATATATTTATTAATATTTATGGAAACAAATAAAATACAACATACTTTGTAAGACTATCTAAATTTATATACTAAACACTAGATTACATGACTAAAACCACAAGAATGGAAGCCTTAGAGGTTGTGATGGAATATTACATCAATTTAGATTCGAGTCCAGACGTCAACATTCTATGATCGGTCAGACTTAGGTTGTGTTTCGTAAAAACAAGTTGGCTTATAAGCTACCTTAATTCTGGGTACATGTTTGAATGACCATAAACTAGCTAAGAAGCTAACTTTTTGAAGACTTGGAATACCACTAGCGTTTGAACTTTGAAAAGATTTTTGTGACCTTTTCAATTACACCCCTTAATTTATTAATCCGCTAGCTTATCATCTACTAGCTAACTTATCAGTTAACAACTAGTTTATCAACTATCAATTAGCTTCTCAGTCATCAACTAGTTTGCCAAACATAGCGTTAGTCTCAGACGACCAAAACTTTTTTTGGAAAATGTTCATCTGGGTTTTGCCAAGAGTATATTCTTAACAATTTGAAAATTAAGTAACAACTGTGTGAGACTAAGTCTGACCACAAGATACCAACGTCTATAGTCGAACCCGGTAGATAGAATATCCCACTACATCCCTCTAGGTCTTTTGCTATTACATCACGACCCTTATGGTTGACAATCGAAACAAACATATAAAATTGTCAATAATGTAGTCTAGGCAAATAATAGATGAACTTTTTCCAATAAAAATTGCATAATTGGAAAATATAAGTAAAATTATGATTTTCAATAACGAATTGAAGATCTATGTAAGTTAAATATAAAGTCACATGTGGCAAACTAACTTTTAAAGTAATTGCTACCTTAAATGTTAGCTGATAACTAAACCATGATTTTTATATAACATTTTGCATCTCGAGATGAATATTTTAGAACGTCATTTATTTTAAAATTATTCGTACATAATAAACACTTGCACATTTGGAATTTAATTAACAAATATTTTAAGTTATTTTTATGTGGTTTTTATTTGATTTAAATAACAAGGTGATCACTATTATAATATTATCCAGAAAACGATGATAAACATCGAGAATTTTTCTCAGCTAAAATTTATATGGTATATTAAATTGTTGCATACAATGTTATTTTGATGGAGTGAATACTAATAAGTCAAGTGGTATAAGTGTATATATTGTTAAACATTTAATTAGAAAGTGTTCAAGTAACTAGCCTCTTTTACCGATTAAAACAGTTTATATTGATGTTTTAAAACAAATGAATTGATTTTTAAAAGTCAATAATATTTATCTTAACTGCATATTTTTGTTTTTGTTTTTTTTTTGTTATACTTTTTAGTAGTAATTTATAATTAATACGAAAAAAACCATAAAAAGTTAAAAGTTGATAGATAAAATGTAAAAAGAATTAAGAACTACTAAAATTAATAAATAATTTACTATAAACAATATACATTAAGATATTGTATACTAAATGCTTACCTAGATAGTCGCTTTCCGGAAAAATTCTAACGGCATCACTTGTCTAATATGTAATGTTGTTTTGTTCTAATATTTTAGTCTACTAAAATAGTATCCTATTTTCTTGGTTGTTGGGTGCAGTGTTCATTCTGTTTATAGATGATAGGGCAAGTATTACAAGGATCTATAGTTTTTGGTCTATTGGAATTTAGCATTGTTATATATAAGCTTTCATTAAGTTGTATTTCTTTCATTGTTAGAGACTTTTGTATGTTATTTTAGCATTAGGCCATCCTTTATGGTGCAGGCCATACCCTTCATACCTGCTGTCACATCAGCTTTCCCACTACCCTACCAACTCCATACCTTTCATCCACTATCATACCCCTCATACCCTTCACTTTATTTTTTTAATTTTCATTTCATACCCTTCATTTTATTTTATATTTATCTCAAACCCTTCATTTTATTTTTTTAAATAAATATTAGAATTAAATTAAATAAACAATAAAATTTATAATTATATTAAATAACTAACATTAAAATTAAAATTACATTAAAATTAAAATTACGTTAAAATTAAAACTAAAAAAATACAATACAATTAGTTATTGCCGTGTGACGAAGAGGTCCACACGTGTATAGATAAATCGTGGCGAAGGTTGGCGTGCCTCTCTCGGTTTTTCACTGGGTTGACGTTTCTTGCTCGGTCTTCTTCGGAGATAGTTGTTTCAATCTCTCCAGGTAAAACCTCCGTCGGATCAAAAGGATAATGTGAGAAGCCTTCGTCTTCACCAATCATGTTGTGTAAAATTATACACGTGTGCATGATGAGTGATAATTTCCGTTGTGTCCATACTCGCGCCGGGTATTTTACAACGTGCCATTTATCTTTAAGCGTGGCGAATGTCCGTTCGATGTCTTTTCTAGCCGATTTTTGACGTGTCTTGAAATGGACTTGTGGCTCTTCAACTGGGTACCTAAATGCTTTCACAAAGGTCGTCCACTCGGGATATATCCCGTCGGCAAGATAATACCCGTGATTGTAGTGTGTGTTATTCACTACAAAAGAACTATCGGGCGCTTTATTTTCGAATAAATCGTTGAAAATCGGTGATTGATTCACAACGATTATGTCGTTCGTGGCACCCGGTACCCCGAAAAATGTGTGCCAGATCCATTGATCTTGCGAGGCGACCGCTTCTAGAATTACCGACGGTCCAGTATGATCACCTCTATGGAATTGGCCCCTCCATGCCATGGGACAATTCTTCCAGTACCAATGCATACAGTCAATGCTACCAAGCATGCCGGGTAAACCGTGGGTTTGTTCATGCAATGCGTAAATCGCCTGAACATCGGTAGCAGTTGGCTTTCGTAAATATTGGCGCATATAGAGGAAAATAATACCTTTGCAAAAATGTTCAAGGCAATCCCTTGACGTCGTTTCGCTCATCCTTAAATACTCGTCGAAAGCATCCGAAGCAGACCCGTACGCCAATTAACGGATAGCGGACGCACACTTTTGAAGCGGAGAAAACCCTTTCACGCCTCTTGCATCCCATTGTTGCTTGAAAAAATCAACCTCTCTGTCAAGATCGTTGACTATCCGTAAGAATAGTCGTCGACTCATACGAAACCGGCGGTCAAAGTCGACGTCGTTGTAGACCGGGTGTTCGGCAAAGTAGTCGGCGACAAGTTTATTGTGTCCCTCTTCACGACCTCTATCTTTACGCGGCCCTCTCGGTATTTTCGACGTTTCTCCAACCTCGTCTTGGAGAAGGTTGTTATCGTACAATTCCTTAATCAACTCCGTCGCTCTAACGTTGTTCATTACAATCTGATTTATCGCGAGATCTATATCATCGTTATCAGAATCAGAAGAAGAAGAAGAAGACGACATTTTTTTGGTGTGGAGAAGAATATAGAAGAAGAAGAATGAGAATGAGTATGTGGAGAATGAGAATGAGAATGAGTATGTGGAGAATGAGAATGAGAATGAGAAATATATATAGAAGGTTAAAAAGAAAAAAATTAAAAAAAATTAAAAAAATATATATTTTAAACCCGCAACGGCTATATGACCGTTGGGGGGGTGTTTTGTAAAAGTCACAAAATAGGAGGGCCAAAAGCACACCGGTGTGTGCGTACCGGTTTCGTCCATACCGGTCTCCCTACCGGTCACCCACGACGGTGTTCCCGCCGGTGCCGGTAGGGAACCGGTCCCCATACCGATTGCGTAAAGGATGGCCTTATGAAAAAATGGAGCATCTTGCAACAAGCAAGAAATCCTAAGGTAACTAGCTTCTGCCTGTTGTTAAAAATAAGTTAGAAACTTTTTCTGGAATAGTTTACACACCCTCTTAGTAGGTAAAGTTTATTTACACTGTTATTTGTGAATGATTTTATCTTAGATTAAAAAATAATATTCTTGGAGGTAGGGGAGAAGGGGTGGAAGTTTTAAGATGCTTCTGTGTCATGCAAAGTTTCTCTGTGATGATTGCCTGATTGGTTTGTTTAGTGTATCTGTTTCTTCTTCATATATATCTTTAATATTTGATAAGGTAGTTGATAATTAATACGCTGGTTGATGAATAAGATGCATTTGATAAAAACTAGCTGATAACACCAAAATTATACATGTTTTGGTTGAGCTTAATTGTATGACTTTACCCCATGTCTCACCCGTTTCTGATCATTTCACTCACCAAATGAGCTTATTATTGCTTTTGTAGGATTTGGAGGCCGTGAAACGGAAAAGTACGAAAAAGGCGAAAAAACGTGAAAATGCACAACATCAATCCAGTAGCCATCTGGCGATCGCGAGTTTTTAAGTTTGGCGCCGCCAGGTTCGATAACGATGAAATCCAGGGCTTGACCTAAGTGACTCGCGCCGCAAAGTTGCCGTCTGGCGAACGCGAAATGGCTTCTGGACGCCTTCTTTTAAATACCAGCCTCCTCCTTCAGTTCCAGAGAGCACGACGACGACGACGATATACGAGATACGAGTCAGAGACGAGAGTGAAAGTCTGAGTGGTGCCGATACGCTGCGGGGTTCGATCTTCGATCATCCGTCGTTGTATTGTCGGTATCATGTCTGTGTTTATCGTTTTTTCTATTTTCAGTATGATTAGTGAGTAGTTTTCTAATAGTGGTACTTGTCATGGTCGATGAACCATTGTGGATGATGATTTTTGTGATTTAATGTTTATTGGTTTGTTTTCGATTAATTGAATGTGTGTTATGGTTCCGTTCTGATTTATATTGTTTGGTTATTTGAACTCATTTGGTTGGGTGTATCTGTTTTAACCAAAATAGATAGACTCCGTTAGGATAATCAACCTGCCTTGACCTACCCTTCGACCCGGAGAGTTGTGTTAAGTGGTTACTCGGCCCGAGAGCGACCAGATAGTAGAAAACCATGCAATAAGAATAGGATCGGATAACCGGTACTAGATTGTCTGACAAACGATTTATGTATTGGACTAGGAGGCTCGAGACCTAGTTAATAACCATAATCATCGCATGTTAGGGTGTCCTAGACTTAAATTCCTACAATAATCAAAACAACCAAACATTTGGCTTATTTAAATCATCCACTTGGGGATTCACTTTACCATGATAAGTACTACTGTTTTCCTTCATATAGTTTTAATCCATCTTTTAATCGCTTTCTCAGTTCTTAGTTAATTTAATTTTCTTCTTAGTTTTTAAAACCTTTTTTCATAAAAACCCCCCAAAGCTTTAGGTTAATTAAACTAATCTAGACTGATAATCTACGATAACTTGACCGTTCCCAGTGGTAGAATACGATACCTGGACTTTCCTACACTATATTACTCACGATCAGGTACGCTTGCCTGTATATGTGGTAAGACAGTGGCTAGGCATTAGAGGTTAAAACTTGTTTCGCTTTTTATATATAATAATTACCGCATCACTAGCTAATAAGGTGACTTATTGTTTCGAGAAAAAGTTTTAATAATAAAGAAGTAACCGCAAGCGTACGGTGTCGTGTCGTAGCATACGGGTCGAACACGTGGAGGCAATGGAATAAGCATAGATTTACCCACGGCGTTAGCTACTTGCGCCAAATCATTTTCTTTCCAAAAAATGTATTAACTAAGGAAATCAAATAACAAACCTAACTAATTAACTACACTAAAAATAACAAAGACGAGAAATTAAACAAAGCTATAAAGGTAATTGAAACTAAGAAACAAACAAGACTCGATTAATAACTAAAAAAAACCAAACACGAATGAACCAAAAATACTAATATCTACACTAATTAGCTAAGATGGTGAAAATTGGTTTAGGCTTTCAAAGTGAGTGTTGTCTAAATCAATTGTTACTTTTGTCCCTCTTCCAAGGCAACAAAGATCTTTCTTAGTTGAAAACCGATTATTTCCATATCGATGGTTCCAAAAAGAAGCATTAAGCAAGACAATTTATCCCCAATTACTCCCAACAACTATTTCCATGTAGTAAGAATCATCAATTGGTTAACCCAAGTCAAAATCAAATTTCCATTTAGATCTCAACAATAAATTAAACAATTATCGAATGATAATCATATAACGATCCCTAACTTCCGTTAGTCGGACAATCAAACGACTATTTTACCGAAAACCATTTTTCATGAAAACCAACCAATTGATACAAATCAAGTCTTCACCAAAATTCACCTTACCCTATGAACTAAACGAACATAAAACAAATAAACATGAAGTTACTAAAAATCAACCCAATATTAATTGGGGGAAACAAAATTCTAACCTAAAACATAAATAAACAATAACCAATTATGAAGGAAGCAACTAGAATAAGAAAAAACACATAAACCCTAAATCTAATAAGATAAGAAACATGAAATTAATTAAAGGAATCAAGATCTATAAAGTAATTAATTGCATAAAATGAAAGCTAACTACTAAAACTCAAGAATCTAAAATATAAAAATAAATTAAGAAATAAAATAAAGATAAAAGGGATAAGAAGATACACATTACTCTTCAATGGATTGATCATTGCTCAAGATGAACTCCAATCATTTCCATGGATGTTTTGTAGCTCCAAAATCCCAAAAAGAAATCTACCTAACCTAATCTAAGAGGAAACCCTAAACTAGCAAAAATTAAAAAAAAAACGGCTTCCTCCTCTAAAAAGAGGGGAGCACAAAGTTTTTATAGTCAAGGCCCAAAAGGCTAAAAGGCCAAAAAGCCCATAAAAATAAAAATACTTTAGTCCTAATTTCCAATTTCGAATCTTCATCTTTTTCGCTATCAACATCGCTCATCTCCTTCTTTCCTTTCGCTTTTTCTCGAATCCACGCACACCTACACAATGGAAGTAAAACTCGCCAAAAACACGAAAATACTTGCC
Source organism: Centaurea solstitialis (assembly GCA_030169165.1). Taxonomy (NCBI): domain Eukaryota; kingdom Viridiplantae; phylum Streptophyta; class Magnoliopsida; order Asterales; family Asteraceae; genus Centaurea; species Centaurea solstitialis. The sequence goes on from CM058041.1 coordinate 70,111,280, forward strand.
AAAAAACATGAATATACCGACAACAAAGTAATAAGCATCGAAAAGAGAAAAACTATACAATAAGTAATAAAAAAAATGCATGAGACACTTTCGAAAGGAAACAAAAAAAATGCAAAATAAATTATAAAAATAATAATAAAAACGTGCAAAACTCTTATGACTGTAAAATGACAAAAAAAAAAAAAACATGTTTAAAAATTGGTAATATAAAAAGTAAAAGAGTATATTTAGAATAAATAAAAATAAAAATTCTCAAAGTTCCTATAAGTCAACAAAACTCTAGTGAGAGTAGCTAATTAAATATTAGCTTATGATCCATCCAAACATGTACTTGACTTATAAGCGAGCTTATGTTTACCAAACAATGTATTACTGTTTCCACTCTGCACACATCTCCACTATCGTTGGGTACTGCAAATATATAATATGTATATTACATATTGTTGAGCTGCATATATATTAACGGTCATGATTAACTAGACGTTTGGAGATGGTGTAAGAAACATTTTGGAGGTAGTAGACCACTGAGAAGACGTTATACATATATATATATATAGTGGAGAGGAAGGTTCAAACGATAACGCTAACTATTTAAGAAAAGGTTCGTCAACATACAAAATCACATGTGATTTTACAGTAATGTCAAAAAAATTGGACATGGACGACTTAAGCCATGACTTAAATAAGTTGCAGTGCAAATTCGTACCATTCGTATATGATTTTTTACGTTGGCGAACTTTTTCTTCTTTGCTTAAATATATCGGACTCTACAACAATATATATATATATATATGTTTGCAGGACATAACACTAAGTTATGTATCGAGTACACTAAGGAGGTTTGGATTGACGATGGAGTCTCTTTAGATGGACATAATGCTTATCTGGTAAGTGCTTAATGGTAATATTCAACACTATAACTTACTTTATTGAGTATAATTGTAGTCTATCAAAAAATGTCGAATGCAACAATTTACCATCCAGACATTTACCGGGTAAGAGTCATCACCATCCTTGTTGTTGCCAATTTGGTAATTAAGAAACAGTTGTCTGAGACTAAGTTGGCGTTTGGTTCGCAAATTTTAAAGGAAACTGATGGAATTGGAATGTTGAATTCCATTGACTAGATTTCATTTCTTCGTTTGGTTCATTCTTTTTGTTAGTAAGAATCTCTGAATTCCATCAAATTCTACAAATGAAGGAATTCAATATTTCTTAGCAACTTATCAAGTATTTTAATGGAACGGAATTCAGATATTCATAATGACAGATATACCCTTGATCCAATATAACTCAATAATAAATAAGTTATTATAGTATTAATTTATTTAATTATTACTTTATTAATTAGATTATTAATTATTTTATTTAACAACTAATATTAAATAACTAATTTTTAATTTCTGTTAATTTATTAAATTATTTAATAACTATTTTATTAAATTATTTAATAATTATTTTATTTTTGTTAGAAAAATAAAGCAATTAATGAATATTTATAAAATCATTTTGTGTTTAAAAGAGTTAAAATTATCAAAAGGGTATTTTAGTCATTTACCAAATTTTCATTTTAATTCCAAAACTACATTATGTCATATGTGAACCAAACAAAAAGATTCAAATTCCTTTAATATGTTTCATTTCAATTCTGCCAACCAAACAAGCGGTCAAACCTGACAACATTTTATTCCAATTCTTTAAAAGTCAAATTTCCTTGACAGGTTTCATTCCATTCAAAAACATTCTGCGAACCAAGCGCCACCTAAGCCTGACAATATAATCACATAGAAAACAAACAGAACAATGATTGTGAACGTGATCGTCATTGGTTTTGGTTATCAAAACATGATCACACCTAGGGGTGAGCATCGGAACCGGGTACCCGCTTTTGGAACCGGAACCGCTATGGAACCGCCGGTTCCGGAACCGGAACCGATGTGAGTGGTTCCGGTTCCGGTTCCTAAAATACGGAACAGGTCGGGACCGGTTCCGGTTCCGGTTCTCATTTTTGTGGAACCGCTAACCGCCGGGTACCCGCCGGAACCGGTTAGGTTATATATATGTATATATTTATATATCAATAAAGGTAATTTTATATATATATATATATATGATTATTATGTTTAATAGACAAAATTTAAAATTATTATTTTACCTTTTACATTACGCATAAACTTACGACCACTTTTTCACTCGACTTATTTTTCTCTTTTTTTCGATATTTTTATATCGTATTTAACATTTCAAGTTGTGTTTTTTGTTATTTTCATTTTCAAAAATTGTCGTAATTATTTATATAGTTTTTATCGGATAAGTTTTCATCGTTTTACTATTTATTTCGTTACCTTGTGACTATGTACTAACTAATAATTTCTTTTTTTATAACATAAAATATTAAAAAAACAATAAAAAAAATTAGACACCGCGTACCCGGTTTCGGAACCGGAACCGGCAGTTCCGGGACCGGTTCCCAAATATGAAGAACCGGTGCAACCGGTTCCGGTTCCTTCATTCTAGGAACCGCCGGTTCCGGTTCCGGTTCCGGTTCCATGAATTTTGGCCGGGTACCTGGTTTTGCTCACCCCTAATCACACCGTTGACACAATCTTTATTCTTAGCCGAAATCATGAACTGATTAGTGCCCCTTTTGCTATAATTGTATTTAGAGTAAATTACGGATTTGGTCCCTGTGGTTTCCAATCTTTTACTACTAAGGTCCCTAATCTCAATAAATTATGAATCGCGTTCCTGTGGTATTCAATTTTGCACTACTAGGGTCCCTCTTCCTAAACCACCGTCAATAACCTCCGTTAACACATGGTCATTTTAATAATTTTTACTTCTCTTAATTTTTATTGATTTTTTTTGTTTTCTAATTAAAATAATCATCATCGACATATGAATCTTCATCTTCAACATATGAATCTTCATCTTCAACACATGAATCTTCATCTTCAACACATGAATCTTCATTTTCATCTCCAACCCACTCAATCTACAAACCTTTTCCAAAAAAGTTTGATCCCTAAAATCAAAATCGTGAATCAATCTCAAAATCAAATCCCAAATCAAAAACCTAATTTAACCAAATATATGAATCCAAAAACCCTAAATACCAAAGTAGAAGCAAACCCATATTTGTGAACACAAACCCCAGATTTGTCGAAACCCTTCATTCTCTTCGCCTCAGCTGCCACCGCCCTCCATTGGCCGGCCGCCACCCTCCACTAGTTCCCAATCTCCTACCTCCGTCCAACTTCAGCGCCACTGATGCGGTAATTATCATATATAAAAAGGGTAACAAGTTTTAACCTCCAATGCCTAGCCACCGTCTTACCACATATACAGGCAAGCGTACCTGATCGTGAGTAATATAGTGTAGGAAAGTCCAGGTATCGTATCTACCACTGGGAACGGTCAAGTTATTGAAGACTAAAGTCGAATTAGTTTAATTAATCAGAAAGGGGGGGTTTTGTATGAAAAAGGTTTAATTACTTAAAAATACAATTAACTAAGTAAAACTAAGAAAGCAAATGAAATTATGATTTAAGTTTATAATAAAAGAAAACAGTAGCACTTATCATGAAAAAACGAATCCCCAATATGGATGACATGAATAGATCGAAAGTTTGGTTGTTTTGACTATTGTAGGAATTTAAGTCTGGGACACCCTAACATGCAATTTATGGTTAAACTAGGACACGGTCCTCCTAGTTCTAATCCTAAATCGTTTGGTCCACAATCTAGAATCGATAAACCCTTCCTAATCAATTATTGTGATGGCTCTTTTACTCTCAGTCACTAATGGTCAAAGTAACCCCTTAACATAACTCTATGGTCCAAGTCAGGCTAAGGTAGGTTGATTATCCTTTCGGAGTCTATCTGTCTTGGTCCAACAAATACACCCAACCAAGTGATTTTAAATCGCCACAACAACAATAATCAAGAAAGAACCATAAACGACATTCAATTAATCAAAAACAAACCAATAAACATTAATTGCAAAATATCATCCATAATGGTTCATCTATCATGACAAGCACTACTAATAAACTACTCACTCATAATGAACACAAAAACATAAACAAGAGTAGACATCGACATGATACCGACAGTACAATGTTAGATGATCAGAGATCGACTTCCGCAGCGTACCGGCATCTTTCGTATCCTCACTCTCGTCCCTCTGACGTCCCTCGTGTGTTGCACTTCAAAACTCATGTCTAAAACTGAAGGAGGAGGCTGATATTTAAAGAAAAACGACCAGACGTCATCTGGCGATCGCCAAACTGCTCTCTTGGCGTCGCCAAACACTAAATAAAACCCTAATCTCCACTTCAGTCACACTTGGCGACGCCAAATTGGGCACTTCGCGATCGCCAAGTGTCTTCTGTGTTGACCTTGTGCATTTTTCTCGTTTTCTCGCCTTTTTCCGTACTTTTCCGTTCCACGGCCTCCAAATCCTTCATAATCAATAAAAAGCTCAATTAGTGCATGAAATGATCATAAACGGGTGAGAAATGGGGTAAAGTCATACGATTACGTGCAACCAAAACATGTATAATTTTGGTGTTATCAAAATCCCCACACTTAAGCTTTGATTGTCCCCAATCAAAAGACTGAAAACAAAGAAAGATAACTCCAAAATTATCTCCACCCAAGATCGTCAAAGAAAACAAAGTATACTCACACAATCGAACACACAAACAAGACTTATCAAGTAATTGGATACCAAGGCCAACCTTTTACCCTCACATAATATGAAGTGTATCTCTCGGGGGTAAAAGTGTATATGCAAGTGATCACACCAATACTCGACTAATTCCCGCATGCATAAGCTTGTCACCAAATCTAATCTCCACCACTAAGAAGTTGTCAACCGTTAAGAGGACTTTAGGGTTGCAATGTTAGGCTAAGGGTTAAGGGTAGGATAAAGGATATATAATAGTGGCTAAGGGTTTTGCAACAAAAACTTAAAAACTTAATCAGTAATGATCCAAACAGTGAAACAATCTGACTTTCGAACAATGATACTTTTGGGATGAGCATTCTCTCTTTTCTTTTAGAATTGGCCTAAGCCTATGGCTTATTTAGGGCACAAATTCTTTTTCAATCTTTTCAGCTCTCATTTTTTTCTTTTTTCAACATTCTTGACTCTTTTGATATTTCTTTTTTTTCTGAGTCTCAAACATTTTCTCTCTTTCTTTTCTCTCTTTTTTTTCAGAGCAGCAACTATGTTGCTTTTGTGCTCTTTTTATTCTCAATCCCATAAAAACTGTCAGATACGAAAAACTGGATCAAAACATCTCAAGATTCAAATTTAAGTCACGGCCAAGAGATAGATAAACAATTAGGCTCAAGGATAAAGTGTATAGTGGGTAAAGAAATGAAAAGGCTAAGGCTCAAAATTGGTTTCAAGGGATAAAGTGTTAAAAGATGAACACTTTTCAATTACAGGCTAGGCAAATCAAATAACCTTATGATGAGGTTATCTGACGAAGGCTAAAAGGGTTAGAAACGAAGGCCTCTATCAGTGCGATGGTGATAAATACTTCTCTTATGTGGTCTTGACAAGCATTCAAATGACAAGTTCTACCTTGGGTCAAAGTCGGTATTCCTCACGAAATAAACAGATATAACAATATAGGCTCAATCTCTCAAAGGAATCGGGTGAGGCACTCATGGTAATCAGTATTCCAAGGTATCCTTTTACTCAACTAATCCTATTCAGTGTTCTCCTACGCAAGCAACTCAGTCTCAAAAACAATCTCAGATATCGAAAAAAAATTGGGGTCAAATCTCAAAGCTTTCAAAAATTTGAAAAACGACAATCCACAAGCAATAAGCGAACCCATTTAAACAGATAAGTCTACATAACCCCCTCCCCACACTTAAAATTTACAGTGTCCTCAATGCAACAATTAACACAATTAAGGAGTAATTGGGAAAAAGAGAAACTTCCCGGGTTATGTGACGAAATCTGTTCTGATCTGAGAGTGATGCATAAAATTCGTGCTCGATCATAAAACGCCATATCTAACAAAAAAGAAAAAGAAAAAGTAAAAACGAACAAAAGAAAAATAACCAAACCCAACTAGTTAAAATCCTAAACAAACCAACAGAAAAATAAAATTGTTCAAACACAACCACGCAGTTCAAAAATAAAAAGAAAATTGTTTAGGACAACCATATCGAATAATGGAGATAAAAGATAGAGATCAATAAGGGCCACGAGGTTGGTTTTGCCAATCCTCGTAAGTCGGGTAACCGGGCGGAGCATCCTCGGAGTATGGCCAATATGGAGATGGAGCATAAGCGGTATTCGGTTGAATACCGAAGTGGGAGGCCATCTGGTTCATCACTCCACTTTGCCAGTTAGCTTGGTGAAGAGCCTCCACGGTGTTGTACTCCATGTGTTGATGATGCCGGCCATAAGAAAGTGACATCTCCGAAAGTTGGTTACTCAAATCTTGGTAACCTGCATACGCCGTCCAATCCGCCGGTTGTTGACTCGAACTCGCCCCACTTGTTCCACCGGTCTCATGCGTACTCCTCGGTGCTTGACTCGGTTGACTCCTATAAGATTGAGGATTACAGATCCATGCATTGTAGTCCCTTCCAATCGCATGTTCAACTCTCGCCACGCCCATACCTCGGAGTTGGTCCATGTCAATCAACCCCATCTCCCCGAGGTTCGTCATCGAAGCAATCGCGGCGTCGGTCAAGATACCAAAATGCTTAGCCAGGAGCGTCACGTATTGGCCACCAACGATGCGACTACCCTCGTGATAACCGCTCGCTTTAGCGAGTTGAGCGGCTATGAGGTACGGAGCATTCGGATATTTATCATCCGTAGAGAGTTGCTCAAGAAGCCACAAATCTTGCACGGTCACTTTCTCCTCACTAGAAGATCGAGCATTCACCGCTTGAATGAGCATGCGGTGTAGAAGTCTATCCGTCGAAACAACAAAACCTTTCACCTTGAGGTTGCCATGATAATCACCATCACCCAAAACCGCCCATGCCAAACGCGGATCAAAATCATCGGATCTCTTTGAAGTCGCCCACATATACTCCTCGAATCCGGGAGCATCAACATCCGCTTGGGTATATATCCCCAAAGCAAGAGCAAACTCAACCAAAGAAAAAGATCTCCAAATGCCACCAAGTCGGAACGTCATACAAGATTGATGAAACTCGTCAAGAGCCTTGATCGCATCGAAGCGAAACGTGGCGACGAACTCCACGATAAGCTCTCGGTAGAGGGTCTCGGCAATATCGAAAACTCGCTCCCAAGCATGGCATATACAGTACTCATTGCCATCCTCATCGTATGCGTGCTTTTCAAGAATCGCTTTGATGTCGTTCTCGACATGCATTGATCGAAGAAGATCCCAATCAACTCTTTTCGGCATGAGAATTTGGCGGGGGAGAAGTCGGTTGACAATGTCCCGATATTCCTCCTTCTTTCGAGCGTTCAACGTTGGGTCGTTCGTGAATGAAGTGAAAACATGACTTCCATCCGGTGCATGGATGTTGATAGCGGCGGTGGTCTTTGATGCGCGGGTCTTTTGTCTCTACAAAATTAAACACCATTGTCTTAGAAAATTTTCAATCAAATAAGTGCAAGACAAGGTCTATTCACATTCAAAGTTTCAACGAGACAAAACCTATACGACTAACAAGTTCAAGCATCACAATCATATATGCATGACAAAACAAGAGCAATGGGGATGTGGAACATCCCCACACTTGAACTTTTAGTTCAATCCCAATTCCAAACTAATCTAGCTAAACAAGAAGAAGTGGGGGATTTTGGTGCTCTCAAAATCCCTACACTTATCATTTAACCACAATCACTAGATCAATCAATCAATAAGCATGCAAGAAACAAGATTTCAATTACAATGTATAGCATGCATTCATCTAAACAATCAATGGTGTAACAAGAATCATATCAATTCTATTCAAGCAACAAACACCATTGATACCCAAAAACAAGATCTCCAACTACCAAATCGAGCAATCCTTACGAAATTAAAGGTTAGGAAACGTACCTTGTTCATGATTAAAGTTGAAATTGAAGCTCAAGAAGGTCGAATTTCGCAAGAACGTGAGAGGATTTGGCGGCGCCTAAGAGGAATTAGGTTTGTGTGTTTGTAAAAAGTGGGAAAAAGAAGGTTTTAAAAACCCCTGCCCCGACTTCGCGTCGCGAAACCCTGGGTTTCGCGTCGCCAAACAGGCCAATTTCAGCAAAACCCTGATTTTTCAAAATCTTGCGTCGCCAAACGGTCCTCTTCGCGTTGCCAAGTTCGAAAAATTTTACCTGACCCGTGGTTTACTCACTTGGCGTCGCCAGATTGAGAATCTGGCGATCGCCAGATGGCTACTGTTTCCAACTTGTGAAATTTCGCATCGCATTCCGATTTCGCTCGAATCTGGTTTTTATCCCCTCCGTATGGTTACCTAAGCAACATCAAATGAAAACATTAATAAAAAACACACACAAAAATCACTAAAAACGAAAGAAAATCAAAAAGCTCGGGTTGCCTCCCGAGAAGCGCTTCATTTTTGGATGGGTCTAGAGCTCGACCCCACTCTCGGCTCATTTCTTGGCACGTCGGGATGACGAGCCCTTCTTCCTTCTGTGATCTTTCTTGGAGGATCCCGGTGCCTTGGTTGATTGCTCCTTTTTGTGCATCGGGTTTGAGTAATCCTCCGTTTTCTTTCCAAGCTCATGCGGGAGTAGCGGACGCTTCGTGCTTTTGGTGTAGGCCAAAGAAGGATTATCATAAGGTTCATCGAGGTGTCTAGCCGGCTCTCCGTTAGGATCAAAGTAAATCCGATTGTCACCATAGCCTAAGCTTGTGACTTGATTGCGCATATCGGTATTTACTTGAGCGGTGTGCAAGAAAGATCTCCCGAGGATTATTGGGATTTCAGTGTCCTTTGGAAGATTAGCTATAATGAAGTCCGTGTAATAAACGAATTTTCCAATACGAATCGGGACTCCTTCTGCTATTCCCAATGGTTTTGTCATGTAACCGTTCACTCCTCGGTATTGATAGTCTGTTGGAAGGATTTGAGTGATCCCCATTTTCCTGCAAAAACCCACGGGCATCATATTAAGAGCGGCACCCGAATCAACTAAAGCAAGACCTGAAAATTTATGACAAGAAATAGGTAAGTTATAACTCCCTGGATCATGTCGAATCGGTGCTATGTAAACGAGGTCATCTTCCGGTGCTTTTTTCCTTCTCTTTCTCTTTGCCTTTGTCTTCTTTCTTCGGGATCACGAACTCCGCGTATCCTCCTTGTTTTCCATCTTCCTCATCATCATCACTAGAATCTTCGGGGACCTTGAGTCTTAGATGTTCAAAAGACACGGTGAACCCCTCCGAATCGTAATCCGTGGCATAGTCGGGCTCACTTTCGCTCTCGGTCTCCACGTACTTCTTCGTGTAGATGTCCGTCCACTTCTTTTTCGATGGCTCTCCAGTTATCATGAGCATTGGTTTCACATTCTCCACCTTTGGGTTGACTTGTGTTTGCGTTGGCAGTTCTCCTTGCGTTCTCTCATTCAGCATTTGTGAAACACGTCCAACCTGTAATTCCAAATTCTGGATGGTGCTTTGGTGATTACGTAGGTATGAACCCACTTCATCGTTCGGTTTCTTTTGCGCATCCATGAATTGGATAATCCGATCTTCGATAGTCATACGTGGCTCTCCATCCGGCCTTTGGTTCTGTTGAGTTGGTGCAAAGAAACCGGGAGGTCTGGGGATGAAATTACGGTTGTTGTTCCACCTCCCTTGGTAATTGCCTCGGTTGATATAATTCACCTCCTCGGGTGTCATCATTGGTTTGTTCGGGCAATCCTTTGTCAAATGTTGTCCATTGCACTCCTCACATCCAACCTGCAAAGCATGAACAGATTTAATTAATTCCTCGATTTTGCGTTCAAACCTTACCTGTTGGTTTTTCATAGCGGCTAGTTCATCAGATGGATCGAAGTCGGTAGAGATCTTTCCGACCATCCTCGGGATTTGTAGTCGCTTGTCCGTCCTCCAATCTATGTTATGTATGAGCATGTCCTCGAGGAGCTTGTAACCTTCCGTAGGCGTTTTGTACATGAAGACACCACCTGCAGATGAATCCAAAGTAGCTCGTGAGGAGTAAGCAAGTCCACTATAGAAAGTTTGAACTTGTTCACTCTTATTTAGCTCGTGACTCGGGCACGAGTTTAGGAGGTGCTTAAAACGTTCCCATGCTTCGGATATGGTTTCTCCGTCTTGTTGTTGGAAGGATCGGATCTCAGCTCTCAGTTTGTCGATCTTGGATGGTGGAAAGAATCGGGAAAGGAACTTTGAGCGAAGTCCTTCCCATGTAGTGATTGAGCTCGGCTCTAAGGATCTTAACCAAGCCCTAGCTTCTCCGGTAAGTGTGAGAGGAAAGACCCGAAGACGAATTGCATCATCCCGGCCTTCCTCTGTTTTGAACAGATCACAGATATCAACGAAGTTCTCCATATGTACGATAGGATTGCTATCGCTTTTCCCGTCGTAGGTAAGGTCCTTGATCATGTGTAGGAGCTTCCCCAGGATTTCTTTGTTCAGATTCGGCTTCGTGATTGGATTGGTGGGTACAGTTGGAGCGGCTCTCCTGGCAGTCCACATTGGTGCCTCGTCTCCCATCTCAAAAATCAAAGCTCTCGGACGAACTTTGTTTGCTTTTGATTTCTTTTTGTTTCTTTTTCTGAACTCTCTCTCCGGCTCCTCAAATGGCTCTAACAAGTCTGCCGTGACTGAAATCACAACAAACGGTTACGGGCAACTTGCGGGAAACAAAGAGATAAAATATAAATATAAATAAAACTAAAACTAATTAATTAAACTAGAAAGCGAAATACTTGCAAGGGACAGAATCCCTCACAAGGATCGATTAACTAAACTACTTAAACTAAAATCTAGCAACTACCGTTCCCCGGCAACGGCGCCAAAAACTTGATGCGGTAATTATCATATATAAAAAGCGTAACAAGTTTTAACCTCTAATGCCTAGCCACCGTCTTACCACATATACAGGCAAGCGTACCTGATCGTGAGTAATATAGTGTAGGAAAGTCCAGGTATCGTATCTACCACTGGGAACGGTCAAGTTATTGTAGACTAAAGTCGAATTAGTTTAATTAATTAGAAAGGGGGGGTTTTGTATGAAAAAGGTTTAATTACTTAAAAATACAATTAACTAAGTAAAACTAAGAAAGCAAATGAAATTATGATTTAAGTTTATAATAAAAGAAAACAGCAGCACTTATCATGATAAAACGAATCCCCAATATGGATGACATGAATAGATCGAAAGTTTGGTTGTTTTGACTATTGTAGGAATTTAAGTCTGGGACACCCTAACATGCAATTTATGGTTAAACTAGGACACGGTCCTCCTAGTTCTAATCCTAAATCGTTTGGTCCACAATCTAGAATCGGTAAACCCTTCCTAATCAATTATTGTGATGGCTCTTTTACTCTCGGTCACTAATGGTCAAAGTAACCCCTTAACATAACTCTACGGTCCAAGTCAGGCTAAGGTAGGTTGATTATCCTTTCGGAGTCTATCTGTCTTGGTCCAACAAATACACCCAACCAAGTGATTTTAAATCGCCACAACAACAATAATCAAGAAAGAACCATAAACGACATTCAATTAATCAAAAACAAACCAATAAACATCAATTGCAAAATATCATCCATAATGGTTCATCTATCATGACAAGCACTACTAATAAACTACTCACTCATAATGAACACAAAACATAAACAAGAGTAGACATCGACATGATACCGACAGTACAATGTTAGATGATCAGAGATCGACTTCCGCAGCGTACCGGCACCTTTCGTATCCTCACTCTCGTCCCTCTGACTTCCCTCGTGTGTTGCACTTCAAAACTAATGTCTAAAACTGAAGGAGGAGGCTGATATTTAAAGAAAAACGACCAGACGTCATCTGGCGATCGCCAAACTGCTCTCTTGGCGTCGCCAAACACTAAATAAAACCCTAATCTCCACTTCAGTCGCACTTGGCGGCGCCAAATTGGGCACTTTGCGATCGCCAAGTGTCTTCTGTGTTGACCTTAGGGCTGTCAAAAAATGACCCAACCCGCCAACCCAACCCGAACCCAACCCAATAGTAGCAGGTTGGGTTGAGATTTTCAACCCGTTTAAGTTAATTGGGTCAACCCGCCTAACCCATTTATTTACTGGGTCTGGGTTGGGTTGAGATTTTCAACCTGTTTACAACCCGAACCCAACCCATTTACAACCCAATTTTAACCCATTTACAACCTAGTTTCAACCCACTAGTAACCTGCTCTCAACCCATTTCTAACCTGTTTGTAACCCATTTAACATATTATTTAATTTAATTTTATATTTTAACATAAACTTAAAATAATATATAATAAGAAAACTAAAAGAAATGATATAACCCTAATTCCCTAAACCTAAAACACTCTCTAGTCCATTCCATTTCCTTATTTCTATATCACGTTCTAGCTTATTCCTTTCCATCTTCAATTTCAAAGTTCAAACTTTGCCAGCGCCACCTCCATCGGAAGAAAATTTAATGGACAGTCGGTAGACGTCGCCTTCCCCACTAGCGACTATTACCAAACATCGACCACGAAACAGTAAGTTACCGAAATCGATTTCACAATCTATATCATAGGTATAAATTTCAGATTGTTGAACGGGGTTTTGAGAAAATTTAATGTTTAAATTAAATGGGTCAACCCAGGTTCAACCCGCTACCAACCCATCAAACCATAAACAGGTCAACCCGCTACCAACCCATCAACCCATCAGGTTGGGTTGGGTTGAAAATCTCAACCCATTTAATTAAATGGGTTGGGTTGGGTTGAGATTTTCAACCCAATTAATAAATGGGTTGAACCCGAACCCAACCCAACCCGACCTATTTACACCCCTAGTTGACCTTGTGCATTTTTCTCGTTTTCTCGCCTTTTTCCGTACTTTTCCGTTCCACGGCCTCCAAATCCTTCATAATCAATAAAAAGCTCAATTAGTGCACGAAATGATCATAAACGGGTGAGAAATGGGGTAAAGTCATACGATTACGTGCAACCAAAACATGTATAATTTTGGTGTTATCAGCCACCATCATCCAACAACCTTCTTCAATGGTTTTCCTCATTGTGACTCCATGCTCTTCCCATTTCCGTTCCCTGCTTACAGTTAGAGGTGCACACGATCGGTTAAATAACCTAACCGGTTATTTTAAAACCGGTTAGGAAAAAAATCGAGCAAACATATAACCGGTTATGGACCTCGAATAAAATACTACATGCAACCGGTTGGGTTACAGGAATAAGTGGTTAGGACAAAAAACCGGTTAGAAAAAAACCTGTCTGGTAGAGTTTTTTTTGGGCTTGGGTTAAAAGTATGATTCTTTGGAGCTTTTTCTTTTGTTTAGTTGTTTTGTTTATTTAATTTTATAATTATATAATAATTAAATAAATATAATAAAAACAAGACATGTAGATCCATCAAAGCTCAACTATATCCATCAAAACCTAAGTAGATCCATCAAAGCTTAACTATATCCATAAAAATTCAACTATATCCATCAAAACCTAAGTAGATCCATCAAAGCTCAACTATATCCATGAAAACCTAATTAGATCCATCAAAGTGCAACTAGATCGAGAAAGCCTAGCTAGATTCATCAAAGCCCATCTATATTCATTAAAGCTTAACTAAATCCATCAAAACCCAACTAGATCAAATAAAGTCTATCTAGAACCATCAAAACCAACTAGATCAATGAAAGCCCAACTAAATCCATCAAAGTCTAACTAGATTCGTCAAAGCCCAACTAGATCCATCAAAACCAACTAAATCAATGAAATCCCAACTAAATCCATCAAAGCCCAACTATATTCAACAAAGCTCGACAAGATCCATAAAGGCCCAAATAAATCCATTAAGTAGATCGATCACAACCCAACTAGATCCATTATAACCCAAAAATATCTATCAGAGCTCAATAGATACACATGTGAACCGAATGTATATGCCTGTTTATTTGAATTGAATGTATGTGCTATGTATTTAAACTTATACGTGTAGTATGTATATGTATGCATATGAACGACTACATGTAGAGTCGTGTTCTTTTGTGAATTACTAAAATGGTATAATCTATGTAAACTAATCATCGTTGTTGATCAATAGATATATATATATATATATATATATTATGTTAGATTTTTTTTAAATTAAAGAAATTAAAATTTTGATGGAGAAAGAGAGGAAATAATTAATATTTTGGTTTAAAAGATATAACTTATTTGTAAATAAAAAAAATCAGTTTTAGAGACCACATGTCGCCTTAACAAATTATTGAATAAAAAAATCAAGACAATTTTTTAACTTTTGGAGACCACATGTTGTCTCTGTGATTTTAGATTATCGGCGCCTTTTGTAAAATTGGGGGCAAAATTTCCCACCAAGTCTTTAGAGACGACATGTGGTTCCAAAATATTGAAAAATGTTTGATTTTTTAAAATGGTACACAGAGACAATAAGTCGTCTCAGAAGTAGGGTCTCTAAAAGTAATTTAAAAGATATAACATATTAATGATATATAATGAGATAAAAAAATTTTTTTGGAGACCACACGTCATCTCTAAAATTTGTTAATTAAAAAAACAAAAATTAAGATAATTTTACCAATTTGGAGACAACATATCGTCTCTAACCAAATGAGTGTTAGGATAGTGGTAAGGCTTGGGCACTACATAGTGGTGAACCCGAGTTCGAGCCCTGGGGGACGCATTCTGGAGGTACGAGGGCTTCGACCTCGGGCTGCATGCTTTAGCAGTCTGGGATACCTCTTCCAAAAAAAAACATATCGTCTCTAAATTTTTCAAATTATTGGCACACATAAAAAGTTTGGGGGGAAATTTCCCGCTAAATCTTTAGAGACCACTTGTGGCCTTATAACATTAAAAAATATTTGACTTTTTTAAAACGGACATAGAGACGACATCTCGTCTCAAAAAGTCTAATTTAGATATCATATAGTGTGGTCTCTAAAAGTTTGGTCTCCAAAAGTAACTTTTCTTGTAGTGACATATTATATAAATACCTTTATACCAATTACCAACCATTACTATAAAAATATTATAAATATAAATTCAAATAGAAATACATATAAATCCAAATCAAAATGCATATATATATATATATATATATACAAAAGTTCAAAATTTTGGATTACAAATTACAATAATATTAATTAAAAGAGAACACTAAAACGGAGCTTCGGCATAGCCATCACCCCACATAGAACGAAAAATTTGTTATACATATGTTATTTGATAAAATTAAACAACAAAGTCATTGTAGCACAACAGTAAGTACTCCTACCTGTCATGCAGGTGACCTGGGTTCGATCCCTGGCCACAGTGTTATCTTTCTTATATTTTAGTTTAGTTGAAAAAAATCGGTTAATAAATAACTGGTTATCCACACTAGTAAACCTCCAAAGTTATAACCGGTTAAAAAACCGGTTAAAAAAATATCCTGTTCGGTTAGAACTGTAACCGGTTATTTTAAAACCGGTTTCGGTTATTTTTTTCGGTTTTTCGATTATTCGGTTTTTTAGTGCACCTCTACTTACAGTGACCCCCCTTTCTTTATTTTCCATGGGTTCACCATAACTTCACCAATATAATAAAGAGATGATGAAGATTTAATGAACACCATACAAGCATATGTATGTAGGACTAATTACGAAGATGAAGATTATTAAGATTCAATGAATCAAAAAAACTCCAAAATACAAAAATAAAATGAACCAATCTCCATAGATGAAACCCTAGAAATTTCCAAACACCCACAACAAGAAACACACAGAAAAAAAAAACTAGGGTTCCTTAAAGAAAACAGAGATAAAGATTTTCAACTTAATCAATATAAAGAAAACCCAAATGGGTTTCATTCTAAAAATCATAAATGGAGATGATAATAAAGGAAAAGAAAGATGTAGAAAGAGAAATTAAGACTTTCTGGATAGAGAAGAACAAAGAAAGAATACCAAGAATAGTTATGGTTCTGATTTGATAAATCTTTTCATATTTGTGTAACTTTAAATATTCAATTTTCATATTTTTTCTTTTTATTCAAAGTCAAATCAATTTAGAGTTCTTGGAATTTTATACATGATGGCCAATGATGATTGAATATATAAATTTATCTGGTATTAACAAAAAATAAAAGAAAAAGGTAAAAAGACTCAAATACCCTTGAGTTAACAGAGTTATCGTTAGTGTTGTTAGGAAGAGGGATCCTAGTAGTGCAAAATTGAATACCACAGAAACACGATTCATAATTTATTGAGTTTAGGGACCTTAGTAGTAAAAAATTGAAAACCACATGAACCAAATCCATAATTTACTCGTATTTATAATTGATGTTTAACGGATTGGGTTTAATCATATGTTTGTATGTTCGTCATTTCTACATTTTTCGGAGTAAATTAAACCGAACAAAATTCATTGTATGAAATTGGTCAATTTTGGTCGCCCAAGTACGCCTGAGGCCCATATCTTTTTGGGCCTATGCACAAAAGCCTGACTTTAGTAAGCAAAATAAAAGAAATGGCCCGTTTCTCAAAACTGAATGGGGATGGATTTTGGGTGAGAAGATACACCAATTATGACGCTTTCATTAAGAGACGACATCTGGATTGTTAAGAGGTAAATCTTGTTTGATAAAAAAAAGGATCTGCTCTCAATGGTTTCTAAATTCAAAACCCTTTGAATGATTTTGTATCTTAAGCCTCTCTTAACCATTTAGTGCTCTAATATCTTTCTCGAAAATTACCAAACAATTGTAATTCATTTTCCACTATATCATAAGAACCTCTTTATCATTCTAACCACTTAATCATTCAGCACCAAACCATTTAGCAACTGGCCAAACAACCTCTATATCTATTGTAGTTGATTACTAAACCAAGTTGTATCTAAAATAATACTCGTTCATACGTTGCTTACGACATATTCAATCGTCCGGTTATGGAACCAATGATCTTGTACCGGACTGGATTTGGTTTTATTATTCATTCTTTTAGTCATTTAGTTATTTATTTCTTGGTTCTTGCTTAGTAGATATCCATATCTATTGCTATGACTTTTTAGGTTGTACAATCTAGTGATTCATGGGTGGGTGTGGTTGGCAATAATAGTGTAATTTTAGGATGTCATGGATAGGACGGGAAAAAATAAGTGATGTTGCCAATCTTTTAGTTTGAAGACGTTTTTAAGTTTTTTGAAAATTACTATAATTTTGAGAACGCGAAAATTATGAGAAATTGACTAACATGAAAAGTACAAATATATAAAATTTACTAGAAAATTCAAGAATCGAGACTCGGTAGAAATTTAACCGTAACAAAAAAAAAAAACTCAAAATTAAGACTTCCAAGAGTTTAAAAGTTGTCATGGAAAGACATAATACATGCTCTTGCAATTTATACCAAATAACAGAAAAAGTTATTGTAACAATTATAACCCTTACAATAACTAAATAGTCGGAAGTTGACCAAATGGTCAATCTATCCAACCAAAGTAACTTTTTAGCCGTTTTTATAACCGAATTCTTGTTAGCTATAGTTATGTAAATGTCTTATATATTTACATAAAGCATAATTTTTAGATAAAAAGATAAGGAAAAATTAAGTTTTTTTTTTTAAATGGGAAATCCTTAACAAAAATTATAAGCAAATATGTATTTTTCGGTGAATTTACATAAAAAGGAATTTTCTTTTCTAAATCTGAAAATCGAGTTTTTATAAATACACAGGGTATATGTGACTATGTCTAAACTCTTATTAAAATAGAAATAAGGTTTAAAAAATAGAAATAAGGTTTAAAAAATAGAATAAAATTTGAATTTGGATAGGAAATGAGCTAATTTAGTCGCTTTCTTGAAATAATACCTTTTTGTTGAAAAAACAAAAAGCCACAAAAAGGCAAACATAAAAGGCTAGCTTTTGCCTAGTTGTTATTTGGTTTCAAGTTGGGTCATTTAGAACGTGACTTTTGTGCATCATGACCACTAGTTTGACGGATCGGAATTCAAGGGTTCTTTTCGAGCCTTGGATTAGACGTGCATTCAACTAAATACAGCTTTGTTTAGACTTATCAGAACGTTTATAATCATGCTTTGAGAAAAATGTTTGGCCGAGCTTTCTTGTCTTAGAACTAAGCTTGAATTTTTTTCAATATGTTCCATATTTATTGTTTTAAAGTTTTTTTTTTTTTTTTGCTAGGTTTGTAATTCGAAAGTAGTAACATTAGTGCAAAATAAGGAAAGAAATAATTAGGAGACCAATTTGATAGAGTAAAATAACTAATTTGACCAACTTCCCATATAATTAATGCTAGACATCTAGCTTTTTGAATAACTAAATATATACTCAATCCCGAGGGAAATCTCCGAACCTGGAACTTTTTTGACGCGTATTTGATCTGTAAATGGTTACGTGATCGGGTATGAGATTTTGTCAAGAAAAAGAATCCATGGGTTTGGATGGCTATGAATTTAGTCAATACTCGCTCATTTACCTGACCTCGAACCATATATATTTAATAAATTTATAATTTTACTATTAATGTAATAACATACATTACAATTTATTAATATATAGAATAATAGAAATGACGGATCGATTTTATTACTATAAAAAATATATATTTAATTTTTTAAAGAAGATTAATATAATAATATTATCACTTTACAACCTCGATTTTTTATAAGAGAAAAGGTCATTATTTTCATTTACTTTTTGTTAATTTTCTTAAAAATTTGAGAACACAAATTTTTTTACGAAAGAGTCGAAAACACTGTTTTTTATTTTATACGCGACGATAATATTGGATTTTTATGAAATATCTCTTGAAGTATTAATTTAAAAACTATTTAATTCTCAAATCCTTCTAGAACACCAAAAATTATTTTGTAATGCTGACGTCATTAGTGCGTCAGCCGATGTTAATTAGGAGGATAAGGTCTGGGGGCAACCTTCGTAAACCAGTTCATTGTATTTGGCTTTTTGCCCTTTTCGGCTTGACAAAACTTAGGTTCAGATATTCACTTTTCACCCCTCAATTTTAAATTTATTACATATTCAGTCCCTCTCTATTTTACATAATGCAAAAATAAATTCTTTATTTGCTAAGAATTTGTTTGTTAATCTTCATGAAGGATGTAGAAAACAAACCAAATATTTGAAAATAAATTTTCTTAAACAATTGAATATTTAAGTATCATATAATGGTTGATTTAGGTATTCAAGCTTATAATAATTAGAATCAAAGAAACATGTAAGTAAAAATTGTAATAAAATGGACCTTTAAGAATAAGTAGAAGTATAGTCAATTATCTTGGATATTTAAATCAAATGATTAAGCACCCAAAAGAGACAGGTTTTTTCCTTTCGTATGTGTACATCACTTGACCCTTTGTATCCGAATGAATTGAAGAGACGTGTTGAATCTATATATATATAAAAGCAAATCCTAGAGGTTGCTTAGGTGGCACTATGAGAAGCCTCCATTCACCTCTAGGAATTTTCTTATAATTTTGAGTTTTTTTTAATTAAAAAGACCTATTATTAAATGAGTTTAACCTTTCATTTTTCTTATCATTTTACATAATCTATATATAATTTTAATGTCTAACAATTTTTAATATAAGCAATTAATAATTTTCCATCAACATTGATGGTTATTTATGTTTACAATTAACAACATCTTTTCATTTTCCTACCTACTCTTCATCTCCAAACTATTTATACTACAACATATATCATCCATTCACCATATTTATTCATAATTGTTATCATGTTTATAGTATTTTTTTGTGCATATTTCATCTCCATCTTTTTTTCTTTTGTTTACTTCGATATCTAATCCATATATCATATATGTACTTTGTAGGAAATTTGTCGGAGATTTTAGAGTATCTTCATCATGTTTAAATAGACATTGAGAGACAAGGTATGCATCGCTTTTACCTTTTGTTAAGATTTTAAAGTTTTTTTTTTTTTGTTTATTTTGTCTCTATTTTTTTTCTTTGGATTACTTTGAGAAAAGTAATCCATATACCATATATCATTAATCATATATGCATTTTGTAGGAACTTTGTTGGGGCTTTTAGAGTCTAGCTATTTAACTAAGGTCTTTGTATGTTTCTTATATATTTTCAATGAAATCAAGGGTATATTTTTTTATAGTTGTTTTCTAATTTTGCTTGCAACAATTATTCATCAATAGAATTTCAAATATATTACAATTGTTGATGTATCGTGAGTAAGTTCATTCTTTATTTTTATCATATTGTTCAGATATGAAAATTCAAATTTATATATATGCTCTAAAATTTAATTGGTTTATGATTTTTTATGTTTTTATTTATTTTGTTTCATATAACCAATCATTATTAAAATAGTTTCAATATTAATAAATAGTTGATTAATAGACGAATTAGTTCTTAATAATGGTTAAAATGCAGTGATTATGGTTGTTTTATAAAGGAAAAATTATGGATCATCAACATGGATTATTTATCTAAGGACTAACCTCAAAATTTAAGCATGTGGTCCATTATGTTTCACTAACATTAAAATAATAAGAGTGAATTACACGGATGAGTCATGTGGTTTGTTCAAATTTTGAATTCGGTTTCTAAAACAGACTATCTACATATGTGACTCCCAATTTTTCTTTTTCATATCATCCACGGTTCTTCGGTTAACAAAGTTAATTAGCATTCATTATGAAGGGTTAATTATCTCATTGAAAAAATTATAAGGACAAAAGATGTAATCTTTCAAAAATAAATTTATGTCATTTATGTGTTTCTAATTGTTTTATCAAGTTTTTATATACATCTAATGACAACTTAATTCTTAAAGTAAAATATGTATTAAATATAACATATATATAATATATTTATTTAAAATATTACTAAATTTAGAAGAAGAAAATGTTCAAAAATTTTAAGTTTGAAAAAATAAAGATAACATCACATATCATTTGATTTTGGACCTGTAATATGCAAGCAAAACATTTAAATTTAAAAACGGTTAACGTGGGGTTATATATATTCAAATTATAGATAATTAAGATTAAACAAACACCAATTTTGCAAACAAAATAAAAAAAAGACTAGCATTACAACAAATTTATGTTTATGTGATGAAAAAAAGTAAACATTTCAATAAGTCACTTTATAAAATTTAATTAGACCATAAGATAAAACGTCTTATCTAAAGACGTTGTAATCGGTCTTACAAGATTTTTTTGGCATTCTAATAAGTTCTTTAGACATTTATAATACAATGTGTCACATTAGAAATTTTATATAACAATACTTTAAAAAATCATGTAAAAACAAGCATTTTATAAAAAGAGGTTTTTAGTTAGTTAAATTTTTTTACGTCATATAAATCTGATTTTTTTTGTGGTGACTTTTTTTCTTAATCATTTGAATAAACGATGTTTTTTAATCTTGATTTTAGAACTTTTTTTGTTGTTATTTAATTATTGGTAGTTTGACTAAATATTAATAATCGAACTTAATTTTTGATATATTGCTCCTACGTTTTAATTTCCAAAGCAAATGATATGTGAATTTATCTTAATTTCTTTTGTTTTATATTTTTCTAAGATTTTACAATGTCATTTTTAAAAAATTTAAGAGTTTAAA
Source organism: Centaurea solstitialis (assembly GCA_030169165.1). Classification (NCBI taxonomy): domain Eukaryota; kingdom Viridiplantae; phylum Streptophyta; class Magnoliopsida; order Asterales; family Asteraceae; genus Centaurea; species Centaurea solstitialis. The sequence goes on from CM058041.1 coordinate 70,133,081, forward strand.
TAACTATGAATATTTAGAGGTTGCTTAGGTGGCATTATAAGAAGCCTGCATTCATCTCTATGATTTTCTTATAATTTTGAATTTTTTAAGTAAAAAAACATTTCACTAAATGAGTTTAACCTTTCATTTTTTTATCTTTTTATATAATATAATCCAAGTATATAATTTCACTGTCTTAGAATTTTTAATATAATCAATTAATAATTTTTCATCAACATTGATGGTTATTTATATTTGCAATTAACACTATCTTTTCATTTTCCCTACCTATTATTCATTTTCAAACTATTTATGCTACAAGTCTACAACTTATGATGAATCATCCATTCACCATATTTTTTCATGATAATTATCATGTTTATAGCATATTTTTTGTTTATTTCGAGAAGATGAATTTTTATAATGAAAGAATGATTTTTTATTGACAACAGAGTTGATACAAAATTGTTGCAAGTCATAACGTTGATTACCTTTTGTCGAATATTTCGTAACAACAATAATGATATTGCTATATGACATGTTGTTTGTGTTTTGAAAAGTATAACAACAAAATTATTAACGATGCATTTCAAACTATTTATAACAAAAAAAAAACAAACATAAAAATATGAAAATGTATCACTTATAAAAATACATTCTTCATTTTAATTAATAAAATTACATTGTATTGAAAGAACAAGTATTTCTTTAAAGAATATTTCGCTACCCGCGCAACGCGCGGTCCATACACTAGTTTTTTATTAATATGAGGCTATAAGTTGAAGGAATTTTAGTGAATTAAGAAGAATATAGAATTTTGTTTTAGTCAAAAACCAACATAAAATACTCCATAAATTAAGAGCCAACTAAAAAACAGTCTCATTATTTCAATGCATGCACTAGATGACTGATTTCAATTAAAAGTTTACATTAGGTTACATTGCAGATATACATATTGGTTTAAAAATAATCTGTTAAGCATTGTACACTGTTTATTTAATGCAAATATGATATAATTGAAGTTTATAAGTTATGTATAACTTTTTAAATGATTTTTGAACTAAATGACACCAATGGATAGTCAACTCGTAACTACATAAACTTACTTAATTTTTTAATCTAATTATCCTACATATGAAGAAATTTTTTGACTAGATAAATAATAGCAAAAAACAAGTATTTAGTTTTATTTTTATATTTTTAAAACGACAATAAACATCTATTAATACATTGACACATTAATATACATTGTATCCACAATTTTTAACCCTTCGATAACGAGTATATTCACTTATGTTGACATTATATATTTTCTATGTTATAAACACATTTAGCTCATGTTTTTCAAAAAATTTAAAATACAAGTCTATAAGTTATTGATTTATAAGCATGAGATTATATGAGAAATGCAACTTTTAATGAAAACTATATGAATTACTTTTAAACCGTTGATCGTTTTTTAGTCAATATACCCTTTTATGAATTGCGGCTTAAAGGGAATTGATCTAATGCGTCTCATTCTAATGTTCGTCAATTTATGATCCAACGGTTGATAACTACTTCTCACAAAATTTAACACTTTTCACTCCAACGCAACCCTTAAACCAAATATACAACTTTTAACCTTACTATATGAACTCAATAAACGAGTCTGATAACCTATATATATATATATATATATATAACATTTTCAAATATAAGATAAACTTTAAGTTATACTAATAAAACATTGTCCTCTATTAAACCTATTTATTCCATTACTATTTCCCTCCCGAAATTAAATCTCTAGTAATATAATTAAGAGTAAACTGTAATTTATTGATTCTTTTATCTTTTATCTAATAAAAGTTAGCATTGACCAATATAAGATGGATTTTGATCGAATAAGAAACATGAAAACAAACCAACACACCTTGTCTACTAGAAGTTGGGAGGAATCGAATAAGACGTTTTTAACGTTAAGAACAAAAACTATTAGTTTTAACAATCATATGAACCAAATATATAGTTTACTCTATAATTAATGTTGTAATCTTCATAATGAAAAATCCATTAAAACTAAAAATATATTTTCTTTTTAAATTTTAACTCTTCAAAATTTCGAAGAATCTATTGTAATGTTCTAAAAACATCTCAAGTACAAGAAACCACACTCTTTAAGTTTTAATATAAGAGCATTAATCATTTATATCATTTATATATATTAAAACAACAACCAAAGAGAATGATGTGGAATCTCCTCAAGCCTTCAAACCTATTTATCTTTTTTCTCAATTTTTTGATTTTTTTAAATGTTGAATATGTAAACGACTAATTTACCCCTTAAATAAAAGTTGTGTATTTCATTATAAGAAGGTTTTTTTAGTAATTTATATTGCAATTTAAGTAGCTTTTAAGTTACAAACTATTTAACTTCCTATAGACATTCATTTTGCTCTTTTCATCTTACCATATATTAATTACAACTACTACAAGATCACCTATAAATTACAACCTAATGCTCATCAAAATGAAAGTAACCACTTTTATGTTGTATATTATGTTCTATGAATGTTTGTATGTTTGTTTTGTTTGTTTCTTCTTTGTAGAATTTACTTTTCGTCGATACAATTGCTCATCCTTCATAAAATTTCGAGGTAAAGTAAAATTTTTATTTCTTTATTTTATGATTATATGAGCTATACATTGTTGATGTGTGTATATGTGTATAATTCTCAATTGGTATCATTTTTTTCCATTAAAAAAAAGTTTCATATATTTTTGAAGTTTTTTGTGTATATTATATTTTGTTGTTAAATAAGTTTTTAGTTTTTTATTCGGAGTTTATTTATAGTTATCACCTATCTATTTTCTTCGTCGTACTTAAAAATTGATTATCATGTTCGTAGTATAATTTCTCTTCTTCCCATTAGAATTTTTAAATAATGTTTATGTTTTGTATTCATTTTATATTAAACTCAAAAGATTGTCAAATATGTGGAAGAGCGTCAAAACTTCAACACCATGTTACACAAAGAAAAGTTCTACATGTAAGTCTTTCATTTATTCAACTACTCTTTTAATTCAAGTGTTGTTTTTTGTTGGATATGTTATTAGTTTTTTATTTCTTTGTACATGCAACAACATATTTCTTATTCTTTTATCCAAACACACTTTTTCTCCCAAAAAAATGGTTTAGGATATGAACTTTTATTTATAGAAGTTTTTTTTTGCCATTGACTTAATATGATTTATATGTTGTGGTTTTTTTTTTTTTTTTTGTAGTATGTGACAAACAAGAATAAACTTTAAAGATCGTTAAATGTGTGGAAGATCATTAAAGCTTCATCATCATGTTACACAAAGAAAAGTTCTTCATATATCTTTTTCATTCAACTACTTCTTCAATTCCATTATATTTTTTATATTGTCTATCTTATAATTTTATATTGTATTTTTACCCAAATTCTCATTTGTATTTTTTTCAGGAGCATAACCCATTACGCTAAAAAAACATGTGTTTTGTTTATTCGAATATTAAATTATTACTCACAAATGGGTCATAAATCTTTAATGATTGAATCATGTTAAAAACTAGACCAATTTTCATTTATGATTTTCTTTTTCAATTCATACAACTTAAGAGAGACAACCATGAAACTATTCTACAATCCAATAAGATCTCTACCACCGTCAACAATGTTATTAAAGACAATTATATTAGAAAATGAAGTTGGTGAATTATCTTCATGCAAGAAAAGTGACAAAACTGATAGTATTTGACAATGTTATATAATTGAGTTCAAGTAGAACATGCATCAATCCAATTTTTTACCAAGATCGTAAAAAAATTAAATTGAAAGAAAATGTTGAAAAGAAAAAAGTATTGAAAGAAATTAACTTTGCAATTAAACAAAAAATGACGTGGACCTTGATATTTTTCTAAAGACGTCTAAGTAGTTTTTTATTATAAAAAACATAATAACTATGATTAATATAAATACTTTTAATTAAATATTATTGTTTCTTTAAGACGAGTATAATTTTAAAATTTTTATTTTTTGGTTAAAAAATAAAGATTATCTTAATTACATATTTTAATAATAATATTAATATTTGATAATACGGTTTTATTGAATAACTATTGATGTATTTTTAATCTATTATTTTTATATATTCTAAATTTATAATTTTCTTTTTGGCTATTGCGGTACTAAGTCTTTTAAAATAAATTGATAGAAAAATAACTCAAAAAAATGACATCAATAAATGTTAAATAAACATTTAAACTCTGTCTTTTATTAAATAATTTTAATTACGAATCCAACATATTTTATCACTCAGTTAATTGAATAGGCGCATAACCAAATTTTGTTTAACATAAAGTATTATATACAGATTTGCACATATTTTGTATATAAAAATGATCAGTTAATTTAAATTGCAATAGATATGTGAAATCACTAAAAAAACCTCTCACTTATGAACTATAATTTTTATATGAACATAGACAAGTCGTTGTATCTAAATTTGGATAAATATTTTTTAAATTACATTTCGCTATCGCGCAACGCGCGAGCTACTCACTAGTATATATAAAAGGAAGAACCATCATGTATGACATGGCATCTCCTCAAGCCTTCAAACCTATTTATCTTTTTTCTTAATTTTTTGATTTTTTTAAATGTTGGATATGTAAATGACTAATCTACCCCCTAAATGAAAGTTGTGTATTTCATTATAAGAAGGTTACTTTAGTAATTTGTATTGTCATTTAAGTAGCTTTTAACTTACAAACTATTTAACTTCCTATAACATTCATTTTGCTCTCTTCATCTCCCATTTATTTATTACAAAAAACCTACTACAAGATCATCTATAAATTACAATCTAATGCTCCATCAAAATAAAATCAACCACTTTTATGTTGTATATTATGTTCTATGAATGTTTGTATGTTTGTTTTGTTTGTTTCTTTTTTGTAGAATTTACTTTTCGTTGATATCATTGCTCATTCTTCATAAAGTTTCGAGGTAAAGTAAACATTTTATTTATTTATTTATTTTAAGATTATGTGAGCTATACATTGTTGATGTGTGTATATGTGTATCGTTCTCAATTGGTATCATTTTTTTTTGTCTATTAAAAAAAGTTTCATATATTTTTTAAGTTTTACGTGTTTAGTTTTTTATTCGGAGTTTATTTACAATTATTAGCTTTCTATTTTCTTCGTCGTTCTTAAAATTTGGTTATCATGTTGGTAGTATAAGTTTTCTTCTTCCCATTAAAATTTTTAAATAATGTTTATGTTTTGTATTTATTTTTCCAATTGTTATTTTTGTATTTCCTCCTTCATATTTTCCACATAATCTTTATGTTGTGCATATGTTTTATCTGTGTTTTCCTAATTTGGTTCACTTATATTGTCGTGGTTTCTTAAAAATAATTTTATAATTTTCTATTGAGAACGAATCATACTACAAAGAGTGATTTATGTAGGGTGAAATCTTCTTCGTCCCACGTTGGTGGCAAGAGTAAAACAGTGGAAGTAGATGTGATTATATAAATGATAAGATATGGTTTGAATGTTCATCCAACCTTTGATTCATTTTTGAGTTGGATAGTTATTTTTTATTTAGATGACAAAATATTTCATGTAATAGTTAAATATTTCATATTTTATTAGATATATTAAAGTTAATTTCAAATGAATGTTCATCTTAACTTTAATCCATTTTTTAGATTTGGATTAAATAGTAATATTTTATTTGCATGACAAAACACGTCATATAATAGTAAAACATTTCATTTTAGTTTTATATAAACTAAATTTATATGAAAGAATTAAAATATCAATATATAAAGAAAAACTTTTATATGATATAACATGACACAATGAAAACAAAATATTCATCAAATGATCAATTGTAATAAATTCTTTATTGTCTCACATTGGTGAAAAAGGTGAAAAATTAGAAGTTAAGTGGGTATATAAAGAATAAGATGTTTCTTGAATGTTCATCAAAATTTTGATCCATTTATTGGGTTAGATAGCAATTTTTTTATTCACATAACAAAACATTTAATGTAATAGTTAAACACTTCATTTTCATTTTATATGATATATTGTGAACAAAATGGTAAAATTTGGTGAAAAATCTTCATTGTCCTATATTGGTGACAAAAGTGAAAAGTTGGATGTTAAGTGAGTATATAAATGATAAGATATGACTTGAATGTTTATACAAATTTTGAGATCTAATATTGAAAGTATAACATTATTTGATGTAGCTTCACCAAACTTCAATATGTCATTTTTGAATGGTTATGTTTATTTTTTCAGTTTACTTCGAGGAAACTAATCCATGTATGCATTTTTGTTGAGGATTTTAAAGGGTCTTTATTTAAGTAAGGCCTTATTTATGTTTTCCACGTTTTTTTTAATATAAAGCTACATTAGAAGTGGTTGTATTGTTGTTATGAATGACTTCAATCATCAATTCTTTATTTTACTTCATTGAATCTAAAGTAATAGAGTTTATTTGATGGTGTGTCTTTTTGATATGTAATGAAGTTCAACATGGTGTATGTAAGTATGTTCAACATATTTAAGAAGGTTTTAGGTATATTGTTGAAATTTCATTCTCATTTTTAAACGGAAAAAATAAAACTTGAATGAGAGTCGACTATTATTAATGTATAATCCATGTTATTATCTATTTTATCTATATTTTATTATTTGTATTGTGTAATTTTTTCGGTTTTTTGCTAATTCATTTACATTATAGGTTGAGATGACAGAAGTACAACAATATGATCGTTTTATCTCTAATGATGAAAACCCTTAACATCTATGAGAGGCCATTCGTCCCATCTGTAAATGTTGATCAATCACTTTTATTTTATATAATATTATTTAACGGTGATGCTTATATAACTTTCTCGCCACCGCGCGAGCGCGGTGCAACACACTAGTTTTTATCTTAAACTTGATTCTAACATCTTTAATTAGTTATTTATATATTTTATTGATAATTAATAATATGAAACCATAAAATGAATATTTATTATAAACTAGCGATGCAAATTAGGAGAGACTAATTGCATTCCTAAAAGCATCTCCAACAGCTTTTTCGAAATGGAGAAAAATAAATAAAATGTGAAGATTTTAGTCTACATTGTGCTCCAACAGCTTTCCAAAACTTTCTCCAAAATGGAGAAAGTAGAAAAGAGAAAGAGTTTTTCTTCAAATATGAATATAACCAGAAAAATGATTACTATGTGAAAGAACAAATAGGAAATCTTGAAAATAAAAATTTAGAGAAAAAAAATATTTTTTTAATAGATAAGTAAAATATTTTATTACTATAATCAATGTCGATTTTTCCAAAATAGAAAAACTATTGGAGATGGATATAATTTCATTTTAGAAATTTTGAATTTTAGTTCTCAAGAACCAAAATTATAATATTTATAGGAATGTAAATAGCAATCTTTTTAACCAAGAGAGTATGGATGCTATTTACACTCTCTTCACGTACACCAATATTTTAATTTGTTTTTTCTATATTTTCAATATATAAAATGAACCAATTATGATATTTATAGAAGTGTAAATAGCAATTTTTTGCTAAATGCATCACTATATTATAAAATCCTTCTCACATGATCATAACTACCATTTTACATTCTTAACATCTGGTTTTAACATTATTATGGATATGCAAAATAGCAATTCTCTTAAAATAATGTAAGATTCTAAATTTAATGAGATGAAAATGATTTGATTTGACCAATAAAAACTAGATCTTTATAAGAAAATTTTATTAGAGATGCTTTAATATCCTTTGTAGTGTTTGTAGGAGATAGGAGGAGGAGGTGGGTCCCACATTCAACTAAAGAAGACAAGACACGAGGGCTTCTAGACCGAACCGCATGGGCCGGTAGTTGGTTTTTTTCTAGCTTGAAAGAATATTTCTAGACCGTTGGATGTGAGATCCAAACCGGCTGAACCGTCATTAAGCTACTGAACCGGGCCCATTAATGTGTGCTTGCAAGCCGACGGTTCTTCAAGCCATATTGCACGATCAAGCAGCAGTAGCTGTGGGACCCACCATACCTCCCACATAAACACATCAATAATACACTACCTTATATTTTATAAAATCTTGGATTAAAATATAACTTTTTAGTTAGAAATATTTTAATTTAAAAAAATATACGGATTTTATACAAATTTAAAGGATTGATAACGATCACATAATGATATCTTATTGTTTGTTGAATAAGTTATAAAGTATGAAATACTGTGAAGTATTAAATACGATGATTACTTTCATCTTGCATATAATTCTTAGCATTTTATCTATTTGATTTTGGTTGTGTTTCATAAAAATAAGCTAGTTTGTAAACTACTACTTATTTGTATGAATCATACACTAACTTATTGAAACGTTACTTGTGGTAGCGTTTTGGAAGCTTTTGTAACACCTTAGGCATACTTCATATCGTCATGGACAAAAGTGATGTTGGGTTCATAAGTAATACTTTGACATTCCTAACAACAACGTGTTTTGAGACCACGCGCACTGCAGATTCTTGGAACGCTGTAGTTAAGCGTGCTTGGGTGGGGAGCAGTACCAGAATGGGTGACCCCTTGGGAAAGTCCTTATCAAGTCGCCAGAAATAAAGCCGTGAGCTACACGTTGGTTAAATCCATGAGTAAAACAGACAATATTGTGTTGAGGAAGCTGGGGTGTTACATCTTTTTTGTAGTTTTTTTTTTCAATTATACTTATTAATATTAACTATTATACGCTAAAATATTCTTTTTCGTTATTTTACATTCTTACAAGATAATTTTTCTCAAACACAATTTATTTGTTAGCTAGCTTATCAGCTGATTTGCCAAACCAACATTTATTTACAGTGTTAAGTTACAATTTTTCATAAAATACTTGTGTTACCAATTACGATTTAATATCACAGTCTTTTAACCTTCTTATTTATATCTTACAAAGAAATTAGTTAAACGTGTTAATTAAAAAAGGCAATTGAAATTTACTACTTTGGTGATTTTTGCATTTCATTTAGAAAGCACTATACACACTTATTTTTCGGCAATAATGTTGTTTTAGCTTTTTCTTTAATAATTGTTTAATCTATAATTAAGCAGTTTCAAAGCATCTCCAATAACCTAACGAAATGGATAAAAAACGAAGTTTTTAAATAATTTTTATAAAAAGCTTTACGATATGAAGAAAAATGGTAGAAAATTCTCCATAATTGGAAATTTATTAAAATATGTTTCTGACAAAAAAAAGAAGGTGTGTTAAATGTTTTTACTTAATTTGGAATGTAAGAAAGTTTACGTACGCAAAATTACCACTTTTAATATTAATGCAATTTTATGAAAAATATATATTAATACACAAATATAGTAAATTGTTATATTTTCATTTTAAAGTTTAAACACGAGTTTTGTTAGAGAAAACCAAGATATTATTATAATTATACAAACTAATCTTCTAAGCAACCTCACTAATTACACAAACAATCTTTGAATATTTAACCATCATTTTTATACTCCTAGCAACCTTAGTAATTACACAAACAATCTTTGAATATTTCACCATCATTTTTATACTCCTACGATTTAAGCAATGAAAGCCCAAACGCAAAGCTCGATCCAAAAAAGCCTGGACCTAAGCCCGAACATGCCATTTCTTTCTCAATATTCGTTAAAAACCTTACCTCATAAACCTCGATCTCTAAAAGCCCTAAGAAAATTCAACCACTTCTTTCAACTCTTAGTCAAGCCTGTGTCAAATTGGCAACAAAAACTCTGTACCTTTTTTACGACCTAAAAACAGATTTGAAAAACTCTCACACCAAAACCGAAAACAAATTCATTTCATTTGTTTTCAACAAAAATCTTCTTATCAAAATACAACATTAAAGTATATTTACATGACCAGCTTAGTTGGTCTGATGCAAGGGTTATAGTTCCCATATGGTGAAGATCAAGAGTTCGACACTTACTGGAATCCATTGTGGGGGATTTTCCCTAAACGAGTGTCGGGTTCAAATCTCAGCTGATGCCTCGAAACCCTTTAAATAGAATATGGATGACTAGGCTAGGAGTGATTATTTTCCTTGGAGAAGTTTCGAACTCGGATCATCTAACCTGGTATCACGATGATAATCCATTACACCAACGTGCTTATCAAATTTAACTAGTGAAATGATTTTTTTTTCTCTCTCTAAAAAAGGGGAAGAAAAATGAATTAAATGCTAAAAACAAATTTAGAAACGCGTTTTCTCTCAATGAACTCCCACTGTTCAACCTCTCTCCATGTTCTCTCTGCTCTCTTCCCAAACACCAATTCTAGGGTTAGGGTTTTGAACAAAACCCAATTTCCCCTTCTCAGATCTTCAATTTAGCCCTAATTTTCCATCCATTCCATCATTCTTTAACCCTAATTAGGGGTTCCAGCCATGGATCCTCTCCAAAAACCCCTAAATCTCCTATCAATTTCACTCACCATCTTCCTCATCTTCACTTCACCACCCTCTTCCGCCGCCGATTCGGACAAATCGGCCCTCCTTCAGTTCAAATCGTCGCTTTCGGATCCTTCACGGGTGCTGGCGAGCTGGAATTCGGGCGGGTCGGATCATTGCTCGTGGATCGGAGTCACCTGCGGGCCGGATTCGAGAGTTGTGGCTGTTAATATCACCGTGGAGGTAACTCTGGCTTGTTTAATTGTTATAGATACGATCAGTTTCCTTTGTATGGAATTGGAGGAGTAAGGAAGGAGTGTGTGGATCGGAATGCGAAATTAGTCGGTAAGTTGTCGCCTGCGATCTCGAAGCTTTCGGAGCTTCGGGTTTTATCGCTACCGTTCAACGATTTGAGCGGTGAGATTCCGGATGAGATTTGGGGGATGGAGAAGTTGGAAGTGATTGATCTCGAAGGGAATTTGATTCGTGGGCAGTTAAAGAGTCATTTCAGTGGTTTGAGAAATCTTAGGGTTTTCAATTTGGGGTTTAATCAGATATCGGGGGAGATACCGGAATCGGTATCTGAGTTTAAAAGGTTACAGGTGTTGAATCTGGCTGGAAATCGCGTGAACGGTTCGATTCCGAGGTTTCTTGATGGATTTGGTGATTTGAGAGGGGTATATTTGTCGTTTAATCAGTTTTCCGGGAACATTCCGGTTGAGATCGGGTATAACTGTGGTAATCTTGAGCATTTGGAGCTTTCGGGTAATCTTTTGGTCGGAGGGATTCCGGCAAGTTTAGGGAATTGTACTAAGTTGCAGTCTCTTTTGTTGTATTCGAACTTGCTGCAAGAAGAAATCCCGATTGAGCTTGGCCGGCTTGGATCGCTGCAAGTTCTGGATCTTTCTAGAAACAGTCTCAGTGGTGCGATACCTCGGGAACTCGGAAGCTGTTCGAATCTGTCTGTTGTCGTGTTGTCCAACTTGTTGAATCCGATTCCTGATGTTTCTTTTTCGGATGACAATTCGTCACCGGCTCAATTGGCTCCTGAAGACGAGTTCAATTACTTTGAAGGCTCGGTTCCTTCGGAAATCACGAGTCTCCCGAAGCTGAAGGTGCTATGGGCACCGAGAACAACTTTAGAGGGCAAGTTTCCCAACAATTGGGGTTCGTGTGAGAGCTTGGAAATGGTGAATCTTGCTCAAAATCTTTTCACCGGTGAAATCTCGAAAGGGTTGGATGGTTGCAAGAAGTTGCGGTTTCTTGATTTGAGCTCGAACAAGTTGACTGGAGAGATCAGCGGTAAACTTCCGGTTTCCTGTATGCAGGTGTTTGATGTTAGCGGGAATCGTCTTTCCGGTTCAATTCCCACTTTCGGTCACAGTACCTGTGAACCCGTTAACCCATCGGTGGCGTACCTTCAGTATTTTGGGTCGAAAACCCTAATGCCGGCGTTTCTAAACAATCTTGGAGGTCTTGTCGTAATCCATAATATTGCAGGCAACAATTTTACCGGCGGGTTAGCTTCTATGCCGGTCGGAATCACAGGGGAGAATACGGTTTATGCATTTCTTGCGGGCGAAAACAAGCTTACCGGTAAGTTTCCGGGAATGCTATTTGAAAATTGTGCAAAATTGAAAGCGTTGATCGTTAACGTGAGCTCGAATTCGTTATCTGGTGAAATCCCGTCGAACATTGGTCAAACTTGTCGGAGTTTGACTTTCTTGGATGTCTCGGGAATCGCATATCGGGGACGATCCCAGTTAGTTTAGGGGAGTTGGGTTCGTTGCTTGCGGTGAATTTGAGTTGGAATATGTTAACCGGGGAGATACCGGTTTCTTTAAACAAGATTAAAGATCTTCGGGATCTTTCGTTGTCGGGCAATAATTTAACGGGTCGGATTCCTTCCGGTCTCGGAAAGGTGCGGTCTTTGCAAGTTCTTGAACTTTTCTCGAACTCATTATCCGGGGAGATCCCGGAAGATCTTGCGAATCTGAGGAATTTAACGGTTCTTTTGCTCAACAACAACAAGCTTTCTGGCCCGATCCCCGCGGGTTTGGCAGAAGTGAAATCGATATCGAACTTCAACGTCTCATTCAATAATTTATCGGGCCCGTTGCCGTTGAACGATGATTTGATGAAATGCAGCAGTGTTTTAGGAAACCCGTATTTGGATTCGTGTAGGATATCTCCAGCATCTTCGTCTCCTGATCAGCCCACCGGCGGTGATTTCGCGAATCTGTCTGGCTCTCCAGTGCCGCCACCAAAGGGCGGCCGAGGCTTCAACTCGATCGAGATCGCTTCCATCGTATCCGCCTCTGCTATTTTCTCGGTTCTGCTGGCACTCATCGTTCTGTTCTTCTGTACCAAATGGCGCCCAAAATCCGGTGCTGGTGGACGTGGGTCCGTCCGTAAGGAGGTTACGGTTTTCACTGACATCGGAGTCCCGTTGACGTTTGAGAATGTGGTTCGGTCCACCGGTAGCTTCAACGCGAGCAACTGCATCGGAAACGGAGGGTTCGGAGCTACTTATAAAGCGGAAATCTCACCTGGGTTCTTGGTGGCGATCAAACGGCTAGCGGTTGGACGGTTTCAAGGGGTGCAACAGTTCGATGCCGAGATTAAAACGTTAGGGCGGCTTCGCCACCCGAATCTCGTGACGCTAATTGGGTACCACGCGAGCGAAACCGAGATGTTCTTGATCTACAACTACTTGCCCGGCGGGAATCTTGAACGATTCATCCAAGAACGATCGATCCGGGCCGTCGATTGGCGAATCCTCCACAAGATTGCGCTCGATATCGCCCGAGCCCTCGCGTACCTCCACGACCAGTGTGTCCCCCGGGTCCTCCACCGTGACGTGAAGCCGAGCAACATTTTGCTCGATGACGATCACAACGCTTATTTGTCTGATTTCGGTTTGGCTCGGCTTTTGGGGACCTCCGAAACCCATGCCACCACGGGGGTTGCTGGAACCTTCGGGTACGTGGCTCCGGAATACGCGATGACGTGCCGGGTTTCCGATAAGGCGGATGTTTACAGTTACGGGGTGGTGTTGTTGGAGTTGATTTCCGATAAGAAGGCGTTGGACCCGTCGTTTTCATCTTACGGGAACGGGTTCAACATCGTGGCGTGGGCGTGCATGCTATTACGGCAGGGGCGGGCGAAGGAGTTTTTCACGGCGGGGCTTTGGGATGCGGGCCCACACGATGACCTGGTGGAGGTGTTGCATTTGGCGGTGGTTTGTACGGTGGATTCGTTGTCGACTCGGCCGACGATGAAACAGGTGGTACGGAGGTTGAAACAACTGCAACCTCCGTCGTGTTAGGCGGCGGCTGCCGTTTGTTTTTGTTTTTAGGTTTTGAAGGGGTTAAGGGTGTAAATTGTAGCATAGGTTTTGTTGGTGAAAATGATTTTTATTGTTATAAGCTTATATACGTGTAACGATTCTCGTAATTTTTCTCTATTGGTTCTTGAAGGAAAGGAAAAAGTAGAGATGGTGTTTGGGGATCTTACTACCAATATATGTGCTTCATTCATCTTTAAATGGTAAAATATAGTTTTAATATATATGTTTTCTGATACCGATACCGATGTGAGTACTAAATGGTACAAAATTCGTCGTTCGATTGAATCTGCTTGTTCCTGGATGCTCCATAGGAATCCCATCGCTATTCCTTTCCTCCACCGAGAAAGGTTCGTTCCAAGTCACAAGAAACAATCTCTCTTTGTTCTGAATGATTTTCTCATTTTGTTATGGTAAGGCAACGCAAGAGCTTTTTTTATCCGAATCATTGAAAACCCGAGATTTCAAAGTTGGTACTTAATGTTATCTCATATTGGAAAGTGATATAGAAAGAGGTCTTTGTAGTGGAGGCATGAACAATACAACGCACAACCGTCGTTGTTTGAAGTTGAAAGATTTAAAGGTTAGGAAATGATGTAGCATACCTGGGTGACAATGGGAAATGCGGATTGGGTCAACAAATGTCTTAAACTCTAAACTACAAAGAATAAAGAATAACGAGTCTACTAACGTAGTACCTTGAAAATAAGAGAAAACTCTTCAAAGATTTAATTTATTATTCAATAATCTAAATAATGTAAACAATGCATCGTATTTATAGTCTAAAGTAAGGCCATGAGTACCCATGCGAGCCCCCTATGCACGTCAAGCGGGATCCCTTGGCTTGCATTACGCCCTATGTGGGCTTCAACTACGGGTTTGGCCACAGGTTCTCAATCCCATGGTTACCCGAGTCTCTCTCTCACACTGCTTCTTTCTCTCTCTCTCTCTCTCTCTCTCTCTCTATATATATATATATATATATATATATAATAAAAATTAAGGGTATTCGGACTCATGGGTAGTGATACTCCTATCAAGGCTTGGTGACTAGTGTGGCAGTTCGGGCTTGTGGGTTGCACTAACGAAGGCCTTAGAGAAATCACGTATTTGGTCCCCATGGTTTCAAAAGTTTAACAGATTTGGTCCCCACAATTTGTTTATGCCAATTTATTATTCCTTAGAGTTCATGATTTCGTAAAGGATTTGGTCCCTGCGGCTAACATTAGTTAACTTCCCTTCCATTAAGTGAGGGGTATTTTGGTCCGTTCGCTCATTCTTTCAATCTTCTCATTCTCGGTCATCTTCTCTAGCAAAACCCCTTCTCTGGTCATCTTCTCCGGCAAACCCATTCTCCAGTCATCTTCTCCCGCCAAACCCATTCTCCTGTCATCTTCTTCGTCCAAATCATAACTCTAGATCTGATAGAAAATCGATTAGCTAAAAAAACATCAGTCCACATTTGCAAGAGAGTTGTCCGGAGACTTAAGTGGTGCTGTAACTCTCGGTAGTCACTTGAATTTGTGATTTTTCCGATGGGTGGCGTAACTAGTCTCGAGACTTACCTGTTGATGAAACTAGCGTTGCAATGTTACTTGTTCCAAGACTTAAGTCTCGGTAAAACTAGTGATGACCTCTCTGCCTTGACGCCAGATTTCAATCTTCTTTCGAGCACGTTTTTTTTCCAACGTTGTTATTATGGTTTATTAAAGGGTAGTTTGGTAATTTTATTATTTTCTATTTCAATAGTTATGAGTTTGTTTGGGTTAGTTGTGTACTATAAATAGTTGGGTAGTTCCAAAATGTTCAATACAATTCTTTACTTTCTCTTTACTCTTTTTCTCTCTGTTCTTCCATCTGTTTATCTCATGTTCATCTTGAGGGGGAGTATTATGGTTTATTGAAGGGTAGTTTGGTAATTTTACTATTTTCTATTTCAATAGTTAGCACTTAGGAGTTTGTTTGGGCTGGTTGTGTACTATAAATAGTCGAGTTCTTCCAGAATGTTCAATACAATTCTCCACTTTCTCTTTACTCGTTTTTTTTCTATTCCATCATAGTTGTTAACTCTCTGATCCTCACGACATTACTGGGATAATTCATGTATGATTCAAGACGATGTTGAATTTTGGTTGTGATACCCAAAGATGGATTTGTTTTTTTAGAAAGCTCAGGAGGTATTTAGTTTGAGGAAATAATTTTGAGAGATTTGGATTTCATAAAAGGAATTCAGAATGGAGTGATTTGGATTTGAAATCTTTCTTGTGTCGCTTTGCAGGATTTGGGGTGGAATTGAAATTTATAAATAATTTGATAAAGCCAAATTATATATCCATACAATTTGCAGGAAAAACATAACTTTGACCTTGCAAATTGGTTAAATTACAATACTCCCATCGTGATTAATTCAAAACATAACTTTGCCATTTTTATTAAATTATAAGACTCCGATTTTAGTCCCTGTGGTTTAATATTTTTAATGACTTTCATTTATACTCTTTAAGTTTTTTCATTCATATGGTTTTTATTTTCATTACATTTTCATCCCTCTATTCAACTTTGTTAAATTAAGTGGTTAACTCATCCAACAAATGTTTGATTAAATTACATATTTGCTCATTATAGTAGAGTAGTAGACCATTCTTTATATTTTATATTCTCGAATTACATAATTCACATTTTTTACTTCTTACTTTATTTATTTTATCAATGCATTTTTGTTTTATTGATTAATTATAAACTATTGTAGCCTTAATAAAAAAAATTAGATAACTTTATTAAACTATTGGTAATTACATAATATTTTTTTTTCCACAGTTTTAGATAAAAATCTTTTAAAATTAATACTTTTACTTATTCTGTCTTACTATTTATGATAATATCTATCATGGTTTATAACCCGGTGCAAATCTCATGCTCTTAATAATTGTTTATCACCTTGTATTGATTGGTAGTTACAAAACAAATGTTTTAAACAAATTTTAAAACATTGTTACATACAAATCATACGAAAGACACTAAAACACCAATCACCCCTTTGCAAATCCTAGAATTTCTTCCAACCAAGAAATGGAATTCAATTTTCAAATCCTTACAAATCGAATCCAATATTACAAACCAAATGAGACTCAAACCTTCATTTATTAAACATAATACCCTAATTCTAGTTAAAACATCCATTAAATACTAAAACTGATGAAAACGGAGACTTGATAATAAGAAATCAGGAAGATCTAAAAACTTTACAAAAAATTCCAAATCATCAAACAAAACAACAAAGGCTTATAGAAACCCTGACATGATGGAAATCGGGTAGACGACATATGACTCATGGTATAGACATATGTTTGGCTTAAAAGGTTGATTTCACATGGAAACATGCATTATTTTGTTCTCAATCAACAATACTCACTTTTCTTTAGGTCGAGCCAAAACTTTGTTGGCCTTCATTCCTTGTGGTGTTTCATACAACTCGTTAATTTGCATCACATTGATGTTGTAAAAAGCTCTAATATACTCAATTATATACATTAAGAGAGCTTGAAATTATTAAAGACCTCTGAAAAACTTGTTGATTATTATGCTAGAACATTGACAATTGTAAACAGAATAAATAAATAAATAAACGATGGAAAATAATGTCATCATTAAGAAAATTTTGAAATCCATGACTCATGTTCAATATGCAATATGTTTCAAGTAAATTCAAAAGTTCAATTTTATACTTTAATAGGATTTTCTTTTTTATGTCTTGATTAACAAACACTTTGCAAATAAATGATATTTTCATATTTTGTGTAATTTAAGGGGCCGTTTACTAAATGCTTACCAGGGTAACCATTTATAAATGTTGTTTATCTTATTGATTGAGCATAGCGAGGACTGAGAAGCTTTTCCAATAAGAGACAAGATAAGCAGCCAAAGACAGAGACTTTTAGCACAATAAGTGTAGGAAATGATTCCTATACGGTAAGTGTTTATCAGGTTTTAAATGTTACCAATAATCCATTTTCAGGACTAAAAACGTTACATAATATAGTAGTTGAATATAAATAGCTTACTGAAAAATATTTAACGTGTAAGAATTCGATAAGGCCATCATTAGCCGGGTCGGCACCGCGTCAGTACCGACCGGCTGCCGACGGTAACATCGCCGGGTATGGCCGGTAGGCAACCGGCAGGTATTGTAGTCGGTGTGGGAGTGCCGATTGAAAGAACGATACCCACCCCACCCCTACCCCCCTCTCTCTCTATCTCTCTCTCTCTTTCCTCTCTCTCTCTCTCTCCCTCTCTCTCTCTCTCCTCTCTCTCTCTCTCTCTTCTCTTCTTTTTCTATTGTTTTTTTCCAATTAATTAAAGGGGTATGGTATTGGTATGGTTAAGGATGGATTGGTGTGGTGTTGGTAAGGTGTTGATAAAGCTGATGTGACGCTGAGGTGGCAGTAAAAATGAGAGGTATAAGGGGTACGGTTAAGGATGACCTAAGGACCCTAGGTAAACAAAAAGATCTAGTTGATATAAAATAAACAAACCAATTGGAAAGTTGGGTGAAGTCCTTCTCAAAGTTTGTTTTATCTTAGTGGCCTATGTGGAATTTTTGACAAATTTTGATGCCCTCAATTTCAAATATGGAAAATTAGCAAAAATAACCATTTTTATTTTTTAGTGTACATATGTATTCTTAGCCATTTGTGTACAAAATTTCTAAAAAACAACACTACTATGAGTAACGACTCTTAAAGCATTGGTGAAACATTTAAAAACCTCACTTATATTTTTTCTGAGGCCATCATTAGCCGGGCCGGTATGGGGTACCGGTACCGCCACTACCGACGGTGAACACCGTCGTGGATGGCCGGTACCGGACCGGTAGTGGTGGAGGCCGGTACCCGGTTACCGATTGAGAAAACGCGTCGTCCCCCCCCCCCCCCCCCCCCCCCCCGCCCAACGGCTATGTAACGGCTAAATTTTTTTATTTTTTTTTTTTACTTTTTTTTTTTTTTCTTTTTACCAACTATAAATACAAACTTTTATATACCAATTTTTTTACCTCTACACCTTCTCCTACATTCTCTTCTACACTTCTACATTCTATACACTCTATTCATCCTTTTACTCTTTACTCTTCCATGGATAAACAAGGGTCCGGTTCCGGGTCAAGGCGTGGTAAGTCGGTACCAAATGTTTCGGTACCGACTACCCAAACGTCTCCAACACCTCCACCGGTTGGCTACCGACCCCAAATGATGAGGCCGATTGGGGTCGAGGGATGGGGATTCCCGCAAGATTGGGCTTATGCTCATTTGCTTGCGCAACATACATGGCCTACGGTACCCCAACCTTCCGGTGAGCAACACGTCAACCCATCGCCGCCGGGAGTGTGGGATATACGAGACGATAACATCAATCTCGACGACGACGATATAGACGACACGGTACCCGAAACCCAACCAATGCCGTCACCCCCGCCGCCGCCGCCGCAAGAACCATCACAAACCAAACGTAAATACAAACGCAAGGGTAAGGCTCCGGCTACGGACACGAGTGAGAATCCAAGCACGGGTAAAGCGCCGTGTAAACTGTGGTCGTTGGACGAGGAGATAGCTTTGGCAAGATCATGGGTCACAATTTCGGAGGACTCAACAATAGGTAACTATCGAAATAAAGGTATATAAAAAACCTAATAATTTTGTTTTAATTTTTTTCTAATGTGGTTTTAATTTTTTCGTTTTGGATAGTAGATAACTTTTGGGGGGCGATTAAAGCGGACTTCGACAAACGCATGAATTACGACTTCAACGTCCGCTCCGGAGACGCCATTCCGACGAAGGCAAAAATGCTCTTATCTACCGTCGCCAAGTTCGCATGTGTTTACAATAATCCATCGAACTATAGACGAAGTGGCGAAACCGACATTGACCTTCTTAATCGAGCTAAGGACCGATTCCACTCCGAGTACCACAAGGCTTTCACGCACGAACACGCTTGGAGACAAGTCAAAGACTGTCCGAAGTTCGATTACGTTAGGATGCAAGACCCAAAAAACATCCGTGCACCCACATATAAACGGTCAAAGACGTCCGAAACCCCAACCGACTCCCCCGGCGAATCCGACGCTCGTACTCACCATGTGAACGTCGGCAATGATGACATCCCCTCCCCAACCGAGCGGCCACGACCGATGGGTCGAAACGCCGCGAGACGTGCGGGGTCTTCCAATACGGCCGCGTCAAGCGAAAGCGTGTCGAACATCGCGAACTCTTTAGAGGCCATCGCGACCAACGTGGGTTCGATTATGGGATCGATTAACAACCGGCAACGAACGGTAGACTTAAAAACGTTCATGGAACCGCACGAGCATCTCACGGGTATACAATTGCAAATCATGTTGCAAGAGAAGGAAATCATAGCCGAAAGATATGGGTGGCAAAAATATTGGTGACCGAAATTTTATTTTTAGTGTAATTTTAATTTTAGTTTTTTTTAATTTTAATTGTTTTAATTTTAATTTTAGTTATTTTAATTTAATGTATTTTAAATTTGAATTTTAATTTTAGTTGTTTTAATTTTAATGTATTTTAAATTTGAATTTTAATTTGTATTTTAGATATATTTTAGAAAAAAAATAAAATAAAATGAGGGGTATGAGTGGTATGGTTAAGGATGAAAGGTATGGAATTGGTAGGGTAGTGGTAAAGCTGATGTGGCAGCTGATGTGGCAGCAGAAATGGGTGGTATGGTTGGTATGGCTAAGGATGGCCTAAGGCCATCCTTAATGGCAACCGGTACCACATCGGTACCACCCCCTTACCGTCGGCTACACCATCGTGGATGGGGGGTATGGTGCCGGTAGTGGTACCGATCGGCACCCACACACCGGTTGAAGAAAAGCAACACCCACCCCCCCCCCCCTACCCCCCTCTCTCTCTCTATCTCTCTCTTCTTTCTCTCTCTACCT
Source organism: Centaurea solstitialis (assembly GCA_030169165.1). Classification (NCBI taxonomy): domain Eukaryota; kingdom Viridiplantae; phylum Streptophyta; class Magnoliopsida; order Asterales; family Asteraceae; genus Centaurea; species Centaurea solstitialis. Next base: position 70,153,843 of record CM058041.1, read on the forward strand.
TTTTTAATTTTCTTTTTTTATAATCAATTAATTAGAGGGTATGGTATTGGTATGGTTAAGGATGGATTGGTATGGTGTTGGTAAGGTGTTGGTAAAGCTGATGTGGCGCTGATGTGGCAACAAAAATGAGGAGTATGAGGGGTACGGTTAAGGATGGCCTGACATATTATTGTCAACTCAATAAAGTAAGAACCTCCTTAAAACTCTACATTGGAGGTTCTTATAAAAAATCAATTCTCTTTTCTTATTTATAATATAATTTTTACTTATATAAATTATTATATAATAGAAAAGGGTATTACAAGAACATGAGTTCTTGTTCAAGTACCCGGGTTCCAATAAGAACCTATGACTAGACAAGAATCTCTATCTCACAGTGGAGGTTTTTGTAAAAACCCCAAGAAGAACCTCCATTGTGGATGCTCTTATATGATTCTATCTAAAAACGGGTTAAAATTAGTCTTGGTTTGAGAAAGAGTTTGGATTAATTTATAGATTTACACTTTGTATCTACAGATCATATTTAGAAGTTTTCTTTTGCAACTTGTATAAATAATAGTTTTTTGAAAATTTTGAAAATTTCAGGAGACCGATAACCAAAAGGTAAAAACGTGTAAAGTTAAAAATTAAAATAACTATTTTATATATAAAAGTTTGTTAAGACCAATTTCTTTTCAGATATTCAATTTCTCGATAATTGTCTTATTAACTATTTCCAAAACTCTTGAATCAATATGCTTTAAAACATGCCCTTTAAAATAACCTCTTAATTTAAAACAACAAAAAGGGAAAATTGATAGAAATCTACCACTGATTTCATAATTGCCCATACACAAAAGCATGAAGCTCCAAACTGGATTCGAATCTAGCATAGAAAACCAAAAACTTTTTTACATCTGTCTACTACCCTTCGATACGTTTGTTTTCAAACATAAAATCGTCCTCTAAATTGTTTTTACATGTTGCAATGACATTCACGATATTGTTAAATTTAAAAAAGAAGCCAAAAACAAGTTCCTTGTAACTAATAAACGATTCTCAGATATTAGCTAACGGAAGATGAGTCAACAATGATATGTCTTAGTGGATGCTCGACTTCGCCTCCACCACCATGTTTGACAAACTCCATTGGAGTTAAAAAGCTACCGTGACAAACACATACTATCCTAACTTCTTCTCCTTTCCCATATTTGTACAAAAAACCTTGGATCTTTTTACCGTTGGGACCATCCCCTTTTGTGGAAACGCAGGGCATAACGTGACGGTCTAAGTAATGTGCGTTCGGTTGTACATTGTTAGGCTCTGAACGTTCATTTGTTTCACTTGCGTCTTTGTTAGTGACTGAAGGGGAAAAAATAAAAAACGAAATTCAAACTCTTATTCAACATGAATGAATTGTCTTTCGGTAAACAAAAATTATAAAAAAATAATAATAAATAAACGTTGAGAAACTATATGTGCTATATGAGAACCAAGTTGTTAACTAGCCGATAAACTTATGTACTTTGGCAAAGCTTGATTGACGATAAAACAAGGAGAAATGTTATTTTTTGTAAAATATATCGTACATGATTAAAAACATATAAGAAAATATTTGGAATTTCATCTAAATGCCACTTGAAAAGGCTCAAAACAAAATTTTCTTTTATAAAATTCAAGTAAACAATAAGATAATTTGTTTGAGATGATTTAAAATGAACAAGATAAAGGGTTCTTGCTTATTCCATATAAACATTTTGACTTAATCACTTAACAATATTAAACCATAAAGAAATAGTCCCACATGGCTTAGTGAATAAGCCACATTAAACTCATTTATTAAGCTCTAACTACACAAGCACTAAGAACAACAACCATATATATAACATGAATCAAGCTGTTGGGATTTAGGCGTTGTTTTACATAAGTTAACTTATTTTTCACGTACACGTTTAGATGTAGAAAAAATAGTTTATAACGTAGATTTTTGAAGTTTTTTCCCAATTATACCTAATTACTATTAATTATTATCTCTCAACGTATCATTTTTGGTCCTTTAACATAGACATATGTTAATTTTTGTCAAAGAAAATTTCTTCATAATAATAAATCCAAAGTACAACTATATGATCCAAAAACAAATATAACTCAAATTTTATATTCAAATCAAAATTAAAATTAAGAAAAATAAATTCTAGAAGAATGAAATTACCTTGAAAAGGTTGACTACTATCCAAATCGGAAACCCCAGAAGAGCCACCGCCGCTTCCCTGAGACCCAATCGAACCCTGCGACAAAATCGCCGCCGGCGACGGCGGCGATCGCTTCAATCCCACCGCCGCCGTCGATTCAATTCCGTTCACCAAAAAACTCCTCCGATTAACCACCCTCACATTCCTCAGCTTCTCCACTCGTTTCCGCTTCGCCTCCGACCGCCGGAGCGACTGCAGCTCCTTCCTCCTCCTCCACTCCGCCTCCGTCTCCGGAGCCGGCAGAGAACACGTCCTCGTCAACAACGACAACTCCACGTCCACCGGAATATTAACGAAATCGGCCACCGATGAAGCCCTAAATAGCTTGTTTTCATCAATTTTCCCGCCATTAACCACCAATTTCTGTGGTTCCATCCCGAATCTACCGTTTAACGATAAACCTAAGCTCAGCTCTATCTTCTCCGGCCTTATATGACCTTCCTCCGCCTTCGATTTCACCGGAAAAACATGGCCTCCGCCACCGCCGCACGTAAATCTCTGCAATAAATCCCTAGGAACGTTCGAATCTCCAGTTTTCGCCATGAATTTAAACAATCATCCACAAAAATCAAACCAAAATCACGAGATTTATCTTCAAATTGAAGAATAAGAAGAAGAAGAAGAAGAAACCCTAATCGGAAAATAACGAGATTTTCGACCGCCGGCGAAAGGAAAGAGAGAAAAGGGAGAGAATGTGAGAAGGTGAGAGAAAAAAGGGGGGGAGGGTTTTAATATATTTTGGGGGATGTGAAATGACGAAAATGCCCTTGAGCGATGAAAACGATGGACGTGTTGACACGTGGAAGGTGGGTGAGTCACCCACGTAAGTAGGTACAAGAAAACGAAAAAGAAACGCCGAAGCTAGCGTTTTGGGGGAACGTATCAGAGTTTGACACGTATGCTATATAATAAATGTTGTATGAGTCATAGCCACGTGGATAGTGGTAGAGTCTGTTTGTTTGTTTTAAAGTGGTTTCTCTCTCTCTCTCTCCAGCTTTCTCTCACTAGATTAGCTGTCAGGCGTTGTTGGGGTGACGTGGATGAACCAGAAGATGAAACGTGTCAATCTGGTTCTATTGGTGAATTTGTCCTTTTCCGGATTTCTTGGGGATTGGAGAAACAACAAACACGCGCCGTTTCGACACGTGTCGATGTGTGATTGGTTGAGGATGTTGGACGCCGGGAATTGTGGTTCGGTTTAGTTTTGTAAACGTTAATATATATTTTCTCCATATTCTTTTTTGGAATAAAATATTTTCTCCATTCTATACATATCATCTAGTAGGCAAATTGTTTGTGGAAGAAAGAAGATTAATATGAAAGAAGTAATACTTGAATTTAAATTATTGATTATTTTTAAATTTAAGCTCTTGGAATTAGTTTAACCTTTTCTTAACGTATTCATTTCTCATTGAATGGTTTATAAACATTTTTTATGTTAACCTTAATTTTTCATTGGAATCCAACCCAAATAGTGTATTTAACTATTTAAGATTTAGTGTTATTATAGTCCATCATGTTTTCAAAAGTTAAGTTCCGGCTTTCAAGACATTTGACTTTTACACGAACATCTCATTTTTCAATTAAGGTTCGAGTTTGGGTTTTTGAACCAGCTGGGTTTTATAGACAACTCGTCATTCACAACATGAATCAAGCTAATGCAACAGGAGTAATTGTTTAGCAAACTCCCTCTTAATAACCAAAAGAACTTTGAATGGTTCAATTCCCACTACATATGGGTATGATTTGAAAACGGATCTCGTTACCCTTGCTATTGTAACTCTCGTTCTCTTTTTTGATCTCGCGTGAAATCGGTCTTGCCACCACTTTTTTATGTGATTAATCATGTTGTTGTTGTTGCTAGTGTATATCACGATGACATTGAGCAGGAGAAAAAGTAGCTATGCATACATGGGGGAAATTCATAGATGTAACTTTGAGCGGGTAAATGATCCATTGAATATAGTTGAGTTTGAAAGGATATATGATTGAAGATAGTTTTGAGCCATTGTTTATTCTCTCAAACTCGTTGGCCAAAATTCAAAATCAGTTCGATTGTTAGATGTAAATTGATGTACAAGTAATCTCGAAGTGGTCCTCTGCGTTAAGTTTTAAATTGATACGAAGATCAATAACCACCGACAATATCAATAACGTTTATTGTACATAAAGCAATTCCGAGTTCAAAAGAAAATACTTCGATTTTGTTTTCAAAATTGGAATAAGCTCACATCTTGATATGGTTTACGAGTTACGACTTAAATACACATTAAACATTGATTGTTGAGATGTAAGGGAAAATTAAATAGAGAGTTTGCACTTGAAGTTGTGTTCTTGAAACTTATATTATGAATGAATGAAAAAGAAAAGAAAATGAAGATAGAAAGGGAGTAAAAAAAAACTCATGTTCTCAATACTTTTTAGAAGTTAAACGAAAGGAATTGGAAAGGAAAAAACATATAATTTTCCTTCCAATTTTTGAGAGAAATTAACAAAATAAAAAGAAAGAAATTAAAACTCCTTCTAAGAATTGTTAAAAGTACAAAAGTACCCAACATTTTTTATCTTTTGACATGTAAATTTAAATAGTATATCTATGTATAAAAATTTTAATCATTCCTTATTTTTCTCTCTTGTTCACAAACTTTACAAAATATTTCATTTTGTTTTATTCATTTTTCTTTATTCTTGAGAACATGAATGAACTTTTTATATTCCATTTCTTTAGTCATCACTTTCTTCTTTTTTTCCCCCCAAATTCAAGAACAAAACTTGAATCCTTTAAGTTTTCGACGTACACATGCTGAAAAAGAATATTGTTGTTTGCACTAGATCATACATAACCTCTTACAGTCTTTTATATGTGTGTATACGTGTGCGCGTGTGCACATGTGTGTGGACATGTTTATACTAATATTTTACCATATTATTAAAAAGAATCTACTAAGTATACTTGAAATCTTATAAAATTCAAATTAGGGAGAACAAGGTGGGCAATGGTAATTTGGGCTTCCTTTATTGTATTTGCGCCAATAGAAACAAGTTGGTGTTTGATAACGGAAATACGACACTAATGGAGCGGTTGTTTGAGTTCCAGTTGAAGGCAATCGAGTGGGTAATGAGAAGAGACACAAGCTTGAAGATCGACATGGGCACGTGGATTGGCAATCCGTTCGGCTACTATAGTGTGGCTTATTGGGATCAATTTATGTGTCAAGTCACAGCTGGAGTTGAGCCAAAGAATTCTGCCTTGGGGCGCTTTCATTCTGGTCCGAGTCATTAGGGTAGTTCGCTGCTGCTACCTGTTTTTTCTGCTTTAAGTGAGGTTTATTCCCTTGTTCGGACAACACCTGGGTTGGGGTATATGGCGACTGACACCTCATAATTCTGTTGGGGCTGGGTTTCAAGTTTCGTTTGGTGCTTTTGTCTTTTTTCCTTCTTCCCTAATGTTGTGGTTTGTGTGTGTTGTGTGACTTGTTGGTCTTTTTGGTACTTGTCTCAAACTTTGTATTGGTCCATTCGTGGATTTTGGTTTGGTAATTTTTTTTTGCTGTTGTCCAAAAAAAACAATAGATTAAAGGTATGTCGTTTCAATTTCATAAAACAAAAAACCAATTCATAAACACATTCGAATACATTATAAATCAATAGGTAACTCTTTCGATCTCTCAAACCATCAAAAACCATAAAGGTACTATAAAAAAAGTTATTCATATATATCATGTCGATTTGAGATCAATATTTAGTTCATTGAGAAAATATATGCACGGTCTTTTTAATGTTATTAATGTTGATTATGAAATGCATTTTACGGATTTATTAGATGATAATAAAAAAAAACATTAAGTTAGCTTGGATGTAGAATATCTCTCTGGAAAAGAAAAAAAAACGCCTATTTAACGGGTTCAACTCCAAACACTGATAAAGTCTTTGTAGCTATGTATGAAGATTATAGACAATTCGTGGTTGCTTGGAAAATTAGACAGTGCACACGAAATGGATTGAGAACTCATTGTTGTCCAAAAGAGAAGCATCACAATTCATTTTTCCGAAACAACTTTGTTATACTAATATGTATTTCAAACAAAATACATTTTCCTTTAACAAAACTTAGTTCTCAATTGTTATACTTTTATTTTGGTAATCGTCTCATATATTGGCATAATTGTTACGAGAAATAGAAACGTGGTCTCGATGAATCCCTAATTTCGAACAATATTACAACATGCGAACTTCGGGTTCATGTCCATTTCAATGCACTATGATGCTTGGGCTTCGTGTTTCAACGTAAATAACGATATATCTTTGATTCTTTTCTTATTTTCGTATCTTGTCGTACATAAATGTCTACACTTTCAATGTGGTCAAATCGTATCCTGTACCAAGTGGTATTAACTTATTTTATTTTCGATACTGAACTTGAATTTAGTACAACACATGATCAAGTGGGGATTTTTAAATTACATTATTAGGTATGTTTATCTTTAATTCCACTTTAATAAGCAATTTGTATTCCAAATTAAAAATAATCATTTAAAATTCAATATACAATTCACCAACTTGTTCATCAACTGGTTTTTGTTTAATCCAAAATATAAAAACTTGTAGAAGTTCCCATTTCAATAACTCTATTTTTTTATGGAAACTTTTAAAACATTTATTCAAAAAGATCAATTCACAATATCAAGTCGTACCAACATAATAGCCACTTTGTTTTTATTAGGCCATCCACTGTCGACCCACTGCAACCTAATGGTTTCAACTGCCACATCAGCGCCACATCAGCTTTTCACAAAACTACCCAATTCATCCACTGTCGACCCACTCCATCAAAAAAACAAAAAAAATTAAATAAGAAAAAGAGAGAAGAGAGAGATAGAGAGAAAGAAGAGAGAGAGAGGGGGTGGTGGGTGGTGTGGGGGGTGGGCGGGCGTCGGCTAACCGAGAATCACCTACCCGATCTCACCCGCGGTGGTTTTCAAGCATTTACCCTTCGGCTTCAAGCTACCCGTTGGCTTCGGGTAAGGCCACAACGGATGGCCTTAGAGATGACAAGAATGTGGTGGTCTACAATAATTTTTAAAACTGGTCCCTTAACTTCAATTATTTCAATGAACATACTTACTGTTTATATTTTTCTTTAAAAATCATTCATTATCATTAACTTTGTTAATATTTTCCATTAAATTAAGGGTATTTTCATATTTTCTAACCATTTTCAGCTAAAAAAGTCAAGATTAAATTAATTAATTTATGTATTGTATAATATATTACCCTCCAACATCGTCCTTGCCAAACCACGTGCTTCATCCCTCTCATCACTCTTCATTTTCTTTCTCTCCCTTTATTTTCTCCGATAATCAACCCCAACCAAAAAGGGACCATCGAACAATAGGACATTGGGACCACAGTTTACACCTCATTGTGACCTTCATTGCCATCTTCGCGCCACAGTGACCCATCCGGAAAATAAGGACGATCCAACCCAACAAAACTGAAGTATAAGTCAAATTTGAAATTGTGGTTGAGGTTTTACAGATCTGTGGTATCATATTGTGAAGAAGACCACAAGGGTTCATGACGTTAATAGGGAAGACCACCATAGTGGAGGTGATGTCAAAGAATACGACAGAAGATGAACAATGTGATTAGAATCAGATAAGTTGTGCTTTAAACGGGTGGTTCGAAGTGGGAACAATGGAGGTGGTTTACGGGGGGGGGGGGGGGGGGGTGGCTTTACGAGGGGTGGTTTAGATGGGAGGGACGATGGAGGCGGTTCACTTGGGTGGTGTGATGGTCTTAGCCAGGGATCGTTGGAGATGGAGGTAGTCTGTGGGGTGGTGCGATTACTCACTGTATATGTATAGACTTCGGATCACATGAGACAAAGTTGTTCTCGTGAGATTAGTGAGACCACATTTTTACGCTTAAAACTTCACGACAAAACATTGTCACACTAACCTTCATTGTGCTTTTGCTGTGAAGATTTAGATTATTTTTTTACATTCACAATATTGATTGTGAAGTTTCAATGTAAAAAATGTGGTTTCAGAATCTCACCAACATAGACTGGTCTCACTTGAACCCAACTCTATGTTTTAAAAACTAGTTCACGGTTCAACCGGTTCAATCGGTTCAACTACCGGTTCAATTGTTTTCAAATATTTATATATATTTTATATTTTTCTGCATGCACACACACACACACACATATAAAACCAAGAATCTGATGTCCACAACTTAAAACATTGAAAATATACATTACATCAATCCAACAACATTAAAAAAACATAATACCAAGTTTTACATCAATCCAAAAACATTAAAACACACATAAACATAAGTTTTTTTACTAATCCAAACAAGTCAAAACGGTTCAAAAGTCACGTTTTTTTAAACCGGTTCAAAGTCACACTTCTACCGGTTCAATTACACCGGTTCGACCTTCAACCGGTCGGTTCTTTCCAAGTCTGAAAATGCCTATTAAACCAGTCCCTTTTGAACCGGTCTTCCCACCGGTTACCGGTTCGACCGGCCGGGTTGACCCAATTCTTAAAATTAGTTTTAAGCTAAAATCAATTATGAATTTTTTTTAATCTTAAATTTCCCTATTAATTTTTGGGACAGGTCTTAATCAACCAAAAAAACAAAAATGAATATACATTGAAATCGACCAATAAATGAAAAACAAGTCTTGAAATCATTCCAAAAAAAAAAAAACTAAAGTCCCTCAAAATCGATATAAAAGAACAACTAACATTTTCTTGAAATTAACCAATTTTTTTTTTTGAAAATTCCTCAAAATGGTGGATCTAAACTAAAACCACATCAAACGACTTACATGACTTTAATCTATTCTAAAAGTTTCCCACCAGAAAATAACTTGGATACACCACTGGTGTTATGTATTTCTTTAACATTAGTAATTGTATAAAAACCTACTAGAATCTCAAATATTATATAAATAATTGTCAAGATATTATTTCAGACAAATTCAAAGTAAAAACCAAGATTTTTGAATAAGAAATCTAAAGATCCAAAAATCTTATAAAAAATCTTTATCAAAATAGCCTTTATAAGAACTTATACTTTTACTGTGTTTTTGAAAGAAACTTATATGTTACTTATAAAACTCTTCTATTGAACTTGTTATAATAAAACTTTTTGATTTAATATGCTACTAAGAGTAAAAAAATAAAAATAAACTATAATTTTGATCACTAGTTTACATGAATCTTTGAAAACGGTTCTTATACTTCAATAACTACAGTGAATGTTTCCATTTGTTCATATTTTGCTTTGAAAATCCTTTTTTTGTTAACTCCATTAAAAAGATCAATTAAGTAAAGTTTACTTTGTCTTTTTTCTGTTAAAAGTTGAATTAAATTTATGTATATTATTTTTTTAGTGATATTATATATGTGTGTGCACGCGTGCATGCATGCACGTAAACAATGCCAACCCTCCTATAGTCTCTAGCGACCAAGACCTTGTCTTCGACGATCAATTCCTGAACCACCTAGCTACCTGTAAGAATCGTGACCCCCCCCCCCCCCTCCCCAACACACATGCTCTTTCTCTCTCTCTCTCTCTCTCTCTCTCTCTCTCTCTCTCTCTCCCTCCTTTTCTCGCTCCCTTAAAAAGGTAAATTTTCTGAAACATCCATCCTCAACGAATAATTTTTACGAAGTTAGCGGCTGTATACGCTTTTCATATCAAAATACATACGGTTTGTACAATAATCATAGTTATTAAAGTTTAAGGACTGTTTTTGTAGATTTGTGTAAACCACATGGACCAAAATTGTAGTTTAATCTAAAAATAAACTATTATATCGCCGATGCAAGTTGACGGGTGCGTAGAAGTCTGTCCACTCACAGTTTGACACGTATGTATCCTTGGCAAAAACAAGTGGGAGGGCCATGACAGCTACTCACCACCAAAAGTTCAAGTTGGAGGTGAAGTGGGACCCAATGTACCTTTTTATTATATGTTTCCCAACTATATTGTAATCTTTTTTTGTTTGTTTTTGTTTGAAGAACTATATTTGTAATCTTATAATTAGTGTTTTTTCTAAACTCATATAAATACAAATAAAATATGTTGTTAAATAAACTGTTATAGATTAAATCAACATAAAATAAAGCAATAAAGATGGACAAATGTTAATTCCGACATGTGTCTTAAATGGTGGAATTTGGATGTCTCGTCCACCGCCTCTCTCGGGGATCTTTTGTTTGTTGCGGCTCGGAGTGGATCTAATACTAAGGGTAAGGAATGATGGGAGGCTACCATTCGTTGTATCACGTATCTGATTTGGTCGGACAGAAATAAGTTGATTTTCAAGCAATCTACTGGTGATATCTGTGAGAAGTTGGCTGAATTCCAAAGAAAAGTCTTCGATTGGTTATCGCAGTGGAGTAAAGATATGAGAGCAGATTGGAGATTGTGGCTGTCGGATCCTGTCAACTCGTAGCGAACTATTGTTGGTTTTTGAATGTTGTTGTACACTCAAGGGTGGCTGCAGCTGGATGGTCTTCTTTCTACAATCAGACGTTGGATGAGTTTCGTGAAGTTCGTGTGGGTCTGTAACATCTTATTTTGGCAAATTACGACGTGCGTCTTCTAATATTCTTCGACTGAAGGAGTCCCTGTTTCAGCTCTGTTTTTAGACTGGCTTCTATCTCATAAGCTAGTTGTGGTTCGTTGTCTTGGGGCTTTTTTTCTTTTCCTTGACTGTAGTTGGATCATCGCCTTTGGTGTTGGTTTCTTTGGGTCTGTTTGTGTTAGAACTTGGTGTATTGGTTTAGTTATGGGTGGTAATAAAATATCCTAGCTGCTGTTTTAAAAAAAAATACTCGACATTTTATTGTTCAATATTTATTATATTTTTAAACATGTTAGGACACAAATGACAATACCAGAATATTAAACGGGTGGATTTTATCAGGATCTTATCTTAAGAATAAAATATATCAATGAAAATGAAATTTTTGACTATTTATCTAAGACCATCTCCAACCATACTCTATTTATTAGTTTTTGAAGTTTATACAACTCCAACCATACACCATACTCCAAAAAAAATTGGAGGTCATCAAAACCACACTCCAAATTTGGAGTGTTTAATTCACACTCTATATTTATAAGGCCCACCAACAACAATACTATATAGCTTTTTAATGGGACCCACTACCACTAAATTTATTTTTTAATATAAATCTGATTGTTATCAATTGTACAAAGTTCTATTTTTATATAAAATATGTTGTTTAATATAGAGTTTATAAATTTGATGTTTTTTTATAGAGTATGGTTGGAGTTGAGATTTTTTTTAGTGTTAAAGGGCCCACCATTTTTAGTGTTTTTGGTGTTTTTTTAGTGTTCATGGTTGGAGATGCTCTAAGGAAGTTTGGAGGGTATTTGATATAGAGGAAGGTTCATACAAGAACAATCCAATATGTAGGAACAAAGGAACCTTATTCTAGCCACACATTTAGTTAAAAGAAATTGTATTATATTGAATGGCACCATAGTAATTAATGGGAAAAGTTGCTTACTTGCCACCAAGGGTTATTACTTTTAGGGGTAAAATTGGTAGAGTTGAAAAGTAATAATATATTATTCTAATGTATTATTAGTATTCTAATATATTAGTATTATTCTAATGTATTTTTATTATATTATTTATAATATACTAGTATTATTCTAATATATTATTATTTGTACAAAATCATATATGATTTTACATTTGTACAAAATGATATATGATTTTACATTTGTACAAAATCAAATATGATTTTACAACAACTTTTGTTCAAAATCAAATACGATTTTACAATAACATTTGTTCAAAATCACATATGATTTAACATTAACATTTGTATAAAATCATATATGATACTGAAATCATATGTGATTTTGTTAACATACAAGGTATTGTAATTTATCATGATCTTATATTTTTTTAAATAGTTTAAATAAATAAGCTCTAATTTAATTCATGAAAATTAGCGGGAGTTTGAATTTTCTAAAAATATTTGTGAGATCTTAATCTTATAATTATTAAACATATTCAATATTTAAAATGTGTGAATATCATTTGTACAAAATCATATATGTGGTCTATTTAACTTACATGTGTAATATCCATATTACTTACACGTCTAATAACCAAGTCAATATCACATATGATTTTTAAAATTAGGTACAAAATCATATGTGATTTTACAAGTGATTTTAAACTAAACAAAATTACATTTATTCTTTTTGTTCAAACCAAAATCATATGTTATCTATTTAGCTTGCACGTGTAAGATGCATATTACTTACACGTCTAATATCCAAGTCAATATCACATATGATTTTTAAAATTACGTACAAAATCATATGTGATTTTACAAGTGATTTTAAACTAAACAAAATCATACAATCTCAAGCTGTTTTATAAGTGATTTTAGACTAAGCAAAATCACATTTATTCTTCTTGTTCAAAAGTACATATTGCATTTTACAAGTGATTTTAAACTAGCAAAATTATATGATCACAAGTGATTTAAAACCAAGTAAAACCATTAAATCAACAATTTGTTACAATAGTTTATGTTTAAAAGAGGGAAAATCAAATATATAAATAAATTTAGTAAGATATTTTATTTTGAAATATTTTAGAGATATGAAGCAAAAGAGATGGAAAATCAAATGATGAATAGTATTCTTTCCAAAAAGTAAGTTTATACCCAAAATACCCTTAAACCAATTAAATATATATTGAATTAACTTTTGGTTTCCTAAATTGATTTGTGTGGTTGGTAATTGTTCCTTTATTCCTACAAAATGAATTAGTTCTTGTTTGAACCTACTTCATTTGATATATTTGTATAATTAAATCTTTTACAAATAAATAAGATTACTTGTTTTCTTTTATATTTGTATAATTAAATCATTAATTCACTTTTTTAACAAATAAATTAGATTACTTGTTTTCTTTTATATCAAACTAGACTATACTTGCGTCTAATGCGGCGTAAAATTTTTTAAATATAAAATAATAGTGGTATAATTTATTAAAAAAATAATAATAAACGTCTTTTAATTAATTTATTATTTTGTATATTTAATGTAACAAGGTGGAAAATAAAAAAATGAAAACGTAATACAATGTGAAATATATTATTTCTTGTATATTCTTAATATTTAATAATAACATTAAAAAATATTCAATATTTGGGCTCATTTTGAAGGTATTTATGCAACGATTATAGTAATATTAATTGTAAAAAAAAATGTAATTTTAATGCATTTTAGTTCATAATATACGATTATTTATGTTATATAATAAAAGTGTAAAATAAAGAATAAAAAATGAAGAGATTAAAAATAAACATATAACTAATTATATGGGTATTGAGTAAAAAATAAGATATTAAAAGTAAAATAAATAACTAAAATGTAAGGGATAAATAGGAGGAAACACGTCAAACAGATAAGTCTAAATGAACTGAAAGTGTAAAACACGTCCAGATACATATATAGGCGAGAAAATCCTGTAACCAACTAACCAGACGACGATACGTGGTAACCCAATTACTCTTTTATTATATATAGATTATCTAAAATACAATTAATACGTACTTAAAGAAATTGTATAAAAAATAAAATTTCATTTATTTTTAATTTATGGTCTTATGATACAAGAAAAAACAATTTTCACTTATGAATTATAAACTTATTCATAATCTTGGCTATAAATTGTAATATTCATATGTTAGGATTTACATGTTAACACATAAGTGATTCAAAATCTAAGTTATAAGTTTTAAATTTATTCAGCTAAAAGTTACGAATCGAATTTTAAAATTGGTTCACCTTGAAGTTATAATTAAAAATCACACGCGGACCTTAAAGTTATAATTAAAAATCATTCTTTCTTAATCTTAAACTCTCTCAATTTCACAACGAATTTCAATTCTCTCAAACTCTCGATTCGTATTTTTTCATATTGCACATCGAATCCCGTCATGGCAAGCGGAAGTGGTTCAAGTAATCCCACGGTTGAACAAAATGTTGATGGAAGCGTTTATGTTTTGCAAGTTCTCGAACACAAACGAAACTGAGAATTAGGATTTGTGTTTAATGTCAAATCAGTCAAAAAAAGCGAGTTGTAAATATTGGTAGCATAATATGAAAATGAGACATTTCAAAAAGTTAGAGAAAAAATAAAGAGAAACTTATAAAATATTTTTTGGAGCTTCCTCCTACTCTAGTTATGCTGCCGTTTTAAACCAACGGTAAATGTTGTTGGGGTTGAACAATTGATCGAAGATAATGCGTGCGTGTGTGTATCAACAAAAAATAATATCGTAAAATGCTTATTATTATGTATAGTTCTTAATTAGATGGATAATTGATTTGTCATTAGGTTGGATAGGTCAATTTTTTTTGAATTCTTGACTGTTATCTAAGAACCGATCTATTCAATATGGTGTTGAAACTGTGGACCAGTTCCTTTGAATTCCACATCGGAATTCAATTATGTTCAATCGATTTCAATCAGATCCATCAATTTGAATTGGATGAAATGAGTTTCTAAACAACCTACTGATACAGGGAGGTTTCAAGCGTTTACGAGGATTTTTGGAGATCCTTGGAAACGAAGAAAACGATCCCGAAAGAAAACCGAAATCTTTCCTCACAAAACGAGAAACCGTTGCTTATGCGATTTATCTCGTTCACGTATTATAAGCTATCCGACACAGTTTGCATTTATCTCTTTCTTTTATTATTGGAGATCGAAAAATAAGTCAGATAAGAAAAAGGAAGAGAAAGCGGGTACCAAACGATTTAAGTCGCATGGCACCCGCCTACAACACTGTTTGCTCTAAATCTATAAGCCTCATCATTGACCGTCTTTGACCATCCTTGCCAATCCATTCATGGAGTTACAATTCGTTTCCAATTCATTGGCATTATCATATTTTATTTATTTTCCTAATTTTAGTTGAAATAGGATTTAGTTATTTTAATAATTATCTTTTCCTAGTTTAAGATTAATATTTAGTTTCCTAGTTTGTCTAGAATTAAAATTAATTCCATAGTTATCTTTTTATTAGTTTTAGCTTATAAATAGGTTTATTGTTTTCATTGTAATTCAAGTTTTGTTCAATAATATTCTTCTCCTTGTGAGTTTTAGAGTTGTTCTCTAATTTTCTTGAGTTTTACTGTTCGTAATTCTCAACCTTAAAGGGTTTAGACGTTTGTCGATCCTTCCGCAAACCTACGCTGCGTCACCTACGAAAAGTTACTTAATTCCATCAAAACTCCTACTCTAGACAATACATATCCAAAAAAAACTGGTAAACAATCTCTTAGATCCAGTTTACCATCTCGTTAGATAATCAGATTTGAATAACTAGTTTTGAAAAAAATGAATAGACTGGGCTCGATCACTAAAGTTTATGAGAAATTCAAAACTTTTTCCAAGTTTGCTTGACAGTGCTATAGGATCAGTTTGTACAACAACGAAACCATTTCAATCACCTTCTTGTATCAAGAGTAAAATGATCTTTCGAAACTCCAAATTATTTTTTAAACAAAAGCATCTAAGATCTTGCTTTTTTGACATGCTCCTTGAGATTGAATTATAGTGTTGATATTACATCCTTGCACTAACTTTTCACAATTTAATATCGTTAAATCTAAATCCATAATATCAAGACAACTAGTCAGTATGATAGTTGTTTTCTGAAATCGTCAAACCCAAATGTAACACCCCGTCTCGTACAGCTGAAGACAAGAAGTGTACAATCCAAGATCGGATAAAATCCAAATACAACGTAATTCAGAGTTGTACTACACTTTCCAAAACAACATACATATTGATAACTAAACTTTAAATACACTTACAACCCAAACTGTTAACTTCTAACTGTTCGAAAATGTGTTATATTTGACCTATATACACCAGTAAGGATCTTTTGACTACGATTCCTAGCTTAATCTCGATCCCTCATCCCGACCCCGGAGTGATACCTGAACCTGCCGAGGAAACCAAAACAAACCTTGGCTGAGCAATTTTGCTCAGTGGGCGGATAATATATGTAACAATTCCAAACAATATAAAGTTCAAAAATAAATTGGAATCAAAATACTCGCAGCGGATAAACCATAGCATTATATCAAACGTTGAAATCAATAAAAATATCAATTAATTCGTTCGTATTGCAAAAATACATTGTCTAATCGGATGATCAGTCCAATTAGACTTGGAATGTCAATGTTGGGCACAACACCTCCCGTTCTCCGGTAACCAGTTTAATTCTGGTATTCGGCTCTAGCCAGTAATCGGTTTTATCCAGTAACCAGAAAATCTGGTATTCGGCTCTTGGATGCATCCTACGTCCTCTTATTTGACTTGGCCTAGCATTTACGAGAACGCCATGGCTATTAATAACCACCATGGAGGCATCTCAACACCCGTGGCCCAAATGTTAAGTCTAAATCAAAAACAATAAAATATGTGTTGCTAAAACAATAGTTCCATAAAATTCTAAAACCAAATCTCAATCTCTTAGTAATCGATTCAACCGATAATGGATCGTATATAATATTTAAACAATGAAGATGGTTCAAGGGGTATTTGTCAAATACACCGAAAACGGATCGTAGCTTCCAAAAATCAATTCATTTAAAAACATCACTCAGTTTACTTTAAAGACAAGGTCGTAAGGCATGAAAACATACTCATCCGACAACATGCTCAAATTGTGAAGCAAATCAATATAATAGTATAAGACACAATATAGAAATGAAACAGAGGTTCTTATAAAGTACCCGAAACCGTTAGGCTCGGAGTCACATCTATCAACATGGATGGGATTTCCGGAATGCAACCGGTTACCCTTGAGTCAAAGAAGTAAGATATCTGTACCTTAACTAAACTTGAGAAATGACACATGATCAATCGAGACTTACGACGACGTTGACTTGCTCGCATGCCTAAGAAACCATAAGTTGTTATCACTTGCACGACATAAAAATCACACACACTAATTCTACTAATAATGAATTTAGGTCCTAAACGTATTTAAAGTTTTAAACAGCTTAATCTTCATATTACAAACTCAAATCAACACTTGGTCAAATGTGGTTTCATTTTCTACGATTTACGGCTTTTATACATCATGTTCACAAGCATTTTTATCCTACTTAGACGTCAATACACATTACGCGGTCTAAATGAAAGTTCTAGTACAGTCTCTTAAGGTTCTATTCGATTTGGAATCTCCTCATTTGGAGCATCTATTGATTTTATACGGAATTTACAATAATAGTGAGCTGATCCCGAGTACAGTGTCAGCAGCCCCAAAAAAACACACTGTTTTGAGTAACTTACACTTAGAACTAGGTTTGAGTCCCATCATAAGAGTTGTAGAGTACATATAGGAGCTTCTATCTGTTAGGATTATGTGCGAGACAGTAACAGGGTTACCGTGTCCAATGTTATAAGACACTAGTAGGTCACACCGCTGCACACCTAATTGAGAATTTGTGTGAAAGAGATAAATGAGAAGAGAGAATTAAATAATTATTAGTTAAATAATTATTTACTAGTTTTAATTAATTAGTAAATTAATTAAAGGATTAATTAATTAAGGAATTGATTAAAAGGATAATCATGAAAGGAATTATAATCAGGTTAAATCACTGCCTTATCTGATCCTATAAATAAAGGGTTAAGGCTTTGATGAATCAGTTGATTAATCCTACGAAAATCTCTCGCTCTCTCTTTCTCTCTCCCAACCATCGACCTCTCTCTCTCTCACACATCGGTCGGAATTTTTCCGATCAGTCACAGTGGTCTAGCAACCCTCTCGCGTGGTGTCAGTAGCGGTGAACCCCCTGCCAGCTTTCCGGAAGTCTATTCACTAAAAGGTAAACCGTCAAACCCACTTTGATTGTATCTGTTATGGTTTAAGATGGGTCCGGGTTTAGGAATCGTTTTTGTTATCCGCTGCGCACCGTTAGTGCCTACGGTTCCCAACAGTGGTATCAGAGCCACTTCTTAAACCTACAGATCAGGATTAAATTGTTGTTTGCGATAAACTGATATTTGGATTATGGTTTTGTTAAAAATTCGATTTTTATCTGTTTATATTAAAAATTGGATTTTTATCGTTTATCACACGAACCGTGTTGATCGACGGTGGAACGACGGCAGTTAGCCGAATCGAACCACCAGATCGATTAAAGGCCGTGGTGGTGGCGACGGTGGCTTTAGCGCCGCTGTCCGCCGGCGGTTGCACCGCAAAACCACCAAGACCGCCGGTTGCCTCGCTAGGCGGCGGCGGTGGCCGTGTCTTTCGATCGCACAAGGCGATGGTGGTGGCGTTAAAGCCGCTGCTGTCGCCGACGAGATCAGACCGCCTGTCGACAGCCCCTAGTGGCGGATCAATGGCGGTAGCGTGGTTGTTTGTCCCGCCAAGCCGCCGGCTGCCTTACGGCCACGCCAGGGCGGCGGCGGTGATCGGTTACGCGAATCGCCAAACCACCGAATGGTGGTGGCGCTATTGTTGCCCAGCGGTGGCGACGGCGGCGTAGTGGTGGCAACGGCTTTGGCCGTTTGTCGCCGGATAAGCCACGAACCACCAAGCCACACGCCGGCTGCCCTAAGGCCGAGCCAAGGCGGTGGCGGTGGCTGATTGTTTCCGCGATCGCAAGCCACACCACCGAACGGTGGTGACGGCGTTTGCTGTTGGTGATGGAACCGTCGGCCACGGCGGCGATGGCAGCCTCGGCTGCTGTTGTCGTCGATCGGCCTAGCGGTGGCGGCGGTGGTGACCTTGGTTATCGCTGCTGCCGCCGGTGGCGGTTTCGGGAAGATTGCCGACGATCGGCGGAAATGGTAGCTTCGGCTACGTTGTCGTTGATCACCGGTAGTAACAATGGTAACCGTTTGTTATTTTGTTGCTATCGGTGATGATATCGGATAAGTTTTTCGTGTGGATAGGGTCGTTTTGCCCGATAGGCTAAAACCCCAGATAAAATTAATTTTTACTTTTATCTTATAAAATTAAAATCAATTTTAAGTAATTATAAAATCAGTTAGGTTTTATAATTCTGGTTTATCGTAACTGTATATATTTTTAGTTTAACTGTTTTGTTTAAACTGTTAGTTGCGAGTGTCATAGCCAAGCCCTAGACCAGTGTTTGTGTTTCGTCTTTATATTATTGTTATTGTACTCTGTCTTGGTAAGGGAGGCTTGCGTGCCATTTACAACCCTTTTATTGTAATTTTGTTTTATATAATTTTAATTTACGCCGAAGACGGAAAAAACCTTAAAGACGGAGTTTGGAGGCACAACCAAGGATGTCAGAGCCAGTGGGAGCGTTCTACCTTCATGCCTTGTGTATTGCTTGTCACTTAGGTTAAAGGCCGTCAGTTTAGTGTTGGCTCACTTAACTGACAATAGTTTTAAGGGTAAAAGCTATGACACAGTAGTTTTTAAGTTTTGTATATAATTGCGTGGTTTGGTTTTAATTGCGTAATTGTGATAAAACGAAGTTTTAAAATCTAATGAGATAATTTTATAAAAACCTAGAGGTTCGAATACAGAGTGCTTTTCGAATCAGTTTTAAAATTAAGGTTTTTGAAAAACTGGCATTTATGACCCTTGTAAAATCATAGATTAGTAAGTGCAACCCAC
Source organism: Centaurea solstitialis (assembly GCA_030169165.1). Classification (NCBI taxonomy): domain Eukaryota; kingdom Viridiplantae; phylum Streptophyta; class Magnoliopsida; order Asterales; family Asteraceae; genus Centaurea; species Centaurea solstitialis. Next base: position 70,173,779 of record CM058041.1, read on the forward strand.
TTTAGGGGCATCTCCGGTGTAAGGTACATAGGGCGTTGTAAGTGCACACACTATGAACGCCCGTGTTCAAACCGAAACTAGAGGGTGATAAAACTCTGCGAATTATCTCCGGGTGGTACCGGCCAGAGTTTGTCCAGGTCCCGGGTGGTGCAATCTATTTTGGTAATTATTTATTCACCGGGTGGTACCGGGCCAAAATGCACTAGAGGGACTAAATATGCACGGATTATATATCCGATGTCCCGACGATCTAGAAGTCGTATTTTCGAATTAAAATACGATTGGTATAGTTTCACCTACCATAAATCGCATGAGTCGGTTTGACATGATCACATGCTTCCCGACACATGTGAAATATGGATTCTAGTCTAATAAATTTATTTTAAGGGTAATAATTTATTAGAATTTTATAATTATAAACTAAATTGGAATTTATATTCTTCTGTAGATGTCTCCAATTAGCATTCCGTTTTATTCACCTGAGGAATCACTTCGCCTTATTATGGGCAAGTGGAAGCTTACGGGCCAGAACTTTCCAGTTTGGAAGTTACATTTACAGAATGTTTTGAGTGCCCAGGGTAAGCTTTATGTGATCAATAAGCCTATGTCACGACCTAAGAGCAATGCCCCTGAAGAGGAATTTGCTGAGTATTTTAGATTCATGGCAGATGAATCGGATGTAATGTCCATTCTAATTTTCTCTATGTCACCCGAGTTCACGGGAGATTTAAGAGACAAATTCTGTCACGAGGTTGTGAAAAATGTGGAGAACCAGTTAGGTCTCTACAAGCATACGGGTAAGCTTTTGATCATGCAAGAGATTTTCTCCCTGAAGCTGCAAAAGAGCCAGTCAGTTAAAAACCATCTTATTGAAATAAGAAGGCTCTTTAAATGTTTATCACGTCTGGGGTACAAGATGACTCAGGAAGAGTTAGTGTATCTCATGTGGTTTTCCCTCACAAAAGAAGTTCAGGACACAGCTAGTGCCTACATGAAGGAACCAAAGAACGACGTGGATAAAGTTCATGAAGATATTCTGGCCAGTCTAGAGCCAGTACCCGAACCTGCAGATCTCATGGACACTGATATAATTGATGAGCTGGGAGATCTGAGTTGCCCAGAGTGCGGCAGCGAGGATATTTGCGAGCACTCGATGAATATCGACAAGATAGAGATCGGTTTACCCGATGCTCCAGGTATCTTTATGATAGATTGCTTAATCACTTCTTATGAATCATGGGTAATTGATACAGGCAGTGGTAACCACATTTGTAATCATTTACAGGGATTCACTAGAAGAAAGACTCTGAGGAAGGACCGTTCGAACCTACGAGTTGGCGAAGGCACTCCGCTGATAGCTGAAGCTGTAGGATCTTATAGTCTTAGTTTACCCTCGGGTCTAGTTTTGGAACTGGATAATTGTTATTATTCCAAATATGATTAAGAATGTTTTGTCTTTTGATTTATTAGTAGACCAAGGATTTTATTATAAATATGATTATAAAATGATTTCAGTCTTTAAAGATAATATTTTCTATTTTAAAGCTACACCCGTGAATGGTCTATATACAGTAAATCTACAAGACAACAGTAGTGAAATCTATCATATAAGTAAACGATCCAAGGACATTGAGGATCAGACTTACCTCTGGCATTGTCGTTTAGGCCACATAAACAAGAAACACGTTGAACTACTCCTGAAAGGAGGTTTTCTTGGAACTTTCAATTACAAGCCTTTTGATAATTGCGAGTCTTGTTTATCTGGAAAAATGACAAAGCAACCTTTCAACAAAGAAAATGAGAGGGCTACTGACTTATTAGAAATAATTCACACAGATGTGTGTGGACCATTTAGTCATGTAGCAAGAGGAGGATACCGGTACTTCATTACCTTTACTGACGATTTCAGTAGGTATGGCTATGTCTATCTTATGAGACACAAATCTGAAAGCTTTGAAAGATTCAAAGAATTTCAGAATGAAGTACAGAATCAACTTGACAGAAAGATCACGTTTTTACGGTCGGATCGCGGAGGCGAATATCTCAGTGACGAGTTTGACAATCATCTAATGGAGTGCGGGATTGTATCCCAACTCACACCTCCGTATACACCTCAGATGAATGGTGTATCAGAAAGGAGAAATCGTACTTTACTTGATATGGTACGAACGATGATGTGTCACTCTACGCTGCCAATGTCATTCTGGGGACATGCGCTCGAAACAGCAGCACACATACTGAACAGAGCGCCAACAAAGTCGGTAGAAAAGACTCCATACGAGTTATGGAAGGGTAAGAAACCCAACATGTCATTTCTAAGAATTTGGGGCTGTGAGGTTTACGTCAAACGACCTACCTCAGAAAAACTCAAACCCAAATCCGACAAGTGTTTCTTCGTAGGATATCCCAGAACCACCGTGGGATATTACTTCTACAACCCTGAAGAGAACAAAGTCTTTGTTGCTCGAAATGGAAAATTTCTGGAAGAAAAGTTTCTCAGTTCTGGAAACACCAGAAAGGATGTAGATCTACAGGTGGTAGACGAAGAGAACACCACACCAATTGTTGAGCCAGAAATTCAACATGAGAATGTTTAACCTCAATCAGAGCCGATTGAGGAAGTGCAAACACAGGACCTTCGCAGATCCAGTAGGGTAAGACAAGAACCAGATAGGTATCTTGGGTTTCTAGTCTCTCAGGACAGTGGAGACTTGAATGAACCAACATCCTATGGAGAAGCTGTGTCAGGCAGTGAGTCTGAACAATGGCAGGAAGCCATGAAGGCCGAGATGCAATCCATGTACGACAACCAAGTTTGGGAGTTGACTGATTTGCCACAACACTGTAGAGCTGTTGGGCGCAAATGGGTTTTCAAGAAGAAAACCGACATGGATGGGAATGTACACACTTTCAAGGCCAGACTGGTCGCAAAAGGGTTCACGCAAACTCATGGTATCGACTATGATGAAACCTTTTCACCGGTGGCCATGTTAAAGTCAATTAGGATTCTAATGGCCATCTCAGCGTACTTTAACTACGAGATTTGGCAAATGGACGTCAAGACAGCCTTTCTGAATGGAAAGTTAACAGTAGACGTCTATATGGAACAACCAGAGGGGTTTGAAGATCCTAAGAATCCTAATAAGGTGTGTAAACTGCTAAAATCCATTTATGGATTGAAGCAAGCATTTCGAAGCTGGAACTTACACTTTGATGAGCGAATCAAAGAGTTTGGTTTTACCAAAAGTGAGTTCGAGCCGTGTGTCTACACTAAGTTCAGTGGGAGCATAGTAACCTTCTTGGTCTTGTACGTAGATGACATTCTACTCATAGGAAACGATGTACCAACTTTACAGAGTGTAAAGAGCTGGTTAAGCAAATGTTTCCAGATGAAAGACCTTGGAGAGGCCGCTTATATACTTGGTATAAAGATCTACAGAAATAGATCTAAGCGGCTTATCGGACTTAGTCAGAGTACGTATATCGATAAAATTCTGAAGAAATTCAGGATGGATGAATCCAAGAAAGGATTTATCCCGATGCAGCATGGCATAGTGTTAAGTAAAACACAATGTCCTGTTTCTAGTCAAGATCAGGACAAAATGAAATCGGTTCCATATGCTTCTGCAATTGGATCGATTATGTATGCCATGTTATGTACTAGGCCTGATGTTGCTTACTCAGTAAGTGTTACGAGCAGATATCAACAGAATCCGGGTGAACCTCATTGGGTGGCTGTCAAGAACATTCTTAAGTATCTGAGAAGAACGAAAGAAATGTTCTTGGTCTTTGGAGGATCTGAGGATGAAATTAGTGTCACCGGATACTCTGACGCTAGTTTCCAGACCGACAGAGATGACTTCAGGTCACAGTCAGGGTACGTCTTTACTCTAAACGGAGGCGCGATCTCATGGAAGAGCTCGAAGCAGGACACGATTGCAGATTCAACTACAGAAGCAGAGTACATTGCAGCATCTGATGCGGCAAAGGAAGCTGTCTGGCTAAGGAATTTTCTATCGGATCTCAGAGTGGTTGCCAGTATCTCGAGACCGATCGATATATTCTGTGATAACTCGGGAGCCGTGGCACAAGCAAAGGAACCTAGAGAGCATCACAAGTCAAGACACGTGCTCAGGAAATATCACCTCATCCGAGAGATTATTGGAAGAGGAGATGTAAGAATATGCAAGATTCCAACAGAAGAAAATGTCGCAGATCCGCTGACAAAGCCACTAGCAAAGGTAAAGCATGAGGCACATGCAAGTTCCATTGGGATGCAGTACCTGGACGCCAGTAGCTAGTTTTAGTTTATTGAATTATTACTATAGTTTAATTTTGAAACAATGTAATCATGTAAAGTTTTATTTCACAGTGCGTTGGAAATAAATGGAGGTTTTTAATTTCATGATTGTTCTAAAATTAACTATTTTTCGCATATTTAACGTATCCATGATTTTTTACAAAGTTTTGTAAGAAAATCAAAATTTCCGTAGCCACTTATTGAAATGGGAATTTCAATAGGAAGTTTAACGCTATTATAAATACTTGATGATTTATTCGAAGTAAAGAATAAAAGCACAAGTGATGTGACCAAGTATTTATAGATACTCATCAGAGTGTTTGGGTATTGGAAGTGACCAGTAATCAAGTCTGCTTCATGGAGCCTCAGTCATAAGCATTGACTTGATAGGTTGTCCTTAGACCTGAGATACTTGGTTTGGAAACATGAGGACTGTTGTACTCTTAGCACGTACTAACGTTGCACCGTAACAGGGCGGCCATACGGGACGTGACTAGATGCAGCGGAAGCCGTGGATCCAAATGCAAGTAGTCAAGAAGGGATTTGCACCTCTTTCAAAAGAGAGATATTTCCGGGTCCCTTGACGATCAAGATTGGCAGAAAACGCGTGGCCACGCTCGGATAGAGTAACAGGTGTTATTTAGTAATATCCGTTACTGCAGGCAATTGAAATCAGAGTCAAGAAATACTTGATTTTAAGAAATGAATCCTCCACTCCATGTCTTAAAATCACTTTAGAAATATCGTGTGCAAAAGGAATGAACCTGTGTTCAATTTTAAGAATTGTATCTCTGGATGTAAGAGATCTTATAACCTGGTTAACCTAAGTGTCTGGCTAGGGACCTCCTTAGGCTAATGGTAACAATCATAGTTACATGTCTAGCACAAGTGGGAGTCTGTTAGGATTATGTGCGAGACAGTAACAGGGTTACCGTGTCCAATGTTATAAGACACTAGTAGGTCACACCGTTGCACACCTAATTGAGAATTTGTGTGAAAGAGATAAATGAGAAGAGAGAATTAAATAATTATTAGTTAAATAATTATTTACTAGTTTTAATTAATTAGTAAATTAATTAAAGGATTAATTAATTAAGGAATTGATTAAAAGGATAATCATGAAAGGAATTATAATCAGGTTAAATCACTGCCTTATCTGATCCTATAAATAAAGGGTTAAGGCTTTGATGAATCAGTTGATTAATCCTACGAAAATCTCTCGCTCTCTCTTTCTCTCTCCCAACCGTCGACCTCTCTCTCTCTCACACATCGGTCGGAATTTTTCCGATCAGTCACGGTGGTCTAGCAACCCTCTCGCGTGGTGTCAGTAGCGGTGTACCCCCTGCCAGCTTTCCGGAAGTCTATACTAAAAGGTAAACCGTCAAACCCACTTTGATTGTATCTGTTATGGTTTAAGATGGGTCCGGGTTTGGGAATCGTTTTTGTTATCCGCTGCGCACCGTTAGTGCCTACGGTTCCCAACACTATCTGCAAAATTTCAGCTCATTTGGACATACGGTTTGTGAGTTATACGCTGTCAAAGTCACTGGACCTGCACCTTTTCTCACAACCAATTTCCACAATTTCCCAATTCACTTAATAAAGGTTCATCCTTCATGATTTGCTACCATCAAATGCTCTAAACATAATTTTAACATTCTAAACATTAAAACAAAGTTCAATGGTCATTGTTCTAGGCTTTCTCAAGCAATTTTGCTCTCTTAGACATTTCTTCAAACACTTGGTGTGCGTTTAATCGTATACACACAACCTAACCATATTGAATCCATGATTTACTCTTTTATTTCCTACTTCAATTTTAACTAACTCAAGGTAGCCAACCATATATATAATCACAATTAGTATTAAAAACTCATACACTAGACATATACATAAATTAGAAACTAAAAACTTGACATACCTTGATTTCAATGGTGACTTCCACTTCAAACCAAACTTGAATATCTCTGCTCTTTTCACAATTTCAAGTCTAAAAACAGATTATGAAATCTGAATCATTGGCCTAAATAAGAGTTTCAACTTAAAATACAAGTTGTTCTACACATATCTTTGTGTTCTTGACCTTTAATCATCCAAATCTTCAACTAATTTGATAAATCCCTCCTTTAATTTTCGTTTCAACAAAGGAAATGCATGAAGAGATGAGAGAAATCTGATGGGGAGAAAGAACACGTGTTATGCTAAATGAATTTTTGACAAATTTTGAGGGTTTTTATATTTTCCACAATTTTCCTTTGGTCCCTCAAGTCTGTTCTTCAACATTGTGCCCTAGTAGGTATATAACTTAACATTTAAGTTAAGTTTTACTTTCACTTGAACACACTTGGTCCCTGGTACATAAATATTGTGCACGGTTCTATCCAAAATTCACTTTAACACCACTTGAACGGGAACCGGATATTATAATACTCCCTCCTTAAAAAAAAATTCGTCCTCGAAATTGTGATATTGCTAGAAGACTTACATTATTCGAAGAGATGCATGTACTCTTGTCCCAAAGATTCCTCCATTTCCTATGCGGTTTCTCGTTCGGAACGATTTTCCCATAACACCTTGACGAATGGTATTGTCCTTCGTCGCATTTGTCTCTCCTCTCAACTAATTACCATATCTAATTCTTCAATATAAGAGACATCTCTTTTGATTTTTTTCTAATGAATAATCAATCACATAAAGGGGTGATAATAATACTCGCGAAATGATGATATATACAAAACATTGGATATGCGATAGTTGAGGAGGTAATGCTAGGTAAGATGCCACCTCTCCAACTCGTTTAAGTGTTTGAAGGATCAAATATATCTCGGATTGAGTTTATCCTTGATTTCGAATATGCGAATAGCCTGTAACAATTTTAGAAAGACGTGATCACCCCGTTTAAAACTCTAAATGTTTATGATGTTTGTCCATACAGTACAGACACATGAAAATCATCGTGAACATGGGAATACAGGGGACAACACTAACCATTATGAAACTCTAGCTATCCTTTCCAAAACTTCGAATATACTATTAGGTCGTCTACTTAATTTTACTTTTAATTCCAAATCAACAAGTATGGTGATTCAATGAAACTTTAAGGAATACATGGTTCCTTGGTCGAACTTCGAGATGTCGATGGTGTTATCCGCATAGCTCTTCTAATAAGCCATGCAATATCAATGACTAAAGTATAATGACCCTAAAATATTAAGCCATGATCACAAACAATGACTAAAATATAAGCAATAACTATAATAAACATTTAACCTTAATCAACAAAATATTTAGCACAAAAGGTCTATGGGAGATGTAGTGGAATATTCCATCTACCTGAGTTCAAGTCTAGATGCTAACATTCTGTGATCAAATTTAGCTTTAAACGATTGTAACTTAATGACCAAATTGCCAATGATGTGGTATAGGCAAAGCCTAGATGAATCTTTTTCCAAACAAACGTAATATTTAGTTCTAGATAATCAAATCATAAAGGACTATCTTCACCAAAATGTATCCAACTTTACCCGTATTCCTATTGTGTGTATCCAACTTCAAAATGTGTTATTGTATGTACTATACTTTTATAATGTGCTATTGTATGTAACATGTTACCTACTAACTTGTTGATGCTGATGTGTAACAAGTTGCCTCCTACATGGCATATGACTCAGCATCTTCTTCTTCATCAAATTAGGGTTTCTTCAAAATTAGGATTTCAAAAATTGAATCAAACCAACAAAATTAAACCAGGAAGCTTTAGCACATCAATTTTACCACCGCCTCCTTTGTCCGTCAAGAAACATCATTCGTCCGTCAAGAAACAACATCAGAATATGCCCAACTCAACAACTCAAATTAACATCCCCTAATTCAAAAACAAAACAAACAAATCTTGTTTCCTTGGATATTTTCGTCAAAATCTCATCTGGGTTTTGTTTCTTCAGGTGCATTAGGGTTGGGGCGTACCATTATTGATTTGATTTGGTATTTGTAATTGTAGAAAAAGGAAATCTCGAAAATTTAGTTTCATTTTGAAGGAAAAAGTTAGGAAAAGGAGGATGAATATTTTGTGGAAAGATCTAGGACTTCCAACTGATTCATTCTATAGGTTTGACCTGATGTTCTTAAAACCAAGTTTAAAATTAAGGTAAAAAGCCCACTATCTTTGTTAATCTTTCATTTATAATCTCATTGATTGTTTGCCTAAAGTTGTGGGTTTTGATCTGATTTTGCATTCCTATAGATCAATTAAGGTTCATCTATTAACTTAGGGTTCTTGATAAATTGAGGGTTCTTCAAATTGAGGAAGAAGAAGATGATTGGGTTTAATCTATCCTATATGGCATCCACATGGCGTCTACATAGGCATATTTTGATATGGTGACCAACTACCCTTTCAGTAGGTAAAATGGGTGACGAAATAACCCGATTTAAAAGTATAGTACACACAATAACACATTTTAAAGTTTGATACACACAATAGGTATAAGGGTAAAGTTGGATACATTTTGGTGAAGATAGTCCAATCACAAATAATGAAATGTCCAAGTAAAATTCAAACACTAATTAAAGTATTATGTTGAACTTGATATCTTGGCCTTTTCGGCATCACTATGTGAGGAGGGGAAAGTTAAATTTAAAAACAACATTTAACAAATAGATCATACCATAATCATGACGATTAACATGCGCCCTCTCTTATTCAGGTGTGCTCAAGAACCTCACTTTTTTCTCGGTTTTCTTTGTATACGATATGACAAACGACATTAAAACTCCTTTGCTTTAAGTTATACAACAACTCTATTCAACCACTTCTGTTTATAGTCGTAGAAACATAGATCTGTTCAAGCATGTTATTCATACATCCAAATAAGTCTTAATATTTTCTTGAACATTCAATCGATTGCAGAACTATGTTTGCATACTTTCTAGCTTCGACCTTCTTGGACCATACATTGTATGATATTTTGGGTTTTGCACATGAACTGCAAATAAAAGCATGTGTTATCCCTTTCACAAGATTTAAGTATGCATTTTATCTTTGTGTCCATGAATCTTTTGCCACACAAATTTTCAAACAATCAAAAATACACTTATACACCCCCTTAAATACTATAATACTTTACATCACAACCGAATCTCAATTTGAGGTTACAATTGAGGTTATGGAAGTTGATGTTCAAAATCCACAAGACACATTTCAACTCCTTAATAGCACTACTAGACAACAAATAAATGCCATTGAAACTAGTAAATTGGGCCTTTTCGACTTTAAACATAAGCATTAGAAACCAACACTTTAACTCGAAAATCGTACCTAATATTCATGGTATTGCATGAATATTCATGTTAGACTAGTTCTCAAAAGGCAAACATACTTTTAGGGACTGTTTATGCAATATACCAAAAGTTGCATAACACAATCTTAAAATTTCAACCATGTAACGTAGCGGCACAAGGTATGTGATGGAATATTCCATATATTCTGGTTCGAGTCTAGACGCTAGCATCCTGTGGTAAGACTTAGGGGTTATTTACTTAAAACTTACCTGACAAGCGCTTACCAGTAAAATTAAACACTATCGACTACCATTTTGGACAATATTTAGTCTTTCAAAACAGTATCATATGCAACAATTTACCCCGTAAGCGTTTACCCAATAAGATATGTAAATCTCAGTTATCGGATAAGATTTGTAAATCTCATTTACTGGGTAAGACCCTCGGTTCATGCCACCTCTTTTATCGGGTATGTGAGAATATGTGGAACCCTAGATGTAATCTCCAAAGAGCCCTTGAGGAGGAAATGGGGGTTCCAACATATATAGTGAAGATTTGGTTCAGGTCTAGTCGATGTGAGACTTTAACAGGGTAAGATTATAGTCATTATCATATTCATCTCATGAGGGATATATTGACCGGTAAGCACTTATAACGTATCAAGTAAGCGTCAAGTAAACGACACCTTAGTCTCGTACAATCAAATCTTCATTACTAAATTGTTAAGTTTTTTTATTTTTTAGCATAGTCAAAAGGATTGAATTTTTTCAAAACCCTCCAATTTTGGACTACACCCCCCATAGAACAAGCTAATGACAATTCACACCCCCAAACTCCTATAACCCCTCTCCAATGGAATTTCCCCATAGAAAAACAAAAACCTAAATCGCCATCGTACCCCAAATTCAGCCATGGCATCCACAGGCAAATCCCTCGTCCAAACCCTAAGGCGCTACATCAAGAAGCCATGGGAGATCACCGGCCCATGCGCATCGCCGGAATACAAATCGGCAATCCCCCGTGCCACCGAGTACCGGCCGTTCTGTCCGGCCACCGAGCCGGCCAAGGCCATCGTCCCAACCTCAAATCCAGAGACCGTCTTCGACATCAAGTACTTCGCCCGCGATCAGCGCCGCAACCGCCCGCCCATCCGCCGCACCGTGCTCAAGAAGGACGACGTCGTTAAGGCGATGAAGGAGAGGTCGTTCGATATCGCCGATTTGCCGCCGGTTTATCTCACGAAGGCGATCGAAGAAGATTACAATGCGTGTGGAGGAGGTTATGTTAAGTAATCAGGTCAGTAAGCTAAGAACCCTAATTTGTTGAAATCAGTTTTAAATGTGGTTTTTGTTGTTGTTTGGGGCTTCTGATTTAGGTTTGAACATTGTTTGATTAATTGATTGTTTGTGGAAATGAAAAGGACATGTAGGTTAATTAGTTCTGGTTTTGTGCTAATGAGCTGGATGTGTTTAGGGTAGAGCTGGATAAAAGGGGATTTTAGAAGCTTTGTGTTTGTCACTATAGATTTGTAGGATTAGGATCGGGTTCGAAACAGAACATTATTTATTTATTAGAACATGAGAACTAGTAAAATCACTTAGCGGCATTGGACGCTAAGGCTGTGTTTGGCAAAAATAAGCTAACTTATAAGCTAGTACATGTTTGGATGGACCAAAAGCTAGCTTATTGGAACGCTAGTTGGAGTAGCGTATCAGGAGTTTTTTGTAGCTTTTTCCGATTATACTCTTATTAATAGTAATTATTGTACCCCCCAAGGTATCCTTTTGGTCATTTTATATACTCACAAGGTAGTTTTTGCCAAACATAATTTATTCATATGCTAGCTTATCAACTACTAGCTAGGTTATTAGTCAACAACTAGCTTATCAGCTAGTTTGTCAAACACAACCTAAGTTACCTGAATCATATATGATTTTGTTGGTTCTCATGTTTTTTTTTTTTTTTTTTAAATAGGTACTGTTCTCGTTTGATCCTCCCTCTACAGAGGTATAGGCTTATAACGGTATGTAGACAGAAATGGACGAGTGTCAGTAGTTAGGCAGATTAAAGAATTGTGGAAGGTTTTAGCTTTTAGCGTTTTGATTTGACACGGATTGTGTAGTAATTTACCAATCTTCTCCCATCTTCATAGTGTTTGCACCTATTCTGGCGGTACAAAGTTTTTCGCCCCACTCAGTCCCGTCCTCTAATGTTGTGCTAAATGTGGGACTATAATATTTTTGTTTGATTCAGTTTTGTGATCCGTCATGTTCCGCGACCAAAAGCATTCTAATGCATTAGGTTTGTGTGGTTTATTCTAGTTCTGATAGTCCAAAGGCTCTCGTTAAACAATGTGCCAAGTCAAAAATTGCAGTTTTTCTGTATGGAGGAAGTACGAAATATAATACATCGTATATAATTGAACATGAGTAGTGTTTTCTTCATGTCAAAACATATTTGTCATGTGGATGATTACGGGTGTTTAAAGAGGTTGAGGAGATAGTGGGATTCTCGAGTGATATTACTGTCAACTTCTATTGTCTATGGTCATAGGAACTCAATTTTTGATGAGAGGCTTAAGTCAGAGAGATCCTAATTCCTAATTTATAAGAAGTCCCATTTAAGCATTTAATGGTTCAAACTGTTCCAAATCATGCAACATAACTCGATTTTGGTTTTTGAGCTGGTAATTTGTCCTATTGCTTCAAAATAGTGCGATCTACAACGAATTCTACTCCCACATAAAACTATGTTGCCATTGGCGTTAGGAGAAATATTATCACACATCGTCTAGTTACAATTCACTGTTTGTCATTATCTGTCATGTGTCAAAACAAAGATGAACATGAATAACTAAGGGAACATGTTCAGAAAATTGAACTAAGTGCATATTTGAAACAAGTGCAGAAAATTGATTAACCTATCCTAATGTGCAGAAAATTAAAATAGAGTGTAGACAGTAGAAGTGCATAAATATAAAAAAATGAAGTAAACAATAAGAAAGTGCAGGAAAATTGTAACTTGATGCAAACCAACAAGAATCTGGAGAGATTTAATATATAAATATCAATAATCGCTCACACGCGAATGTATTCAAATTAAACAAAAAATTAATCAAATAAAGTAAGGGGTTTACAAGGATGAAGAAACTCAATAACGTATGAGAATTGAATGTAATCGAATCTCCAATGACATAAGCTTCAAGTTCGATGATTTTCTTCCCCAAGAAATGTAGAAATCGAGTATGGGAATTCTAAAATGAGTGTGTCTCATGCTCTACGGAGAAATAACGGCCTCCCCCAAGAAAAACCGTAAAAAGATATAAATAGGCGAGCCAAAAGTACTAAGGGGATCTTAAAATTTTGGCAACTAGAGACGCCATGTACGATCGTGGAAACACCCTACGTTGGCGTGAAAGCAAATAGAAGTATAAGAGTTCTTTTTGTTAGACGAAGTTCGCTGACGTGAAAGCGGACACAATGTGATTCTGCTTCTTGAGAGGTTTTCTTTGCATCGTGAAAGCTCTTCTTCGTGCCCACGAAGCGTGGCAGAATCTTTGATCTTCAAATTTTCAACTTTTTGCTCCAAGTGTTCATCATCATGGGTACATGCCTTTTCTTTCTTCACATCTTTCTTGGCATCACTCTTCAATCCACTGACTCATCTACCATGCCAACACCTTTTGTAATCTGTACAAAAACATAAAAAATTAAAAACTGTTCCAAAAGGCCCGCCCTTCCAACCGTGATCAAAGAGAAAAACATAAAGATAGATAAAGGTGCATGAATGGACTAAACTATGGACTAAAATGCATAAAGGACGTAACTAAAATGCATAGGTGCATAAAATGCACTAAACAACCCACCCACAATTTAAACTCTCTTGTCTCCAAGAAAGAAATAGAACTTATGGTGAAAAAAGAAATAAAGAAAAACAAATGGAAACCCCCGAAGATGTCAAAAGGAGTTATCTCACAAAGCATAATCAAGCATTCAGATTACATACACAACTAAATGTCATGAGTTGAATTAGAGCAAAGTAAGTAGGAACACATGGATACCAAAGAGTTTAACCAACATACAACAATCAAGCATATCACAAAAAAAATCACGAGCTAAAAAGATTTTGCAAACATACCATAGCCGCTAAGGGAGGGGATAGTGACCTATATTTCTCTATGTATGGAAGCTAATAAACGATTATCATAATAAAACCAAGTGACAGCTGCTTATCTAAATCCCAACAAAATAAAAATAAAGTAAATTTAAACTAGTGAGAGGAACCATACTCGATGCAACCTAGAAACGATTAACATTAATGAAAAAAGAAAGATGAATGATGAATAACTAAGTGAACATGTGCAAAAAATTACACTAAGTACAGAAATCAAACAGTTGCAGGAAATTAGTTAACCTAACCTATTGTGAAGAAACCGTAGGTGCAGAAATGAATTGATATGCAGTAAATTAAAATAGAGCGTAGAGCGTAAAAGTGCATATATGTATACAATGATGAAGTAAACAATAAGAAAGGTAGAATAATTGAAACTTGATGCAAGCCAACAAGAATTTTGAGAGTTAATGAATAGAGATCAATAATCGTCCAAATGCTAATGATATTCGAACTAAACAAGAAATTAATCAAATAAATCAAGGGAATAGGGATAAAGATACTCAATAGTGTATGAGAACTGAATGTCATTGAATCTCTAATGGCATAAGCTTCAAGTTTGATGATCTTCCCCAAGAAATGTTGAAATCAACTATAGGAACCCAAAGCGAAGTGTCTCATGCTCTATATATAAATAACGGCTTTCCCTAAAAACCCTAAAAAGATAATAATGGGCAAGCCAAAAGTACCAAAAAGCCCTTAAAAATTCGGCTACCAGGCGCCTTCAACACCTCTTGTAATCTGTACAAAAACATACCAAAAACATACCAAAAACATAAAAAACTATTGCAGAAGGCCATTCCGACTAGTGATTAAAGAGAAACAAAAAAGATAGATAAAAATGCATGACAGGACTAAACTATGGACTGAAATGCATAAAGGACGTAACTAAAATGTACAAAGTTAGGTGCATAAAATGCACTTAACAATAATTGCCGAAAGCAAGGGTCATAATCTGATAGAAGTATTGGGTTTGTGTGCTAGTTTTACTTCCCTTATTGTCGATTATATCTACAGTTTTGAGTTGTAAGTTTTTGTTGTGAAAATTTAAAATGAAGAGTGCATTTTACGTAGAACCTAATTCCCTCACTAATTTTTTGTATGGAACTCCATCAACCAATAGAAATACCTTGAAATCAACCAAAAGTTCTCGAAATAAACCAAAAACCCCAAAAAAGTTCCTCGGAATCGCCAAAAAGGCTTAGAAATCCCTTGAAATCAACCAAGAAAATTTTAAAAATACCTTGAGGGGAATTAGGCTAAAAATATATTCGATGACTTGCTTCCTTTAATCTATCTTAAAGGTGCTACTGCTTTGAATGTAGTCTTATATGGCTTGAACATGGTATTCAACTATTCATCATGCATTTTATCCTCACATAAGTATGTACGTGTATACGAAAGATGTATTTTATCTTTGGTATTTCTAGAGTCAGCTTGTGTCTTCTTTTCTGAGCTGAAGTGTAATTCTTCTTTTATAAGGTCTTCTTCTACTCCATCTCATAAAAATTCCTATAGTGTCATTCTTATTATAGACCTTCCTATTTGTATACATAGTTTCATACTTCTGTGAGCCTATCATGTTTCATCGTCTAGTGTTTATGATCCAATTAAGTTTTATTTTGAGATCCAATGACCAACCTCTGATATGAAAAAGAAAATGTGACTGCAGTTGCAAGAACAAGACATAGAACAAGAGTTTCGGAAAGAGGGACCACATGACCGTTCTTATTTATTAAGTATATAAAATTTATATATATGGCAAATGAACTCACACACACACACTCTTCATCTTTGGTTAAGTTTTGAACCCTGACTTCGTGGGAGGCTGGGCTCTATGAGTAACGCATATATCATTAGAATTGGATATATAATTCTAAGAAATATTACATGAACCAACGCCATACCACCATGATAACCGCTATTTCAAATCTCAATCCTGACCGCAATTTTGTATCTTGACCGCTGTAACAACATAGCGCAATAGGTACACAAGGCTCAGTTGATTTTGAGTTGACAAAATTGTAGCCTCGGGCCATGTTCAACAGAAATCTTTGGAGTGCATGAACTGTTTTGGGGCAAGTAGAGGTTTTTGGAGTGCATGGGCTTAATGATATAGTGACATAATATTGTGTCCAGTTGTTCAACACTTCACACTTCAACCAATCACGAGCGTGGTATGATGTTGGTGAACTCATGAAATGTATACTGCCAGTTCGATTAGATGTAAATGATAGATGGACTTATTGGGTTTGTTTGGTTTAATGTACAATGTTGAATGTGTGTGTCGTGGGAGAGTATATATTGGTCCAATATACATCGAGTTAATTATATTCTCATGCTGTCTTTATCAGGTAATCTGGCGTGACTTGGGAATGACTTGCCTGCCACCAATAAATCGAACGATGTTGTTTTTTTTATGGTCATCCATTACAATGCCAAAGCTTTCTTATTCGGTAGTTCGTTTTTGCGGTCATGTTCCTTTCGTGTTTCCCCTTTTATTTGTCGGATTTCATGGCTACCTCTTACTAAGACTGTTGAAAAATAATTTCAGTCCTTTGTATTGTAACAACCAAAATTGATCAAAATTATAAGGATGCTGCATCTTCTCAACTACCTGTGCACCTCTTTTGTATACGGACATGAATGGACTAGACCGGACCGGCTGGCTGGCTGGCTAGTGAGAGGTAGGTGGGTCGGGGTGAAATGGTGAACAATAATTCAAGTCTTTCCCCAAAGCCCATGAGCGCTCGTTCATATTGTGGACGGTTTTAGGGTTTTAACCTACCAAAGGTACTTTAGTAATTTACATATCTTTTCTATGGTTACTGTTCCATCTATCTTGGGGCACAAAGCAACTGTATTTTTGTCACCCTCCCATCCCAATCAAATAGTGGGGACTGGGGAGGCATGAGACATGGGACACCCAAGTTCCTTTTTTTTTTTGTTCTACCCCCTACTCAGTTTGTTCTGCTTACCAAATGCACACGTAAGTTATTCTTCCTAGCTATGACACGTTACAGGTCGTATACCTATATTTGCCATGTGAATTCAAGTGTATTTTCAAACACCAACAGTTTGGTACACTAAGGGCCCATTTACCCAATGTTTACTTAGTAAGAGCTTACCGGCAAGAGTCAACAATTTCACTTAACTTATATCTTATTCCATAAAACATGTCTTATGTAACAATTTATCTGCTAAGTGCTTACCGGGTAAGACCCTCGTTCTATGTCATCGTTGGGTATTGGGTAAGGTTTTTAATTCTTGTCATGTTCATTCGATAAGGTAAAGTAGCACTTACCGGTACGAATTTGGTAATTTAGTAGTTTGGTTAGACGCTTAATTTCCCAAAGTCAAAAATTGAGGACCACCCAAGGTGACCGACCTATAAACAACGTAGAAACATTGGTTGGTTATTTTCGATCTTAATAGCAAGTGAAGGGCATCTTTTATATTTATACAAATCATCGGACTTGCTTGTGTGTTGGGCATACATAAAAAAAACCGAATCATTTACGGGTCGTTTGATGTATCATATGGACCTCTTAGAGGATAAATTTAGAAAAACCGTTTATCAAACCAACCCAGTAAATCTCAAGATTTAAGGTATAATATGTACGTACTTTTATCGTATCAGAAATAATAGCAAGACTATTTTGGTGAAGAATCCGTAAGAGAAAGGACCAAACAACAATAGACAAAAGAATGGGCGTATGTCATATACCCACACAGTCCCATTTATGGGCCAAGATGGTCTATTTTGAACAGTGTAACGCATGCTTGTTTGAGTTGTACAGTGATGTACAACTATGTCATCCACTGTTGCGCATGTTATTCTCTCTACTGCCTTTCATTTCACTGTTCTGCTTCCACCGTTTTTTACACTATAATCATATTCATAGGGTAAAGATACAGATAAAAAACTGAAAAAATAAAGAAGTGGAGAATCAAGAAAAAAGGGATGAAAAATATAAGTTAAAATGGATGTAAAATTTAAAGATAATAAAGTGATCATTTTTGTATGGTAATTTGTTTCGGTTCACCTTTTGTTGTTTAGATCATCTCAATCTAACGGTTTGAACGAGTTCTTTGGTTTTTTAATTTTTCAGGGTTTTCGCTGAATCTCATCCTTATAACCATATATTAGAGTTAAATTAAATAAAAGAAAAATCCAGTATACCTCACTTAAAAGTAAGATCTAGAAGATTAAATGTATGTATAGTAAGAGTAAGAATATAGTAGTGTAAGAGCATCTCCAATGGGTAACACTATTTTTTACACCAATTGTCAAAAGTAGTGTAAAAAATAGTGTAAGATTTAGTGTTAGTAGTAAATCTTCTCCAATGGGTAACACTATTTTTTACACCAAATCCTTTTACATAGAAAAGTAGTGTTAAAAATAGTGTAAAAAATAGTGTTACACCAAATATAGTGTGATACTATTCATCACACTAAATTTAGTGTGAAAATAGTGACTCCATTGGAGATGTGAATAGTAACATTACACCAAATTTAGTGTTTAGTGTAAGATTTGATGACCCCTTGGAGATGGTCTAAGACATGCAAATAAGATCGCTTTTATGCCTAACATTTATATTGTGCGCATATTAATTTTGGATGTACGAAGGAAAGTAAATTAACTTTAAATGAGCGAATAACTTCTGTTTTTGGTATCAAGTATCAATCAAGGTCTATGGTATTTTTCTAGAAAATGTAACCTTTTTAAGTTGGATATCGTGTCTTTCTTAACTAGTTAGACTCCGTGTACAAATTTTGGACAAAACATTAAATGTGTATATAATTAAAAATAATTTATAGGGACTTAGGATCATGTGAGACCAAGTATGTGAGACCAAGTTGTTTTTGTGAGACCGCGTGAGACCAATACCTAACGTAAACTTCACAAAAAAAACATCGTGAAGGTAAATAAAACTCGAATACGCAGACCTAAAAATCACTTTCGATGCAAAATAAATATCCAAAACAAGGTAAAAAAACGAAACCTTCACAGCTCAAATGCTATGAAGGTTACAAATAAATAATGCGAACCTTCACAGCTGAAATGTTGTGAAGGTTTCATTTTTTTTTTTTTATCTTTTTTGGATTTTTTTTATTGGATAGTGTTTTTTAGTATATTTTTACGATGAAGGTTCAATTTCTTTTTACCTTAACAAATGTTTTTATGTGAAGTTTCATGTAAAATACGTTGGTCTTACCGGTTTCATAGAAACAGCTTGGTTTCACTAGAACTTAACCCATTCTATAGGAGTGTATAGTATATAAAGTTTATATACTATATAATTATTTTTGATTATATACACTCCTATATTATAAACTAGACTAAACACCACCATCAATTATATCAACGTTTCATTCAAGTTAGGTCCTATTATATATGTATATATATGTGTTTTATGAATATTATTTACTTTATTTGTTTTAGTTTAACTATTTTATGATATGTAAAATCATCAAATAATATTTGAGGAAACTATGTTGTTCTGTCATGTCCAATCTTAGATACCAGACACTAGAAAGACACTTCCTCAACAAATCTTGTCCAATTATATTCGCGTACCAAACATTGCCTAAAAGATAATAAAAGATTCAAACCAAAACGTAAAATTGGAAATAACAATATGCTAAATACATATTCTTTTCCAACGACACTTGGCAAGTTAAAGAAAATATGCTCCATTAGCTTGTATTTTATGAATAAAGTTATACATTTAACAACATAAATAAGTGTTTTTGTATTCGTTATTAGTGTCTAATTTTGAGAAATGAATACATAGATGAGACCTATACTTTGTACCCTTTCATCTAGAAAAGATTCTAAGTTTGATTTAGCGTTGTATATTATTGTGTATTGTTTAACAGTTAATTAATTGTAAATAATACCTAAAAATGTTATGTTAATTACGGTTGTTGATTACAAAATCTTTTATACTTAGATATTTTTCATTTTAAATCTTCTAACATTTGAAATTATGAATGAAATTTAAAAAAACATTACATGAAAAACTTGAAAATGTTATAATAGAAATATTGAAACATAAAAATAGTAAGTAGAGAAAGTAAATCTATAATAGATAATTAGATATCATTCTAGTGTATCTCTCTAATATTATAGTATTTGATTAAATATCTAAACTTGTTTAACCTAATTATTTTTATCTTTAACATAATCCAATACAACATTCTATTAGCTAAACCCGTTACCATCCATTCACGATAGAAAAAAACCCTGCATCCGTTGGTCTCCACTCCAATCCAACTTGCAACTCAGTCAAATCGATCTTCTTCTTTGTCAATAATCTCTTTCTAAAGTTGTTGGTACGTATCTCGATTTGTTTTCATATATGTCATTTTCCTATCGTATTGGAGAACATTTCATTTGATCAAGGGATATCAAGATCAATAAATGCAAGTTAGAGATATTCAGGATCATTTGTTTCAGAAGTAATTCAAAGTAGGATTAAACATTCATTAAAAATAAAAAATAATTAGGTTAAACAAGTTTAGGTATTTAATCAAATATTATAAAATTTTTAAGGATTATAACTTTATTAAAAAGTTCAGGGGTTAAACCATTATTCAATAGAAAGTTTAAGGGTTAAATCACATTTTTATCCATAATTTGAAACTAAGTGATTTTTTAATTTGTAGTAACTTGCTATAGTAGGTGATCAAGTGGCTAAAACAATTAATTATAACAACTTTAAGGATTAAAAAAATTCATTATAACAAGTTTAAGAATTAAAACATTCATTAAAAAAATTTAGGGGTTAAACCATTTTTAAATGCAAACTTTAGGAATTAAATCATATTTTACTCTTAATATTATATGAATTTTGTATAATTATATTATACCACATTGAATAATATTTAACTTATTAATTAATACTTTATAGTAGTTTTGGTGGTCTTTTATTTTTTGTTTTTAAATCATTAATTACAATATATAAATTACATTTTAAATTTTTAACTACAAAGTAAGAAAACAACATAAACAAAAATGTCAATAATTATGTTATAATATTGATTAATGAAATTTAAAGATACATATATTAAATACAAGAAATGATCAAATACAAATCATGCAAATCATTGATTTTGTTAGTTAAGTTAATGAATTTGGATCATGAATTTTTTTTAATATAATGAAGTTATATTTTATAACTTTTTCTTTTTTATGAAACTGTTTCATATTTTAGTGTTTTTATGTAAAAATGAAATTATTTTGATGAAATTGCTTCAAGTATTTTTTATTCTCATAAAATATCTTCATTTACATAAAAAACACAAATATATGTAATAACTTTATTAAAAAAACATATGAAATATTTTTATCAAATTAAATAATTTAATGAAATTTTTTCCTTACTTTAACTAATGAAATCAACGATTTACATGATTTATATTATAAAAGTGATTTGCAAAATAAACTACTCCAATAAAACATTTATATAATTAATAAACTACCCCAAGAAAAAAAGGTTGGTTTATAGGGCACTTTTAAAAAACGTTCTATAAAATTAGATAATATGAAACTTTAGTTTGAAACCGTCCTAAAAAACTTGCAACGACGCTTAAATGCACCCTATAAATTTATTGTAATACTTTTAGATATGACCATTTTTTGTTTAATCCTATATATATAAAAGACTCTATTATAACGCTTATTTATTTTAAACGTCTAATTAACTAATTAGTACCCAACCCTCCCAACCCTCTTATTTAATTAAACACACCCCTCACGCACACACCACATACAACACAAGCCGCTGTAGGCGGTGTGGGGAAAACCGATCTGCTTTCCATCCGCCGAACCCGCTGAGCCCGGCGGGTTTGAAGCCGCTCAACCTCACTCGCGGTTACGCACGGCCTTAATCCAATCTACATTGTTTTGACTGGTTACGCACGGCCTTAATCCAATCTACATTGTTTTGACTTGTAACTGATGAATTCTAAGGTTTTACAGTTGTGTATATTTATTAATTAATTTGTGTTAATTATATGGAAAAAAGGTGATCATGACATTGTGAAACCCAAATTGGAAGGATCCCAATGCAAGTTAGAGATGAATTCAATATAAATGTGTGTGTGTGGTAAATAATTAATGAATTAATTATATGTATGACAGTATCTTTCTGGCATGGCTGTGAATGAGTGCAGATTGGTGCAGTCTGAGTGTTTTGTTGGGTCTCTTTCTCTGTTTATTTCTTAAGGAAAGAGTAGGAATAGTCCATTAAATCCTCAAGCTAAACTCCATTCTTGTGACTGTACAAAACCCTAAGCATTAATACAAAGGAAAAAGGAGAGAAATAAAAGTCATCATACTCATCACCCTTTCTCCCACTACCAGACTCCAGTAAATAATGCACACATATGTCAGTCCAACAAAACACACTCACACTCACTCTCTCTCTCTCTCTCTCTCTCTCTCTCTCTCTCACACACACACACACACACACAATCTATATATATAAATACACACTAACACACACATAATAGATATATATTATATATATAACCAGTAAATACTAAAAGCAAGATCCAATTAGTTTGATTTTAAGTTATGATTACTGCATATGTTTTGTTTTTGACTTTTTGCATGCTTTGTATATAAATGTATTTTTGTCTTTTTTTTCATTTGCAAAACAATGCTTTTAATTTGAATGTTTTTATGTATGAAATAACAAAGTATATAAATGTTACATGGTTTATAAATGAAACACCAATTAAAAATAATATGTAAGTTTGTAACATTTATTGGATTTGTATTCAATTTCATATTATATGTAAGAGTAAAGTGCAATTTTGGTCCCTGTGGTTTGACAAAAATCTCACTTTTGGTCCCTACAATTTAAAAAATACACATTAGCCCCTGCAATATGTTATTTTGTCCGATTTTGGTCCCTGAGGCTAACAGACGTTAAAGTAGTGCCGTTAAGGCACATCACGTGCCCCTCATGTGAGGGTAGTTTAGTCTTTTTCCTTTATTAACAAACAAAGGGACCAAAAATGTAATTTACTTTATTTATGTGTTTTTATAGAGACACACACACATCACCACCTACCACCCATCACCTACCACTACCACCACCAACTAACCATCACCCACCACCACCTACCACCACCCACCAGTCCACCACCAACTAACCATCACCCACCACCACCTACCACCACCCACCAGTCCACCACCAACTAACCATCAGCCATCTCCACCCACCACCCACCACCACCAACTAACCACCCCCCATCACCACCAACTAACCATCACCCATCACCACCCACCACCACCACCACCAACTAACCATCACCTATCACTCATCACCACTCACCACCACCATCAACTAACCACCACCCACCCCCATCATCAAAACCTACCCCCTTCCCAATCCCATAAAACACATTTAGAAACACATACAGACACACAAAATATACACACATTCACAAACACACACAATTTTTTTTTGACAAAACATACACAGATTCAGATCCCCTAAATTCCCCAAACTCAAATCAAAATCAAATTCTCTCAAATTAATTAGGGAAAGGATGGGAAGAAGAGAAGGTTGCACACACAAACACCTCCATCGTAACCACCGTGCACACATGACCTTCGTCGCCGGCTGAACACGTGACGGTCGCCGTCGCCGGCCATCTCGAGCTGCACATACAATTCCAGATTTGATTCGTGTTGTCATCGCCGACTGAACACGCGTCGCTGGCTGCACACGCGACCGTCGCCGGCCATCTCGAGCGGCGGAGGTGGGTGGGGGAGGCAGATCGCGGCGGAGGTGGGTGGCGGAGGCAGAGCGCGCGCGGCGGAGGTGGGTGGCGGAGGCAGATCACGACGGAGGTGGGTGGTGGAGGTGGATATTGGAGGCAGACGACGGTGGTGGTGGTGGATGGTGGAGATGGGTGGTGGTGACAAAAGATTAGGGTTTTTATTCAGATCTGATGGTTGGTTTAGGGTGGTGATGGTTGGTTTCTTAATGATGGTTGGTTTATTCACAACTGATTTTAGGTTAGGGTTTTTATTGATGAAGAACAAGTTTTGATAAATTACAATTTTGGTCCTTGAGTTCATTTTTTAAAAATAAAAATAAAATAAAATTAGGAAAAGACCAAACTACCCCTGAACTAACGGCTTCACTTAACAGCCGTTAGTCAGAGGGACCAAAATTGGACAAAATAGCATATTGTAGGGGCTAATGTGTATTTTTTAAACTGTAGGGACTAAAAGTGAGACTTTTGTCAAACCATAGGGACCAAAATTGCACTTTACTCTATATGTAATATAGAAAGAGTATTAATTATAAATTGTGACAACTTAAAAAAATAGTGTATTATATATATGATTTTGTTATATAAGAATAAAATTTAGAGTATTAATAAACATTATTTGTTTCAAAATGTGTATTACTTCAGATATTCACAATGTACACAGTACACATGTTTCACATATCTGTGAAATAAATAACATACATAAATGTTTACCCTCTTTTGAACCAAATATATATGGAACACTCACATCATAAAATAAATATATATTTATCAATATATTAAATACTATTTTAACCTAAACAAGAAAAACTAGATAACCAAAATCATAAAATAATGCTTAAAGATTGCACAAAATTTAAAATTCCCGAATAGTTTACCATATATATAGAGAGAAAAATTCAAATGTGAATTCAATTTTGATTGTGAATATAAGGATCACTAAAATCACGCTAGTGTTATTCAGTTTGAATAACACATGAATATTCAAACCGAATATGCCACGTGGCACGTTCTCGACTGTTCTCACGTTCACAATGAAAAATAAGTTCACGTTCGAACCTGACCCTATGTATATATATACATACATACACGAAAGTTCGATTGCGAACTCAAATTTCATTGCAAACGTGAGGACATTTGAGCATGCCATGTGGTATATTAATTCTGAATAATTATGTATTATTTAGAGTGAATAAATTAATACAACATTCATTATTATTCAAGTGAATAATCTGAATGTTGTGTTATTCATTTCTCAATAACACTGAATGTTGTGTTATTCACTTTGAATAATACATGAATATTCATAATGAATATGTCACATGACGCTCTCGGTTGTCCTCACGGTCACAATAAATTTGAATCTCCATTCGAACCTGACCCTATATATGTATGTATATATATTTCTTCAAAATTTGAGATCGTACGGTTCAACTGATAATACTAAAAAGTGCTGACTTATGTCAGTGTTCGAATTAGCTTTTATGGTGATAAAGAAAATAAGTCAATAAATTGTCTTTAAAAAATGTTTGACTTAGCTTATACATGTAAATGACCAAAAAGCCAAAATCTCATGAGTTAGGTTAAAATAAAAAGGTTATTTATGCTATTTTTATCATCAAAAAAACATTTTTCTTATCGAAAAGTTACTCATGTATGACTTATCAAAAATCAAGTTTGCAAGCTTCTTTCAAAAAGTACTTTTATGTTATCCGAACATTTTTTTTTAACTTATTGAGTTTTTAAGAAGCCAATAAATTAACAAACATTTTTTAAAACACGCATCGAAAGAACCTCTAACTATGTTAAGGGGATGAAATAAAAGGAAATCTCGTTTGCTATTATATTTAAAAAATGACCCTCTGAACAATAATATTATATACACGTTTCATTAATTTATATCAACCACAACCAACCACTACATGCAAATAATTTTGTTTGGATAATAACTATAGTCGTTCAAAATTATACCATTACTATTGAACGGGTAATAATTATAATCATTAAAATTTTAATTAATATGAATGGATAATAGCAGTTTAGACCAGCCACCACTTTTTAGCAGTACCTTCACCATAATAATGCATTAATTAAAGTTATTAATCCTACTACTACATACTAATAAAGTTAGATGAGTTAATTTATTTTTCACTCTAACATCTAAAAATCATTGGATAATTTCAATTGATTGGATGAGAGAAAAATGCGAACTTTCAACTACTTTGTATCTATCATTATGTATTTTTACATAATTTTTATCATTTTCTTATAGATATACATATAAGTTAAGGTCATTACGAAAAAGATGGATCTCATTCTTACATTCTCACCATAATATTTATTCCTGCATGCATGACCCTAATTAGGGAGTTTCTGATATAAACTTAGGGATGGCAATTGGCGAGTTGGCTTGTCACGGGTTGGCGGGTCAGAAACCTCGACCCATGACACGACCCATTTAGGTAATCGTGTCGAGTTCTTTAACCCTTACACGTAACGGGTCGTGTCACGGGTTGGCAGGTCAATGGCGGGTTGCCGGGTCATAAAAGGGTTGGTGGGTCATAAATGGGTTGACTGGTCAAAGTTCAAATTAAGTTCATACAATTCAAATAAAAACAAAGTCCAAATACAATTAAATTCAAAAGCAACCAAATACAACCAAGTTCAAAAGCAACCAAATACAATTGAACTTGGAGTTGGAAGCGATAGTCTGGAGTGGACTATTGAAATTGAAAGTGGCTAGGGTTATTTGACATTTTGGCTTTAGGCGCTTAAGTCTAAGGTTAAAATTTGATTTAAAAAAAATTATTATATAAAAAATAATTAATTTAAATATAAAGGGGTTTGCGGGTCAACCCGCCAACCCGGAGGGTCAACCCGTGAAATTGGCAGGTTGGCAGGTTGGCGGGTCGAAAACCTCAACGCAAACCCATTTATTTTCGTGTCGTGTCGGGTCGGGTTGACGGGTCGTGTCGAAAATTGCCACCACTAATAAACTGTGTAAAGATAAATATTACAAAACCTATGAACCAGATCTCTTCTCATGATTTTGTTCACTTTCAAATTTAGAAGAGGTTGTCAAATCAGTTGAAGATGTGGTTGAGAATAAATTCAGAAAACGATTTAATGCATAAAGTTGATAATAAATTAATAAGGACCGTGAAATTTATCTTATTTTAATTTGAACGGTAGCAGACACACGCACCCATTAAACATGTTCTTAAGTCTACATCAACGTCCACGACGGAATTCGAACGAACAACCACAAGAAAAAGAACACATCCAACCAAACACCAAATGCCGCTAGGCTATAAGCACTTTGGCCCGTGACATTAATTTATATTATTTATATTTAAAAACCTCATCTCTGTTAATTTATTCATCTTCCCAAGTTTTGGTACAAGTGACATTTGAGGATGCAACTTTAATTTGTGATGTCTCCACAGCCAAAGGCAAAGCATGGCCTTTGAATTGTCAACACCCCACAAAAAGGTATGTTTTCTATCATTCGTGGTCATCCCACACTCTAGTTTTCTTTGAGATTAAAAAGCATAATGAAAATACTATATTACCCATCCCCGTATATTATTTATTCCCATTTTGCCCCAACATGTATTCATATTAAAAAAAAAATAAGTATCCCATGTATATATATGTGTGTGTGCGCGTGCGCGCACTTTTTTTATTTATTTACGTTGATTGATACGATTCTCGCTACTAGAAAACTTGGGATTAGCGACCGCTATTTCCGACCGCAAAAGGTCGTTGGTAATTACCGAATACTTTCCAACGGGTTTCCAACGAAACGCTTAATAAATTATTTTTTATTTATTTTTATTAAGTCGTCGGAAAACAGTCGGTAAACCCCATTTCCGACTGCTTTGGCTGTCGCTAATAGCCTTAATTTTAGTAGTGTCTTAGATAACGAGTTCGAGCCTTTCTAAAGATTTGTGTATATGAGTTCCTTCACGGTTTAATTTAAAAAGGAAGTAAAACATATGAAAGCTTAAGGATGTGAATTGTAATACTCTAATAGTTGTGTACCTTAGGAAAAATAGAGCGCCATGCAAATTTCTGCAGTTAAAATGCAAGTAATTGGTCTGTTTTATAGAAGAGAGAAGCATTTGTAAAAGTTGGTCCCTTCCCTACAAAGGATACAACACAAAAGTGGGCCCTTTCGGCCCCCTCCAAGTTGCTTTCTTTAGACATAAAACAACTGTTTTTTTGGCTTTCTCGCATTTGTGGTCCAATTAAGGGGCGTTTACTTAAACTCTTATCCGATATAAAATGTTGTACTTTTAAGAATTTTTGCTTTATTTATATATCCGAACTTTAAACGGTATTATTTATAGTACAAAATAAAAATTTTGCTTTACCGTTTATTCATTAGTTGTTCTTTAGCCATTATTTTTAATGGGCAAGGTAAGGTATGGAGATAGGTTTATAGAATGAAAATTATTCGTTATTTTATATGAACAGGATAAAAAAAAATTCTTACCGTTCAAATACCCTAGTCGTAGACAACATTATCAAAATCTTTATTGAGTTTATATGACTCTTAAAATGTTCAAGTGTCATAATAAAGTTTCGTATAAGACTTGAGTTTATAGAATCAAAGGTTAAAACGTCTTATCTAAAACTGTTACTATAAGTTTATAGGAAATTTTTAGGCATTGCAACAATCTTTTTAGGGCATTCTTATATTAAAGTGTTGCATTAATTAGCTATTTTATAGGATAATATTTGAAAAGGTGTCTTATAAACACAAAGTCTCCACATAAAAACATAGGTTTATAGGACATTTCTAAAAAGTGTCATATTGATTTAATACGACACTTAATATTAAAAATGTCGTAAAAAGTTTGTTATAATGCACAACGTCTTATAAATTTATTGTAGCAACTTTAGGTGGAACAGTTTATTCACTACAACAAAATTAAGTTTAAGGGACACCTTAAAAAAAATTTTAATAGAGTGTTTTATAGGACCCTAGTTTATAGAACCAAACAAAAAATTATCCTATCTAAAACTATAACAAAAAATTTATAGGACACTTTTAAGAATTGTAAAAAGTATTTTATACCATTTTTTTAAATTAAGCATCCTATTAACTATTTTATAGAACGTTATTTGAAATTTTTTTCTATAAACACAAGTGTCATCTAAAAAGATGTGTTTATAAAAACATTTTTTAAAAACATTTTATAATTAATATTAGCTAATACGGCATTTTACTTTTAAATTATTTACAAAAACTTGTTAAGACATTTAAAAACATCACTACTAAAAAAGGGGTATTATCGACGGCCGAAACAGTCGGAAATCGACTTTATGATTGTTTTTCAACGAAACGATCGTCGCTACAAAACCCGGTCGGTAAATTACCGACGGTTTTTTCGACGACTTTTACCAATTGTTTTCGGACTGCTTTCCGACTTGAACCGACGGTTTTTCGACTGTTTTTTCGACGGTTTTCCGATGACTTATTAAAAAATAAATAATAGATAAAATAATAAAAAACAGTCAATAAACCATCGAAAAAAGTCAGTAATGGCCGTCGCTAATACCGAATTTTTTAGTAGTGCATCTTATTAACTTAATTTAACACTTTTAAATAAAATGATTTTTTATCTAATCCTTTAAACTAAAGTTTTATAAAACATTTTAACATTCTATTAAAACATCCTTTTATTTTAAACTTTTTATAAACTTGATTTTATTGTATCAATTCTTTCATGTTATAAACTTAAATTTCATGAAATAGTTTATTAAATCGCTTAAACACTTGACAAAATAATTTAACGACGTCTTATTTAGAAGTACATTTACAATCATTTGTAATGCAATAGTCAACATCAAAAGAAAAAAAAATAGAATAAACATATAATTTTTATTATCAAGTAAATAATTTAACATGTTGAAACTAGATTATCGTGATTATCATTTTATTCATAGAAGAGTTTAGAATGATCTGAATCTCTATATTTTAGTATATACGTATATATAAAAACGTTTTTACTTATTTAATAAACTTTAAAGTTTTAGGTATTTTGTTACATGCCAAAGTTTTAAATCCCCATTTTCAAGTGACTCATGAGACAACTTTCAACCTAACATCAAAAACTTTAAAGCTATAAAGAAAAAAATGTTTTTTCTTTCTAACCTAGCATTAATTGAGAGCTTGTTTGTTAGCTGTTTTACTCATAACTTATTTCGCATCTATACATGACTGTTTGGTAGTGGCTTAATGATATAGAAAAAGTGGCTTATTCGATAAGCTTCACTACTAAAAAACAAGGGTATTACTGACGGCAGAAACAGTTGATAAGCTGTCGGAAATAGGGTTTACCGACGACACCATGTGATGATAAAAAGTTGGTCGGTAAAAGTTAGATATGGTTTTTCGACGGATTTCCAACAATTTTCCAACGGTTTGCAACGATTAAAACTAAATAAAAAAGAAAATGCAACTATAGGTAAACCGTCGCTAAATTCCAACTGCTTTTTAGCAAAGCATTCGGTACCCTCGTTAATACACGATTTTTTAGTAACGCTTCTAGGGTGAGCTTTGTGCTGAAAACCAAGGTTTTTCCCATACCTATCAACTATAATTAGACAACATGCTCTTTTCATTTGTGAAAAAACTCTCCTAACAAAAAAATCTTCCCAATTTATACAGAGAGATTAATCTCTTGAATATTAACATCGATCCATCCATTTCTTCAATCACCTAAATTGGTTGCCGAGAGCATCGATATTATTAAAAATTCCCTGCTCCTTTAAAATGCAATAAGAGATTATGACTTGTTTCATACAATATAAGTATTTCTAAATTAAAATCTAATAGAGTTTGTAAGTTTTACAAAATACATTAAACTTTATAATGTTCTAATGATTTTTGTTCTAATATTTCTCAAAATAGGACTTACTTTCAAATTTTAATGACTAAAGTTGTTAAAAACATTAATGATGATCCTATAAATATTTATAAGAATTGATTTCTCTATCAGACATTTATAAAAATTGAATGTTATTTAATAATATTGTCCTTTTACATCTTTTTTTACTTCTTTCTTTTATTACTATAGGAGTGATACAAAAGTTAACATTTAATCAGTTAAACTATATTAAAAACTAATACTTAGTTAAGATTTAAGCCAACTTGGTTAAGATTCAAATTTTTATGATTAATCATACACGTTACTATAAATCGCCTACAGTTTTTTTTTGGAAGAGGTATCCCAAACCACATTGGGCCCAGACTAATCCTCGGCAATTTTGGGCCGAAGCCCGACTGCTAAAGCATGCAGCCCGGGGTCGAAGCCCCCGTATTATTACATATAAACTTTTATAGTTACAAAGTGTTTGACAACGTCTAGATTCAATTTAAGAAAAATGACATTTAAACTATCTACACCCACTACGTATAAGTGTTTTTTCTTCCACAAAAAAATAATAAATCATAATGTAACCATGTTTTTGGTCCTCTATAATCTCTTATATCGCAAATACCTTTTAATTATAATTTAAAAAAAAACTGTCAAATTTTTATTCTTCAAAAACTAGAACATGTATATTTTTATTCTAAATCTGAATTTATTTGACATTTTCTTAATCTTTTATTTAACCTTTTTTATTGTTTTCTTTTATCTTTAATGACCATTTCTTGTATTTTAGTTTATTCATCAAACAATATATCGAATTTTGTTTTTCTTGGTATAAGTAAACACAAATGGATATAGTAAGATTTAGTAGATGGCAAATGCTTTTCGACCATCTACGTTAACCTTGTAACTTGGTCTTACAAATGAGTTTGATGATTTAACATGACATAAGGTAAAGATGTTTTTTTTATTTGTAAAGCTTAATTTTTGCAAGGTTTTATAGTTCTACGTATCAATTTTATTTATCTTTTATTTGTATAAAACTTATTTTTTTAATAAATAGTATATTTTATAATTAATATTTTAACTAGTTTTATAATTAAAATAATTCTTTATATTATAAATAAACCACATTTAATATTTTTGTGATATTATAAATTATTAAAATATACAATTATAAATTATAAATTAGTTGGTCGGAACAACTTTAAAAAGGAGTGTGAAAGATGAGTAAGATTGCTTGATGTTAAGGTTTATTGCAAAGTTGATGTGGTACTTTAGAAAGATGAGGTGTTAGGCTATGCATAACACATAGCAACGGGTTCAAAGCCCACCGGCTTCAAAGCCCGTCGGCTTCATTTCATCCAACGGGTTGGGGTACGCGAGGGAAGGGTTGGGCGGGCTCCAGGTTATGCGGGTTGGCCAACCGCTCTTTTATGTGTGTTGTGTGTGTGTTGTCTGTAACAGGGTTGGGAGAATTGGGGTACAGGTTGTAGAGGGTTGCAGAAGGTTATGAGAGGAGTAAGAGAGGGTTGGAGAAAAGCTATTATGTCAGCTGATGTGGCAGCTAGGTTGGGAGGGTTGGGAGGGTTAGGGTACTGATAACATTATTGCATTGATGCAGATAGTAATCGTTTTGGGAGTGATCTTCAAATATAGAGAAAAAACCCTCTCTCTCCAACTTTCTCCATTTTGGAGATAAGTTTGAGGAAATTGTTGGAGCACCAAATTAACCCAAAATCTCCATTTCCCTCATTTTTCTCCATTTTGGGGATGTTGTTGGAGATGCTCTTACACCCTTCAAAATTATATTCTAGTCAAATCATGCATTGAAAATATAAAAAATAACTTTTTTTGAAGAAAAACGGGAATTCATTAAGAGAAACGGAGTCATACATTAAAGGCTCCAACATATGAGGAGGATGAGACAACATAAACATTGTAGCAATTAACTACACAAGGGATTCTAGTAATCAAATGGGCAGTCTTATTTGCATGCTTTCAAACATACTTAATAGATATGTCACCACGGTCTTGAAGCTTCAAACGACAACTTTCAATACAGTTCCCAACTTTCAAAAAAATTGTGGTAATTCCCTTCAAGCACCTTTTCTGTGAGAAGATAGTCGATCTCAATAGTGACTTGTTGGAGTTGTAGCGAACGATCCAAGAGAGAGTTTGTTTACCCCAATAGCTTCCACTTCAAACATAAAGATCGTCCTTCGAACCGCATAGTTTTTCAATGGATAAAGAATCCTCTATCATCCCGAACGAGCATTCCCACCAAGAAGGAAGAATGACCATACACAATCGATGCTTCAACATTCAACTTCAAATGACTGGTAGGAGGGGTCGTCCACCTTTGGTTTTCAATTGTACTAGTCTAGTTGGCTCCAGCTATGTTTCCAACCAACTTTGTTCTTGAAAGTTGCCATTAAGTGACAATATTGCTACTCCAATCCATAGCCATGATAACCATAACGGTTCTGTTTTCCCAAACTTTTTTCTATAAAGAACCAAATGCCCCAAAGGATCGTTATGACTTTGACGACGACCTTAGCTTTTCCAAAAGCCACGTACGAAGCAAAATTGCAATAAAAAGGGATGAAGCAAGTGTTCCACGTAAGTTGAACAAAGAGAGCAATTGATAGCTATGGCAATGCCCCTTCTTGCCAATATAATTAAGAACGGGAACATAATTACGACAAAACCTCCAAGTAAAGATTTTTAATTTGGGCGGAACTAGGAGATTCCAGATCTTTTTCCACCCAACTAAGCAATCAACATTCACTTGACGAGCATTAATGTGGGTATGCCAAAAGTGGTACCTAGACTTCACACTAAAAAACTTGTCTTTCATATGTTGCCATACAACACGATCCTTAACATTATGTTGGGGAATAGGGGTGGCCATTAATACATCATAATCACATTTCGTGAAGATGGCCATAATAACATCGATGTCCCATGTCCTAGTATTGGCCATGAACAAACTATTCACTTGGCTATCACCGTCCGAATCATGAATCATGTGATTGTTCTCCGTAAGAAAATCAGGCTTTCCCCGTAGCCAAGGATTCAAATAGGGAGGGTAACGGGGAGGGTTTGGAGCAGGAACCCCCTTACCCGACCCTGGTTTGATGTGAGGAGCCTCGTCCTTCACCCCGGTGCCCGGTAAGTAAGGGGATTTGTTGGTCCCAATAAGGTGACCTTCAAGTAATGATAGTGTATGGGATTATAGAAGGGGGAGAGTTGAATATAATCACACAAATTTCACTTTTAAATTCTTTGTTGTATTAACAATATGAATTTACAGATTGTTGCGGAAATAGAAAAGACTACAAGTCTAAACTAAACAATCTAAGTTCTTTCACTATGCACTAGAGTGAGAAGATAAGAAAAGATAGAAGATAGAGGAAATAAGAAAGAAAGGATTATGGTATTTTTTAGGATGAAGAAGAAGTATGGAGAACATCTCTTCACGTCCTATTTATACCCAATGCATTAAATGCATGCAGACTCACTTTTTGTGTACGTGTCACATTCTAAGTGGTCCTATGTACTATTTACTATAAACAAATACCCTTTGCATGGTGTGCAAAAGAGGATGTGAGTAAACAGTTGCCTTGAGGTCTGATAAGTACGGAGGGAACAGAAAAGAGACTGTCCTTATGTACTTTTGTGTCAGTAAAGGCGGATAATCCTTTTGTGCATTAGATTAAGACATTACACTAATCCTTCAGGATCAGGATACTGATCAGTGAGTAGAGTCCTGATACTGATGTAGATCAGGAGTCACTGTATCCTGTTGAGTCTTCAGGATGTCATACGAATTTGAGCAGCCTGCTATCACTGAGTTCCGTCTTCAGATCACAAGTATGCTGTTCCTGTCATCAGCTAATTCTTCGACTTCGCTGATGGTTCTTTGAGTATGATCTTAATGTCTTCAGGAGGTCTTCACTTTGGTGGTCAGGATCAGTAGACTGCAGAACAGACTCGTTCATCTCCTGATCCTGATCCTGATAATTTAAAAACTAAGTCACACTTAATTAACAAGGAATAACACTGAACAAACTCAATGATAATTCCTCAAGCTATAACTGAAAGTAAAGACCTATTCACTAAGTGAAGTTACAGGATCATTATCATTTCATCAGGTCTTAGGAGAGCTGGATCAACAATCTCCCCCTAAATGATAATGGTAAGACAACAGAGGAATTGTCTTAATCTAGAAAAGGTTAGAAATAAATCTAAGTCTAGAATTTAACAGTAGGAAATAGAACTCATAAAGGTACGTGTCCCATTTACTGTTTTGAGGGATCTTTTTCAGTACTATGATGGAATAAAGTACGATGCACTGAAATGCATTTCCATTAATCTCATGAGGAATGACAAGCGTAAAGAAAATACATAAGTACATAAATACATTACTGAAAGAAAATTAAAAAAAAATCTAGCTATCAGAGTCTTCACTGATTTCTTCAGTCTTGACTTGGACGGTGATTGGAGTTTCACCAGTGGCTATTCTTCTATCCAGGATTGCTCTGACAGCGCGAACAAATTCTTTATTGTCTTTGTTCTTTACTTTCTGTGCGATGAAGAGGACTGATACCAAGTGGTCAGTGGGTGCTTTGTGTAGTTCGTTGAAGCGTTGGAAGCGAGGAATGTTGAAGTTGTCACCTACACAAATACCATGAACAGGTTCTCTGATGACTTGACCTTCCGAGAGAGAGACTCCAGAAGGAAAAGAAAGATCAAGCATCGAGAGATCCATAGGCTTGTATGCAGTCCTGGGCATGCAAGGAGTAGGTCTCCTTGTTGAAGTGCCCGCTGATCGTCTAACAGGAGGCTTTGGCAGTGCTGAAGAAGGTTGGAGTAAGTCATCAGGAATTTCAGTTGTCCTTCTGATGCGTGCGATAAGTCCAGTTATGACTTCTTCTACTTCAGCCCTGTAGTTCTTGTTGGCTTTGGGAAGTAGGCTTCTGATTTCATTCCACTCTGACAAGTTGTATCTATCCAACTTGTCAAGAGTGTGTTGCACATCTTTTACTCCTGAGCGTTTGACGGTGATCCAAGTTTTGCCAGGATTACCTCTCTTGCCACGGGTTCGGCGAAGATGGATTCCTGATATGGCAGCACCATGCTTTCTGAGATGTAGACGATATCTGCACCAGTCAAGCTCTGTATTTGCTTTTTCAGCCTGTTCTTCAGCATTCCTGTTGAAGACTTTCAGTACAGCCTTTTGTGCTAGGAGAGGATCAACACTTATTTCGTCTTCTTCTTCAACAAAATCAGAAAGGAAGGCTTCCTTTTGCTTTTTATTGTGCTCCTCCTAAGCTCTTATTCCTTCTTGGTATTCCTCCTGTGATAGATAGGCGAACTCAGAGTCCCAAGAGGTACGAAGAGGAATTTTTACTCTTGTACTCTCGAGTCGCTCTATCACGGCGTCTAAATGCCCATCCCTGTTTACATGAGTAGAAAAGTCAGGGTAGTTCTCACCTTCAGATC
The DNA here is from genome assembly GCA_030169165.1 of Centaurea solstitialis. NCBI lineage: Eukaryota > Viridiplantae > Streptophyta > Magnoliopsida > Asterales > Asteraceae > Centaurea > Centaurea solstitialis. The sequence continues at coordinate 70,209,719 of CM058041.1, forward strand.
GAGGAGAGTTAGAGGGAGGAGATCTAGGTGAAGAGGCAGGAGTAGAGTAATCATCAGAGATGAATTCATCATCTGACGATAGGATGACAGTTTCAGGAGGGGCTTGGATTTCAGGGGTTCTGGATGATGAGGCTTCAGTATTAAAACGGGTTGGATTTAGAGGAGTGGTTTCAGGGTTTAAGGGAGTTACTCTGAATGTCATTTTGCTTAGTTTAGTTCTGATTGCTTCTGATCGACTATTTTCCATAAGGTGAATAATCTCACCAGTGACAAAACCGAAGTTGACATCCTGAAATTCAGAGTCGGCTTGGGTTTCATGTTCAGGGGTTGGTTCAGGAGTAGGTTGAGGTGTTGGTTCAGGTGTAGGTTGTTTGGGTGGTTGGTAGATGACTAACTGAAGGTTGTTTGTGGGTGAGTGTTCAGAGGATGTATCAGTCAGGGTGATGGTTTCAGGGGTAGGTTTGGATTTAAGGAGAGAGGATATAGGGAGGTTATCAGAAGATGAGGGAGAAGATGGAGGAATGGACATACCAGGAGCATCAGGGTTCCCCCCCTGAGATTGTGCAGGCCCTGGAGTGGGCGTTGATGCAGGTATCTTCTCGACGATGAAGTCGTCGTCTTCATCATCGTCTTCATCATCATCGTCATCATCATCATCCTCGTTCGTTCCCCCCTCTTCATTTGTTCTCCAGTTGGTGGAGGGGGAATAAACGGAATGGTCTCTCAGAGGCTGTCTCTCCCCCTCAACAGGTGCCCTTGCCAAGGCGGCTGTTGAAACACACCTCTGAAGGAGAGAGGCCATGTTCGTTTGGAGCTTCCTGGTGATGAAGGAGGAGGTGATCAGGGACTGAAGCAGGTCCCTGTCAGCGTTTGTGAACGCTGGCGGTGGTGGAGGAGCAGTGGTGATAGCGGTGACGGTGGTGGAGAGATCTGTCACCTTAGCCTGAAGAGCCCGGAGCCCTGCCTCTTGAGCTTCCAACCTCTGCACCACAACATCCTAAAAGGAGGTGAGAGAGTTGGAGCTGTTGTTGACAGCAGTAGAGAGAGCAGGCAGGGCTGTGGCCTTCATGTCCTCGATGGACGCCTGGAGGGAGTTGGAGGAAGTGGCCACTTGGGATACCTTGTCGTGGATACTGTCCAAACAAGGTATCGTCAGGATCACGCCAGTTGGTGGCGGAGTGGCAGTTGTGGCGGCAGCAGTGGCAGTGGCGGCGGCGGCTTCAGCAGCAGCAGTAGCAGCCTTCGCCGAGGCAAGTTCCAGCTCCAAGGCCTGGAGACGAGCCTTGTGCGCATCCTCCTGCAGTTGGAGTGCTGCGCGGGCCTCCTGAAGTTGGCGTTCAGCGGACTGACGCCTGAGTTCAGCTGCGCTCAGCTGACGCTCAGAGTCCGTGAAAATGAACTCGTCGAAAGGATCATCCTGAAGTTGAGGATGTCCTTGAGAAGCTGCTCCAATAGAACCTGTAACATTAGTAGCTAAGTGAGCACTAGAAGACTCAAAAGCTTTCATAGAAGAAGAGATGGCAATAGTTTGCTTAATAATATTACCTGAGGCTTGAACGGCATCAGAACGATTGCCGTCCACATTCTCTGAGTGTTCCAGATGAACAACCTCATGTTCTAATTGTTGAGGAGCAGGAGTATCTGCGGGTAGAGAAGATTTAGATAAAAGAGAGGGTCTATTAAATATTGCAGGGAGAGTGAGGTAATATTTCTTACCAGCAGCCGCCTGCTTCTTTTTCTTTTGCGCCTTAGATTTGGCGCGTTTGGGTTAAGGAGGAGGAGTGGATCTAGAAGGAGGTGGGCGCTTCAGGAGCGCGGAAGAAGTGGTTGCAGCTGGGGAAGTCAGTAAGGGGTTAGCTACTGACATAGCATGCATGGAAAGAGAAGAATATGGTTTGGATGAGAAGAGAGAAAACATACCTTGAGAAGGAGGGGAGGCTATCTGCTCGTCTGCGTCCTGGTTTGGTTCAGGAATAACCAGAACCGCAGAGAGAGGTACGTCATCAGGACGAGAAGGAACCTGTTCCAGGAGCTTCGGTCCTAATACGTAGTTGTTGAAGTTGCCTTCCTTAGGCTAGGCAGTACCCATGTGGAGTTCCAGGACTGCTGAGAAGAATCGAGTGTAGGGGACGTTGACTACGCGGTTTTTGTTCTTGATCTTCTTCACCATGTCATCCCAGATATGGCGAACATAGTCAAACTTCCTATTTTTGATAGCGGAGTAGACCATGTTCTGGATGACAGTGGAAAACTGTTCAGTGCTCCCCGTCTTCCCTGTCAAACAGAGACCGAACGTGTTCCATATGTAATAGAACGTAGCGTTCAGTCCTGTTTTGTGGACAGTAGCAGCAGTCTTGGTCAGAGGGACGCCTTCCCTCTCTGGCCATCTGTAGCCAATGTCATCCAGCAGAGTGATGACTTCTTCAGTGGATGGGGGAGGAGGATATCTCTTCTTCTTGGATATCTGGAGGACGTTTCGAAGAGTCCCAATTCCAAAGGAGATGATTTCTTCCTTTATTTGGAATTTTATCACCTCATGCATTTTGCCCTTTGAGTTCCTCTCCTGGGACATTGTGGCAGTGGACCAGAGTTGGAGAAGTAGGGGTTTGTTTGGTTTGGGGTTGATGGTGAAAGCCGTCTTCAGAGGACTGTTGAGAAGAAAGTCCCTGGCAGGCTTCAGGTACTCTTTGCCCTCTGGGAGGTCAAACAGGCCGATGAGGTTGTTGCCCTTGAATTGGATGTCATGTTGAGGAATGACAATTGGAAGGCTACCAGTGGCAGTGAGCAATGTAGTGGCCTCAGAGGAGAGCTGGGCGTCGAGAGAGGTGGAAGTAGTAGCAGCCATCCTGTTAAAATCAAAGAATAACATATGTGGATGATTAAGAATCCAAAATATGTATCTTTCTTCACTTTTCAATGAACATAGTAAAAGTTCATAAAAGTGGTGAAATCCTTTATACTTGGAATAGATTAGATACCAAAATTCACAAAAGGAATGTGTTTTGGTATTAAAGAGAACTTCTATTTTGATGAAATTATATCAAAATAGGAGTTGATGATTCTTCTTAAAAGAAATAAGAAGAATCACATAAACAGTTTTAACAAAAAATCTAAGAAGATTTTGGGAAAACTAAGATCAAACGAAGTGATCTTAGGGTTTTTGGAAAAACGTTTATCAAAATAAGTTGTTTTAAATGAAGAATGTCAACTTAGTTTGTAGAAAGAACAAAGAATAGAGACACTTACGATGATTTTGTTAATGTAGTGAGTGTGTGTTCTTGGTGTTCTTGGTGAAAAGAAGACTGGATTGCTTTTCTTGATTTTTCTTGCTTTAGAGCGTTTGGAGATTTTGTGAGCGTAAAGAGTGAAAAGAATACAAGTGAGGTTTTTATACCTCTTGGGTAGAGAGAGAAAATGGATGAGAGAGAAAAGAGCGGCTAAATTCAAACGTAATGATGAAAAAGGAAGCTTGACGCGCGTTCACGCGCCTGACACACGTCGTGGGGGACAGGAAACGTCCCATTACGTGTCAGTGCAGATGAAAAGTTTATTTTATTCAAAAAACTAAAAACCACCTTTTCAGGGGATAATTCCATATTTATGAAAGAATAGTTTTCTTGGAATTAGAGTACTTATCAGATAAGTACTGTTTTGGGAAAATCCTCTTATCACATTTAATGCGATAAGGTTTCAGGGACAGAAATACTTACCTGAGAATCCTTAGTATTCGGATTTTGAACAAAGATTTTGTAAGTACTGAATAGAGTTATCTCCTGATAAATATGTTATTCAGGAGTTGTTAAGTAAGAGTCCTGAGAAAAGTTATTCAATAGGACTTAACAACTATTTGTCCTGATAAACTTCATTCGTCGGGATTTAACATCCCAAGTTCACTGATGAGCATATTAAAACGTGTTACATCCAGTGGTTTGGTAAAGAGGTCAGCAAGCTGATATTCAGTAGGGACAAAATGGAGTTCAATATCACCATTCATCACATGATCCCTGATGAAGTGATATCTCACTTCAATGTGCTTTGTCTTGGAGTGTAAGACAGGATTGTTAGCGATGGCGATCGCTGAAGTGTTGTCACAGTATATAGGAATTTTAGATATTTGTATGTCATAGTCCTGAAGTTGATTTCTCAGCCACAGGACTTGAGCACAACAGATTCCTGCTGCAACATATTCAGCTTCAGCAGTTGATGTGGACACAGAATTCTGTTTCTTGCTAGTCCAACTCACCAACTTTCCACCAAGTAGGTGACACCCACCAGTGGTGCTTTTCCTGTCGATCTTACATCCTGCAAAGTCACTATCAGAATAAGCTGTTAGATCGAACCCTGAGTCCTTGGAGTACCAAAGACCCAGATTAGGAGTTCCCTTCAGATATCTGAAAATCCGCTTTACAGCAGCCAGATGGGATTCTTTGGGTTCAGCCTGATAACGAGCACAAAGACATGTAGAATACATGATATCAGGACGACTCGCTGTAAGATACAGCAGTGAGCCAATCATTCCTCTATAGAGAGTCACATCAACAGGTTTCCATTTGGAATCCTTGTCAAGTGATAGAGGAGGAGCCATTGGAGTCTTCATCGGTGTACATGATGTGAGATCAAATTTCTTCAGCATTTCATGTACATATTTACCTTGGTTGATAAAGATTCCCTTTTCAGATTGCTTTATCTGAAGTCCTAAAAAGAATGTTAGTTCACCCATCATAGACATTTTATATTCAGATTTCATGAGTAACTCAAACTTTTCGCAGAGTTTGGGATTGGTTGATCCAAAGATAATGTCATCGACATATATCTGGACAAGAAGGATATGCTTAGGATATTTCTTAAGAAATAAGGTGCTATCGATCTTACCACGAACAAAACCTTTAGAGAGAAGAAAGGTTGAAAGGGTATCATACCAGGCACGAGGAGCCTGTTTTAACCCATAGAGAGCCTTGTTTAACTTGATGACGTGATCAGGGAACTTAGGATCTACAAAGCCAGGAGGCTGAGCCACATAGACTTCTTCATTAAGTTTTCCATTCAGAAAGGCATTTTTGATGTCCATCTGAAAAACCTTGAAGTTCATATTGTTAGGATTATGTGCGAGACAGTAACGGGGTTATCGTGTCCAATGTTATAAGACACTAGTAGGTCACACTGCTGCACACCAAAATGAGAATGTTTGGATTATGGGAAATAATTAATTGGTTAATTAATTATTTAGAGAGAAAAAGAAATAAATAATTAGTTTAATTATTTATAATCAATTAATCAGTTAGATTAATTAGTTGGATAATTATGGAAGTTATTTCAGAGATAATTACCAAGAATTATATATATGGAATCAAACACTGCTTGTTATGTCCATATAAATAAAGGGTTTAGGGTATCAGTTAATTGATTGATTCAGTTCAAAAACCCAGAAAAATCTCTCTCTCTCCCTCTCTCAAAACCGGCGCCAGAATCCAGTAGGAGGAAGGTTTGCATTCGTTTTTCGGGTAATCCTCGGTGGTGGTCTAGCAACCCTCTCAACCGGTGCCAGTAGCGGTGTACCCCTTACTTGCGTTTCGGAGTTACTATTCGAAAAGGTAATCCACTAAAACACCCTTTATTGTGTCTGTATGGTTTAGGACTGGATCCTCGATTGGGAATCGGGTTTTTATTCCGCTGTGCATGTTCTTGTATCCCTTGATTCCCAACACATATGTGCTGCAAAGGCCAGGACAAGTCGAATTGCTTCGAGCCTAGCCACAGGAGCAAAAGTTTCATCGTAATCAATGCCCTCTTCCTGCCTATATCCCTGATCCACAAGGCGAGCCATGTTTCGAATAATCGTACCAATCTCATCAAGCTTATTCCTGAAGATCCACTTGGATCCTATGATTGTACGTTTTCGAGGCCTAGGGACGAGAAGCCAGACATTGTTTCTGATGAACTCTGCTAGCTCTTCCTGCATGGCTGAGACCCAGGCAGGATCAGGCAAGGCATCATCTATTTCTTTAGGTTCATTTTCAGAGATGAAATTTACATAAAGACAGACGTTACCAGATTGGCGTCGAGTTTTAACACCAGAGGAAGGATTACCGAGGACTTGATCAATTGGATGATCTTTGGTCCAACGAAGAGCAGGTGGTTGATACACCTGTCCTGAAGTAGATGCTTCATTCACTGATGGATCAGGGAGAAGATTAGTAGGAGCAGGTTCACTAATAGTGGTTTGAGAAAAGTCTTCACTGTTAGTGGGTTGATCAGGTTCAGGTGTGACTTGGGTGATAGGGGTGGCATTTATTATAGGAGGTATGGATATTTGAGAAGGTGGAGGAGGAGGATTTTCTTCAAAACCGTTAGGAAGGTCTTGAGGAGATGGATCAGCAATAGGGATATCAGGGACTTGAAAGAAAGAGTCAGCCCACTGATTTATTTCAGAATTATCATGGGGGTGAGGAAAGGTAGGACCCGATTCATCAAATTTGACATGAATCGTTTCCTCTATGGCTTGTCTTCGTTTGTTGAACACACGGTAAGTTTTGGAGATAGAGGAGTATCCAAGGAAGATTCCATCATCAGACTTGGAATCGAACTTCCCAAGGTTATCTTTTGTTGGGTTTTTGTGGGTATCCTCGGATCAAACTGACTCGTTCAAAACCGGTTAATTGATTGATTCAGTTCAAAAACCCAGAAAAATCCAGAAAAATCTCTCTCTCTCCCTCTCTCAAAACCGGCGCCAGAATCCAGTAGGAGGAAGGTTTGCATTCGTTTTTCGGGTAATCCTCGGTGGTGGTCTAGCAACCCTCTCAACCGGTGCCAGTAGCGGTGTACCCCTTACTTGCGTTTCGGAGTTACTATTCGAAAAGGTAATCCACTAAAACACCCTTTATTGTGTCTGTATGGTTTAGGACTGGATCCTCGATTGGGAATCGGGTTTTTATTCCGCTGTGCATGTTCTTGTATCCCTTGATTCCCAACAGTGGTATCAGAGCCACTTCCTAAACCTGCAGATCAGGTTAATAAACTGATTAGGTTTTAAAAAGGCTTTAATTTTTATTCATATAGTTGATTTTAAAATTGAATCTTTTGTTGAAAACCTAACGAATCGATGCGATCGACGGTGGAACGACGGCCGTTAGCCGGTCGGACCACCAGGTCGATCGCCGACCACTCGATCACCACGACGGCTCACCACAGTTTGTGGTGGCCGCCGGCTGTCCTTGCGAACCAAACCACCAGCCGCGCCACCATGAGTGGAGGCGGCGTCGGCTACAAACACGAACCACCACCGCACCACCGTTTGTGGTGGCGGTGGCTTCGATCGGAAACAGAAAACCACCACCGCACCACCGATTGTGGTGGCGGTGGTGTCGGTTGGAAATCACAGCCGTCGTGAGGCGGCGCTGGGTCGGACAAAGAACAAACCGCCACGCCACCGTATGTGGTGGTGGCGGCGTTGATGTTTTTTTTTTGTTAACCGCCGATCGGTGGCGGTGGTTATTACCACTGCCATCGGCAGTAGTGGTGGTATTGTTGTTCACGCCGGGAGGCGGCGGTGGTGGAGGCGACTTCCGCTGCTGCCGTCGTACTCCCAATCGACCGCCACACCACCGTTTGTGGTGGTGGCGGCGATGGCGTCTTGTTTTCGGTCGCCGGCGTATAGACGGTGGCGGTGGTTGATTGCTGCTATGCCGCGGCATCGGCCACTGCCGAAACGAGAGGCGGCGGTGGTGGCTTATGAGCCGCTGCTGTCGCCGGCAAACAATGGTGACAGCCGGTCTTCGGCAACGGCGGTGGCTGTTGTCGATTGACCGGGCATATGCCACGGCGGTGGCGGTGGCGTTCGCGTCATCGTCATCGCCGATGATAGCAAACCACCGGCCGACTACCAAGAGCGGCGGGTCGATGGTTGGTGGTTGATGGTAATCGATTGATGTTCAGATCCGACCGGTATCAATGGTAATGATTTCGGTCGTTGCCATCAGTACCGGAATTCGGAATCGATAAGTTTTTCGATCGTTTTTCATTAACGGGTCCCGTGTGAAATCCGTTTCAGGATAGACGTTGATATGGGAATCGTTTATTAACCAGATAGGTTTAAAACGTTTCTCAGGATTAAAATTGATTTATTTGTTTTAAATTATTTTTGGGTTTTATAATTATCCGGTTAAAATTCAGTTGTATTTTAATTCGTTTAATTATGTTGAGTCATAGCTAAACCCTTTTGACCCGTGGTTGTGTTTTATTTTGTTTATCCGTTTTAGACTAGATGGGAGGCCTGCGTGCCATTTACAACCCTTTTTGTAATTTTAATATTTTTTAGACTAGTTGGGAGGCCTGCGTGCCACTTAAACCCATTTGTAATAATTATTTTAATTACATCAAGACGGAGACAAGGACGACGACCATGGATCTCGGAGCCAGTGGGAGTGCCAGAAGTTGAAGACTTTTGTCACTTAGGAATTGAGACCGTTGTTTTGTGTTGGCTCACAAAACAACATTAGTTTAAGGGTTTAGGCTATGACTGTGCTGTTTATATTTAAATTGCGTGGTTGTTTAATTTACGTAATTGCTATTGAATATAAATTGCCCTTTTTGAACGGATTGTTTAAAAATTTTAAAAGGATACAAATACAGTTAGTGTTTGGATCCAGTTTTTCAAAGTTTTGAAAAAGAAAACTGGCAATTTAGACCCTTGTTAAAAATCATAGATTAGTAAGTGCAATCCACTTTAGGGGCACTTCCGGTGTAAGGTACATAGGGCGTTGTAAGTGCTCACACTATGAACGCCCGTGTTCAAACCGAAACTGGAAGGTGATAAAACTCTGCGAATTATCTCCGGGTGGTACCGGCCAGAGTTTGTCCAGGTCCTGGGTGGTGCAATCTATTTTGGTAATTATTTATTCACTGGGTGGTACCAGGCCAAAATGCACTAGAGGGACTAAATATGCACGGATTATTAATATCCGATGTCCCGACGATCTAGAAGTCGTATTTTCAAGATAGGAATACGATTGGTATAGTGTTACCTACCATAGATCGCATGAGTCGGTATGACATGATCACATGCTTCCCGACACATGTGAAATATGGATTCTAGTCTAATAAATTTATTTTAAGGGTAATAATTTATTAGAATTATATAATTATAAACTAAAACTGGAATTTTATATTCTTCTGTAGATGTCTCAAATTAGTATTCCGTTTTATTCACCTGAAGAGTCACTTCGCCTTATTATGGGCAAGTGGAAGCTTACGGGCCATAACTTTCCAGTTTGGAAGTTACACTTGAGGAACGTTTTATGTGCCCAGGATAAGCTTTATGTGATCAACAAACCCGTATCACGACCTAAAAGCAATGCCCCTGAAGAGGAATTTGCTGAGTATTTTAGATACTTGACAGATGAATCGGATGTAATGTCCATTCTGATTTTCTCTATGTCACCCGAGTTCACGGGAGATTTAAGAGTTAAATCATGTCACGAGGTTGTGAGAGATGTGGAGAACCAGCTAGGTCTCTACAAGCACACGGGAAAGCTATTGATCATGCAAGAGATTCTCTCCCTGAAGCTACAGAAGGGTCAGTCAGTTAAAAACCATCTTGTTGATATGAGAAGGCTTTTTAAATGTTTATCACGTCTGGGGTACAAGATGACTCAGGAAGAGTTAGTGTATCTCATGTGGTTCTCCCTCACAAAGGAAGTTCAGGACACAGCTAGTGCCTACATGAAGGAACCAAAGAGCGACGTGGATAAAGTTCATGAAGATATCCTGGCCAGTCTAGAGCCAGTACCCGAACCTGCGAATCTCATGGACACTGACATAATAGATGAGCTGGGAGATCTGAGTTGCCCAGAGTGCGGCAGCGAGGATATTTGCGAGCACTCGATGAACATCGACCAGATGGATATCGGTTTACCCGATACTCCAGGTATCTTTATGATAGATTGCTTAATCACTTCTTATGAATCATGGGTAATTGATACAGGCAGTGGTAACCACATTTGTAATCATTTACAGGGATTCACTAGAAGAAAGACTCTGAGGAAGGACCGTTCGAACCTACGAGTGGGCGAAGGCACTCCGTTGATTGCTGAAGCCGTGGGATCTTATAGTCTTAGTTTACCCTCGGGTCTAGTTTTGGAACTGAATAATTGTTATTATATTCCAAATATGATTAAGAATGTATTGTCTTTTGATTTGTTGGTAGACCAAGGCTTTTACTATAAATATTCTTATAAGATGATTTCGGTTTTTAAAGATAATATTTTCTATTTTAAAGCTACACCTGTAGATGGTCTATACACTGTAAATCTTAAAGACAACAATAGTGAAATCTATCATATAAGTAAGCGATCCAAGGATATTGAGGATCAGACTTACCTCTGGCATTGTCGTTTGGGCCATATAAACAAGAAACGTGTTGAACTACTCCTAAAAGGAGGTTTTCTTGGAAATTTCGACTACAAACCTTTTGATAATTGCGAATCTTGTTTATCTGGTAAAATGACAAAGCAACCTTTCAACAGTGAGAATGAAAGGGCTACTGACTTGCTTGAAATAATCCACACAGATGTATGTGGACCTTTCAGTCATGTAGCAAGAGGAGGATACCGGTACTTCATTACCTTCACTGACGACTTCAGTAGGTATGGATATGTCTACTTGATGAGACATAAATCTGAAACCTTTGAGAAATTCAAGGAATATCAGAATGAAGTACAGAATCTACTTGACAAGAGGATCAAGTTCTTACGGTCAGATCGTGGTGGCGAATATCTCAGTGATGAGTTTGACAATCATCTGATGGAGTGTGGGATTGTATCCCAACTTACACCTCCGTATACACCTCAGATGAACGGTGTATCAGAAAGGAGAAATCGTACCTTACTTGACATGGTACGAACGATGATGTGTCATTCTTCGCTGCCGGTATCATTCTGGGGACACGCGCTCGAAACAGCAGCACACATACTGAACAGAGCGCCAACAAAGTCGGTAGAAAAGACTCCATACGAGTTATGGAAGGGTAAGAAACCCAACATATCATTTCTGAAAATTTGGGGTTGTGAGGTTTACGTCAAACGACCTACCTCAGAAAAACTCAAACCCAAATCCGACAAGTGTTTCTTCGTTGGATATCCCAAGACCACCGTGGGATATTATTTCTACAACCCTGAAGAGAACAAAGTGTTTGTTGCTCGAAATGGAAAATTTCTGGAAGAAAAGTTTCTCAGTTTAGAGAACACCAGAAAGGATGTAGATCTACAAATAGTAGACGAAGAAAGCACTACACCAGTTGTTGAGCCAGAAATTCAACATAACAATGTTGAACCTCAATCAGAGCCGATTGAGGAAGTGCAAACACAAGACCTTCGCAGATCCAGCAGGGTAAGACAAGAACCAGATAGGTATCTTGGGTTTCTAGTCTCTCAGGATAGCGGAGACTTAAATGAACCAACATCCTATGGAGAAGCTGTGTCAGGCAGTGAGTCTGAACAATGGCAGGAAGCCATGAAGGCCGAGATGCAATCCATGTATGACAACCAAGTCTGGGAGTTGACTGATTTGCCACAACACTGTAAGGCTGTTGGACGCAAATGGGTTTTCAAGAAGAAAACCGACATGGATGGAAATGTACACACCTTCAAGGCCAGACTGGTCGCAAAAGGATTCACACAAACTCATGGTATCGACTATGATGAAACCTTTTCACCAGTGGCCATGTTAAAGTCAATTAGGATTCTAATGGCCATCTCAGCGTACTTTAACTACGAGATTTGGCAAATGGACGTCAAGACAGCCTTTCTGAATGGAAAGTTAACAGAAGACGTCTATATGGAACAACCAGAGGGGTTTGAAGATCCTAAGAATCCTAATAAGGTGTGTAAACTGCTAAAATCTATTTACGGATTAAAGCAAGCATCTCGAAGCTGGAACTTACACTTTGATGAGCGAATCAAAGAGTTTGGCTTCGCTAAAAGTGAGTTCGAGCCATGTGTTTACACTAAGTTCAGTGGGAGCATAGTAACCTTCCTGGTCTTGTATGTAGATGACATACTACTCATAGGAAACAATGTACCAACTTTACAGAGTGTTAAAGAATGGTTAAGTAAATGTTTCCAGATGAAAGACCTTGGAGAAGCCGCTTACATACTAGGTATAAAGATCTACAGAAACAGATCTAAGCGGCTTATCGGACTTAGTCAGAGTACATACATTGACAAAGTACTGAAAAGATTCAGGATGGATGAATCCAAGAAAGGATTCATTCCAATGCAACATGGCATAGTGTTAAGCAAAACACAGTGTCCTGTTTCTAGTGAAGATCAGGACAGGATGAAATCGGTCCCATATGCTTCTGCAATTGGATCAATTATGTATGCCATGCTATGTACTAGGCCCGATGTTGCTTACTCAGTAAGTGTTACGAGCAGATACCAACAGAATCCAGGTGAGCCCCATTGGGTGGCTGTCAAGAACATTCTCAAATATCTGAGAAGAACGAAAGAAATGTTCTTGGTCTTTGGAGGTTCTGAGGATGAAATTAGTGTCACAGGATACTCTGACGCTAGTTTCCAGACCGACAGAGATGACTTCAGGTCACAGTCAGGGTACGTCTTTACCCTAAACGGAGGTGCGATCTCGTGGAAGAGCTCGAAGCAGGACACGATTGCAGACTCAACTACAGAGGCAGAGTACATTGCAGCATGTGATGCGGCAAAGGAAGCTGTCTGGCTGAGGAATTTTCTATCGGATCTCAGAGTGGTTGCCAGTATCTCGAGACCGATAGATATATTCTGTGATAACTCAGGAGCCGTGGCGCAAGCAAAGGAACCTAGAGAGCATCACAAGTCGAGACACGTGCTCAGAAAGTATCACCTCATCCGAGAGATCATTGGAAGAGGAGATGTAAGAATATGCAAGATTCCAACAGAAGACAATGTCGCAGATCCGCTGACAAAGCCACTAGCAAGGGCAAAGCATGAGGCACATGCGAATTCCGTTGGGATGCAGTACCTGGAAGCCAGTAGCTAGTACTTAGTTTATTAATTATTACTATAGTCTAATTTAGAAACAATGTAATCATGTAAAGTTTTTATTTCACAGTGTGTTGGAAATAAATGGAGGTTTTAATTTCATGATTGTTCTAAATTAACTATTTTTCGCATATTTAACGTATCCTTGATTCTACAAAGTCTTGTATGAAATCTAAATTTCCGTAGCCACTTATTGAATTGGGAATTTCAATAGGGAGTTTAACGCTATTATAAATACTTGATGATTTATTCAAAGTAGAGAATAAAAGCACAAGTGATGTGACCAAGTATTTATAGATACTCATCAGAGTGTTTGGGTATTGGAAGTGACCAGTAATCAAGTCTGCTTCATGGAGCCTCAGTCATAGGCACTGACTTGATAGGTTGTCCTTAAGACCTGAGATACTTGGTTTGGGAACACGAGGACCACTGTACTCTTAGCACGTACTAACGCTGCACCGTAACTGGGTGGCTATACGGGACGTGACTAGATGCAGCGGAAGCCGTGGATCCAAATGCAAGTAGTCAAGAAGGGATTTGCACCTCTTTCAAAAGAGAGATATTTCCGGGCCCCTTGACGATTAAGATTGGCAGAAAACGCGTGGCCACGCTCGGATAGAATAACAGGGGTTATTTAGTAATATCCGTTACTGCAGGCAATCGAAATCAGAGTCAAGAAATACTTGATTTTAAGAAATGAATCCTCCACTCCATGTCTTAAATCACTTTAGAAATATCGTGTGCAAAAGGAATGAACCTGTGTACAAATTCAAGCATGAATTGTATCTCTGAATATAAGAGATCTTATAACCTGGTTAACCTAAGCGTCTGGCTAGGGACCTCCTTAGGCGAATGATAACAGTTCAGTTACATGTCTAGCACAAGTGGGAGTCTGTTAGGATTATGTGCGAGACAGTAACGGGGTTATCGTGTCCAATGTTATAAGACACTAGTAGGTCACACTGCTGCACACCAAAATGAGAATGTTTGGATTATGGGAAATAATTAATTGGTTAATTAATTATTTAGAGAGAAAAAGAAATAAATAATTAGTTTAATTATTTATAATCAATTAATCAGTTAGATTAATTAGTTGGATAATTATGGAAGTTATTTCAGAGATAATTACCAAGAATTATATATATGGAATCAAACACTGCTTGTTATGTCCATATAAATAAAGGGTTTAGGGTATCAGTTAATTGATTGATTCAGTTCAAAAACCCAGAAAAATCTCTCTCTCTCCCTCTCTCAAAACCGGCGCCAGAATCCAGTAGGAGGAAGGTTTGCATTCGTTTTTCGGGTAATCCTCGGTGGTGGTCTAGCAACCCTCTCAACCGGTGCCAGTAGCGGTGTACCCCTTACTTGCGTTTCGGAGTTACTATTCGAAAAGGTAATCCACTAAAACACCCTTTATTGTGTCTGTATGGTTTAGGACTGGATCCTCGATTGGGAATCGGGTTTTTATTCCGCTGTGCATGTTCTTGTATCCCTTGATTCCCAACACATATGTGCTGCAAAGGCCAGGAAAAGTCGAATTGCTTCGAGCCTAGCCACAGGAGCAAAAGTTTCATCGTAATCAATGCCCTCTTCCTGCCTATATCCCTGATCCACAAGGCGAGCCATGTTTCGAATAATCGTACCAATCTCATCAAGCTTATTCCTGAAGATCCACTTGGATCCTATGATTGTACGTTTTCGAGGCCTAGGGACGAGAAGCCAGACATTGTTTCTGATGAACTCTGCTAGCTCTTCCTGCATGGCTGAGACCCAGGCAGGATCAGGCAAGGCATCATCTATTTCTTTAGGTTCATTTTCAGAGATGAAATTTACATAAAGACAGACGTTACCAGATTGGCGTCGAGTTTTAACACCAGAGGAAGGATTACCGAGGACTTGATCAATTGGATGATCTTTGGTCCAACGAAGAGCAGGTGGTTGATACACCTGTCCTGAAGTAGATGCTTCATTCACTGATGGATCAGGGAGAAGATTAGTAGGAGCAGGTTCACTAATAGTGGTTTGAGAAAAGTCTTCACTGTTAGTGGGTTGATCAGGTTCAGGTGTGACTTGGGTGATAGGGGTGGCATTTATTATAGGAGGTATGGATATTTGAGAAGGTGGAGGAGGAGGATTTTCTTCAAAACCGTTAGGAAGGTCTTGAGGAGATGGATCAGCAATAGGGATATCAGGGACTTGAAAGAAAGAGTCAGCCCACTGATTTATTTCAGAATTATCATGGGGGTGAGGAAAGGTAGGACCCGATTCATCAAATTTGACATGAATCGTTTCCTCTATGGCTTGTCTTCGTTTGTTGAACACACGGTAAGTTTTGGAGATAGAGGAGTATCCAAGGAAGATTCCATCATCAGACTTGGAATCGAACTTCCCAAGGTTATCTTTTGTTGGGTTTTTGTGGGTATCCTCGGATCAAACTGACTCGAGGATTATCTCAGATCTATCAAACCTTACTGGTTTGATATGTCTCATAGGTTAATCAAACTGATAAAACCTTCGCGATCAGAAACACACTGTTTCTGGTCTAATCATGCGGAAGCGATAAAAGCTAAAAACCCATTAAGCCTAATGATCCTTTAATCGTTATAGTTTTAATCCTATTAGTGGTTTAGATCAATTTACCTGGTTGCTTGAGAATAGATCCACCAATGATCGACCAGCGAACGTCTCTCTAGTAAGACTGTATGAAACCCGAACAAAACTGAGAGTCGACCGGGGAAGGGGGTCGGCGCCGGTTTTGGAGAGAGAGGGAGGAGGAAACTGAGAACTGGTTTTCTTGATTGAAAAACTTGTATTATTTTTCCTTAACCCATAGGCTTTATTTATATGGAGGAAAAATACAGTTTGTATGGAATCCAGTTTCCTTATAATAATTATCTCAAATCCTTTCCTTATTTAATTAGCTGGAAAAGAATTTGCATACGATAATTACGATTATATATATTTATCTAATATATATAAACCTTATTAATTAACTATTATATATTTATTTATCTAATAAATATATAATATCCTAATTAATTAATAACCCTCCAACTTTGGCAATTCTGACTGAAATTACCCAACTGATTTATAATACACTATTATAAATTCTAATTCTCCATTTCGGGGTTTCATCTAACTTGTTCGACTTATAGGTCCTCACAGGTGTGACCCTCAAGTGTCTCGTAACATTGGATATATAATCACTTGGTTTGTCAACTCTGCACATAATTCCTAACAGACTCCCACTTGTGCAAGTTGGCAATACCACCTTTGATTATACGGACCTAAGGAGGCCCCTAGACAGGCACTTAGGCTGACCAGGTTACAAGAACTCTTATACCCAGACTGGTGATATTAACATTCCGTAAGGAATTGGTATCTATGAAACTACTGTTCATTGATTGGGTATATCTTGGCTTTTCCCTTTGCATCGCGATATTTCATCTATGAGTATGAGCTTGGAAAGTGTCAACTCTAAATACTCAAGATTCTGTTCTCTTGATTATCTGACTTCACTGATAGGTAAACGACAAAGAACTAATCAGTTCGTTTGGGCATGGCCATGCACTTCATCAGTATACTTAGTCAGTCAAGATGGGCCCAGAAATATCTCTCTTCTAAGAAGAGGTGCAAATCCCATCTTGCATATCTGCCTTTAACACCACGGCTTCCGCTGAATCTAGTTACACCCTTTATAGCCACCCTGTTACGGCGTAGCGGTTGAATGCACTAAGAATTCAGTAGTCCTCATGATATCAAATCAGATACCTCAGGTGATAGGGACAACCACTGTGAGATTTACTTATGACTGTTTCCAAGAAGCAATCTCAACCGCGGATCACGTCCGATATTTGCTACTCTATCAAATATCTGTGCAACTTTTAGTCTACAGCACTTGTAGCTGTTATTCAGCAACTGATCATAACTACCTAAAAGTTCACAATGACTTTAACACCTTATCATGCTCCCACAATGATAAGTTGTCACGGACAGATTTTGAATGAAAAATCGGAGACTGATTTCATTCCTGGATATATTAAAACATGCAAAAATGTGAAGGTGATAAAGAAATCAATCTTGTATAGTCCATATTACACGCTGTAATAATAACAAGATTGAATGTCTTTTCTTTAACAACTTTCATAATGTCTATTTAACGTTTGTTAGATACTGGTCTAAAATAAAGTATCACCTATCTTTAGTTTAAACCCTTTGATTAAAGTTTACCATTTTAATCAAAGTGATAACCAAAAATACAAGTCTGTTTATACGATCTACTTGTATCTGCTAATTATTGTTCTGCAAACACCTTATAAGAACAATAACTAGACTTTTATCATATTCCATGAACTTGGAGACCTGGACTAACTTCCAGTTCCTGAATATGTAAAACTGCAACTTTCCTTAGTTGCTGTGTAGATGAATGATTTCTACCTGAAATCAGATTCTATTTGCAATCTTGGCAAATCTACTTAATCCAACACTATAATTATTGATTTCAAAGTCAGTCATGACCTTTGTTTCAAGGATTTTGAAACTTTTATCCTTTTAACTAAAAGGGTAAATTATATCTTATGAATTCTTATCCTGCCTGGATTATGAATTCCGAGATATATCAATAATTGTATCTTTTATTCTTTATCTGAGACTAGATAGAGAATAAATTGGGCTCCCACTTGCTTATATAAAAACTAACTATTACTCAGAATTTTACTATTGACTTAGTCAAAACTTTGATTAGTCAATTCTAATTTTAAGTAATGAACCTTGAGAATTTCCTTTTTATGAAACTCAACTTGATTTGGTCAAATCCTAATTCCAAACCTTGGAATCCTTCTAGTTTCATAAATACTGTTATTAACGCCATCTGAGTTAATATCCTAAATTCTCCTTTTAAAACATTTGAATAAAACTTGATCAAACTTGATTAGTTAATTCTTGAGAATTTCTTTTATAAAACTTAACTGGATTTGGTCAAATCCTAATTCCAGAACTTGGAATCTTTCTAGTTTTATAAATGCTGTTATTAACGCTATCTGAGTTAATATCTTAAATTCTTCCTTTTGATCACAAAACTATTATTCATAAATGTTTTATTCTCAAAACGCATTCCTATAGAATCTCGTGTGTTTTGATAGTTTTTATACAAATTACTTCAACTTCATTAAAGTAATTATAACAGGCATCAACTAGGATCATACAGATATAAGAATATCAGGCACAATCAGATATTTCTATGTCAAGACAATGACTTTTGAAAATAAAACCATGAAATTATAAAATATAATTATCCAGAAATTGTTTAAAACATAAACCCCAAAAATAACTGTTTTAAAACTATAAATTCAAAAATGTCTTGACTTAAATCATCTCGTACTTAAGATCCTTGGCAACTCATGGGCACTTCACTTCATTTCTGACCTCCTGCAATAATCATTTGCTCTAGGTATCAGTATACTTGTAAGCTAACAAGTAAGAAGTGACAAAATAAAGCAATCATAAATTTTCTGAGGTTTACATACCTGCTTCATGACGCTTAGGGCAGTTTTGCTTCCAATGACCGATCTCATTGCATATGAAGCAGCGATTCTCGGTCCTAGCTTTGTTTGGCTTAACCTTCTTGCCCTTGCCCTTGCCTTTGCCTTTCTTGGGTGCACTCTGGATGGCCTGGACTGGTCCTTTTCCTTTACTGGTGCTAGCTTGCCCATTCTTCTTTTTAACCCCTCCGTCTTTCACCATCAAGACATCCTTGATCTTGTTCTTGTTCCCCATATTCAGTTCAGCTGTCTTAAGCATGGAGTGTAACTCTGCTACAGTTTTCTCCATGTTATTCATATTGTAATTGACTACGAAGGGCCTGTAGTCTTCTGACAGTGAATTGAGTATGGTGTCTGTTGCTAGCTGCAACGGAACAGGATGACCAAGCCTCTCCAGATGATCTAAGTGCCGTTTCATTTTCATGACATGGTCACTTACTGATGTCCCTTTTACCATCTTGCACTCATTGAATGCTTTGGTGGCATCGTAGCGTTCTGTACGAGCCTGAGTCTGAAACATGTCCCTCAGCTGGCGGATCATGTCATAAGCATTTGTATTTATGAGCCCTGCTTGCAGATCTGGGCTCATAGATGCTAACATCAGACAGGCGACATCAAGGAGATCATCCGAGTGCTTCTTGTGGGCATTTCTGGCAGCAGCCGGAGTGTTTGCCGGAGGTGCCTCCCCAAGTGGCTCTTCAAGCACATACCACTTTCTCTCATGTCTGAGCACAATCATCAGATTGCGCTCCCAGTCGAGAAAGTTAGAGCCGGTCAACTTATCCTTCTCTAGGATAGAGCGGAGGGAAAGATTGTTAGTGCTGGTAACAGTGCTTGCCATCTACACAAAATAAAACTTTTGGTCTTAGCAACTGTAAATAGACTAATTTCCAATAAAATATCAATAAACCCTTAAATGATCAATTTATTGGACTAGGATCCTTATTTCATACGTCCTGATGTGCGTAATGTTCTTGCTCCACCAGACCCGTATTTATTTCGGTAGGTAAGGACTTTTACCAATCATGTCTAACTGACATGACTCCTAGATCTTTTCGGGACTATGGCAACTACCTGTGCATGTTTTAGTCCCTCTAAGTGCTTTTTGGCCCGGTACCACCCGGTGAACATTATAGTACCAAAACAGATCTCACCATTTTGGGGACCTGATCACTATACTCTGGCCGGTACCACCCGGAGATAATTCGCAGAGTTATGTAACCCTTCAGCTTCAGTTTGAACACAGACGTTGAATGTGTGATCACTTACAACGCCTATGTACTTTACGCCGAAGGTGCCCCTAGATGGGTTGCACTACTGATCTATGATTTTCGGGGTTTTGAAAAAAAACTTTACTTCCAGGATTTTGAAAAACTGATTGTTATAAAGGCTACTTATGTTTTAAACTAACTGTTTCAAACATACTCGTAATTTTAAAACCAACTGTTCTAAAATTACCTGCTAATTAAAACTAACTGTTTTAACAGCACACCTAGTTGATTAAAAAACTAACTGTTTTTGTCAACTTGCCTTTTATATAAAACAATCATCTATAGGTTTTTTTTAAATCAAAAACTATCGTTTTGAAAAGTTTAACGAAACTAAAACCTATATTCCTTTTGTGATATAAACTAGTTTTAAAGTAACAACTCTATTTAAAACTATTAACATGCAGGATATCACAAATAATTAATCAACCATGCAATTAATAATTAATCACATAGTACCTAATTATAGTTTTTGCCAACGTTTCCTAGGGACCAATAATGACCTATTCTACTAAAAGCTTCAAAACTCGCGTAGCTCCCACTGGCCTCGCCATGTTTTGTTAGTACTCCGGTAAGTTGAGGAATTTTAGCAGCTCCCACTGGCCTCGTGATCCCGAAAGAATAAAACAAATGTCTATCCTAAGGTCATTATTACATAAGGGGTTGTAAATGGCACGCAGGCCTCCCCGCAAATATGTCAAGGGTCTAGGTTGGCAAAACACTATAATAGATATATATATATATATATATGTAAAATCAAACTGAAATCCATATATCGAGCTCAAGCAATTACGTAAATATATATGCAATATAATAAAAGCAATATAATTACGAGAAATAAAACTGGATCCGTTAAAATTATCTTGTTTCAATTATTGCAAAACTTGGGTTTTATCTGGTCTGTTAAAACAAAAAAACTGTTTTATAAGTCAAAACCATTATTTTAGCTAATCACTTTTATAATAATTTCCTTTTATTAAAAATATATATCAAACTGGTTTTATCAAACGAATTGATCATCTTAAAAAGAGTGAACTTTAAGTGGTTTTGCGCTTGACTGGTTTGATAAAACATTATATAAGATTATTCTAAAATGACTAACTTGGATAACGCAACTAAAAACTGATAAAACCCTTCTTGGGCCATAACTTGGTCCAAGGAACTGGTCTTTGGGCCTAATAAGGGAATTTGGCCCAAAACGGAAAAACCCTAGGCTTGACCCATTCTCAAGGATTAACGTTCATCACCACGCTGGTGGTTTGTTTGTCGAATGGCTATTTGTGTAATCATGACGACGGCAGCTAGAATGCCACCGCCGCCACCGTAATTTGTCTCGAGACTACTGGCCACCACCGGACTGGTGGTCTGGGCGTGGCTATTGAAAAACGCCGCCACCACCACGATGGTGGTTCGGCTTGGTGGTCACGAACACGCCGCCACCACCTCGTTGGTGGTTTGGCTGGGCGTTTGCCACCGTTTGGCGCGGCCGCTTGGCAGCCAACGGTGGTTGTTTCACCACTGCCACCACCGATTGCCATCACTCGCCGTCGCTCTCCACCGATCTGGTGGCGGTTGTTCAAGTGCCGCCGTTCTCCACCACTTGACGATCGAACAGCCGTCGCCACCGCCTTGGCTCGGCCTTAGGGCAGCCGGCGGTTGGCCTGGTGGTTTAGGGTTAACCGCAAAAGTCGCCACTACTTAGGGGTGCGGTTCGGTGACTATGACAGCCTCCAAGCGCCGCCACCGCTACGCGCGGCGCGGTGTTCTCGTTTAGCGATGATTTCGGCCGAAAACTACCACCATTGTGGACACCGCCACCCACCACCGCGTTTGCGGTTTTCGGGTGGTTGCGGTGATTGGCTTCGGCCATAGCCGTCGCCACCACCGTTTGCCTTCATCGTCCACCGGCAACAGCAGCAACGAAACACGTCGCCACCATCACCGGTCACCACAGGCAGCAGCAGCAATCGGCCGCCGCCACCGTGGTTTGGTCCATCAACGAACACCACCGACGCCTCCTATCTTGGTCCAGCCTTCGCTTGGTGATCGAACGACCACCGTGGTTTGGCCATTGATCTGAAACCGCCGGCCACCACCACGCTGGTGGTTTGGCCTCGGTTCTGTTATCGTCTACGGCTGTTAGCCGCAACCACCATGCTGGTGATGCGGCGGTGGTCGGACAACCGTAGCCACCACCGATTTGGTGGTGGTTTCTCCGGGTTTTTCGTTTTATAATGAACAAAATCAAAAATCATGTAAACTATAAAATTCAGATTTTTAAACTTTAAAACGCAAGAAACAAATTTTAACGGATCACACATAAATTGATAAATTGATAGACAGATAAAAGCTAAACGATTTATTAACCATGGCTCTGATACCACTGTTGGGTTTTTGTGGGTATCCTCGGATCAAACTGACTCGAGGATTATCTCAGATCTATCAAACCTTACTGGTTTGATATGTCTCATAGGTTAATCAAACTGATAAAACCTTCGCGATCAGAAACACACTGTTTCTGGTCTAATCATGCGGAAGCGATAAAAGCTAAAAACCCATTAAGCCTAATGATCCTTTAATCGTTATAGTTTTAATCCTATTAGTGGTTTAGATCAATTTACCTGGTTGCTTGAGAATAGATCCACCAATGATCGACCAGCGAACGTCTCTCTAGTAAGACTGTATGAAACCCGAACAAAACTGAGAGTCGACCGGGGAAGGGGGTCGGCGCCGGTTTTGGAGAGAGAGGGAGGAGGAAACTGAGAACTGGTTTTCTTGATTGAAAAACTTGTATTATTTTTCCTTAACCCATAGGCTTTATTTATATGGAGGAAAAATACAGTTTGTATGGAATCCAGTTTCCTTATAATAATTATCTCAAATCCTTTCCTTATTTAATTAGCTGGAAAAGAATTTGCATACGATAATTACGATTATATATATTTATCTAATATATATAAACCTTATTAATTAACTATTATATATTTATTTATCTAATAAATATATAATATCCTAATTAATTAATAACCCTCCAACTTTGGCAATTCTGACTGAAATTACCCAACTGATTTATAATACACTATTATAAAATCTAATTCTCCATTTCGGGGTTTCATCTAACTTGTTCGACTTATAGGTCCTCACAGGTGTGACCCTCAAGTGTCTCGTAACATTGGATATATAATCACTTGGTTTGTCAACTCTGCACATAATTCCTAACATCTTTGTTGTTCAGGATGTAGCAGACACAACCAAAGATATGGAGATGTTCGATTGAAGGTTTCCTGTTGCGAAAGAGTTCGTAAGGGGTTCTTCTGAAGCGCTTTACTATCAGGGATCTGTTCTGGGTATAACAAGCAGTATTAACGGCTTCAGCCCAGAATTGAGTGGCAAGGTTGGCTTCACTCAACATAGATCGTGCAGCTTCAATCAGGGTTCTGTTTCATCTTTCAGCAACACCGTTTTGCTGAGGAGTTCTTACAGATGAGAAGTGCTGAGAGATACCTTTTTGATCGAAGAAAGTTTCCAGGGTACTGTTTTTGAACTCAGTTCCGTGGTCACTTCTGATTGATCGAACAGTAAGGTTGTTGAGCCTTTCCATCTTCCTGACGAACAGAATGATTTCTTCAGGAGCATCACTCTTGGATCGAAAAAAGAATACCCAAGTATATCTGGAATATTCATCAACGATTACCAGAGTATATTTCTTTCCAACAATGGATTGGACATTAACAGGTCCAAAGAGATCCATGTGGAGAAGTTGTAGAGGAGAGTTGATGGAGGAAATCTGCTTGGACTTAAAGGTAGCCCTGGTCTGTTTTCCTTTCTCACATGCTGAACAAAGAGATACCTTTGTATAGCGAAAGTCAGGAAGACCAACAACAAGATTGTTGATGCAGAGTTGATTCAGCGTCTTGAAGTTGAGATGAGAGAGACGCTTGTGCCATAGCCAATTTGTATCAGTGGAAGCACGGGATACAAAACAGAAGTTGTCAGTGGAAGTATTCATGTTGATGATGTAGATATCAGCTTGTCTAACACCAGTGAGAATAACTTCCTTGCGTCTGTTCTTGACTTTGCACTTTTTCTTCGAGAAGGAGACTTTGTGATTTTTATCACACAGTTGACTGATTCTCAGAAGATTATGCATCAGGCCTTCAACATAAGCAACTCTTTTGAACGTAGTTACTCCGTTGGTCAGGGTGCCATACCCTAGGGTTTGGCCTTTACCGTTTCCACCAAAATTCACAGAAGGACCTCTTTCTTCACGGTAGTTAGAGAGGACAGATTTAGAACCAGTCATATGTCGAGAGCATCCACTGTCTAGGTACCAGATGCCCTTGTCCTGTAAAATTGAGAGTTTAAGTTTTTCTCGGTACCCATAGAACTATGGATCCAGAATTATCAGTAGGACTGGTGGAGTTAGTGACAGCCTTAACTGAGTTATCAGTTCTTGAGGCTGGAGTCTTGACTGAAGGAACAGTCTTGACAACCTTCTTTCCTTTGACTGAGTTATCAGTCTTAGGAGTTTTCTTTACCTTAGCTGATTTTTCAATTTTGGTAGCATCAGGACACTTACTCGCAATATGGTCGTTAAATCCACAGTGATAACATTTGCGATATTGAAAGCGTTTAGTGGGGTCCATGAAGTCTTTGAACTTCAGATGAGCAGGACCAGTACCAAGTATGCCTTTAGCATTGGATAGAGAATGAATAGGTTTCTTCTCCAGGGTCTTTTGCTTCAGGTCAATCTTCAGTCTAGGAGCAGAATTTTGAGAAAAGGATTTTGTTCCTAAGACTGAAGGACCACCACCTAGAACTTTGTTCTTAGGTTTAGGATTCTTGGTCTTTTAAGGTGTTACAGTTTTGGATTTTTCCTTGGTTGTTTTCTTTTTGCTCTTAGGAGCACCTTCAGTGTGTGTGTTGGATGAAGAAGTGATGTTTTCAGGGGCATTAGGATCAGGGATAGAAGAAACAAACATTCCAAATTTAAGCATGGAACGATCAGGCCTAGGACATTCGCTAGTGAATCCGATACCCCTTTTGTTTTTGACATTTCTCCCTGAGGCTAATATTTCATCAACCTTTTCAGAGGCGTCACTCCATCCTTTGATGGTGACTTTTTCAGCGTTAAGTTCGGCCAAGGCTCTTTCTTTAGCAGCAAGAGCCTTTTCTCTTTCGATACAGAGAGTTTGATTAACAGTGACCTGATCCTTATAACTTTCTTCCAGAATGGTAAGTTGTTTTATCTTTTCCTGACACTCTCTGAGTTGATCACGAAGATCAATGTTCATTTTCTCAGCAGAGGTTTTACCATTCAGGGCTTTATAAAGATCAAGGGTTACAAGGTCTAGCTGAGTTAAGCTTTCAAGAGGGACAACAGAAACAGGTACCTGACTGGTAGATTCAGTCGCAGAGGTAGAAGCTTCAGGAGCTTGAGTAGGAACCTCTTCAGGGACCTCTTCTATCTTAGCCATGAGAGCCAAGGTAGTTTCCTCAATAATGGCCATCAGTGCCACTTGAGTATCTTCCTCATCAGATGAGTCATCAGAGGAGACATCATCCCAATCGCAGTCTTCTGCGATAAGACCTTTGCCTTTTCTTTGAGATTTCATCTTTTTGTACTTTTCTTTCAGCCACTGGTATTTGGGGTTTTTCGAGGAAGATTTGGTAGAAGAAGGAGCAAACTGATTTTTCTTGTACCTGCAATCATTAGCAAAGTGTCCTTTGCCCTGACAATTATAGCAGGTAGCAGTGGCCTTATCAACAGATTCTGTTTTAGGCTTATCAGTAAGAGTAAGAGGTTTCCTTCTTTGGAAGTTTCCCTTTTTGGCAAACTTCTTAAAGGAGCGAGTGAGAAGTGCAAGTGATTCATTAAAATTAGGATCTGAGTCTGACATGTCAGAATCAGAAGATTCTAATTCAGTGATGGTAACAGAAGAAGGAGTAGCAACAGTAGGAACTGAATCAGAGACCAGTGCAACAGAGGTGCTTTTGGAATCTTTAGTATCTCTTATGAGATTCTTTTTCATTTTCTTCTGTTGTTCACGGTTTAGAAGAATACCGTACAGCTCACTTAATGTAAGTGTCTTTATGTCTTTGGACATAGTTAAGCAGGAGGTGTAGGTTTCCCAATGTTCAGGAAGAGCTTCCATGAACTTGGTAACCACCTCAGAGTTAGGATAGATAGTACCAATAGTCTTCAGGTCGATCAGGAGACAGTTGAATCTCTGATGTATCTGGGAGAGAGTTTCATCCTTCTGATGAATAAAGCTTTCGTACTGGCGAACCAGGAAAATCTTTCTTGATTCCATGAGAACAGCAGAACCTTCGTATTGAACACAGAGGGTGTCCCAAATCTCTTTAGCAGAGCGAAGGTGACAGACAGAGTGGAAGACGTCATCAGGGAGTGACATGGTAATGAGAGACCTAGCCTTAGTGTCAATGTTGACAAGGCGTCTGTCCTCATCATTCCAATCCGTCACTGGTTTAACCAGTTCCCTTGCGGGTATTCCTGGTTGGTCACCAGCAGGAGGCACAGCATGGACAGGTTGTGTAGGCACATGTGGTCCATTTTCCAAGAAGTATGGAATCTGGGGATCAGAACCAGATAGGAAAAGTTCCATCCTGGTTTTCCAAAGAGAGAAGTTATCTTTGTTAAACCTTGGAGGTTTTCCAGCAGAACCGGTATCAAAGTAGTTATCCTTAGCTTGAAGAGCCATGGATTAAGAGAGAGGATCACAAGATTTTTCTAAGAAAAGAAAATGAGAGCTTGTATCTGCTCTGATACCACTTGTTGGTCCCAATGAGGTGACCTTCAAGTAAGGATAGTGTATGGGATTATAGAAGGGGGGTTGAATATAATCACACAAATTTCACTTTTAAATTCTTTGTTGTATTAACAATATGAATTTACAGATTGTTGCGGAAATAGAAAAGACTACAAGTCTAAACTAAACAATCTAAGTTCTTTCACTATGCACTAGAGTGCGAAGATAAGAAAAGATAGAAGATAGAGGAAATAAGAAAGAAAGGATTAGGGTATTTTTTTAGGATGAAGAAGAAGTAGGGAGAACATCTCTTCACGTCCTATTTATACCCAATGCATTAAATGCATGCAGACTCACTTTTGTGTACGTGTCACATTCCAAGTGGTCCTATGTACTATTTACTATAAACAAATACCCTTTGCATGGTGTGCAAAAGAGGATGTGAGTCAACAGTTGCCTTGAGGTCTGATAAGTACGGAGGGAACAGAAAAGAGACTGTCCTTATGTACTTTTGTGTCAGTAAAGGCGGATAATCCTTTTGTGCATTAGATTAAGACATTACACTAATCCTTCAGGATCAGGATACTGATCAGTGAGTAGAGTCCTGATACTGATGTAGATCAGGAGTCACTGTATCCTGTTGAGTCTTCAGGATGTCATACGAATTTGAGCAGCCTGCTATCACTGAGTTCCGTCTTCAGATTACAAGCATGTTGTTGCTGTCATCAGCTAATTCTTCGACTTCGCTGATGGTTCTTTGAGTATGATCTTAATGTCTTCAGGAGGTCTTCACTTTGGTGGTCAGGATTAGTAGACTGCAGAACAGACTCGTTCATCTCCTGATCCTGATCCTGATAATTTAAAAACTAAGTCACAACTTAATTAACAAGGAATAACACTGAACAAACTCAGTGATAATTCCTCAAGCTATAACTGAAAGTAAAGACCTATTCACTAAGTGAAGTTACATGATCATTATCATTTTATCAGGTTTTAGGAGAGCTGGATCAACAGAATTGACCACCGATCCCCAATCAAGATTTGATACCTGATACCTGGTAGTACCCGGGTACCGACCCGGTATGCCATATTTCCTTTTTAAAGAAAAACTATTAAACAAAAAAAACATGGAAGACGTGAAGCAAACAAGTAGCTAGCAATGGTGGTGGTGTCTCACGTTTGATAAGGAAAAAAAAAGTACAAACCTAAGTTTAAGAATTAGAATTAGATATATTAAAAAATTATATGTATAATGAAGGAGGTTCATACAAGAACCATCTCTATTTGTAGTAACGAAGGAATTAAATTTGAGCTACGTGTGATGTGGGTCATATAAGACCCACTCATTAAATAAACCATAAGTGATTTAGTGGTGGGACCCACCTGAATCATATATGATTTATTTAATAGGTGGGTCCTACATGGACCTACATCACATGTGGTTCAAAGTTGTTCATTTGTTCTTACAAAATGCATTGGTTTTTGTGTGAACCTAATTCTATATATAATATTACTGGTTACCAAGCGTGTCAGGGAGTATGTCACCCGGTTCCGATTTAAACCTACCGGGTATCCCCGTCCGGGTCGAGTGAACCGGGTTCCCTGGCGGATCGGGCAAAATCACCATTCTAGATTAGAATACATTTGATATCTTCATCGTTCCCGAAAAGCCATGTAAAACCTTTAAATAACACCTCTTTAGCAATCTAGATTCCGATCCAGATAAAGCTTAATCCATTACCTTTTACGGCATTTAAAAAATGTTTATCCGATAAATAATGAGCTTTATAAAATCTGGACATGAGAGAATTGGGATTCTTTATTAAGTTCCAACAACGTTTCCCAAGGAGAGCAATGTTAAATACATGGAGGTTTCGAAACCCCATAGCTCCTTTGTTTTTCGCCATACTCATAGCATCCCAACTCAACCACCGTAAGCCTTTCCTACTTTGAGAATTAGAACCTTACCGATACACATTGAACATTCTTTCAATCTCTTCACAAATGGGTTTAGGAATCAAGAAACATGACATGTAATATGACGAAATAGCTTGTACCACATTCTTGGTGAGAATAGCCTTTCCCGCTCTAGAAAGCAACTTGTTGCTCCACCCTTGAATTCTCTTCTACAACCTATAATATTCAATTGAAAATACTCCATTTACATATGCCAATGAGAGACCGTAACCCAAGGTAGTTGCTTTCTAGAAGGTCGTTAAAAACACCCAAGGTGGTGGATATCTCAGCCTTCTTTCGACGCTGCACCTTTGCGCTGAAAAATACCAGATTTTTTAAAGTTTACAGACTGACTTGATAATCTTTCCTAGCTTTGAAGAAGAGATTTGATAACGTGTATTTCATCGTTATTTGCATTAAAAAACAAGAAGTTATCTCAGCAAAGAGCATATGGGTAAGGATGGGGGCACCAGGAGTAATTTGGTAGCCATGAATGATATTGGAAGAAGCTGCATTGGTGAGAGATTTTGAAAAACCTTCCACACAAAGTAAGAAAAGATATAGAGATAGAAGATTTCCTTCTCTCAGACCCCTGTTTGAAACAATATGTCTGATCATTTCTCCATTAAACATCACCGTATAAGAAACGGTGGTAACACATAACATAATCTAGTCAATCCATTTGGTACAGAATCCCATGCGCCGCATCGTACTCCTTGAATAATGCCAACTTACTCAGTCGTAGGCTTTGCTAATATCGAGTTTTAGAGCCACTTCACAGGCCTTTCCGTAATTCTTTCTCTTCATATGATGGATAATTTCAAACGCTACCAACACATTGTCATAAATTTTTCGTCAAGGGATAAAGGCAGATTGATTCTCCAAGATTATTTCTGGAAGAAGGGTCTTCAAACGATTAGCTAAAACCATAGCAATAATTTTATATAGAACGTTACAAAGAGCGATGGGGTGAATATCTTTCATGTTGGTAGGATTCTCCTTTTTGGGAATGAGAACCACATTAGTGTCATTTAGCTTAGTTGGGAACGAGAAGTCAACCAACCATCCTTTGCAAAACGTATATATCTCTTTACTCATGATCTACCAGAAATGTTGGAAAAAAGCAGGGTTGAGCCCATCGGGTCCCGAAGCTTTATTGGGATGCATTTGCTTTATTGCAGCTGCAAACTCCTCAAAGTTACTATGGCATCTGTAACCACTAGGTCAATAACACTGAAACAATATGAGTGCCAATGAAAATATTTTCGAAATAACTTTTGACAATAATACACATGCCGTCGTGATCCTTCACTATGTTGTCACTATCATCAGCAAGACATGAAATCTGGTTCATTTTTTTTAGTGGAGGTTGAACCATGGAAGACTTGCATTATCCACAAAGTTAATGCCCCCTATGTGAGCCAAAACGTCTTTGCTCG
Source organism: Centaurea solstitialis (assembly GCA_030169165.1). NCBI lineage: Eukaryota > Viridiplantae > Streptophyta > Magnoliopsida > Asterales > Asteraceae > Centaurea > Centaurea solstitialis. Next base: position 70,239,723 of record CM058041.1, read on the forward strand.
TTGTGTCCAGTTAACTTCTTCATGTTCAAGAAATTCATTTAATTTGTCTTTCTCAATGGAACATTGTTGAACACTTGCATTATCCACACAGTTAACAAGACTTTACACCCCTTTTAATATTTACTAGGTTGGGGACCAGATGTCGACCTAAGGAATATATTAAATTTTAGACTACTCATTTTTATGTATTTGGTCTCCTTCATAAAATGTAGACTAGTCATTTTTATTTATTAAGATTTAAAAATACTCAAAGGAATATATACTACATTATAGTAACTTTAATTTTACTTCAGATAACTCCAATAAAGAAGCAAGGTCGGGTTCAATGAAAAAACACAAAAAATGCAAAATTAAGGAACACCTTGACAATTGTTCATTTGGACGGTATATATGCATACAAATAATTTATAACATGTATACGGTCATAAATCCAAAAAAAACAACTTAAATTACACGTATATAGATGTGCATACCGTCTATATGGATCGTTATCAAAGTGTTCCTTAGTTTTTCACTTTATTGAGATTTCCCTCTAAACCTCCCTCTATAGAATCATTCTATGCATTATAATATATACATAAATAAGAATTTAAAAAAAATTCTTTTACGTATTTTTTTTGAACGACAACTTGGTTAGGTTATTAGTATACATTTTAGTTAGAAACGCATATGCCTAGATTCGAACATGTGACTTTTACTCCAAAAATGATACCTCTACCAACCAGGCTACCTTAAATGTACAAACATCTTAAATTTCGAGTCTTCACATTTCAATTGTTTGGGTAATATTTCCATTTTATTAAGTGTAAAAGTATATATTTTTTTTTCTAATACTTCTATACACTTTATGTGCGTCGAGCTAGTTATTATTTCTACATACCTATAAGGAGGAGTGTGATCGTCTTAAGCTTATTTGTGAGACGGGACATCTTAATGGTGAGAATGGTCGGTATTTTTGGGCTCTCAACTCTAATGGTGACTTTACGGTGGCCTCTTTGCGCAAGGCTTTTGACGATATGTACTTAAGGAGATGCGGTCAACCAACGTGTTGGAACAAAGTCTTACCGACCAAAGCGAGAATTCTTATGTGGCGTTTGCTTTTAGATCACCTTCCGACGAAGGATAACCTTACAAAGAGAGGAGTGTCCTTAGAGAATAACCTATGTCCGCTTTGCAAGGGTTGTCCGGAAACTAGAGATCATGTTTTTTACGATTGTCCGATATCTCTCGAGGTGAAGAGAACTCTTAATGCTTGGTGGCCGAACTTTCCCGGTGTCGAAATTAACGGCGGCGGCGGTGTTACGAGTGGGAGTAGACAAACGGCGATTTCGAAGAAGACTAAGATCGTGTTAGAGGTTGCTAGCGCGGCTTTCGCTTGGATTATTTGGAAGAAAAGGAATGAGGTGATCTTAAACAAGGGTTCCTTCTCGCCATCCTTACTTGCTAACGATATTCAGGTTGTGGCTTATTTTTGGTTTCATAATAGATGTAAGACTGGTAGATCTGTTAGTTGGTTGGACTGGAGTTGCTCTCCTCTCTCGGTGTAGCCTCGTTGGGTGTGGGTTTCTAGTGCTTTGCTAGGCCCTTCTTGTTTCTTAATAAATCTGTTGTTTCAAAAAAAAATTCTACATACCTATAATAAATTTTAATTAATTTTTGCACTTATGGAAGCGTTTTGTTGTTTATATGAATTAATAAATCACATACGTATATGCAATATTACATGGTCTATGATTTAGGACCAATTAATGTAATTGAATAACTTCCAACTTAATTATCTATACAGAGTAAATTACAATTTTAGTTCCTGTGCTAGTTATAAATTATCATTTTCATCCTTATAGTTAGAAATTACCATTTTCAATCTAATTGATCTTTCAATGCTCTTTGGGACACATTTAATCTTTTAACATAATTAATACCTATTATACCGGCTACAACCATTGAAATGTGTCCTTCCTCATCGACAGTTGACCCCATTGCCCCTGAATCTATGATGCGTTCGCACCCTACATAACAAATAACTCATGATCAAGAATTCATGAACTCAACGGACTAGAGAAACTCCATCCTAATACGAAATCCATCCAATTAAGTCTCAACACGTGTAACTTCTTACATTTGGTTCGAACATCCATCGATTTCCTTAATCCCCTAAGTTTGTTACTTTGTTACTGACACATCAATCTTACCATAAAATGCCTTCCTATCAAATGCGTTAGGTTTATGACTTTTTGTCGTACAATAAGACTTATATTAAACTTTTAAGATAGAGGATGTATCAAGTCACCCTTATAATGCAACATTTGTTCTCTTTCCCAACCATCTGGACCATACACATTTATGCATAACTATAAGTTAAGTTGTTTTTTGGTTTTTATGCACAAGTGCATTATGCACCTTTGCATAAGCACATGTGCATATTACAAATTATGTTTATGCACAAGTGCATACAATTTATATGGAGGGCTACTAGGATGCTCTTTAGTTTTTTTTTTTTTTTTTTTTTTTTTTTTTTTTTCTTTTAAGTTGACCCTACATTTATATATATGAGATGAGGGAGGTTCATACAAGAACAACCCAATTTGCAAGAACAAAGGACCAAGGAAATCACATGTGATTTTGTGCTGCAATGGAAAAAGCGTGTGTAGGCCACGCTCCGACAAGGCGAGTGGGTGAGCCGCGAGTGGGCGTCCATGCACAAAATCACGTGTGATTTTGTTGGTTCCTTCATTCTTGCAATTTGGTTTTGTTATTGTTTGAACCTAAATCTATATGATATATATATATAGGGAGGTTCATACAAGAACAACCCAATTTGCAAGAACAAAGGAACCAAGAAAATCACATGTGATTTTGTGCTATGAGCCTATGACGAAAAAAACGAGTGTAGGCCACTCTCCGACAAGGCGCGTGGGTGAGCCGCGAGTGGGCGTCGCAGCACAAAATCACGTGTGATTTTGTTGGTTCCTTCATTCTTGCAAATTGGTTTTGTTCTTGTTTGAACCTAATTCTATATATCTATACTATATATATAAGATTCTTAATCAATTATTTTAAGCAAAACTGTTTTTCACCAATATTACAACTCTTAATACCCTTAGTACAACTATGTAATGCATCAATTAGAAACTCCTCCCACCCACGTCTCCAATTTCAATTCATATTTCAATTGATAACTTACACTCTATATCCCTATAGTTACTTAATTAAATTACTTTTACCCCCTCACTTTTTCATTTTTCATTTTACACCCTTATTATATTAACATAAATAATGTAAATTGCGTAAAATGTATTAAAAATTTTTATTTATATTTTTAACAAATTATACCATTATAATCGTCTCGAAAATATCTTCAAAATGACTCCAATATCGAATATTTTTAGATTTTAATCATATTATTAAATATTAAAAATACATATGAATTAATTTGTTCATATATTTTTACATTAAATGTTAAATTGTTTATAAATTTGGAAGTTACAGTTAATACCCTTAGGATTAGTCATTTAGTTTACTATTAATCCTCTATTTTTTCATGTGTCATTTTAAATCTTTATCATATTAAGATAAATAATCATATATGAACAAAAATATGTTAAAAAAAATCTTAAGTGTTATTTTTCACATGGGTCAAAAAATAATGATCAATTATCCATCTTCGTTATAGAATTTTAAATGCTTTGTGCGGCATCGCGCACGGACAATTTCTAGTATATATATATATATATATATATATATATATATATGAGAATTTAACAAGCGAAGCTATATTTATGTTGTATAAATGTTACTTTATATTTTATGAAGATAACTTTCACATCACCGTCGAATGCGTATTGACAAATATAGTTATATGAGAACCTTAAATATTATGATAATTGTGAGAATTTACACTAAGAATTGTTTCAGGTGATTTTTTTCACCTAATGTTAGCGAGAACTTAGCTTGTGTTCTCGAAAAATGAGGGAAAGGAAAAGAAAGAAAAAGAAAGGAAAAAAAAGGGAAAAAAAGGAAGGGAAAATAATTTTTTTATTTATGTTCTCGAAAATGGAAGAAAAAAAAAAGAAAAGGAAAGGAAAAGAAAGTTTATTTCCTTAGCTTTCCGTCCAAATATGGGAGAAAAGTTTTGGAAGGAAACCCATCCTTATTTTCCTTCCTATTCTCTTTCTTTTCTTCGTAAAAAAGTTTCGAGAACACGATATTTTTTTACTTTCCTTCCAAAAAAAAATCGAGAACACAAGTTTTTTTTACTACTTTCATCCCATTTCCCTCACTTACCTTCCCTTTCCTTCGTAAAAAAGTTTCGAGAACACAACATTAAAGTATTGATTAATAAAAAAATCCACCTTGTATATGTTTTATATGTATTTGTTTTACAATATGAAACTCTTTTACATGTGTTTTAATGAACATGCACCGATAAAAAGAATTTCTCTTTTTGAAACAAGTACATATGTGAAAACAAACACATTGTGATACAAACAAATTTGTTCATCAATACCAACCATAAGTTCTAACAACAGATTGAAAAAAATTATGTGAAATGCACGGATTCTCATGATTATCACAATTTTGTAGGTTCTCATATAGCATTGTGTGTATTGAAATGTTACATAATATTGTGTAAATGTTAATAAAATTTTAAAGTTCTCACACCAAACCAAGGACGGAGCCAAGAATTTTTTTCATACGGAGACACCATATAATATAGACAAAAAATAATTATAAAAAACACAGTTTTATCGACTTGTCTTCATCTTTTACCAACGTTCAATATCGTTTGATGTACTTTTATCTAATTCCTCCGTTTTAAAGAATTTTAAAGTTATCGATTTCGAGGAATTTTTTCAGTTTTGTTTTTGTTGATTTCGAGGGTTCTTTTTTCTTTTTGTTGATTTCAAGAGTTCTTTTCTTTGTTGATTACAATAACATACGATTGTATGGTCTAGAGCTTTTGTATATCATACAGATATAGTAACACCTCTAAATCGTATGTTTGTACCTTTCATAAACGTAAAAAATCTAACCTTTCGATAGAGAGTAAATATGTTGACACATGCCACCGTATACCCTTCTATAGCTAGGTTCGTCCATACACGAAACATTCACCCAGTATAACGATACCTTAGTATTCTCACGAAAATGGTTGTTTTCACCGAAACCCAACCCTACATAACTTTTGTAACTTCCAATAAAGCACGACCCACAACTTTTCAATAATTGCAGAATGGTCCCCCCATCCATTATTATGCTTTTTTTCACTTCACAAATTTACCTTCCACCAAAACCCTAGATTAATTACATGATAGCTTTTCATGGCAATATAATCCAACCCTTATTAACCCTTTTTTTATCATCTTAATTAATCATCAATGCCTTTGATGTTCATCTGCGATAAGATTTTGACCGCCATAGATGATGACCATGACCCTCAAGGGTACGCACCGTGGCACCCTACCAGCCTTTGCTTTATTATTATATCTTTTACTTTTTACTATATGATCGATCTCTAGCTGATCAATTCAGCTACAGTCCACCATCTCTCTTAATTCTCTATCTTCATCTCATCATTCTCCTTTCAACATCCTTCACGGTTATGGCTGCTCTTCTTGCAACACGACACCTGATGATCTTTCTGTTAACAGTACTGCTACTATAGGCCGTAATTTAATCGTTACGCTCGAGTAAGTTTTCGATTTATTACTTTGGTAGCTGAATCTGAGTGTATGTGTGTGTATGTGTGTGTGTGTGTGGTCGAATCGCTCTTACTTTCGGACCTCTTCAAACTTCGAAGCATATTTTATGTAGTAGAGAGTGTGTGTGTGCGCGCGCGCGTGTGTGTTTAATTCGATCGATATATGTGAATTTGAGCTGATTCGAGTGTTTTTTCAGCTGAATTTTAGCTGAATTTTTCTTATATGTGTGTTGTGTGTGAGAGTGGATCGGTTTACTTGGTCATGGATGGTATGATCGAGCTTAATTGATGTGGATTTGATTAGATCTCATCTTTTTTGAAGCTTAATAGATATAATTTTGTGTGTTTTAATTAATGTGTTTTCTTATCGATTTAAGCAGAAATTCGTATCTGCTAGAGCAACGATTCGATCCAAGCTGAGGATGCACCAATTATGAGGTTATAGTTTGATATGAATATTTCGAATTTAAGAGAATCGGATCTTACGCCAAAGCAAGAAGGCGAGAAAGATGGTGGTAGCAAGATTAGCCCTAGCCCTAAACCTAATTTGACGACATCATCGTGGACGAAATTGAAAGATCCAAGAATCGTTCGAGTTTCGCGAGCTTTTGGTGGGAAAGACCGGCATAGTAAGGTTTGTACCGTGAGAGGGTTGAGGGATCGACGAGTGAGGCTATCCGTTCCAACGGCTATTCAATTGTACGATCTTCAAGACCGACTCGGGCTTAATCAACCGAGTAAGGTCGTTGATTGGTTGCTCGATGTCGCGAAGCATGAAATCGACGAGCTCCCCCCTCTCCAAATGCCATCCGGAAACTACGGTCAAGGGCTTCAAGCAATGATCAATCTTGCTTCGCATACCGGTATGATGAGTGCCTCTCAGATACCTGAAGATCCTGAACGGGCGAAAGCCGGTACTAATGCCCCCAATTGGGAGGATTACTGGGATCCCGAAAAATCAAAAGAGAAAGATGATTTTTCGGGATCCAAAAACGATCATGATCATGGGATCTTACTTCAATCTAGTAATCAAACTTCTCCTATGTTCCCAAATGGTGTGCAAAATGGTTCATTTCTCAAATGGAACCCTTCGAATTTGTCTTTATCGCAATTCGGAAGCTATGGAGCACCAATGCCAACTCATCAACACGAAGATACGGTCCATAACTTCAACATTAACGTATCCGGATCTCAACTTCTCGCCTACCCACCACCGCCTCACGATCACCATAACTCGAGGCATCATCATCAATTCGATCCGAAGCATCTAAACTTGGAGATGTTGAGCCCATCTTCTTCAACTCTTTATACAATAAACCAAGGGATGAGGCCTTTTCACTTAAGTATGAATCCCAAAATGTTTCCTACTGAAGAAGATCAACCAAATAAAGGAAATTGACATCAACAACAACCCTCGAAATTAAGTGCAAAGCTCGATAGCTCGTAATTCTTTTTTTATGATTCTCTTTTCGCTCCTTCGTTTCTTAACTAATAAGCTCGACCGCGACTTCGTATGGTATGTTTTCGAATTCATTTTGTTCGCTCGTTTGATAAATGAATACCTTAAAAACACACCCAAAAAAAAAGCTTGCAGCTTGAACTTCTGATTGTAAGAATCTTGATATTTTCTCTACTCTTTCTTGAAGTGTTGTATATCAGTTTCATTCACAGATTTTTCCCATATGTTATCATTTCTTCCATATCTTTCTATGTTTTCGAATCGATGAATGAATACGGAATGCCTAAAAGCCTGCATTTGATTGTAAGAATTAATCTTGATATTTATCCTATTATTTCTTGAAGTACCATAGTATGTTAATTAATTAATTGATTGGTTTCATCCACAGATTTTTCCCATATTTTATCACCATATATATATATATATATATATCTACATCTTTTTTATGTATACAAATTGATGAGTGAATACCTCAAAAATGAAATAAAAGCCTGCATCTTGAACTTTGATTATATATTAGAAAATCTTGATATTTACCCTACTCTTTCTTGAAGTAGTACTGTGTATGGATTGCTTTCATTCACAGAATATTTTGTCACGATATCTAAGTCTTTTTGTGGGTTTTTTTCTAGTTAATGTAACAGTTGACATTTGGGTTTTTCAAGAACAAGTTTGATCAGTTTGGGGTTTGTTTGTTTTTTTGATGGGGTTGTTTTTATGAAATCGAAAAAGGTGTTTTTGTGAAGGAGACTGATGATGATGAATAAGGCATCAGATCCAATATAGTAGCTTAATTAGCTTTAGCTTTAGGTTGGAGTAGAGTAGAGTATAGACATGTAGCAGCTAGGCAGAATGGAAGCAGTCAAGCAGAAGGAGCAGCAAATTAAGCTTAAAGATGGCAGTAAAGTTGCAGGTAAAATATACTGACTCAACAGAAGGACTTGAAGTTTCTGTTTAAAGCCTGAATAGGGTTTTTTAATATATATTTTTTATATATATATAATTCGAATGAGGAAGATGATGATATATGGAAAGGAACGTAACCAAAAGCCTTTATATGTTGCATAAAATATTAAAATATTAAAAGCAACAGTATAACTTTTTTTATTTCTTGTATTAGATAACTTTTATTCTTGAAAAATGGTTTTGCTTCATAGACTAAATGTAACAAAGAAACTAGGTATGTTCTAAATGATTTGAGGCGTGAGTTGATTGTAAGGTTAAGTTTAAAGTTTTATCACTTTATAAGTCACAATGATGATGTTTTTTAATTGTGCCATAAGATGATAATGGACCGGTACAAATAAGAAGGTCAAATATCGTTAAAAGGTTAAAAGGAAAGATGGAATATAAGGTTCATATGTGTATCTACGGAAAAAAAAAAACTGCCTGAAGATACGTAAATGAACCAACATTATAGATTCAGACCAACCATGAAAAATTGATTAAGACTTCTTTAAATTTTAGGGTTCTAAAAGAGCAGCTCTAACAATATAGCTTGGGTCAATTGGAATTCAATCATTAGACGGAAAGAACTCGGTGTGGTCTTGGTACTAGAAGCATCGGGGCTATAAGCACTATCCTTTTAGCTAAATGGGTTTGGAGATTTAAGACAAAACCAAACGTGACTTGGGTTAAACTTATTACGGCTATTCAAAAACAACATCAATTTGTTCTTAAAGACCTTAACAACTTGGGTGCTCCTTTTGCAACAAACAAGTGGGAAACGGCCTAGACACCATTGGAAGGACAAATGGTGCGGAAACGATATTCTTAAAGACAAGTTCCCTCGACTTTTCTTTTTAGAGGTAGACACAAAAGCCTTGGTAGCCGATCATATAAGAGGTGATTTCTGCAGAAAATAGAGAAGGGGGGTAGGTGGTGGAAGGAAATATAAGTTGAGTTGATCGATCTCCATATACCGTAATTGCATCAGTTCTACTACTCAAAACTATATTCTTGATAAATGGCATTGGATACTAAATCCTAACAAAGTGTCTGATGTCAAATCCTTGTGCAAAGAAAAAGTAAAATCTAGCCTCGGTTCGGGTTATCTTAAAACAAGATGGTGCAAACTTGTCCCTTCCAAAAAAAAATTCCTATAGAGCCTCCCTTTAACCAAATTCCATTTAAAGAGAGACTTATCACCCGAGGAGTTGATCTCGACAATGTTTTATGCATGTTCTATAATCTCGAGGTTGAATTCGTCAATCAATTTTTTTCTCTTGCAGTTATGCTAAGGAGCTTTGGTCAAAAATTGGTAACTAGAGGGGTTTGTTTCTCCTCGATTTCAGCTCCATGGAAAGTTATCTTAATAAGTTAATAGTATCAATAACGCCAGAACCAAATCCCCACTGTGCAAGTACTTGGAGGCCATTCTATTGGTAAGGTGTTACTCAATCTGGTGCTTTCAAAACAGATCTGTCTTAATTTGACAACTCTTTACCGATGTTAAAAGATATGTATTATTTGTTGTCGATAAGTCCTTTAGCTGGATAATTCTTAGACAAAAGGAGTGTCATAAGAACTTCATAGAGTGGACAAGTTCTTAGTGTAATTGTCTCGATAAGATATAACTCTATTCTTTTCTGCTAGCCTCTTTCTAGCCTTGAATAAATTGTCGTTTAAAAAAAGTAGGTAGGTTCACACATTAAAACAATTTCTATGGGTCCTAATTAATAAATTGGTTTAATTATAAGTATTAAATTATAAGACCAAGAAATAAAATGTTTTATTTGAAAACGCATGTTGTTAATATGTTTTGGAGGTTTTTCGACATCTTAATATGTACAATGTTTAATCGTTTGGGAACTTGAAAATATGTGAGATTTGTGAGATACATTTTAATCCACTGATTTTAGATAATTAACTTTATTAATTAGTGAAATAATTATATAGATAATCATTGATATTTATTAAGTAAATAGTGAATTACATTGATGGCTTTTGTGGTTTTATCAAATTTTGGAACTGATCCCTAAAACAAACTAATGACACTATTCCTTAATTTACAGACCAAAAACATAATCTTATCTAATTAAGTTTATATTAAAAAATATTTTATATATCTAATTGAAAATCAAATTTTATTAAAATAACTAGCTACTATATTTCAAAAAAAAAAACTATATTTATTTAAAAAACTAATAAGTTCATAAAAAGCTATCTTGAAAAAAATCATGTTTAAAAAAATCAAAATAAATTCATATATTTTGAGTTGAGAAATTAAAATACGCAAGCAAGATATTGAAAATTAAATTCGCTTAAGGTAAACTTATTAATATATAGTCAAAGAATAAATAATTAGACTAATAGGAAAACAATAATTATAAATTAAGACTAACAAAATTGAGTTTTTCAACAATTAAGAACAACTATTAGTACAATAAAATTAGATCCCAAAAAATTAAATGTCCTAAAAATACATTTTCTATAGGATGTCGGGTAACGGGTTTTATAGGAGACTTTTTAAATGGTGTCATATATTGTTAATGTGACGCTTTGTATTATAAGCGTTCTAAAATCTTGTTGAGATGTCTAAAAATGTCCTATAAACTTATTGCAACGTCTTTACATAATACATTTTATTTTTTTGGTTCTATAAATTAAGTCTTATGAAATGGTTTATTAGGATACTTAAAAAGTTTTTTGTGTCGTATAAACGTAAGTGCATTGTTGTAATAAATTTTTTATAATTGTCTGAATAGTCAGCGTTTTTTTAATGTTATTTTATGAGATTTATTTTATTGTTATTTTAATTATTTATAATTTGACTGTATACTAATATTTTCACATTAGCTTAACTTAAGTTTCAATCGCGATCGCTTATTCTAATTTTTAACCCAAAAGATATGTGAATTTATCTTGATATCATTAACTTTTTCTAAACTTGAGATTTTTTAAGGCTAAGGCTTTTTTTTTTTAATTTAATAGCCTTTAAATAGACATATAAATATATTTATTTAATATTTCATTTATATAACTAAATTTAATTTTTTATTAGATATATAAAATATTTTTTTGATTGAAAGTTTTAAATACCATGAATCATTTAAATCTTAGAGAAGAATAGATTTGTGGTTCTTAGAGTTTGTTTAAAAACAAGTTAGTCCTTCATACAACATTTAGTATTATTCACTCTATATTTTTTAATATTATTCACTATGAATAATACTGAACGTTGTGTTATTCACTCTGAATAATACATGACTATTCAAAGTGAAAATGCCACGTGATGTGCTTTTGATTGTCCTCACGTTAATAAAAAATGAGTTTTTATTTAAATCTTACATATATGTGTGTGTTATAGATTACTAGATATATTCTTGAAATAAAATCAAATAAACGCATGCTTAGTTTCTTTCTTAATGTAAATAAATTGTCCATGAAAATATATTTATTTTTATCAATAAATGTAAAAAGGTGCCATTTTGATAAAAAGTAAATTGTCCTTGAAAAATGATCAACAAATGTAAGTTGTCCTTGAAAATATACTTATTTGATGAAAATATACTTATTTCATGTGGTTCTTCTTAAAGGTATCCATGTTATTATTGATTAATTAATGAATATAGGCATTAATAGATACGCTGTGCACTTACTTTATAAATAATAAGTGTGTAAACTAACTAAAATGCTATAAATTTATAATACAAAATTATTTATACAGTATTTAATGCTTAGGCGAAAAATCTTAAAGAACATGAAAAATAAATTTGAACTCTTGATCTTTTTAAGCTCATGTCCTTTTATGAATAAAGAAAGTGATTTTGTACATCTCGATGCATCTCATCCTAATTTGCATTCATTTCTTATTTAACGATTGATAACCATTTCTCACGAAAACGTCAATTTCTCGCAGAAACTCAATCCTTAATACTTATTAAAATTTGATAATCATATTTCATGTCATTACATACGTATATAAATCACTTAGGGTTGCTATTTGGTTTGTGCATTGAAGCAGCCATCCAAGTTCGATTAAGACCTTGATTGATGTTGATTATGTTATAACTAATAAGGCAATACCCAATTTGGGTCAGTTAGGTGTAATCGGAATTATTTAATCCAATTTTCTCATTATAAATTTGTTCTATTGTTATACTTAAGCGTTCATATAATACTATATTTCTGTTTGGTTTCCTTCCATAATACATAATCACCGCTTAATTTGACTAAATAAATTGATAGGCAAAAAAAAGAATTAGAATAAAGTAAGAAAATGTACATACAACATAACCAGATTTAAAATCAACCATATATTTAGATTATAATGCATTCTAAAAATCAAGAATACAAGAAAGTAATTTATCAGTTAAAATTATTGAGTTTAAATAATTATATGTTAATCAACTAGTACGGTAAAAATATAGTCTCTCAACATATAATGTCAATCACATTTAAGATGTATCTAATACTTCGATTTAAACAGAAAAATGAAAATGAGAATAGGTTTCTATTTCCTTCACCTTAATTAAAAATAAAAAATTAGGTTTTAAAAAAACTAACTCATCTTATTATAAAAAATCAAACAAAATTTTATTTTCTTTTTCACTAAACACTATACCTCTAACCAAATATATCATTATAAAAATAAATTACATAAGTGAGAGGAAGTTTGGACTTTGGAGTAGACCAAAGTGATGGGCTCATTTAGAAAGTTGAGGCAAATCATGGGTTTGATTTTGGGCTAATTTATTGGGCCGAATATGACATCGTTTGGGGAAGCCAAAAAATTACTAAAAAAATATTTTATAAAAAAGCTCCCGGCGAGGATCGAACTCGCGACCTTTCGCTTACGAAGCGAACGCACTACCACTATGCTACGGAAGCATTTGTGTTTTTATTTTGTTTTTTATTTTTCTTATTTTAAACTTTATTTGAGAATATGTGACGTTGGAAATCATAAATAGGATTAAAAAACTATTATAAATGGTACTTTTGAATAATCACCATTGGGTTACAAAATTTATAGGCTTTGAGTATTGGTTTTAGTCGTTTCACGGTTTGTAGAAAAAATACATTGGTTATTTGATCATAATGAAAATTAAAAGAATAAAAATCAAATTTAGTTTTAAACTCCAAAATCTTGTAGATAAATATATGTTGTATTAATTTTATAAACAAGCTAAAAAAACCTAGATATCAGCTAAGGAGACATGAAATAACGTTTGATTTATTTTAGTCAATTACAAAAGTCGTCCTTGGAGTTTAAGGAAACTCTTGTTTTTATTATTCGATTTTTGAAATCAAATGAGACCCTACAACGTTATAAAATTCGTTTCTGGCCCTAACACTAGCCATCAACCTCGTGTCAATTATGTAACAACATTTAGGGGCGTTTGGTTAATTTCAAGGAATTGGAATGGAAATGTAGAAGAATGAGAATAGGAATGAGCATTACATTGATGCTGTTTGGTTAACCTAATATAATCATTGAAAATTGTTTCATATTAAAAAAATATGTGTTCTTCCAACTTGAAATTACAAAAAATGTTTCATTTAACATTAAGAGATGGAATGACATATGAGAAAAAGAATTAAGTAGAAATAAGATTTTTATTTCCCCCAATTTGGTTAGGAATGATAATTAAGGGATCTGCAGAAATGATCTCATTAAATAATATCAACTCAAACAACAGTTTTATTATCATTCTCACTCCTTACCTCCCAATACCCTCAACCAAACGCCTCATTAGTCCATTTTCTTCTTGTTTTGTTTCTTCAATACATCCCATTGTCAGAGTTATCAAGGATAATAAATCAGGAACAAATTGCACAGTGTAATTTCAGATGATTCGATTAGCATATTTATACGGTATCTTGCAACAACAAAATCATGATTGGTTGATGTGGTAGGAATAATTCGTAAGAGAATGTTCGTTCATCTTTTTTGGAAATTTGTTTTTTGTGGGATAGAAATACAAGATGATCCCTTAGTGAAGAACATCAAAGACATTTAAGATCTCTTATTAACACAAAAAAAGTAAATTACAACCAAAAATCAAACCCCTAATAGATAACATAACTCATCATAACCCTTCGAAATACCCATTTCGAGCCAACTACATCTATATCTTGATGGTATGGTACTAGTTCCCAAGTTTTGTTTGATTCAAGGGCATGAATCTCCTTATCCATGGTAGCAATCCAAAGGGTTTTGGCCGCGAATTAGTAGCCTTTTAGGACGTATGTGGTGAGAAAGGCAGAAAGAAGTCCATCGGGTTTCTCATAGTGATATGTTAGGTACTTTGGTTTAAAGATTTCGAACTTGGCACGAGTTTGCATGGGATGTCGGGAGTGCGTCGATGTAGTTGATGTTGTGGAAGTTGGCACAGATGGGAGTGAATCAGATATGACTGAAGGTGGTGAGTATGGTAGCAAAATCCATTGAAATCAACGAACACCATCTCAAGAAGAGGGAGACCATCATGGTTACCGGTGGTCGAAAAGATTTGGAGTAGTGAGCTTGTAGCAATTTAAACAGCCAAGACATAAGATGGTTAAATTTGAAAGCTTCATAACCTGCACATTGAAAATCTTACCAAGACGACCGTCATTTAATACCAACTTCTCCACTACTAGGAACCTTTAAAAGGGTTCAAGATTCTTGATAAATCATACTTTTAAGGTACAAAACTGTGAGGTTCTTGAATGATCCCGGTAGAAATGGACAACTAACATAACTTTCACTTTTTAGTTTTAGGGTTTTCAATGAATTTAAGGAGGTATGCTGACAAATAGGCCAGGAATCGTTTCTCCAATATTGGATGAAGAGTTCAAAGTGGTTAACGCCACGAGAGAGACCATAATTTAGAACAATCTTTATAATCTTGTCACTCGATACATCACCACATGTGATGGTTAACGTGTATAATTTAACGAATTAATGACAATAATGTAAAACATTGCAGACGAAGGTATCAAAAGCATGGAGTTTATGATCAAAATCAATGTGCATGGGGGTGAAGAACCAACATGGAAGTCCAAAGGGAAAGCCATAGTTTTGAGAGCACCGAAGTTTGAATGGCTTTTTTTATGTCTAGAAAATAGAGGACATGAATTTGCAAAGATTCCAACAAGTTATTGAGTCGATGTTCCTTCATTATTGACCTTTTTATCTTCTATTCGATATTGCTGACATGTTTTCCTTTTGGAGGCCATGCGTAGTGTATGTAAGGACCATTAAGATTTAAAAGATTTCGAGACTTGGCACGAGTTTACAAGAGATGTCAAGAATGCGTTGATGCGAGAACGACGGAATCTAGAGCCATTCATGCAACGGTGGCGGAGTTTGACCCAACTACGACGTCCATAGCCTTTTTAGAAAGAAAAGAGTTCAAAATCATCCTTAACTGTTGATCAACAACGACAAATGACCACAACGATGATCCATCAAGACACTTTAATGAAGTTTTAACTTTTAAGATTCGCGAATAAAAAGAATGTGGTTCTTCTAGACAAGGTAGTTGGAGAAGGATAGCTTTATTGTCATCATATGGAGGAGGGTGGCGAGAAGGAGAGAGAAGTCGGTGGGGGTTTCATCTCCATCATCTTTGTTCACCATAATTAGGATAACAAGAAATTGTAGAAAGAAAATTGAGAAGAAGTTGGAGACTTATAGTACAGTAGCATTGATTTTGGGTTACAACTATTATGGTTGTCGATGGCGAGGGCGTTGGATAGAAAAAAAAATCGGGGTGTGAACCCTAAAGAATGTGTTGTGATACCATATTAGAATGCTTACAATTATTCAATTTCATCACCAGTTGTGTGATTGAAATTCATTAATTTATGGGAGAGTTTACAAAACATAGTTTAGAGTAAATTACAGATTTGGTCCCTGTGGTTTGCCAAAAATAACAACTTTGGTCCCTAGAGTTTAAAAAATACAAAATAGCCACTGTAATATGCATTTTCGACCGGTTTTGGTCCCTGACTTTAACGGCTGTTAAAAATGCCAGTTAAGTCAGGGGTATTTATGTCTTTTTACATTTTTCTTTTAGAAAATAAACCCAGGGACCAAAAGTGATATTTACTCTTCTTCTTCCCCATTTTCTCTCTCATATCTTCTTTTTCCACACCACCCATTTCATCCACCACCAAGACCACCACCAACCACCATTTTTATCCTCCTCCTCCTCCACCACCACCACCACCCATTTTATCCACCACCAACCCCACCACCATCCACCATTTTTGTTGGAACACTTCATTTGAAGATGTACTCCGATGACCTTCTATATTATTTATTGTAAATCTATCTTCTCTTGTCTCAGGTACTAAATAAATCAATTATTCAAAGAAGAATTGATATCAGCCGAATTCGTCAACATGTGGAATGTATGTGATTTTGGCTAAGTATTTGAGTCACTCCGGAGAAGTACATCAAGGCAAGTCATCCGGATAAGTCCATCCGGCCAAGCCATCCGGACGAGTTCATCCGGACTAGTCCATCCGGGCAAGCCATCCGGACAAGTCCATCCGGATCTGGTTTAGGTCATTCAGATGAGTCCACCCAATTGGATTATCTGGATAACTCTTTGTGCAATAGACCAAGGATGGCTCGTGGATCGAGAATGCTTTGTTTGAGATTTTGTCTGAAGATGGTCATCTCAATAAATACAAAGTTTCATTTAACATTGTCTACCTGCAAAAAGGAGTAAAAGGATTTTGACTCTGTGCCATACTTCTTGGAGAGATTCCCCTGCAGGAGGTTTGGCTTATCTCCGTTAATGCAAAATATTCACTAAAGAATGAATATCTGCAAAAAGGAGTCTTGAAGATTTGACTTGGCTTTAATACCCAGTATGGAGATCCTCATGCAGCAAGACAATTCTTGACACGCGTCCGTTGTACTTGATGATGCTGGGACTATAAATACATGTCTTTGGTCTCAGTTTTCTTCACGCATTCAAGCTTTCAGATTTAGAGCAACATAGCAATTCAGAGAGAAAGAGTGCTTCCACCACCTTCAAGTTCATAGTGTTACTGAGTGTTCCATAGTTGTTCTTGTAGTTCTGGTGTCTTAGTGTCTAAGTGTCTTAGTGTCTTAGTGTTTTGATTGTTCAAGTAGCTTAAGTTATTTGTTTTCCGCAACAATCAGTCTTTGTGAACTTAGTGTAATTCTTAGTTGAAATTTTTCAATACAAAGAATTTAAAAAGTACTTCTCTGTCTTTAAATTTTTACGGTTTTGCATTCAACCCCCCTTCTACAAAACCCTGTTAGCCTAGTTTATCTCCTTTTGAGACCTAACAATTTTTATTCTCCACCACCACCACCACCACCTATTTTACCCACCACCCTTTTCATCCTCCACCACCACCACCACCACCCATTTTACCCACCAACACCCACCACCCATTTTATCCACCATCACCCACCACCCTTTTTATCCTCCACCACCATCACCACCCATTTTACCCACCACCACCATCACCACCCTTTTTACCCACCACCACCACCCTTTTTACCCACCACCCACTACCTTTTTTATCCACCACCACCCACTACCCTTTTTATCTTCCACCACCACCACCCATTTTATCCATCACCACCCACCACCCTTTTTATCCTCCACCACCCACCACCCTTTTTATCCATCACCACCCACCACCCATTTTATCCCCCACCACCCTTTTTATCCTCCATCACCACCACCACCCACCACCCTTTTTATCCACCACCACCACCCAGTTTAACCACCACCCCAACACCACCCCCACCCATTTTACCACAATACACACACACACACACACACACATATATATATATATATATAACCCACAATATCACCACCACCCATTTTAACCACCACCATCAACACCACCCTCTTTTTACCCACCACCGCCGTGACCACACACACACCATATATATATACATATACATACATACATATAAACCCTAAAAACAACTAATTTATTAACTGGAACCCTAGAAACCCTCAAATCCCTTGCCCTAAATTCAAATCTATATCCACCCCAAATCTCTATCGGCAAAATCGAACTCAGTTTCACCAATTTCATGTACCTTACATCGAATTTCTCCACACTCAAACCCTACCAAATCCCCTAATTTCCTCTCCCGACGAATGGTGGTGGGTGGGGTGGTGGTGATGGTGATGGTGGGTGGTAGGTAAAATTGGTGGTGGTGGTAGGTAAAATTGGTGGTGGTAGGCGGTGGTAAAATTGGTGGTGGTAGGCGGTGGTAAAATGGGTGGTGGTGGTGATTGTGGGTTATATATATGTGTGTGTGTGTGTGTGTGTGTTTGTGTGTGTGGGTGGTAGTGGTGGGTGGTAGTGATGGTGGTGATGGAAAAAATGGGTGGTGGTGGGTGGTGATGGTGGGTTATATATATATATGTGTGTGTGTGTGTGTGTGTTTTGTGGGGAAGAAGAAGTGATGACAGAGAAAAAGACAAAAAAAGAAATTTGTCTAAATTTGGTCCCTGTGGTTTGTTAAAATGGAAAAAGACGAAATTACCCATGAACTAACGGCTTTATTTAACAGCCGTTAGTCGGAGGGACCAAAACCGGACGAAAATCGCATACTACAGGACCAAATTTGTATTTTTTAAACTCTAGGGACCAAATTCGTTATTTTTGGCAAACCACAGGGACCAAATCCGTAATTTATTCCATAGTTTATAATCTAACTCTAGTTGAATCAATATAACAACAAAAGAGGTTGTAAGTTGTAACTAACTTGGAGAATTCTCTCACAACTAATCCTTAGTTGATTTGTTACTAAAAACGATCACACAAATTTAATCAAAAGCCTATAACACATGTTTATATTCCATTAGTTTGAACTTTAAAACCCTTATTACTTCCACTAAAACCAGATATAAAGATAAAATCATAACACTTGTCAAAGTAAAAAACCCACCATTAGATCAATATCAACATTAAATAAAAATTGAAACACATTAAACCTTAAATTTCTAAGAGGCATCTATATGTTATTCTTAAGTGGGACCAATTTGATAAGAAAAACTCGAGTCAAGACTCAAAAAGATCAAAAAGAAAGTTATGTGATGAATCTGCATATTAGAGTTAGTACAGGGACTGTTTATGTAAATTACAATTTCTACAAGCCGCTCCCCCTTGAGTAAAGCTTTCCTATAAAACCAAACACGACCCTCTCTTTCTCTCTCATCAGAAGATCCTTTTTTCTCTATCTAGAACTCGGGTCATTTTCTTCGGATCCGGGTCGTACTCGAAGGTTTATTCAAAACCCTAAATTCATGTTTGATTTGATTCCCCCAAATCAATTCCCTCCCCCTTCAAATTCAAACAGCTAGGGTTCGTAATCTGCTCTCCGAAGTGTTTCGATTCCCTTTATTGAGAACTTATCGAACCACTGAAAGCCCTAAGCGCACACAACTGGTAAGTTTCTTATGAATTTTTCAGATGTTTATCTCGTTAGATTTGCATTTTTGTGAGCTTTTGTGTGTGTAATCTTATACGTCATTTTGAATTACTTCAAGATCTTATTGGAAATTGAATGAAAGAATTCAATTTTTTGTTTTTAGAAATTAGGGTTTTGTTCTCAAAGATCTGATTTTTTGTTTCTGTCTTGTTACTGTATGTTGAAAAGATGTTGGAATGAAGTGATATGAAGTTGCTAATATGAGCGATGGAGGAGGTGGAGAGAGTTCAAAGGATATCGAACCGTGTTTGAAGAGAAGGAAGAAGAATGATGAATTCGCACAGGCGATTTCGAGGATTGCGGTGGCCCAAGTGTGTGAGAGTGTAGGGTTTCAAGGGTTTCAGCAGTCTGCACTTGATAGATTATCTGATGTTGCATGCAAATATATTCGGGAGATAGGGAAAACGTCGAGTTTCTATGCTAATTTAGCCGGCAGGACGGAATGTAATGTGTTTGACATAGTTCAAGGGTTGGAAGATTTGAGTTTGTCACAGGGGTTTGTAGGAGCATCTGACAGAGATCATTGTTTATCAGGATCGGGGATTATCAAAGAGATTTCGCAGTATGTTAGTTTATCTGAAGAAATAGCGTTTGCGTACTCGGTTCCTTCGTTTCCGGTAGTTAAACAGCGGAACACAACACCAAGTTTCTTGCAAGCTGGAGAAACGCCACCAACGGATGCCATCCCCTCTTGGTTACCCCGGCTTCCCGATCCCACGACATATACTAGCACGCCTCTAGCCAGTACGGAAGAAACCCAACTGAAGCCTGATAGAATTGAGCAAGAACACAAGGTTCTTGATCCACCGTCATCGAAATTGGAGCAGCGTTGGGCGTATACCGAGTCCGAATTGCCAGTGGCTGACCAGGGAGATAACGTCGGAAGGGATCGAGGGACTAATCCGTTCCTTACCATGCCTCTACAGCCCGGGGAGAAGGAGGTTTCATTGGTTCCTATTCCCGCTAAACTTAAGGAAGAAGACACGGTGCAAAGTCATGGCTTATGGGCCAATCACGTCTCTGCGTTGGATACATTTGCTCCAACGAATCAAGCGGTTAAGAGCGGTGGGCGTGATGGCGAGGAAGGTAGTCGAGAGGTTCTTTTGAATAACAGACCTGCATTACAAATGAAGTTTCGTGTTGGCAAAAAGTCGTTGGAAATTGCGAATAGACACGATGGGAAAAGAAGAGAAGACGTTGTGTCGTGGTTTGTGAATGATGAGGTTGGGGATGCCAAGGAAAAGAGAACGGAGAAAATTTCAAGGGAGCCAATGGAAATTGAAGAGCATACGGGAATTGATTCAGTTGTAAATTAGGAACACTAGATTAGGGTTTGTATACTAGTTTGGAACCCTAGCAGCATGTGCTAGCTCCGGAGTAGTCAAAGTCGGGGGAATATATCTAGTAGAGGGGGATGTTCCCACATTAACAGGTTCTCTGAGGTATGTTTGTAGTTTCCATAATGACCTTTAGTCAATGATAATTCTTTTCAATTGAAATTCTTTACTTTGCATCTATTTGTTCTAGTTCTTTTGTCTTATATGTGATATGGGCCATATGGCACTTGATAGTTATGCAATTGCCAAGAAAATTGGATTTATGGCGCTTCACATCGTGAATGAATGAATAGCTGAAGGATCAAAAGTTCAATAGGATTATATTTCAACCAATCTTTCTTCTTCAAAATTGTAAATTAAAAGGTTGTACTCTTTCATAGTTCAAATTATGTAATCTTTATATGGCAACCTTCATTATTTAACCTTAGACCTTAGTTGAATCATCTAGATGTCTGGATCTATATTTTGCTCCATAAGGGCATGCTTTATGTTTTTGAACTTCTGAAGAATCAATCATCTAAAATCTAGGAACTAAACTTTACGTGTATTCAATCAAATTTAGATAATCTTTATGTGGAAGCTTACAAACTCTTTTTGATCCCTCTTCAAGGGCCACTAAATTCCAAATCCATTTACTTGGTGTAGAACCCTGCCCAACGTATATCACTTACTTAAATACGACTTGTATGTTGCCACTTAATTTATATCTCTTAGGGGAACCATATTCATGCATTTCTGCAAACAACTATTAGAAGCCAGTCGAGGTAACAATTTTGCTTTTGTTTATGTGTTGCACTCGTAATTCCATGTGACCATGTCTACCTCCGCTTGTGTTTATTTATTGTTGGAGATTCGTAGTCCATCATGCTGCATTCAATCTAGTTGGATCGACTAAAAAGAACATAGAGATGTCTTATCTCATTGCTTAGTTTCAATGTACGCATAAAGGTCATGGAAATAGCAAATATTTCACTCCTTGATGTTAACATTTAAACCCAAGTAGCATGAGAGAAATAATCGAAAAAACGTATTAGGATACTTTAGTAGATTTGATGGGATCGTGGACAAGGTCCCATACATCATAATGTTATAATTAATATAGAGATCATGTGACTGAACTCTCTAGTGGGAAAGGGAAGGGGTCTGTTTAATTGACACTACTCAGAAAGTCAGAATAATTTTGAAGTAGAGGAAAATTTATGGTTTTTTCAATGCAATCAAAGAAGGTTGACTTAACTCGCAACTCGCAAGTAACATCCTTTATGCTATATATTAGCTACTAGGCTTTGTAGTGCATCAAAAGCAGTATAGTCCCATTTCCACTTAGTTGGTTCATGCCTAACTCCTGAAAAGTGAATGGTCGGTGAGAGACAATTAAAGGGTAGCAGTTTGCAGCTGGTGAAAACAAAGGTTAGCGGCTATCCAACAACAGGACTGTGGTTGTTGGAGATCTTAAGTGGGATAAGCATTTGGTTGAGTTTACTTCTTACTGCAGCCATATTGGCTCTAACGCCATATAGATAGTACGCTTTTCCATTGCCTTATGTACTCAGGTGGGTTTTACTGGGTACATTTGGTTTGGATTGGTTATCTATCAATTGGATCTCTCTTCGTATAGAGTCAATGGTGAGTCATTTAAGCTGAAAATAGGAGATAAACAAAGATAGATATTTATAGATATCTAACAAATACATTTTCTATGAAAAAGTATTACACAATTTATGAACTTCAATTATATGTATTACCATTGTCGTTAGTGTTTTTAGTTGATCTACTTTGTGGGATGGATCATAGGGACATGCACCAATGTCCACCGACCCTCCATATACTTCAAAATTGAAGACTTATTTGCTAAAGTTCACTTATCCAACAAACCATGTTTCAGAAGCCTTTAGAAGTCTTTTCAAATAGAATAGGTACTCGGATGAAGGTTTATTGAAGAGATGAGTGTTCATTTTGTTTTATATATTTTTTATCTAGAGATAGAGTCAATACAGATGCTATATATATGGCCAGGCATATTCCTTATTATGGGACTGGGAACATTTGCTGAGCTCCACCTCTTGGTCACTTATGATAAGGCTCAGAATTAATGCTAGCTTAACATACTTGCTAAGATGAAAACAAATAAAAGCTCTTCTCTTTATTGGTTCTTTGTTGCTATCCTTGCATGCTTTTATGCATGGCCGTAGTTAGAAACATGATATATTAATATTAATTGTTCATATATTTCAATACCCATTTGACAAAATGTCATATCATAGAACTTGTCTCAAAATTAAGGTTTTATAAAATTAGCTGATTCAGTTTTAAACTTTTAATATTATATTGCGTATAATTTCATAGCTAAATTCTCTTTAACGAAGCTCATTTAAGGGTTGGGGTAGGCTGGTGCACAATTGCTTCTTCGCCTTTGCTCAGTCATATTTATTATGAAACCGTCCTTGGAACAGAATTGTATGTTCGTTGTCAAGTTAACTCAACCTTAATGCAGGCCGTATAGTTGTATTTGGGAGGCTATCATGTCTTACTTTTTGTGCTTTCTTTCGTTCGATTGAAGCATAGGCCACTAGTTTTTGGCGTGTGAAATTGTATCATTATATGAAATGGTGGTAATACTTTGAAACCTTAAACACATCATGCACAAACTAAATGCTATTTATCTCAACAGTTGTTATAATGTGTACACAAATGTGGTTAAATCTGTATTATACTTTATATGCATTTGATGTTTACAGTTTTATTAGCAGTGGATACATGCTTTCACTAATTGTACTTCTGAGTTCAACAACATAAGAAAGGTGAACATTTGTTTACTACCCGCTTACTGTCTCTTACTGGGTAAGAGGCACTTTTACCAAGCCCCCTCTTACCGCTCCATGATGTCGACTGAGAGATGTTGATCTGGTCAGAGTCAGCACTCTTAACTCGTTAGTGCTTACCCAATTCAGCATTCACGACTTCATCAATCAAGTCTTTGAAAATCAGACGCTCGAGGTCTAAAACTAGACCTGGAACCTCATAACAGCACTTGTCCCAATCTTCCGAGTTTTTATTCACTTCTTCGCTGACAATATCTTTTACTTCATCATCCTCATCATATAGGCATCTGTTTGAGCTAGTTTGGAGATGATCTATCTCTGAGCACAATTCGTTCAGTAGCTTTTCTCCATTCAGATGTCTCCCTCTCCTTTTCCCGGTCCACAGCGTAGAAGAGCCTGACATGGCTAGTTTGTGGAAAAGAATGTCATTCACAGAATCAAATATCATTAGTCTTCTGATTTTCTCATTCGCTTTCGATCGTAGGTTCCTTTGGTGATCATCTTCGAGCTCAGTGTATCCTTTGGTTTCCTCCAAAAGATGAAACAAATCGGGTTCTATCAGATTGATTGTTGGATGAAGCTGAACCATTCTGGTGGCTGAATCCAGATCTTTTAGAAAACCTGAGGCTGATAGCATCTCACGGATGTATCTGTGGTCTCCGTTTGTGATTTTGCATGGAGATTCCATAGTTTCCTTGATGGTCACTTCATCATCCGTGTTTTCTAATTTTACGTGATTGAACTCGGAGTACTGATCTGTGTCTGTATCGTTCACCGAGTTACAGATCCCAACTTCATTCCTTTCTGTTTCATCAACGTGTAAATTCTCATAATCTGAAACGAGAAGTTGGCAAGTGAAAGTTGTCAGTTTGTTAACGTGACTGGAAATATTGTGCAAGTTTTCTAAAATTTTCTGCCTCATATCCTTCTATTGGTATTTCTTGTTTTAGGAATGTGTAATTATTACAGTTTTTAATTGAGTAATTGAAAGTTTTACCCTTAAGAAAGGTAGCATAGTAATGAACTTCTTCTCATCATAAATAAGGGTAGAATTGGAAAGTAGGCACTTTCTTTTGAAGGTGAATGCTTTTTTTGGGACAAGCTAAAATAGAAATGTGGATACTTATTTTTGGGAGGGATGATATTTAGTTATTTACCGTTAAACGCATTGGGTATCTTCTTAACTGGAGATGGTGTGTTT
The DNA here is from genome assembly GCA_030169165.1 of Centaurea solstitialis. NCBI lineage: Eukaryota > Viridiplantae > Streptophyta > Magnoliopsida > Asterales > Asteraceae > Centaurea > Centaurea solstitialis. The sequence goes on from CM058041.1 coordinate 70,264,673, forward strand.
TCTGTGTAGAATGCATCAAGAACTGAGACAGGACTCGGTTGCTCCATGGTAAGTTTGGCAAGTTCAGTCGTTGCCATGTCTTCTATCAATCTTTCGGCAAAATTATTCTGGAAAGGAAAAAAAACGAGACATGTTAAGAAAGTTATATTTGTAACAAATATGTAAGCAATATGTATAGAGAGAGGGAGGTTCATATAGGAATCTCAAATATTCTAGGAACTGAGGAACCACCCTTTTTGTGAGTATTCATGATGTGAATAGCATAATAAATGTCATGATAGATATTCATCATGAATACTCACAAAAAGTGTGGTTTTGGGTTCTTAAATTATCAGGGTTTCCAAATGGACCTGCTCATCTGCCCCTATATATATGAGGGAGGTTCAGGGGAAAACCTCAAAAAAAATGGAAAATTGAGGAACACCGTGGTAGCCCTTCATCTGGATAGTATGCACTTGTGCATACCAGTAAATTAAGTTGTTTTTTGGTTTTTATGCACATGTGCATATGATGCACATGCTGAGGAACACCCTGATAGCCCTTCTTGTGGACGGTATGCACTTGTGCATACTAGTAAATTAAGGTTTTTTTGGTTTTTATTCACATGTGCATAACTGCATATGCACGGGTGCATGTTACAAATCACTAGTATGCACAAGTGCATACCGTCCAGTTGAAGGGCTACCAGAGTGTTCCTCAGTTTTCTTTTTCCCCTGAACCTGACCCTGGATATCTTGTTAAACAAACTGAACTAACCTCAACCTCATTCGCCCTGTGATTTTCCTTTGGCTGATCATTTCTCGTGACTTCAGGTTTACTTTTAGAAGCCAAACTAGTATCGCTTTCTGATCTGAAGGAAACCGTATCACCGTCTTGGCTTAGGCTTCTTGTTCCGATACTACATGATTGCTTATTGTTTTGCATTGGATTAACTGATTTCGGCCTTTGGTTTTTGGTCTTCAAGTCCGATATAACGGGCTGCACATTTGCTTGCTTCTTGATTCTGCTTGAATCAGATGAAGGCCCGTGAAAACATTGCTTTTGAACGCCATTCTTTGACCTCAGCAGTTTTGACCTCAAAACGGGCCTCTCGGCAGTCTGGTATTCCGGTGAATTTGAAGGTGACAGTGGTCTTGGTCCCCTACCCGTTGCCTTCTGATTCCTCAAAGTTCGATCTTTTCCCTGTTTTCTAGTAAACGAATCTTTCCTACTATTGGAACGGTTAACGTTCTCGAGACCCGTGATCATCTTAGAATCTGTAGTCACAGTGACGGGTTTCACGGCTTCCTTGAATGTGGGCGAAACCGGCTGGCCCCTTTCCCGGATCTCGAGAGCGTGCTCTTTGTTCGTTTGCATTGCGTCGAGTATCTGCTTAAGTGCTCTGAGATTCTTGGTTGATGTTTTAAACTCGAGCCCGTTCAACCGTTTCTCCATCTCACCGTAAACCGAAAGGGCCCCGTTTTTGGCCCGTACCGGAGCTTCGTCATTCCTGATCGATGATTTTCTCGATCCTCGATCACCGCTTTCTTGCTTCTGCAGAACGTGCTCCAATGGTCCTCTTGAGGTTACCTTACTAAATCGTCTTTCCGGAGTTGTCGGTTCCAAATACACCCTTGGAGAAACAGAAACCGAAACCGAAACGTAGTTCTCCTTAAATATCTCGACTTTGTTCGACCATCTTGAACTCGAAACCGATTCGTCGTCCAAAGATGATTTAATCTTTGAGGTCTCGACTTCATGAACGGAGTCGGTTAAACTCTCGAGACCCATCAACCGGGCCACGACACCCGATGATGGTCTTTTATTGCTTCCTGGCTCATGGGATTGGTTCAGGGTCTTCGATTTATTCATGAAATCACCATTAGAGCTCCGCTTACTATCTAACGATAGCCTTGCAAGTTCATTGACTTTTAGAGTTGACTTCAAAGAATATCGCGATTCCTTTTCATCAAAAGAAAACCGCGATGCTTCCTCAAATTTCTTCACTCCTGATGAAGTTTCCGGAACTTTTGCAAGATTTCTATCTTTTCTGTTATATGGAGCGGATTTTTTGTGTATGAAAGGCCTTGGAGAATCAACATGCTTCATAAGGTCAGCTTGTTCGCTTTTTCCTACATTTCTAAGGGATGCCACACAGATCTCTCGAGTCATCGAGTCTTTGACCAGATTCTTGATATCGGGTGACCAATTTTGTTGCTTTTTGTGCAGATTTGGGGATGTGGGCTCAGACGGGAGTTGCCATTCGGTTTGGACTCTTTTACTACAATCTAAAGACGAGAAGGTGGTCGATGAGCAAGAAGAAGAGAAGGAGTTTCTTGATGATTCAATGGAGGACCGGTTCTTTTCTATCGTCACCTTCTTTGGTTTTTTCTCCTGTATTATTCAAAGTTCAGGTAAATGTTCAAATTTCTGTTCGGTTTAAGATATGCTAAGCTAGGGGCAGGTTCCGTTAGGAACCTAAATTTGATTAGGATCCCAGGAATCGCCCATAGTGCGACACACGTGGCATATTCATCAAGAATATAGACGTGTTATTCATCATGAATCTTTGATGAATGATATAACATGTTCATATTCATTGTGAATGTGTGATTCATGATGAATAACACTTTACTTCCATATTAATCATGAATATACTATTCATGCTGAATATTCGTCATGCATAGGGACACATGGCACTTTGTTGACGGTTCCTGGGTTCCTAATTAGTTTTGAATTCCTAATGGAACTTCCTTAAGCTATTACTTCATCCGTCAAAAATAATTGTCCGTATTTATGTTTTAGTTTGTTCAAAAATAAGTATCTACTTTCCAATTCTATCCTTGGTTATGAGATTGTGAAATTCATTATTTCTTCTATTATCAAGGGTAAAATCGTCATATAGTTAAAAATATTAATATTACAAAGATGGAGGGAGTAGTTTCATTCTTACCTTAGCTTTCCCTGATGAATTCTTGAACTCCTTTTCACCATTTTCACCTTGACCTACACAGACATTGATAATTCCTTTAGATATTGAAAACTGAGGTACTTATCAATTATATATTCATAACCTTAGTGGCTATTAGGGAACTATATAGTTACGTGCATATAATTTCTATATTTGGTCCCTCTACTATTAGAGTTTACTCATTCTTTGCACAATAAGCAATAGAAGTTATTTATTTGACCATTTCTGCCTCATGTTCTTATTACCTATTAGCCCCTAGTCCTGCTCTGTGGTAAAAACTTAATCACATGTACCCATAAGCTGGGGAGGACCCATTATTTAGCATAACATAAGAAAATGACACGACCTTAGATGAAATCATCGACCCAGAGTGTAATATTTTGTAGGATCATGAGAGGGACACTGTATTATTTTGTTGGGTGCAACTGTATATTCCTCGAAACTACAATAATAACACAAGTTACTCTTGGTAGAGTTGGTTTCCACCGTCTTTTCTCACCTTCTAGGCAAGGGTTCAAATCCCATTTGTATCATTTTTAACTTTTAGATTTTAATTTCAAGTCTATTATGTTTCTAAATTTTTTTGGGATAAAATATTCGAACATAGGACCTCACATTAAAAAAAGCAAGGAACTAACCAATTGACCAATGTTAATTTTTGTAAAAATTATCCATAGCCTTTACTCTTTGTAGTCAAATGGTGCCACCACTAAGAAAAAGAATTCTAGGTTTGCCCCTCCTTTAATGAGCACTAACATTTTTATTAAAATTAAGATGAAATGATAAAGAGCCTTTTTGTCGTTAGAGTGTTAATTTATTCAAGATTAGATACCGGTGACTAAAAGGTGGTTAGAACATGGGATATGGTTGCATGTGAGCTTTAAGATATGTAGATTTGGTGGCTTTTGTTGAACTTTATGATTTTTTTTTCCTATCGACCATATGTTTATCTACGAAATGCATTGTATCTAGCTATTTCCATGAAATTAAATCTACGGATACGCTGGTGATGAATAACGCTATTAGGGTAGTAAGTATACCCATAAACTGCATAATTGAAGGCTTTAAGTTAACGGTTTTGCAGATGAACTCAGAGACTGGTTCACACACATAGCGATTAGAGATGACTTCAAATGAAGGCCATAATAATTCATCCTCTATTCATGATGAATAATTGAATATACCCGTAGATATTCATGACGAAAATTATTCATAATGAATACACATGCATGATATATTGTCATGCAGGGTTATTCATTATGAACGACACATGAGATAGTTGGTTCCCACGTTCTCATTTGAACTTTTCCCAACACACACAAACACAAAAACATCAAAGACCCTCTTGGTTTATATTCAAGTTGATACCTGAACTTAGCTTCTTCTGATTGTGGCCATGGCGGTGTAGACCGAGAAGGTAACGCCGATCAAACAACTGAAAAATCCCATTCATGCATCCAAACTGCTTCTGTAACTCTTGTTTATCTTCCCTTATTGTACACACAACCTTAGTAGCCATTTCCACCAATCACCACCACTGTTTTTTTCCTTCTATTTGATGATGTAAAAACTTCTTTAAAATAAAAAAGAACCAAAACAGAAACAGTAAACAAGATGCTTTTCTTGTTCAAATGTACCAAGAATTGTCAGTTACTATGATCTTTAAAACTGTAAAGCTGCAAATAGTATGTGCAGAATCAAGTAGTTTTCTCTCTCCCCCCACTTTCTTTATGAAAAACCCAGAAATGAAAACTTAAAATTTTATTCTTTTGTGACCAAAAAATCATGGGTTTGAATCATATTGTCACAAAAACCAAAGGGTATGATGGAAGAAAGAAAGGAAGACTTTAAAGTTTGCATCATTTTGGTAGAAGTTTAGTTAGTTGGTATGGGATTTTTGAAGCAATATATGGAAGTATTGTTTGGATTATTTTATGTGGGAAGTTAAATAGGTGGCCAATTTCAAGATTTAAGAGGGAAAATTTGTGGGATTTTATATGAATATTTTGTTGTGATGGTTTGGGTGTGGATGTGGTCAGATCTGGACTTCCATGTGGACAAAGTAATGTGGATGGGGTCTGGAGTGTGGCCCTTTCATGTGGAGTTTGTCAGCTGGTAAAATTTGCAGTTTCTTTTTTGACTTATTTTGTAGAAGAGCATTCTCTCCATTCCTTGCTAACAACATCTAGCCTGCCATTTTTTTTCTTGATTTCTGTAAAGGAAGATTGCATTTTTTTGCTAGAGATAATTATAAAAATAGCTGAAATTGGAGTTGACCCATCACAACATGATCTGCTATTTCTAAATTAGCACAAAATAACCATCTATTTCGCAAAAAAGGCATGAGTAAGAACCCGCTTTTGCGAAGTGTATTTTTTGGCATAATTTATTTGGTTAGTCGCCTCACTTTGTAAAAACGAAAAAAATTATCAAAGCCCTCTTTTTCTTTTCTTTTGTTATGAAATGGGGCCAGAAAATCCAAAAAATGTAAAAGGGGTATTATTTACAAAAAGGGGATCTTGCTCAGTGTTTTTGCAAAATAGATGGTTATTTTGTGTTGATTTTGAAAATAATGTCAGTTTGTGACGAGTTAACACCAATTCCGGCTTTTTTTATTTATCTTTTTTTTCCCAAATTGTTCTGACAAGGTTTTCTTTGCACACTTTTTTGCAAGCCGTAAGTCTTCACAAAAACAGCCGCTCTTGTCTTTGTGGTAGATTTGTATGACATGTTTTCGTACATCCACTCTTGCTGGTGGGTGTTAGTGTAATTCTTTTCGGTCTTTTAAATGTTATCATTTTATTTTGTTTTTCTGTAGGCTTCGGTGCAACCACAAAAATAACCTTATTGGATTCGTCTCTTCCTATACTCGACCTCGTGATGTGATGTACCGGTTCATTTGGTTGAGTTACTCAAGTGGAAAGTATGATGTGCCATTTTCACTACATCAGGTACAACTTGTTATGCAATGGATCTTTTAGAGAAAGATGATTCACCTTTAAAGGATTACAAATCACTATACATTCTATCATGTGGGCTCCATGTACATAGGCAGCATAATGATTGTGTGCATACATGCCCATCAAAGTACAAGTGATGATGCATGCATGCTTTATATGTATGTACTTTTGTACTTTGTATATATCCATCTATCCAACCAAGCCTATTTTTGTGGAGGTAGGGTTGGGTGGTTGACTATGATGGTTGGCTGGTCCTAGGGTGCATCATCACATGCTTTAAGGGGTCATGTGAGGACTGCTTGCCTTTGTTTCACCAAGCAAACACCAACCATTAGCCCCATCTATTGGCATCAAGCCAACCAACTTACAAAAGGACTCTTTCGATTGATTGTTGTGTTGAATAAAGAGTCTAAATAGCGAAAATGCTTGTTTTACCCTTCAATCATAAAGTAAATGTTGATTGAATTGACTGTACAAGAAAGATAGATCCCGACCACCATACCAAATTGGAATCTGTATGAATCTGTTTGTTTGTTTTGCTAGATGAACTGCCTGAATAGTAGAAATGACTATTTTACCCTTTGATCTTAACTTGAATGTACAAGAAAGATTGAGCCCCATCAACATATCACTTTGGCCACAAGGTTGTTTTCCATTAACCTTTGTATGAATTAAGTTGTTTGTTTGTTGTGTTAAATATACAGTATAAATGGTAGAAATATCTGTTTTACCCTTCAATTTAAATTGACTACACAAGAGACATAGAGCCCCATCTTTAGCAACATGATGAACACCCCCCACCAAATCACCAAGTGCTTTTGTGCACATAAACATGGGATGGATCTTTCTTGGTGTTACTTTCTTTTTTGATATGTTGAGCAGGGTATGGAATAAAGATGTTTTACAGGGTGTCAAGTGTGTGTATTTGATATCAATGTATATCTTTTCTATGTATATTTAATTGGAGGTTACTTTCTACACATTCTTCTAGGGTTCTAAAAAGGGGGTTGGGGATTGTGTGACCATTAAACAAGGATTCCCAAGTTGTTAAATGAATGTTATTTGCAAGTCAAGATTCCCTCTTATCCCTTTTTCATCACATGAAAAGAAGTGAAAGAGCATAAAAGTTTTATGGATCTAAGTTTTGGGTCCCAATTCTTTAGGAAAAAGAAACACTTTTCAACCCATTATAAAATTATGTTATTTTATTATATTATTTTTTTTGTATAAAATCTAAAATAATATGAATTTACTTGGCTGAAAACATGTTTTACATAGGTGGAATGATAAAAGACAAGGTGAATTGTATGTTTTAAAAGCAATTCAAGGGGATTCTTTAAAAATTTTGAGTAGTCGTTTTTTCCATCTTTTGAAATTCCTAAGCTTCTTAGAGCATCTCCAACCGCTTCTCCAAAATGGAGAAAATGAAGATTTTGCACACTTTTGAGCTCCAACAAATTTTTCAAAACTTTCTTCAAAATGGAGAAAATGGGAGAGAGAGTATAAAAATCTCCAAATTAAAAAAAAAAAAAGCTTCCAAAATCCCTAAAAAATGATTACCATAAGAGAAAATGGTTTTCTTTTATTATTATGTTCCACTAATAAGAATTCTTGGAATAAAATATCGAGGAGAGAGAAATAATATTTTAATACATATATGTAATATTTTAATAATTTAAACAATGAATTTATCCCCAAAATGGAGAATTTATCCGAGGGTGAGCAACCAGGGGCCACTGAGTATTAATCCCAGGGGAGCATGCTTTAGCTCTCGGTAAAAATTGTCAAGGATGTAGTCTGGCCAAAGTCCAGGTGAACCTTTAAAAAAAAAATGGTTGGTTTGTAGAGATTTTGGATTTTGATTTAGCATTTTGGAGATTTTTTAGAGAATTTGTTGGAGATGCTCTTAAAATTTTATTGGAAGCTACAAGTCTATAACTAGATTGATGTAAAATTGCAAGAATGCATGTATTATGATCTTTTCTTATCGTTTTGTGATAGAATGTATAATGGTGAATTAAATATTCGCAAAACCACATCTTAATTTGTGTAATTAACGGTGGCTCCAAATATTATTCTCATTAATTGCAGTAATTATTTACCAATGAATTTTCTATTTGGAGGTTTGTATTTTCTAAAATTTAAAATTGGAACAATTTTTATTTTTTTTATTATAAAATGTTTAGTTATTTATGTTTAAATATAAAAATTGGATTTTCTTAATGAGTAATTACATTAAAATTTTCGTTCTCTATTTAGAAAAGTCTTCAATGAGATATGTAGGAGTAGTCAACTAGTAGACATGCGTACGTACCCTTTCATAGACCGAAGATCATATTTTTCTTTCTTCTTTAGATAAGACATGTCTAGGTTGGCATATAATTTGAAGTTCGTTAATTCTAAATAATACCATATCTATTGTTTGGACCATTCTACAAATTCCATCCATACACATCAAATTCACTCCCCGATGGTCATTGCTTCGAATGTCGTAAGATCACACTAAGGTGGCGTTTGTTTTTTAAGAGATGCTGAAGTCTGAAGTCTAATTTCATTTCTGATTTTTTAGAGCGGGTGCTGAAATCTGAAATCTGAATCAATTAGACCGTTTGTTTTTATAAACTTTCAAATATCTAAATACTTATAATTGTTTATTCATTTGTATATAACATTGTCCTTGTTGTATTGTGTTGGGCTAACCTTTTTATATGTTTAATTTGAAGGGCCCTAAATTAATTAATAAATTAAAGTGTACCATTTAGCAAAAATTTATTATTGTTTGGAAGGCTTTAGAGCATCTCCAATGGGTAACACTATTTTTTACACCAAATGTTAAAAGTAGTGTAAGAAATAGTGTAACATTTAGTGTTACAAGTAAATCTTCTCCAATGGGTAACACTATTTTTTACACCAAATCCTTTTTACATTGAAAAGTAGTGTTAAAAATAGTGTAAAAAATAGTGTTACACCAAATATAGTGTGATACTATTCATCACACTAAATTTAGTGTGAAAAATAGTGACCCCATTGGAGATGTGAATAGTAACATTTACACCAAATATAGTGTTTAGTGTAAGATTTAGTGACCCCATTGAAGATGGTCTTAGATATTCCTTTCCTCACCTACCTATTAACTATTCATCTTTATCCCTCGTATGAGAATCCATGGCAGCAATGAGCAATCCACCGCATCGTCACCTTGGGTTCTTAATCAACAAAATCCAAGTCTCTTCTTATCTCCTTTTTTAAAAAACATTAGTTGTTTGTATGTTTACCATCATGTTCTATTATTTACTACATCCAAGTCTCTTCTACCTTCTTTTTTCCTTGAAGACAGAACAAAAATTAAATCTGAAAGACATAGGGGAAACAACATAAATGTTGGTTCATAAGGGCAATTCTGGTTTCGTTTCTGTCTTTGTGGTTTCCTGTTTCGATTTTGTGGCTTCTTGTTTCGAATCTGTTTTGTGGTTTTGTGTATTTCGTTTTTATTTGGTTAACAAATTTGATGCTGTAAAAAGAGGAGCAGATTTTGGTTGAAAAAACAAAACCCACGAGAGAGAAGTGGAATGATGGTAGCGAAGGAAACTCTAAGCGAATCAGAGGCAAGGTTCTCACTTTTTTATTCAGATGACTTTAGGGGATTAAAGCCTCTGAAAATTTATAGGAGACAAACAATCTGAATTTCCAAATGTCTGACCGAGTCAGACAAAGGAGCTCATTCAGATCTGAAAACCCAAAAACAAACAGCACCTAATTATTTACCTAACTGTTAATTTTAGGATCTATAAAATTAATTAAGATACATATACTCCTTCAAACACCTATGATCATTTTATTTAAAAAAATCAACTTGGATCCTTACTAAAAATCATTTTTCTCGTAGAAATATTTGGCTCATTTCTATTTCTTGGCATTATGTTCATGTGATCTAACTTTAAAACTTATATATTTTGAAATTGAAGCAATTGTACTTTTGCAATTAAATTGCAAAAGGGGGTTGCTATATGCACCCAAAAATAAGAACAAAAAGTAAGATGTGTGTTGAAGTTATTTGATGACATGACGTGAAAAGACTCTTCAACTAAGAAACATCCCCGCTTCTTGTTTCTTAATTTGCCTACAAATTATTACTTTAATTTATTGTATTTGGATCATCTGTTTTTTATAACTATATATAATTTTTTTTTTGTCAATATTAAAGACAAATCATGATATCTTTTTCCAACCACTAGGATAGTTCCATGAATGTTAAAAAGTTGTTATTGCAATGTGATTATAGAAAAAAATTGATATGCCATATATATGTTTAATTAATTTAAAATTTTGCTTATAACATCATAAACTGTTTTATTAAAATAATAATAATAATAATAATAATAATAATAATAATAATAATGTATACGTGTGTATTTTGTATGACATACGTATCCAAAATCGAATAAAAAAACGAAGAAAAGCAACCGAGGCCAAATTCGTCCCCATACGGTGCTTCCGTTTTCCAGGATACAACGGTCAATCGAAATTTGGCAAAACTCTCAAGCTGCATTTGTGTCCGCAGGACATGCGCTCGCACATAAGTTCAATGGTACAAGCTCAACTTGTCTCAATTTTGCTCAATTTTGCACCCCCTGCACGTGCACATAGAGAGGGTTTTCCCTCTACAAGTCTTAACCCTTCTACTCATTGATTCACTTATAAACCCCGGTAAGGTTTACTTTTCCACCAATGTGAGACAAACTTAGTTTCATTTATCACATTCCAATATATCTACTCACTACTTTGATGATCAATTTCTCATTCATATCTACTATATTTTATATGTATAATATATTGTATCAAAGCTTTTACTAAGGACTATGCACACCAATAAATAACTTTCCACTCCGAGAATGAACTCAAGTATATTTATAGGTCTAAATTGGGTATGAAACCAAATTTTCCAACATATTTAATACAACAAAGACTAAGAGAAAGACTATTGGTGTGAATAACTCAAAGAGATTAGATCAACTTTAACTCTCGCTAAGGTACTTGTTTTGGCGTCTTTCCATCTATACAAGATATAGGTTATTTTTATATGATTTTTTTAGTTCAACACAAACCATCCAATCTATATAGGTTGATCAATATGTATAGGTTTTTAAGAGACAATCATGAGTTCACGTATTATGACAATTGACATGATATGATATCAAAATTGACGCCTGACGCCTCACATTCTTTTCTTCCCCTTCATTCTCAAGAGATCATCTAGCCTATGTTGGATGAAGACATGAAGCGTGTTGGAATCACGACCAACCCATTAAAGCCTCAGCAGGGTCTCGTGCACCTGCTCAACGGATTTTCACAAGTATAGTTCTTTTAGTTCCCATACATCCACCAATAAAGCTCTTTTCTAAAAATAATTTAAAAGACCAAAGATTCTAACATGCTAAATTTGATTATTATCATTTTCATTTGGAAACAAAAAACATGTTTAGTTAGAAATAAAAAGTCAAAGGTCAATGTCAAGTAAAATCAAACTAGGAAAAACTTGAAAGGCTTATGAAATAAAAGTCACCTAATTGCACATGCTTTGTTTCCCTTCCAACTCACTATCATTAGTTTTTTAAGAAAAAATAAATATGTAAATACTAGATACAATTCCACTTGATTTGTTCTACATCAATAATTATATTTATCAAAATTTAGACCGTTTCCAATTAATGTTTTGCTATAAAATTAAGAATATGGTAATTAAAATAACTTTATTTTACTAATGGATTTTATGTTTAATAAATACAATAATTAATTTATAGTGATGTTACAAATAAAAGTACTGAAAATATAAAAATTCTATGATGTTGTTAAACCCTATCATTGCAAATAATGTATGCATGACATTTTGTGTGACATGCTATTTAAATTTAATGAAATTATTTTAAATAATAATAAAATAACTAAAAAGGTGAAATGGAAACACTTATGGGTCATTGAATAAAAGAATTGTATTTTTATAGTAGAAGAACACATTATCATTGAATTTTTATAAAATAAGTGTAATTTAATTTTTAACATGAAGAACAACGTTTAAAAAAACAAGATATCTAAAATATTATTCTTTTGAGGAAAAATAAAAATTCTATGAATCATAACTAACATCAACTAAAATCAATTAAACAACAACTTTATCTTCAAAAATCAAAATCCTTTTTGATTCTTACGAACAAAAGGAATATATAATATACATTTGAGTAAATTGTAGGTTGGTCAATTGTTATGAATTTGGCTCTCATTCCACACTGGAATTTGTTTTAAATTTGATTAAGTATGAGATTAAAGTAGTCATTTCGGCACTTTTTCTTCTTCTTTATTTTACCATTTTTTCAAACCAAAAGAACACTCTTTCACTCGTCGAGCACGAACCATCCCTCAAAGCACCATCACCATCGCCTAGCGTCAGGGGCGGCCCTGGGGGTATGCCGGTGGTGCGGCCGCACGGGGCCTCCGATCTTGGAGGGCCTCAAAATTTTATACACCGTATATATATTATATATACTACAATGGATAACTGGTAACACAAGTGGGGCTTTAGTTCAGTTGGTAAGGCCATCCGCTAAGGCATCGGGAGGGAGGCGGTACCGGGTGCGGTACCGGCGGCAACACCGCCGCACATGGCCGGTATGCGCACCGGTACGCGCATACCCGGTGTCCCAATGCCGATGCCAAACGGACCTTGTTGTTTGTGGTTTTGGCAACTTTTACCCCCCAACGGCTATATGACCGTTGGGGTTAATCAAAATATTTTTTTTTATTATTTTTTTTACTTTTTACCTCATATATATATATATACTTACCATCTTTTATTACCTACTCACTAAAACACTATCTCCTCACCATCTTTTATATTCTCTTTACCATCTTCTTCTCTTATTTCATCCCATCTTCTTTTATATTCTCCTCACCATCTTTTATCTTTAATGGATCCACACGGCACCCCCTCCGGTTCGAGACGTACTAACCCGAACCAACCGTATCACCCACCGAACCAACCGTATCACCCACCGAACCTCTCGTATCACCCACCGAACATAGCCTCGGATTATTGGATGTATGCGCACTTGCTTGCGCAACATCCACCACCACCACCACCATCACAACACTCCGGTTTCCACCAACCTACCGGTTTCCACCAACCTACCGGTTCGCACCAAGCTACCGGTTCGCACGAACCGACCGGTTCGCACCAAAACCTGCCGACGGGAAGGTGGGCACTACGAGATGAGGAATACGACGATGACGATGACGACAAACTTGTACACGAAACGCAACCTTTGTCGTCGCCATCACCACCACCACCACCACCACCACAAAAAAAAAACAAACGTGGACGCAAGGGTAAGAGTGCGGCCATGGAGGCGGACACGAGTGGGACGCATACCGGTAAAGCCAAATGTAGACCATGGACCTTGAATGAGGAGGTCGAACTAGCAAAATCGTGGGTCGAAGTCTCGGAGATCCGGCCATAGGTAACTATCAAAAAAGAGGTATATAAAAAACCGTTTTCATTTTATATAGTTTTTCACTAACATTGTTTAACTTTTTATTTTTTGTAGTAGATAACTATTGGAATTCGATCAAGGCTTCTTTCGACAAGCGCATGAACTACGACCCAAAAGTCCGGTCCGGCGACGCCCTTCCGACGAAGGTGAGAATGCTCATAGCTAGCGTCTCGAAGTTCGCATGCGTTTACAATAACGTGTCGAACTCGCGAGGTAGCGGGGAAGATGACATTATGCTGCTTAATTGAGCCAAAGACCGATACCATCGCGAGAACGGCAAAAGCTTTCCGCACGAACACGCTTGGAGAGTTGTCAAAGAGTCTCCTAAGTTCGACCCGGTCCTCATGATGGACCCACGGAACGTATGCGCGCCGAAAAATAAACGGTCGAAAACGACCGAAACCCCAACCGATTCCCCCAACGAATCCGATGCTCGCACTCATTTCGTGAACCTCGATACCGACTCCCCCTCACAAACGGAGCGCACACGACCGATGGGTCGAAAAGCCGCAAGACGTGCGGCGTCTTCCTCTACGGCAACCGTGTCATCTAAAGCCGTGTCGATGGTTGCACCGAACTAGGTTCCCTCGCGACCACGAATAGTAGGCTAATCGATGCGATTTCGGCACGACAACGAAGTATCGATTACAAGATCTACATGACACCGCATAGGGGGCTCGAGGGTTTAGAGTTGGAGGCCGTTTTGGAGGAAAAAGAACGGTTACGCGAAACATGGGGGTTAAAAAATATTATTAGTTTTTATGTTAATGTACTTTTAATTTTAATGTTAATTTTAATTTTAATTATGAAATGTTTTTTAGTTTTTATGTTAATGTAATTTTTAGTTATTTTAATTAATGTAATTTTAATTTTAAATTTTAAATTTTAAATTTTATTGTTTACTTGATGTTTATTTAAAAAAATAAAATGAAGGGTTTGAATTAAAAATAAAATAAAATGAAGGGTATGAAATGAAAATTAAAAAAATAAAATGAAGGGTATGATAGTGGATGAAAGGTATGGAGTTGGTAGGTAGTGGTAAAGGTAGTGGAAAGCTGATGTGGCAGCTGATGTGGCAACAGGTATGAGGGGTACCATAGGTACCATAAAGGATGGCCTAAGTGTGTACACCGACGTATGCAAGACCAGGGTTAGATTCTTTTTGCTAGCATCTTCGATTTTTAGAACTAAAATCCTTATATTTAAAACCACCACGGTTATAACTTAGTTGCTGTGGTTTTGCAATTCTTTTAATTACCATTTAGATTTTCAAGGTTTTATAAATTACATTCTAATAATATTTTTTTTTTATCATTTTAATTACCATGTGGATTTTTTTTAGGTTTTAAAAAATTTTCATTCTAATAGTTTTTTAATCATTTAAATTTTCGGGTCTTTAAAATTTGCATCTACTTTTTCTTCTAGATTCTCTTTATCTTTCGATTCGTTACTACTTAATTCCTTTTATTAACTCAGACTTCATTTTGTGAATAAGCATTGTAAAAGTAAAATTTTATAAAATGTATTCGTGATCGACTATATTACAATAGGGATGAAATGTCTTGGCTTTAATTTCAATTAAAAATGAGTTTCTCGCAACACATGATCATAAAAATATCATAGATGATTTTGCTTCCAAATACGCTAAAAGATTCAAGCTCATAAAGTAGTAACATTTAGGTGTTGTTTGTTTTTTTAAGAGGTCTAACGTCTGATTTCAAGTCTAAAAAATAAGAGGTGGATGGTGCACCTCTTAAAAGTTTAGAGGATTGTGAGAGGTTTTCAGATTTTTTTTTTCAAAAATAAACTAAACAGTCTTAAGTCTATATACCTCTTAATTTTCAAACTCATGATGTTTTAAAAGGTGTTTAAAAAAAACAAACACAAGTGTGTGCATTAGTACCCATTTGTTATTAAATGATGGACCAAGTATGTTCACTATTAAGGTATTAAATTGTCTGTGTTATATTATACTTATATTTATTATGTTGTTAGTTAATTTTTTTTTTGTTCTTATCAACAAATTAACCATTAGAGATTTCTGAATATTGATTTAATGATGTAAAGATCAATTTTATTTTACTTGAATCTTGTTATATTATACTTATATTTAGTAATAAAAATAATAATAAACAATACAACTAAAAACATTAGGGCCACATTTATATGCTTGCACAGGGCCTTTAAAATGTCATGGTCGGCCCTGCCTAGCGTCATGCTCCATGGTTTCAACACCGTCTTCAAATTGGTGTGTATATATATATATAGAGAGAGAGAGAGAGAGGGAGAGAGAAAGTTCAAATGTGAACTTAATTTTGGTTGTGAACATGAGAACGAATCTCAGCCACTCATCCAATCAATAAAGACGGCTTTGACCAGGTCCTCTCCTTTAATAATCTCCCCTCCTATGAATCGCGTCAATCCTCCGTGATTGCGTTCACCATAACCAAAGATGTGTGGCTGAGATTCGTCCTCACGTTCACAACCAAAATTGAGTTCACATTTGAATCTGATATATATAGGGTCCGGTTCAAATGTGAACCACTTTTTCATTGTGAACATGAGGACCACTAAAATTGCGCCATGTGGAAATATGACTTACGCGGCTTAGCTCTATTCAGTTCGCATAAACCCCGCGGGTTAGCTTTATTCAGACTGAATAAAACTTGAATAAAGCTAACTCGTGCGTCAAGGCGCCCGCGTCAGAGTACGACTAAACTTTATTCATACTGCATAATGCTTTATTCACTTTGTATAATAGCTTTATTCAGTATAAATAAAGCTAAGTTGAGCGCGTTTCAGATTGCCACGTGGCGCGATTTTAGTGGTCCTCATGTTCACAATGAAAAAATGGCTCACATTTGAACTTTCCTATATATATATATATATATAGAGGAATAATCAAATAAAAACCACTTTTTTTGTAAAAATCCGTAAAAACCAACTAAAAAATAATTTTTTTAGGATTTTTTTTATCAAATACTATGATATTAACTATTGTTACACATATATATTTTTTCATAATGTGAATATCATCCATGAAAAAATAAAATTTTTATTCATATTATGAATAAAAAATATACAGCATTTTTATTCATATTATGAAACAAATTCATGGATGATATTCATCTTATGAAAAAAATATATGTGAAACAACATATCAATTCTAACATTTGATGGAAAAAAATCGTAAAAAAGTTTATTTTTTGGTCGGTTTTTACGGGTTTTTACAAAAAAAATGGTTTTTACATGAAGGCTCCTCTATATATATATATATGTATATATATAGAGGAAAGTTCAAATGTGAACCACTTTTTGGTTGTGAACGTGAGGACAACCGAGAGCGCGACACGTGGCGACTTTGAGTGTGGTCCCCCTCTTTAATTCAATGCCCTCCCATGAATCTCACCTAGTCATCAGCCGTGGATCTGACGTGGCGCCTAGTCATCTGCCACGTGTCGCGCTCTCGGTTGTTCTCACGTTCACAACCAAAAAGTGGTTCACATTTGAACCCACCCCTATATATATATGTGTGTGTGTGTGTGTGTGTGTGTGTGATGACACAAAACAAATAGATACAACGGCACACAACAAATTTACACATACGACAGGGAACGAAGCAGTGCCCCATGCACAAACACCACCTAGGTTCGTCTCAACCTTTACAGTGTTTCGCTTAGGAGTGTGCAAAGCCTAAATGGACCGAAATCTAAACCTGCACCAAAAATAAGACGTTTGTGTTAAACCTGATGCCTCAAAATGTGAAAATCGGATATCAAAAATTTTAACGGATATTTGGTTCAGGTTGGTTTTGCTTCTTGGCCATCTGAACCAACCGAAAACACAAAATATACGTACATATATATCCTTAAACTTATATGAAATAATTTTTTTTATCAAATTTAACTTCTGAAAATACTTGACTCTAGCTGTCTTATTGTGTTCATCCTCAAAGTTGATGGAAAATATATTTTTTTACATTATAACTATACCTTAACACGACCAACCAACCCGAACAACCTGACCTGAATCAATTTCAAACCGGAAACCCATACTTCTTCGATCATATTTTTGATTTGTCCGTCCAAACCAGCCCGACCCGTCGGATTCATACCCCTAGCTTTGTTCATTGTTATTTTATGAATGGTCTTACGACAATCAATCCATATGCAAAATATATAATATTATCATTCAATAATGATATAGGCCACCTAGTGGCCCAAAGCAAAGAATTTGCAATGATTCCAACTCTTATATTATTGTTTTCAAATTCAAAGTGTTATTTGGAATTCAGGCTTCCATACTAAATCCTACTCCAAAATAAATTAAAACCAAGAACCTAATGGTTGCCTAAAAACTTATAATCCAATATAGTTAGGTTGGTTTAAGGTTAGGCCCAACTTAACCTCTAGTCCAAAATCCAAATCATCATTCTCTTGGGGGTCCAAAACAATGTCATTGTTGGTTAATATCTACCAATACCATTCAAGTGAAGTTCTTTCATTATAATATTATCTTGATCATAGGTGGACCAAGATATAAGTTCATATGTTTCCACTCTATCATCTCGAATATAGATTTTAAACATGAATTATATGCTTTAAATTGATATGTGCTTTTTCAAGCTAATAAAGAAGTGGTTGCAACAAATTGCTAGTCTATAAGATACTAAGTAGTAAGTACTCTTTTGCTTGCAAAGCCCTTTCATTGCAAATACATTACTAAAGGCTTGTCTCACACTTGCAATTTTTATAATTATTGTTGTAATGTAGTCTATATTTCAACAAGTTTTTTAATACAAAAAAAAATCATTAATAATTAGAAATTAAGAATGCTATAGTGGTGACCACTTTTAAAAGTGCATGTGTATAAATGGTAATTGTAAAAGCTAACGTGACAATTAAAAGTATAAATAAATTGCAAGTATATAGTTGGTCTTATTACATGGCCTCTTGATCTTATAGGTCACAAATTCAAGTCCTTTTGGGTCTCTTTTAATATATATATTTTTTTTTTTGAGTAATGTCAATCAAAACGAAAACGAAATCACTTAGATGTTCAAAAAATCGTTAATATATTGTTTTAAAGGAAATTATAGTTTATCTTATATCATATCAATACTTAAAATATTATAAATCTTCCTCTTATCTTAACAACACTTTAAGATACTTGATATTTTTGTATTCTAATGTTTAGATTCTAGGGTTCAATCCAACTAAGCTAACCCAACGTAAACAAATGAGTTAGCCTATGGGATTTATATATTAAACTGTTAAAGAGTTATTATTTTTGCCAAACAATCAATAAGTTTAACAGATTCAGACATAGACTTTGGATGGTTTCATGGAGAGCCAAACAAACAGCCCCTTATTTATGAGCATCCACAATAGAGGTTCTTTCTGAGGTTCTTCATGGGCTTTTTACAAGAATCTCCACTATGGGACAAAGGTTCTTGCTCAGTCACAGGTTCTTATTGAAACTCGGGTACTTGAACAAGAACTCAGGTTCTTGTAGTAGTTTCCTTTTTTGTTATACAATAATTTACATAAATAAAAATTATACTATAAATAAGAAAAAGAAATTGAGGTTTTTGAAAGAATCTCCGTTGTAGAGTTTTAATGAGGTTCTTAGTTTGTTGAGATGACAATAATATGACAGGAAAAATATGATAAGTGAGGTTTTTAGAGGTTCCACCACTGTGAATGCTCAACCCAATCCATATGTATCTACTAATAAATTCTTTTTGGCTTGAAGTCTAATAAATTCCTATGATACACAATCCCACCCCAATCCTATCTCCTATTTGCATGTCCCAAGTAATGCCAAATTTCTATCCCATTTTGGTCTCCAACAAATAATTTCATTTTCATTTATTAAATAATGTCATCAATACGAAACCTTCAATATTTACCCATAAAAACTATAAAACATAGTTTTCCACAATTCCTTTGTTGACAAAAGATTATACGATACTAAGTACACTTTTGGTTAAGCATATATATACCCTAAACTTTAAACCATAAAACAGATCCACAGACAACAACGAAATGCGGATCCGTATTTGATACTCACCTTCATGCATTGAGTATACACAAACCTTAATCAAATCAAATGAACCTGATATATTTCACCAGGAGGTGGACACTAAAAGGTCGTATACACATTAACAGAAGTTGAACATAGTTTCCCATCAGTTTTGTTATATGTGGTTGGATTAGATGGTGGGGAATGAGACAGGTGGATAAAAGAATTGTGAATGATTTTACGGGTTTTAATTTTTGACATTAGTAATTTACCAATCATGTCTATCATACTTTTTATTCCACTTATTTTGACGTCTACTCAGTCACTTCCATCACAATGTAAATGTAGCACCAAACATGGAATAGAAGTTTTTGTTTTGTCTGGTCTCACATGCCAAACCCATAGGTTTAATGCAATACAAGACACATGGTTGCTTACCCAGAAGATTACCCTATAAGCACTTACCCTTACTAGTAAGAGTCAACATTCTACCTTACTTTACCGAGAGTAAGATTGTAGTCCATTAATAGTATCTTATGCAACAATTTACCGAGTAAGCATTTTTCGGATAGAACTTCCCATCCTCGTAATTGCTCTTTACCTGTTAAGCGCTTACCAGATAAACATTTAGTAATGGACCTAACCAAGTTTTTATTGTTGCAACGGAAGGCATCAAGCATCATTCATTACAACAAAAATTTGTTTCCATGGCACAAACCATGGTGCACATCTAATTCATTTCATTGGGTGCTTGAAGAACAGAGATCCAAATACTAGAATTATGAACCACAGGGGTTGTTACATAGTTGTTAGGGCTATAATACCCACCAACAGTCCATAAACATTGTGGCCATTGAATTACAAGGGGCTGATGTCTTACGACTATAATTTTTCCAAAATTAGTCTGGACACATCCCTCTCCAAAAAGAATTTCTAAAATTATGATGTTCACGATCGATCTTTAAAGTTTATAACTCTAAAAAGCACAACAGTTGAGTCAAACTTCTTCTTCCTGTCTCCCAATCCCCGAGCAGCTGATCTGATCTTAAAAGAACTCGGTACATCAGTGCATGAAATCTATTTTTGAAATAGTATAAAATGGCAAAAACCCGCTTCGGGGAGGCTGGAATCATTGACCTCCAGAAAAATTGAGATCTACCGATAACACGGATAATGCAGAGCCAACAACCGTTCGGTTACATGACATCTTTCAGTTTGTTATTGACGTCTGGTACCCCTTGAGAACACCCTCGTAAAAGCTCCAATTTGGGTCTTTTTCATCTATGAAACTTTGACCAAATGGGTGTTGTTCCACATACATCTTCAAGTTATCGGTAGCCGCCACACCTTCAAGATAGGTCCGGAGTTCACCTGTAGGACCTGCAGAGAGAAGTAAAATGCGTTTACAACTGCACTACGTAATTCTCTTAGGCTGTGTTTGGTAAGCGGACTGGATAGGAAGAGCGGAGTGAAGGAGGCAGGTGAAAGAATCGTGGAAGGTTTTAGGGTTTTAATTTGACATGGGTAGTTTAGTAATTAACCAATCTTTGTCTCATCTCCTGTTTTTTAATCCGCCTCTTTAGCTATTTAGGTGGGAACAAAAAATGCAATTTTTTTCACACTCGGTCCATCTTGTCCTAATCTAACATCACACCATACATGGAATAAAAGTCAGTCCACGTACCAAATGTACGCCTAAGATTACTTCCACTTGCAACAAAAAAGAACAAAAATGAAATAAAAGCAATACTGCCAGGGAGTGTAGATATAATTGGACCCTATTTGCTTGATTCTTTTGGTCTCGACATTTTCATTTTGTGGGTCCTATTTTTATGATGCATGAAGAAATGAATAAGTGGTTATGGGTCTCGGGTCTCGCTGTAACACGAAATGAAGATGGAACAAAATGCCGAATAAAAGAAATCAAACCAAACAAACCCGTATGAAGATGGAAAAAATTAAATATTATTTTTCTCTCATAAATGGTGATTTTTAGAGATTTATCTAAATTTGGAGATTTTTATCCCTTCTCTCTTCTTTCTCTATGTTAGCATACATTATTATAGCATACCTGTTGGAAATGCTCTAACATGTTTATTGTTAGTAACTACTAAAGATACAGATGAGTTGAAAATTTTGAAACCACTCTCTTTGGAACATTGAAATAAAATGTTTCAAGAAGCAGAATGTAACATTAAAGCAAAATCAGCTAGAAATTGTCTAACCTAGAAAGTTATCATCCTTATTCTTGTAGCTGTAAGACTCGGGAAATATTCCATTATGTTTCTGCAAGATAATGAATGTAAATCAAAACAAAATGAGTATTTTATATCGGGAAAAATAATCCATTAAATATTTGGAACATGAACTAAGAATTTACGAGAAACTTATGATTTCAGAAGAAAGGTAATGTCTTACAGGATTGAGCAATGCCTTGTACGGAGAATCATCCAACAACAATGTATTTGAATCATTAAAAGTTCCTTTCGCCCAAATCTTACAACGACCACTGTTCTCCCAAATTTTTCTCAGATCCTTAAAGACTATGTACTTATTATAATTTTCAAGAGTCCCCATCCCTGTACGGCTGCATATGGAAGCATCCTGCAAATTTTCCATACATGTAAAGATCATGTGATGCTCAAATTACAATAGACATTTTATATAGACAACTACCTCCCTCCCAAAATAAGTGTCCACATTTCTATTTTACTTTGTCCCAAAGTGTCTACTTACCAATACTAACCTTAATTATGAAATGGAAAAATTCATTACCCCCTCTATAATTAAAGGTATTTGGTTAATTAAAAAGATGTAATACTTATACATTTTTAAAACTGTCTTTTTCATTGTGAACATTTATTTTGAGATGGAAGGTTGTACTATTGTTGACTTTATCATCTCTCAAATATAGCCAGATGAATCGAGGGTTGGTTTCCGGTGAGAAGTTGAGGTTAACTTGAGAAGCGTGAAAAGCGGTTATCAACCGTTGAACGAAATATGGATGCACGTTAGGATGTGATGCATGGAGGTAAGATGCACCAAGATGTACCGAATCAATTCTCTAATAAGATACAATTCATGGGAGGGCATGAAATTAAAAGCGATCAACGGTTCAGATCCACTTCTCAAGCTTCTCACCGAAAACTCAATTTCTCACACGATCCTTAACCGATGAATCAAATGGGCATATAAACCATATAAAGGTGGCTGATAACTTATATGCATGACTATTACGACCCCCACCAGAGATCATCCCTTCTTGAGACAGATCATAAATAGAGTATAAAGATGAAATTAGCTGGATTCAACAGATATAACTAAAAGCACTCACCCAAATAAAGAGCAATTTATGCTTGCAACCTCTTAAAAGATAATTAACCACCGGGTCCAAAACTTTCCTGCATATAATTTAAGAGTTACATGTACGAACGCTATGTAATAGAGAAACAAAGAAACTAGAAAAAAATAAAATGAACGGTACTTAGTTCTGGAAGACCAAAGGGCAACATGAAATTTCTCGAAACAGAAGCGCAAGAAATCATCCAAGAAGGGTCTCTTGAATACTGCATCAAAAATAAGCTTGGTAAATAATATTTCATGGTTATATATCGTTAAATAACTTCAAATTATCGTTATCACCAAATATAGCACATTAGAAACCAAGTCTTACCTGCTCCTCTTGAAAAATAAAAATCCGCTCTGGCATCCTTTGGTCTAGAAAAAACAATATCTGCGAGCAACCCATTTACATCAAATACGAGAAGCTTTTTCTCTGACGTGGGAATACGAGGTAACTTTTTCTTCTTCTCTTTCTTCCTACTTATACTTGTGCATTCCTCTACTTTTGATGCTGTTTTAGCGTCAAGAGTTGATGTTTCTCTTGAACCTGTGTTCTCAACAATGGTTATGGTTCCTACGCTAGTACCCAAAATTTCACCTGAGGCTGGATTCTTGTTCTCTAACATCTGCCTCTTTCTCTTTTTCGACACTGTATTATCTGTTTCAGTTGTACCTGAATCCATCTCACCATTGGCAACTTCCATGTCTTCTAACTGTTGGGGATTCAAATTTTCACCATTGGCAACTTCTGTGTGCTCTTCTCCTTTTAACACCATCTTTGCATTAGGGGTTGCAATTGTACCCAAGGCCGTCTCATCACTAGCACTTACCATGTACTCTTCTCTTTTTGACCCTGCATCAATAATTGCAGTTCCACTTGACACAGTCTCACTGATGGCAATATTCATGTTCTGATCTCCTTTTAACACTGTACTTTTAGCATTATGTGCTCCAATTGAACTCTCTGATTGTATGATGTCATCAACATTTTGACGAGGAACTTCCGGTTTGCTCTCAGGGTTTTCAGTATCTTCTCTGGGCAGTTTTCCTCTCATTCTTTTCGTTCTTCTCTGAGACCTACTCAGCTCAACGGTTGCAGCAGTTCCTAGATCAATATTTGCATTATCCTGAATGAACGACTGTGTCATGACATCAACGTTTTGACGAGCAACTTCCAGTTTGTTCTCAGGGTTTTCAATATGTTCTCCGAGCAGTTTTTCAGTACTTTTGTGTTCATGCGACTGAACGTTTGCAGTTGTACCGAGTTCAGTATTTGAAATTTCCTGAATGGATGACTCTGTGATCATTGAATAATCTGGAATAGACGGATGTGTGATCATATCAACAATTTGACGAGCAACTTCCAGTTTGATCTCAGGGCTTTGAATAAGCTCTCTGAGCAGTTTCCTATTCTTTTTTGATTGGCGTTTACTCAGCTGAACGAGTGCAGTTGCACCCAGATCAGCATTCGGATTAACCTGAATCAATGACTGTGGGATCATACCAACATGCGGCCGTTTACTTACAAGTTTTCTGACCAGCATTTTCCTCTCAGTTTCCTGATATTTAAGCAGATCATCAGCAGCAGCTCTATTGTTTTCCATCTCTGCACACGTCTGGATGGGAGATGACATCATGACCTCCATTCCAGCTAAATTTCTGATGCCTTTAAAAAAATCACAGCTTTCTAACTCTTCTATAACAAATTACAAACAACATAAGCTTTTATCAGTTCCAGTTCGTTCCAATAACACAATGTTCATATTAAAATTAAACAAAAATCAATTCTGCATTAGATTTTGACATCAAAATCAACAGACTACAGTTCACTAAATCTATCAATGCAACCAGTAATCACACAAATATATCAATCAAAGTGAAAACACTATAAGATACATCAACAGAAGCATAAAATCACAATCCAGAATATAAATCAAAGATATAAAAAAAACAATTCTGCATTAGGTTTTGACATCAAAATCAACATACTACAGTTCATCAATCCATCAATACAACCGATAATCAGAAAAATACATCAATTGATAAATGAATTCGAAGATTGCTGTTATCGATTGAAGATTATTTGAAAGAATCGGAAACTGACCTAATTGCGAATTTCTTCGTCGTAGACGGCGCTCAGGGGACGGTGGTAGAAACGGAGGAGTTCATGAAAGCTTCAAATTGGACGACGGCAGAGAGATTTTAGGGCTTAATTTGGAGGCCCAAAGTGACGAAATCTGTTTGTTTCATTTTGGTCCTTCATCTTTTTGGTTTTGTCTGTTTTCGGCATTTAAAAGATTCAAATCGGCACATAACTATGGGTGAATCATCTATATATATATATATAGAGGAATAATCAAATAAAAACCACTTTTTTTGTAAAAACTTTAGGACTAATCTAAACCATCAATTAATATTAATCAATGGTTAAAATTATAGATGATATTTTTTTGTAACTTTTTAACAAATACTTGTCCACACCTGATTATAAACCCACAAGGGCAATTAAGACATTTTAACATCTTCCCCATCTTTCCCCATCTTCTAAACCTAACCCCTTCACCATCTTCTCCAATGTAATCTGCTACTTACTTACACAGATGTGCAAATTCCTTAAAGACGTCTTCACCATCTTCTCCAATGTATCCAATTCACCACCGCCGTCCGGCGCCACCACCACCATCTTCTTCTTCTTCTTCTTCTTCAATTTTGGTCTATTTTATATCACGTTGCTTTCTATTTCTATTTCCATTTCCAATTTTGGCCAAAGACACAAACCCTTTCTTTCCTCACACTCCATCTTCCCCAAAATCAAATATGGAAGTTCTGCAACTTTCTTCAAACACCAAAAATGGCATATTCTTGTACACCTAGATCTCAACATTCTTCATCCTCCTCTTCCCATCCTTTTCACCTCCAGATCTGAATCTCACCATTGCCGTCGGTCCTCGTCTCACCGTCGCCGGCGGTCCTCGTCTCACCGTCGCCGGCGGTCCTCGTCTCACCGTCGCCGGCGGTCCTCGTCTCACCGTCGCCGGCGGTCCTCGCCTCCCTCGTCACCGGCGGTTCTTCTCTCACCATCGATGGTGTTCCTCCTCTCACCGTCGTCGGCGATGCTCATCTCTCCATCGTCGCCGGTAAACCAGGAATCACGATTCATCTCATGGTGACGACGACGACGGCCACACAGATCTGCTCGCCGGAAACCAAACACAGATCTGCTCACGTTTGGAACTCCGGCGGGGCTTTCTCGTAGTTTTCCGGCGACGGCGTTTGAAGAAGAGGCTTGAGGATGGAAAATAGTGATTAATTGTAATTTGTAATAAATTTTTTTATCGTTTTTGTTTTATTCTCAATCTAGTTCAATACATAAATGGTACTTTTCACTTTCGGGTTTAGACGTGTGCTTATTCGAATGAGCACTAAAATTCAATGAGCTTTTGGTGTTTATCAAACGTGAGTATTTACCAACAAAATTAGTCCATTCATATTCATAATGTGTGTTTTTGTGTGGGATGGTTTTTGGGGGATGGGGGTGATGTCATATATAATGTGTGAGAATATGTAAATGGTTTATTCATAACCATTTGCTTATGAATATGTAAATGTAACGGATATTGCGTTTTGTATTCATAAGGTGAATAACCTGCTGAATGAATTTATATAATTTTTATCTGGTCAATATGAATATTCATAAGGTGAATATGAATATTCATATGGTGAATATGAATATTCATATGGTGAATATGAATATTCATATCTGGTCAATATGAATATTCATAAGGTGAATATGAATATTCATATGGTGAATATGATGGTGAATTTATATAATTTTTTATCTGCTGAATATGAATATTCATAAGACGAATACGAATATTCAGAAGATGAATACGAATATTCATATGGTGAATATATGATGAATATGAATATTCCTATGGTGAATATGAATATTCATATGCTAAATATATGATGAATATGATATGGGAATATGAATATTCATATGGTGAATATGAATATTCATATGATGAATATATGATGAATATTCATATGGTGAATATGACAGTGAATATTCATATGGTGAATATGATAGTGAATATTCATATAATGAATAAACTGCGATTTTCAGATCAAGGGCTTAGATTATTCCTCAAGTTTTTACAAAAAAATTAATATATATATATATATATATGTATATTGTAAAAACCTCTTCTTTTGTAAAAACTTTAGGAATAATCTAAAATGACGATCATGCCCTTTTCAGATCAAGGGCTTAGATTGGTCCTATAGTTTTTACAAAAAAAAAGGTTTTTCCTTGAAGGCCCCTCTATATATATATATATATAAGCAAATTCTAGAGGTTGCTTAGGTGGCACCATGAGAAGCCTCTATTCACCTCTAGAAAATTTCTCATAATTTTGAGTTTTTTTAATTAAAAAAACATATCATTAAATGAGTTTAACCTTTCATTTTTTTATCATTTTACATAGCATATATAAATTTAATGTCTTACAATTTTTAATATAATCAATAAATAATTTTCCATCAACATTAATGGTTATTTATGTTTGCAATTAAAAACATCTTTTCATTTTCCTACCTACTCTTCATCTCCAAACTATTTATACTACAACATAGATCATCCATTCACCATATTTTTTTATGTTGATTATTATGTTTATAGTTTTTTTTGTGTGCATATTTCATCTTTATCTTTTTTCTTTTGTTTACTTCGAGAAACTAATTCATATATCATATATGCACTTTGTAGGAATTTTGTTGGAGATTTTAGAGTCTCTTTATCGTGATTAAATAAACCTTGAGAGACAAGGTATGCATCGCTTTTACCTTTTGTTAAGATTTTAAAGTTTTTTTTTTGTTTATTCATCTCTATTATTATTTTTTCTTTCGATTACTTTGAGAAAACTAATCCATATACCATATATCATTAATCATATATGCATTTTGTAGGAACTTTGTTGAGGCTTTTAGAGTCTAACTATTTAACTAAGGTCTTTTTATGTTTCTTATATATTTTCAATGAAATTAATGGTATATTTTTTTATAGTTGTTTCTGATTTTGCTTGTAACAACTATTCATCAATAGAATTTCAAATATATTACAATCGTTGATGTGTCATTGATGTGTCATGAGTAAGTTCATTCTTTATTTTTATCATATTGTTCACATAGAAAATTCAAATTTATATATATGCTGTAAAATTTAGTTGGTTTATGATTTTTTAATGTTTTTGTTTATTTTGTTTCATATAACCAATCACTATTAAAATAGTTTCAATATTAATAAATAGTTGATTAATAGACGAATTAGTTCTTTATAATGGTTAAAATGTAGGGACTATGGTAGTTTTATAAAGGAAAAGTTATGGATCCTCAACATAGATTATTTAGCTAGGGACTGACTCCAAAATTTAAGCATGTGTTCCATTATATTTCACTAACATTAAAATAATAAGAGTGAATTACACGGTGTGTCATGTGGTTTGTTCAAATTTTGAATTCGGTTCCAAAAACAAACTATCTACATATATGACCCCTAATTTTTCTTTTTCATATCATCCACGGTTCTCCACTTAACAAAGTTAACAAGCATTCACCATGAAGGGTTAATTATCTCATTGAAAAAATTATAAGGACAAAAGATATAATCTTTCGAAAATAAATTTATGTCATTTATGTGTTTCTAATTTTTTTTATCAAATTTTTATATACATCTAATGACAAGTTAATTCTTAAAGTAAAATACGTATTAAATATAAAACATATATATTTATTTAAAATATTATTAAATTTAGAAGAAGAAAATGTTCGGAAATTTTAAGTTTGAAAAAATAAAGATAACATCACATATCGTTTGATTTGGGACCTGTAATATGAAAGCAAAACAAAATTTAAGGACGGTTAACGTCATATTATATATATATACATATATATATTCAAATTATAAATAATTAAGATTAAATAAACACCAATTTTGCAAACAGTTAAAAAAAGACTAGCATTACAACAAATTTAGGTTTATGTGATGAAAAAAAGTAAACATTTCAATAAATCACTTTATAAAACTTAATAAGACCATAAGATAAAACGTCTTATCTAAAGACGTTGTAATCAGTCTTACAAGATTTTTTTGGCGTTCTAATAAGTTTTTTAGACATTTATAATACAATGTGTCACATTAAAAATTTTATATGACAATATTTTAAAAAATCATGTAAAAACAAGCATGTTATAAACAGAGGTTTTTAGGTAGTTAAAATTTTTTACGCCATTAAATTTACGTCATATAAATCTGATTTTTTTTCTGATGATTTTTTTTCTTAATCATTTGAATAATCAATGTCTTTTAATCTTACTTTTAAAATTTTATTTTGTTGTTATTTAATTATTGTAGTCTGACTAAATATTAATAATCGAACTTAATTTTCGATATTTTGCTCCTATGTTTTAATTTCCAAAGCAAATGATATGTGACTTTATCTTAATTTCTTTTGTTTTATATTTTTCTAAGATTTTACAATGTCATTTTTTGAAATTTAAGAGTTTAAATAACTATGAGTATTTAGAGTTTGTTTAGGTAACATTATAAGAAGCCTCAATTCACCTCTATGATACCTAAAAATAACTCAAATACTAAGAAATTACCTCTTGACAGTGATATATGTTGTAAGTAGCCTTTTCTTTAGAGAGAATCCTTGGTAAGATTGACATGAAAACAAGAGAATTTGATGTCTTGGTAAGACATGTATCTCTATTACTATGAATTTCATAAATAAAGTAGTTAATGGTGGGGGGTTAATTTTCTCATAATTTTGAATTTTTTTAAGTAAAAAAACATATCATTAAATGAGTTTAACCTTTCATTTTCTTTATCATTTTACATAATATAAATACAACCACATATATAATTTGAGTGTCTTACAATTTTTAATATAACCAATCAATAATTTTCCATCAAAATTGATGGTTATTTATGTATGCAATTAACACCATCTTTTCATTTTCCCCACCTACTATTCATCTCCAAACTATTTATATTACAAGTCTACAACTTATGATAGATCATTCATTCACCATATTTTTTCATGATGATTATCATGTTTATAGCATATTTTTTGTTTATTTTGAGAAGATGAATTTTTATAATGAAAGAATGATTTTTTTATTGACAATAGAGTTGATACAAAATTGTTGCAAGTCATTGATTACCTTTTGTCGAATATTTCATAACAACAATAATGATATGGCTATATGACATGTTGTATGTGTTTTAAAAAGTATAACCACAAAGTTATTAACGATGCATTTCAAACTATTCATAACAAAAAAACGAACATAAAAATATGAAAATGTATCACTTACAAAAATACATTATTCATTTTAATTAATAGAATTACGTTGTATTCAAAGAACAAATATTTCTTTAAAGAATATTCGCTACCGCGCAACGCGCGGTCCACACACTAGTAAATGTGTAATTTAACTTTAGAAAGTTGTTACACAACTTACATCCATGGATAATATGCGGATGAACCGTTGATTCTTTGAGAAACTAGAAACACATTTTCGTCGCATCTTGACATATAATGACTTAACAATATAGAAAATATTATAGATATTTTAATTTGTCATCGTTAATTCTTCCCATGAACCACAAGAGTGATGGCGTATTGGCAAAAGATGTAAGTGGATGTTATCCATTCGGATTCAAGTCCAGACGTTAGCATTCTATGGTCAGATTTAGTCTCAGACGGTCATAACTTAATTTCTAAATTGTCAAGGATGTAATCTAGACAAAGCCTAGATAAGCCTTTTTTAGAACACCATTCCCATTTATTGTAACTACAACAAGAAGAGGAGATAAGGATGGCATTGAATTTCGAACCCTAATCAAGTATTGTCCAAACTTCTAAGGTTCAGTATGTTAGATAAAATAAATATACGGTGGCTCTCATTTTAGCAAGACGGTCTGTCTTTTTTTACCTCCTTAACCATTGGTGTGGCCTCTCTTGTAGGCTTGTTGAAGATCTATATGCTACTAGTTTTGATCCCGTGTAATTCACGGGATACTTTAAAAAAATTAAATCATATCAGGAAACTTATATTATAAATATGAATTGTGGTGTTATATTAGCTCCTGAGTTGTTATTTGTATTTCTTAGAAAGAAACTTTTTCTGCACAACATGAAAATTTCACTACCACCCGAGGAACCAAAACCACTTACAAAGTTCGAAGCCCAACAATCAGGCAACAGCGAAAAGGACCAAACAGAAACACTCATTCACCCAAAAATGCCAAACTAAAACGATTTAAAACTAAGGAAAACAAAACAGAAAGCTGGAAAAAGCGTCGAGCAAAGGGATCAACTTATAAGGCATAAGCTGAAACAGCCCCTTCACCTAGATGCCAAGTAGAAAGGATAGACCCGAGCCGAGAAGATCGTCACCTACAAATAGTATGAAGAATCTAAACATTCGAAAAACTAAACCATATCATTTATTTATAAATATAAAAGTAATTACTCAAAATAAAAGTAAATCTATATAAAACAAATCTTATTATTAATTTATATTTAATTAAAAGAATAATATATATTTTTAAATGAGACCATAGTGAATACACATAAAAGGGTTGCACCCGTGTTTATAATAGTAGTACACATAAGAAAATAATGACAGAGATAAATAGATACAAAAATGAGCTGTTAATAGTATGGTGGTAGGGGGTCAATGTGAATACAAACCCAGGATCATGAAGAAGCATCTATCCAAGTACTGTCAACAAAACAAACAGAGAGGAGATGCGAAGTTATGAGATATAAGCCTACAATTCATGGAGATAGAGATAGTTAGAGATACAGGTAGAGATATAGAGATATAGATGCTTAGAGATATTTAGAGATTCATAGGATAAGAATAGAGAGAAAGAGATAGATTTTGAATAATTATACTATTATTAAATATTTAAATATGAGTTATCATTGTTGATAAAAGCAAAATACTGGTAAATAGATAGAGATGGGATGAGATAAAGTTTGTTATACTAATAGATAATTTTGTAATTTTTTTATTAAAATGTAAATTATATGTGGCACGGGATCACCAGAGCATGACACGTGGCAACCGGCTCACCAGAGCACGACATGTGGCAAGTAAGTTACTCTTTTATTATATATAGATTTGTACTTCGTTTGATTAGTACTAAAAGATTGGTTATATAAAGAAAAAAAGAATATTCAACGTAAATAATTTAATTACATGTTATTTTTAAGGTTGTTTTGGGTTATGTCCAGACTAATCCCGACAAATTATAGTTGTAGGACACCAGCCCTTGATAACTTAATAGCCACAACTATTGTGCACACCTATAATATAACCTGCGCATATGGGATATTCCACCACATCCCCTATAGCCTTAACCACTATGCTACAACCCTTGTGGTTGTTTAGTTAGGCCATCCGCGGCCGGGCTGCAAGGGTGGCTGCACCGGCCCCTTGCAGCCGGTAACACCGCCGCGCATCAGCGGTTTGGTGGCTGTGAGGGTGGCGAGCGGTGCCGTTCAAATTAAATGCAAAAAAAAAATCTTTTTTTTGTTTTTTACCGTTATACAACGGTTATATATATATATATATATATATTTTTTTTTTCTTTTTTTTCTATTTATCTATATATATACCTACAAACCCCAACCTATTTTTCTCATTCTTTCACCTCTAAACTTCTCCTATTCACCTCTAAATTCTCTTAAACTTCTCTTAAACTTCTCTTAAACTTCTCCTCTTCTTCCAAATAATGAATCTTTTCGACGACGACGAAGAATTTGATCTCATCGTGGATCAAATGATTACGAACACCATTCAAGCGACGGAATTGATTATTCAATATATCGAAAACGGAGAGGCGGAACCGTCGAACCCTAGACCGAGAGGGCCGAATAAAGATAGAGGTCGGGAAGATGGACACGATAAACTTGTCGCCGACTACTTTTCGGATAACCCGGTGTACGACGATGAAGACTTTAAACGGCGGTTTCGTATGAGTCGACGACTATTCGTAAGGATAGTTTCCGATCTTGAAAGAGAGTTTGATTGTTTCAAGCAGCAGTGGGATGCAAGAGGCGTGAAGGGGTTTTCTCCGCTTCAAAAGTGTACGTCCGCTATCTGACAATTGGCGTACGGGACTGCTTCAGATTCTATGGACGAGTACCTAAGGATGGGCGAAACGACCTCAAGGGAATGCCTAAAATTTTTTTGTCAAGGTATTATTAAACTCTATATGCGACAATATTTACGAAAGCCAACTGCTAGCGATATTCAGGCTATCTACGCGTTGCACGAACAACAACACGGCTTACCCGGCATGCTTGGTTCGATAGATTGTATGCATTGGGAATGGAAAAATTGTCCCGTCGCATGGAGGGGTCAATTCCATAGAGGTGATCATCAGGGACCGACGATAATTCTTGAAGCCGTCGCATCGTACGATCAATGGATTTGGCACGCATTTTTCGGGGTTCCGGGTGCCACGAACGACATAATCGTTGTGAATCAATCACCGATTTTCAATGATTTATTCGAAAATAAAGCGCCCGATAGTTCGTTTGTAGCGAATGGCACACACTACCATCACAGGTATTATCTTGCCGAAGGGATATATCCCGAGTGGACGACTTTCGTGAAAGCATTTAGGTACCCAACGGAAGTGTCACGGTTGCAGTTCACGACACGTCAAGAATCGGTTAGAAAAGACATCGAACGGACATTCGCCACGCTTAAAAGTAAATGGCACGTCGTTGCTAGACCAGCACGTCGTTGCTAGACCAGCACGGGTATGGTCACGAAGGAAATTACAACAAATCATATACACGTGTATAAATTTACACAACATGATTCGTGAAGACGAAGGGTTTTCACATTATCCTTTTGATCCTACGGCGGTTTTGTTGGGATTTTGTGCAATCCTCGTATCAAACTGACACGAGAATAACTGTGAATCTCAAACCGAACTTGATTAAGATCACACGACAAAACCATAAGAAACAAACTGTTCTATAGGTTTAAACAATCAAACCTAACTGGTTTGATTAAGCGGAAGCATAAAGATATAAATCCCGAAAAACATCACAGATCTTTATTGTTTACTTTATTTAACTAACACAACTAATAATAGGCTTAGGATTATTACCTGGATTGCTTGAGATAGATCCACCCGTAATCGACCAAAAGGAATTCCTTCTAGCTGGATCTAACCCCGAACATTTCACGAACAAACGGTACGCGAAGAACACGATCGAATAAACACGAAACCGAATCTGGTTTCGGGTTTATGATGAAATCGATGGAGAGAGAGAATAGAGAGAGAGAGAGAGATAGAGGTTTCTTGGTGAGAAATTTTCTAATCAGTTCAATGAATAAACTGATAGCTTAGCATATCTATTTATATGAAAACCTTCCATATATCAGATAGCTACCATATTCTTTCTTTCTCCCTAAGAAAGAATATTTACCATAATTATCTTATTCTTTCTTTTTCCCTAAGAAAGAATATTTTACTATTATTATATTTTCCATATAATAATTATTTCTAGATAATTATAAAACTTAATTAATTAACCTTTTATATATTTATTTAACTAATAAATATATAACTGTAATTAATTATCAGAAACCTTTTACTTTGAGGTTTTTACAGAAAACACCCAACTGTTTTATAATTCACTATTATAAAACTAAACTCTCCAAACTGGGGTTATTTTACTATCTGAATTATAGGTCCTCACAGGTGTGACCCTAACGTGTCTTATAACGTTGGATGTGCGATCAAACGGTTTGTCAACTTATGCACATAATTACTAACAGACTCCCACTTGTGCAAGTTGGCAATACCAGATTGATGACACGGACCTAAGGAGGCCCCTAGACAGGCACTTAGGCTAACCAGGTTATAAGCACTCTTATACCCAGGTAGGTGATAAAACGTTCCTAAAAGGAAACAACATTTATGAACAAACTGTCCACAAATCGGGTATAACTAGGCTTTTCCTTTTGCATCACGATATTTCAATTTTGAGTATGAGCATGGATACAGTCAACTCTAAATACTCAAAGATTATGTTTCTCGACTATCCGACCTCTACTGATTGGTAAACGACAAAGAACAAATCAGTTCGTTTGGGCATGGCCATGCACTTCATCACTCTTTTCAGTCAGTCAAGGGGCCCAGAAATATCTCTCTTCATAGAAGAGGTGCAAATCCCATCTTGCATATCTGCATTTGTCACCACGGCTTCCGCTGAATCTAGTTACGCCCCGTATGACCACCATGTTACGGCGTGATGTTAGAACGTACTAAGTATCCAACGGTCCTCGCAATGCCAAACCAAATACCTCAAGTGCTAAGGACAACCTCTGGGAGTTTTACTCATGACTAAATCCATGGAGTAATCTCAACCGGCGGATCACATCCGATATTCGCTGCTCTATCGAATATCCGCGTAGTTTGTGGTCTACATCACTTGTAGCTGTTATTCAACAACTGGTCATAACTACCCAAAAACTCCACCATGACTTTATAGCCCTACCAGGTTCCCACCTTGATAAGTTGTCACGGATAATTTCAAATAAAAACTGAAACTAGTTTTTATTCCCGGATCAAAAACATGCTAAGTGTAAAAGAAACAAAGAAACTAATTTCGTATAGTCCTCCATATTCCACTCTGTAATAATAACGAAATTAATAGCATTTCTAAGTTACTTTTATAGTGTCTACTCAACGTATACTAAATATTGATTTAAACGAAGTATCACCCTTCTTCAGTTTAAACCCTTTGATTAGTGTTTACCGTTCTAATCAAAGAAATAACCAAAATAATACAAGTTTATTATCAACTGATACTTTATACTTGATTCTGCTAATTTCGTTTTGCAAACACTCTAAAACAAAATTAGACTTTTACCATATTCCCTAAACCTGGAGATACTGGAATAACTCCTGGTTTCCTTGAATATGAAACATCAAACTGCAACTTCCCTAGTTGTTGTGTAGATGAATGATTTCTACCTGAAATCAAACAAAATCTCCGTTTACCAAACTGGTAAATCCAGGAAATTTATTCTAGTGTTTTACAACACTTTAGAGTCCAAAAGATACTTAATATCTTAATTAATCCAACACTATTTAATTATTGATTAAAGTCAATTACGACTTTATACTGTCTCAAAACTATGAAACTATTACTCTATCTTTTTAACTAAAAGGTAGATCTTATATCACATGAATTTATATCCTACCTGGATTATAATTCCAAGAAATATTTAAATCAGTAATTAATACATATATAGGGGGCTTTTATTATACACCCCTTTAAAATGTTACACACTTTACACCCCTAATCTCCACCCTCCATCTTACAAGATTTAAATTTAATTAATATTTCTTTGATTTTCCTTAAAATTCAAACCTAAGGGCTTATTAGTCTTTTTGTAAATTGGGTTTTTTGAAAAAACAAGAGATAAATTTATTATAGCCGTGATTCATGGACGTACGTTTCCTTTTTTGTGATTTCTTGTAGTTGGAAGTTATCTTCAAGGCTATTATGAGATTTCAATTGAATTTAATTTTTGTTTTAAATGTTAATTAATTATGCAACGATTCATTACTAGTTCAATGAAGATGTGAATATATGATATGAAGATGATGCAAATATGATAAATATACGATGAATCTACGTTGAATCTATGTTGAATCTACGTTGAAGATGATGAGTATACGAGTGAAGATGATGCAGATATGATGAAGATGATGAAGACAACAATCGCTGTTGCATTGTCTCATCAACCACCGTCGTTGCATCTTCATCGTATATTCGTTGTATGATCGACATGGATTCCGACGAAGACAACAAGTTAGATGAATTATATCCGTATATCCATCGGATATGCATCGCCTTCATTGAATATTCATCGGATGTCCATCGTGATAATTTCGGATATCCATCGTATGTTCATCGGATATGCATCGCCTTCATTGAATATTCATTGGATGTTCATCGTGATAATTTCGGATATCCATCGTATATTCATCGAATATGCATCGCCGTCATTGGATATTTATTGTATATTCATCATAATAGTTTCAGATATTCATCATAATAGTTTCAGATATTCATCGTATATTCATCGGACGAAACCCATAAATCGGTTCCCAGTTTCATATAATGAAACATGATTCCAAATCAATTCATACCCAGAATCATATAATGAAACCTAGAAATTGGTACCCAAATTCATTTAATGAAACTCATAAACCATGAAACAAAATCAATCAATACCCAGATTCATTTAATTCCGGACGACGTCAACAAACAGTTTTTGAGGATATCATTCTGATTATGTTGATGAACATGATATTCATCATACTTGCATCATGTTATATGTTGTGAACACAAGAATGAAAACAGCTAGAATTGTGTGGATGAATTTGATTTCATCTTAAACTATATTTGTATGGCATTCATGAAAGTTCATTTAGGATTCCTGGAAATTATCTCTATTGTTGAACAATTTCTTGATATCATCTTTAGTTAAGTGGTTGATTCGTTTAAAG
Source organism: Centaurea solstitialis (assembly GCA_030169165.1). Lineage (NCBI taxonomy): Eukaryota > Viridiplantae > Streptophyta > Magnoliopsida > Asterales > Asteraceae > Centaurea > Centaurea solstitialis. The sequence goes on from CM058041.1 coordinate 70,302,116, forward strand.
AATAAGGTATAAGATTATGGAGTGAATTTTGCATATGATTTGATTTATTGATAACTTCCTCATTTTATCCACCTTCCTTAATTATCGCAATTCAAAAAAATTTAGAGTTTTACGAAATTACCCCCACGCATATTAAATTTGGCTGGAATTTTAGGGAAAAAAATTCTAAAATTAATGAAATTAATGTATCTAATCTGAACCGTTGATAAAATAATGGATGGTTATGATTAGGGGTGTAAGGGAGGTAACCTTATGATGGGGTGTATTTTAACCTTCCCCTACATATATATATATATATATGTATATATTTCTTTTATTCTTTATCACAGACCTAGATATAAAATAAACTGGGCTCCCACTAACCTATATGAAAACTGACTATTACTCAAAATTAACTATTGACTTTAGTAAAAAACTTGACTATCTAGTCAATTCTATTTTAAGTAATAAATCTAGAGTCTTTAGATTTTTTCTACTAGAATTTTAACATTTATAAAACTTAACTGGATTTTATCAAATCCTAATTCCAAAACTTGGAATTTCCTAGTTTTATAAATACTGATGTTATCAACGTCGTCTGGGATAACATCCTAAATTCTTTCTAAAACATATGAGTAATCAAAACTGACTATAAATAATAGTACTTCGTGTATGTTTTATTTCAAAAACACATTCCTAAAATAATAGTACTTCGTGTGATTAAGCGGAAGCATAAAGATATAAATCCCAAAAAACATCACAGATCTTTATTGTTTACTTTATTTAACTAACACAACTAATAATAGGCTTAGGATTATTACCTAGTGAGACCCACATGATTCATGAGAGTGAGAAAGAACATGTGATGCCTGTGAACGTAATAGATGACGAGGATCTTGTGGAAAACCTTGTCTTGAAGGACCCACTGATTTATCCTGAAAAACAAACTGTAGTTGGTGCTGCAGCAACATTTTCTGATGTTGCAGCAACAACTCTTGATGTTGTCAGTTTGTCAATCCAACCAGTAGGAAAGAGAGACATAGAGATTATGTCACCCGTTCCTAAAAGATCTGACTTTCCATTGTCTTTTCCATATGAAGTCAAAATGGATTTCTTTGTGCAGGGTTATGCTTCAATAGAAGGAAATGGTGCGAGTCATATTCCAGATCTTCCATCCTATGAACTCCACCTTCCAAGATTGAAAAATCAAAAAGATGTGTTACCATTCATAGAGTTCCATGATGTGCATAATCGTGAAGCCACCTTTAACATGCCTCGTACAGCGGGATGCCCTGATAAAAATGAAGAATGTTTCCATGTTTCTTCTGTTGCGTCGACTTGTCCTGATGAAGAAGGGAAACATGTGTTTAGAAAAGTGTGGAAGCATAAGTGGAAAGAGAAACCTCCGGTACAACAAGGATCGATGATGCAACAACACCTACTCATCATGAGTAGGATAGGTCCAACTTCTGTTAACTTTAGCTCCATAGTGTTTGTTTTTTATTTTCTTCTTTTGTATTTTAGGATCCACGAGTCGGGGATTTTTTTCTTTTCCCCTTTCTTTTGAGTCTTGAGTGGTAGCAACTAATAATTATTTTTTGCAAACCATAGCCCAAATAATTTTTTTTGGTTCTTAATCCTTCCAAAGTTTTATACTAGAACCAAGCAATGTCTTTCTAGGCAGCAACTTGGCACCCATTTTTGATAAACCTAGAATATGATTTAGGCCATCTTTCCTAAACACAAGTTATACACTTTTTCCTTTGCACCTTTGAACCTAAGCTTGTTGAGATCCTCAATGAGGACATTGAGAAGTTTAAGTGTGGGGGAGGGAATACATCACTCCTAAGTAGAAAAGACCAATGAGCAGAAAATAAGCTCAAAAAGAATGAGTGAAGACCACAAAAGTGAAAGCAGAAAAGATAAAACATGTTGCAGCATCTATATTATGTGCTACAGCATACCATACCAATACTTAAAGGTTGTTTGAGGAAAGATTTAAAAAAACCCATAAAAGTCCTAATGATTCTGTGTTTAAAAGATGGTGTTTGCCTAACGAAAGGAAGCTTGAATCTTGGCTTATGGTACTAAAGTTTTCGGTTTGGATGAACTTATAATTATGATAGGCTATGGTCTTGTTTGGGTTTGCTCACGTCTATCACTCAAAGTAATTTTTTCTTCTTTCGTATATTGAGTCTTTATATTTGTCATTTTCGTTGCTTGGGGACAAGCAACATTCAAGTGTAGGGTGTGATAAGTGCATAATTTTTCACATTTTACCTCACTTTTTATTAGGATTTTCTAGACATTTTAATTTCTCAATCACCATATTTGAGTCTTTTATTCTTATTTTCACTATTTTTAATATTTGGAGCTAAGTTAAAGAATTGGTTGCATTTTGTGCACTTTGGGAAGAAAGCTGACAGTTGGTGCTACGAGCAGGTTTTCATAGCACTGACAGCTGGCGATGACGTGGAGGTGACGTGGATTCAGCTTGATGACTAGACTTCATAAATGTTTTGTTTCAACTATGGTTGCTGATCTCAGTTGGTTACTAAGGAGGATGAGCATCTTGTTGGAGCATAGAGAAGACATCCCATGATGAAGTTGCCATTTGCTTTTAAGGAATCTTACTTGAGTGTACTTACTAGTTGACTTTAGCTACTTTATGTAAGGGAATATATTCCCTCTTATTATGTTTGTACCATAAGATGCTTTAGGTAGATGCTTTTATGCTTTTCTTAGTTGTATAAATAGCTGGTAGTAGTATTGTTTTAAGACACACCACCAACTTATAGCTCATCTAGCTATTAGTTGTTACTTATAGTTTTTAATACAAGTCTTTAATCTTTCGGTATATTACTGTTTAGTGTCGTAGCATTCTGTTTACAGTTCATAGCACTTTACGTAACTTGCAATTTCCGATTACGCTTTCCAATTCTGTCTTACATTTATGCAAGTTACGTTATGTCTTTACAATTTCTGTCATTTACATTTATGCATTTGAATTTTGCCTTTTCAATAATGTCCTGCACCAAGTGTAAAGCGATGATAGGCTAGTCCTTAGCTTGGGTGTAAGTGACGGTTGGGAGATAACAGCCTATGTGTCGAGGTTAATTGCTTTCGCTACTAGCTACTAAGTTCACTATTCACTTCTTACTTCTGAGTTTCATCTAAGTAATTCTTGATGAGGTGACGTACATTGTTTCACTTAGATGAGTTGGACTAGAATGCTAGCTAACGTAAATTTTAGAGTTCTGAAGTGTTGTAGATGGTTATAAAGAACTGCGTCAATCTTAACAGGTTGCAAACTATATGGACCAAACTGTAGGATCTGTACAACGTCGGTTGGGTCTCCCGAATGCGTGGAGCTGCCGAAAAATAGTCTAATCCTAACCTGTGACAGGGGGCTGTTTTGTCCAATAGTGAATTTAAGAACTAGTGCTGCAGCACCATGCTGTAGCAAGGTACCCGACACATTGTTGCTTATAACTCCAGCCTGATCTTGCACCCATGCACTTTTTAAATACTGTTTTTACTCTTCAAGTAGCTGTTAACTCACCACAAATCATTCCTTCCAAATTCACCATCTGAAATCTTACTTTAAGTTTGACTTGTTAGAAATCCTTACTTTCCTGTCCCTGTGGATCGATATCTGGTACTTAACACCACTTTATTACTTGTTTAACGATAATGGTTTAGCATGTATACTTGCGTGTTATTCCATTTGTGATTTTCGGGTCACATAATCTGCCGAACACATATTCTTTCTTTCTCCCTAAGAAAGAATATTTACCATAATTATCTTATTCTTTCTTTTTCCCTAAGAAAGAATATTTTACTATTATTATATTTTCCATATAATAATTATTTCTAGATAATTATAAAACTTAATTAATTAACCTTTTATATATTTATTTAACTAATAAATATATAACTGTAATTAATTATCAGAAACCTTTTACTTTGGGGTTTTTACAGAAAACACCCAACTGTTTTATAATTCACTATTATAAAACTAAACTCTCCAAACTGGGGTTTATTTTACTATCCGAATTATAGGTCCTCACAGGTGTGACCCTAAAGTGTCTTATAACGTTGGATGTGCGATCAAACGGTTTGTCAACTTATGCACATAATTACTAACAGGTTTTACCGAGCGAAGTCGAGACAACGATCTCGGAAGAAGAACGAGCATTCAACGTCAACTTCGTAAAAAACCGAGAGAGGCACGCCAACCTTCGCGCCGATTTATCTCAACATTTGTGGGATTCTATGCCTCATAATTAGTTTTATTGTATTTTTTATTTTTAATTAGTTTTTTTAAATTGAATGAAATTTTAATATTAATGTAATTTTAATTTTAATTTATAGTATTTAAATTTATATTATTTAAATTTATAGTATTTAAATTTATATTATTTTATTTAAAAAATCATACAGGTGGTATGACCTGTACGGCTGTGGGTGAATGGTATGGTAATGGTAAGGTAGTGGTAAAGCTGATGTGGCGCTGAGGTGGCAACCTGTGCAGGTGGTATCACCTGCACGGCTGCGGATGGCCTTACATGTTCATGATTGAAAATTTTGAATATTGGTATAGTTTAAACTTAACATGGCAGAGTTTTTGAAACAACTAGTGCATCGTGCAACATTTTACTCCTGCATTTGTTTTATTTGGTTTTAACTATCACTAAGGGGCTTTTTAGTTCATTTTCGTTAAGACTTGTATGAATAAAGATGTTTGTATTGATAAAGTTATCTGTATGATATCAGATAAATTATTGTTTGATTGTTGAGCTGAACAAACAGTCTGAATATAAAAAATGGCCATTTTACCATCGGTTCAGATTTTTCTATGAATAAACAATTGTTTCGATATTTTTGCCTGGATAACTCAATTATCTGTCATGGGTTTTTTTTAGCCTCTCCACCCATCTTTGAGGTTTCAACGCACAAATCTAAACAGAAGCTCAATTTCGAGTTTTGGAAAAAGGCAACCAAAGAACGTACAAAACCTAGATATACAAAGAACAAAGATCAAAGGAGAAATGAGAAGATGCGAAAGAGAAAAAGGAAGGGAAAGATGTAAAGGAGAAAAAGGTATTTAGAATTTTAAAAGAGTAAAGGTAAATAATTTTAGAAAAAGTAAAATATGTCATATTTTAAACTTGTCTGAATAAATAACTTAAGAAATTGGTATGTATATGTTACAATACTACCATAATAAATTATTCTACACAACAACCAATTTACATTATACTATTTAATCAATTACAATTGTTGCTAACACCAATTAAATTAGTATAGCTGATAAACGAATTGGCTTGGTACAAAATTAACATCAAAATAATTCACCAATATTTGTTAGTAAAATACTAATTATTTTAAACGTAATGACGTCATATAGGGGTTATATTCTTTTAGGTGGGTTGGGTTGCACACTTGCACTTGTTCACGAGGAGAAATGATGACTCTTTTATTATAATAGTATTAGTGGTCCAATCTCATGTGGGCTGTACCATCCATAAAATAAGGCCCAATTCATATACACCTTTTTGCAGTGTTAGGACTTAAGAAGTGTTTGTTACTAACATACAATCACTTCGAATCTAATTTAAAATCATTAATCATGGTAAGAGTTTGATTCATAGTTATTAAATTCGTCTATTGTTTTAAGCTTAGGGTGTTACAAGTGGCATCATAGGTGATCCTTGTCTCATTAGGATGAAAGGGCAAACCTCATGGGGTATAATGATCCTCGAAGGAGATGTTTTTTTTTTGGAAGAGGTATCCCATACCATATTGGACCCAGACTAATCCTCGGCAATTTTGGGCCGAAGCCCGACTGCTAAAGCATGCAGCCCGGGGTCGAAGCCCCCGTACCTCCAGAATGCGTCCCCCAGGGCTCGAACTCGGGTTCACCACTATGTAGTGCCCAAGCCTTACCACTAGGCTAACACTCCTTTGGTTCCTCGAAAGAGATGTTTGTAACACGTTAGTGAGTGCAATATTGTTGATTACAATTAAGAAGATTCTGAGTCGGCTTGACGAGAGCGTTAGGAGTTTAAGTGGGAGGGTTTCTGACAACTCGTCCGAAATGAATGTAAAATAAGATTTGTAAGCTCATTAAGAGCTTCAAATAGTGGACTACCAAGAACTTCCACCATAAGGCTAGTTTATGGTGATATTAACTAGAAATAGTCAAATAGTGGATTGTATACCAATATCTTTTTATTAATATCAGACAACAAAATCCAATAGTTTTATCATTTATGTTGATTTTAACTATAGATGCACCAAAGGTAGTTTTTTCAGACGTGGATCTAGACCTTCCAAACTTGTTTTTTGTAAGCAAAAAAAAGGTGTGGACTTTTTTAACCCTATGCCATATTTTGTAACGATTCCGTTGTCTTAATTGGACTTTCAGCTTAAACTTTCGTTCTTATTAATCTTTAATTTTAATTAACATAACTACATGAACCCATTTCCGATAATCAATTGGAGATGAAGCGAACCTCACCTATTGTTATCTAATTTTACTTACTTTGAATTTTATATTTAATTTTACAAATAAAATAAATGACAAATTGTTATAATAATAATAATAAGAACTGTTTTTTCAACTACAATAGTTGGTTTAAAAATAAACAAGATCCAACAACATTATGGGGGAAGGTGATATAGTATTTAGTGTTGATAAGGTATGATGTGGTTCATGGTATTTTATTGTAAGGTTGCTGACCCATTGACACGTGTCACTTCCAGATCCAAACACCAGATCAGTTGTACCTATCATTAAATGCAATTTGGAGGATTTTCACGAATGCATATTAATATTATCACTTTATTAGTATGGACTCAATGATAAACTTTGGCTTTCATATCACGTTAAATTAAAATGTAACTCTAAAAGAGTTTTTTAATGAAAGAATTGAGGTTTCAAGAATTGAGATTTCAACGTATATGAATGATAAATGTTGGACTATAATGAAAAGCTGGGTTTAATATAGAAGCACGAAGAATAATTATCAATTATTAAATATATATTAAATACGATTTAGAGCATCTTTAATAATTATGTTAAAATATAAATTTTAGGCATTGTTAGGTAAAAATAAGTTAGCTTATAAGCTACCTTATAAGTCAGATAATATGTTTGGATGAACCATTAGCTAACTTTTTAAAAATCTACTTTGAGTAGCGTTTTTGATGGCTTATTGTAATTATGAGACTTTTTACTTTTTATATTCTAAATATACTCTTCTACTTTTTATATTAGTAATTTTCAAACATGTTTTTTTTGTCATTTTATACTCATAAGCTACCTTATTAGCTAGTTTTTGCCAAATGCATCTTATTCATGAGCTAGCTTATCAGACGATAGCTACTTTATCAATCATCAGCCACCTTATCAGCTAGTTTGCCAAACATAGCTTTAGAGTCTTTAAGTAAAAATTTACTCTAACAACTATGCTATAATGTATGCTAAAATATAAAAAGAAGAAAAAGAAGGTAAAAATCTCTATAATTGAATAAATGTTAAAACTCATCTATGTAAGAGAGAAATAATATTTATTTATTTTCCACCAATAGGAGATATTTAAATTATTGTTTAAGAGAAAGAATTAATATTTTATTAAAAATATTGAATATTTTAATAATATAGTTAATGGTATAGTTGCTAAAATAGAGTAGCTGTTGGATCTGGATGCAATTTGTTTTAAAGATTTTAACTTCTGATACTTTATTTTAGAAAAATTATAACATAGCTCTTGGAGATGCTCTTATTGATATAAGATGCACCTACATCTACATGTATCGGATATTCGGATTAATTATCTTTCAAAGTCTGCCGTTCAAAAAAATATATATCTTTCAGAGTCTAATTTGGAGGAGGACCTAAGATTAAAAGAGATCAAATGTTCAGATCTATTTCTTACGTTTCCACCATTAACTCAACCTTGCACACAATTTCTCACATGGATGATAATTAAGGTCTAGATCCAAATGAGGCGAATGATTATATAAGAAGTTTAGTAGTTTAGTTATCGTGAGAAGTAGATCTAAATTGTTGATCACTTTTAATCTCAAATCCATAAATTGCGTTTGATATATGGTTTGATCTGGTGCATCTCGAAAAATCTCATACTAATGTGCGTCTAACTGTTGATTGTCGAATGTTGATAAATCACTTTTCACGCTTCGTATGTTAACTCACTTTTTTGTGAAAACCTTAAACGATATGAAAGACTAACAACCATGTTCAATTTCATATTATTTTATTTAATTAAAACTATGTGAATTTCGTTTTCATATGTACCATGTAATGGATGACATTCTATTAGTTGCTCCATGAGAAGTGATAACCAAACAAAATAATGTTAACAATCTACATGTGGCTTCTTCTCTTTTTTTTTTCTTTCACAAATGACTTACTTTTTAAACTCAAAGGACCCATTTATTTTTTACAAGACCATATGCATTTGATTTTTTTTAATCAAAATGAAAAGAAAATAGTCCATTTCAATATCTTGCGTATTGTTTTGTTAAATTCATTTTGATACTAAGCATCATCATTTTATTAAATACAACTTAACATACTGTTATTTTAGCTTTAAAATAAATTGGTTTATCATGTGTTAGTAATTTTATATTGTCAAAACCTTAAACCAATTATTCATAGACAAAATATATAAAACCATGGTATAATTTGCGATTTGGTTTAATCGAAAGAGTAATGACCGCAACTAAACCGATCGACTAAAAGAACTTCAGTTCAAATGAGTTATTTGGTTTTGAAAAAAAAGCAGCATTCCCTAGACTGACTCAGTCACCTAAACTTCTGGATCAGCCCTGTTAATCACACACTATTGATGCGTATTAGGACGTGCTTCGAGAAGCAAACTATATCTAACGGTTGTTGATGTAAAAAAGGATGTCATATACAGCTATACATGCGTTTTGTATAGAAAAATGCATGTTTCATACTTCTAGTCATGAAAACCTTATATTATTCAAACCTTTCAATTATCAAGCTAATTATAAACGTTAAACCAACTACTAACTAAAAAGAAACGTCTAAAATAGTCCAACTTCATGTACTTTTCAAACAAAACATTAAATGTTACGTACCGTCTTAGATTTTATAGATGACTATTATTGTTTCTTAAAGTTTTATCAAAGAACACAGTAAATTTTTTAAAAATGTTATTTTTACATATTTATTGTGGGGCCCTAGAAGATTTTGACATATTTCAAATTGGTCCATAAAGTTTCTATAGTGATTACATCTTTAAAGGCATGGAAGACGACTTTTTTTAATGTTGTACATGAGAAAATGCGTGTGAGACAGTTGTAAAAGTGATGGTTGGTTTTACCTTCAAGTTATATTTTTTTTAAAATTTTGCCACCACATGCCCTTTTTATTCCCTTTTTAAGTATACTTTCCAACCAACTATTTTCTTTCGTTTCATTTATTCACCTTCTTTGTTGTCTCCCTTTAATTTGTTTTAGTTTGAGACGCATTAAACAAGTATAAAACTTGATCTTTGGGACACCAACCGGTTAAGTATTTACCATGCTATAATCACCACCTTCACTTACTTTATAGAGTAAAGAGTCGTTAATATCAAATGCTTACTGTGTAAGCACTTATCAGCAAGAACATTATTCTCACTACCTTACCGTATAACATTCTCGACCATCAAAATTGATTGCTGGTAAATGTCTCTAATCCGGTAAGCACTTACCGGTAAGAGTCACTTTCATCATTTACTATGTAAGACTTTCGGTCTTGTTATGACTCTTACCGGGTAAAAGTCTTGGTATTTTTCATGCTCAATTAACAATGATCGTAAGGTAAGCAAAGTCGAAAGAGTTTCCCACATAGCTAAGAAATGAGCAGATTTAGTCAAATGGTCCACAACTACCCATATTAAAAGCTTACCCGGGTAAGTATTTGGTAAATAGTCCATTCTTGGTCATCAAAATGACATAATAAGAAGGGCATTTTGTCTGGTAAGCACTACTTGGAAAGAGTTGCCACATTCACTTATTGTGTATGATTTTATGTCAAATGTCTCTTTGTGAATAAGATAAGTGACTCCATAAAGATTTACATGGTTAGTAGTTGGTAAACAACCCTTTATTTACACGGTTTTAATACACACAAGTCATTAAATGGATTTTGATGAAAATAGATATGTTAATCGGTCTTTCTCCAAAAGAAGCAAAACACCCGTTAGTTGGAGAAAGTATATTGCCAATGGTCATATTTCCAAATCTAACAGATTTTGGTTTAGGCGCAATGGTGTAATTTTAGTGGATATGATGCGGGCCGAGCTGTGGATGAGATGACGTTGACGTTTCTGGAGGCCCATGATCGGTCCAACTTCAAAAGAGCATAACTTTCGCTCCGGTTGTCCGTTTTGGACGATCCACTTTTCGTTCGCTAAAAACGCTGTTTAAGTGTCTTTTTTGACGTTTTTGTGTTTTTTTTATCGTTTTGGGCTTTATTGTTCGGCCTGTTACTTTTAGGCAGACCCGGTTCGTTTGGTTTCTTATTTAGGTGTTAATTTCGTGTTTTGCAAGACAGTTATTCAATTTACAGAACTTTCGTTTATTCCCAATTCTTGAATTCTCTATTAGGGTTCAGGTTTTGAAGCCTAGGATTTGGTATTCTACGAATCAACAAGCCTTAGAAGAGATTGAACACGGTATTCATTGAATCAACGTGTTTGATCTTTATTCCACCCATACACGCTGCATCAGGATATAAATAAAGAACAAAACGTTTCTTTCCTTCATAAATGTTTACATGCTTACAATAATACAACCTTAAAACATACGGAACGTATGGATAGCAAGAGATTAAGAAAAAAATATCCAAAAAATGCAGTATTTTTTAATGAAGAGTAGACATGTTAATTTTTTATTTAATACCAAGCATCTTTATAGATGACAAAAATCTGGATAGGAACCAGTTAAGGCATTTTTTCTAACATATCCATTTAAAAATTACCCATTATAGAGGTAGGTTCATTTGTTAATCAAATAACTTGTGTTAACCGCGTTAATCATAAATAGACCAGTAGGATTTTTCTTTTTCGTATTTTTCTGGATGTGTGTCGGCCTCCTATATTTTAGGAATTAATTAACTTTCCTCTAATTTAAGAAATCAATCTTAACCGTTGATTGAAATGATCAACGATGGTTATGTGGTTAACACTGTTAACACAAATTGATGGGTTAACAAATGAACCTAACCCTATATATACACATACACATATATCGGATTGGGTTTCGATGAGAATTGTCAAATTTGGTGAGAAACGTATAAGTGGTTATTAACTATTAGAAAAGAAATTGACGAACATTAGAATGAGATGCACAAAATCAATTTTATTTAATGTGTAATTCATGGAAAGAGTATTTGAATAAAAGTAATCATCGATGTAAAGTAAAGTACTTGTCACAATTCTTACATATTCCATGCACTTTTCACATGATCCCATGCATATCTTTAAAAAACATTATATCAAAATCCAATAACTATTTTATTTTAAAGATTCCAGTAGTATTTATATTATTAAAATATTTAAACAATTCAATATAGGGGTGGGTTCAAATGTGAACCACTTTTTGGTTGTGAACGTGAGGACAAGTGGACAACCGAGAGCGCGACACGTGATGGATGACTAGGCGTCACGTCAGATCCACGGCGGATGACTAGACGCGATTCATGGGAGGGCATTGAACTAAAGAGGGGGACCATACTCAAAGCCGCCACGTGTCGCGTTCTCGGTTGTCCTTACCAAAAAGTGGTTCACATTTGAACCCACCCCATTCAATATAATATTATATATCTATCTCTATATACAATTTATTGCTATGTCTCTTGAGTAATTATTAAAAATTATTTCTTTGTCCTAAAAATAGAGTTCAGAAGACCTTTTTAACTTTTGGTGATCTCCACGATCTCTCTTGTTTTTTTTTCTTTGTTTTAGTAAATGTTATACCATAATTGATGAGAAAAAAATAACATCGTATATCCTCGGAGTCTCGATCTATTTCAACATATCTTTTTGGAGATGTTCTAAATTTTTTTTGAAGAAAATATGAGAGATATTGTTTGAAATTCTGCAAATTAAAGATATCTAAAAACTATTACCGTATGAAATTTATTTTTAATACATTTTATCAATAATAAATCTAAAATTTAAATGTTTGATTGAAAAAGTAACATTCTATTAAATACATTTTATATTAATAAGGTCTTTCCTAGAGCTCTTGGGTGAACCCTATGAACCTGAATGCCACATCAACTTTTTCTCTCTCATACCATCTAAACCCTAACTATCCGTATCGCTTACCTTAAACCAACCGACATTTTTTTTAATTATTTTAATATTATATAAGACTGAGAAAGAGACACGGAGATAAAGAGAAGAAAGGCTCAAACCGATCGGTGTGGAGATCAGAAGGGTGTGCCCACCCTCCTCACCTGCTACTCCCGTAGGCCCCTCCCCGCCTCACCTGTCGCGCTACGAAAGGCCTAATAATATGATGAAAAGCTATTGAAATTAAATATGATTTTCTTTAAAATATTTTAGATTTGGATTTTCCATTTTGGAATTTTTGCAAATAGTCATGGGTTTTAACAAAGTTTAGAATAAGTAAAATGTTTTATTTATTTCGAATAGTTTATATTTCCTCATATTCCAAAGTTTCCCGGCAATAAATTACGATCTAAAGAAATAATTTTTAATACGAACTAATGTTTTTAAATAATTTTAAAGCTTTTCCCTTGATTCTAGGAAGAAACTATAAATAAATCATGCTAGATATTATGATAATAGTTCTTTCTGAATATGATTAGATGTTAAATACTTTTTAATAAAAAGAAAAATGAAAGCCGGTTGATATCTATAACTATTGTAATAAAACATTTAATACATTAGAAAATATAATAAAAGTTTTTTTTTTTTTTAAAAAAGTGTCATACACAATTTGCCTAGATTAATTCCTAACAATTATTGACTGCTAAGAGTGCAGTTCTAAGATAATTTCTCAATAACCACAAGTTGTTAATGTCTAATTTAAAACCCGACAATAAATGAGTTATTGAGTCAGATTCCTCGCAAGCTTTAGTCAGTACTGTTGGATTGTGTGTACAATAAAAACAAACATATCAACATATATAATAATAGCGGAAGCGAAAAAAAACACACACATCTTCCAGAGATCAGGTTACAATCAGAATACAAGTAACAAACATATAATACAAAGATGGATTGAAAGACCTTTTGACGACCGTAAAGAACCCAATAGCAGGATTCTCTCTATCAGGAGCACACCCCAAAACCAGTCACGTTAGTAGCGAGATCTCTGTCCTCTTTTGCAATCGCCAAATAACCACACTTTAATTTGCTTTATGTGTTATCAATCAAAAACCAAAAACCTTTTCGGTTTTGCACGTCAAAAGTTAAACCAAAAGTTAATCAACTTTTGATTCCTTTTCTTATTTGTAGTCGTCAAAAACAAATAGAGGAGGAAGAGTTATTTTAGAATTAGGTTTCTTTATTTTGTAATTGATTATGATAACTTATTTAGATAATATCTAATATAATCTAAATAAATATCTCTAATAATTATCTAGATTATTAAATCTAATCTAATAATAAGTATGGACTAATTACTAGTTAGTCCCTCTAGTAATTCCAAATTAATTAAAACACTTTTAATTAATTACTTGTTAACCCTCTAAAAAAATATCTCGCTTTTACGTGACCGAACTTTGTGTGCGACCCAATAGGCTAATACATTTTAATATTATTGTTGTTGTGTCAATGGGCATATCTCCAACAGACTCCCACTTGCACATGTCACAACAACTAATAGTAATATCGAGGATGATCAGTATTTTGCAATACACCATCGTCCATAATTTCTGCTTTAAGCAGTCCTATAGGTAAGCGATCAAATATCCCTTTGTTACAGATATCCTTGTGAACGTCAGACATGGAACGTGGTCAATCTTCAAATCGTTCACTATTATGTTTCTCGATATAAATTTGTGGTGACCCAAAGACAGACTACAAGATTGATCCAACATCAATCTAGTCTGAGTATGCATACATTCAGCGTCAGCACCAAATCATCAAGGGGCCCATGGATATCGCTTTTATCGCAAGATAAAAGGAACAAATAGTATTGACTACATAGATTTCTTACCCACTAATCACATTACGCCCAACGGTTCCCTTTATAGTCGCCTGTTACGGACAACGTTGGAGAAACATCAAAGCATAACAGACTTTGTGTCAAAAATCACATGTATCTTTACTTAAGGATACTAGATATTACCATCTTAGAATTGCTTGTGACATGATCCATGAAGCAATCTCTAAGTGTGGGTCGTTCCAATACTTGATCTCTATCAAGTACATGTGAGTGTATAGTTGCATCTCTATGCTATACCCATCTCTTATGGATAATCAACTAACACTCCACATCAGTCTTAATTCACTACTCCCTTCCAGTGGAGAACGACCGACTGTGGAAAATTTTTGAACTAATTGTTCAAGGAAGTTAATAAACATGCAAAAGTAGAACATTAATAATACACTGAATGATAGTAACTGCTCCAAGCATATATTAAGATCTCAATCATAATATCGATACATCATAAAGTAAGTGTATAAGTTCTGAAATTTCAAATAAACCAAAATAAATACAATCAAGCCAAATCGCTAGCAAATCTAATGCCTATAGACCTAGTATGTGCATCATGTTTGGTCTGCGATAAGGGCTTGGTGAATGGATCGGCCAAGTTCCCATCCGTGCCGACTCTACTAATGATAATGTCTCTGTCCTCGACAACCTTCCGAACATAGTGAAACTTCCTGAGTATATGACGTGTGCGCTTATGTGACCTGGGTTCTTTAGCCAGAATGACTGCACCCTCGTTGTCACAGAAGATCTCTATGGGATCTTGAATGCTAGGAACTACACCAAGATCCCCGAAGAACTTCTTCATCCACACGGCCTCTTTTGCAGCCTCGTTGACCGCAATGTACTCAGCCTCCGTTGTCGAATCTGCTACGGTGCTCTGCTTGGAGCTCCTCCAAGAAACCGCTCCACCGTTCAACAAGAACACGAATCCTGACTGCGAGCAAGAATCATCTCTATCGGTTTGGAAACTAGCATTAGTGTAACCCTTTACACTGAGTTCTTCCGCACCTCCATAAACCAAGAACATTTCTTTAGTTCGTCTCAAATACTTGAGGATGTTCTTTACCGCTGTCCAGTGGTCATTGCAAGGATTGGCCTGATACCGGCTCGTCATGCTCAAAGCACACGACACATCAGGCCTAGTACATATCATGGCATACATGATCGATCCTATAGCCGAGGCATAAGGTATCCGACTCATCCTTTCTAGCTCTGAACTAGAACTAGGACACTGAGCCTTGCTCAGCGCCAAACCATGCTGCATAGGAATGAACCCCTTCTTGGAGTCCTGCATGTTGAATTTCTTCAACACTTTGTCTATGTAGGTACTTTGGCTTAGACCAATAAGACGCCTAGATCTATCTCTATAGATCTTGATGCCCAATATGTATGCTGCATCTCCCATGTCCTTCATAGAAAAACATTTACCTAGCCAAGTTTTTACACTCTGCAAAGTAGGGATATCGTTTCCCATGAGAAGTATGTCATCTACATACAAGACAAGGAAGACTACAATACTCCCACTAGTTCTGACATATACACATGGTTCATCTTCACTTCTCAAAAAACCAAACTCTTTGACTTTCTCATCGAAGCAGATGTTCAGCTGCGAGAAGCTTGCTTAAGTCCATAAATGGACTTTTGAAGCTTACACACTCTATTAGGATGCTCGGACTGTACAAAACCCTCAGGCTGTGTCATATACACATCCTCATATAGCTTGCCATTAAGGAAAGCGGTTTTTACATCCATCTGCCATATTTCATAGTCATGAAATGCTGCTATGGCAATGAGTATCCTAATAGATTTCAACATAGCCACTGGTGAGAAGGTTTCATCATAGTCTACACCATGAGTTTGCGTGTAGCCCTTCGCCACCAATCTAGCTTTGTACGTGTGTACTTTGCCATCCATGTCGGTCTTCTTCTTGAAGACCCATTTATGACCCACTATCTTTAGACTGGGTATATGATCAACCAAGTCCCATACTTGATTATCATACATGGATTGCATCTCGCTTTCCATAGCCTCCTTCCATTTAGCGGCCTCAGGGCCCGCCATGGCTTCCTGATAACTGGTAGGCTCATATAGATCTACCTGTGTATCATCACCATCAGATATAAGTAAATTATATCTTTCTGGTGCATGACGCACTCTATCAGACCTACGAACAGGTGGTGGCTGGATGTCAGATTCCTTAGTAACTCTTTGCTGAGGCTCAACAACTGTAGGTTCTACAACCTGTTGTTGAGAACTAGTGCCAACGTCAGTTTCCATGCTGGTTGACTCTTGAATTTCTTCAAGATCAATTTGGCTCCCACTAGTCTCTTTGGATATCAGTTCCCTTTCAAGAAACCATGCCCTTCGAGCAACAAACACTTTGTTCTCCGAAGGTTTATAGAATAAATATCCAAAAGAATTAGTTGGGTATCCAACAAAATAACACCTCTCTGATCTGGGTTCTAGTTTGTCTTGAGCTTCACGGCGTACGTAAGCCTCACAACCCCAGACTTTTAAATATGCAAGTGAGGGAACTTCCCCGCTCCATATTTCAGAAGGTGTTTTAGAAACCTTTTTCGTTGGTACAAGATTTAGGACCCTTGCAGCAGTTTCTAAGGCATAACCCCAAAAACTGATTGGAAGCGCAGTTCGACTCATCATGGACCGAACCATATCAAGCAATGTTCGGTTTCTCCTCTCAGCTACACCATTATGTTGTGGTGTCCTGGGAGGAGTAAGTTGTGCAATTATGCCACAACTCCTTAGATGATCTCGGAACTCTTGACTAAGATACTCACCACCCCTATCGGATCTGAGAGTCTTAATCTTCCTGTTTAGTTGATTCTCTACCTCGTTTTGGAAAGTCCTGAACACCTCGATGGTTTCAGACTTATGTTTAATCAAATAAACATATCCATATCTACTGAAGTCATCAGTAAAAGTCACGAAGTATCTCTCGCCGTGTCTAGTGGCTGATCTGAACGGCCCGCATACATCAGTATGTACTATGTCCAACAGATCCTTGCCCCGCTCACAGGTTCCTGTAAACGGTGCCTTCGTCATCTTTCCCAGAAGACAAGATTCACATTCATCATTCGATGTATGGTCAAATGATTCCAAAATCCCATCCGATTGGAGTTTGGTGATGCGTTTCTTGCTAATGTGACCAAGACGACAGTGCCACAGATACGACTTATCAAAACCATTTTTAGATTGAGTCGATTCAACATTATAAATTGAACTTCGATTGTCTCTAACAGTTATACTTGTTTCATAAATTCCATGACATGGGTTAGCTTTAAAATATAGCACATTATTCTTATAAACAAGAATTGATCCATTATCAAACCCAAAATCAAAACCATCCTTGTATAAAGCATAAAAGGAAATAATGTTTCTTGCCATTTCGGCCTGTTGGGAACCGTAGGCACTAACGGTGCGCAGCGGATAACAAAACGATTCCCAAACCCGGACCCATCTTAAACTCTATCAGATACAATTTAGTGAGGTTTGACGATTTACCTTTTGAGGATAAATTTCCAGAATGCTTGTAGGGGGTACATCGCTACTGACACGTCTCGAGGAACGGTTGCTAGACCACCACCACAGATTACTCCGCAAACGAAAATTCCGGTTCTTACTTCGAGCCTATGATCGCCGGCGGTGGGAAGAGAGAAAAGAGAGAGATTGTTTTTTGAGAATTATCAATTCAGTTATTTTTCAATCAAACCTTATGCCTTTATTTATATTAACTAATAAGGCAGTGTTTGATACCATATGGAATACCCTTATAATTATCAACCTGATAATTAAATATATATTCCATAATTATCCCTTTATTAATTAATTCAACTGATTAATTAATTTACAAATAAATAATTTAACTAATTATTTATTTCTTTCTCTCTCGTTTAATTATTTCTCTCAACCATGTAATCCGAATGTCCTCTATTTCAGTGTGCAGCGGTGTGACCTACTAGTGTCCTATAACATCGGATACGGTAACCTTGTTACTGTCTCGCACATAATCCTAACAGACTCCCACTTGTGCTAGACATGTAACTGTACTGTTACCATTAGCCTAAGGAGGTCCCTAGCCAGACACTTAGGTTAACCAGGTTATAAGATCTCTTACATCCAGAGATACAATTCACGCTTGAATTTGTACACAGGTTCATTCCTTTTGCACACGATATTTCTAAAGTGATTTTAAGACATGGACTGGAGGATTCATTTCTTAAAATCGAGTATTTCTTGACTCTGATTTCGATTGCCTGCAGTAACGGATATTACTAAATAACCCTTGTTATTCTATCCGAGCGTGGCCACGCGTTTTCTGCCAATCTTAATCGTCAAGGGGCCCGGAAATATCTCTTTTTTGAAAAGAGGTGCAAATCCCTTCTTGACTACTTGCATTTGGATCCACGGCTTCCGCTGCATCTAGTCACGTCCCGTATGGCCGCCCTGTTACGGTGCAGCGTTAGTACGTGCTAAGAATACAGTAGTCCTCGCGTTCCCAAACCAAGTATCTCAGGTCTAAGGACAACCTATCAAGTCAGTGCTTATGACTGAGGCTCCATGAAGCAGACTTGATTACCGGTCACTTCCAATACCCAAACACTCTGATGAGTATCTATAAATACTTGGTCACATCACTTGTGCTTTTATTCTCTACTTTGAATAAATCATCAAGTATTTATAATAGCGTTAAACTCCCTATTGAAATTCCCATTTCAATAAGTGGCTACGGAAATTTAGATTTCATACAAAACTTTGTAAAATCATGGATGCGTTAAATATGCAAAAAATAGTTAATTTAGAACAATCATGAAAATAAAACCTCCATTTATTTCCAACACACTGTGAAATAAAACTTTACATGATTACATTGTTTCTAAATTAGACCATAGTAATAATTAATAAACTAAGTACTAGCTACTGGCTTCCAGGTACTGCATCCCAATGGAATTCGCATGTGCCTCATGCTTTACCCTTGCTAGTGGCTTTGTCAGCGGATCTGCGACATTGTCTTCCGTTGGAATCTTGCATATTCTCACATCTCCTCTTCCAATGATCTCTCGGATGAGGTGATACTTCCTGAGCACGTGTCTTGACTTGTGATGCTCTCTAGGTTCCTTTGCTTGCGCCACGGCTCCTGAGTTATCACAGAATATATCGATCGGTCTCGAGATACTGGCAACCACTCTGAGATCCGATAGAAAATTCCTTAGCCAGACAGCTTCCTTTGCCGCATCAGATGCTGCAATGTACTCTGCTTCTGTAGTTGAGTCTGCAATCGTGTCCTGCTTCGAGCTCTTCCATGAGATCGCACCTCCGTTCAGGGTAAAGACATACCTTGACTGTGACCTGAAGTCATCTCTGTCGGTCTGGAAACTAGCGTCAGAGTATCTGGTGACACTAATTTCATCCTCAGAACCTCCAAAGACCAAGAACATTTCTTTCGTTCTTCTCAGATATTTAAGAATGTTCTTGACAGCCACCCAATGGGGTTCACCCGGATTCTGTTGGTATCTGCTCGTAACACTTATTGAGTAAGCAACATCGGGTCTAGTACATAGCATGGCATACATAATCGATCCAATTGCAGAAGCATATGGGACCGATTTCATCTTGTCCTGATCTTGACTAGAAACAGGACACTGTGTTTTACTTAATACTATGCCATGTTGCATCGGGATAAATCCTTTCTTGGATTCATCCATCCTGAGAGACTAGGAACCCAAGATACCTGTCTGGTTCTTGTCTTACCCTGCTGGATCTGCGAAGGTCCTGTGTTTGCACTTCCTCAATCGGCTCTGATTGAGGTTCAACATTGTTATGTTGAATTTCTGGCTCAACAACTGGTGTAGTGCTTTCTTCGTCTACTACCTGTAGATCTACATCCTTTCTGGTGTTCTCTAAACTGAGAAACTTTTCTTCCAGAAATTTTCCATTTCGAGCAACAAACACTTTGTTCTCTTCAGGGTTGTAGAAATAATATCCCACGGTGGTCTTGGGATATCCAACGAAGAAACACTTGTCGGATTTGGGTTTGAGTTTTTCTGAGGTGGGTCGTTTGACGTAAACCTCACAACCCCAAATTTTCAGAAAAGATATGTTGGGTTTCTTACCCTTCCATAACTCATATGGAGTCTTTTCTACCGACTTTGTTGGCGCTCTATTCAGTATGTGTGCTGCTGTTTCGAGCGCATGTCCCCAGAATGATATTGGCAGCGAAGAATGACACATCATCGTTCGTACCATGTCAAGCAACGTACGATTTCTCCTTTCTGATACACCGTTCATCTGAGGTGTATACGGAGGTGTGAGTTGGGATACAATCCCACACTCCATTAGATGATTGTCAAACTCATCACTGAGATATTCGCCACCACGATCTGACCGTAAGAACTTGATCCTCTTGTCAAGTAGATTCTGTACTTCATTCTGATATTCCTTGAATTTCTCAAAGGTTTCAGATTTATGTCTCATCAAGTAGACATAACCATACCTACTGAAGTCGTCAGTAAAGGTAATGAAGTGCCGGTATCCTCCTCTTGCTACATGACTGAAAGGTCCACACACATCTGTGTGAATTATTTCAAGCAAGTCAGTAGCCCTTTCATTTTCATTGTTGAAAGGTTGCTTTGTCATTTTGCCAGATAAACAAGATTCGCAATTATCAAAAGGTTTATAATCGAAATTGCCAAGAAAACCTCCTTTCAGGAGTAGTTCAACGCGTTTCTTGTTTATGTGGCCTAAACGACAATGCCAGAGGTAAGTCTGATCCTCAATATCCTTGGATCGTTTACTTATATGATAGATTTCACTACTGTTGTCTTGTAGATTTACTGTATATAGACCATTTACGGGTGTAGCCTTAAAATAGAAAATATTATCTTTAAAGACTGAAATCATTTTATAATCATATTTATAATAAAAACCTTGGTCTACTAATAAATCAAAAGACAATACATTCTTAATCATATTTGGAATATAATAACAATTATCCAGTTCCAAAACTAGACCCGAGGGTAAACTAAGACTATAAGATCCCACGGCTTCAGCAATCAACGGAGTGCCTTCCCCAACTCGTAGGTTCGAACGGTCCTTCCTCAGAGTCTTTCTTCTAGTGAATCCCTGTAAATGATTACAAATGTGGTTACCACTGCCTGTATCAATTACCCATGATTCATAAGAAGTGATTAAGCAATCTATCATAAAGATACCTGGAGCATCGGGTAAACCGATCTCTATCTGGTCGATATTCATCGAGTGCTCGCAAATATCCTCGCTGCCGCACTCTGGGCAACTCAGATCTCCCAGCTCATCAATTATATCAGTGTCCATGAGATTCGCAGGTTCGGGTGCTGGCTCTAGACTGGCCAGGATATCTTCATGAACTTTATCTACGTCGTTCTTTGGTTCCTTCATGTAGGCACTAGCTGTGTCCTGAACTTCCTTTGTGAGGGAGAACCACATGAGGTACACTAACTCCTCCTGAGTCATCTTGTACCCCAGACGTGATAAACATTTAAAAAACCTTCTCATTTCAATAAGATGGTTTTTAACTGACTGACCCTTTTGTAGCTTCAGGGAGAGAATCTCTTGCATGATCAAAAGCTTGCCCGTATGCTTGTAGAAACCTAACTGGTTTTCTACATTTCTTACGACCTCGTGACAGAATTTCACTCTTAAGTCTCCCGTGAACTCGGGTGACATAGAGAAAACTAGAATGGACATTACATCCGATTCATCTGCCATGAATCTGAAATATTCAGCAAATTCCTCTTCAGGGGCATTGCTTTTAGGTCGTGACATGGGCTTATTGATCACATAAAGCTTACCCTGGGCACTCAAAACATTCTGTAAGTGCAACTTCCAAACTGGAAAGTTCTGGCCCGTAAGCTTCCACTTGCCCGTAATAAGGCGAAGTGATTCCTCAGGTGAATAAAACGGAATGCTAATTGGAGACATCTACAGAAGAATATAAATTCCAATTTAGTTTATAATTATATAACTCTAATAAATTATTACCCTTAAAATAAATTTATTAGACTAGAATCCATATTTCACATGTGTCGGGAAGCATGTGATCATGTCAGACCGACTCATGCGATCTATGGTAGGTAAAACTATACCAATCGTATTCTAACTCGATAATACGACTTCTAGATCGTCGGGACATCGGATATTAATAGTCCGTGCAAATTTAGTCCCTCTAGTGCATTTTGGCCTGGTACCACCCAGTCAATAATTAATTACCAAAATAAATTGCACCACCCGGGACCTGGACAAACTCTGGCCGGTACCACCCGGAGATAATTCGTAGAGTTTTATCTCCCTCCAGTTTCGGTTTGAAAACGGACGTTCATAGTGTGTGCACTTACAACGCCCTATGTACCTTACACCAGAGGTGCCCCTAAAGTGGGTTGCACTTACTAATCTATGATTTTAACAAGGGTCGAAAATTGCCAGTTTTCAAAAACTTTGGATTTAAACACAAACTGTATTTTATCCAATTTTAAAACCATTTATATTTAATTTAAAAACGTAACTATGTAATATAATTAAATATAAACAACCACGCAGACTGAATAATCGTAAACAACCACGCAGTTAAAATAACATGTCATAGTCAAGAACCCTTAACTATTGTCGTTTTTGTGAGCCAACACAAAAACGGCAGTCTAATTCCTAAGGGACAAATCTTCTCGGTGCTCCCACTGGCTCCAAGCTCCATGATCGTCTCCTTGACTCCGTCTTCAGGTCTTTATCTTAATTAAAAATATTACAAATAACCGGGTTGTAAATGGCACGCAGGCCTCCCGTAATAATAAATAAAAAATAAAAACGCAACCATGGGTCTAAGGGTATGACTATGACAACAAAAACTTGACTAGATTTTAATTAAACGATTAAATCCAATTTAATTAAATCAAATAATTAATTCAGCAATTAACAAAATTAATCCCTAGGGTTCAAAACCTTATCTGGTTATAGTCCTTATCTCATAAAAATTTGTTGTGCAAGAAACGACCGGTAAAATACCGGTGATGATAGTAACCCTAAAGCCACCATCACCGCCGTGTTTTACGAACAACACCACCCGCGGCGTGGCCGTAAGGCAGCCCGGTGGTTTGATCGATTGCCACCGCCACCACAAACGGTGGTGCGGTGGTCGGTTGTTTCATATCGTCGTCATCATCATGATTCCACCGGCGATAACGGCAGCTATCCGCCACCATCATCACCGTGGTTCACGGTGAACAACAATAACAATCATGCCGCCACCACCATCATCGACGATGGCAGCAACGGCCACCACCGCCGACCGGCGATATAACT
This sequence comes from Centaurea solstitialis, assembly GCA_030169165.1. Classification (NCBI taxonomy): domain Eukaryota; kingdom Viridiplantae; phylum Streptophyta; class Magnoliopsida; order Asterales; family Asteraceae; genus Centaurea; species Centaurea solstitialis. Next base: position 70,325,678 of record CM058041.1, read on the forward strand.
AAAAACAGTCGACGACGGCAGCGGCTTTCGCCACCGCCGCCGTTCGTTTTTCCGGCGAGATAAAAACAAAACCACCACCACCGTTAACCGGTGGTTGGAACATCAATCGGTCGCCATCACCACTGTGGCTTCCGATCGCAACCATCATCACCACCTTTGCCGTGATCGGCTTTGGTGGTCGAACCAATTTCCACCGCCACCACGAACGGTGGCGCGGTGGTTGGTCTTTCGCCGCAGCACCACTGCCACCACACGGCTGTGTGGTGGTTCTCGATGATACCAGCCGCCGCCACCATCAATTGGTGGTGCGGTGGGCTTTGGGTGCAGCAGCCGGCGGCCACCACTAGCTGTGGTGAGCCGTCGGTGGTTTTGCGGTGGTTGGCCTGGTGGTTCGGTTGGCTAACTGCCGCCGTTCCACCGCCAGTTTCCGATTCATTGGGTTTTTCATAAAATTCAATTTTTACAATAATTCAAAACATATAAAATCAAATTTTTAAACCTAATCAACAAACAATTAAACCTGATCTGTAGGTTTAAGAAGTGGCTCTGATACCACTGTTGGGAACCGTAGGCACTAACGGTGCGCAGCGGATAACAAAACGATTCCCAAACCCGGACCCATCTTAAACCCTATCAGATACAATTTAGTGAGGTTTGACGATTTACCTTTTGAGGATAAATTTCCAGAATGCTTGTAGGGGGTACACCGCTACTGACACGTCTCGAGGAACGGTTGCTAGACCACCACCACAGATTACTCCGCAAACGAAAATTCCGGTTCTTACTTCGAGCCTATGATCGCCGGCGGTGGGAAGAGAGAAAGAGAGAGATTGTTTTTTGAGAATTATCAATTCAGTTATTTTTCAATCAAACCTTATGCCTTTATTTATATTAACTAATAAGGCAGTATTTGATACCATATGGAATACCCTTATAATCATCAACCTGATAATTAAATATATATTCCATAATTATCCATTTATTAATTAATTCAACTGATTAATTAATTTACAAATAAATAATTTAACTAATTATTTATTTCTTTCTCTCTCGTTTAATTATTTCTCTCAACCATGTAATCCGAATGTCCTCTATTTCAGTGTGCAGCGGTGTGACCTACTAGTGTCCTATAACATCGGATACGGCAACCTAGTTACTGTCTCGCACATAATCCTAACACGGCCGAGTAACAACAATCAATTAAAACCACAGATAATCCAGACGAAAAAGAAAGCTCATAATTTCCTATCACGTCAACCGAAGCAATCTGCTTGTTACCCATGATCAGGTCCAGCTCTCCACGTCTTACCTTCCTACTTCTTTTTAGTCCCTGCACATTAGTACAAATGTGAGTACCACATCCTGTGTCCAATACCCAGGAATTAGAAACAGAAGTACTATGGAGTTCAATCATATAAGTACCTGAAGTTGATGCTCCATTAGCTTTGAGCTTCTTAAGCTCCTCCAGATACTTAGGACAGGTTCGCCTCCAATGTCCTACCTCCTTGCAGTGAAAGCATACAGCATCCTCAGGAGTCTTTGACTGAGGTATATCAGATTGGGCTTTCCCTTGGCCTTTTGTCTTAGGTTTGGGGTTGGGCTGAATAGCCTTTCCCTTCCCCTTGCCTTTTACATGGGCAACCTTCTTCTTCTTTATACCTCCCTCCCTGATGGCCAATACTAGAGCAGCGGGCTTGGACTTGGCCATGTTAGACTCTGCAGTCTTAAGCATGCCATGGAGCTCCATTATGGTTTTCTCCAAGTTGTTCATTTGATAGTTCAGAACGAACGGTTCATATGAACTAGACAGCGAGCTTAAAATGAAATCCGTAGCAAGCTCCTGACTAATGGGGAAACCTAGACGCTCAAGCTGATCAATGTACGATTTCATTTTCAGAACATGTACACTAACGCTGCTCCCTGGTGCCATTTTGCATTCTGCTAGAGCCTTGACATTGTCATACCGCTCTTGCCTGGCCTGCCGCTGGAACATTTCCTTTAGCTGGTTGGCCATGTCGTACGCCCCAAGGCTTTCCATACCCTTTTGGAGTTCTAGAACCATGGTCGCCAACATAAGGCAAGCGGCCTCGTTCGATTCAGTCAAACGTTTCTCATACTCTTCCCGAATCGCTCGAGATGCTCCGGCAGCGGGTGCCGCAGGGAGGGGCTCCTCTATGGCCCTTTGCTTATTTTCCATCCTGAGCACTATTCTCAGGTTTCTAAGCCAGTCCACATAGTTCAAGCCCGTAAGCTTGTCCTTTTCGAGGAGCCCTTTCAAACAAAAGTTTGAAATCGATGAATTCGTGTTGTTTGACATCTATCAAAATAGAAAAATTATTTTAGTGATTTGAATTAAATAATCCTTGTTAAAAGAAATTACCCAATTGTTAAAAAAACAAATTTAATTTAACAAGGCTAAGATCCATATTTCACTCCCAGCTACGATAGGTTTGCCGTGGATCGCAACTAGAAGCTATTTAGGTAGGTAACCATTTTACCAATTCCATCTCAATGAAATTCTTAGATCCTTGCGGGATTCATTGACATCCATTATGTCATTTGGCATGTTTAATCCCTTCCACGCTGATCCTTTCTCGTGATAGGTTTGCCGTGGATCACGAGTCCAGATTGTAAATCAACCATACTAAGACACATGACATCCGGTCCAAGACTCTCGGATATCGCGAATGTCACAAACATTATCCCTAAAATCTAACCGACGCGTTGTCTTTAGACCTTCCCACGCCGAAAGATTATTAGTTCAAATGCGTGCCTTAAATGGATAGCGTGTGATTTACATTAAAAAAACGGGTTTTTGTTTTTCTTAGTTAAAACATTTTTAACTGTTTTATTTTAGCAAATTTTGTTTTAACCATTTTAAAACTATAAAACCAATTTTATTTATTTGCTAAAACCACTCGCAATAATTATTAACTCATTAATAAAAGTTTGTTGTGTTTCAAATTATTTTAAAAAAGGTTATCTAACATGCAACCTAAACAATAAAATAATAAACACAACCATATTGCAAGTAACGGTAACATTTGCCTCAAACCTATGCGTTTTTCCCGTGAGCCACCACGAGAAAAACATGGTCAAACTAGGGACTAACAACCATAAGGATGTGCCGGCTCCCACTAAACTCGCCATTTCTTCAATGCTCGAATGGGTCCACGCCAAGACTTCAATCTCCATGAATCTTGTTAGTTGTCGTCGGTCTTCTTTTAATTTTGTAAAAAAAAATCTAATCTATTCTATACTATTTCACAAATACATAGAAAAGGAAACGACTCGCAGGTCGCGCAAAATACAACCACTTAAAAAACAAACCAAACAACAACCAAACATCACATACATAGGTCTAGATGAGGCAAATTGTTACCGGATCCATACAAACACAAATTTTGTATTAACAAAGCCATGGAGTGCCAAATCCATGTAAAACAATATTTTGATAAAGATTGATAAAACATACAATTTTGGCACTAAAAAATCAATCCTTGCAAAAGCACACTTTATACTTATGTAAGTATGGTTTCATGCCAAACCATCCAAACATTAAGTACACAAGTGAATCAAAATATTCGGGAAAACATAAACAAATAAATTTCAACAATTGAAATAAGAAATCGTTTCTTTGTCTTTTCTTAAAATTTCGAATCTCTAGTTTTCTCAAAACCTAGAATTCAAAACTTTAAATTTTAAGTACTCTAAGTTTTAAAAAACAATCTTTCCCAAAAAGGAAACTTTAATTTTTCAAAACTTCAATTTTAAGGTTTAAAACACTAGATTTCCAAAATAAGAAACTTTTGTTTCTTAAAAACTAATTTAAAGTTTTAAAACCCTAAACTTCCAAAATCGAAAACTTTATGTTTCAAAACCTTCAAATTAAACTTTTAAACATTAATTTTCAAAATTGGAAATCTATGTTTTCAAAAACCATAACTTTAAAAGTTTTAGGTTAGAAACCCTAACTTTCAAAACCAAAACTTTTGATTTTGATAAACTCAAAATCATTAGAAAAAACCAATAGAATTTTTGTGTTTGTTTCATAGATTCAATTTCCCATTTGAATGTACGACAACAAACCCAAAACAAATTCTAAAAAAAAAACGATTTCATTGTACTTGTATTATTGTAACCGTGGCTCTGATACCACTGTTGGATTGTGTGTACAATAAAAACAAACATATCAACATATATAATAATAGCGGAAGCGAAAAAAACACACACATCTTCCAGAGATCAGGTTACAATCAGAATACAAGTAACAAACATATAATACAAAGATGGATTGAAAGACCTTTTGACGACCGTAAAGAACCCAATAGCAGGATTCTCTCTATCATGAGCACACCCCAAAACCAGTCACGTTAGTAGCGAGATCTCTGTCCTCTTTTGCAATCGCCAAATAACCACACTTTAATTTGCTTTATGTGTTATCAATCAAAAACCAAAAACCTTTTCGGTTTTGCACGTCAAAAGTTAAACCAAAAGTTAATCAACTTTTGATTCCTTTTCTTATTTGTAGTCGTCAAAAACAAATAGAGGAGGAAGAGTTATTTTAGAATTAGGTTTCTTTATTTTGTAATTGATTATGATAACTTATTTAGATAATATCTAATATAATCTAAATAAATATCTCTAATAATTATCTAGATTATTAAATCTAATCTAATAATAAGTATGGACTAATTACTAGTTAGTCCCTCTAGTAATTCCAAATTAATTAAAACACTTTTAATTAATTACTTGTTAACCCTCTAAAAAAATATCTCGCTTTTACGTGACCGAACTTTGTGTGCGACCCAATAGGCTAATACATTTTAATATTATTGTTGTTGTGTCAATGGGCATATCTCCAACAAGTACGCCATAAGTGTTATCGTTAACTGTAACAGAAGTTGGTGAACCTAAATTTTTGTTTTGAGTATCAAGAATCAACAAACAAATAAAAAAAGTAATAATGACATATTCTTTCTCTTCAAAAGTTATTACAATAAACTTGACATATTGCAAAAGCTGCCGAAAGCATCGATTGCCGATTCTCAAAATTGCCTTTTATGTACTTAGGAATTCCGGTTGGAAATAGTATGAATCGCAAGAGCGCTTGGAAGGATATTGTAAGTAAATTCGAAAAGAAATTGGCAAGGTGGAAGATGAGCTTGCTTTCAATAGGAGGAAGACTAACGCTTATTAATTATGTGTTATCTTCTCTTCCGCTTTATTATTTTGCGCTTTTCTAAGCTCCGACCGGAATAATTAAGAAGTTGGAGTCTTTAAGAAGAAAGTTCTTTTGGGGAATGAAGGATGATGAAAGGAAGATTTCTTGGGTCTCATGGAAGAAAGCTATGGCTCCTAAAGAAGCTGGTGGCCTAGGTGTTCCAAGTCTGATGGTAAAAAACACATCTTTATTGGCAAAATGGTATTGGAGGTTCCTAAAAGAAAAAGATTGTGTTTGGAGAGATGTTATTTCGGAGTTTTACGGAGAAAATGGTGGCTTTCTAGAAAGACAAGTCAATTACAAGAAGGGAGTGTGGACATCGATTGTGGAAAGCTGTTCAAATTTGAACTCTCTTAATCTTGATTTTTGTAATTCCTTTATTAAACAGGTTGCAGACGGTTCGGAGTCTAGCTTCTGGCATGATAAAGCTGTGGGACATGGAATTTCTCTTTGCGAGAGGTTTCCTCGGCTCTATTCCTTGGAAGTTAACAAGAGGGCGACTTTCAAAGAAAGATGTAGTTGGGTTAACGGAGCCTGGCAAGGGACGTGGGAGTGGAGAACAATATTACGAGGGAGATCTTTGGAGGAATTCAACAACCTGGTAAATTTGTTGCTGTCCTCTGACTTTAAAATTTCTGGCACGGATACTTGGCGTTGGACTTGGGACAACAAAGGTTTGTTTTCGGTTGCTAAATTATCCGATTTGGTTCTCGAGAAAACTTACTCGACCAATCCAAGTGTTAAACCTTTTTGGTCAAATTTAGTTCCCAAGAAGGTGAACATTTTTTACTGGAGGTTGGTGAATAAGGCCATTCTGACTGGGTTAAATTTGTTACATAGGGGAGTTCCGATCACCTCTTCCGTTTGCGTTTTTTGTGAGGGACATGAGGAATCTGAGGACCATTGCCTCTTTAAATGTCATCTGGTCGAGCCCATTTGGAAAAAAATTTGGGCTTGGTGGGGAAAGAACGGTCCGCGGCCAATCTCCGTTGACTCTTTTAGTGATTTGGTTCATGACCGATCTAAAAAAGACTTACTAAATCGGGCTTTCAAATCGGTCTGTGGGGTGACAGCTTGGGCAATTTGGAGATGGAGGAACAAGGTAGCACATACCGATTCTGAAGAAAGGGTGACGATGAAGAGCATGGATATTTTTCCGGGGATCCAACGTGTTACGTCTTTGTGGTTTGATAGTCGTTGCTCTTCCTGTTCTATTAATTTTGATAGCTGGTGTATTAGCCCTTTTGCGGCTCTTGTTTAAACTTTGTGCTTTCTCTAGCTTCTCGCTAGCGTGCTAATAAAGTCTTTGGTTCCTTGGCGGGGGTGATGGCTTTGCCGAAGCTCTTTGCCTTGGTTCCTTTCTTGCCTTTAAAAAAAGTGATTTAAATAATCATTTAGTATTAAATGTTATAAAAAAATAACTTTCATAAACTTTATTTTTTTTATTTAAATGGAATGATTTCATAGCTACTTTATATTACCTCACATTTTAAAATATTCATTGTAATTACAGAAATTAGGTAAATATTATGTAAGTTTTATGATGTACATATTGCTTTTTTAGGAAAAAGCAATTTACTAAAATTCTGTAATATTATTTTGGGCATCTTTATTTCTTCTATATTAAGAGCATCTACAGTGGTCGAACTTCCAAGAACCTCACTTAATATATTTTTCTTGTCACGTCATTGTCATCTCAACATACCAAAAACCTCCTTAAAACTCTATAATGGAGGTTCTTACAAAAACCTCACTTTCTTTTTCTTATTTATAACATAATTTTTATTTATGCAAATTATTATATAACCGAAAAGGAAAATATTACAAGAACCTAGGTTTTTGTTCAAGTACCCGGGTTCCAATAAGAATTTTTAACTTGACAAGAACCTCTTTCCCACAGTGGAGGTTCTTGTAAAAACCCAATAAAAACCTTGTAAAGAACCTCCATTGTGAATGCTCTTATATATATTATTTTTCAAAGGCTTTCCATTTTTCCAAAATATAAGTTTCACATGTTTGAATTAAACACTCAACCAAAAACAACAATATTATTTTTAAGTTTAAAACAATATATTTTATTTCTAAAACTAAATTACTTTAATATATATATGAGTTAATTACATATTTGGTCCCTGTGGTTTACACGAAATTACGATGGAGGTCCCTGAACCCTAAAATTCATGCCTAGGGTCCCTGTGGTTTCATTTTCGTAACGATGGAGGTCCCTGAAGCTAACTTCTGTTAATATCAGCCGTTAAAAAAGAGGTAAATGACGAAAATAGCCCTAATATAAATATAACCTTTCCCTTCCCCATTCCCCTCTTCTCCAACCCCAAACCCTAAGAAGTTCCCAAACCCTAAGAAGCCACTCCTCCACCGCCAGCCACTTTCACCGCCGGCCACCTTCACCACCGCCGCCCGTCGACCTGCAGAACCACCGCCGCCCGTCGACCTGCAGAACCAACGCCGCCCGTCGACCTGCAGAAACCGCCACCACCGTCGCAAGCAGAAACCCGCCGCCGCCGTCGTTCCGACCAACACCACCTCCGTTCACATCGTTCCAGAACGAACCGCCGCCGTCGTCCCAACTGGTGCAGAAAACCCTAGCCGCCGTCGCCTGCAGAAAACCCTAGCCGAATCTTCCAGATCTGCGATTTAGAACGGGATGGAAAGTACGATTAATCTTCCAGATCTGCGATTTTTTGTTTTTAGGTTTTTTAGGGTGGAGATGGTGGCTATGGTGGTGGTTTGTGGCATTTGCAGGAGGTAAGTGGATGTGGTGATGGTGGTTTGGAGATGATGGGTGTGGTTTGGAGATGGTGGGAGTGGTGGTTGTGGTTTTGTGGTGGATGTGGGTGGTGGTGGTGGTTGTGGCTATGGTGGTGGCAGTGGTGGTTGTGGGTGGGTAGTGGTGACTTTGGCTATGGTGGTGGTGGTTGTTGGTGGTGGTGATAGGAGTTGGTGGTGGTGGTTGTTGTTGGTGGTGGTGATAGGAGTTGGTGGTGGTGGTTGTTGTTGGTGGTGGTGATAGGAGTTGGTGGTATTAGGTGGTGGTGGTGGTGGTGGTGGTGGTGGTGGTTGGTTGGTGGTGGTGGTGGTTGGTTGGTGGATGGTTGGTTGGTGTTGGGTGGTTTAGTAATGGTGGTGGTGGTTGATTTAAATTTTAATAGAAAATAAAAGAAAGAGGGTAAAATGACAAAAAAGGGTAAAAAGACCAAAATACCCTCGAGTTAACGGCTGTTTTTAACAGACGTTAGGGCGAGGGACCTCCATCATAACGAAATGCAAACCACAAGGACCGTAGGCATGAAAATTAGGGTTCAGGGACCTCCATCGTAATTTCGTGTAAACCACAGGGACCAAATATGTAATTAACTCTATATATATATAGAGAGAGAGAGAGAGAAAGAAAGAAAGAGGTGGGTTGATAGAGAATACTATTATTTTAAGAATTTTTTTTATGTATAAAATCATATATGTATCACAACACAAAATCTTATATGATTCCTAAACAAAATAATATATGATTAATAATGTACGCGACTTGCCTGCAACTTTAAGTTGGGAGGAACTTGCCCGCGTTCTTGTTAGTACAAAATCATATATAATTTTGTATATAAAAAAGTTTTTTGTAAAAAATTATCGTTAGGCCATCCTTTATGATATCTGTGGTACCTGTTATACCTGGTGCCACATCAGCTGCCACATCAGTTTTACCACTACCATACCAACTCCATACCTTTCATCCACTATCGTATCTCTCATACCCCTCATTAATTATTTGATTAAAAAAAAAGAAAAGAGAGAGAGAATGTAGAGAGAGATAGAGAGAAAGGGGAGTAGAGAGAGAAAGAAGCAACCGGCATGGTGATGCCGATGAACTCCATACCGGTCCCTATACCCTTTATCCACGGCGGTGTTACCCCTCATACCGGAGGGGTACCGTTCCTTTTTACCGGCCATAAAGGATGGCCTTATTGTTTAAACCTATTTTTCCCCTCTATTTCTCTTTCTCTCTCCGTATATATAATAGTAAATAAAAAATTACATAAAAACGAGCATTTATTATCTTTGATTTAATATTCATATTGATATACCTTTTTTCCATTTTAACGGATTTTACGTAAGTTAATATATTACTAATTTTGGATTTTATAGTCTTTATACGACTTTTAAAACTAACCAATATATTCCAGGGCATTACCTATTTTTTTTAATTAAAGCCAAACTAATTTAAACAAAATTAAGAATTTAATCAAACAGCGATATAAAGATACGAATTTAACTTTTTTTTTAATGTAATATCAATACCAATATTAAAAAAGATAACCTTTTTAAAATTGGATCACGGGAGATGGGTGTAAACGAGCCAAGTCAAGTCGAGTATTAGGTAGCTCGACTTGACTCGTAGTATGTCGAGTCGAGTTCGAGTTTGAGTCGAACCTATTCGAGTCGAGTTTTGACCGAGTTTGAGTTGAGCCTATTCGAGTAGGGAGAAAGAGGGTCGTCGGTATGGCAACGTCGACACTGAAGTTGTCAGCAATGAAGAGAGGAGACTAGATAGAGCTGTGTTGGAAACCGCTACTTAAACAAACAAAAAAATAAACGAGAGATAAATCAGGGTCTACGTCTTCCAAGTAAATAAAAAATAAAAATAATTAATCTTTTTAAAAATTTAAAAATATCTCTATTTTAGTTTTACATGGCACACATAAACTTACAAATTTTCACTTCAATTTTAAATTATGTTTAATTTTTTGTAATTAATAATCTTAAATAGGGTTGTATCCGTTACAAACCGGATAATTTGTACAAACTATACAAACCAATCTCACCGTACATGTAGATGATCAATGGTGTGGATTAATTCATTTCCTATATTTTTTCTCAACTACATTTGAAAACCATCTAAAATTTAGAAAATAAACAAAATCAATGGTTAAGATTAGGTTTGTAGAGTTTGTACAATCTACATGGTTTGTGACGGATACTTCCCCATCTTAAATATATATATATATATATATCAGTTTGAGTATCTCACGATCTTATCGAATCGAATATCAGGTGGCTCGACATGACTTGTTAGTATGTCGAGTCGAGTTTTGATCGAGTCGATCTCGAGTAGCTCACGAATTGTATTGTTGGCTCATTTTATATCCCTAAAGGGGTATATAAGTATATCCAGAAATACAAAATAAACATAGAAATTTCCAACATTAAAATATTAAATTTCTAAATACGAATCAAATTAAAATATAGATTTTAAAAATGCCAACATTAATTACTCTAACATTAAATATTAGATCTAAGACCATCAGCAGTCGGGCATTAGGTTGACAATGGGCTGATCGGTTCCATCGGCAACATCGTTGTGGAGCCATCGGGTTAGTTTCCCTCAGCTTTCCCTTGCCGATCATTGTAGACGCTACCCACACACCCCAACCCATCCCACCCTCCCTTCTTTCTCTCCTTTCTTTTTATCTTTTTTTTATTATTAATTATTTAGATTGAGTTTATTGTGATTAGTTTGGGTAAGATACTAGAAAGCTAATCTATGACTATTGTAGCGATTGAGTTGAGAGGGTAGGGGTAAGTAGGATGCTTTATAAAAAAAGAAAACATTAAACAAAATAAAGAAAGCATCACCACCTATCAACCAGGAAGCTTAGCAAGCAAAAAAGTTATACTACTACACCTTCTCTCAACCTTCCACAAAAACCTCTCTCTTTCTCCGCCATTGTTGAACCACCTTTTTCTTTCTTTCTTCTTCTTCTTCACACATGAACCCTACCTAAGACCTTTCTCCATCTCCACCAAAAAATCACCAAAAGAATGGGGATATGCCTATCAACCGATTCAACACCAAGGAAAAACCACTCGAAATACGTGAATCAATCAACTACAAACACCGATTCAAGCAATCGGTGGTCTCGTGTTCGATCTTCATCATCTGGTAGTAATAATAAGAAGGAGAAGAAGAAGCTCGATGATGCCGTGATTCGTGAACATGCAATCGCGGCTGCGATCCTGTTTCAGCAACATCAGCAGCAGAATGGCGGTGTTTTGCCGTTTGATCGATCGACTTCTCTCCGGCATCCTCCGGCGAACTCCAAGCGGCATCAGCAAGGGCTTCCGAGGAGTTCGAGTACTCGGCCTCGATCGGTTACTGATCCTCTGGTTCCTCCTCAACAACTCCTTAATCAGGTATATATATATATATATATATATGATGTATCTGATTACGCGTTTTTGGTCGATTATATGCGAATGATGCTTCGTTTGATTTTGATTTATGAAATGTTATGATAGCTCGATCGATTTTTGTGGAATTTAGGGGAAATTGTTGAAAATATGATGATGCAATGGCGAAAACATGCAGATCAGATCACTGATGTTAATCAATTTTTGCTAAATTTATGCAGTTGATCTTAAAAATGTATTGATACTTGATAGGTCAGAGGTTTTGGGGAGAATATGTGCTGGTTTTCTAATGTCTGTTAAGCTGATTTTGTGATTTTTGAAATTGTCTCTGTTCATGATAGTCTTCAAACAATATGCATGAAACTAACAGATTTTGAGGCATTCTTTTATAAGTAAATGACATTATTTAGTTAGGCAGAAGCGTCCTTAAATCTGTCCTGAGGTCATGCATTTAAAAACAATCTATCAGACTTTTAGGCTTTGTTTGCCAAACTAGCTGATAGTTGATAAGCTAGCGGTTGACTAATTAGCTAGCTAGTAGCTGATAAGCTGGCTTATGAATAAGTTATGTTTGGTAAAAACTAGCTTATGAATATGTAAAATGACCAAAAAGGGTATTTTGGGATATAATAATTAATAGTAATAAGGGTATAATTGGAAAAAACTACTGAAACGCTACTCCAACTAGTGTTTCAATAAGCTAGCTTATGGTCCATCCAAACATGTACTAGCTTATAAGCTATCTTATCAGCTAGCTTATTTTTGCCAAACACACCCTTAATAGGTTAACGAATGATGAGAACATTGTGGTGCGCAAGGCATGATGGGACTTTTCCCGATTCAAGTCAAATTAGAAATGATGATTTGGTGTAGTACAAGTTGATTGTTTATGCTAAGGAGTGCAAACATTGTGTAGTTTTTTCATGTGACTCCAATTTGCTTTTGAATCATGTGACATATTTGTGATTATTTGGTTGCCTTTAGGACAGTTTGCATGTCAGAGGATTTTGAAACTTAAAACACCATATACCGATGTCTTTTCTTGATCTCTGACCTATTTTTTGTTCTCTAGGATGTGAATGTTGATGAATTGGAGACCAATCACATTGTCCTTGTACATGGTGGTGGTTTTGGAGCCTGGTGTTGGTACAAAACGATTGCGCTTTTAGAAGAATGTAAATTCAGAGTTACAGCGATTGATTTAACTGGTTCTGGAATTGATCTGTTTGACGCCAATAGCATCAAAAGTCTTTCGCAGTATGTGACACCACTCACGGATTTCCTGGAAAAGCTTCCAGATGGAGAGAAGGTTGGTTTCCTATCTACTACAGGACTTCTATTTTCATGTCTACTGTCTCTTAAGCCATGTTTAAAAACCATAAGCGACCTTAAATTTTGAGCTTATTGAAAAGACTCATTTGATAGGCCATTGTTTATAAGCGAGCTTTTTGTAACGCTACTTGAAGAAATGTATTAATAAGCTTCACGGGGTTTTTCCAATTATGCCCCTTATATGTTCCATTTAAACTTTCAACATTGTCAATTGTCATCTAGCTTATCAACTAGTTTTTACTAAACCTGACTAGTTTATCTGCTTATCAACCAACTAGCTTGTCAGGTAGTTTGCCAAATTTAGTTGTGTATTGCTGTTTGTTTGAGAATGAAGTGAACAGAGATCTTACAATGGGCATCCTGGCTTATTGTTCAGCCTAAATATTTTTCTTGAAGTTATAAGATCGAAAAAAGTAGATCTTCAGATGAGCTGAACATAGGATTATTTCAAGATACTTGATGCATTCAAAAAGTTTTCTTGGTTGAAGATGCAACTTTTGTTAGATTTAGTTTCCATGTTGGAACAGATTCCATTGGATATGGAAGATATGCTGGTTTAGTACTCTTGCCAGTCAGTAACTTAATAGGTTCCATGGAGGCCTTAAGGAAATCCAGTTAGCATCTGCAATTCATATTCCAATTATGTTCTTTCCGACTTTATGCAGGTGATTTTGGTAGGCCATGACTTTGGTGGTGCATGCATATCATATGCAATGGAGCTATTTCCATCTAAAGTTGCGAAAGCTATCTTTATCGCTGCTTCAATGTTGAAAAGTGGACAAAGTACTCTTGATATGTTCTCCCATAAGGTTTGGCCCTCCATCCGTAATTATTCCAACATTTCATCTTAATCTTCTTACACATAGGGGTTTAAATTGAGTGAAACCATGTCAAAGTTGGCTTAAATTTAAGCTGAAAGTTTTACAAATCTGTTCCATGATATTAGAAAGGTTAAACATTAATGCTAATTTAAGCTAGCCAGACCACTTGGCTAGAATTTACTCAATTAGTTTGTTGGAATTTTACAAGAAAGTTCATAAACAACTACATGTTGTTGATTTATGAAGACTAAAAAGGTTAAGACCGATTTGTGATTGTATCACACATGCCATGGGCTCTGTTTAGATCGTAAAACGGGCTTAAAATTCAATCAGAAGCTCATGGAAAAAGCAAGCTAGATGATGCAAACAAACATTTGACTTCGATTTCATGCAGCGTATGCTTATATCTGTTGTAGAGATGCAAAAGGCCTACACGGCCTAGGTCTTTCAAGCTTGTTCTCATTGAGCAAAAAAAAAAAAGATCTGAGCTTTATATCATTAACAAAGTATAAATTGTGTTGCAGGAAAATACAAACGATCTCATGCGGCAAGCTCAAAAGTTCCTCTATGCCAATGGGAATAATTTGCCTCCAACTGCTATAGATCTCGACAAAATGCTCTTGAGGGACCTTTTATTCAATCGCAGTCCTGCCAAGGTATGATTCACCATTAATACTCCAGAAACTTTAAGCCTTCTATTATCGACTTCATGTTAGTGCATAAAACTAGCTTAGAAAGGTATCAAGTTAAAACGAGTGACCTTGGATAGTTTAGTGTGTAGTCTGATAAATCAGACGGAATATGTATGCTCTTAGTGAACTGAAACTAAACATTGAGAGCATGAGTTAGCTTGAACATTCAGGGTCCGTTCAACTGGCAAATAAAGGTAGGCCTTTGGATCCTCCCCATAGGTTGTTAGTCTTCTCAGGGCCGCCAAAGATTTTTCAGGCTGTTATCTTTTAAGGCTCCATAGGATTAGTTGAGGTCGTTTTTTCACCTTTTGACAAAATTTTGAATGCTATTTTGGATTATGCAAATTGTCGAAAAAAGTGGTGCTTCGCCTAATCATTTTATTTGAAAGTGTTTCATTTGTGCGATATAATAAAAAACAATTTCTCTCTCTTAGTAATAGCTTTTGAGGATATCTCCAAATTTGAAGAAAATTACACTCCACTTTCTCCGTTTTGGAGAAGCAGTTAGAGCCCAATTTTGCATAAAATCTTCATTTTCTCCATTTTAGACTAGCTGTTGGAGATGCTCTGAGAGATGGGATGGGTTTGTGGGTGACAAAGAGAGACGGTTGGACTATTTCTGGGCATTTGTTTGTTTGAGTTGGCTTAACTGAGACAAATGAGGGGTCTTCCATTTTGGCTTAATGTGTTAATGATTAAGCTGTAAAGAAACACTTCTGTATGATTGAACGAATAAGCAACCGAAACCATTAAGCTCATTTAGTTATAAGTAAACATCTCCTAACTCTTTCCATGTTAAAGGCGGTTGAATTTTTCTAATAATCATTAATCTTTTTGACAAATGTCTTACGATACCACATTCATTTATGTGTTGCAGGATGTAGCATTAGCTTCTGTGTCAATGAGACCCATTCCGTTTCCACCCGTTCTTGAGAAGCTCTCTATTTCAGACTCAAACTATGGGTCGGTCAGACGGTTCTACATAGAAACTCTAGATGACAACGCCATACCCGTCACTCTACAAGAGATCATGATAAACGAAAGCCCGCCTGAAAAGGTTTTCCGTCTCAAAGGTTCCGATCACTCCCCTTTCTTCTCAAAGCCTCAGGCCCTACACAAGTTACTAGTCGAAATCGCTAAAATCACTTAAAACTCGATGAAATTTGCTCCATAAATCAACCTTCCCCGTACATGATCAAGCGAAACAGCACATAGTCCCTTCATTTACCTTTCGTCTTAGATATTTACAGTTGCATAGGTACTGTTAGAGTCCCACATCAACTAGACACAGGTTTTTTTCTCTCATTTATATATGTTGGAACCTCCCTCTTCTTTTAGTACTGCTGTGTTTTTTAAACCTTTTCCTCTTTAAGGAAAAACAAAAAACCAGGTGTTTTCTTAACTTTTTAGGAGGGAAAACAGAGGAATATTAAGGGAAATATAATTAATATTTCCTTCCAAAAGTGGGAAGAAAGGGAGGATAATAAAATCTAAAAGAATTTTGTTTCTTTTATGACAAAATAAACATAAATTGTTTATTTTCCATCCCTTCCATTCATTTTCTTTAAATACACAAATAAAAACTTTATTTTTCTCAAACTTGAGAACACAATGTAAGGGCTCTTTATATAGATAGATATCCAAAGGGGGTTTACATGTTTTAACATGATATCGGAGCCTTTATAAATTGAGAGAGGATGGAGGTTTCTACATATATACATGTTTGATGGTTCGTGTCTAGTCAATTTGGGGATCCAACAAGTAGGATGATTTTGAGCAGATGTGTATATGAGTTTTCGATTTCAGATTTCGTTTATAAATTATAATAAATCCCGTTCGTTGAATGCCTGATAAGGAGTTGCTACAAAAATAGCAGTTTTGGAGGTAATATTCATCAGATTACATTCTTAGTCTCATGTAATAAAGATCTGATGGTTTAGATTTTAGAAAGCTGGTAGTTTGTGTATGTTGAATTGTTGATGTAAATGCTGAATCATATACTTTGGTTGATACCCAGAAGGAATAATTGGAATTCGATAACGTTAAAAGGGTTGTTTATCAAACATTTATTGGACAAGCGTTTACTAGGTGTTACTTTACCGACAATTTTGCACAATAAGAGGCATAAAAAAGACCGAGAATATTGCCCGGTAAGTGAGGGTAGAAACTCTTGCCTGTTAGCTCTTACCATGGGTGGACTTGATAGCATACCAAGTTTTGCTCCAATACCTTGTACCAATTGATGATGATTTGCACATAAATTCTGTATCGTATAGCAACTGTTGGTACCAACTTTTTTCAGTTGGTACTAGTTTTGTACCAACTTCAAGTTACATATATGAAAACTTGTCATTCTTTTCAAGTTTTAAGTGACATTTTGAAATTGTAGGCAACCTGTATCATGTTTAAAGATTTTTAATTTCATGAAATAGAACAACAAAAAAGTTTGTAATATAGAACTTAAAAATTAATATTTATGCTTTATAATTAACCAATTTAAATAATAATATTTAAATAAGTCTGAACCATTATACTATCATGGTACTCGACTTCTAATATCTTATACCAACCAAGTTTGAATACGTGCTATGGTACTCCCAACCAGTTGTAATTGATACGGTTGGTATACATGTTATAAAATTGGTGTTTGTAGCACTTACCGAATAACTGACATTTATCAACAATCTATTTTGATAACTGAAAATGTCACTAGATAAGGTTAGTGAGAGAGAATTGTGATTGTTATCAAATAGGTAGACATAGGTAAACCACTCCTAAAATTATCTTTTATTGTCTTCATTTTATATATCATTTAGCAAAAATATTTAATTATTTACTAGGTGTGTTTATTTTTTGAAATGCACCTTTAGTTAATTGTTAACATACACCTTAGTTAGATTATAAGTGCTCCTGCCCAAGTTCGAATCTAAGAGGGTGACCCCTCTACCAACAAGGCTAGTCCCAATTGACATTTACTAGGTGTTGTTATTCATACCTCCTCATCACTCACATACCATCTATAGTAGTTATATTATAAAAGAGATCAAGTAACACATTTTTTTTACGTGCGACTTCTTATTAAATAAGTGGTTATACTTATAAGGTTGTTTCATTACAAAAACTTCACTTTTCTTTTTTAATTATTTATAATAAATAACTTTATTTATAGATTATTATAATATTACTATATATCATAAAACCATAAAATATTCAAATATAATTTATTAATTTTCTCTTTCTATTAATTTTATTTGTCAATTTATATATTTTGTTAACATATTCCAAAAAATTATAATGCAATTAATATTGCATTTTTTTTAATTCTTTATACAAAATATGAGTAAAATATAATAACATGGATCACTCGTAATCTCGATTCAGTCAAATATGTTTAACTATGTCAAGCGGAGTTGATGAACCTTATTTGAGCAAAGGGATCCTAAAATTTCTTTGAAGATATTTTTTGAATTCAAGATAATCTTGAAATAATTTTTTTTTATCTCTTTATCCTCTTCAACATTAGTACTTGGTATCTCATTGGGAGATATAAAAACAATTGTTGAAATTCATTTGGATACCGAATTGGTATGGTATAACCAATGACTAAGATTAAAAATTGGAGATTAACATTGGAAATTTTTTAGAGAATACTCTTTGAAGAATGTATGAAGAATTTGGAGGCATAAATTGATTAATTGATTAATTGATTAATTTATTTAAACATTAATTATTTATATGTTTTTTTTAAATTTAATTCGTTGGTTAATTTATTAGAACGTTAGCTCTTATTTTACAATTTATACTCACAATTTATTTTAAATAAATGATAACTTAGTATGTTTATTACAATTTATACTCACAATTTATTTTAAATAAATGATACTTTTTTGAATGTTCTTAATTTAAATTTCTAATTTGGTTATTATAATAAAAATAAATTAATCTATATATATTACTAAAATACAAATGCTAAAATACTAGTTATTTTCTGTATTTTCTGTATTTTATAATTAATTTATTATATTATTTATATTTACTAATTTTAGTGAATTATAGATTATAAAAATGTGTTAATATAAATTAGTTGGTGATGTGTAACACCTCAAAACCCAAAGATATAGGTTGTGTCAATATCTTTGAGTCCAACTTAAAACCATGGTAAGGTTTGCCCCCACCATCCCGACAGTAAAAGTATCGACTTTGATATCATTCTATAACATACCAAAACCCAAAGCTACATGCTGGTCTAATAACTTCAAGTATAACTTAAAATCATGGTGGAAGTACTTGGTAGCCTACGACTTAAGATTTATAAATGCTCACAAGTTCTATACTCTAATCATGTTGAACGAGTTGTTAGATGATGTGGTATGGAGATGGAAGACCACTTATAAAAGATTTTGAAATGAATTTTTTTATCTCATGAAAATGATACATTTGAGATTTGAGATCATGTACAAAAGAGGGTTTGATGTTGATGTGTATGAGGGAGTAATTCACTTTATAAAGATATGGTTAGTAAGAGCATCTCCAATGCAATGTTCTTAAAAAAAAAAAAGTGCAATGCCTTGTAAGAACGACCATTGTGGAGAGTTCTTATAAGAACTCAAATCCCTCTAGGCTCTTAAATAAGAACTTTGGTTCTTACCTTGATGTTTGGTATAAGTTAACATATTATTAGTTTTTCTTTTTTTTCCTTCACTTTAATATTATTAATTTGATAATTGTTGAAGGTTAAAAAATACACGGGACCCACACAAATGAGTTTTTATAAGAACTATCATTGTGACATTTTAAATGAGTTCATGTTTTAATGAGGTGAAGGTGATGTGGCAATAAGGCCGTGAGTAGCAGGGCTCTAGCTTGAGCGGCTTCCAACCCACCGGGCTGGCGGGCTGTTGGTACGCCAATAGCAGCTTGGGCGGGTTGGAAGCTTGAGCGGGTATGCCACATCGCAATTTTTTGTGTGTTGTGTGTGGGAGGGTTGAGAGGGTTGGATACTAATCAAAGAAGATTTCAGAGGGTTAATGGAAGGGTTGAAGAAAAGCTGATGTGGCAGTAAAATTGAACGGGTTAAGTACTCATGGTTTAAAAAATGCAAAAAGAAGGTTTTTATAAAAACCTATATTGAAGATGCTCTAAGTCGAAGGATACAATTAGCTGCCCAAAGTTGAACATAATTATTGCACGGGTGTTGCCATTATACCCTAGTCTACATCCTTAAGGCTATAACACTCAAATCTATGTATAAGTAATTAATTAAAAAAGTCAAAAAAGATTAAGAAGTCAATCCAGATATTTGAAATGACATCATTTATTATCCCTCTCTCTTTCTTCTATACTACATTTTCTCTCTCCTGATTTATTTATTTATTTTTTAATCAATTGCTAATAATAATAATAATCGATGAAAAATAATAATAATAATAATAATAATAATAATTGATGAATAATAGTTATTTTTCTATTTGTATTATATATAACAAAATTTGTTAAAAACCAATAAAAAAACAAATATCTTGTTATTATAAAAATAATGTCATTTGTTTTTTAATCTCATAAAACTTTAGAAATTTAGAAAATAACTGATCACTATATCTAAGTATTTTAATATTTAAAAAAATCCATCTATTTTTTAACTTATTTTAAAAAACTAGATTACAATTTGTCACTCTTTAATAAAATATTGGATATAAATTAATTCATATTTTATTACTTTTATTTATAAAATATTACATTTGTATATAAAATAGGAATTGACTGTTTTGATTATATAAAAATACGTCTAACACCTCCTAACCATTTCTCCGAAAAATCTACAAAATAACCAAAATCTTTGTTACATATAATTAGCTATTAGCAGCGTTCGCTAATCTCAACTTTAGAAATTTAGAAAAACATATCATTTTAATCTCAAATTTTAATACAAAGAAACAAAAAATATAGTGATAAAAAATGTTGTAATTATTTAAAAAAATATAACAATAATATATATATATATATATAACAATAATAAAAAAGGTAAAAACTAAATAAAGTTATATATATTTACATGTTGATGTAATTAAGGCAATTGCTAAATACACCCGACTTTTTACCAAATGCACCCAAAAAGTGAATGCGTCATACACACATACGTCAACGTCAAAAGCTACTTTTTCAATTTTCGATGCTACTTTTTCAATTCCCGATGCACTTTTTGGGTGCATATAGCAACCCCCTTATTAAATTGTAATAAATATTATATAGAAAGAAGTGCATTTATTTCAGTGTAAATGTTGTTATCCAATGAAAATGAGCAAACTTTATTATTATGTAATTATTAATATAAAATAGGGTGTATTTGGAAATTAGGCTAGGGTATAATCGGAAAAACCTTATTGCACAATATTTTGGTGCAATTTGAAATTGGTTTTTTTAACTCTGACATGATGTGAAATTTATGGGCCCGTTGGATTGAATTCAAGGTATCTATATCAAGGGGATTTTGGCACAAATGCCCTTAGGGGCACCCCCCATTTGGTTATATGCCCCTTCTCTCTCTCATTTTGCAGCGTATACCCCTGCCGCGCAACTATAGGTGCGTTATAACGCACCTATAGATAAAAGACAAAAAAAAAAAACCTTTGACTGCCAATAGTCAACAAAAATGGTGCGTTAAGCGCTTCTTTAACGGCGCAACTCAAAGGTGAGTTATAACGCACCCATAACGGTGCAACTATAGGTGCGTTATAACGCACCAGAGACTTTGACCGTCACCATTTTTGTTGACTATTGGCAGTCAAAGGTTTTTTTTTTTGTCTTTTAGCTATAGGTGCGTTATAACGCACCTATAGTTGCGCGGCAGGGGTATACGCTGCAAAATGAGAGAGAGAAGGGGCATATAACCAAATGGGGGGTGCCCCTAAGGGCATTATGGCCAAAATCCCCTAAGCAAACTTTATTATTATGTAATTATTAATATAAAATAGGGTGTATTTGGAAATTAGGCTAGGGTATAATCGGAAAAACCTTATTGCACAATATTTTGGTGCAATTTGAAATTGGTTTTTTTAACTCTGACATGATGTGAAATTTATGGGCCCGTTGGATTGAATTCAAGGTATCTATATCAAGTCGACCGACAAGTACAAATAACTCTAAATGAACACTTTTTATTCGATTTTAAATATTTTTTATTAGTTTTGTCGTAAATATATCAAGATTACTTTTCCTTTTTTTTTTCCTTACAATCAATGCTTCAATTTGACACAAAAAGAGATTGAAAGCCCAGTAATATATTTGCCATATGAAAAAGATTGTTTTAGACGGATTGACTTACATTTTTTTGAACGGCATTTTAACTCACACACGTTCTGGGGTATTCGGATTCATACGGGCACCGACTAATCCCCGCGCCCATGAGCCGACCCGAAAGCCAACCCACGGACTCGCCCTGAACCGACCCGAAGACCGGTTAAGAGCTGGATACCGCAGAAGAGGTCTACAAGGCCTTTGGCATTTTTTGTACCAAGCGGGGCTCGAACCCGCACCAACCTATCTTTCAAGGCAAGCACAATGATGTTACCTACTACCGCTGGGCTAGACATTCATTTGTACTTTTAATGGAAGCCACTATGTTATGATACTTTTAGTCTTAGATAGCACAAGTAGAAAATATATTTTTACTTTTAGTCACTATATTCAAAGAAAAAGCATATGATTAAACCGTCAAATTCTCAAATGATGAAGTTGAAATGGTTTTCTAATAACATTTTTCAAGAATTCAATGATTTGATAATAGTTTTTGAAAGCTAAACAATTCATATGATGGTTTTTGTTAGAATGTATAGTTAATGTATAGCAAGCCCATCTTAGGCCCATGGGCTTGGCCCTTTTCCTTTTCCTTTTCCTTGTATATATATAGGGTAGTTTACCCCTTTTGTTGATACACTTTTCATAATCAATACAATCAATCTTTCAACCCTTTCTATTTCTAACATGGTATCAGAGCTTTAGGCTCCTTAATCACCTTCATCAATCCCGAGTTGGGATTCTTCAAATCCGAGTCGGATTTTCTTATTTTCCGAGTTGGAAAATCCGTTTTCCGAATCGGGAAACCCGTTTTCCGTGATCTTTTCCGCACCCGTTTTCCGCATCCGTTTTCCGAGTTGGAAAATCCGTTTTCCGAATCGGGAAACCCGTTTTCCGCACCCGTTTTCCGAATCGGAAAAGACCGTTTTCCGCACCCGTTTTCCGAGTTGGAAAATCCGTTTTCCGAGTTGGAAAATTCGTTTTCCGAGTCGGAAAACTCGTTTTCCGCACCCGTTTCTCACATCCGTTTTCCACATCCGTTTTCCACACCCGTTTTCCACATCCGTTTTCCTCACCCGTTTTCCACATCCGTTTTCCACATCCGTTTTCCTCACCCGTTTTCCACATCCGTTTTCCACATCCGTTTTCCTCACCCGTTTTCCACATCCGTTTTCCACATCCAGTTTTCCACATCCGTTTTCCACATCCAAAAAAAAAAAAAAAAAAAACCCAAGTTGGGATTCTTTCTTGTTTCTCTTTTCCCAAGCCGATTCCGAGTTGGAAATCTTTTGATTCCGAGTCGGGATACGCTTTCCCTAGTCGAAACTCTGCCCGAGTTGAGATTCCCTTGTCAAGTTTTACTTACTCTCTCATCATGACACCCAACCTCAGTCATTTTCAACCCCAATCCACCACTTCAAATGGATCCGTGTCACTGGATCCGTCACAAAAAGGTGTACTTATGCAACTCCTGCGTCAGAATCAACATCTTATGCAACTTTTGGTGCGTCGACAACTTATGCAACAACCAATGTCTTGGACCATGGAAATGCATTATCCGCGATCGTCTACCTCGGATCACTTCTGGATTTTTGATTCTGGCTGCTTTAACCACATGTCACCATATCCCGCCGGGTTCATCACTAAGCAGCCATCTCCGCATCCTACTGTTCGCACAGCGGACCTTACTCCCAAGCATGTACTATTCAGTGGGAATTATTCTACTGACCTGATTCAGTTACCCGAGGTACTGCATGTACCAGGACTAGCGATAGGGCTAGTCTCTCTTACCCAGCTTCAGGAAATGGGTCTACTCATATCTTTTGATTTCTTTGGTTGTGCTATACAAGATCCAAAGACTAAGCAGATTCTTGGAAAAGGCCGTAGAGTTGGACGGACTCTTGAAGTCATATATCTTCGCTTACCTTTGTCCTCGTCACATACAAACCTTGCTGCGCCAATTTCCACAACTTCCTCCTTTGATCTCTGGCATGCTCGCCTAGGACACTTGTCATCGGCCAGAATAAAACTATTAGCTAACTCTGGTGTGCTAGGTAACGTCACTTCCAATGAAGTTTCCTGCTTATCCTGTAAACTTGGTAAACACCATGCTCTACCTTTTGAACTCAATGACTATACATCCGTATCTGCCTTTGACCTTATCCATTCCGATGTCTGGGGACCGGCACCACATCCATCTATGGGTGGACACAGGTACTTCGTTATCTTCATTGATGATCACACACGCTTCACCTGGATATATCTTATGAAGCACCGCTCAGAGCTACCTCAACTCTACATTAACTTTGCCCGCATGATACAAACTCAGTTCTCAAAACCCATAAAGATTCTTCGAGCTGATAACGCTATGGAATACAAAGAATCTTCTCTCATCGCCTTTCTTCGATCTCAAGGCACTATCTCACAGTACTCTTGTCCGGGTACCTCTCCCCAAAATGGTCGCGCTGAACGCAAACATCGACATATCCTTGATACTGTCCGCACTCTCCTTGTCTCTGCCAAGTGCCCTGAACGCTTCTGGGGAGAAGCTGCCTTCACTGCTGTCTATACCATCAATAGACATCCCACGCCCGTACTCCAACACAAATCGCCCTATGAAGTTTTACATGGAGTCCTTCCTACTTATGAACTTCTCAAGGTTTGGGGATGTGCATGTTTTGTTCAATTGCAACCTCATGAATATACCAAACTTGAACCTCGTGGCAGACTATGCCTTTTCCTTGGATATGGCATTGAACACAAAGTCTATCGCTGTTGGGATCCAATCTCCAAACGCCTACGAATCTCTAGACATGTCACCTTCTGGGAAGATGTCCCCTTTTATGACATGCCAAACTCAGAGCCCAGTATCACTCATCATACCCCTTTCTTTACTGACCCCTCTCTCTCTTTGGATACTCCATTCACCACCCCGATCCCTACTCCTGTTTCTGACTCAACTGCAACGACCTCTGATCCTTCGCCACCTGTTCCAACTCCCTCGACTCCACCTGAGTCGCCTGCTGAATCTACGGATCCTGGACCCTCGACGTCAACAGCTGTTCGCCGTTCCGACCGGGTGAGACAGGTTCCCGCTCATCTTCGTGATTATCACTGTTATGCTACATTGTTATCACATCATGAACCTACTTCCTACAAAGAAGCATCTTCGAGTTCACATTGGCAAGCAGCTATGCAAGAAGAACTTCGAGCTCTCGCAAAGGCTCAAACATGGGACTCTGTTCCGCTACCACCTGGGAAACGACCCATCGGCTCTAAATGGGTCTTCAAGATCAAAACCAAGTCTGATGGATCGATTGATCGGTACAAAGCCCGTCTAGTGGCCAAGGGCTTTAATCAGGAATATGGCATCGACTATGAGGAGACCTTTGCTCCTGTTGCGCGTGTAACGTCTGTTCGCAGTCTGCTGGCCATCGCAGCTACCAAAAACTGGCCTCTGTTTCAAATGGATGTCAAGAATGCATTCCTGAATGGGGATCTGTCTGAAGAGGTTTACATGACTCCTCCTCCTGGTGTCTCTCTTCCCTCCGGCCATGTATGTCGTCTCCGCAAAGCCCTGTATGGTCTCAAACAGGCTCCTCGTGCATGGTTTGAAAAGTTCAGCAACACGGTGCTTTCATTGGGTTTCTCTGCCAGCAACTATGATTCAGGCCTGTTTACCCGTACCACTGCCGCTGGAAGCATCCTACTTCTCCTGTATGTGGATGATATGATTATCACTGGTAGTGACTCAACTGGTATAGCCTCCCTGAAACAGTCACTCAGCTCTGCTTTCGAAATGAAAGACCTGGGCAAACTTCACTACTTCCTTGGACTTGAGGTGCTCTCCGACGTGTCAGGCACCTATCTCTGTCAAGCAAAGTACATCTCCGACCTTCTCTCCAAGGCTGGCCTCTCGGATACCAAGGTGACATCTACACCTTTGGAATACAATCTTCATCTGACACCAAGTGCCGGTACACCCCTACAAGATCCTACTCGCTACCGCCAACTAGTGGGTTCTCTTGTCTATCTCACTGTCACTCGCCCAGACATCGCATACGCTGTTCATACTGTTAGTCAATTTATGGCTGCTCCGCGTTCCGACCACTACGCCGCTGTCCTACGGATTCTGCGATATTTGAAAGGCACAATGTTTCATGGCCTATATTTCTCCTCCACTTCGTCCTTAGTCCTGCGTGGCTTCTCTGATGCTGACTGGGATAGCGATATGACTGATCGTCGCTCTACTACCGGGTATTGTTTCTTCCTTGGCGATTCTCTCATTTCATGGCGCAGCAAGAAGCAATCTCTCACCGCCCGGTCTAGTACAGAAGCTGAATACCGGGCTCTCGCGGACACTTCTCAAGAACTTATCTGGCTCCGCTGGTTACTCTCGGACATGGGCGCACCGCAGAAATCGCCTACTCCGTTATGGTGCGACAACAATAGTGCCATCCAGATCGCTCACAACGATGTTTTTCATGAGCGCACGAAACACATCGAGATTGATTGCCACTTCGTTCGTCAACACGTTGTGCGCAACACCATTCGCCTTCACCCTATTTCGACTCTCGATCAACCAGCCGACATCTTCACCAAAGCTCATCTGCCAGGACGGTTTCGAGAGCTTGTTACCAAACTCAATCTGTCTCATTCCTCCCCAGATTAAGTTTGAGGGGGGGTGTTAGAATGTATAGTTAATGTATAGCAAGCCCATCTTAGGCCCATGGGCTTGGCCCTTTTCCTTTTCCTTTTCCTTGTATATATATAGGGTAGTTTACCCCTTTTGTTGATACACTTTTCATAATCAATACAATCAATCTTTCAACCCTTTCTATTTCTAACAGTTTTCAAATAGGATTTACTTCTCAAAAATATATTAATCTATATCTAATATATTATTGTATGTATTCACCTATAAAAAGTTCTATTGTGTGTATCAAACATTATTTTTGAGTCTTTTGTATTTCAAAATGACTGGTAACCAACCGGGTTAGCCGGTAAACTCCGACGGTCTTCTCCGCCCACCTCCAACCTTCTCCGGCCACCTCCGACCTCTATAGCAACCCACCTCAACCATCGTTCACACCATTACCGCCGACCTCCACTGCCACCCACCTCTGCCATTTTCTCTGTGGCCACCTCCGACCTCCACCGCAACACACCTCCACCATCGTTTACACCATTACCGCTGACCTCCACCGCCACCTATACCATCGTTCACCACCATTACCGCTGACCTTCACCGCCACCTACCTCTACCATCGTTCACCACCACCACCACTGTTGACCTCCATCGCATCCCACCTCCACCATCGTTCACACCATCACCGTCAATCTCCACCGCCGCCCACCTTTACCATCGTCACCACACCACCACCACCATTGTCGACCTCCACCTAGAATCGCCGCCACTATATTAGAACCACCAAAAACCGATATTACATAACCCATAACCATCCAGAATCACCATCCCGTCACAAACACCTCCAGCCGCCGTTCCAACTGTCGATAACCAGTTGAGTAGGTCACTATACATACAAAAGACTCAAAAATAATGTTTGATACATAAAATAAAGCTTTTTGTAGTTGGATACACACAATAATATATTGGATATAGTTTAATACATTTTAGAGAAGTAAATCCTTTCAAATATTAGATGATCTTGGTAAGAAAGAGGCTTGTATTTATATCATGATAATATTGTTTTTCTATTGTTTTTTTAATTAAAACTTTGAAGGGAAAGGAACAAAAGCAGAAGAGAAAAAAATAACAAAGAAAATAAATGTAGATTATTTTGAAAAAATTTAGGGGTTGTTTACTTAAACCCTTACATGGTAAGTGCTTACTCGCAGAATTGAACACCATCATCTACTACATTGGACGATATTCTAGTCTCTCAAAACGGTATCATATGCAACAATTTACCTTGTAAGAGTTGTAAATTTCACTTACCGGATAAGACTCTTGGTTCATACCATCGCTTTTACCGGGTAAGATTATAATACTTGTCATGTTTATCCTGTAAGATGAATTGACCCGATAAATATTTTACAGGTAAACATTAAGTAAATGACCCCTTAGTCTTATTGTATGAAGGGGAAGAAAAAGAAAAAAAGAAATAACAAAGTTAAAAACACTTCTGTAACGCCCCGTTTTTAGTTTTGGAAACTTAACGGAGTTTTGGTTAGCAGCATTAACCGGATTAACTTGTGTTACAGGAGTTGAGGGGCTGGAGTGTCAATTGTGATAGTGCAAGGTAGGGTGTGGCTATTGTTAAGAAAGGGAAAAACCCTCACTCTCCAATCAGTTTCTCACAGAACGTTCGGGAGAGGGAGAGAGGGCGACTAGAGGAAGACAAGCAAAGGCGAAATTAAGGCTTGCGGTGGATCAATTGTGTTAGCACTTACACTAATTGCACCAAAGGTAAGAATTCTATGTAAGTTTTGATGTCAATTGGTCATGTTTTGGAGTAAGAACTATGGTTAGGGTTTGATGTTGAATGATGATCATGAGACCATCAATTGATGTGTTATGGGTTGAATTGGTTGCATGTAATCGTTCATTATCGACCCTAGTTCATGTATAAGTTGTATTTTGGATGGTGATAGTCGAATTTTGAGTTTTGGGTATGAATTTCGAGCAAAGTCGTGAGAAAAGTCAGACCAGGAGACTTGCGCGACCTGGCCCGTGACCTGAGGTAGCGCAACTTGGTCGCGCAACTCTCTGTTGCAAATTTGACTTTGTTCGTTTGCGGTCCTTTTGGGGATTTGGCTTTGGGCTTATGTTAGGGATGTTATGAGAGGACTATGGGTAGATTTTGGGGACAATTGGACCAGTCTAGCTATGGCTAAGACTCGTGTTCGGTATTGAATGTTAAGTGTCCCTTTTTGCATGTTTTGATAAGTGTATGTGTATGTGTTGTGGTTAGGTGGTACATGCTGAGTAATATACTTGCGAGCAAGCTTGTTTGTGATCATTTCCAGGTGAGTACTCTATCTATATTAATGTGGTTATGCTTATGTGATGGTTATGCATATGTGATTATGTGTTGCTATGGTTATGTTAATGCCTAGGTGGTACTCGTTACCCCTAGGGGAAGATGTGTTCCTTCGGGACAAGGGATCAAGTCACGGATTAAGTTACGAATTATGTTAATACCTAGTTGGTGCTGGTTACCACTAGGGAAAATAGTTCCTCCAGGAACAAAGGATCAAGTTACGGATTAAGCGGCCTGGTACCAGTGTCAAGGGATCAAGTTACGTGCATGTGATGGCTATGTATCTCGGTTATGTATGTGTGATTATATTGGTATAGATGTGTGCTCACTAAGCGAAAGCTTACCCGTTGTTGTTTACCATTTTAGTGGCAGGTACTTCCCGTTAGGGAGAGGTTGAGGTTTGAGGCTCCGGGATTCGCCAGTTCAGTCTCAATGGAAAAAGGTTGGAAAGGATGGTGATATGATTTTAAGACAATCACTCAGTTATGGTTTAAGAAAATTGTTTGATGTTGTTTAAACGGTTTACTCGTGTCTTTCCTAAACATGAATTGAATTTCGGTTAAATTCTTATGATGCTTTAAAATGGTTGTAAATGGATGTGTTTTTGAGATGAGCTTCTACTACTTGTACCTTTTGTTAAATTGTTGGTTTTAGTACTATTTGTCAAGTTTTAAAAATAAGTTTTGGACGAGCTTCCGCTTTCAAACGAATATTGGTTACTTTCGTATTAAATCGGTGATTTCTAGTATATGGATGTTACAACTTCACTATCGATTAATTACAATTCTATATAGGGGAGGCTAAATGCACCCATACAAATGCTTTTCTTCGTACACGTTAATATCATATTATGTTTTTTACATTCTCAATGCATGAATTGACCTAATTCTAAACATTCATAAAAGCACAAATAGCAATCTCATTCTCTATATAATGAATAGGGGTTATGACTTATGAGGGTAACTAACTAACTAACTATTCAATTTGTACACATGTTATCATTGAACTCCTTTTTTGTACTCAATATATCATTGAACTCCTTTTTTGTACATATAATACCATTATGACCGGGTATAGCCCGTAAACCACCGGTAAACCACCACCAAACCACCAACACCACAACCACCACCTCCAAACCACCACCCCACCAAAACATCACCATCACAGCCACTACCACCACCTAAACCACCACCTTCAAACCATCACCACCACACCCACCACCACCATACCTATCAGCATCATCGTTTCCACCCTACCACCTCCGATCACCATCACCATCTCCATTAGTCGGCAAATTTCCGGCAACATCATCAACTCCGATCACCATCTCCCGCTTATACACACACACACACCGATCACCATCATCGTTACCAGATTTGATGAAATTCAAACCAAATTGAAACCAGATTTGATGAAATCGAGACCAAATGGTGATGGTTGTTGGTGGGGGTGCTGATGAAATCGAGCTCTGTAGTGGTAGTGATGGCTGTGGCTGGCGGTTGCCGGTGATGTAGAGAGGTTGTAGGTAGTGGTCGTCGGTGATGGGGGTTACGACATCCACAGGGGTAGTGTTTTGGTGGTGGTGGTGGGTGTGGTGGTGATGGTTTAGAGGTGGCGGTGGTGGTGGTTTTGTGGTGGTTTATCGGTGGTTTAAGGGCTATACCCGATCATAATGGTATTATATGTAAAAAAAGAGTTTAATGGTAAATTGAGTACAAAAAAAGTTTAATGATAATATATATACAAATCAAATAGTTAGTTACCCTCATAAGTCATAATCCCTAATGAATTTATGAGTGAAAAAAAATGATATACTTTCTTTTCTTATTTTCTAGTAGCAACATGATTTTCTTTTTTCCAGTTTCTCATAAATACAAATAAAAAGTTCTATTTCCTCCTTTATTTTTCCCCTTTATTAATCTTTCTCTCCAAATTAGATAACAAAGTATATAAATTTAGGTGAAAATAAATAAATACAAATGATTTTAATTAGACCGTTGAAAATTTTTAAATTCAAATTCAAAAATGAAAGGGCATTAAATATCCCAAAAAAAACAACTTTACCATATTCATTCAAATTCAACCGCATGTAAAATTAGCAAATCCCCCCATTTAAACTCATTCCCATCTCCTTCTCCATTTCCTGCAAATAATCGCAAACTGTTTGATTCAATCTACATCAAACCAAAGGTATACATCTATCTATGCTTACATATTTTCTTCATTTGATTCTTCCAGATTTTGTTGTTTATGTGGAAGAAGATCTGTGATCTCAATTGACATAGAAATAAACATTTAGTCTTAGATCCATAAGGTTTTATGTGTTTAACAGATTCTGCTATCTGAATTTCTCTATATCGTATACTTTTTCCGAATTTTGGCCTTTATCCAGATGAATACTTGTAATCTGCCGTTAAATTTGTTCATATGTTCTATATTTTTCAGATCGTGTTCTTTGTGATGAACGTTTGTGCTCTAAATCGATGTAGAAACGCATTTAGAATGTATTTAGTTTCTTCATTTTTCGTAATTTTGTCAGAATTGTTCTTGTTTTGAAGAACGCATTTTAAATACTTGTAATCTGCTGTTAAACTTCTTCATATCTTATGTGTTTTTTGAGATGAAGATTTGTACTCTGAATCGATGTAGGAACGCATTTAGAATCTATTTAATTTCTTCGTTTTTCGTAATTTTGTCAGTAGAATTGTTCTTATTTTGATGAACAGGCTATAGTCTAGATGTCAACAAATGGTAGATCTAATCCTTTGATCTCTCAAGGAAACGTAAATGAAATTAGAATATAAAAACGCATATTTGACTTCGAGTTGGAATTCTGAAGTGGATTACATATGATATCATACACATCCGTATACTCCTTGCCAATCTGTCAATCGCCATCAGCGCCACATCAGCTTTCCACTATCTTACCTAAACCAACCCGATCTTTACCAATTCATCCATATTCATACCACTCTAAATAATTAAATAAAAAAAACACGAGAAAGAAAGAAGAGAGAGATAGAGAGAAAGGAGAGGGAGGGTAGGGTGGGGTGGGGTGGGTGGGTATAGTCTAAGCAATCGGCACCACCACACCGAAAGATGCCCTTGCCGATCGGCCTCGGCGGTGTTGCTGATGGTACGGATCGGCAAAACACCCTTGCCAATCCTTACCGTTGTGGGGTGCGGATGGTCTTACAAGTTTGTCTAATTCCTTCATTTTTGTTAATTCGTCAATTTTGTTCTTATTTTGATCAACGGACAGTAGTCTAGATGTTAATTGCGTAGATGTATTGCTGAAAACAATCAACTAAAAGATGAATGAAATTTCAAATAAAATCTGGAGCACATATACTTGATATGAATTTGAATTTAGAATTGATGTGTTGTTGTTGCTGTTGTATTCATTTGTGCAATTTGTGAAAATGATGATTATCATCAGAGAATGGGTCGAGGTGTAAGCTGCGGCGGAGGGCAGAGCTCACTAGGCTACTTGTTTGGCGATGGCACCGCCTCCGCTCCACCACCATCTGAGAACCCGACCACCGATGATGCAACCACGGAGCCTTCTAAGACTGAAACAACCACTGAGACCAATGAGTCTGCTGAAAATCCTCCTGCTGCTGAACCAATTAACAAAATTGGCCAGAATGCAGCAGATACTACTACTACTACTACTACTACTAATGAACATGATAGCACAACAAATAATTACTTCAGGGCAGATGGACAGAACTGTGGCAATTTCATCACGGTATTGTATTCATCAGTTACAACAGTTTTCAAATTATTTAAAGGGTGTTTGGGACTTGGCACTTGGGAGTGCTTTTTGAACTCCAAAAGTGTTTTTAGTAGACTAATGGTCGGTAACATCCTTGGGAGGGACAGGGAATGGCATCCCCGTCTACCCGGGTCCGATTCATGGGGTGAGCATGTGGCGATACCCTGACCATGGGTCTGCTTTTGGGTCGGTCCATGGTCGCCGAGGATTAGTCGGGTGCCTGTATGGATCCCGGATACCTCGTCGATTTCGTGTCGGGACGTGTGTGTGAGTTATCTGTCATTCAAAAAAAGCGCTTTTGGCCAAAAATGGTTATTGACTCACGGAGTTGGTAAATGGAGTTTCTTTTAAATGTTTGGATTAGTTTTTGTGATGGTAAAAGTCAATAAGTTAAAAAATGTGCCAACCCAAGTTCAAATCCGGAAGTGAGCAACCAGGGGCCACTAAGTATTAATCCCAGGGGAGCATGTCTAGCTCTAAGTAAAAATTGCCAATGATGTAGTCTGGCCAAAGTGGGATTAGGTGATAGAGAAAAGCTTAAACCAAAAGCCAAAAGTCAAGTTTCCTTACTTTTGAAAACCTCCTTTTCCAATTGTATCATAACGTCATTTCAAAAAGTGCTTTTTATCTTTACCAATAACTTTCTTTTCACATATTTGGCTTTTTGAAAAGCCAATAAGTCAATAACTTGTTTTCAAAAACGCTGCCAAACACCCATCTCCGAATGGCCTTCTATCAATCCAATTCTCTGATTCCGGTTATGTCTATGTGTGGTTTGTTTCAGAATCGGCCTTCAACCAAGGTTCATGCTGCTCCTGGTGGGAGTTCTTCCCTTGGTTACCTCTTTAACGATGAGAAGAAATGATGGCCCGTCTTGGGTGCATGTGAGGTACGAAATGCTACTCGATCTCTTGTCAACAAGTAGTTAAAGATGCTATCGAATTCGAATGACAGTTTGTATGCTGTCATCATAATCATGTACCTTTTCATGCCTTGTAACTTGCAAGCTAGTAGTATATCAATGATCTATGAAAGAATTTTGCTGCACATATGAAGCAGCGTTTATAAATAATTATTGCTTAACAACATACCATATAAACCCTAGAACCAGCATTTGCTTCCCTGATTTGCCTTTTTCTCTTGTTTTAAGTAATTATAACGTTTGATTAATACACTAGTCTGATGAAAAGATTGCACAAAACCAAATATGCAACAGTTGGTGTAGTGGTTGAGGCCCTGGGATGTGGTGGAATGTCCCAATTTTAGGTGTAAGCAACAATTATAGCCACTGGGCTTATAGGGATTGATTTCTTGCGATCACAATTTGCCGGGATTGGCAAAAATACCTTGTCCGACAGTCTTCTTGCTTTGTTTAATGCTCTCCTTTGTGAAAAGAGAACAACATTTTCCGCCCAGATCCACTATTGAATCCCTTACCCAACGGCATGTTCCGGGTTTGTTTAGATAAAGAATCAATATCTTTCCACGAATATATATTATGTTTACATATGGAACCCTTGGCGGCTTTCTGTAGAATTCTATATGTATCTATGAGAGCTCGGTATCCACAACAAGCCCAATCCCTAAAGCACGTTTTATATGAAACACGACCAAATTGGACATGACCGAATATAAATGGACTTGACTATAGTTTGTTGCTTTTACTAATATCGTTACTATTCTGAAAAGTTAATGAAACATGACCTATGGTTACATGTTTTTAACAAGGTAGGTTCTTGTGATTGCAATTTTTTTTAAAAGTTAGGTATTTGAATATTTAACAACTTGAGCTTTATGACGGCATTAGGTAGGACCTAATGCAATACCATGGACCCAACATGTTAATTTTTTGAAGTATGGATGTGTCTCTTAGGAATACGAAACCACGGGGACAAAGAATGTAATCCGTAATAGTTATGATGAAACAAACCAATAAAATATTTAAATAGTTAAATTTATAAACATTTTATACAATTTTAGTATACAAGTATATATAGGATCAGGTGAGACCAAGCTGTTTCCGTGAGATCGCGAGAGACTAATATTTAACGTATGGAACTTCACAAAAAACACCATGAATGTACATAAAACTCGAATATGCAGACCTAAAAATCACTTTCTATGCAAAAAAATATCCAAAACAAGATAAAAACGAAACCTTCACAGCTCAAATGCTGTGAAGGTTACATATATATAATGTGAACCTTCACAGCGGAAATTGTTGTGAAGTTTTTGTTATTAACCTTTTTTTGGATTTTTTTTTCTTCGATGGTGTTTTTTAGTATGTTTTTACGATGAATGGTCAATTTTTTTTACCTTCACAAATGTTATCCTGTGAAGATTCATGTATAATATGTTGGTTGCGTATTCGAGTTTTATTTACCTTCACAGTGTTTTTTTGTGAAGTTTCATACGTTAGGTATTGGTCTCACGGAAACAGCTTGGTCTCACCTGATCCTAAGTCTATATATATACAGTATATAGGGGCAGGTTCAAATGTGAACCACTTTTTGGTTGTGAATGTGAGGACAGCCGAGAGCGCGACACGTGGCGGCTTTAAGTGTGCTCTCGGCTGTCCTCACGTTCACAACCAAAAAGTGGTTCACATTTGAACTTTCCTATATATATATATATACATAGAGGAGAATTATTTTGTTAACCATTCAAATTGTGTTGACCGTGTTAACCAATCTCCACCATAGATCAAAATGTGAACTCAATTTTGGTTGTGAACACGACGACCACTAAAATTGCGCCACATGGCATATTCAGTTTGAATATTATGTGTTATTTAAACTGAATATGCCACGTGGCGCTCTCAGCTGTCCTCACGTTCACAATGAAAAATGAGTTCACATTTGAACCTGACCCTATATATAAGTCGAGGAAAGTTTAAATATGAACTCATCTTTCATTGTGAACATGAGAACCAACAAAATCGCGCCACGTGGCAATTTGAATCGGCACCTAAGCTTTATTCGGTATGAATATCATGTAGAGTGAATAAAGCTTTTATTCAGACCGAATAAACTTTCATTGAGTCTAGATAAAACGTTAATATTCAAGCTGAATATTGTCACATGACGTGATATTTGTGGAACAGTATACATATATTTAGGTGTACTAAATTAAATGAATAATTTGATTTAATGGTAGTGATTTGTTGGAACATGGTTGGTACAAAAGAAAAAAAAAACTACGTTTTATTTGATTTAGAAGTTCCTTATGAATTGGAGGAGGATATGCTAGCCAATAGTTTTAGAGATTGTAGCAACATACGTGGTCAAGGGGTCGTTTACCAAACACTTATGTGCGTAAGTGGTTGTCAAGTTAGACTACCTTATCGAATGCTTATAGCAAGGAGCAAAAATTCTAACCGGTAAGAGCGAAGGTAAGGACCGAGAGTCTTAACCAATAAGTGAGGGCCGTAAATAAGTGAAAGTGTTGAATTTTACCCAGAAGCACTTAACCAAGTAAACATTTGGTAAACGACACCTAAGACAATTAAAAAAGGTGGTGGTTAACGTATAGACAATGGTGATTGACTTGGTGGTAATCAGTGTGGTGGAAAAAGAGGCAGCGATTGTGGCGGGGGTAATAATGAGTGTAGAGGCGGTGGTGGTTGCGATTGACGTGGAAATGGAGAGTGGTGTTAGCGGGAGCGGACATTGATGGATATGGATGTGGAGTTGGCAGTAGTGGTGGGAGGTGGCAATGGTAGCCAACGTTGGTGGAGGTTGTGATTGTGGCCCGCATGATCCTAGCTAGTAAAAATTATTTTTAATTAAAAAAGACACCTTTTTGTCCCATCCAGTACAACCGGTCTCAATCCTAAGTTGGGCCAGTGGAACAATGATTATTTGTTGTGTCTCGTGTCATGTCAGACGTGGAACAGTAAGTTTTATTATGTCTCATATCGTCCCAAACATGAAACGATCATTTTTGCGGCTTTGCCATCTCGTATGTAATGTCAAATGTGAAACAATGAGTTTTTGTCTTGTCTCTATAAAAAGGATACCATTATAAATAAGGGTGCATAAAACCTGATCAACTCTCAACCTAACGTGAAGCCATCCAATCCCAATCAACTTGTAAAATCCTCAAACCATAGGTATCGAGTTGGAATTGGGTTAGAGTTATTTGAACCCAACCCAACATAAGGAAAACAATATATTTCTATTCCTTGGATTTAATACGATCTTCACAGTTCATTGTTAATACTATGAGGCCATCATGCCATCTCCCTCTTTTATATACATAGTTTAAATCTCTTCTTCAAACACACACATGGTGATATTGCTAACTGTTTACAAAAATGCGAAAACGGTCAAATCATGTGCAAAATCACAAGTGATTTTACATTAATGATCAGAAAAAGGTGTACAGGTGTTTTGCCATGTCTTTAGTTTGCGGAACAAAGTCGTTTGAATCACATGTGATTTTATACGTAATGTCAGTGTTACATAACATGCGGTTATATAGTTTTCTTATTTTTTTCAATAACTGAGAAATGGAAAACTGAGGTACACTTTTTTACTCTATCATCTTAACTGTGTGCACTTGTGTAAGGAAGTAAATTAAGTTGTTTTTTACTTTTTGTACATATATGCACATTACAAATTACTTCTATGCACAAATATTATACGATCTAGAAGAAAAGTAGCAAGAACATTCATTAATTTTTCGTTTTTAAGGCTTTCCTTTTAGTCTGACCTTAGTTTAAGGGCAAATTGCCGAAAAATGTAATATAAATGTCCAAAAAATCCAATCGAGGGAACGTATATTTTTTTTGCCGTAAAAGGATTAACCATTCAATTTTGTCAAAAAAAGTGTAAGGTTACCGGTAACCTATTTAAGAGGTTAACCCCTTCATTTTTCTCTTCTCTCTCTCTCCTCTCTCTCTCTCTCTCTCTCTCTCTCTCTCTCTCTCTCTCTCTCTCTCTCTCTCTCTCTCTCTCTCTCTCTTCGCTCTCTCTACTCATACATCACTCACCTCACTCACCTACAGCAACAACCACCACCACACCACCACCACCACCACCACCCCCCCACCACTACACCACCCCACTACACCCTCACCCCTGTCGGCAAACCACCGCCACCATCTCGAAACCACCACCACCACCACAACCACCATTTTTTTAACCACCACCATCCCCCACCATCCCCCACCATCACCACCTCCAGCCCCCAACCACCATCGGTCCTCTTCCCCCTTTCCCCAAACCCTAAATCGACCTCCTCCCATTTTCCCTAGGGATGGCAACGGGGCGGGTTTGGGGCGGGGATTGGTCCCCCCGTCCCCGTCCCCGTTTAAAAAAACCGTCCCCGTCCCGCTTAAAAACCCGCGGGGATTTAAACGGGGATCCCCATCGGGTAATCGGGGAAACCCGCGGGGAACGGGTATCCCCGTTTAGTATAAACGGTTAATTAAAAGGGTTTTACCGTGGGGATCCCCGTCATCGTTTAAACTTTACCACAAATCTACAAGTCACGAAAAATGATATACTAACTTACATAACATTCTCGAATCCATTCTCTAAAC
Organism: Centaurea solstitialis; assembly: GCA_030169165.1. Lineage (NCBI taxonomy): Eukaryota > Viridiplantae > Streptophyta > Magnoliopsida > Asterales > Asteraceae > Centaurea > Centaurea solstitialis. Next base: position 70,363,568 of record CM058041.1, read on the forward strand.
ATATCCGAAAGAAAATTAAAGTCCTAAAGTCTAAATGCATCCGAAATAGTAACAATTTAGTGTTATATATATTTATATATATATTGTTTAAATGCATCCATTTAGCTATATATAATATATTGTTTACAAAACAATCCTAAATCCTAAAATAAATTTAGGGATATAATCAAGGATATATTCGGGGAAATATTCGGGGATATAATCGGGTAATCGGGTCGGGGATTGGTCCCCCCGTCCCCGTCCCCGTCCCCGTCCCCGTTTAAATAAGCGGGTTTTCCCCATCCCCGTCCCCGTCCCCGTTTATCGTCCCCAAACCCGCCCCATTTATTTCGGGTTTCAGGTTTCCCCATCGGATTCAGGGTTTTTTGCCATCTCTAATTTTCCCCAAACCCTAAATCGATTTTGACGATCCTCTTCCCCCTTCCCCAAACCCTAAAATCGATTGTGTGTATACATGTGTGTGTGTACGACGTTATGTGTGTGTGTGTGTGTGTGCAGATCTGTGTCGATGTGTGTGTGTATGTGCAGGTGTGTGGTGGTGGTAGTTTGGTGGTGGTGGTGTTTTGTTGGTGGCTGTGGTGGTGGTGGGTAGTGGTTTGGAGGTGGATGTGGTGGTGGTGGGTGGTGGTTTGGAGGTAGCTGTGGTGGTGGTGGTGGTTTGTGGGTGGTGGTGGCAGTAGGTTAGGTGATGGCGATGTTGGTGGCAGTGGGTGGTGGTCAACGACGGTCAATGACTGTCAACGGCGAGAGGTGTTGACTGGGCTGCCACTTGGACAGACACGTCAGCAGGTAACGCTGACTGGACTGCCACTTGGACAGACACGTCAGCATCTTACCTGCTGACTAGGCGGGTATCAAGTTAATCAGGTCACTTTACCTTTCTTGGCAAAAAATCGAATGCATAATCCTTTCTTGGCAAAAAATCGAATGCATAATCCTTTCTTGGGAAAAAAAAAAATGTACATTCCCTTAATTGGATTTTTTGGACATTTATATTACCTTTTTTCGGCAATTTGCCCTTAGTTTAATTACAAAATCTAGCAAATCGGAAAAAATAATAGTAGGTAAAAGCAAATCCCTTAATTGGAGTACATTTTAAGTGCATTACTTTTGATATTTTCTTGTTGGTGAAGATTTTGGAAATAATAAATGACATAATATAATGATTTATTACTTATTTCACAAACATTTAATTTCTATTTTTATTTTCACTTTTTGATTTTTATTTGGAATAGGAACGAAACAGAAAGCCACCTTTTGGATAAGTTTTCATAAAGCCCATTTGCGGAAACTTACGAATTTATAATGAGTAAAACAGAAAGACACCTTCTGATTTACCTTTTTCTCATATGTATATTTATACTAATTTTGATTATTTAAAATCAAAATAATCATAAATATAATTTTCTTAAATCATTTAATAATCATAATATATGTAAAATTATATCTAACTAACGTAATTTTAAAGATTTGATTATTCAATTCTCTATATAATTTCATAAGTTAAATTAATCATTTTCAAAACTCAATGACAAAATAATTTGGTTTCAAAAGCACATATATAAATAGTCCAAGAGCATCTAGTTAAATTTGCCCACTTAACAATTAGGCAAAATGGTGAAATAATTGGTGTGTTTTCAAGGTTGGAGTTTGTTCAAGATTTTTGTTATTCAATCGTTCAAGGTAAACAGTAAAATCTAAGCTCAAACTTTAAATTGATGAATGCATATTAGTCAATTTGTATTTCTAAGTCAACTCGTCCAAAAAATCTGACCAAAACTGGCTCCAAAGTCACTAATTTCAACCATCGTCAATGTCACGATGCTGATTAAGTAAGTTACGATCAAAAGTTCACAAAAAGGTTAACGCTTAAGATAAAAAAAAATGGTGGAAAAGCTTTGAATTTATCATACACGTCATTATGTAACAAAATTGGTTGAAAAAAAGCTTGATTTTATGCATATATAAAGTTGGGTTCAAATTCAAATAAGAATAGTAAAGTTTATGGGGCTACATGAAATAATTTTATATTTCAAAAATAGTTAGAAAAGTATGAAATACGAAGGGGCGTTGTTTATCGACTTGTTAGAACTTAAAAGTATGTTTTCTTGCAAATTTCTAAGTTATTAAATGTTAAATATGATAAGTTTTGTTTTGTGCATCCTCATTTATGTGAGAATAATATTGAAAATAAGAATGCTTTGTAAAACTAAATTTACACAAGTATTAGAATGTCTATAAGTGGTGTTTGCATGGTTTGCGCTTTTTATGAAATTGCTTTGAAATTTCTCATATAGAGTTTTTAAATTTGCCACCATTTATATGTTAAACTTCATACGATTAAAAGTTTGAATGCATTAGTAAGCAAAACAACCTCCAACTTCTAATGTAGGAGTGATGGATTTGATCAATTTGTAGTTTTAGTTAGTGATTTCATTTAGTCGATAGAATAATAGTTCACATATATGTAATAGATATCATTTTAACAAATAGTTAAAAAGTTAAACATGAATGCAATCATTCTTTTTGTATGATTTGATTAAAGTTGCGTAAATACAAAGTCAATCAAGCAAATCGACTTTTAGGCGAAAGGAACCTTCTTCATTAACAAATTGTTGTAAACTCTCTATATTTTGGGTTTAATCAGATATTTTAATATGGGGAAGAAGAAGCATTTGGATTGGACAAGCCGCTCTATTATATGTTCTGGAGTTGATAAATTTCCATTCGTAAAGAAGAATGTAAGATTGTATTTTTTTATTCTTGTTAAATGATGCATCTTTCCATTAATTTATTCCAATTCATGTATGTAAAAATAAACCATTTGCAATTATATTTTATATACCAACGATAACAAACTAAATTTTTTAAAACAATAAACTTTATTTATTATAATGTATAGACTTTCACTAAAGTGTTATCAATCATCATTATATAAGAAATGACATTTTTGATCATTTAATATATCAGCTTATAAAGTAATCAACTTTTGTAAAGCACATAAACGACTAATTAATTAAGTATCACAACTTTAAGCTAAAGAAGCACACCCAATAACAGTTATCTTCTAAAATTAGTTTTCATTTCCATTCCTTTATCAAATTATCTGTTAAGATATGGAATTCCCAGAGCATCTGGGGTAAAATTAGAACTGTGAATGAACAGAACGTTTAACGAACCGATCATGAACATTTGACGAGAAGTTCGCTTATTTAATAAATGCATGAACACGAACATACTTTTTTCACTCGTTTAGTTAAATACACGAACATGAACAATGGTCTCTTTCGTTTATTTATGTTTCTCTATTACCTTTGGTTACACAAATATAGACATTAAATATGTAAAATCATTAATAAAATTAATTTTAAATTTATACCTCTTAAGCTAATCAGCTTTCATTTTATTATGCTACTTTTTACGAACAAAAAGCTGATTACGATGGTTGTTTTTTATTCATCTGGTTCGTTTGTACGCCCGTTTAACTGTTGATGGATGAACATAAACGAACATGAATAAACACATTTCTTAACCAACAAACATTAAATAAAAAATTTGTTTGTTTGTTCAATTAAGTTAAACAAATGCAAATGAACAACCCTCTATTAGTATTTGTTCGGTTCATTTATACCCCTAGGTAAAACTGTACTAGCAAATCAAATTTTCATCGACACTTTTAACGAATGTGTAGTTTTCAACAATCTTTAACAAACGGTGTTAATGGTAGGGGCTTGATTGATACAAAATCATAAGTTCAAGGACCATAAAACCAACTTAAAAAAAATCTTGAGAATAAATCTAAAAGAAACAACAACAAAGTTAGCTTTTCCTAACAACTGATTTTGATCTTGAAATAAAAAAAGAAAATACAAAAATAAAATAAAATAAAATAACGACATGCATTTATTATATTCGTTTTACGTGACTATGATCAAGAGTCAAAATCCCACAGCACTTCAATTCTCGTTATATGTCTTGTTGATCAAGCAAATCAAACATTCCCAATAAACCTCCATTAGAGCTCTCTGTGTTTTGTTTTATTAGGGTTTACTGAAATCTTGTGAAATGGGGAAGAAGAAACATTTGGATTGGACAAGCCGATCGATTACGTCATCTGGAGATGATAAAGTTCCTCTAATCAGAGATGTAAGATTGTTATTTCTTGTTTTCATTTTGCATTTCTTCATGTATCCCCAAATTTTGTTATCTGAATTTGAACCTAAAATCATTGGGTTTTAGTAACTGTTTGTTCTTGAGATGGATTAACTTGGAGTTTGATTTGATCATGGAAGAAAACTTTAGAGGATGTTTGGATAAGTTTTTTGAGGACCAAGACTGCTTTTGGTCAAAAGTGTTTATTTCAATTATGGTGTTGGAAAAGAAGTTTTTAAAAAAAGTGTTTGGATTAGTTTTTGTGGTGGTAAAAACCAATAAGTCTATAAGTTGTTTTTAAGATGGTGTTTGGGTTAGCTTATGAGCTTTTTGAGAAGCTTTTGTGTTAATTTTCTTCAAAAGGCCAAAAGCCTTCTCGAAGTGTCACAAATTTTGGCTTCTTAAAAATCACGTTTGAAGACTTCTCGAAAAGCACTTTTGAAAAGTGCTCTTGAGTTACCCAAACAAGATTTTTGACTTATTGGCTTTTTGAGAAGCGAATAAGCACTTTCAAAAAGCTTATCCAAACGCCCTCTTAACGGTGGTTTTTGAAAGATAATAAGAAGTTTTTATCACTTTTGGGACTTGAATTTCGAGAAGTAATTTGTTGTTCATCCATAAAATTGGTGTTGGAACTTGGAACCCTTTTTTTTTTTTCAATGGCTCTTTTGGAAGTAATCTTACACACAATCTTACAATGGTATCAGAGCAAATCTATGACTCTAGAGGGTCGACGCTTAGGGCAACTTGTACTTGTCTAGCCCCCTATCGACCCTGTGGAACAATATGTGCCCATCTAGCCTCCTTATTACCAAGACTTGGACCGATTGTCCACCGTATTATGTTGGAATCCTCACTTTTTTGGAGAGTAATCTGATGGGTCCCACATATTCTCACATGAGATTTTAATTAAAATCCCTTCTCATGAATATAAAGCGGTTTTTTCATTAACCGGTTAGGAAGTCATGAATTTAATTAAAAACCTCGTTTAAGGTCATCTTCCTAAATCACCCTATGGTATTAGAGCTAGGTCTGACTCTAGGGACTCGGGGCATTTTGTACTTGTCTAATCCCCTCTGGAGACTATGGGGCAAATTGTACTTGTATAATCCTCTCTCGATTCTCTTGGACAATCTGTGCCTATCTAGCCTCCATATCACCAAGATTTGGACCATTTGTCCATATTATGTTGGAACCCGCGCTCTTTTAAATTGTAATCTAAAGGGTTTCACATGTTCTCACACGGCATATGAGTTATGTCTATGACTCTTGGGACTCAACACTCCATGGCAATTTACACCCATCTAGCCTCCATATTAGCAAGAATTGGACCATTTTTCTTCTCTATTATGTTGGAACCTTGACTCTTCTCAATAGTAATCTAATGGGTTTTACATATTCTCATATATTTGATATTATTGGAAGTGAAAGAACTAGATTATGGTAATTATACTGTGTATCTATAATGGGATATTCTAGCGACTAAAAGCAGGTTATCAAGCCACATTCTTCTAATGGGTTAAAGTTAATCTTGTTATTTTTGCGTAATAACATTATCCTTTTCGTAGATTTAGATTTCGATTGTGATCATTTTTTAGTACTACATATGTGCTTGTTGTAGAAAAAGCGAAATGATAATGAGATCGGGCCATCAAATGATCTGGCAACTGATCTTGAGCATGGCGATGCAGTACAGGTGACCATTTGTTTTCGGTTTTTTTAATCTTTTCATTTATTTTCTGCAATAAATTCTTGCTGAGAAACCATTTTGTTTTTGTGTACATAGGCAGCAAATGTTGGGTTTTCCAGGGTTATACTTTTGGTAAGTACACGATTTTGTAAGATGGAAAATATATATCTATAACAGGCCCATATTATGGAGTCGAATTGTGAGCTGTAACAATCATTTTCTTTTCTTTACGTTGTAGGCAAAGCCTGATGCAGGAAGACTTATTATTGCTACTGTTGCGTTGTTGATAGCTTCAACCTCCAGTTTGCTCATTGTATGCCACTTTTTCGAGTTAGTTCATTTATCTGAAATAGGATTAAGGCTATGTTTGGCTAGCTGATATCGGTTAATAAGCTAGATATGTTTGTTAAACTAGCTGTTGGCTGACAAACTAGCTAACAAAATGGCTATCGGAGTATCGGCTAATAAGCTAGATTTGTTTGGTAAACTAGCCATTGGCTGATAAGCTAGCTAACAAACTAGCTATCGGTTATAAGCTAGATATGTTTGGTGAAGTAGCTGATAGATTAGCTATTGGCTGATGAGCTAGCTATCTGGCTACCGGTTAATAAGCGAGATATGTATGGTACTATGGTAAACTTGCTTATGGCTAGCTGTTTGCTGAACAACTAGCTATTGGTAAATAAGTTGGCTGCAAAACTAGTTATTGTTTAATAAGCTAGCTATGTTTGGTAAGCTAACTGATCGCCAATAAGCTAGTAGCTTGCTGAAATGCGAGCCATTGGTTCATGAGCTAGTTTTTTGGCGAAAAGTTGGCTATTGGTTAATAAGCTAGCTGTTAAATTAGTCAAGTTTGGTAAAAAGTAGTTTGAAAACTAAATGACACTGTAAGATCACCTAAAAGGAAATTCTAAGAGGCATAGTTGGAAAAAAGTGAAAAAAAGGTCGGAAAACTATACTTGTCAAAAAGCTAGTTTATGGCTTACCAAACTGGGCTTTCTCCATAAGCTTAAAAAATAAGCTATCTTAAGGTTGGTAAACATAAATTTGGTTTTATCTAATTGTAAAGCATGATATTGTTGTTTTCTTGGTCAGCCATCATTTGGTGGGAAGATAATTGACATTGTATCAAGAGATATAAAGACTCCCGAAGAGCAAACCGAAGCTCTGAATGCTGTTAAGGACACTATACTAGCCGTTGTGTTGGTGGTGGTTGTCGGGTATGTTTATTTTCCCTCTAAATCCGATGAATTACTGCTAAAAACAAAACTTCTCTCCGAAGTACCCTTTTTATACTATATATAACCTTTTTCTCTTAGTTCATTGTCAACAGCAATCCGGGCATGGTTGTTTTCTTCCGCAAGTGAAAGGGTCGTTGCTCGTTTGAGAAAGGAGTTGTTCAGCCACCTTATGCATCAGGTGAGTTCATTGTTGTTTACTCTGTAGCCAAATTATGAAAAAAATTAAATGTTTTGGAATAAAACATGCAACTTGTTGGAGTCACTGATTGGCTAGACTTGAACCATTTCTCCTCAGTATACTGTTGGAACCTCTGTTGTCTCCTCAGGGTTTTACATATTGTTTCACAACGATTGGTGCAGGAAATAGCGTTTTATGATGTTACTAGAACTGGGGAACTACTGAGTAGATTATCTGAAGACACCCAAATAATCAAGAATGCGGCAACTACTAATCTCTCGGAGGCACTACGAAACTTGACCACGGCATTTATTGGTCTTGGATTCATGTTCTCATCTTCTTGGAAGTTAACATGTAAGTTGTTTCTACTATCATTCACCTAATGATGTAAATGGGAGTAATTTACTGACGATAACTACAAACGCCACTCAAAAGTAGGATCTGACAGTAGATGTATGTATGCAAGCCTGTCCTCTATCTTAGAGTGTCGAGTGGCAATAATTTACCGATGATAACTAAAACACACAAAGTATGTCCTACTCAGAAGTAGGGTCTGGGGTCTGAGGGGTGGGATGTATGTAGATTTGTCCTCTACCCCAAAGAGCAAAGCGGGAATAATTTACTGATGAAATCTGTTTTTTTTGGTAAAGTGTTGGCTTTGGTGGTTGTACCGTTAATATCTGTAGCCGTACGCTATTTTGGAAGGTATCTTCGAGAACTATCACATGCGACACAAGCTGCAGCCGCCGTTGCTGCCTCAATTGCAGAGGTTAGTAATTTTGGGGCACTTTGACTAATCCCATAGGGCCCTGAAAATAACAACAAAAGAAAAACACAGAGGAGAGTCGAGCTGGTGACCTATGGGGAAAATCCCCAAGGCCTAGCCTTCATTTTAGTTTTAAATTTTGGTTGATTTGTGACATAAGTCCATGAAAAATTATGTGTAGGAATCTTTTGGGGCGATTAGAACAGTGCGATCATTTGCACAAGAATCTTATGCGATTTCAACGTACTCTGAAAAAGTTGACGAGACCCTAAAGCTTGGTCTACGCCAAGCGGTAAGTGTTTAAAGCATAAGGGCAGGTATGTTTGAGAACCGTAAGTATTTTGAGAACGGTGAGAACCAACTGTTCATGAATGAAAATGTATGATTTAATAGTTGGTTCTTACTGTTCTCAAAATATTTACGGTTCATAAATGAACTTTGACTTAAAAACCTAATATCTTCATTTACTTGTGTGCACAAAAGTTTTTTGAACTCCGAAAACGTTTCTTGTTCATATGACAGAAAATCACTGGTATCTTTTCTGGTGGCATGAGCGGAGCATCAACGCTGTCTGTGATCACGGTGGTGATATATGGGGCTTACTTGACTATAACCGGCTCGTTGACGGCTGGTTCTCTTACGTCGTTCATTCTCTACAGCCTCACCGGTACTCAAGATTTACACTTTAGAATGCATGGTTGGGTTCTCGTGAGAAGTGGTTATCAACCGTTTGTTGAGAAGTGGATGCACATTAGGATGAGATGCACCGGATCAATTCCCTTTCAATCTGCAATTCATGGGAGGGCATGAGATTAAAATTGATCAATGTTTCAGATCCACTTCTCATGCTTCTCACGTTAAACTCAACTTCTCACACGATCCTTTGCCTTAGAATGCATTAGTAGATATATCGAATGCCTTGAGATTGTAAAGTTCCCCGATAGTTGCACTGATTGAACTTCTAATGTGCAGTTGGGTCTTCGATATCTTCATTATCGGGATTATATGCAACTGCCATGAAAGCTGCAGGAGCAAGTAGGAGAGTTTTTCAGCTTCTAGACCGTGTGTCGAGCATGGCCAAAGCCGGGAACCAATGCCCTGTGGGGTAATTCATCCTCTTTCTATCTTTTCTTTTTTTATTAAAAGCACAATTTGACCCATTAATTGTAGAGATAAATTTTCTTCATCTCATAATCAAGGGTAGAATGGGAAAGTAAATTTTTACTTTTGAAGGTGGACATTTATTTTGGGACAAAGGGAGCAGCTTTCTGCTTGTTATTTTTGGTCTTTTGCTTAACCAATCATATACTTGTTTAATGTTTGATTACGGTTTTCAATTATAGCAATCCGGATGGAGATGTTGAGCTAGACGATGTTTGGTTTTCTTACCCATCTCGGCCAAACCATATGGTACTTAAGGTAATTGATCTAAAAATGTCACCATTCTTTCTATGATTTAGGGTTTTAATTTGACAAGGGTAGTTTAGTAATTTACCAATCTTGTCCCATATTTTTATTTCCGTTCCACCTATTTTGGTGCCCACTCAGATCTGGTCCGGTCCCGGTCTAATGTTGCGCCAAACGTGGAACAAGTTTTTGTACTGTCCTGCGTACCAAACACACCTTTTAATGAGCTCAGTTGTTCGTGTGTTCTAACGAAATTGGTATCTGATTAGGGGATAACGTTGAAACTGAGACCTGGTTCCAAAGTAGCCTTGGTTGGTCCAAGTGGTGGCGGAAAGGTATTATAAGGATCGCTACTTTTGTGTTATGATACTTGTTTAAAATCCCCGAGGCATCAAATCTTGATCACAAACGTGTTTTTGATCAGACCACCATAGCAAATTTGATCGAACGGTTTTATGATCCAGTAAACGGAAAGGTTTTGCTAAATGGGGTTCCTTTACCTGAAATATCACATGAGTTTCTACACAGAAAGGTAATCTTATTCGCATATTTGATATGTTGCACTACAACAAGATCAGCTTTATAGGAGGTTAATATGTTTAAGGGGCTGTTTACGGTTTTTCCATTAAGCCTTGTATAAGTTAAGTTGTCTGTCTAGATAAATTTGTCTATCCGAGGGATGGGAAACCGATGGGATTGAGGGAGGCAAAGAAAGAGAAATGAATTATTTCTAGGCATTTCTAGTATCAATTTGTTTGAGGGGTTCTGGCATATTCCATACAGCCATTTTGGCTTAATGGCTTAATGATTAAGCCGTAAAGAAACACTCTTGTATGGCTTAGTGAATAAGCCATCCAGACCATTGAGCTCATTAAGCTGTAAGTAAACATACCCTACATGTCTTAATAGACTGCTTTATTGGACTTGGATTTATAAGACCAAACAATTGTGTCCTAACAAGTTTTTTAGAAGTTTCATACGAACCCATATTTTTGTACTTTACAATGTCATATAAGATACAAATAAGGCGTTTTATTATAAAATTGTACTAGTCCAAAAGTGTCATATCAACTTATTGTAACACCTCTACATAGGACGTACTCTGTTAGGTCGAATAGACGTATTTGACGTTCTATAAAGCCGATTTTGTTGTACTGTTACTTCTCTTTCTCATTGCTTATTATCAATTTGTGAAGATTTTGACTTGTATGTTTGTGTATTCTACACTCAAGGTCAGTATAGTGAGCCAAGAGCCTGTTCTATTCAACTGTTCTATAGAAGATAACATTGCATATGGGTTTGATGGCAAAGCCAGCAGCTCGGAAATCGAAAAAGTTGCCGTAAGTTTCTAGAAACTTTTGGTTTTTCAAATTACGGGTTTCTTGAAACCGTCACTAATTGAAGTGGGATTCGACAGAAAATGGCAAATGCCCACGATTTTGTGTCGTCGTTCCCGGAAAAATATCAAACGGTGGTAGGAGAACGTGGATTGAGGTTGTCGGGAGGTCAGAAACAACGGATAGCGATTGCTAGAGCACTCTTGATGAATCCTAGAGTCTTGTTATTGGATGAAGCCACTAGTGCTTTGGATGCGGAGAGCGAATATCTTGTTCAGGTGCAGCTAATACAAGCGTAAATGCTGACTATCATAAACTAGCTTATTTTTTTGAGCTTATTGAAAAAGACTGGTTTGGTCAGCCATAAACTAGCTTTTTGAAAAAACTACTACAGGTAGCGTTTCAATAAGATCCAAGGTTTTTCTTTTTCAACCATCCCCTAATATTTTTCTAAATCTTTTTAACATGTCCTTTTTTTATTTACATTTTCATCTAGTTTTACTAAACATGACTAGTTCATCAGCTGACAGCTAGCATATTTTTTGGAGCTTAATGAAAAAGACTTGTTTGGTTAGCCTTAAGCTAGCTTTCTGAAAGCTACTTCAAGTAGTGTTTCAGTAAGCATTAAGAGCTTACTTCCAATCATGCTCCTTGTATTTTTTTCAATTGATTTTTCAAACATCTCCTTTTATGTTATTTTAATTATGCCTAGTTTATCAGCTAACAATGAGTTTTTTTGAGCTTATTGAAAAAGACTTATTTGGTTAGCCATAAGCTAGCGTTTTGAAAAACTAGCTCAAGTAGTGTTTCAATAAGTTCCAATGTCTTTTTCCAATCATGCCCCTAGTATTTATCTAGTTAATTTTTCAAAATGTCCTTTTTATGTTATTTTATATTGTTATCTAGCTCATCGGCTAGTTTTTACCAAACATGACTAGTTTATCGGCTAAGAGCTAACTTATCAGCAAACAACTAACTTATTAGCTAGTTTGCCAAACATACCATATGCTGATTATGGTGTATGTGTTATGTATGAGCAGGATGCAATGGACTCGTTAATGCAAGGAAGGACCGTTCTAGTTATCGCACACCGACTATCGACCGTCAAGAGTGCTGACACGGTAGCCGTGATATCCGATGGGCAGATCGCCGAAAGTGGAACCCACGATGAGCTTCTTAACATGGACGGGATTTACACCGCACTCGTAAGGCGACAATTACAAGTTCCCAAAAATGCCGAATCGTAGTTTTGACCATTGGTAAGATCCATGGATCAATTGCTTACAAAAGCAACAAGAACAACATTCGTATATGAGGGGCTTTGTATACTATGAAATTATGACGATTTAGGCAAGCGGGAGTCATAGAAATGGCTACTAATTGTTCATAACTGAATAGTTTCTGTAATTGATACGATAAAAATTTACATATTGTTTTGGAAAGGAAACAACTGTTTGGTAGATATTGAATGAATAAGCAGTCGGAATGATTAAGAGGCTCCGTATGATTTTGCAGCTTCAGCAGTTTCTTGGTGTTTTGCTGCAAATTTAAGGCTTTTAACGACTTCAATCATTGACGGTCTTTCAGTTTTCTTGTCAGCCAAGCAACGATCGGCGATCTTGATGAACTCTTTTAAGCATTCGGGTGCTATTTTTCCCTTTAAACTTGGATCAATTGTCTTTATAACTGTTCCTTTTGTGATATTACTCTTAACCCAGCTTTTTAAGAACACTTGATCCCTTTGAAGATCGTGATCTTCTAGTTTTCGACCGCATAATACTTCTAACAACACGAGACCGAATGAATAGATATCGGATTTTTCTGTTGGTTTAGTGCCGTTTGCGAAGATAAATTCGGGATCCAAATACCCGAAGTGGTTTCCTAGAACGGTGGTGAGATGATCGGAAACGGTGTAGAGTGGATTAACCTTTGAGAGACCGTAATCGGAAATCTTTGCGACCCAATTTTCGTCAAGTAGAATGTTTCCGGGATTGATGTTAAGGTGAAGAACGGGTTGCACGCCAACTGTTTGTAGAAATGCCAAACCGAGTGCTGCATCGATGCAGATTTGAAGTCTTTGTTTCCAAGTGAGCGGGTCGGCGTTTTGGCTGCTGTGAAGATGATCGCGTAGGCTGCCGTTGGTCATGTATTCGTAAACGAGAATCATCTCAGGTTTCTGATAGCAGTATCCGATTAACGAAACTAAATTTGGGTTCCGGAGGTGGGATAGAGTTTCAATCTCTTTGCAGAAATCCCACCAGTTCTCGGTCGTGATCTTCTTCAATCTCTTAATTGCGACCGCTTTCGTTCCGTAATCGATGTAACCTTTGTATACAACGCTGAAACCGCCGGTTCCCACGATGAGGTTTTCGTGGAAGTCGTTTGTGGCGGATTGGATCTCGCTCAGGAGGAACCGCCGGCAAGGATCTTCGTGTGTTTTCGAGCTGCTTACGGAGATAAACGAGTCGTTTTTCGAGGCTTTAACTCCGTTCCAAAGCAAATCCCATCCCCAACTCTTCAATCTTCTTGGTTTCAATCTTCTTTTACTGGCATTCAATGGTGATTTTGGAGAGATTGTATACTGTTCTCCTGATCTTGGTGAAGAAGAAAAAACTGAATCTTCAGGTATGAACCAATCTGATCTTTCTTGTTGTTCGAGTGCAAATTCAAGAACTGAGATTATGTTAGCCATGGTTGGTCTTCTTTTCGGTCGATTTTCTAAGCACTTTTCCGCTAATTCCGTGAATATTTTCAGGCAATGAGGTGAGATTTCGTTTCTCAAATGTGGGTCGATAATCTGGTCGACTTTACCGTCTTTGATGCACTGGCGTACCCATATCGCGAGGCTGCGTTGATCTTCCTCGAGCCCGGGATCGACTGCCGGTCTACCACATAGGACCTCGAATAACACGACACCGAAGGCGTAAACATCAGATTTTCTCGACAGCTTTCGCGATAAAAAGTAGTCGGGATCGAGGTATCCGACCGTACCCTTTATGTTTGTGCTAACATAGGATTTCGGCGAGAATTGGGCCGGTTTTGTGATCTCAACTTTCGATAGTCCGAAATCGGAAATCTTTCCGACCAAGTTCTCGTCTAGTAAGATGTTGGAGGTCTTTACATCCCGGTGTATGACTCCATGACGAGTACCTGTGTGAAGGTAGTCCAGTCCACGGGAAGCTCCTATGCATATTTTAAGCCGTTGGTCCCACAAGAGTGGTGCAAAGTTGCTATTGTCGTCGGACCCGAGCTTAAAAAGATGCTCGGCGAGGGTCCCGCACGGCATATACTCGTAAACAAGGATCATCTCGTTTCCGTCATCGCTGTAGCCGATGAGGGAAACGAGATGATTGTGACGGAGCCTGCAGATCATTTGAATCTCCATCCGGAACTCGAGATCACCTTCGTGTGATCTCGAGCTCATCCGCTTAATAGCGACTGTTTTCGTACCGTCATCGATTACGCCTTTGTACACCTTTGCAAATCCGCCCATGCCGATCACCAAAGCCTCGTCGAAATTGCGGGTTGCGGCGGTGATCTCGGCTAGTGAAAATCGACGGCACGGCTCGTCTGATGACGGTAAGAGAACGTTTTTCTTCCCGAGCTTTTCCTCCCAAAACCATCGTTGAATGTACATGATAATGTTCAATGCCGTGATTATCATGATCGATTTTGTCGCAATTGCATTTATGCCGCCGAAAGCCGGAAACTTTGGCATCCAAATGGACGACGATTGTGATCGAAATGCAGGATTCGAGCCTGCAAGACTATCGTCGGGATTACTTAGCTTAAAAACCTCTAATCCATTCAATTTCCCGTCAGTCCACCCACTCTTCGAAAATATAGCTATCGAAAGATCCGATTTCCCGTCCTTTTTATCCCCTCTCATCGTTGTCACGTAGTCTCTGAATACGGCAATCCCGTAGCCACCACCCCATTTGGTTACCTTGGCATTTCTCTCGGCTATCTGGTTGTTAATGAGTATCCCAAATTCTCCGTGATCGATCTTAGACCTCGTGGTGGGTTCGTGTTGACAAAAATGGAGCCTAATCAGGTACCGGAATCCTAAATCGACGGGTAATTTCCACGTAAAGGTCGTCGATTTCTTGCTGTTTGATGATCTTGATGTTTGATAAACCTTGAGAGGTGCAGAGAATGTTGGTATGTTAGTATATTTGATCATATTTGTTGCATGATATACCTGATAGTTTTTGTTTTTCTCCAAGAGGTAATCGGAGTCTTTCGACCATCGCCGGAACATACCCGTATCTTCGATCGGAGAAACTGGACTCCCACCGATGTTCAAGCGGTGAACCGTCTCGAGGGCAGTGGTGTTGTCGATGTAGAACTTGTATTGGCGGTGCGGTCCGACGACGTCGGCCCCTGGTTCACCTTCCGGCGTGTGATACAGGCCGGAAGGCATCGAGACGATCTCGATCCCGTTCATGAAAGCGTACGAGTTTCCGCCGGTCCGAGACGGCGCGATCGTTACGGTCAGTTCCTGGCTCTCGCCAACGCTCACGCAAAACTCTCTCGAGAACGAGATCACGCTCGCGGCTCGAGCCGCGAGCGAAGGACTGAAGTCATGTAGGAGCTTGTACGTCCCTGCTTGAACCGTGAAGAGATCGGTGGCGGTCTCGAACCCGATGTAAGAAGCGGGATTGAAGTGTAGCCGGACGAATTTCGGGCCGGGATGGAGCTTAAACGTGTAGAAAAACGGCGAACGTGAGGCTCGAGCCGTCAAGTACGGAACCGGATCCCCCGAAAGAGACACGTGGACCGCTTTTGTGGCTATCGAGCTACCAGCTTGCTTTCTCGAAAGACCGAATTTGGTCCCGATATCGCCGGTCCATTCCCGTCCATCGAGTGCGGACGAGTTTCCGATCGATCCGCAGTTAACGGCAATGTCGTCGATCGGAAAGTACGGGGCCGGTAAGTTCCCGGCGACGCTAAAAACGAGATGAAGGATGAACACATAGAAGAGTGGATTAAGGCACATTTTAGTGTGTGTTTTTTAAGATTATGAAATGGATCAAAGATTGAATATAAATTCATTGATGTTCAAATTGGTGGAAGGATTTGTGATATGGTTAGAGGGTCAACTGATGAGAAAAACAGACATCCTAACCACAACGTGCATAATGGTTTACAAAACCACACGTTGTTTAAAGGTTTGCAAGTAACATCCCCTGCATTATGAAGAATAAATTCAAGAGTTAATGCATTCATATGTGAATAAATGAAATATAGAAAATATGTTAAAAAAGAAGTCCAACTTAAAAAGGTCATAACTTTTTATTTATTAAAATAATAAAAAGTTATGGTTGTTTAACTCGAACATGATATAAGATTTATCATTTATGTGTTTTTTACTTTGGTTCTATGTTATTTAAGAACGGAAAAAACCGGGTGACATGGACGTGGTAGAATTTTTAAATGGTAGGTATCATATAATTAAGTTTTTGGTTGATTTTGAAAAGATTTTTTTCTTGCATTTTTCGTTAATTTCGATAGACTTTTCTTGATTCATTTTGTTGAATCAATTTTTATTGGGTTGTTGGATTGACCGCGAGAGAGTTTTTCAGGTTTTTAGTTGATTTTGAGAGAATTCTTAGATTTTTTGGTTGATTTTGAGTGAATTTTTTAGTTTTTTGGCTGATTCTGATAGAATTTCTTGGCTTTTAGGTGCACATCTTGAGGTTTCGAAAACGATATAGTGGCACCCTCCAAAATCATACGGTTGCATATTCATAAAATTCTAAAATTTTACTTTTACGGTGCAAAAATTATACGGTGACCCGTGCCACCGTGACCTCCAAGAAAGGTCCGTCCCTGATTGAAATTGATAAGTGACACAATATCGAAGTTAACCTGCAAAAAGAAGGCGATGTCTTGTTGGAGAGAGAATTTAAATATAAGCCATGCATGTAAATAGCACAAACATACAAACCTTGTATTTGGAAATAATTGAGATATTAATAGAAAATGAAGTCCTAGGATTTTTCATGCTCTGGGCGAAAAGGTTAAATAATACCTCCATTATTTAAAATCTATAAGACATAAAAGAATATGTTTTAAAGACCAATCTTTGTTACTATTAGTGAATAATAACGTCCTCTTTGTAATACATATCTTATAATTATATGGTACCGTAATATAACATCAAGTTAAGTTGAATTTTAGAGATGTATATAAGACTACCTTTACCAGCGATCTCAAGCAATCTCAATCTCACTAAAAACAAAGAAGTTTATTAAAACAAAATGGAAAAACATTTATTTACATAGGAAAATGAAGCAATCGGATCGAAATGTGATCTTAGGGATTGAATTGGTTTAACTTATTTTTAATATTATAATTTTGACATTTGTTGATTTCCTATTGGCTGACATTAAATTTCTTAATCTAAAATTTATTTTCTCAAAAATATAATTTTAGCAAAAATTTTATAAAATGAAAAATATGTCAAAAATCATATTTTTAAATTCTATATAAATAATACCAATATTAATATGTTTTCAGTTTTTACTACACCCATCTTTCTTTTTATTTATAATTTGTTTTATTTATTTTCAATGCAAATTTCTTTTTTATAATTATAATTATATTTTATAAATTAAATAGTTTTTTATTTAAAAAAATAATAAAAATATTATATACATGATATATATATATATAAAAATATTTGAGATTTGATTGGATTGCTAATAAACTATAAACAATCTAAGATTAGATTGAGATTGAAATTAGTTAGGTGGAAGAGAGATAAATGAATTTTTTAATTGAGATTGGATTGGATTGGATTGTTGATAAATATAGTCTAATAATAGTTATGCTTGAACTAATTGTATACAACCATATAGGATGTTTAATTTTTCTTATAACATAGAAAACTTAATATTATACAAGTATCATGTTTTTAAATATCTAAATAAACTTATTGAGGGAAATTGAATTTACGAGATTCGACATCGAATAAAAAACAAAAAACAAAAAACAAAATAAATATTGTGTGGAAAAGGAGTTGAAACTATGTAATATCTAAATTATGTCATACGAGGTTTGATTTTAGAAAATATATTAAAAGATCTTTGTGGTTTCTTGTTAAAATTAGCTATGTAATCTAAATTGTTTCATGTAAAATTTGATCTTATAAAATGTGTGACAAAAATAATAATAAACTTTAAAATATTATTACATGATTTTTTTCAAAACAAAAACATATGTAAAGTTTAATTATTAAATATGATTATTTTATTTTATTTAAGATTAGTAAGTGTTGCTATGAAAATAAAACAAACGTCGAAAAAAAGATTTATATAAAATAAAAATGAATCAGCAAGAAAAATAATAAAATTAAAATAAGCAAAAACAAACTATCAAAGGGCATTAATATCCTAGTAGTAACGAAGTGTTGATATATCATGGAGGTTTAGAGTTTTTACCTTGTTATCAACAATTTAATTTTTTTATTAATGATAATAACATCATTGGGCCTAGATTTGATGCCTTGGGCCGTTGTCCGGCTAGCCCACCCCTTGGGCTGACCCTTAAAATGATTATGGTTTATTCTTTATGTTTTACTAAGATAAAAGTTATGAAGGCACCCAAGTAGTATCCGTAGTCTCAAATTATGTTATGCCAAGAAGAGCACGAGGTTTTGATGGATGCAGAAGAACATAGGCGGATTCTAGTAATCTTAAGGATGCATTTGATACGCAGAACAAATTGAAACAAAAGAGAACAAGAAATAAGTAGAACCTAGGTGGAACACGCGTGTTGCTCTCTTAACCCTTGAACAAACTAGAATAGGCCCTTTTGTACCAATATGACCCTCACTAAATACAATACCCTGATTCATTCCCCATTCTCCATCACTCTCAAACTCGCAAATTGTGTTCCTCCTTTTAGAATCCTAATTGTTGCTTCTTTCAGATTGATTTATGCGCAACTGCAAATATCTTTGTGCTCGTCTTCCTCCTTGATCGATTCACACACCTCTGCCTAAACCCCTACTCTCGTCTTCCTCCTCAAAATTGTTTCTTTGATTGATTCATGTCAATTCCATGATCGCTCTCGTCTCCCTGGCGATTTCAACTAAGGTAAATCGGTTTCTCCCACATAAATCGATTTCTTCATTTCATCTACATAAATCGATGTCTTCATTTCTTCTGCATAAATCGATTTCTCCACTACTGTTTAGTTCTAATGGATTTCAACCCACATTAGGTTTTCATGTTTTTGATCGAGAATTAGCATGACTTCTGTTATAGATTGTGTTTATGTTTGTTGTAGTGATAATAGATTATGATTTTTTTTATCCTATATGTATATGGATTGCTTCAGTGTCTTTTATCATTGTAATTGTGTTTCTTGCGGTAAAAATTGGTCTAAATTTGTTCAGATTTTGTGTATAAATTGTTTTATGTATATGTTAAAACCATGGATTTGAAAAAGTTTTAATTTGATACAGCCATGGAAGTGCATGTTTTATACTTTCTATGATATAGTTTGATAAAGCCGTGGATTTGAGAAAGCCATCTATTAAAAAAAAATCCATAATATGATAAAGCAGTGGATTGAAAAAGCCACATTTGAGAAAGCCATCTATTAAAAAGAATCCATAATGTGATAACGTAGTGGATTGGAAAAGCCATAATGTGATAAAGTCGTAAATTTGAGAAAGCCATCTATAAAAAAAATCCATTATGTGATGGAGTGAATTGAAAAAGCCATAATTTGATAAAGTTGTGGATTGAAAAAGACAAGTTTTTTTATTGATTATTTGGTAGGAAAAACACTAAACAACTTTCTAATGGCAAATTTGTCATTTAACGTGTTTTGTTTTATCCTGTCCCATCCTTCCATGTCTTACCAAACATTAAACTTCAGTCCTGTCCTTTTCCTTTCTGTTGTGTAAACACACCCTAAAAGATAAAATCATGTCATCAATGGTAGGCTATGCGGACATTTATTAAAATAATACTATATAGATAGTTAAGAGCATCTTCAACAACTTATCCAAAATGGAGAAAATGGAGATTTTTAGCTAGAATGTGCTCCAAGAGCTTTCCTAAGACTGTCTCAAAATGGAGAAAATAGGAGAGAGAAGAGGTTTTTCTCCAAATATGGAGATAACCCAAAAAATGATTATTATATAAAAGAATCAATAGGAAATTTTGAAATAACCCCCAAAATAATTATTATATGAAAGAACCAATATGAATATTATAAGCAATGTTTGATGTCTCTAAAATGGAGAAACTGTTGGAGATGAATGTAATTCTTTTTGAGAATTTTGGGTTTTGGTTCTCATTTTAAAGAAAATTTTAGAAAAGCTGTTGAAGATGCTCTAAGAGACGCTCATGATACAAAATCATTCAGAGGGTTTAGTACCATTAAGAAGTAGTCCATTTTTTTTTGCCAAACAAGATTCGTCTTAACGGTTCAGTAGTTGCCTTTGAAAGATTTTCTAGATTTGAAATCTTGTGATGAAATTCCATAAGCGCGATCTTGAGATCCTTGAGTGAGTTTTATGAGATTTATATGTAATAATGTTTTAAAATATGTTAAAATCATTTGATTTATAATAACCGATTCACTACAAAAAAAGGATATGTTTTATTTTGTATTTAAAAGCGTGAAAAGTTTCTCTAAAGGTTTTAGAGAATCTTTTACTTCCGTCAACAACATTCCTTATATAACAGTAGAAAATGGTTTTAAAGACGGTTTTAGGTAAGAAAAGCTTATATTCAGTTACACTTTTTACATTTGTCATCTAATTCCTTCTCTAAAAGTCACTTTTGAATACGCTTCCCAATCCTTCTCTAAGACTTTCTTCTCTAAAACCCCCTTTTCTTGTAGCGATTGACAAAAAAATAATTTAATAGTGTTTTTATATATAATGGAATTCACCTCATCTCTAAATCCTATAAATCAAGCACGTAAAATCCAAACCCTAATTCTTTTAAATCATTTTATCAAACCAAAAATGGCTATATATGTTATCTTAAGTATAGAGAGAAAGTAATATAATTGGAGATGCTGTAGGCCAAATGTAAAGTAATATAATTGGAGGGTATTACTAAAGGGGATGGAAATCCGACCAAATGTAAAGTTAGCATGTCAGGTTTCCATTCGTTATGGTCTTGGTCCATGGTACAACTTCTAATGCATAGAGTACAAGTTATTATAAAACTTGTGTTATGGGAAGATTTACCATGTCTACTGCTCTTGAGTCTTGAAGCATAACAACATGCATATTGCTATTGATATTCTTCTTTTAGGATACAACCACCACCATAGCCCATAAATGATCATACAACTCTTAATTTCACCATTACTATGATTAATATGTTCACCTTCACTTTACCATTCCTCCTCCTCCTCTTTGCCACCGTCGCGGCCGCTCAACCATACAAAGCCACCGATCTCTTCCTCCTCGACTGCGGTTCATCCACCGCCACCACTTCCTATGATCACCGGAAATGGGATGGCGATGAAGGTTCCAAATTCGTAACTTCAGACATCAACACCACCTCCTTTTCATCCAAACCTACCTATCAAGATCCTTCGGTCCCCCGAACGCCTTTCTCCACCGCTCGAATCTTTAACTCTACTTCTTCCTTCACCTACACATTTCCGGTCTCTAACGGCCCCAAATTCCTCCGCCTCCATTTCTATCCCGCCACGTACTCCGGCCTCCAGCCAAACCAATCTTTCTTCTCCGTATCATCAAATGGTTACGCTCTCTTAACCAACTTCAGCGCTTTCCTAGCCGCCTCCTATCGACCAACACACACCAGTCAGCCGGCTCCCAACTTCGTCAAAGAATTCATCATCTATGTAAAGGATGCAAAAATCCTTAACGTTACCTTTACACCCTCACCCAAATCGTATGCCTTCATCAACGGTATTGAGATCGTCTCAACGCCCGAAAATCTGTATTATAAACCAAACAGCTTGAAATTCGTAGGGATTTCCGATGACATGGCTCAAGAAACATTTTACAGGCTAAACATGGGCGGGGGACATATATCTGGTAACGCTGATACCGGTATGAATCGATCATGGGAACCAGATGATGGTTACATATTCGGTGCAGCTTTTGGGTTAGTGCCGGTTAATACGACCCCGATCACGTACACCACGGAGACACCAAATTATACTGCACCTGTGCAAGTTTATCAGACCCAAAGGAGCATGGGTAATCTGTCTGAATATTACAATCTGACATGGATACTTCCAGTTGATTCTGGGTTCTATTACATGATCAGACTCCATTTTTGCAACATCATTCCACAATACAATACAAGTGGTCAGATGGTGTTTACGATTTTCATCAATAATCGAACTGTTGAAGAGAGGGCTGATCCATTGAACTGGACTCAAGGAACCGGCCATCCAGTGTTTAAGGATTACACAGTGTTTGTCAGCGATCCAGATGGCAGAAAAAGCAAGCAAGACCTGTGGCTGGCGATGCATCCTAACTTTCGTGCGTCGGCTGAATGGGGTGATGCTTATCTGAATGGTTTGGAAGCCTTCAAGTTGAGTAAGGCAAGTCTTGCTAGCCCCAATCCAGAACTTAGTTTTACAACCCCACTGCCAACGCCGGCATCTCCCATGGAAAAGAACAAGAAGAAAACCCCACCCTATGCTGCGATAATCGGAGGAGTCGGGGGAGGGTTGGTGTTCTTGTCTGTTTTACTTCTTATAGTTGTCAAAATCTATGGCACCTATGGCCCACCTTCATCTATTGACTCAAAATCTACACATTCTTGCCATGCTTCACTGCCACCAGATCGTTGTCATCGTTTTACCCTTGAAGAAATGAAAGTTTCCACCGATGAATTCAACGACAACTGTGTCATTGGTAAAGGAGGTTTCGGAAAGGTGTACAAAGGGTACATAAAAAATGGTACAACCACCGTTGCAATCAAACGGCTCAACCCGTCATCTAGCCAAGGTTTTTGTGAATTCCACACCGAAATAGGGCTATTATCGAAATTACGTCATGTCAATCTCGTGTCCCTGATTGGATACTGCGATGACCATGGAGAGATGATGTTGGTTTACGAGTACATGGCTTATGGGACCCTACAAGACCATCTGTACAAGTCGAACAACCCTCATTTGCCGTGGAAAACTCGTCTCCAGATTTGCATTGGGGCAGCCAAAGGGTTGCATTATCTCCACACGGGTGCTAACCGCAAGATAATTCACAGGGACATCAAGTCCACAAATATCTTGTTAGATGACAATTGGGTGGCTAAGGTTTCTGATTTCGGGTTGTCGAAGCTAGGCCCCAAAGACCCATCAGAAACACATGTTAGCACGTTCGTGAAGGGTAGCATTGGGTATTTGGATCCCGAGTACTGCAGAAGGAAACAACTCACCAACAAATCTGATGTGTACTCATTTGGAGTGGTTTTGTTTGAGGTTTTGTGTGCAAGACATGTTATCAATCACTTGTTGCCCCATGAACAAGTGAATTTGGCAGAATGGGGAAAGTATTGTTATCGAAGGGGAACTTTGGACGAAATCATCGATCCAACATTAAGAGATGAGATCGCAGGTGGGTCGTTAAGGAAGTTTGGAGAGGTAGCAAATAGTTGCTTGAAAGAGGAAGGAAGTGATCGGCCGACCATGGACGATGTAGTTTATGGATTAGAGTTTGCGTTGATGCTACAAGAAGCTGCTGAGAAGATGGACAATGAGGCCATGTTAAGTAATCACAAAGAGTCGACCCCAGAGGATCAAATATAGTTTGTCGGTTTTTTTCGGTTTGTTTTTGTTATGCAAAAGTGTTGGGTCTAAAATGGTCTAAGTATGGATAGTGCTGCTAGATAAACAAGATGATGTTGCTGAAGAATATTGTGCTGCTAGTTGATATTAATAGTGCTGATCATGGAGTTGGTACTGCAAGAAAAGTTAATGCTGCTAGTGTTGAAGATTAATACTGTTGAGTCTCAGAAGATACTCCTAAGAGATTAGTATTGCATTTGTTTGATGACGATGATTTCGTTGCTTGATCAGAAAGTCAAGGAGTTGAAGATAATTATGAAATGGATGCTGAAGATCAATTTATTTTTCATGATTATCTTGTAATCTGTATTGTATATATAGTCTAGTTTTCTAGATTATCAAATAGTAATAGTCTTTCGTATTGCTTAAAAGTTCATAGCCTCAAGATTGTTTACAGTCCTTTCATTAGAGAAGTACTGAACGTTTGTTGAGTATGTTCAATAGATTGGGGATTAAGTTTGTAATGATCATTCAAGTTTTAATCAAAAGACTTGTGATTTTCTTTATTCTGATTTCATTCTTTGTTTACTGTTTCATTGATTTTCAAATTGTTAAAGTGTTATTCCACAACTTCTTTAACAATATCTAGGTTGTATTTAATTCTTGATTGAATTCGATCCTGACCAAAAGATTATATAAACATGAATCATGTAATGGAAAAATAAATACAATATAGATATTGATTTCCTCTTCTTAGTGACAACTCTTGTTGTTTATGAAAAATAACAAATAACAAAATATTTTATGTAGTATTCATGATAATTAACGAGCAAAAGACAACTATAGACGTTGACCCTTTTGAAGGAAACGTACATGTACTATGCACTATCGAGCTTCATCAATAGCTTTGTTTCCACTTGCAAAACTCGATGTCGAATTATCATTCCCGAAGGAATCATCCTTGATGCCATACGAAGGTAGACGATGAATCATAGACATTCGCAAATGTAACGAACTCTCCATAATCGTACTATCTTCATGTGTCTCCACCACCAATTGTTGGAAATTCAATGCGTATTGTAAGTTCCATTTCACTTCGTCCCTGCTCGGCCTCTCATCTCCGGTGACCTTCAGGCTTCCCTTCACGGTTTCGAGAAATTTTCGATATCGCCGGTCCATTCCCGCAGAACTGGTTCTGATATCGCCGAATTTGGTTCCGATATCGCCGGTCCATTCCCGGCCATCCAGCGCGGACGAGTTTCCGATCGATCCGCAGTTAACGGCAATGTTGTCAATCCGCGACTATGGGGCCGGTAAGTTTCGCTAAAAACGAGATGAAGGATGAACACATAGAAGAGTGGATAAAGGCACATTTTATTGTGTGTTTTTTGAGATTATGAAATGGATCAAAGATTGAATATAAATTCATTGATGTTCAAATTGTTGGAAGGATTTTTGAATATGGTTAGAGGGTCAAGTGATGAGAAAAACAAACATCCTAACCACAAAACCACACGTTGTTAAAAGGTTTGCAAGTAACATCCCTTACATTATGATTAATAAATTCAAGAGTTAATGCATGCATTCATATATGAATCAATAAAATACAGAAAATATGTTAAAAATAAAGTACAACTTAAAACGGTCATAACTTCTTATTTATTAAAAGTTATGGTTGTTTAACTTAAGTATCATATAAGAAAGTGGGTGACATGATATCGAAGTTAACCTGCAAAAAGAAGGCGATATGTTATTAGAGACAAAAATCAAATATAAGCCATGCATGTAAATATTATAATCACATAGGAAATAATTGTGATATTATATAGAAAATGATTATGGTTTATTCGTTATGTTTTACTAAGATAATTATTTTATGCTATTTACAAAAGTTATGAAGGCACCCAAATCGTATCCATAGTCTCAAATTATGTTATGCTAAGAAGAGCAGGAGATTCTGATGGATGTAGAAGAACATATATAGACGGATTCTAGTAATATTAAGGGTGCATTTGATATTTCGTCAGGTAATATTAAGGGTGCATTTGATATTTTGTCTAGTAATATTAAGGGTGCATTTGATATGCAGAATATAATGGAACATAATAGAATAGGAAATAAGTAAAACCCTGATGGAACACGCGTGTTCCTCTTTTAACCCTGGAACAAACTAGAATAGGCTCTTTTGTACCAATATGACCCTCACCAAATACAATACCCCGTTGTCTGATTCATGCCCCTTCTCCATCACTCTCAAACTCACAAATTGTGTTCGTCCTTCTAGAATCCTAATCGTTGTTTCTTTCAGATCGATTTATGCAACTGCAAATATCTTTGTGCTCGTCTTCTTCCTTGATCGATTCACACCTCTGCCTAAACCCATGATCTCGTCTTCTTTCTCCTATAAATTGTTTCTTTTGATTCCATGATTGCTCTCGTCTCCCTGATGATTTCAACTAAGGTAAATCGGTTTCTCCCGCATAAATCGATTTCTCCATTTCATCTACATAAATCGATGTCTCCATTTCTTCTGCGTAAATCGATTTCTCCACTATTGTTTAGTTCTAATGGGTTTCAACTCACATTAGGTTTTCATGTTCTTGATCAAGAATTAACGTGGCTTTTGTTATAGATTGTGTTTATGTTTGTTGTAGTGATAATAGATTATAATTTTTTTTATCCTATATGTATATGGATTGTTCAGTTTCTTTTATCATTGCAATTGTGTTTCTTGCGGTAAAAGTTGGTCCAAATTTTTTCAAATTTTGTGTATAAATTGTTTTGCGTATATGTTAAAACCATGGATTTGAAAAGGTTTTACTTTGATAGAGCCATGGAAATGCACGTTTTATACTTTCTACGATATAGTTTGATAAAGCCGTGTATTTGAGAAAGCCATCTATTAAAATAAATCCATAATGTAATAAAGGAGTGGATTGAAAAAGCCATCTATTAAAAAGAATCCATAATGTGATAAAGTCATAAATTTGATAAAGCCATCTATAAGAAAAATCCATTATGTGATGAAGGAGTGAATTGAAAAAGCCATAATTTGATAAAGCTGTGGATTGAAAAAAACAAGTTTTTTATTGATTATTTGGTACGGAAAACACTAAACAACTTTCTAATGGCAAATTTGTCATTTAGAGTGTTCTGTCCTATTATGTCCCGTCCTTCCATGTCTTACCAAACATCAAACTTCAGTCTTGTCCTTTTCCTTTTTGTTGTGTAAACGCACCCTTTAGGAAGCTAACGAGTAATAAGCACTTTCAACCCAGGGTATACGCCACGCTCCCCCCCACCACCACATCGGTTCCACGGTCATCATGGGAGAGGTAAATCATCGCATGCATCCCATTAGCAAAGGTGCAATGCCAATGGCTTGAACCCAAGACTTCACACATGTGGATTACACCTAGAAAAAAAGATGAAGCCCTAATTGTTGCTCCCACTCAATCTCATCTCTACACTATCGCCCTTAGCCCAGCCACGTCACCATATACCCCGCCCTTTGTCCAGCTCCGTCGTCTTCTCTGGTTGTGTGGTTCAATCTCTAGTGGCTGTGTTGTGTGCTTCTTTCTCAGCGGTTGTGTGTGTTTAATTTCTCATGGACTGTGTGTTCAATTTCTCGGCTCAATTTCTCAGCCTTGATCATGACATGTTTGATCTCTCTCTCTCTCTCTCTCTTGTTGGTCCCAAGTTGAATTTTTCGGAAATTTAGTAGACACGATTTGGAATTTTGAATTCTTCCAATTGTTAATAGTTTTCGGGGTAAATTACTTCTATGTTCTATTCTGTTTTTAGAATGCATCATGTATTTGAAGTATTCATCGATACACGCAAAATTAACATGTTCTTTTTTTAGGTTTTCTGGAACAACCTTTGGTGCTAATGGTGGATAAAAGGGGTGACTTTGGTTGTGCTTTTGGTTTTGACACATTTAAAGTCGATTGGTATTTTTTAGGAGTTTCCCTTTAGTAAAATTTAAAAAATCAAGAATTTTTGAAGCAATGATATTGAAAGCAGCTTAATGTGCTAATTATTAAGCAAAACATTCTGTGAGCATAATGGTTCCTTTAGTTTACGCAAATAACCGGATTAGATATGAAAGGATTTAAAATTGAATTTCATTTGAATCATACATTTAGGGGTTGTTCGCCAGTTGTTGAATGTTTGGTGTTAGATGATTAAGTGGTTAGAATGATTAAGATGCTCTTAATTATGATATAACGCAAAATGAAATATGGTGGTTTTGTAATTGTTGAGAATAAAATCAGGACTCTAAATGGTTAAGAGCATCTTCAATAGCTTTTCAAAATGGAGAAAATGGAGAAACATGGGGATTTTTAGCTAAATGTGCTTCAATAGTTTTCCAAGACTTTCTCCAAAATGGAGAAAGTAGGAGAGAGAAGAGGTTTATTTCCAAATATGGAGATAACCCCAAAAATGATTATTATATAAAAGAACCAATAGGAAATTTTGAAAATAACACCCAAAATAATTAGTATATGAAAGAACCAATAGGAATATTATATAAACAATGTTTGATGTCTAAAATAGAATAGCTGTTGGAGATGAATGTAATTCTTTTTGGAGATTTTGGGTTTTGGTCCTCCATTTTAGAAATTTTTTTAGAAAAACCGTTGAAGATGCTCTAAGAGACACTAATGATACAAAATCATTCAAAGGGTTTAGTACCATTAAGAAGCAGTCCATTTTTTTGCCAAACAAGATTCCTTTTAACAGTTCATTAGTTGCCTGATCTGAAAGATTTTCTAGATTTGAGATCTTGAGATTTTGATGAAATTCCTTAAGCACGATCTTGAAATCTTTGAGTGTGTTAATATTTTATGAGATTTATATGTAATAATGTTTTATAATATGTTAAAATTATTTGATTTATAATAACCAATTCACTACAAAAAAAAAAAAAGATCTTCAGAGAAAGTTTTGTTTTGTATTTAAAAGTTAGAAGAGTTTTTCTAAAGGTTTTAGAGAATCTTTTACTTCCATCAACAACATGCCCTATATAACGGTAGCAAAAGGTTTTAAAGACGGTTTTAGGTAAGAAAAGCTTATATTCAGTTACACTTTTCACATTTGTCATCTAATTCCTTCTCTTAAAGTCACTTTTGGATACGCTTCCAAATCCTTCTCTAAAACTTTCTTCTCTAAAACCCCTTTTTCTTGTAACGATTGACAAAAAATAACTTAATAGTGTTTTTATATATATAATGGAATTCAACTCATCTCTAAATCCTATAAATCAAGCACTCCAAACGTAATTCTTTTAAATCATTTTATCAAACCAAAAATGGCTATATATGTTATCTTAAGTAAAGAGAAAGTAATATAATTGGACATGCTGTAGGCCTGTAGGGTATTAATAAAGGGGATGGAAATCCGATAAAAATGTAAAGTTAGCATGTCACATTTCCATTAATTATGCTCTTGGTCCATGGTACAACTTCTAATGCATAGAGTACAAGTTATTATAAAACTTGTGTTATGGTAAGATTTACCAAGTCTACTGCTCTCGAGTCTTGAAGCCCCCAATAAGTGATCATACTAGTCTTTCTTTCACCATTACTATGATTAATATGTTCACCTTCACTTTACCACTCCTCCTCCTCCTCCTCGGCTTCGCCACCACGGCGGCCGCCCAACCATACGAAGCCACCGATCTCTTCCTCCTCGACTGCGGTTCATCCACCGCCACCACTTCCGATGATCACCGGAAATGGGATGGCGATGAAGGTTCCAAATTTGTAACTTCAGACATCAACACCACCTCCTTTTCATCCAAACCTTCCCACCAAGATCCTTCGGTCCCCCGAACGCCTTTCTCCACCGCTCGAATCTTTAATACTACTTCTTCCTTCACCTACACATTTCCGGTCTCCCGTGGCCCCAAATTCCTCCGCCTCCATTTCTATTTGGCCACGTATTCCGGCCTCCAGCCAAACCAATCTTTCTTCTCGGTATCATCAAATGGCTACACTCTCTTAACCAACTTCAGCGCTTTCCTAACCGCCTCCTTTATGGAAAAGATCCACAATGATGTCGGAGATCCCGATCCCCAGGTTCCCTGCTTTGTCAAAGAATTCATCATCTATGTAAAAGATGCAAAAATCCTTAACGTTACCTTTACACCCTCACCCAACTCGTATGCCTTCATCAATGGTATTGAAATCGTTTCAATGCCCGAACCTCTGTATTTTAACGATGAGAACTTGAACTACGTGGGTCAAACTACAGGGCCCCAGATTGTAGACGACATGGTTCTTGAAACCATGTACAGGCTAAACATGGGTGGAGAGTATATATCCGGTAACGGTGATACCGGTATGTATCGGTCATGGGAACCAGATGATGATTACATATTCGGTGCAGCAGGGTTAAACCCCATTAATAATAGCACAGTGACTCCAATTACGTACACCGTGGAGACCCCGAATTATACCGCACCTGAGCAAGTTTACGCTTCCCAAAGAAGCATGGGCAATAGCTCAGATCGCTACGATCTGACTTGGCTTCTTCCAGTTGATTCTGGGTTCTATTACATGATCAGGCTCCATTTTTGCAACATCATACCACAATACAATACAAGTGGTCTGATGGTGTTCACAATTTTAATGAATAATCAAATTGCTGAAGAGAGAGTTGATCCATTTTCCTGGAGTAAAGGTAGCGGTCATCCGGTGTTCAAGGATTACGGAGTGTTTGTCAGTGATCCAGATAACGGAGAAAGCAAGCAAGAACTGTGGCTGGCGATGCATCCTAACGTTGCTGCATCGGCTGAATGGGGTGATGCTTATCTGAATGGTTTGGAAGCCTTCAAGTTGAGTAAGGCAAGTCTTGCTAGCCCCAATCCAGAACTTAGTTTTACAACCCCACTGCCAACGCCGGCATCTCCCATGGAAAAGAACAAGAAGAAAACCCCACCCTATGCTGCGATAATCGGAGGAGTCGGGGGAGGGTTAGCGGTCTTGTCTCTTTTACTTCTTATAGTTGTCAAAATCTATGGCACCTATGGCCCATCTTCTTCTATTGAATCAAAATCTACACATTCTTGCCCTGCTTCACTGCCACCAGATCGTTGTCATCGTTTTACCCTTGAAGAAATGAAAGTTTCCACCGACGAATTCAACGACAACTGTGTCATTGGTAAAGGAGGTTTCGGAAAGGTGTACAAAGGGTACATAAAAAATGGTACAACCACCGTTGCAATCAAACGGCTCAACCCGTCATCCAGCCAAGGTTTTCGTGAATTCCACACCGAAATAGGGCTATTATCGAAATTACGTCATGTCAATCTCGTGTCCCTAATTGGATACTGCGATGACCATGGAGAGATGATGTTGGTTTATGAGTACATGGCTTATGGGACCCTACAAGACCATCTGTACAAGTCGAACAACCCTCATTTGCCGTGGAAAACTCGTCTCCAGATTTGCATTGGGGCAGCCAAAGGGTTGCATTATCTCCACACGGGTGCTAATCGCAAGATAATTCACAGGGACATCAAGTCCACAAATATCTTGTTAGATGAGAATTGGGTGGCTAAGGTTTCTGATTTCGGGTTGTCGAAGCTAGGCCCCAAAGACCCATCGGAAACACATGTTAGCACGTTCGTGAAGGGTAGCATTGGGTATTTGGATCCCGAGTACTGCAGAAGGAAACAACTCACCAACAAATCTGATGTGTACTCATTTGGAGTGGTTTTGTTTGAGGTTTTGTGTGCAAGACATGTTATCAATCACTTGTTGCCCCATGAACAAGTGAATTTGGCAGAATGGGGAAAGTATTGTTATCGAAGGGGAACTTTGGACGAAATCATCGATCCAACACTAAGAGACGAGATCGCAGGTGGGTCGTTAAGGAAGTTTGGAGAGGTAGCAAATAGTTGCTTGAAAGAGGAAGGAAGTGATCGGCCGACCATGGACGATGTAGTTTATGGATTAGAGTTTGCGTTGATGCTACAAGAAGCTGCTGAGAAGATGGACAATGAGGCCATGTTAAGTAATCACAAAGAGTCGACCCCAGTGGATCAAATATAGTTTGTCGGTTTTTTCGGTTTGTTTTTGTTATGTAAAAGTGTTGGGTCTAAAATGGTCTAAGTATGGATAGTGCTGCTAGACAATCAAGATGATGTTGCTGAAGAATATTGTGGTGCTAGAAGAACAGAAAATAATGCTAGTTGATATTAATAGTGCTGATCATGGAGTTGGTACTGCAAGAAAAGTTAAGTTAATGCTGCTAGTGTTGAAGATTAATACTGTTGAGTCTCAGAAGATACTGCTAAGAGATTAGTACTGCTTTTGTTTGATAATGATGATTTTGTTGCTTGATCCGAAAGTCAAGGAGTTGAAGATAATTATGAAATGGATGCGGAAGATCAATTTATTTTTCATGATTATCTTGTAATCTGTATTGTATATATAGTCTAGTTTTCTAGATTATCAAATAGTAATAGTATTTTGTATTGCTTAAAAGTTCATAGCCTCAAGATTGTTTACAGTCCTTTCATTAGAGAAGTATTGAACGTTTATTGAGTATGTTCAACAGATTGGGGATTAAGTTTGTAATGATCTTTCAAGTTTTAATCAAAAGACTTGTGATTTTGTTTATTCTAATTTCATTCTTTGTTTACTGTTTCATTGATTTTCAAATTGTTAAAGTGTTATTCCACAACTTCTTTAACAATATCTAGGTTGTATTTAGTTCTTGATTGAATTCGATCCTCACCAAAAGATTATATAAACATGAATCATGTAATGGAAAAATAAATACAATATAGATATTGATTTCCTCTTCTTAGTGACAACTCTTGTTCTTTATGAAAAATAACAAATTAATAACTAAATATTTTATGCGGTATTCATGATAATTAACGAGCAAAAGACAACTATAGACGTTGACCCTGAAGGAGACGCACATGTATTATGCACTATCGAGCTTCATCGATAGCTTTGTTTCCACTTAATTGCAAAACTCGATGTCGAATTATCATTCCCGAATGAATCATCCTTGATGCCATACGAAGGTAGACGATGAATCATAGACATTCGCAAATGTAACGAACTCTCCATAATCGTGCTAACTTCATGTGTCTCCGCCACCAATTGTTGGAAATTCAATGTGTATTTTAAGTTCCATTTCACTTTGTCCATGCTCGGCCTCTCATCTCCCGTGACCTTCAGGCTTCCCTTCCCGGTTTCGAGAAATTTTCGATATCGCCGGTCCATTCCCGGCCATCCAGCGTGGACGAGTTTCCAATATATCCGCAGTTAACGGCAATGTCATCGATCCGAAAGTATGGGGCCGGTAAGTTTCGCTAAAAACGAGATGAAGGATGAACACATAGAGGAGTGGATAAAGGCACATTTTATTGTGTGTTTTTTGAGATTATGAAATGGACCAAAGATTGATTATAAATTCATTGATGTTCAAATTGTTGGAAGGATTTTTGAATATGTTTAGAGGGTCAACTGATGAGCAAAAGAGACATCCTAACCACAAAACCACACGTTGTTTAAAGGTTTGCATGTAACATCCCTTACATTATGATTAATAAATTCAAGAGTTAATGCATGCATTCGTATATGAATCAATAAAATATAAAAAATATGTTACTCCCTCCGTCCCAAAATAATTGTCCAGTTTTGACTTTTGAAAGTCTTTTTTTTCGACTTTGACTTTAAATATTTTTATTTGTGTTTTATAATAGTTGATGCAAAATATATGAATGAGTTGTATTTTTAATGTATTTTCATTGGTATAATTTTCATCAAGTATTATATAGCACAAACAAAACTATTTAAGGTCAAAGTCGCAAAAGAAAGACTTTCAAAAGTCAAAGCTGGACAATAATTTTGGGACGGAGGTAGTATAAATAAAGTCCGAACTTAAAACGGTCATAACTTCTTATTTATTAAACAGTTAAGTACATGGGAGTGTATCGAACTTGTCACATTTTATCAATGTATGTACTCAACTTTAAAACTTACCGATTAATGTACCGAACTTGCTAAAATTGTCATTTAATATATTTCATGACAAGTTGGATACACTTTCGTGGCAAGTTGGATACATTAAATGGTAGATTTTTGATATAGTTCGATACATACACCAATGAATGTCTAGCCCAGCGGTGGTAGGTAACATCTTTGCGCTTGCCTTGAAAGATAGGTTGGCGCGGGTTCAAGCCCTGCTTGTTGCAAAAAAAGGCCAAAGGCCTTATAGACCTCTTCTGCGGTATCCAGCTCTTGACCGGCCTTCGGGTCGGTTCAGGGGCGAGTCCATGGGTTGGCCTTCGGGTCGGCTCATGGGCGCGGGGGATTAGTCGGTGCCCGTATGGATCCGAATACCCCCGGAACATGTGTGTGAGTTAAATTGCCGTTCAAAAAAAAAGTTGGATACATACAATGACAATCTTAGCAAGTTCGGTACATTAATCGGTAGGTTTTAAAGTTGAGTACATACAATGATAAAACATGACAAGTTCGATACACTCCCATGTACTTAACCCTTTATTCAAAGTTATGGTCGTTTAACTTAAGTATCATTAACTTAAGTATCATATAAGAAACTGGGTGACATGATATCGAAGTTTTTTTTTTGGAAAGGAGACGGTATTCCTGGCAATATATAAAAAAGAAGAAAAGTACAAAGAGCACACTAAGGACCCCACAAGCCAAGGGACTCAAAGTGGCACGCCAAAAAAATAACACCAAAAGGAGCAAACAAAAAAAAAACCCAAACCCAAGAAACAAAAAGAAGGAAAAAAACACTAATGCTCCGTCTTGGGAATCATCTGTCTGTCAGCTTCAGAAAGCTGCACACTGCTTGAAAAAATAAACCACCTGTTTCTCCGTCCACGTAGCCATTTGAGTAACAGTAGGCCAATCCCTCTCAGCTATCCTACGATCATATCTTGTTTTTGCTGTAGCCACATGTCGTACGGGGTTTCCAAAGTTGCACCAAAAGGCGCATCCTCCAAAGAGTTAACATCATCCCCAGAATCTGAGTCTGTACCATCATCATCACTAATAATCTGTCGATCCGGGAGTGATATTGAAGTTAACCTGCAAAAAGAAGGCGATATGTTATTAGAGACAAAAATTAAATATAAGCCATGCATGTAAATATTATAATCACATAGGAAATAATTGTGATATTAATAGAAAATGATTATGGTTTATTCGTTATGTTTTACTAAGATAATTATTTTATGCTATTTACAAAAGTTATGAAGGCACCCGAGTCGTATCCATAGTCTCAAATTATGTTATGCTAAGAAGAGCAGGAGATTTTAATGGATATGTAGAAGAACATAGACGGATTCTAGTAATATTAAGGGTGCATTTGATATTCCCTCTAGTAATATTAAGGGTGCATTTGATATGCAAAATATAATGGAACATAATAGAATAGGAAATAAGTAAGACCCTAAGGCTGCGTTTGGTAAGTGGGACAGGACATGATAGAACGGGACAAAACTGACTGTCCCACGTTTGGCGCAGCATGGGACAAAATAGGAATTCACTATCCCACGTTTGGTGCGAATGGGACATGACAGAAACTGGGACAAGGTGGGACAACATGAGAAAAAAAATACTGTTTTTTTGTTCCACCAAAATAGGTGGAACAACATGGGACATAAATGAGATAGGAACTAATATATTACTAACTAACATTCATTTGATATATAACTTCAATATGGTATTTGTTTTCGTGTTTACCACCACTAGTCGTGGCCGCTGCCGCCACCGGTAGCTACTATCGGCCACCTCCATCTCGTCTTCTACTACAACAACCTCCTCCATCTCCTCTTCCACTACAACAACCTCCTTCACCACCTCTACAACTGTCAACGATTACCTACCACCACCGTCTACCACCTCTACAACTGTCCATCTCCACCGCAACCACCACCACCACTACCCACCATCTTCACGTTCTCCACAACTACCCACCACCACCACCACCACCATCATCATCACTAGTATTACCGCCGGCCACCACCTCCACCTCTACCATAACCATCAACATTAGTTACATAAAAATCATATATGTATGTATATATGTGTGTGTGTTTATGTTTATGAAAATTGTGTATTTTTTTATAAATTACTAGTTTAGTTTATTTGTGTTAATTATAACTATTATGTGATATATAAAATCATCAAATAATTTTTTGAGAGAACTTGTCTAGTTCTGTCCAGTCCAGTCCAGTCCTAGGCGTACCAAACACAAAACAGACATTTGTTCTGTCCAGTCCAGTCCCGTCTAACCCTGTCCTACTCTCTTGTCTTGTCCTGTCTAGTCCTGTCTAGTTCTGTCCTGTCCAATCTTGTCTGCGTACAAAACGCTACTTGATGGAACACGCGTGTTCCTCTCTTAACCCTGGAACAAACTAGAATAGGCTCTTTTGTACCAATATGACCCTCACCAAATACAATACCCCGTTGTCTGATTCATGCCCGTTCTCCATCACTCTCAAACTCACAGATTGTGTTCCTCCTAGAATCCTAATCGTTGCTTCTTTCAGATCAATTTACGCAACTGCAAATATCTTTGTGCTCGTCTTCCTCCTTGATCGATTCACTCCTCTGCCTAAACCCGTGCTCTTGTCTTCTTCCTCCTATAAATTGTTCCTTTTGATTCCATGATTGCTCTCGTCTCCCTGACGATTTCAACTAAGGTAAATTGGTTTCTCCCACATAAATCGATTTCTCCATTTCATCTACATAAATCGATGTCTCCATTTCTTCTGCGTAAATCGATTTCTCCACTATTGTTTAGTTCTAATGGGTTTCAACTCACATTAGGTTTTCATGTTCTTGATCAAGAATTAATATGACTTTTGTTATAAATTGTGTTTATGTTTGTTGTAGTGATAATAGATTATAATTTTTTTATCCTATATGTATATGGATTGTTCAGTTTCTTTTATCATTGCAATTGTGTTTCTTGCGGTAAAAATTGGTCCAAATTTTTTCAGATTTTGTGTATAAATTGTTTCGCGTATATGTTAAAACCATGGATTTGAAAAAGTTTAAATTTGATACAGCCATGGAAGTGCACGTTTTATACTTTCTACGATATAGTTTGATAAAGCCATCTATTAAAATAAATCCATTATGTGATAAAGCAGTGGATTGAAAAAGCCACATTTGAGAAAGCCATCTATTAAAAAGAATCCATAATGTGATAAACGCGTAAATTTGTGAAAGCCATCTATAAAAAAAATCCATTATGTGATGGAGTGAATTGAAAAAGCCATAATTTGATAAAGTTGTGGATTGAAAAAGACAAGTTTTTTATTGATTATTTGGTACGAAAAACACTAAACAACTTTCTAATGTCAAATTTGTCATTTAGAGTGTTTTGTTCTATTATGTCCCGTCCTTCCATGTCTTACCAAACATCAAACTTCATTCTTGTCCTTTTCCTTTCTGTTGTGTAAACACACCCTTTAGGAATCTAACGAGTAATAAGCACTTTCAACCCAGGGTATACGCCACGCCCTGGGGCATTCCCACCGCACCGGTCCCATGGTCATCATGGGAGGTAAATCATCACATGCATCCCATTAGCAAAGGTGCAATGCCTATGGCTTGAACCCAAGACTTCACACATGCGGATTACACCTAGAAAAAAGATGAAGCCATAATTGTTGCTCCCACTCAATCTCATCTCTACGCCGTCGCCCTCAGCCCAGCCACGTCACCATCGTCCCCGCCCTTAGTCCAGCTCCTTTGTCTTCTCCGGTTGTGTTGTGTGCTTCTTTCTCGGCGGTTGTGTGTGTTTAATTTCTCATGGACTGTGTGTTCAATTTCTTGGCTCGATTTCTCAGCCTCTTGATCATGACATGTTTGATCTATCTCTCTCTCTCTCTCTCTCTTGTTGGTCCCAAGTTGAATTTTTCGGAGATTTAATTAGTAGACACGGTTTGGATTTTTGAATTCTTCCAATTGTTAATAGTTTTCGGGGTAAATTAATTCTATGTTCTATTCTGTTTCTAGAATGCATCATGTATTTCAAGTATTCATCGTTACATGCAAAATTAATATGTTTCTTTTTTTAGGTTTCTGGAACACCCTTTGGTGCTAGTGGTGGATAAAAGGCACTTTGGTTGTGCTTTTGGTTTTGACACATTTAAAGTCGATTGGTATTTTTTTGGACTTTCCCTTTAGTAAAATTAAAAAAAGAGTAAACTCTAATTTTGGTCCCCGTGGTTTACTAAAATATTTGAAAATGAGACCTATGGTTTGATAACTCTAAAAACCGTCCATGTGGTTTTTAATTTGCTTTGAAAGTGGTCCCTCTTCACTAACCCCGTTAATTTTCTCCGTTAATGATAAGGGTATTTTTGTCCATTTAAATTTCCTTTTTTTTAACCATACCCATTGATTCTTCATTGATTCGCAATCAAAAACACCTAAATCGTGAAACCCCCCTTTGCTCAAATCCTTTGATCGATCAAACGCAGAAAACCCCTTCGATTAAACGTTCTATCGATCAAACGCAGAAAACCCCTTCGATTAAGCGTTCGATCGATCAAACACAGAGCACCCCCTTCGATTAAATGTTTGATCGATCAAACGCAGAGAACCCCCTTCATTAAACGTTCGATCGATCAAACGCGGAAAACCTCTTCGATCAAACCTTCGATCGGTCAAATGCAGAAAAAACATGTAAACCATTGATCAAACACAGAATCGGATTATCGATTAGAGGATGCAATTGAGGATGTGATAAAAAATTATTCGAACATTTGGGAGTTGTATCTGAATTTGATTAGTAATCAGATTGGAGAAATGAATAGCAAGAGTTGTGTTTATCCATTTCTAATTTATAAAGCTAATCGCCTCAAAATTCTCCCCAATCAATCTGTTGTCGTGAGGTTTGTTTCCACCTCAAATTTGTCTTGTTAAACCCTGCATTTTGAGCTTCTAAAGCACACAAAAATGGCAACAAGAAGTAGCAGATCGAAGAAGGTGAAAAGGATATTTCAGCAGTTTGATATGCATAGAGATAGCAGTCTCAAGACCATCCACTATCGACCCACTGCTACCCACACTACCCAACTGCCATCAGCGCCACATCAACTTTCCACTATTTTACCCAAAACTACCCAATCCATCCACCTGTCGACCCACTGCAACCCACTCCATCAAAATTAATTATTTTTTTTAAATAAGAGAGAGAAAGAAGAGAGATATAGAGAGAAAGAAGAGAGAGAGGGGGTGGGTGGGGTGGCATCGGCTTCACCAAACCGATGGGGAGCTACCCGCTCAACCCCACGGTGGTGTTCCCTTCCCTACCCGTTGGGTAGTTGGTACCCGGGTACCTCGGGTAGCCTCCACAGCGGATGGAAGAAATGGCTGCACTTGTGGCGGTCTTAAGAGGTTATATGAAAATTATATGATTAATGCATTCATTGAACAACAAAACAAGTTGTCGGCTTGTAACATCATCTCATCATAACCGCAATCTGATGGCTCACTCGTTAAAGTTGTTGCTTCTTCATTACTAAAATCTAAGCTCATGTATCATCAAAATTTTCTTCTTGACACAAATCATCATCATCAACCTCATCATTTATCAAAGGAGATATCCAAGTAGAACCGAAGTAGCGTCGACCCCCAACATTCTTCTTTTGTCGGTAGTCGATGACCGAATGAAGTCCCGGGAGCCATAGAACCGGACTTGAAACTTAAGACCTCCAACAAGGACGGTTTTTAAAAGTCCCATTTTCAAAAATTTTAGTAAAGCACGGGGACCAAAATTAGAGTTTACTCTTAAAAAAATCAAGATTTTTTGAAGCAATGATATTAAAAGCAACTTTATGTGCTAATTATTAAGCAAAAAATTCTGTGAGCATAATGGTTCCTTTAGTTTATGCAATTAACTGGATTAGATATAAAAGGATTTAAAATTGAATTCCATTTAAATCATACATTTTAGAGATTGTTTGGATGTGGTTGAATGTTTGATGTTGGATGATTAAATGGTTAGAATAATTAAGATGCTCTTATGATATAATGCAAAATGAAATATGGGGATTTTGTAATTGTTGAGAATAAAATCAGGACTCTGAATAGTTAAAAGCATCTCCAACAGTTTTTCCAAAATGAAGAAAAATGGGGATTTTAGGTAGAATGTGCTCCAACATAATTTCCCAAGACTTTCTCCAAAAGGAGAGAGAAAATATTTTTCTCATAACCCTAAAAATGATTATTATATAAAAGAACCAAT
The DNA here is from genome assembly GCA_030169165.1 of Centaurea solstitialis. Taxonomy (NCBI): domain Eukaryota; kingdom Viridiplantae; phylum Streptophyta; class Magnoliopsida; order Asterales; family Asteraceae; genus Centaurea; species Centaurea solstitialis. Next base: position 70,403,349 of record CM058041.1, read on the forward strand.
AGGAAATTTTGAAAATAACCCCCAAAATAGTTATTATATGAAAGAACCAATAGGAATATTATAAGAAATGTTTGATGTCTCTAAAATGGAGAAGCTGTTGGAGATGAATGTAATTCTTTTTGGGGATTTTGGGTTTTAATTCTCTATTTGAGAGAAAATTTTAGAAAACTGTTGGAGATTCTCTAAGAGACGCCCATGATACAGTATCATTCAGATGGTTTAGTGGCTACCTTTGGAGATGCTCTAAGAGACGCCCATTAAGAAGCAATCCATTTTTTTTGAAAGTGGCTGCCTTTGAAACATTTTCTAGATTTGAAATCTTGACATTTTGATGAAATTCCGTAAGAGCGATCTTGAAATCCTTGAGTGTGGTTAATATTTTATGAGATTTATATGTAATAATGTTTTAAAATATGTTAAAATCATTTGTTTTATAATAACCAATTCACTAAAAAAAAAAGATATCCAGAGAGTTTTCTTTTGTATTTAAAACCTTGAAAAGTTTTCTAAAGGTTTTAGAGAATCTTTTACTTCCGTCAACAACCTTTCCTATATAACCATAGAAAAAGGTTTTAGGTAAGAAAAACTTATATTCAGTTACATTTTTCACATTTGTCATCTATTTCCTTTTCTACAAGTCACTTTTAGATATGCTTCCAAATCATTTTCTAAAACTTTCTTCTCTAAAATCCATTTTTTTGTAATGATTGACAAAAAATAATTTAATAGTGTTTTTATATATAATGTAATTCAACTCATCTCTAAATCCTATAAAGCACGTAAAATCCAAACCTAATTCTTTTAAATCATTTTATCAAACCACAAATGGCTTATATATGTCATCTTAAGTATAGAGAAAGTAATAGTAAGGTTTTAATAAAGGGGCATGGGAATCCGACCAAATGTAAAGTCATCATGTCACATTTCCATTCGTTATATGGTCTTGGTCCATGGTACAACTTTTAATGCAGAGAGTACAAGTTATCATAAAACCTTTTTCTTACGGGAAGACTTCCCAAGTCTACTACTCCTGAAGCATAACAACATGCATATTGCTATTGACATTCTTTTTTTGGATACAAAACCATAGCCCATAAGTGATCATACAACTCTTAATTTCACCATTACTATGATTAATATGTTCACCTTCACTTTACCACTCCTCCTCCTCCTCGGCTTCGCCACCATGGCGGCCGCCCAACCGTACAAAGCCACCGATCTCTTCCTCCTAGACTGCGGTTCATCCACCGCCACCACTTCCGATGATCACCGGAAATGGATGGCGATGAAGGTTCCAAATTCGTAACTTCAGACATCAACACCACCTCTTTTTCATCCAGACCTTCCCATCAAGATCCTTCGGTCCCCCGGACGCCTTTCTCCACGCTCGAATCTTTAACGCTACTTCTTCCTTCACCTACACATTTCCGGTTTCTCAAGGCCCCAAATTCCTCCGTCTCCATTTCTACTCGGCCACGTACTCCGACCTCCATCCAAACCAATCTTTCTTCTCCGTATCATCAAATGGTTACACACTCTTAACCAACTTCAGCGCTTTCCTAACCGCCTCCTTTATGGAAAAGATGCGCTCTGATGCGGGAGATCCCAATCCCCAGGTTCCCTACTTTGTCAAAGAATTCATCATTTATGTAAAAGATACCCAAACCGTGAACGTTATCTTTACACCCTCACCCAACTCGTATGCCTTCATCAACGGTATTGAAATCGTTTCAATGCCCGAACATCTGTATTATAAACCAAACAGCTTGAAATACGTTGGGATTTCAGATGACATGGCTCAAGAAACAGTTTACAGGCTAAACATGGGCGGGGGACATATATCTGGTGATGCCGATACCGGTATGTATCGATCTTGGGAACCAGATGATGAATACATATTCGGTGCATCTATTGGGCTAACGCCGGTTAATAAGACTCCGATCACGTACACCACCGAGACACCGAATTATACCGCACCTGAGCAAGTGTATGCTACCCAAAGGAGTATGGGCAAACTGTCGGAACTTTACAATCTGACTTGGATACTTTCGGTTGATTCTGGGTTCCATTACAAGATCAGGCTCCATTTTTGCAACCTTATACCACAATACAAAAGAAGCGGTGAGATGGTCTTTACGATTTTCATTTATAAGCATACTGCTGAGGAAGAGGCTGATCCATTTTACTGGACTAAAAGGGGGGGAACCTGTATACGAGGATTACGTTGTGTCTGTCATCGACCCAGATGGAGGCCGTAGAAGACAAGACTTGTGGGTTGAGATTCATCCTAACATTGGTGCGTCGGCAGAATACGGTGATGCTTATTTGAATGGCTTGGAAGCCTTCAAGTTGAGCAACACGGGTGATCTTTCGAGCCCAAACCCTCAACTTAGTCTTGCTATCCCCAATCCAGAAGTTAGCTCTACAACCCCACCATCTGCCATAAAAAGGAACAAGAACAAAACTCCACCATATGCCGCAATCATTGGCAGAGTTGGGGCAGGGTTAGTTTTCTTGTCTCTCTTGGCTGTTTTAGCTTTCCGGCATCAAAGGCGACTCAAGCACCATGGGACCGCCAACGACAGCAACTCATCTTGGGTTCCAACTTCAATTGAATTAAGTTCTACAAAGAACTCCCATGCACCACTCTCATCCGATCACTGTCGTCGTTTTACCCTTAAGGAAGTGAAAGTTTCCACCAGTGAATTCAATGACAATTGTGTCATCGGCAAAGGAGGATTCGGGAAGGTGTACAAAGGCTACATAGGAAACCCTAAACTCACTGTCGCCATCAAACGGCTCAACGCATCATCCAACCAAGGGTTTCATGAATTCCGAACGGAAATAAAGATGCTTTCTAAGCTACGTCACGTCCATCTAGTGTCCTTGATCGGATTCTGTGACGAAGATGGCGAGATGGTACTGGTCTACGACTACATGGCTCGTGGTACCCTACAGGAACATCTCTACAAGACCAAAAACCCTCCCTTGCCGTGGAAAGCCCGTCTCCATATTTGCATTGGCGCGGCCCAAGGGTTGCTTTATCTCCACACGAGTGCCAAACGTGGAATTATTCACAGGGATGTCAAGTCTACAAATATCTTGTTGGATGATAATTGGGTGGCTAAGGTTTCTGATTTCGGTTTGTCAAAGTTAGGGCCGAAAGGGGAATTAGATACACACGTCACAACGCTTGTGAAGGGTAGTATCGGGTATTTGGATCCTGAGTATTACCGACGGCAGCAACTCACTGCCAAGTCTGATGTGTACTCGTTTGGAGTGGTTTTGTTTGAGGTTTTGTGTGCAAGACCTGTTATCATTCATACTCTTCCCTATGAACAAGTGAATTTGGCGGAATGGGGAAAGTATTGTTATCGAAATGGAACTCTGGATGAAATAATCGATCCGAAACTAAGAGGTGAGATCGCACCTGGGTCGTTAAGGAAGTTCGGAGAGGTAGCAAATAGTTGCTTGAAAGAGCAAGGAAGTGAAAGACCAGCCATGGATGCTGTAGTTTGTGGGCTTGAGTTTGCGTTGATGCTACAAGAAGCTGCTGAGGAAAGGGATGGTGAAAAGCAGACCATAAAAGAAGGACAAAGTTAATTATATGTGTTTGGTTCCTTTTTCATTTTAAAATGTGTTCTTTTTTGTTGCATTGTAAAAGTATACCAATTTGAATGATGTATTAGGATAGATTGTTGTTTTCTTTTTGTGGAAATATAACATATCTAAGAGGGTGTTTGGGAGTGCGTTATAAAACTCTTTTTCTCCAGGAGTTTTGAGGTGTTTGAAAATGGACTGTAAAAAGCTCCTTAGCTGAAACGGAGTTTTTGAGAAGTCACAATCGACTATCTTCTTGGCAACGAGATGGCGTGTTCTTGGCGATGGACCAACGTTCTTCTCCGATTAGGCTTCGATTGGTAAGGATTTATGTTAAGGTTTTGATTTGGTATCGATTGCACATCGATTTCTCACTAATTCACAATCGATTCCTAGGGTTTGAGATTTCTAGGGTTAGGGTTCGTGATTTGCGATCGATTTGGGTCAATTTTGAGTTTGCTATTAGGGGTTTCTGATTTGCGATCGATTTTGGTTTGATTTCTATTGATGCACATCGATTTCTCACTAGGATTGATCTGTCTCTGTTGTTCTTGCCCAAAAGCCGATAAGCCAAAAACTAATCCAAACACTTTTTGAACATCTTCTTCTTCACTCGGAAGGATCCAAATGACGGGTGTCGAGCCCGACAAATAATAACTAAGTCCTATCAACTGTTAATTACAAACTAACTTGTATCGAATCCATAGGGATTGGACGTGAATGGTGTCAAGCTTTTACTCTTTATATAAAAAGTGTGTGTGTGTGTGTGTGTGGGGTGGGGGGGGGGGGGTTGGAATTATAGACTTAAGCATACAAGTAAAAAGTAACTTCAATTAATAAAGAAACAATCATAGCGATGACTTTAACTAGCTCTTTATAGAATCTCGTATCATTGACTTGTATAAAACCATATCTCGATCGAATTCAGACTGGCCATTAGTGTTGACACGCGCCAAACACTCTGTTTGTCCTTACGAATATACTAGCATGAGAAGCTCTATCACTAGTCCCTAAGGCCATCCACAGCCGTACCACTCATACCACTCATACCAGCTGCCACATCAGCTTTACCACCACCTTACCACTACCATACCATTTCATCCACACCCGTACCACTCATACCACCTATTTTATTTAAATATTTAAATATTACTTTATATATATATATATATATAGATTGTATGTATATATGTGTGTGTGTTGAGATTTTTTGTTGAACGGTGGATCCATACCGTTAGCCTCCATACCGTTAGCCATACAATTAAACCTCTTTGGTGTTACCGCCGGTACCATAGCGGTACCGGCTCCATACCGCTATGGCCGCGGATGGCCTAATTGATTAAGTTAAATCTAGCCACAGACTTAACTTTATCCTATCAATTGCATTATTTGCTAGCAAGTCGAAATCAAGAACGATTACATATCCCTAATCTTGACTAGCAAATCAAAATTTAGGCTAAGGATTGATTCAAGGGATCCTTCTCAAAACCAAAACCTAAAAATTGAACAACTCTTTCGAACAAGAATTGCATAAATGTACTCAATCAAAAATTAACAAAGACTAGATTCAAAGCGAACTAATTATAGTTTCATGGGTAGAGTTAAAAGATTAGCAATTCACAATTCTAGTCTAAAACACGAAATTAACTTACAAATTGGTAGAAAATCAGTAAATTGGTGAAGAACCCTAAGAGAATACTCCAAGATCAACTTCAATTGTCCTCTCCTCCCTCCAATCGATGGTTTCACATGGCTTTTATACTTCAATTTGAGGGGAACGTGGTCGCGGGTTGTAGTCGCTGAGAACTCACGCGAAAAGTGAAGAAATCGAACCTGAACAGTATAATAGGCGGGTTGGACGCAGTTTTAGACCGCTGGAAAACCGCCCGGTTGCTTATGCTTATTTTTAGGCGACTGATAGTGCAGATTTGTTCATGGGAAGGAGATCAGTAGATAACTTACGTGCGATTTTCTTCTGAATGGTGGGCTTGCTTGTTTCAGTTTGTAATTCTCAAGTGGGCTGATCGATGTGTCTGATCACCAGACTTGGGCTTTTCTTTCTCTTTTTGTTTAAATTGTTGCCAACGTGAATGATGATTGTTTGGGTGAAAATTTACGATCGCACGATGCACGACGATCGACTTAAAATCATAAGATATCTTTCAGGATGATAATCCTGTATTAAGATAAGGTCCTAAGATAAGATACGTGTACCCTCGAACGATAGTAGTTAATCAACGAACGATCTTTATACAAGATATCGTACGAGATGACCTGAGAACATACGATATTATACTAACGGTTAGATAAATCTTAAGCATGATTCTTTGTAACAGATTAGCAACGGATGTCGAAGATCAAGTAACCATTAAAGACCAAGATACGATCTCCATAAAAGCTCGACCGTTACGAACAAGAATCTAGCTACCGTTATAGCCGTTGCATTAAAAGCACAATTATGGAATGACTGTTACGATCTGATCATCTATAAAAAGAGGCCGAAGCCATCATTTGAAGACATCTGATTACTCTGAAACCTACTAGCATTCTCCTCAATTTCTATATTACTCTTTGTAATTTATAGTCTGTTTCATTGTAATCGTACGATCTACGCTGTAATTCTCGAGGACATCACCCCTTATTGGTGATACTTAGTGCAACGTCGACTATACCCTTTTAGTCGGCCGCAGGTTTTTTCCTCGACCTCGAGGTTTTTCCTGCGTCATCAACTGTCTTGTTTATTTACTTATTTTATCGCACGATTTATCGAACTAGATTTCTTTCTCTCGACGGATTTGCCTCACAACATCTTACGATATTAAATTGTGTAATTTTTTACCAAAACAATTTGGCGCCCACCGTGGGGCCCCGTTTTGAGAAAATCTCGTTTGATAAAACGTCCGCTTATTAATCAAATTTTTCGAGTTTCCTTGAGTATTCATTGCAGGATCATGGAGAACAACTTTCAACCAACTCTGCAACAACAACTAGCAGCCGCTCAACAACAAATTCAGCAGTTGGCTAATCAAAACATGGAAGCCCATGGGGAAATTGCACGATTACGAGCTCTGAACCCCCAAACTACTCAAACCAATCCCGCGATATCATTACCTCTCCCGAGACCACCTCTCTTCCAACAGAATCAATTCAGAGCACCACAAGCACCTCCAATGCCTCAAGCCTCTCAAATACCATTAATGCCTCAAACATCCCAAAACATCCTACGTCCACCTCAAAATAACAACTCTCAACCTATTTTTCCTCCTCTTCCATCGGGACCACCTCCTGCATTTACCTACACTCAACCTCATGGTGTACCTCGACCATTCTATTCAATTCCAGAACCAATACCGCATATACCAACAGTAAATACTACTATAACTCATATCCCAATTCAACCCAACCATCAAGAAACTGTTGGAGTAACACCTACTGAAAACCTTATGGACGTACGATTAAAGATGTTAGAAGAGCAAAACAAAGCAATGCTCGCATTGCTCGCAAAACTTCCCGGAGCAGCCGTGCCTGTCGAAGTTGAACCCAAGACAGGATTCCAAGCTTCACCTTACGTCGACGAAATCGCTCTCATGGATATACCAAAAATACAACATTCCCGCCTTTACAACTAAGTACTCGGGGATAACAGATCCAGTGGAACATGTTGCACAATACAAACAGCTTATGTGGACTGCTTCGATCCCATCTCAGTATCAGGAAGCATGCATGTGTAAGAGCTTCGGATCTACTCTTACAGGGGCCGCGCTACAATGGCTTATCAACTTAAAGCCAAAAAGTATCGAATCATTCGCTGAATGGGTAAATCAATTCACTCGACAGTTCGCGAGTAGTCGCAAGATGGAGAAGCAAACAAGTGATCTGTACTATGTCGTACAAAAAACTGGAGAAACAATACGTGATTATTTTAACAGGTTTAATGCAGAAATGATCGAAGTCAAGAATTGCGACATAAAAACCGCAATTGAAGCATACAAACGTGGGCTCGATAATTCTTCGGAATTATACATGGATCTCACAAAATATCCACCGGAGAACTTCGATGACGTACGAGCTCGAACGTTAGCCCACATGAGAATTGAAGACGACGCCATCTTCAGACGGAAGCATTCGAACGAAAAGAAAAATCTGGGCGCACAGAAGAGAGTATTGGTTGATGGAGGTAGCTCGGCCAACGTTATATTCTCAGATACTCTCAAGATCATGGGCATCGACAGATCTAATATCGTACGACGAACTACCACATTAGTGGGATTCAATGGAGATGCGACGAATACCCTTGGAGAAATAATGCTGCCAGTCTTCGCTAAAGGAATCAATAAGCAAACCAAATTCAATGTCATCGATTGTCCGTCAGCATACAATGCGATACTCGGAAGGCCCTGGATCCATGATATGAAGGCCGTACCATCAACCTATCATCAGAAGATCAAATTTCCATCTCCTTGGGGCGTACAAGAAATTATCAGTGAAAAGAAGATTGCTCGTGAATGCTATAAGATCACGATGAAGACTAAACCCCAGGATATCTAGCAATTACAGAGCCAGGATGGAGTACGATCGTACGATGACCTTCAACTTGAAGAAGTCGTGCTAGATCAAAAACATCCTGATCGAAAGGTCTTCGTGGAGCAACACTAACCCCTGATATAAAAAACGAAATAATATCTTTTTTGCAGGAACACTCAGATTGCTTCGCATGGTCGCACGAAGATATGGTTGGAATTGATCCTGACATCATATCTCACAAGCTAAATGTAGATCCATCCTTCAAACCTGTGAAACAAAAAAGACGCAAGTTTGCACCAGAACGCAACAAAGTTATTAACGACGAGGTTGATAACTTGCTAAAAACAGGGAAGATCAGGGAAGTAAAGTATCCAGATTGGTTAGCAAACGTGGTGGTCGTACAAAAGAAGAATGGAAAATGGCGATTCTGTATCGACTTTGCAAATCTAAACAAAGCATGTCCAAAAGACCCGTTTCCACTACCCCACATCGATGCGATGGTCGATGCAACAGCAGGTCATGAATTACTCACATTCATGGACGCTTATTCTGGATACAACCAAATTATAATGCATACGGACGATCAAGAGAAGACAACCTTCATGACAGACAAAGGAATATACTGCTACAAAGTGATGCCTTTTGGTCTCAAGAACGCAGGATCAACGTATCAAAGACTCGTGAACATGATGTTCAAGGAACATCTCGGTCGTACGATGGAAGTCTATATTGATGATATGCTAGTAAAGTCTACACGATCGCATGATCATATACATCATTTAAAGCAATCATTCGATATCCTACGACAATACAAAATGAAGCTTAATCCAACGAAATGTTCTTTCGGAGTACGTGCTGGGAAATTCCTTGGATATATGGTCACCCAACGTGGAATAGAGGCGAGTCCAGAGCAGATCAAGGCCATAACAGAAATACAATCTCCAAGGAACGTGAAAGAAGTACAGAAGCTTACTGGACGAGTAGCGGCATTAAACAGGTTTATCTCACGATCGTCTGACAAGTGTCATCTTTTCTATAATGTATTACGCAAGAATCAAGGTTTCAACTGGACAGAGGCGCATGAAAAAGCACTACAAGATTTAAAACAATATATGGCCTCTCCTCCGCTGTTGACAAAACCAATCGAAGGTGAAAGCTTACAGTTATACTTAGCTGTTAGCAATAACGCAGTTAGCGCAGTACTCGTGCGAGAAGATGATCAGCAACAACATCCGATTTACTATATAAGTAAATCCTTTCTCAATGCCGAGACCAGATATACGTCAATGGAGAAACTACTCTTGGGTCTCGTGACAGCGGCTAAAAAGTTAAGACATTATTTTGAGTCACATCATATAATTGTCGTAACTAACTATCCTCTCAAGACTGTGCTTCGTAAGCCTGAACTTACGGGACGGTTAGCTAAATGGAACATCTATCTCAGTGGATTTGATCTCACATACAAATCCAGAACAGCAATAAAATCGCAAGCATTGGCAGATTTTGTAGCAGAATTCAGTCCAGGAATAGAGCAGCCATTGCACGATGAGATCAACAATGTGATGATCCAAGACAACCAGCTTTGGACTTTACACGTCGACGGATCCTCTAACATACGAGGATCAGGATTGGGAGTTGTCTTGAAATCATCACACGGGGGAACATGGTGTACTCGATAAGGTGTGAATTTAAAACTACCAACAACAAGCAGAGTACGAGGCTTTGATCACTGGATTGGATATAGCTTACAACTCGGGGGCACGACGCGTGCATGTACGAAGCGATTCATTACTAGTGGTGAATCAAGTTAATGGCGACTTTCAAGCAAAAGATTCGAAAATGATGACATATCTCAAGATCGTTAAAGATAGCATCGCACGATTTGAAGAATTCACGATAGAACAAATCCCGCGAGATTTAAACGTTCAAGCTGATGCTCTAGCTAACATGGGGTCTGCATTCAGTGAGCCTACTTTGGACAGCATTCCAATAATTCATCTTATGACATCTTCCATCGAAGCAGAAGAAAAAGTACAGATGATTGAAGAAGTTTACAACTGGTCGCTCGATATATGGAACTATCTCAAATATGATAGACTTCCTGACGATAAGATGGAAGCAAGAAAAACCAGATCGAAAGCCTCATGATATACGATCTTTGAAGGAAAATTATATCGCAGATCCACATCTGGATTAATCCTACGATGCATAACAAGTAAGGAGCACATGAATCAGATCTTACAAGAGATGCACGATGGAGAATGTGGAAACCATTCTGGAGGACGAAGTCTTGCGAATAGAATCTCACGACAAGGCTATTATTGGCCTACTCTTCGAGAAGATGCTATGAGGTACGTACAAAGATGCGACGCCTGTCAGAGACATTCAGGTATGTCTCACTTACCTTCTGAACCCCTACGTTCTGTCCTAATCCCATGGCCATTTATGCGATGGGGAATGGACATCGTAGGAAAGTTACCTCCTGCTCCAGGACAGAAAGTTTTCTTACTTGTTCTCACTGATTATTTTTCCAAATGGATCGAAGCTGCTGCTTTCTCTCAGGTAAGAGATAAAGAAGTTATTTCTTTTATTCAAACTAACATTATATATAGGTTTGGAATACCATCGGAGATCATGTGCGATAATGGTTCACAATTCATAAGTGAAAAGACTCGTAAGTTCTGCGATGAACGTGGAATTAGGTTAATTACTTCGACGCCTAGGTACCCTCAATCTAATGGTCTCGCAGAATCAAGTAACAAAGTCATCATTAATTCGATTCGAAAAAGACTAAAGAGGCAAAGGGGAAATGGGTCGAAGAATTACCTTCGGTCTTATGGCAAATCGTACGACTCCAAGGACTTCAACAGGGCAAACACCCTTCTCCCTCGTTTATGGATGCGAAGCAGTACTACCGATCGAATCTCAACTTCCAATCGCAAGGCATCGTACGATGGAGCAAAACGTAATAGACTTATATTACAATCTAGATGCATTGGAAGAACTTAGAGAAAAAGCATTCCAAAAAATGGCATTACAAAAAGCCATGGTCGAACGACATTTCAACAAGAAAGTAAAGGGAAAAATCTTTCAAGTAGGCGATTACGTCCTACGACAGGTATTTCAGAATACTCAAGAGCTAAACGCAGGAAAACTTTCCATCAAATGGGAAGGACTTTATATAATCTCTAAGATTATTGGGAATGGTGCATACAAGCTTACAACCATCGAAGCTAAAGAAATTCCACGAAGTTGGAATGCAACACATCTTAAGAGGTACTACTTCTAAACCTTTTTTCATTTTTTATTATTATTTTATTACGAACGATTACTGACTTGGGCGTCGGAGCGCCGTTGGTCAAACCAACGGCCATCCTTTAGCCATTCTTTTCTTGTCGCAGGTATCGCACGATTATCGCAAGTATCGCACGAATCTCGCAAGTTATCGCACGAATAATTAAAGCTTATAACGCACAATCAATTATTTGAAAATTATACGCACGCGCGCAAGACAAAACGCCAGTCGCACGATGCAAAGTAAAGAAACGTTTCTAAAAGAACAAAAAGTTCTAAAACACAAGTCAACAAGTACGATAAAACTAAACCATTCATTTCAAAATAAATAGTACTTAAACAAATAAAGAGTACTTAAATGGAAAGTCGTACGATTACAAATAAAATTAACTACTAGGAGGAGGGTTTGATCCTACGATCCCTGTATCACCGCCCGATGCCTCCACACCTACACCTTCTGCAGATCCAACGATCTGGGAGGGAATTTCTTCAGTAGTCAAAATCGCTGGAGTGGATCCAGAGACCATTTCATCTTGAGTCTCCTCCCAACTGCAGCAACCTCAACAGGCTTCTCTCCAACCTCCTCGTCCAGATCCTTGAGATCATCAGCATCCAAGAGATCTTCAGATCCCATCAATTCACGGAACGCCTCCAATTCCTCTTTGGCGATTCCGGTAGTAAGGGTCCCGGCTATCACACGACGCATAAGGGCCGCACGAGCCACAACCCTTATTAACGCCGCCTCATCCTTTAAGTCTTGGATCTCGGACGTTAAGGCTTCTTCCCTCGATGCCTTCTCTAACTGAACCGCCTTCAGCTCCTCCTCCAACTTGACGCACGATCCAGAACAATTCTCATACGAGCTCGTTGCTCGTCCCTCATACACTCGACCTCTTCAAGTTCGCCTCCAGGTCGTCAATCTTGACCTGCTTAGCCTCCAGGTCGGACGCAAGCTTGAAAACCTTCTACTTCGCCTTGTCCGCCTCTTTCAAAGCAGCCCTTTCGCTGGCCATCTTCTCACGCATGTCGTTCTTGATGGTCTCCATTCGAGAATGAAGACCAAGGCTAGCTTGAAAACCCTGGAAAACAAAAAATGTCAAATACGATCATACGATAATTATAAAAACGTACGTTAAAAAAGAAAACTCACCAGAAAGGAAAGACCTACAGCAGCAGCATCAATTTCCTCGAACCTCAGCCTCGCAAACTGTTCCTTTTGAGATGGAAGTAGAAACTGTTCGATGGCTGGGAAGATGTCCTCATTCTTCACGACATCGCCTTCTAAGAAACCCTTTGGTAGGGTTATTTTTCAAAGACGACGACCCCACATCGAAAGAGGTCTTCTTTGGTAGCTTAGCAGGAGTCTTCGCCGCCTTAACTCCTTTCGATTGATCCTCAGGAGGTGTAGATCTTAGTGGAGAAGCGTCGACCACATCATCCGTCTTTCAAGCGACTTCATGCGATGGGTCGATGGTCTCAGATGCAGACCTCGTACGTTTAGCCGGAGGCTCACCTCCAGCCATCTCTTTCTTCTTTAAAGCCGCTCTCCTAGCAGCCTCCAACTGTTCTGCCCTCCTCGACGGTTTCTTGATGATCCTACAAAAGTAAAACATATGTAAGAAACAAATAACAAAGCATTATCGTACGATATATGTTTAACGTACGATCTACCTTCCATCTCTTCCTCTGAGATTACTTGAACTTCAGGATCCGTTTGTGTAACTTCCTCTTCACTCTCTATCACGATCTCTTTCGCCTTTTGAGTGGAGTAAAATCGTTCCCAATACTATACGATAAGAATCGTTCAACTGCGGCCTTCGATTCTTCAGTAGCCTCGAATGAGAAATCAATTTCTGTAAAAAGACATTCAAAAGATTAGATGAACGAAACAAAAATAACAGGGACGAACGTTTAAAATACGCCTATACCTACAGAATTCCATTCTGGTGCGACCCATCCACCTTCACCCAATACCGAAGAAGATCGTACGAATATATATCGTGACTTCCACCCACGATCGTGCACTTGAGTACCATGTACTAACATGGCATCCCCTCTACCCTTTGGAAATAAACCATAACGATACTAATCTGTCGGTTTCACAGAATACGCTGTAAGAAGATCATTGACAGTGAACGCAGGACGACCCCAGTCCTTCGTTACTCGTTCGATCACTTGAATAACCCTCCAGAATTGGGGCATCAGTTGACCAGGGGAAAGATTGAAACGAGTCATAAAGGCTCGAGACAAAGGACTGAAAGGCCACTTGAAACCTATCTTAAACGGGTATTCAAAGAGAGCAAAGAAACCCGCCGGAGCATCTGCAGGCCTAATCTCACCCGCAACCTCTAAGATAGCACTATCAGGCATCCCAGATAACCTTCTAAGGGCTAAAACCTCTACAGAATCCTTAATAGCGCTCCTAACCTCCATTGATTCGAAAAACTCTAGACGACCTAGAGTATTTCTAAGACGAACGAAACGAAGCAAATCGAAATTCCTAGGGTTCTTATCAGCCTTAATCTTTAAACGCATGAAAATCAGAAAGAAAAGAGAATACCTTATATTGAAAGTCGACTAAATCCTTGCCGAAAATAAAGGATTGATTTTGGATTCGATTTGCACAAGTAATTTGGGGATAGATTGTGTTTAATTTCGTATTAAAATCAGTTTATATATAGAAACTGAATTTCTCTTCAAGTAATGCAGGTCCAATCGAACATCACAAGCGTCCAGATCAAACCGTTGAGACGACAACTGTCATCTTGACGTCACCATGACGACGTCACTTAAACCGTTCCATATTCGTTCATATTTAAATGAAATAAGTTCATCGACTATTTAAAAGCCAAACTAACGATTGATTTTGCAGGATAAGAGATTCAAAAATATTTAGAATAAATTTTTCTAAATCTCGGGGGCAAACTGTTTGGGTGAAAATTTACGATCGCACGATGCACGACGATCGACTTAAAATCATAAGATATCTTTCAGGATGATAATCCTGTATTAAGATAAGGTCCTAAGATAAGATACGTGTACCCTCGAACGATAGTAGTTAATCATCGAACGATCTTTATACAAGATATCGTACGAGATGACCTGAGAACATACGATATTATACTAACGGTTAGATAAATCTTAAGCATGATTCTTTGTAACAGATTAGCAACGGATGTCGAAGATCAAGTAACCATTAAAGACCAAGATACGATCTCCATAAAAGCTCGACCGTTACGAACAAGAATCTAGCTACCGTTATAGCCGTTGCATTAAAAGCACAATTATGGAATGACTGTTACGATCTGATCATCTATAAAAAGAGGCCGAAGCCATCATTTGAAGACATCTGATTACTCTAAAACCTACTAGCATTCTCCTCAATTTCTATATTACTCTTTGTAATTTATAGTCTGTTTCATTGTAATCGTACGATCTACGCTGTAATTCTCGAGGACATCACCCCTTATTGGTGATACTTAGTGCAACGTCGACTATACCCTTTTAGTCGGCCGCAGGTTTTTCCTCGACCTCGAGGTTTTTTCCTGCGTCATCAACTGTCTTTTTTATTTACTTATTTTATCGCACGATTTATCGAACTAGATTTCTTTCTCTCGACGGATTTGCCTCACAACATCTTACGATATTAAATTGTGTAATTTTTTTACCAAAACAATGATGTAAACCATATTAAAGATTAACTATTTTCTCCATTTTCCCTTATAAGGAGAATTGCATCTATAATAATTATATCTATACCCATTTTATTTAACTTTAAACTATTTTAAAATCATAAAAAAATATCTTTAATATAATTTAGAAGTTAAATGTCCAATCTACCCCTAATTCCATCTCCTTTCAATTCTTTTTACTAAAAAGCAAACAAAATATCATCAAAACCACAAAGCAGAAAAGAAGAAGATGAACCTGAAAATTTTTTTACCGCATTTCTTATTCTTACCCAAAAATTAATAACCAAAAGCAAACGATTATCATCATCCCCCAAATTTCATCTAATTCCACCTCTAAAATCACCAAATTTTCATCAAAACACAAAGAAATTCTTTCGTAAGTTTTCCATTTCGTAAGTTTTCCTTATCTCAAACCACAAATCAAATGATTCAAATCCAGTTTGTAATAATCAGATCTGTTCTACTTTTCATGTTCTTCGATTTTAAGTATTTAGACTGAATTTTGTGTTGATTTTGCAGGCTTATGTTACAATTTCTACCCATTTTCTAACAACAATCCACCAGATCTTCGATTTTGTTGAATTTGTAACCTAAAGCTTGTGTCTAGGGATTTGGTTGAATTTTTAATTGACTTCTTATGGAGAAAATAGAGAAGAGAGGAGTGTCTAAACAACAAGAGAGTATAATAGATTTGTTCTTAAGGTGGAGGAATAAGAAGAGGCTTAGATGTGTGAGAGTTAGAGATCTAGATCATACAACCGATCCGTCCTTTGTCGTCTCCGGCAGCCAAAGAATTCATCAGAAAATCAATTCTCATTACACAAGAATTTCTATGTGTTTTGATGAAAGTTTGGTGATTTTAGAGGTGGAATTAGATGAAATTTGGGGAATGATGATAATCTTTTGCTTTTGGTTATTGATTTTTGGGTAAGACGTAAGAATAAGAAACGGGGTGAATTTTTTTTTTTTTGCAGGTTCATCTTCTTGTTTTCTTTTTTTCTGCTTGTGCTTTTGATGATATTTTGTTTGGTTTTTAGGAAAAAGAATTGAAAGAGATGGAATTACGGGTAGATTTGACGTTTAACTTTTAAATTATATTAAAGATATTTTTTAATAATTATAAAATAGTTTAAAATTAAAGAAAATGGATATAAGGATATAAGTCTAATTATTTAAGTTTTGTAAGGATATAAGTGTAGTTTAAAAGTTTATACTTTATAAGGATATATGTGTCACTTATTTAAGTTTGTAAGGATATAGATGAAGTTCTCCCTTTCTTTTAATCTTAAATGAATACATACAACTAATGAGATATTAATAGAGAATAAAAAGTGTCACCCATGAAAGATAACAAGTGTTTTTCTTCTAAAAAACTAGAAGTCACTAGTTTGATTAAGGTTTGACGAAATGACTTAGATACCCATAGCTATATTTTTGGTAACGAATCATATCCATAGCATGATCAATCTAATTGCACCAAGTCCATTTATTTGTTCCTTGATAACATCATTTTTTTTTGAACGGCAATAACATCATTATTTCCTAGGACAAAAACGAGTACAAGAAGAACTCTAGTCAAAAGGGTAGATAGAAGGTTTGTGTATGTTTCTTTTCTCTTAGCTCCTATATATCTATAAATGATTTATGAGGTTCTTTTGGTTTGGTTTATTGTAGTTTGTGTTTGGGTGAAAATTTACGATCGCACGATGCACGACGATCGACTTAAAATCATAAGATATTTTCAGGATGATAATCCTGTATTAAGATAAGGTCCTAAGATAAGATACGTGTACCCTCGAACGATAGTAGTTAATCATCGAACGATCTTTATACAAGATATCGTACGAGATGACCTGAGAACATACGATATTATATAACGGTTAGATAAATCTTAAGCATGATTCTTTGTAACAGATTAGCAACGGATGTCGAAGATCAAGTAACCATTAAAGACCAAGATACGATCTCCATAAAAGCTCGACCGTTACGAACAAGAATCTAGCTACCGTTATAGCCGTTGCATTAAAAGCACAATTATGGAATGACTGTTACGATCTGATCATCTATAAAAAGAGGCCGAAGCCATCATTTGAAGACATCTGATTACTCTGAAACCTACTAGCATTCTCCTCAATTTCTATATTACTCTTTGTAATTTATAGTCTGTTTCATTGTAATCGTACGATCTACGCTGTAATTCTCGAGGACATCACCCCTTATTGGTGATACTTAGTGCAACGTCGACTATACCCTTTTAGTCGGCCGCAGGTTTTTTCCTCGACCTCGAGGTTTTTCCTGCGTCATCAACTGTCTTGTTTATTTACTTATTTTATCGCACGATTTATCGAACTAGATTTCTTTCTCTCGACGGATTTGCCTCACAACATCTTACGATATTAAATTGTGTAATTTTTTACCAAAACAATTTGGCGCCCACCGTGGGGCCCCGTTTTGAGAAAATCTCGTTTGATAAAACGTCCGCTTATTAATCAAATTTTTCGAGTTTCCTTGAGTATTCATTGCAGGATCATGGAGAACAACTTTCAACCAACTCTGCAACAACAACTAGCAGCCGCTCAACAACAAATTCAGCAGTTGGCTAATCAAAACATGGAAGCCCATGGGGAAATTAGACGATTACGAGCTCTGAACCCCCAAACTACTCAAACCAATCCCGCGATATCATTACCTCTCCCGAGACCACCTCTCTTCCAACAGAATCAATTCAGAGCACCACAAGCACCTCCAATGCCTCAAGCCTCTCAAATACCATTAATGCCTCAAACATCCCAAAACATCCTACGTCCACCTCAAAATAACAACTCTCAACCTATTTTTCCTCCTCTTCCATCGGGACCACCTCCTGCATTTACCTACGCTCAACCTCATGGTGTACCTCAACCATTCTATTCAATTCCAGAACCAATACCGCATATACCAACAGTAAATACTACTATAACTCATATCCCAATTCAACCCAACCATCAAGAAACTGTTGGAGTAACACCTACTGAAAACCTTATGGACGTACGATTAAAGATGTTAGAAGAGCAAAACAAAGCAATGCTCGCATTGCTCGCAAAACTTCCCGGAGCAGCCGTGCCTGTCGAAGTTGAACCCAAGACAGGATTCCAAGCTTCACCTTACGTCGACGAAGTCGCTCTCATGGATATACCGAAGAAATACAACATTCCCGCCTTTACAACTAAGTACTCGGGGATAACAGATCCAGTGGAACATGTCGCACAATATAAACAGCTTATGTGGACTGCTTCGATCCCATCTCAATATCAGGAAGCATGCATGTGTAAGAGCTTCGGATCTACTCTTACAGGGGCCGCGATACAATGGCTTATCAACTTAAAGCCAAAAAGTATCGAATCATTCGCTGAATTGGTAAATCAATTCACTCGACAGTTCGCGAGTAGTCGCAAGATGGAGAAGCAAACAAGTGATCTGTACTATGTCGTACAAAAAACTGGAGAAACAATACGTGATTATTTTAACAGGTTTAATGCAGAAATGATCGAAGTCAAGAATTGTGACATAAAAACCGCAATTGAAGCATACAAACGTGGGCTCGATAATTCTTCGGAATCATACATGGATCTCACAAAATATCCACCGGAGAACTTCGATGACGTACGAGCTCGAACATTAGCCCACATGAGAATTGAAGACGACGCCATCTTCAGACGGAAGCATTCGAATGAAAAGAAAAATCTGGGCGCACAGAAGCACGATTTTAAACCTAAGAGAGTGAATAAAATTGGAAACTCTCGACAGGAATCCAAAGCTCGTTCGAACAAAGGTACAGGAAGAATTAGATATCCCGATTTATCTACTTACAATTTTGCAGGTACATCCAAAGAATTGGTGGATTCTCTGCGGAAGATCGATGCAAACGTACGATGGCCCAAGAAGCCTGAGAATCCCAGCAAAGACAAGGATCAAACTAAATGGTGCGAGTTTCATGGCGACCATGGACACACGACGGACGAATGCATCAGCCTCAAAAAAAAGATTGCTTACCTCAAAACGAACGGGCACCTGAAAGGTATTATCGGCGATGAAGCAAAAAGACCAGCATCTCCGATACATACCAAAGTGGTCAATTGCATCACTGGTGGATCAGAAGTATGTGGCTTGACGTATTCCGCAGCAAAACAACACGCACGAGAAGGACCCAAAGGATTCCCTGTCCCTGAAGAATCCAAGACTGCAGCTGAAAGGGAACTCGATGCAGCAAAGTTGACGTTCGATCAAGACGATCTCTCGGGCGTTAACCAAAAACACCATGATGCTCTAGTCATACAGCTAACCATTGGAAACTGTTTGACCAAGAGAGTATTGGTTGATGGAGGTAGCTCGGCCAACGTTATATTCTCAGATACTCTCAAGATCATGGGCATCGACAGATCCAATATCGTACGACGAAGTACCACATTAGTGGGATTCAATGGAGATGCGACGAATACCCTTGGAGAAATAATGCTGCCAGTCTTCGCTAAAGGAATCAATAAGCAAACCAAATTCAATGTCATCGATTGTTCGTCAGCATACAATGCGATACTCGGAAGGCCCTGGATCCATGATATGAAGGTCGTACCATCAACCTATCATCAGAAGATCAAATTTCCATCTCCTTGGGGCGTACAAGAAATTATCAGTGAAAAGAAGATTGCTCGTGAATGCTACAAGATCACGATGAAGACTAAACCCCAGGATATCTAGCAATTACAGAGCCAGGATGGAGTACGATCGTACGATGACCTTCAACTTGAAGAAGTCGTGCTAGATCAAAAACATCCTGATCGAAAGGTCTTCGTGGGAGCAACACTAACCCCTGATATAAAAAACGAAATAATATCTTTTTTGCAGGAACACTCAGATTGCTTCGCATGGTCGCACGTAGATATGGTTGGAATTGATCCTGACATCATATCTCACAAGCTAAATGTAGATCCATCCTTCAAACCTGTGAAACAAAAAAGACGCAAGTTTGCACTAGAACGCAACAAAGTTATTAACGACGAGGTTGATAACTTGCTAAAAACATGGAAGATCAGGGAAGTAAAGTATCCAGATTGGTTAGCAAACGTGGTGGTCGTACAAAAGAAGAATGGAAAATGGCGAGTCTGTATCGACTCTACAGATCTAAACAAAGCATGTCCAAAAGACCCGTTTCCACTACCCCACATCGATGTGATGGTCGATGCAACAGCAGGTCATGAATTACTCACATTCATGGACGCTTATTCTGGATACAACCAAATTTTAATGCATACGGACGATCAAGAGAAGACAGCCTTCATGACAGACAAAGGAATATACTGCTACAAAGTGATGCCTTTTGGTCTCAAGAACGCAGGATCAACGTATCAAAGACTCGTGAACATGATGTTCAAGGAACATCTCGGTCGTACGATGGAAGTCTATATCGATGATATGCTAGTAAAGTCTACATGATCGCATGATCTTATACATCATTTAAAGCAATCATTCGATATCCTACGACAATACAAAATGAAGCTTAATCCAACGAAATGTTCTTTCGGAGTACGTGCTGGGAAATTCCTTGGATTTATGGTCACCCAACGTGGAATAGAGGCGAGTCCAGAGCAGATCAAGGCCATAACAGAAATACAATCTCCAAGGAACGTGAAAGAAGTACAGAAGCTTACTGGACGAGTAGCGGCATTAAACAGGTTTATCTCACGATCGTCTGACAAATGTCATCTTTTCTATAATGTATTACGCAAGAATCAAGGTTTCAACTGGACAGAGGCGCATGAAAAAGCACTACAAGATTTAAAACAATATATGGCCTCTCCTCCACTGTTGACAAAACCAATCGAAGGTGAAAGCTTACAGTTATACTTAGCTGTTAGCAATAACGCAGTTAGCGCAGTACTCGTGCGAGAAGATGATCAACAACAACATCCGATTTACTATATAAGTAAATCCTTTTTCAATGCCGAGACCAGATATACGTCAATGGAGAAACTACTCTTGGGTCTCGTGACAGCGGCTAAAAAGTTAAGACATTATTTTGAGTCACATCATATAATTGTCGTAACTAACTATCCTCTCAAGACTGTGCTTCGTAAGCCTGAACTTACAGTACGGTTAGCTAAATGGAGCATCTATCTCAGTGGATTTGATCTCACATACAAATCCAGAACAGCAATAAAATCACAAGCATTGGCAGATTTTGTAGCAGAATTCAGTCCAGGAATAGAGCAGCCATCGCACGATGAGATTAACAATGTGATGATCCAAGACAACCAGCTTTGGACTTTACACATCGACGGATCCTCTAACATACGAGGATCAGGATTGGGAGTTGTCTTGAAATCATCACACGGGGGGAACATGGTGTACTCGATAAGGTGTGAATTTAAAACTACCAACAACGAAGCAGAGTACGAGGCTTTGATCACTGGATTGGATATAGCTTACAACTCGGGGGCACGACGCGTGCATGTACGAAGCGATTCATTACTAGTGGTGAATCAAGTTAATGGCGACTTTCAAGCAAAAGATTCGAAAATGATGACATATCTCAAGATCATTAAAGATAGCATCGCACGATTTGAAGAATTCACGATAGAACAAATCCCGCGAGATTTAAACGTTCAAGCTGATGCTCTAGCTAACATGGGGTCTGCATTCAGTGAGCCTACTTTGGACAGCATTCCAATAATTCATCTTATGACATCTTCCATCGAAGCAGAAGAAAAAGTACAGATGATTGAAGAAGTTTACAACTGGTCGCTCGATATATGGAACTATCTCAAATATGATAGACTTCCTGACGATAAGATGGAAGCAAGAAAAACCAGATCAAAAGCCTCACGATATACGATCTTTGAAGGAAAATTATATCGCAGATCCACATCTGGATTAATCCTACGATGCATAACAAGTAAGGAGCACATGAATCAGATCCTACAAGAGATGCACGATGGAGAATGTGGAAACCATTCTGGAGGACGAAGTCTTGCGAATAGAATCTCACGACAAGGCTATTATTGGCCTACTCTTCGAGAAGATGCTATGAGGTACGTACAAAGATGCGACGCCTGTCAGAGAAATTCAGGTATGTCTCACTTACCTTCTGAACCCCTACATTCTGTCCTAATCCCATGGCTATTTATGCGATGGGGAATGGACATCGTAGGAAAGTTACCTCCTGCTCCAGGACAGAAAGTTTTCTTACTTGTTCTCACTGATTATTTTTCCAAATGGATCGAAGCTGCTGCTTTCTCTCAGGTAAGAGATAAAGAAGTTATTTCTTTTATTCAAACTAACATTATATATAGGTTTGGAATACCATTGGAGATCATGTGCGATAATGGTTCACAATTCATAAGTGAAAAGACTCGTAAGTTCTGCGATGAACGTGGAATTAGGTTAATTACTTCGACGCCTAGGTACCCTCAATCTAATGGTCTCGCAGAATCAAGTAACAAAGTCATCATTAATTCGATTCGAAAAAGACTAAAGGAGGCAAAGGGGAAATGGGTCGAAGAATTACCTTCGGTCTTATGGGCAAATCGTACGACTCCAAGGACTTCAACAGGGCAAACACCCTTCTCCCTCGTTTATGGATGCGAAGCAGTACTACGATCGAATCTCAACTTCCAATCGCAAGGCATCGTACGATGGAGCAAAACGTAATAGACTTATATTACAATCTAGATGCATTGGAAGAACTTAGAGAAAAAGCATTCCAAAAAATGGCATTACAAAAAGCCATGGTCGAACGACATTTCAACAAGAAAGTAAAGGCAAAAATCTTTCAAGTAGGCGATTACTTCCTACGACAGGTATTTCAAAATACTCAAGAGCTAAACGCAGGAAAACATTCCATCAAATGGGAAGGACCTTATATAATCTCTAAGATTATTGGGAATGGTGCATACAAGCTTACAACCATCGAAGGTAAAGAAATTCCACGAAGTTGGAATGCAACACATCTTAAGAGGTACTACTTCTAAACCTTTTTTCATTTTTTATTATTATTATTTTATTACGAACGATTACTGACTTGGGCGTCGGAGCGCCGTTGGTCAAACCAACGGCCATCCTTTAGCCATTCTTTTCTTGTCGCAGGTATCGCACGATTATCGCAAGTATCGCACGAATCTCGCAAGTTATCGCACGAATAATTAAAGCTTATAACGCACGATCAATTATTTGAAAATTATACGCACGCGCGCAAGACAAAACGCCAGTCGCACGATGCAAAGTAAAGAAACGTTTCTAAAAGAATAAAAAGTTCTAAAACACAAGTCAACAAGTACGATAAAACTAAACCATTCATTTCAAAATAAATAGTACTTAAACAAATAAAGAGTACTTAAATGGAAAGTCGTACGATTACAAATAAAATTAACTACTAGGAGGAGGGTTTGATCCTACGATCCCTGTATCACCACCCGATGCCTCCACACCTACACCTTCTGCAGATCCAACGATCTGGGAGGGAATTTCTTCAGTAGTCAAAATCGCTGGAGTGGATCCAGAGACCATTTCATCTTGAGTCTCCTCCCCAACTGCAGCAACCTCAACAGGCTTCTCTCCAACCTCCTCGTCCAGATCCTTGAGATCATCAGCATCCAAGAGATCTTCAGATCCCATCAATTCACGGAACGCCTCCAATTCCTCTTTGGCGATTCCGGTAGTAAGGGTCCCGGCTATCACACGACGCATAAGGGCCGCACGAGCCACAACCCTTATTAACGCCGCCTCATCCTTTAAGTCTTGGATCTCGGACGTTAAGGCTTCTTCCCTCGATGCCTTCTCTAACTGAACCGCCTTCAGCTCCTCCTCCAACTTGGACGCACGATCCAGAACAATTCTCATACGAGCTCGTTGCTCGTCCCTCATACGCTCGACCTCTTCAAGCTTCGCCTTCAGGTCGTTTAATCTTGACCTGCTTAGCCTCCAGGTCGGACACAAGCTTGAAAACCTTCTCCTTCGCCTTGTCCGCCTCTTTCAAAGCAGCCCTTTCGCTGGCCATCTTCTCACGAATGTCGTTCTTGATGGTCTCCATTCGAGAATGAAGACCAAGGCTAGCTTGAAAACCCTGGAAAACAAAAAATGTCAAATACGATCGTACGATAATTATAAAAACGTACGTTAAAAAAGAAAACTCACCAGGAAGGAAAGACCTACAGCAGCAGCATCAATTTCCTCGAACCTCAGCCTCGCAAACTGTTCCTTTTGAGATGGAAGTAGAAACTGTTCGATGGCTGGGAAGATGTCCTCCTTCTTCACGACATCGCCTTCTAAGAAACCCTTTGGTAGGGTTATGTTCAAAGACGACGACCCCACATCGAAAGAGGTCTTCTTTGGTAGCTTAGCAGGAGTCTTCGCCGCCTTAACTCCTTTCGATTGATCCTCAGGAGGTGCAGATCTTAGTGGAGAAGCGTCGACCACATCATCCGTCTTTCGAGCGACTTCATGCGATGGGTCGATGGTCTCAGATGCAGACCTCGTACGTTTAGCCGGAGGCTCACCTCCAGCCATCTCTTTCTTCTTTAAAGCCGCTCTCCTAGCAGCCTCCAACTGTTCTGCCCTCCTTGACGGTTTCTTCGATGATCCTACAAAAGTAAAACATATGTAAGAAACAAATAACAAAGCATTATCGTACGATATTGTTGATCCAGCTCTCCTAAGACCTGATGAAATGATAATGATCCTGAATCTTTACTTAGTGAATAGGTTTTACTTCTGTTATAGCTTGAGGAATTATCACTGAGTCTGTTCAGTGTTATTCCATGTTACTTATGCTGTAACTTATTTTTATAGTAATCAGGATCAGGATCAGGATCAGGAGACGAACGAGTCTGTTCTGCAGTCTACTGATCCTATCCACTGAAGTGAAGACCTCCTGAAGACATCAAGATCATACTCAAAGAACCATCAGCGACGTCGAAGAATTAGCTGATGACAGGAACAGCATGCTCGTGATCTGAAGACGGAACTCAGTGATAGCAGGATGCTCAATATCGTATGACATCCTGAAGATTCATCAGGATACAAGTGACCCTGAACAGCATCAGTTTCAGGACTCTACTCACTGATCAGTATCCTGATCCTGAAGGATTAGTGTAATGTCTTAATCTAATGCACAAAAGGATTATCCGCCTTTACTGACACAAAAGTACATAAGGACAGTCTCTTTACTGTTCCCTCCGTACTTATCAGACCTCAAGGCAACTGTTTACACACTTCCTTATTTGCACACCATGCTAAGAGTAATTGTTTATAGTAAATAGTACAAAGGACCACTTACATTGTGACACGTACACAAAAGTGAGTCTGCATGCATTTAATGCATTGGGTATAAATAGGACTTGAAGAGATGTTCTCCATACTTCTTCTTCAACCTAAAATACCCTAATCCTTTCTTTCTTTATTCTCTCTATCTTCTTTCTCTTCTTTATCTTCTCACTTAAGTGCATAGTGAAAGAAAGCTTAGATTGTTTAGTTTAGACTTATTGTCTTTTCTATTTCCGCAACAATCTGTAAATTCATATTGTTAATACAACAAGAATTTAAAAGTGAGATTTTGTGTGATTATATTCAACCCCCCCTTCTATAATCCCAAACACTATCCTTGCTTGAAGGTCACCTTATTGGGACCAACAAGTGGTATCAGAGCAGATACAAGCTCTCATTTTCTTCTCTAAGAAAAATCTTGTGATCCTCTCTTCTTTTATTCATGGCTCTTCAAGCTAAGGATAACTACTTTGATACCGGCTCGTCTGGAAAACCGCCTAGGTTTAACAAAGATAACTTCTCTGTTTGGAAAACCAGGATGGAACTCTTTCTCTCTGGTTCTGATCCCCAGATTCCTTACTTTCTGGAAAATGGACCACATGTGCCCACACAAACTGTTCATGCCATTCCTGCTGCAGGTACCAACCAGCTGTACCTGAAAGGGAACTGGTAAAGCCTGTGACTGGAATGATGAAGACAGACGCCTGGTCAACATTGACACTAAGGCTAGGTCTCTCATCGCCATGTCACTCCCTGATGATGTATTCCACTCTGTCTGTCACCTTCGCTCTGCCAAAGAGATTTGGAACACCCTTTGTGTTCAATATGAAGGTATTGCTGTTCTCATGGAATCAAGAAAGATTTTCTTGGTTCGTCAGTATGAAAGCTTTATTCATCAGAAGGATGAAACTCTCTCCCAGCTACATCAGAGATTCAACTGTCTTCTGATTGATCTGAAGACCATCGGTACTATCTATCCTAACTCTGAGGTAGTTACCAAGTTCATGGAAGCTCTTCCTGAACATTGGGAAATCTATACCTCCTGCTTAACTATGTCAAAGGACATAAAGACACTCACACTGAGTGAGCTGTACGGTATTCTTCTAAACCGTGAACAACAGAAGAAACTGAAAAAGAATCTCATAAGAGATACTAAAGATACCAAAAGCAACTCTGTTGCACTGATCTCTGATTCAGTTCCTACTGTTGCCACTCCTTCTTCTGTAACTATTACTGAATTGGAATCCTCTGACTCTGACATGTCAGAAGATCCTGAATTCAATGAATCTCTTGCTTTATTAACTAGATCCTTTAAGAAGTTTGCCAAAAAGGGAAACTTCCATAAAACGAAACATCTTGCTATTACTGACAAGCCTAAATCAGACCCTGTTGATAAGGCTACTGCTATCTGCTACAACTGTCAGGGCAAATGACACTTTGCTAATGATTGCAGGTACCGAAAAAGTCAGTTTGCTCCCTCCTCTGCCAAATCTTCCTCTAAGAACCCCAAATACCAGCGCCTGAAAGAAAAGTACAAAAAGATGAAAATTCAGCGCAAGGGTAAAGGTCTTATCACAGAAGACTGCGATTGGGATGATGTCTCCTCTGATGACTCATCTGATGAGGAAGACACTCAAGTGGCACTGATGGCCATTATTGAGGAACCTACCTTAGCTCTCATGGCTAAGATAGAAGAGGTCCCTGAAGAAATTCCTACTCAGGCTCCTGAAGCTTCTTCCTCTACGACTCCTGAAGCTTCCACCTCTGCGACTGATTCTCCCAGTCAGGTATCTATTCCTCTTGTCCCGCTTGAAAGCTTAACTCAGCTGGACCTGGTTACTCTTGATCTTTACAAAGCCCTAAATGGTAAAACCTCTGCTGAGAAAATGAACATTGATCTTCGTGATCAACTCAGAGAATGCCAAGAAAAAATAAAACAACTTACCATTATGGAAGAAAACTACAAAGACCAGGTCACTGTTAATAAAACTCTTTGTATTGAAAGAGAAGTGGCTCTTGCTGCCAAAGAAAGAGCCCTGGCTGAGTTAAACGCTGAAAAAGTCACCATCAAAGGATGGAGTGACGCCTCTGAAAAGGTTGATGAAATATTAGCCTTAGGAAGAAATGTTAAAAATAAAAAGGGTCTTGGATACACTCGTGGAGGAACTAAATCTGATTGTTCCATGCTTAAATTTGGAAGATTTGTTTCTTCTATCCCTGATCCTAATGCTCCTGAAAACATTCCTTCTTCTTCTTCTAACACACACTCTGAAGGTGCTCCTGAGAGCAAAAAGAATACAGTCAAGGAAAAATCCAAAACTGTAACACCTTCAAAGACCAAGAGTCCTAAA
Organism: Centaurea solstitialis; assembly: GCA_030169165.1. Lineage (NCBI taxonomy): Eukaryota > Viridiplantae > Streptophyta > Magnoliopsida > Asterales > Asteraceae > Centaurea > Centaurea solstitialis. The sequence continues at coordinate 70,431,103 of CM058041.1, forward strand.
CCCAAGAACAAAGTTCTGGGTGGTGGTCCTTCAGTCTCAGGATCAAAATCTTTTTCCCAAAATCCTGTTCCTAGACTGAAGATTGACCTGAAGCAAAAGACTCAGGAGAAGAAACCAATTCCTCCTCTGTCCAATGCTAAAGGCATACTTGGTGCTGGTCCTGCTCATCTGAAGTTCAAAGACTTCCTGGACTCCACTAAACGCTTTCAATATCGCAAATGTTATCACTGTGGATTAAATGACCATATTGCGAGTAAGTGTCCTGATGCTACCAAAGCTGAAAAATCAGCTAAGGTAAAGAAAAATCCTAAGACTGATAAGTCAGTCAAAGGAAAGAAGGTTGTCAAGACTGTCTCTTCAGTCAAGACTCCAGCCTCAAGAACTGATAAATCAGTTAAGGCTGCCACTGACTCCACCAGTCCTACTGATACTTCTGGATCCATAGTTCTATGGGTACCAAGAAAAACTTAAACTCTAAATTTTACAGGATAAGGGCATCTGGTACCTGGACAGTGTGTGCTCTCGACATATGACTGGTTCTAAATCTGTCCTCTCTAACTACCGTGAAGAAAGAGGTCCTGCTGTGACCTTTGGTGGAAACGGTAAAGGCCAAACCCGAGGGTATGGCACACTGACCAACGGAGTAACTACGTTCAAGAGAGTTGCTTATGTTGAAGGCCTGATGCATAATCTTATGAGCATCAGTCAACTATGTGATAAGAATCACAAAGTCTCCTTCTCAAAGAAGAAGTGCAAAGTCAAGAACAGACGTAAGGAAGTTATTCTCACTGGAGTGAGACATGCTGATATCTACATCATCAACATGAATACTTCCACTGACAACTTCTGCTTTGTATCTCGTGCTTCCTCTGATACAAATTGGCTTTGGCACAAGCGTCTTTCTCATCTCAACTTCAAGACGCTGAACCAACTCTGCATCAATAATCTTGTCATTGGTCTTCCTGACTTTCGCTACACAAAGGTATCTCTTTGTTCAGCATGTGAAAAAGGAAAACAGACCAGGGCTAGCTTCAAGTCCAAGCAGATTTCCTCTATCAGCTCTCCTCTACAACTTCTCCACATGGATCTCTTTGGACCAGTCAACGTCCAATCCATTGCTGGAAAGAAATATACTCTGGTAATCGTTGATGAATATTCCAGATATACTTGGGTGTTCTTTCTTCGATCCAAGAGTGATGCTCCTAAAGAAATCATTCTATTCGTCAGGAAGATGGAAAGACTCAACAACCTTACTGTTCGATCAATCAGGAGTGACCACGGAACTGAATTCAAAAACAGTACCCTGGAAACCTTCTTCGATCAGAAAGGTATCTCTCAGAACTTTTCATCTGTGAGAACTCCTCAGCAAAATGGCGTTGCTGAAAGACGAAACAGAACCCTGATTGAAGCTGCACGATCTATGTTGAGTGAAGCCAACCTTGCCACTCAATTCTGGGCAGAAGCTGTTAACACAGCTTGCTATACTCAGAACAGATCCCTGAGAGTAAAGCGCTTCAGAAGAACTCCTTACGAACTCTTTCGTAATAGGAAACCCTCAATCGAACATCTCCACATCTTTGGTTGTGTCTGCTACATCCTGAACAACAAAGATAACCTTGGAAAGTTCGATTCCAAGTCTGATGATGGAATCTTCCTTGGATACTCCTCTATATCTAAAACCTACCGTGTGTTCAACAAACGAAGACAAGCCATAGAGGAAACGATTCATGTCAAGTTTGATGAATCGGGTCCTACTTTTCCTCACCCTCATGAAAATTCTGAAATAAATCAGTGGGCTGATTCCTTCTTTCAAATCCCTGAAACTCCCATTGCTGATCCATCTCCTCAAGACCTTCCTGATGGTTTTGAAGAAGATCCTCCTATACCACCCACTGAAATATCTACTCCACCTCTGATACATGCCACTCCAATTACCCAAATCGCACCCACTGAACCTGATCAACCTACTAACAGTGAAGATTTCTCACAAACCACTGTTAGTGAACCTACGCCTACTAATCTTCTCCCTGATCCATCAGTAAATGAAGCTTCCACTTCAGGACAGGTGTATCAGCCACCTGCTCTTCGATGGACCAAGGATCATCCCATTGATCAAGTTCTTGGTAATCCCTTCTCTGGCATTAAGACTCGACGCCAATCTGGTAACATCTGTCTTTACGTTAATTTCATCTCTGAAAATGAACCAAAAGAAATAGATGATGCTTTGCCTGATCCTGCCTGGGTCTCAGCCATGCAGGAAGAGCTAGCAGAGTTCATCAGAAACAATGTCTGGCTTCTCGTCCCTAGGCCTCGAAAACGTACTATCATTGGTTCCAAGTGGATTTTTCGAAATAAACTTGATGAGATTGGTACGATTATTCGAAACAAGGCTCGCCTTGTGGCTCAGGGATACAGGCAGGAAGAGGGCATTGATTACGATGAAACCTTTGCTCCTGTGGCTAGGCTCGAAGCAATTCGACTTTTCCTAGCCTTTGCAGCACATATGAACTTCAAGGTTTATCAGATGGACATCAAAAATGCCTTTCTGAATGGAAAACTTAATGAAGAAGTCTATGTGGCTCAGCCTCCTGGCTTTGTAGATCCTAAGTTCCCTGATCACGTCTACAAGTTAAACAAGGCTCTCTATGGGTTAAAACAGGCTCCTCGTGCCTGGTATGATACCCTCTCAACCTTTCTTCTCTCTAAAGGTTTTGTTCGTGGTAAGATCGATAGCACTTTATTTCTAAAGAAATATCCTAAGCATATCCTTCTTGTCCAGATATATGTCGATGACATTATCTTTGGATCCACAAATCCCAAACTCTGCGAAAAGTTTGAGTTGCTCATGAAATCTGAATATAAAATGTCTATGATGGGTGAACTTACATTCTTTTTAGGACTTCAGATCAAGCAATCTGAAAAGGGAATCTTTATCAATCAAGGCAAATATGTACATGAGATGCTGAAGAAAGTTGATCTCACATCCTGTACACCGATGAAGACTCCAATGGCTCCTCCTCTGTCACTTGACAAGGATTCCAAAGGGAAACCTGTTGATGTGACTCCTCCTCTGTCACTAGTCGTCCTGATATCATGTATTCTACATGTTTATGTGCTCGTTATCAGGCTGAATCCAAAGAATCCCATCTGACCGCTGTAAAGCGGATCTTCAGATATCTGAAGGGAACTCCTAATCTGGGTCTTTGGTACTCCAAGGACTCAGGGTTCGATCTAACAGCGTATTCTGATAGTGACTTTGCAGGATGTAAGATCGACAGGAAAAGCACCACTGGTGGGTGTCACCTGCTAGGTGGCAAGTTGGTGAGTTGGACTAGCAAGAAACAAAACTCTGTGTCCACATCAACTGCTGAGGCTGAATATGTTGCAGCAGGAATCTGTTGTGCTCAAGTCCTGTGGCTGAGAAATCAACTTCAGGACTATGACATACAACTTTCTAAAATTCCTATCTACTGTGACAACACTTCAGCGATAGCCATCGCCAACAATCCTGTCTTACACTCCAAGACAAAGCACATTGAAGTGAGATATCACTTCATCAGGGATCATGTGATGAATGGTAATATTGAACTCCATTTTGTCCCTACTGAATATCAGCTTGCTGACCTCTTTACCAAACCACTGGATGTGACGCGTTTCAATATGCTCATCAGTGAACTTGGGATGTTAAATCCTGATGATTGAAGTTTATCAGGACAAACAGTTGTTAAATCCTATAGAATAACTATTCTCAGGACTCTTTCCTTAACAACTCCTGAACAAACTCTCATCAGAGGATGACTCTATTCAGTACTTACAAAATCTTTGTTCAATATCCGAATACTGATGATTCTCAAGTAAGTACCTCTGCTCCTGAAACCTTATCGCATTAAATGTGATAAGAGGATTTTCCCAAAACAGTACTTATCTGATAAGTACTCCAATTCCAAGAAAACAATTCTTTCATCAAAATGGAATTATCCCCTGAAAAGGTGGTTTTTATCTTTTCAAATAAAACAAACTTTTCATCTGCACTGACACGTAATGGGACGTTTCCTGTTCCCCACGACGTGTGTCAGGCGCGTGAACGCGCGTAGAACTTCTTTTTTCATCATTACGTTTGAATTTAGCCGCCCTTTTCTCTCTCATCCATTTTGTCTCTCCTACCACGAGGTATAAAAACCTCACTCGTAACCCATTTCACTCTTTACGCTCACTATTCTCTCTAAAAGAATTCAAAGCAAGAAAAAGCAATCTGCATTCTCAAGAACACCAAGAACACACACTTACCACCTTCTTAACAAGATCAACGTAAGTATTCATATGTTCTTTGTTCTTTCCACAATCTAAGTTGATATTCTTCTCTAAAAACAACTTATTTTGATAAACGTTTTTCCAAAAACCCTAAAATCACTTCGTTTGATCTTAGTTTTCCCAAAATCTTCTAAGATTTTTGTTAAAACAGTTTATATGTTTTTTTTTATTTCTTTTAAGAACAATCATAAACTCCTATTTTGATATCTATTCATCAAAATAGAAGTTCTCTTTAATACCAAAACACATTCCTTTTGTGTATTTTGGTATCTAATCCATTCCAAGTATAAAGGATTTCACCACTTTTATGAACATATTCTGTGTTCATTGAAAAGTGAAGAAAAATGCATATTTTGGATCATTAATCATCCACATATGTTGTTTTTGTGTTTAACAGAACGGCTGCTACTACCTCTACATCGTTGGACGCCCAGCTCTCCTCTGAGGCAACCACACTCATGACGGCTACTGGAAACCTTCCAATCGTCATTCCCCAACACGATCTGCAGTTCAAACCCAACAATCTCATTGGGCAATTCAACCTACCAGCAAACAAGGCGTATCTGAAGCCTGCCAGGGACTTTCTCCTCTCCAGTCCCCTGAAGACGGCTTTCACTCTCAACCCTGCGCCCAACAAACCTCTACTCCTGCAACTGTGGTCCAATGCTACCACTGCCCAAGAAAGGAACTCTAAGGGCAAGATGCACGAAGTGATTAAGTTCCAAATCAAGGACGACATCATTTCGTTCGGCATAGGGACCCTGAGGAACGTCCTCAACTTCCCCAAAAAGGAGAAATTTCATCCTTCTCCTTCCTCTGACGACGTCATCTCACTGCTAGACGCAATCGGCTACAAATGGCCTGAGAAGGAAGGTGTCCCTCTCGCCAAGACTGCTGCCACTGTCCACAAGACAGGGCTGAACGCCACGTTCTATTACATATGGAACACGTTCGGCCTCTGTCTGACAGCGAAGACGGGGAGCACGGAGCAATTCCCCACGGTCATTCAGAACATGGTCTACTCTGCGATCAAAAATCGCAAGTTTGACTATGTCCGCTGCATCTGGGACGACATGGTCAAAAAGATCAAGAACAGGACCAGGGTGGTCAACGTCCCCTACACCAGGTTCTTCTCTGCCGTCCTGGCACTGCACATGGGTACCAACTACCCAACAGAGGGAAACTTCAACAACTACGCCTTAGGCGTGAAGTTTCTGGATCAGGTGTCTCCCAAACCTGACGATGTTCCTCTCTCTGATGTCCTGGTTGTCCCTGAACCACAACCAGACACAGAAGAGCAACCCATCTCTGCTCCTGCTCAAGGTATGTCTTCTCTTTTCTCATCCAAACCATTTTCTTCTATTTCTATGCATGCTATGTCAGTAGCTAACCCTATACTGACTTCCCCAGCTGCAACAACAACTTCTTCGGCGCCTCTGAAGCGTCCTCCTCCCTCTGGCTCCTCTCCTCCACCTCAGCCCAAACGCGCCAAATCAAAGGCGCAAAAGAAAAAGAAGGCACCAGCTGGTAAGAAATATTATATTACCCTGCCTCAACTTTTTAATAAACCTTCCCCTTTATCTAAAACTTCTTCACCTGCAGATACTCCTATTACTGCTCCTGTCCACCAAGAACCTGAGGTCGTTCATCTCGAACACTCAGAGAATGTGGAGGGTAATCGTTCTGATACCCTCCTAGCCTCAGGTAATACTTTTAAGCAAATTATTGCCGTTTCTTCTTCTATGAAAGCTATTGAGTCTTCTAGTGCTCACTTAGCTACTCTTTTTACAGGTTCTTTAGGAGCAGCTGTTGAAGGGCATCCTCAACTACACCAGGATGACCCCTTCAACGACTTCATCTTCACGGATCCCGAACGACAGCTCAGTGCCGCTGAACTTCGTCGGCAATCCGCTGAAAGGCAGCTACAGGAGGCACGCACAGCACTCCAGCAAAAGGAGGAAGCGCACCAGGCTAGACTCCAGGCCTTGGAGCTGGAGCTTGCCTCAGCCAAGGCAGCCACCATTGCTGCTGAAGCCGCCGCCGCCACTGCCACTGCTGCTGCCGCCACTCCGCCACCCACTGTTGTATCTCTCACGATTCCTTGTCTGGATACCATCCATGACAAGGTCTCCCAAGTGGCCACCTCCTCCAACAACCTTCAGGCGTCTTTGATGACCTGAAGGCAACGGTTCTGCCTGCTCTCTCCTCCACCATCAACAACAGCACCAACTCTCTCACCACTTTCCAATCAACAGTGGTTCAGAGGTTGGATGCTCAAGAAGCAGGCCTCCGCGCACTTCAGGAGCAGGTGACTGGCCTCACCACTGCTGTCAACGCCATCACCTCTGCTCCTCCACCTCCTCAATCATTCACCAACGTAGACAGGGATATTCTGCAATCCCTGATCTTCTCTTCCTTCATCTCTTGAAAGCTCCTAAACGACATGGCCTCTCTCCTTCAACGGAATATTTCAACAGCCGCCTTGGCGCAGGCACCTGTTGAGGGGGAGAGACAGCCCCATCGAGACCATTCCGTTTATTCCCCTCCACCAACTGGAGAACTGATGAACAAGGGGGAACGAACGAGGATGAGGATGATGAAGATGATGATGATGAAGACGATGACACCTTCTTCGTCGAAAAAGTTCCAGCGTCAACGCCCACTCCAGGGCCTGCACACTCTCAGGGGGAGAACCCCGGTGCACCTGGTACGTTACTATTACCATCCTCTCCCTCATCTTCTGATAACCAACCCATCTCCACCCTTCTTAAATCTAAACCTACACCTGAAACCATCACCCTCGACACCTCCTCTGAAGACTCACCCACAAATAACCTACAAATGGTTATCTACCAACCACCCAAACAACCTACCCCTGAACCAACACTTGAACCTACACCTTCACCAACCCCTGAACCTGAAACCCAAGACGACTCTGAATGTTATGATGTGAACTTTGGTTCTGTCACTGGTGAGATTGTTCGCCTTATGGAAAATAGTCCATCAGAACAGACACGAGCCGAACTAAGCAGAATGACTTTCAGAGTAACTCCCCTAAACCCTGAATCATTCCTTCTAAACCAACCCGCTTTAACCCCGAAGCATCTTCCTCTAGAACCCCTGAAATCAGAGCCCCTCCTGAAACCATTTGCCTATCATCAGATGATGAATTCATCTCTGATGACTTCTCTACCCCTGCTTCTTCCCCCAGATCTCCTCCCTCTAATTCTCCTAGATCTGAAGGTGAGAATTACCCTGACACTTCTGTTACTATCAACAGGGATGGGCGTTTAGACGCCGTGATAGAGCGACTCGAGAGTACAAGAGTAAAAATTCCTCTTCGTACCTCTTGGGACTCCGAGTTCGCCTATCTATCACAAGAGGAGTACAACAACGCTGTACAGGCTCAGGAGGAGCACAATAAAAAGCAGAAGGAAGCTTTCCTCTCCGCTCAAGCCGCTCGAAGGCTTGCATCGGATTTTGTTGATGAAGATGCTGAAATAAGTGCTGACCCTGTTCTAGCACAGAAGGCCACGCTGAAGGTCTTCAACAGAAACGCTGAGGAACAGACTGAAGAAGTAAACTCAGAGCTTGACTGGTGCCGAGACCGCCTACACCTCAGGAAACATGGTGCTGCTATCTCTGGAATCCATCTCAGCCGAACACGCGGCAAAAGAACAAAAACATGGATCACCGTCAAACGCTCAGGAGTCAAGGATGTGCAACACACTCTTGACAAGTTGGAAAGATACAACTTGTCAGAGTGGAACGAGATCAGAAGCCTACTTCCTAAAGCCAATAGAAATTACAGGGCTGAAGTAGAAGAAGTCATAAATGGACTTATTGCACGCATCAGAAGAACAACCGAAATTCCTGATGACCTTCTCCAACCTTCTTCAGCACTGCCTCAGCCTCCTGTTCGAAGATCAGCGGGTGCTTCAACAAGGAAACCAACTCCTTGCATGCCCAGGATGGTTGTCAAGCCACTGGACCTCTCGATGCTTGATCTTTCACTCCCTCCAGGAGTCTCTCTCTCTGAAGGACAAGTCATCAGAGAACCTGTTCATGGTATTTGTGTGAGCGACAACTCCAAGATCCTACGCTTTCAGCGTTTCAGCGAGCTACACAAAGCACCATATGAACACTTGGTTTCAGTTCTCTTCACTGCTCAGAAAGATAAGAAAAACCAATATAATAAAGAAATCATTCGCACTGTCAGAGCTATACCGGATCATAGAATCGCCTTCAGTGATACTCCTGTGCCAATCCAAGTCAAGACTGAAGTAGTTAGCGAAGACTCTGATAGTTAGAATTTTTGTAATTTTTCTTTCAGTACTTCATTTATGTACTCTTGTATTTTCTTTACTCTTGTAACCTTATTGAGATTAATGAAAATGCAATTCAGTGCATTGTACTTTACTCCATCATAGTACTGAAAAAGATCCCTCAAAACAGTAAATGGGACATGTACCTTTATGAGTTCTATTTCCTACTGTTTTATCTAGACTTAGAAATTTTTTTTCTTTCTAGACTTAGACAATTTCTCCATTGTCTTATCATTATCATTTAGGGGGAGATTGTTGATCCAACTCTCCTAAGACCTGATGAAATGATAATGATCCTGAATCTTTACTTAGTGAATAGGTTTTACTTCTGTTATAGCTTGAGGAATTATCACTGAGTCTGTTCAGTGTTATTCCATGTTACTTATGCTGTAACTTATTTTTATAGTAATCAGGATCAGGATCAGGAGACGAACGAGTCTGTTCTGCAGTCTACTGATCCTATCCACTGAAGTGAAGACCTCCTGAAGACATCAAGATCATACTCAAAGAACCATCAGCGACGTCGAAGAATTAGCTGATGACAGGAACAGCATGCTCGTGATCTGAAGACGGAACTCAGTGATAGCAGGATGCTCAATATCGTATGACATCCTGAAGATTCATCAGGATACAAGTGACCCTGAACAGCATCAGTTTCAGGACTCTACTCACTGATCAGTATCCTGATCCTGAAGGATTAGTGTAATGTCTTAGTCTAATGCACAAAAGGATTATCCGCCTTTACTGACACAAAAGTACATAAGGACAGTCTCTTTACTGTTCCCTCCGTACTTATCAGACCTCAAGGCAACTGTTTACACACTTCCTCTTTTGCACACCATGCTAAGAGTAATTGTTTATAGTAAATAGTACAAAGGACCACTTACATTGTGACACGTACACAAAATTGAGTCTGCATGCATTTAATGCATTGGGTATAAATAGGACTTGAAGAGATGTTCTCCATACTTCTTCTTCAACCTAAAATACCCTAATCCTTTCTTTCTTTATTCCCTCTATCTTCTTTCTCTTCTTTATCTTCTCACTTAAGTGCATAGTGAAAGAAAGCTTAGATTGTTTAGTTTAGACTTATTGTCTTTTCTATTTCCGCAACAATCTGTAAATTCATATTGTTAATACAACAAGAATTTAAAAGTGAGATTTTGTGTGATTATATTCAACCCCCCCCCCTTCTATAATCCCAAACACTATCCTTGCTTGAAGGTCACCTTATTGGGACCAACAGATATATGTTTAACGTACGATCTACCTTCCATCTCTTCCTCTGAGATTACTTGAACTTCAGGATCCGTTTGTGTAACTTCCTCTACACTCTCTATCACGATCTCTTTCGCCTTTTGAGTGGAGTAAAATCGTTCACCAATACTATACGATAAGAATCGTTCAACTACGGCCTTCGATTCTTCAGTAGCCTCGAATGAGAAATCAATTTCTGTAAAAAGACATTCAAAAGATTAGATGAACGAAACAAAAATAACAGGGACGAACGTTTAAAATACGCCTATACCTAAAGAATTCCATTCTGGCGCGACCCATCCACCTTCACCCAATACCGAAGAAGATCGTACGAATATATATCGTGACTTCCACCCACGATCGTGCACTTGAGTACCATGTACTAACATGGCATCCCCTCTACCCTTTGGAAATAAACCATAACGATAGTAATCCGTCGGTTTCACAGAATACGCTGTAAGAAGATCAGTGACAGTGAACGCAGGACGACCCCAATCCTTCGTTACTCGTTCGATCACTTGAATAACCCTCCAGAATTGGGGCACCAGTTGACCAGGGGAAAGATTGAAACGAGTCATAAAGGCTCGAGACAAAGGACTGAAAGGCCACTTGAAACCTATCTTAAACGGGTATTCAAAGAGAGCAAAGAAACCCGCCGGAGCATCTACAGGCCTAATCTCACCCGCAACCTCTAAGATAGCACTATCAGGCATCCCAGATAACCTTCTAAGGGCTAAAACCTCTACAGAATCCTTAATAGCGCTCCTAACCTCCATTGATTCGAAAAACTCTAGACAACCTAGACTATTTCTAAGACGAACGAAACGAAGCAAATCGAAATTCCTAGGGTTCTTATCAGCCTTAATCTTTAAACGCATGAAAATCAGAAAGAAAAGAGAATACCTTATATTGAAAGTCGACTAAATCCTTGCCGAAAATAAAGGATTGATTTTGGATTCGATTTGCACAAGTAATTTGGGGATAGATTGTGTTTAATTTCGTATTAAAATCAGTTTATATATAGAAACTGAATTTCTCTTCAAGTAATGCAGGTCCAATCGAACATCAACATGCGTCCAGATCAAACCGTTGAGACGACAACTGTCATCTCGACGTCACCATGACGACGTCACTTAAACCGTTCCATATTCGTTCATATTTAAATGAAATAAGTTCATCGACTATTTAAAAGCCAAACTAACGATTGATTTTGCAGGATAAGAGATTCAGAAATATTTAGAATAAATTTTTCTAAATCTCGGGGGCAAACTGTTTGGGTGAAAATTTACGATCGCACGATGCACGACGATCGACTTAAAATCATAAGATATCTTTCAGGATGATAATCCTGTATTAAGATAAGGTCCTAAGATAAGATACGTGTACCCTCGAACGATAGTAGTTAATCATCGAACGATCTTTATACAAGATATCGTACGAGATGACCTGAGAACATACGATATTATACTAACGGTTAGATAAATCTTAAGCATGATTCTTTGTAACAGATTAGCAACGGATGTCGAAGATCAAGTAACCATTAAAGACCAAGATACGATCTCCATAAAAGCTCGACCGTTACGAACAAGAATCTAGCTACCGTTATAGCTGTTGCATTAAAAGCACAATTATGGAATGACTGTTACGATCTGATCATCTATAAAAAGAGGCCGAAGCCATCATTTGAAGACATCTGATTACTCTGAAACCTACTAGCATTCTCCTCAATTTCTATATTACTCTTTGTAATTTATAGTCTGTTTCATTGTAATCGTACGATCTACGCTGTAATTCTCGAGGACATCACCCCTTATTGGTGATACTTAGTGCAACGTCGACTATACCCTTTTAGTCGGCCGCAGGTTTTTTCCTCGACCTCGAGGTTTTTCCTGCGTCATCAACTGTCTTGTTTATTTACTTATTTTATCGCACGATTTATCGAACTAGATTTCTTTCTCTCGACGGATTTGCCTCACAACATCTTATGATATTAAATTGTGTAATTTTTTACCAAAACAGTTTGATTTCGGGTTATTTTGAAATTAGAATGAACCATCTATTACTAAATAACCCCTTTATCAATTCCTCCCTCATAGATATCCACATCAAGCATAATCCTTTTCGATTTTTAATATACACTTAGAGCCAAAAGAAGGTTCAATTCATCATGATGAAAATGCAAATCACTTTCTAACCCAGATGTCAAGTTAGCATGTCACTTTCCTTCCTTAGTAGAATAGTCCATTGTACAACTCTTAAATGCACAAAGTACAAGCTACTGTAGATTTTTTCTTATTGATTGGCAAAAGATGCTGGCAAGACTTACTCTTCTTGAAGTGGATACAATCAATCATACTTGTTTTTCGCTATCACTATGTGTTTTCTTTCTCCTCTTCACCACCACCACCAACATCACATCCATCAACCTTACAAATGGCACCGATCAGTATTCCTCCTTGCATGTGAGATTTTATCATATATACTCTTAGATATTTTTTTTTGAACGGCAGTTGACTCATGTACACGTCCCGACACAAAGTCGAGGAGGTATCTGGGATTCATTCGGGCACCCGACTAATCCTCGGCGATCATGGACGGACCTGAAAGCTGACCCATGGTCAGAGTATCACCAAATGCTCACCCCATGAATCAAACCCGGGTATACAAATTAAGATGCTCACCCCATGAATTTACTTTGGAAACACAAGCTGCCACTCATTTCCTCTTTGCATGGCAGCTTGTGTTTCCAAAGTAAATTATAATATAATTAGCATATTTACTTAGCAGTTTATGTATACACGTGCATGGTTACTGATAATCATAATCAAGTCCGTTCTTGACATTTTTTAGGCCTTGAGCGAGATAGGATCAATATAAATCATTTATATATCGTTTTTTATCATCGTAAATGAAATTGAATTCAAAAAATTAATAATAATTCATATAAAATCGTTTTTTTTTTCAAGTATTTGTAGATGTGCAATCAATCAATAACTATTTTTAAATTAATATTATCTACCACAGTTTAATTTTACGTAATATCAAACTTTCTATGATACACCTTTTATATATAGATTGACATCAAGTAAGGCTACATGTTAACTATTTTGACTTTTGGTTATCTATCTTAGAAAAGTTATAGAGAACTTGTATCGAGAAGATGTAACTTGTTTTAACTTTGCTAGAAAAAAATGGAACCATTACATAAAAAGAAAGTACGTATACTAGCTCTACTTGTTCAATACCTAAAGAAATTGAATTGATAGATCTTCTTTTGAATAATCAATTGCGTATGAAATCGGTAATTGATTGGAGTATAGGATATATAAAAGCCAATAAAAACTTTTAGTTATGTTAAAGCTGACCAATTAGGGGACGTGTGTATTCATCTGATTGATGGACATGAATGAAACATGAAAATTTAGGACAGGAAAAAATCCGTTACGTTGTTAGCTTGTATTGAGATTTTTTGTTGTTTAAAAATAAATGGAAGGTGAAAGCTCGTTAAGAATGATTTTTATCCATGTATAAGCAGCAAGAGGTAAAAATTATAAGGGGTAAGATGGACGACAAAATGAGTTAATTGTGTGCACCAAATGAGAAGTTAGCATGTCACATTCCTCCAATATAGTCTTGGTCCATGGTACATGCAACTCTTAATGCAGAAAGTACAAGTTCTTGTAGAGCTTTTCCTATGGGAAGACTTCCCAATTAGTCTACTCCTGAAGCATAACAAGAGGCATATTGCTATTAAAGTTCTTCTATTAGGATACAACCATAAGTGATCATACTAGTCTTTCTTTCACCATTAGTATGATTAATATGTTCACCTTCACTTTATCACTCCTCCTCCTCCTCACCACCACCACCACCGCCACCACCACCGACGCCCAACCTTACATACCCGCCGATAAAATCTTCATTGCCTGCGGTACAACTTCCCTCACTCTCGACAAGATATGGGCCGGTGATGAGGGTTTGAGATTCATATCGGCCAACATCGATGGAATCTCCTTTTCATCCGAACCTTCCACACAAGATCCTTCGGTTCTCCAATCACCTTACTCCACCCAAAGTTCCTCCGCCTCCATTTCTATCCCACCACCTATTCCAACCTCCATGCAAACCGATTTTTCTTCTCCGTATCATCAAATGGATACACTCTCCTAAACAACTTCAGCGCTTTCCAAACCGCCTCCCATAGGATCACGACATCCAGAAGTCCGCTGGTTGCCCACTTTGTCAAAGAATTCATTATTTATGTAAAAGATGATACAGATTTCCTAAACGTTACCTTTACACCCGCACCCAACTCATATGGATTCATCAATGGTATTGAAATCGTTTCAATGCCCGAACTTCTGTATTACAAACGAAACTATTCAGACGACATGGCTCAAGAAATGGTTTACCGGCTAAACATAGGTTCGGAATGGATTTCCGGTACCGATGATACAGGTATGTATCGATCATGGGAAGCAGATGATGATTACATATTTGGTGGAGATTTCGGGTTAATGCCCGATAGTACACCTCCGATCACGTACACCACGGAGACGCCAAGTTATACCGCACCTGAGCTAGTTTATGAGACCCAAAGGAGTATGGGTAATCTGTCGGAACATCACAATCTGACTTGGATACTTCCGGTTGATTCTGGGTTCCATTACAAGCTCAGACTCCATTTTTGCAGCATTATACCACAATACAATAAAAGTGGTGAGATGGTGTTTACGATTTTCATTAATAATCGAACTGTTGAAGAGAGGGCTGATCCATTGAACTGGACTCAAGGCAGTGGGCATCCAGTGTTCAAGGATTATAGAGTGTTTGTTAGAGATCCAGATGGCCAAAAAAGCAAGCAAGACCTGTGGCTGGCGATGCATCCTAACGTTGGTGCATCGACCGAATACGCTAATGCTTATTTGAATGGTTTGGAAGTCTTCAAGTTGAGTAAGGCTGGTAGTCTTGCTAGCCCCAATTCAAAACTTAGTTCTACAACCACACCGCCAACACCGACATCTCCCGTAAGAAAGAACAAGAATAAAACTCCACCGTATGTCGTGATCATTGGAGGAGTTGGGGGAGGGTTAGTGGTCTTGTCTGTTTCGGTTCTTATAGTTTTCCGGCATCAGAGGCGACTCAAACACCACGGTACCGCCAACGACAACGACTCGTCCTGGGATCCAACTTCCATTGAATTAAGTTCTACAAATAACTGCCATGCGGCACTCTCCTCAGATCACTGTCGTCGTTTTACCCTTAAGGAAGTGAAAGTTTCCACCGGCGAATTCAACGACAATTGCATCATCGGCAAAGGAGGGTTCGGGAAGGTATACAAAAAGGATACATAGGAAACCCCAAAACCACCGTAGCCATCAAACGGCTCAACCCAGCATCCAACCAAGGGTTTCATGAATTCCGAACAGAAATAAATATGCTTTCTAAGCTACGCCATGTCCATCTAGTGTCCTTGATCGGGTTCTGTGACGAAGATGGCGAGATGGTACTGGTCTACGACTACATGGCTCACGGAACTCTACAAGAACATCTGTACAAGACCAAAAACCCACCTTTGCCGTGGAAGACACGTCTCCATATCTGCATTGGCGCGGCCCAAGGTTTGCTTTATCTCCACACAAGTGCCAAACGTGGAATAATTCATAGGGATGTCAAGTCCACAAATATCTTGTTGGATGAGAATTGGGTGGCTAAGGTTTCTGATTTTGGTTTGTCAAAGCTAGGGCCGAAAGGTGAATTAGATACACATGTTACGACGCTTGTGAAGGGTAGTGTCGGGTATTTGGATCCTGAGTATTACCGACGCCAGCAACTCACTGCCAAGTCCGATGTGTACTCGTTTGGAGTGGTTTTGTTGGAGGTTTTGTGTGCACCTGTTATCATTCCTTGGCTGCCCAATGAACAAGTGAATTTGGCTGAATGGGGTAACCATTGTTATCGAAATGGAACTCTGGATGAGATAATTGATCCGAAACTAAGAGATGAGATCGCACCTGGGTCATTAAGGAAGTTCGCAGAGGTAGCAAATAGCTGTTTGAAAGAGCAAGGAAGTGAAAGACCAGCCATGGATGCTATAGTTTACGGGCTCGAGTTTGCGTTGATGCTACAAGAAGCTGCCGAGAAAAAGGATGATGAAGAGCATACCGCAATGGAAACACAAAGATAATTTCTTATTTCTTGTTAAAATGTGGTTTGTTTCTTTGCCATGTAAGAGAATACCAATTTGAATTATATATGTCAGTAAAAAATAAAAAGAATTGTGGGGTCCTTAGTGTGCTATTTGTACTCTTGTCTTTCTTTTTATAAAATTGCCAGGGTTCTACCCTTTGAAAAAGAAAATAAAATAATTAAAAAGAATTTGTATAAATACTATATGATATATGTTCTTTTCAAAATTGTATATAAGAGGAATATGTACTTTTTCTAATTTCTGTTTTGACATATTAATGTAAGATAAGGGGTGCTTGGGATTAATATGCTTATTGAATAGTTGAACCAACATATAAGTAATCTTAGCTGTTTAAACTGAGAAAAAAGTGATGCCCATAAAAGGTAACAATTGTTTTTCTTCTTAATAACTAGAAGTCACTAGTTTAAGTCCTCCAAGGATTATTTTAGAGGGTTTGATTAATTCTTAACTTTCAAGTTTAAGGTTAGATACCCATAGTTATATTTTTGGTAACAAATCATATCCATAGCATAATTTAATTGCACCATTTATTTGTTCCTTGATAACATCATTATTTTACATTCCTAGAACAAAAAGGAGTAGAAGAAGAAACTCAAAAAATGGAAAATCATTTGTGCTAAATTTTCATGTGTCATTCATGTCCACCAATCAGATGAATACACATTATCAGAGAGAGAATGTAAAGTTAAATAAAATAAATAAAAAATATATAAAAGTCTGAGATGTTATCATTTTATTGCTTGACTAAGATTGATATAGGGAAATTTGATACAAACAATTTCTATGTCAAAAAGGATAGAGAGAAGGTTTGTGTATGTTTCTTTTCTCTTAGCTCCTATATATCTCTATAAATAATTTATGAGGTTCTTTTGGTTTGGTTTATTTTAGTTTGATATTGGGTTATTCTGAAATTAGAATGAACCATCTATTACTAAATAACCCCTTTATCAATTCCTCCCTCATAGATATCCACCTCAAGCATAATCCTTTTAGATTTTTAATACACACTTAGAGCCAAAAGAAGGTTCATTCATCATGATGAAAATGCAAATCACTTTCTAACCCAAATGTCAAGTTAGCATGTCACTTTCCTTCCTTAGTAGAATAGTCCATTGTACAACTCCTAAATGCACAAAGTACAAGCTATTGTAGAATTTTTCTTAGGGTTAAGTACATGGGAGTGTATCGAACTTGTCACGTTTTATCATTGTATGTACTTAACTTTAAAACTTACCGATTAATGTACCGAATTTGCTAAAATTGCCATTGTATGTATTTCATGACAAGTTGGATACACTTTCGTGACTAGTTGGATACATTAAATGGTATGTTTTTGATAAAGTTGGATGCATACAATGACAATTTTAGCAAGTTCGGTACATGAATCGGTAAGTTTTAAAGTTGAGTACATACAATGATAAAATGTGACAAGTTCGATACACTTCCATGTACTTAACCCTTTTTCTTATTGATCATTGGCAAAACATGTTGGCAAGACTTCCAAGTCTACTGCTGATTTGAAATAAGTGGATACAATCAATCATACTAGTTTTTCACTATCACTGTGTGTTTTCTTCCTCCTCTTCACCACCACCAACATCACATCCATCAACCTTACACTACAAAAAAACAGGCTTTCAACAACGGACACTTCCGTCACTGATCCGTCACTGAAAGTCGGATCCGTCACTGATCTGTCACTGATTTGTCACTGAAGGTCCATCCCACAACATACCTGTTGCTGATACCTTCAGCGACGTATTAGTGACGGATTTCATTGACGGATCAGTGACGGACATCTTTCAGTGACGGATCAGTGACAGATCCTTATTAGTGACGGATCAGCGACGGATACATATTTAGTGACGGATCAGTGACGGAAATAGATTTAATTTCTTTTTAATTTAAATTAATTTTAATTACTATTTAGTGACGGAATTACTATTTATATTTTATTATTAACATTAATAGTTAATTAACTAACTAATTTTCTATAACATAATGTATTACAACATAATAGAGTTTGCTAACTCTTTATGAACTTAAAACTCAACTAAGGTTTGAATAAGGCCAAATATAACCGAATAAATGCACTACACTTAACTAAAGTCCATTAAAGCTGCATACGACCCAATGAATCTGATTACAACTTAATAGATTATATTAAGCATTTACCAGATGTAGCGACCATTCATGAACTATGTTATCTAGGTCTTTGAGTCGTGTATGTATATACATACATAGGATATTGTGAATGATCGATAGTGACATATATTAAAGACTAACAGATACATGTTGATTCTTAATAAACTTGCCCCGTACAAGCTTGATATATGCATGGCTCTTAATGGACTTGGTATCTATAGTACAACAACAAAAGAGCACACACTCACATATATAACATAAACATGTATATACATGAGTAAATATAACCCTAAAAATGTGAAAAACCAAAAAATAGTTAAGCCCCTCGCTGATCCGTCGCTAATCAGTGACAGAACAGTGACGGAATTAATTATTTAATTATTATTTATTTTTCTAATTAATTCCGTCGCTGATCCGTCACTAATCAGTGACGGATCAGTGACGGAATTAATTATTAATTATTTATTTATTTTTTAAATTAATTCCGTCACTGTTCCGTCACTGATTAGTGACGGACTAATTCCGTCGCTAATTAGCGACGGATCAACGACGGACCAGCGACGGAATCCGTTCGTGGCCTGTCCGTCGGTAAACCGTCACTGATCATTCGCTAATCAGTGACGGAATTAGTCCGTCACTAATATCCGTCACTGATGCCCTTTTTTCTAGTAGTGTTACAAATGGCACCGATCAATATTCCTCCTTGCATGTGGTATTTCGTCATATATACTCTTAGATATTTTTTTAACAGCAGTTTACTTACTAACACGTTTCGACACGAAGTCGACGAGGTATCTAGAATCTATTTGGGCACTTGACTAATCCTCGGCTATGGACAAGACTTCGCCCTATTATTGAACCAAAAAAGAGATAAAGCTTGAAGCTACCCCTGCGAGAAACCCGCTCATATTATAATATAAACTAATTTTATATTATAGTATAAATGTAAATTATAAAGTATAAACTAGTAATTACATTTATTTTATAAACTACAATACTAGATTATAAACAAATTTATTTTAAACCACTAAAGCATATAAAACAAATATACTAAAAAATATGGTCAGGCCTTTAACCGGGCCTTGATCTTAACTGGTCCCGGGCATAACTTGGATGTGATTTTTGTTCGAATCCTTGACTGGGCTATAACCGGCGGGCCTTAACCGGTCCCGACCGAGCCTTCTCTAACCGTCTATGATTTCGGTCCCCTCCCGGTTCTGGTTAACCAGCGGTAACCGGTCGGGCTGGGCCGGTTTGGCTATCGATAGTTTGACATCACGTT
The DNA here is from genome assembly GCA_030169165.1 of Centaurea solstitialis. Classification (NCBI taxonomy): domain Eukaryota; kingdom Viridiplantae; phylum Streptophyta; class Magnoliopsida; order Asterales; family Asteraceae; genus Centaurea; species Centaurea solstitialis. The sequence goes on from CM058041.1 coordinate 70,450,634, forward strand.
ATGCCTGAGGCACATAGTGGTGTAACGTAAGGTTTTTGTAACCCTCTATTTGATTAACTTGTCTTTTTGTTTGTTAGTTTTCATTTCATGGGTCTTATGAAAATAGTTTGGTCTCATATGATGTTGGAATTTTGAAGTTAATGTTGCTGATTCAGAGTTAATACTTCTGCAGAGTTACTATTGCTGAACATGAATGAGAACCAGTATCAATACTACTGCTAGTTGTGAAGATAATGTTGCTAGATAAGACCTAGAAGTAGTAATGGTTACTATTGCTAGAAGTTATTACTACTGCTGTTACTACTGCTAGTTAGCAAGGTACTGCTACTAGTTAGTACTTCCAGTATTAGTTAATATTTCTTATGTTTTACTACTGCTTCTAGGATTGCGATAAGGAAAGAATTTTGTTGGAGCGATAAGGCATAGATTCCGAATATCTTGGAGATTAGTTGGAGATTTAGTTTCCTTATTCTTATCATGTAATCTGTATAAATAGATGTAGATAGTTTTGGTTCTGATTACCAGTTTTTACGAATTTTTGTTAGAGTGATAGAAAATTGAGCCTCAAGAGTTTTTCCTTGCAACAGAGAAGTATTGCACGTTCGGTGAGCTTGTTCATCGAATTGGGGCTTTTGGTTTGTAATCAATCTGATAAAATCAATACACTTGTGATTTGCATTCTATTGTGATTCATTCTTTATAATTAAAGTGTTGTTCCGCAAACTTCTTTAATTATACTCTGAGTTTTGTTTTAATTCATGTCACAAATTCGATCATGTCAAGTGGTATCAGAGCCTTGATAAACTCAGATATCAATCACAATGGAAGGAGATAGTGTTCTTGTTTCAAAAGTCCCCATGCTCAAACCCAATGAATTTGACATGTGGAAAATCAGGATCAAGCAATACATCCTTCTCACTGATTATGCTATGTGGGATGTTATTGAGAATGGTCCTGATAAGGAGGGAGAAATTGGAGAAGATGGAAGAAGACCACCTCCCAAATCTGATGCTCAAAGAAAAAGCAGACAGATTGAGATGAAGGCTTTGAGTACTTTTCTCTTGGCCATTCCTCATGAATATCAACACCAATTCTGTAACTGTGCTGATGCTAAAGCCTTATGGAATGCATTAGAGAAGAGGTTCTCTAGTACAAAAAGTACCAAGAGAAATCAAAAGGCTATTCTGAAGCAGCAGTATGAAAACTTCATGTCCTTGAAGAATGACTCTATGACTCAGACCTTTGACAGGTTCAATAAGCTGATTGGTGAATTGGCTACATGTGGAGTGAAGATTGAAAGAGATGATGTGAATAGAAATTCGCCAGGTCTATTGGTGAGGAATGGACAATTTACACTATTTGTTTCAGACATTATGATGATCTTGAAGATAAGGAACTTGAAGATCTGTACAATGATCTAAGAGTTTTTGAAGCAGAGGTTGAAGCAAAGAAGAAGCCAACTGGATATACTCATAATGCAGCACTGCTATCCAATGATAGTATTGCTTATGGCAAAACTGCTGCTGGTGAATCCAATACTGCTGCTAAGAAAGATCCAACTGAAGATTCAATACTAGAGGCTTTTCCAGTGTACTGAATTTTTCTTCTTAATGAAATGAATTGGTCTCCCTGATCATCTTTAAGTCACTGATGATTCTATCTTCTGCTAAGACACTGCATTTACTTCATATGTCAGTGATCTCACCTACTTTAACACACTCTATGTGATAAGAAGACTTTTTGCATCTGCTGATAACCTTTCACATTCCTATGATCAAGGTTACTCATCACAATGGATCAGGTTAGAATCAACTTATCTTCTACCAACTTTATCTAGTTGATTTGACTTTTTGGCACCATACGTTACTTCCCAACGTGTGTCAGGCGCGTGTCTGTAAACGAAAAGACACTTTCGGGCGCGTGAAAGCAAACGGTTACATTTTTACGGCGAGTTTTAATTAACCACCATAATTACTTCTTGTAACTTGCTCCACGTCCCATCGTCTTTTGAGCACCAAAATCGGACCTTCCGGTATCCTTCTCTATATAATCCATACTTGGATTACTTCTTTCTTCACTTACCATTTTTTCCTTCTCTCTATACAATGTGTTCAAATCTTCTCTCTACCTTAGAAGACCTTCTTCCTCGTCTGGTAAGTCACAAACCTTAATCTAAGGTTGTTTTTCTCACCTCAAATCTTGAAAGAAAACAACTTTTCTAGTTTTTCTCTTTTCTAGCATGAGAACTTGAATCAATATAAGACTCCTCTTATCTTTACTTATTTGTTTCATACTAATGTTCTCTTTCTCTTTTGCAGATTATCTATTACTCTCAACTTTCTGCAGCCATGTTCTACACTATTCTGGAAAACATCTCGGCCAGGCCAAGGTAGAAGGATCCTGACTCTCATCTACAGCACCTGGTGCTGTATTCGAGGGGGAGAAATCTTACAAGATACCTTCTTCTAAAAGGGATGTTCTTCTTCCCCTTCCCCTGTCACTTGCAAGATACCTTCTTCTAACGAAGAAGGTTCCTTTCTCCTCCCCTACCTCCTCATTGGTTCAAATTTTTGAACCCAAGTCTCAGGAGGAGATAGGTTTTCATCTCAGGGGGAGAAAACCTGCAAGTCATCTTTTGATATGTAGGCTTTGCATCATTGCAAAGACATCCTGATTCCTGGATGTGCACCTACTGAGGGGGAGAAACATCAGCAATCAGAATCAAAACTTGATTGTGATTGCTGATGTTTCATTTATCTGACAGATCCTTTCTCATTCAGGATCTGTATTCAACTCAGGGATGAATATCTTCTGGTCATCTCCTGGTTGAATACCTTTTTTCAAGCTCAACTGCGGAAGTTATCTTCTGCTGGTTGAATGCCTCTTTCCAAGGAAGAGAAGAATCGCTGGAAAGTACATTGCAAAGCTTCGCTTTGTATGTACTCCCTGCCCTCTCCCATTCATCTTCTGGATGGATGCCTCTTTCACACTAGTCAGTAAAGTTCCAGGACTGGCTGAGAAAGAGAAGACGATGAAGAAGAAAACATGGATCACTGCTTGGTTAAAAAAGAACCTCTAGACTAGTTTAATCTGTGTAGACTAGTTTGATCTATGTAATTGTTTGTTGTTTCTTTCAGTGACTTGTAATCTTATTTCTTTCTGTATTGTAATTCTTACTTTGGAATTAAATGAAATGCAAGTGTTTCTTTATCCCTGATACTTATCACTGAAAAAGACCTTTCTTCTAACACTTAAATAGAACAAGTACCTTTAACATGTTTTATTTCCTAATTGTTGATTCTAGACTTAGAATGATTTCTGAGTTACTAGAAAAAGACAACCTCCCTATTGTCTTATCATTGACATTTAGGGGGAGATTGTTGATCCATGATGCGGTAATTATCGTATATAAAAAGCGTAACAAGTTTTAACCTCTAATGCCTAGCCACCGTCTTACCACATATACAGGCAAGCGTACCTGATCGTGAGTAATATAGTGTAGGAAAGTCCAGGTATCGTATCTACCACTAGGAACGGTCAACTTATCGTAGACTAAAGTCTGAATTGGTTTAATTAATCTAAAAAGGGGGGTTTTGTATGAAAAATGTTTGAATACTGAAAAAGGTAATTAACTAAGAAAAACTAAGAAAGCGGTTAAACTAATGGTTTAAGTTTATAATAAGGGAAAAACAGCAGTACTTATCATGATAACGTGAATCCCCAATATGGATGACAAGAATAAGTCGAAGGTTTGGTTGTTTTGACTATTGTAGGAATTTAAGTCTGGGACACCCTAACATGTGCAATTTATGGTTGTGAACTAGGATATGGTCCTCCTACTTCCAATCCTAAATCGTTTGGTCCACAATCTAGAATCGGTAAACCCTTCCCAATCAGTATTGCAATGGCTATTTTACTATCGGTCACTTATTGGTCAAAGTAACCCCTTAACATAACTCTATGGTCCAAGTCAGGCTAAGGTAGGTTGATTATCCTTTCGGAGTCTATCTGCTTTTGGTCTAACAAATACACCCAACCAAGTGAATTCAAATCGCCACAACAACAATAATCAGAAAAGAACCATAAACGACATTCAATTAATAAAAAACAAACCAATAATCATTAATTGCAAAATATCATCCATAAAGGTTCATCTATTATGACAAGCACTACTAATAGACTACTCACTCATAATGAAAACAAAAACATAAACAAAAGTGGACATCGACATGATACCGACAGTACAACGATAGATGATCGGAGATCGACTTCCGCAGCGTATCGGCACCTTTCGTACTCTCACTCTCGTTCCTCCCTCGTGTATCGCACTTCGAACATGTTTAGAACTGAAGGAGGAGGCTGATATTTAAAGAAAAACGACCAGGCTCCATCTGGCGATCGCCAGACTGCCCACTTGGCGACGCCAAACACTTAATTTAACCTTAATCTTCAACTCAGTCGCACTTGGCGGCGCCAAATAGAGGACTTCGCGATCGCCAAGTGTCTTCTGTGTTGACTTTGTGCATTTTTCACGTTTTCTCGCCTTTTTCCGTACTTTTCCGTTCCACGGCCTCCAAATCCTTCACAATCAATAATAAGCTCAGTTAGTGCATGAAATGATCATAAACGGGTGAGAAATGGGGTAAAGTCATACGATTACGCGCAACCAAAACATGTATAATTTTGGTGTTATCAAAATCCCCACACTTAAGCTTTGATTGTCCTCAATCAAAAGACTGAAAGATAAGAAAGATAACTCCAAAATTATCTCCACCCAAGATCATCAGAGAGAACAAAGTATACTCACACAATCGAACACACAAACAAGACTCATCAAGCAATCGGATACCAAGGCCAACCTTTTACCCTCACAAAATATGCATAACAATATAAAGTGTATCTCTCAGGGGTAAAAGTGTATATATAAGTGATCACACCAATACTCGACTAATTCCCGCATGCATAAGCTTGTCACCAAATCTAATCTCCACCACTGAGAAGTTGTCAACCGTCAAGAGGACTTTAGGGTTGTAATGTTAGGCTAAGGGTTAAGGGTAGGATAAAGGATATATAAGTGACTAAGGGTTTTGCAACAAAAATTTGAAAACTTAATCAGTAATGATCCAAACAGTGAAGCAATCTGACTTTCGAACAATGAGACTTTTGGGATGAGTATTTCCTCTCTTTTCTTAGAATTGGCCTAAGCCTATGGCTTATTTGGGGCACAATTTCTTTTTCATTCTTTTCAGCTCTCATTCTTTTCTTTTTTGTATTCTCGACTCTTTTGATATTTCTTTTCTTTTCTGAGTCTCAAATATTTTCTCTTTCTTTCTCTTTTTTTTTTCAGAGCAGCAACTATGTTGCTTTTGGGCTCTTTTTAAATCTCAATCCCATAAAAACTATCAGATAAGAAAACTTGATCAAAACATCTCAAGATTCAAATTTAAGTCACGGCCAAGAGATAGATAAACAATTGGGCTCAAGGATAAAGTGTATAGTGGGTAATGAAATGAAAAGGCTAAGGCTCAAAATGGTTTCAAGGGGTAAAGTGTTAAAAGGTGAACACTTTTCAATCAAAGGCTAGGCAAATCAAATAACCTTATGATGAGGTTATCTGACGAAGGCTAAAAGGGTTAGAAACGAAGGCCTCTATCAGTGCAATGGTGATAAATACTTCTCTTATGTGGTCTCGACAAGCATTCAAATGACAAGTTCTACCTTGGGTCAAAGTCGGTATTCCTCACAATGTGAATAGATATAACAATATAGGCTCAATCTCTCAACGGAATTGGGTGAGGCACTCATGGTAATCAGTATTCCAAGGCATCCTTTTACTCAACTTATCTTATTCAGTGTTCTCCTATGCAAGCAACTCAGTCTCAAAAATAATCTCAGATTTCGAAAAAAATTGGGGTCAAATCTCAAAGCTTTCAAAAGTTTGAAAAACGACAATCCATAAGCAAAAAGTGAACCCATTTAAACAGATAAGTCTACATAACCCCCTCCCCACACTTAAAATTTGCAGTGTCCTCAATGCAACAATTAACACAATTATGGAGTAATTGGGAAAAAGAGAAACTTCCCGGGTTATGTGACGAAATCTGTTCTGATTTGAGAGTGGTGCATAAAATTCGTGCTCGATCATAAATCGCCATATCTACCAACAAAAAGAAAAAGAAAAAGTAAAAACGAACAAATGAAAATAAACCAAACCAAATTACTTAAAATCCTAAACAAACCAACAGAAAAGTAAAAATTGTTCAACACAACCACGCAGTTCAAAGATAACGGAGATAAAAGATAGAGATCAATAGGGGCCACGAGGTTGGTTTTGCCAATCCTCGTAAGTCTGGTAACCGGGCGTAGCATCCTCGGAGTATGGCCAATATGGAGATGGAGCAAAAGCGGTATTCGGTTGAATACCAAAGTGGGAGGCCATCTGGTTCATCAATCCACTTTGCCAGTTGGCTTGGTGAAGAGCCTCCACGGTGTTGTACTCCATGTGCTGTTGATGTCGGCCATAAGAAAGTGACATCTCCGAAAGTTGGTTACTCAAGTCTTGGTAACCCGAATGCGCAGTCCAATCCGCCGGTTGTTGACTTGCACTTGCCCCACTCGTTCCACTTGTTCCGCCAATCTCGTGCGTGCTCCTTGGTGCTTGACTCGGTTGACTTCTCGGTTGACTCCTATACGCTTGAGGATTGCGGATCCATGCATTGTAGTCCCTTCCAATCGCATGCTCAACTCTCGCCACGCCCATACCTCGGAGTTGGTCCATGTCAATCAACCCCATCTCCCCGAGGTTTGTCATCGAAGCGATCGCGGCGTCAGTTAAGATACCGAAATGTTTGGCCAAGAGCGTCACGTACCGGCCACCAACGATGCGACTACCCTCGCGATAACCACTCGCCTTAGCGAGTTGAGCGGCGATGAGATACGGAGCATTCGGATATTTATCATCCGTAGAGAGTTGCTCAAGAAGCCACAAATCCTGCACGGTCACTTTCTCCTCACTCGAAGATCGAGCGTTCACTGCTTGAATGAGCATGCGGTGTAGAAGTCTATCCGATGAAGTAAGAAAACCTTTCACCTTGAGGAGAAAGTGACCGTGCAGGATTTGTGGCTTCTTGAGCAACTCTCTATTGAGGTTGCCATGATAAACACCATCACCCAAAATCGACCATGCCAAACTCGGATCAAAATCATCGGGTCTCTTTGCGGTCGCCCACATGTACTCCTCAAATCCGGGAGCATCAACGTCCAATTGGGTATATATCCCCAAAGCAAGAGCAAAATCGACCAAAAAAAGAGATCTCCAAACGCCACCAAGTCGGAATGTCATACACGATTGATGAAATTCACCAAGAGCTTTGATCGCATCGAAACGAAACGTGGCCACAAACTCCACGATAAGCTCTCGGTAAAGGGTCTCGGCGATATCGAAAACTCGCTCCCATGCATGGCAAATGTAGTACTCGTTGCCATCCTCGTCATATGCTTGTTTTTCAAGAATCGCTTTGATGTCGTTCTCGACACCCATCGATCGAAGAAGATCCAAATCGACTCTTTTCGGCATGAGAATTTGGCGGGGGAGAAGTCAGTTAACGATGTCCCGATACTCCTCCTTCTTTCGAGCATTCAACGTCGGGTCATTCGTAAACGAGGTGAAAACATGACTTCCATCCGGTGCATGGAAGTTAGCTACGGCGGTCGTAGACGAGCGGGTTCTTTGTCTCTACAAAAACCAAAATACCATTGTCTTAGAAAAGTTTCAATCCATATACGCAAGACAAGGTTTATTTACATTCAAAATTCCAACGAGACAAAAACCATGTACGACTAACAAGTTCAAGTATCACATATATATGCATGACAAAACAAGAACAATGGGGATGTGGAACATCCCCACACTTGAACTTTTAGTTCAATCACAATTTCAAATCAATCTAGCTAGCAAGAAAGAATGGGGGATTTTGGTTTTCTCAAAATCCCCACACTTATCATTTAACCACAACCATTAGAATCAACAATCAATTAGCATGCTAGAAACAAGATTTCAATCACAATATAGGGCATGCATTCATCTATAAGCTCTAAACCATCAATGGTGTATCAAGAACAATGATAATTCCATTCAAGCAAACAAACACCATTGATACCCCAAACAAGATCTCCAATTACCAAATCGAGCAATCCTTACGAAATCAAAGTTAGGAAACGTACCTTATTCATGATGGAAGATGAAATTGAAGCTCAAGAAGGACGAATTTCGCAAGAACGTGAGAGGGTTTGGTGGCGCCTAAGAGGAATTAGGTTTGTGTGTTTGTGAAAAGTGGGAAAAAGAAGGTTTAAAACCTCTCTGTCCCGACTTCGCGTCGCGAAACCCATGGTTTCGCATCGCCAAACAGGTTGATTTCTGAAAACCCTGATTTTTTAAAAGTTTCGCGTCGCCAAACGGCCCTCTTTGCGTTGCCAAGTTCGAAAATTTTTACCTGATCCGTGGCTTAATCACTTGGCGTCGCCAGATTGAGAATCTGGCGATCGCCAAATGCCTACTGTTTCCAACTTGTGAAATTTTGCATCGCATTCCGATTTCGCTCGAATCTGATTTCTATCTCCTCCGTATGGTTACCTAAGCAATATCAAATGAAAACATTAATAAAAACATACACTAAAATCACTAAAAATGAAAGAAAATCAAAAAGCTCGGGTTGCCTCCCGAGAAGCGCTTCATTTTTGGACGGGTCTAGAGCTCGACCCCACTTTCGGCTCATTTCTTGGCACGTCGGGATGACGAGCCCCTCTTCTTTCTGTGATCTTTCTTGGAAGTTCCCGGTTCCTTGGTTGATTGCTCCTTTTTGTGCATCGGGTTTGAATAGTCCTCCGTTTTCTTTCTAAGCTCATGCGGGAGTAGCGGACGGTTCATGCTTTTGGTGTAGGCCAGAGAAGGATTATCATAAGGTTCGTCAAGGTGTCTAACCGGCTTGCCGTTAGGATCAAAGTAAATCCGATTGTCTCCATAGCCTAAGCTTGTGACTTGATTGCGCATATCGGAATTTACTTGAGCGGTGTGCAAGAAAGATCTCCCGAGGATTATCGGGATCTCCGTGTTTTGTGGAAGGTTAGCTATGACGAAGTCCGTATAGTACACAAATTTTCCAATACGAATCGGGACTCCTTCCGCTATTCCTAACGGTGTTGTCATATAACCGTTCACTCCCCGGTATTGATAGTTCCTTGGCACGATCCTCTTGACTCCCATTTTCCTGCAATAGCAAACAGGCATCATATTAAGAGCGGCACCTGAATCAACCAAAGCAAGACCACTAAATTTATGACAAGAAATAGGTAAGTTGTAACTCCCTGGATCATGCTTGATTGGTGCGATGTAGATGAGATCATCATCCGGTGCTTTCTCCTTTTCTTTCTCCTTCTCTTTGCCTTTATCTTCTTTCTTCGGGATCACGAATTCCGCGTATCCGCCTTGCTTTCCATCTTCCTCATCTTCATCATCACTTGAAGCTTCGGGAACCTTGAGTCGTAGGTGTTCGAATGACACGGTGAACCCCTCCGAATCGTAATCCGTGGCATAATCGGGCTCACTTTCACTCTCGGTTTCCACGTACTTCTTCGTGTAGATGTCCGTCCATTTCTTCTTTGACGGCTCTCCAGTTATCATAAGCATCGGCTTTGCATTCTCCACTTTTTCGGTTGTGAATCTCGGGAAAACTGTGCTATTGATTGATCGGCTGCCATTCTAACACTCAACAAACGATTACTGCAACTTGCGGGAAACAAAGAGATAAAATATAAATAAAGATAAAACTAATTAATTAAACTAGAAAGCGAAAAACTTGCAAGGGAAAGAATCCCTCACAAGGATCGATTAACAAAACTAATTAGACTAAAATCTAACAACTACCGTTCCCCGGCAACGGCGCCAAAAACTTGATGAGGTAATTATCGTATATAAAAAGCGTAACAAGTTTTAACCTCTAATTCCTAGCCACCGTCTTACCACATATACAGGCAAGCGTACCTGATCGTGAGTAATATAGTGTAGGAAAGTCCAGGTATCGTATCTACCACTGGGAACGGTCAAGTTATCGTAGACTAAAGTCTGAATTGGTTTAATTAATCTAAAAAGGGGGGTTTGTATGAAAAAGGTTTGAATACTGAAAAAGGTAATTAACTAAGAAAGCGGTTAAACTAATGATTTAAGTTTATAATAAGGGAAAAACAACAGTACTTATCATGATAACGTGAATCCCCAATATGGATGACAAGAATAAGTCAAAGGTTTGGTTGTTTTGACTATTGTAGGAATTTAAGTCTGGGACACCCTAACATGTGCAATTTATGGTTGTGAACTAGGATATGGTCCTCCTAATTCCAATCCTAAATCGTTTGGTCCACAATCTAGAATCGGTAAACCCTTCCCAATCAGTATTGCAATGGCTATTTTACTATCGGTCACTTATTGGTCAAAGTAACCCCTTAACATAACTCTATGGTCCAAGTCAGGCTAAGGTAGGTTGATTATCCTTTCGGAGTCTATCTGCTTTTGGTCTAACAAATACACCCAACCAAGTGAATTCAAATCGCCACAACAACAATAATCAGAAAAGAACCATAAACGACATTTTAATTAATCAAAAACAAACCAATAAACATTAATTGCAAAATATCATCCATAAAGGATTCATCTATCATGACAAGCACTACTAATAGACTACTCACTCATAATGAAAACAAAAACATAAACAAAAGTGGACATCGACATGATACCGACAGTACAACGATAGATGATCGGAGATCGACTTCCGCAGCGTATCGGCACCTTTCGTACTCTCACTCTCGTTCCTCCCTCGTGTATCACACTTCGAACATGTTTAGAACTGAAGAAGAAGGCTGATATTTAAAGAAAAACGACCAGGCTCCATCTGGCGATCGCCAGACTGCCCACTTGGCGACGCCAAACACTTAATTTAACCCTAATCTTCAACTCAGTCGCACTTGGCAGCGCCAAATAGAGGACTTCGCGATCGCCAAGTGTCTTCTGTGTTGACTTTGTGCATTTTTCACGTTTTCTCGCTTTTTCCGTACTTTTCCGTTCCACGACCTCCAAATCCTTCACAATCAATAATAAGCTCAGTTAGTGCATGAAATGATCATAAACGGGTGAGAAATGGGGTAAAGTCATACGATTACGCGCAACCAAAACATGTATAATTTTGGTGTTATCAATCCAGTCTTCCTAAGACTTTATGAAATATCAATGATCCTTTATCTTTTATCTCAGAATACTTAGCAAAATATAGATGCTTAGGGAACTACAGCGAGTCTGTTTGCTGAAGGTCCATTCTGCTAAGCATGGTTCATAAATGATATCAGCGATGACTTGTTACTGACTTCTTTCAGTGACAGCGATAGTTGATAACTGCTAATGTATTCTCTGAAGACAAATAATCATGTCACTAGGAAAACCATCAGTACCATCTATTGATGTAAGCTGATGATAGAGTCGGCGATACTATGATCTGAAGTTGAAATCAGTGACAGCTAGTTGACTACTCATACATGACGTTCGATAAAGACAAGTCACAGTACCTCCCTGATCCTTCCCCGGTATCAGCGGTTCTAAGGCCTGATCAGTGACTTGTTGTTTAAGAATACCAGATTTGTCTTCTTGTCTTTTATGCACGAAAATGATTTGATTTGCCTTTCTGACAAAACTACAAAAGGGATGTCTCTTCACTGTTCCCTCCTTACTTGTCAACCATAAGGCAACTATTTACCATAGGCCATGACCCTACCAAGCATGGGTAATATTTTATGGTACAATAGTACACCAAACTAAATCTTTACATGACAAGTGTAAAGTTGGGTATGACATGCATTTAATGCATGGGGTATAATATATGAACATAGTGTGTTCTTCAAACACGAACCTTTGGTCCATGTTCTATTCCCCTATCCTTTCTTCTTTCTATCTTCTCTCTTCTAATTCTTGCTTAGTGCATAAGCAAAGGCTGTGTGTCTAAAAACTTAAAGATTGTTTTGGATCTTGACAAAGTCTTGATCCTTTTCAACAAACAATCTATTTCAGTTTCACACAAAGGCTCCATAGGAGTCGTGAACTGAATTAAGTGGAAGAAACTATGTTGATTGTATTCAACCCCCCATTCTACAATACAATCTATCATATTGGCCATTGATAACACCAAAATTATACATGTTTGGGTTGCACGTAATCGTATGACTTTACCCCATTTCTCACCCGTTTATGATCATTTCATGCACTAAATGAGCTCTTTATTGATTGTGAAGGATTTGGAAGCCGTGGAACGGAAAAGTACGGAAAAAGACGAGAAAACGTGAAAAATGCACAAAGTCAGCACAAAAGACACTTGGCGATCGCGAAGTCCCATATCTGGCGCCGCCAAGTTCGACTGAAGTGCAGATTAGGGTTAAAATAAGTGTTTGGCGTCGCCAAAGTGAGCAGTTTGGTGATCGCCAGATGGTGCCTGGTCGTTTTTTTTAAATATCAGCCTCCTCCTTCAGTTCCGGACATGAGTTTTGAAGTGCGATACACGAGGGGAATACAGAGGAACGAGAGTGAGAGTACGAAAGGTGCCGATACGCTGCGGAAGTCGATCTCCAATCATCTATCGTTGTACTGTCGGTATCATGTCGATGTCCACTTTTGTTTATGTTTTTATTTTCAATATGAGTGAGTAGTTTATTAGTAGTGCTTGTCATGATAGATGAACCTTTGTGGATGATGCTTTGCAATTAATGTTTATTGGTTTGTTTTTGATTAATTGAATGTCGTTTATGGTTCTTTCTTGATTATTGTTGTTATGGCGATTTGAAATCACTTGGTTGGGTGTATTTGTTAGACCAAAAGCAGATAGACTCCGAAAGGATAATCAACCTACCTTAGCCTGACTTGGACCATAGAGTTATGTTAAGGGGTTACTTTGACCAATAAGTGACCGATAGTAAAAGAGCCATTGCAATACTGATTGGGAAGGGTTTACCGATTCTGAATTGTGGACCAAACGATTTAGGATTGGAATTAGGAGGACCATATCCTAGTTCATAGCCATAAATTGCACATGTTAGGGTGTCCCAGACTTAAATTCCTACAATAGTCAAAACAACCAAACCTTCGATTTATTCATGTCATCCATATTGGGGATTCGTATTATCATGATAAGTACTGCTGTTTTTCCCTTATTATAATCTTAAATCATTATTTTAACCGCTTTCTTAGTTTTTACTTAGTTAATTGTCTTTTTCAGTATTCAAAACCTTTTTCATACAAAACCCCCCTTTTAGATTAATTAAACCAATTTAGGCTTTAGTCTACGATAACTTGACCGTTCCCAGTGGTAGATACGATACCTGGACTTTCCTACACTATATTACTCACGATCAGGTACGCTTGCCTGTATATGTGGTAAGACGGTGGCTAGGCATTAGAGGTTAAAACTTGTTACGCTTTTTATATACGATAATTACCGCATCAAGTTTTTGGCGCCGTTGCCGGGGAACGGTAGTTGTTAGATTTTAGTCTAATTAGTTTTGTTAATCAATCCTTGTAAGGGATTCTTCCCCTTGCAAGTTTTTCGCTTTCTAGTTTAATTAGTGTTATCTTTATTTTATTTTTATTTCTTTGTTTCCCGCAAGTTGCCCGTAATCGTTTGTTGAGTTGTCAGGATGGGAGACGATCAACCCATGTGGGATAAGCGATCTGAGGTCAGGTTTACTCCGAGATCCGCGATCAAAAAGACGGATGATAAAATGGTGGAAATCAATAAAGGACTCATCAAAACGATCAACACCATTTCATTTGACGGAGAACTAAGCGAAAATCCTTACCAACACCTTGAAGCATTCGAGGACATCTGTGAATTAGTCAACACCAAAGAGGATGAGGTAAAACTTCGAGTATTCCCTTTTACTTTGACAAAAAAGGCAAAAGACTGGTTTAAACAACTGCTCCCGGGATCCATCACAACCTGGGACGATTTGAAATCTGCTTTTTTGTCAAGGTACTTTCCCATTTCCAAGGCTCACAAAATAAGAGCTGAAATTCGAAACTTTAAACAAGGAAAAGAAAGCCTTGTGAAAGCTTGGGGAAAGTATAAGAGGTTATTTTTAGTTTTTCCAAACCATGGTATTGATGATAGAGAAATGATAGATGTTTTTTATGCTGGATTGACTAACGATTCTCGGTTAAGGTTGGATTCATCTTGTGGAGGTATTTTCCCATATAAGACAGTGAAACAAGCGCGTAAACTCTTGGACGACATGGAAGCACACTATCTAGATTGGTCTACCGACGAGGAACAAGAGGAGACCCATCCAGCGCATCTAAACGTAGTATCGTCATCCGGAGAGCACATCCATGCAATTAAGAACTTCACCGACACGCCAAACCCTCTTTTCAAGCCATATGGCGGGGTAATTGAGTAATTATTCCATCACTTTTCCCAAAAGCAAGAAAAGATGGGTGCGGATGTCGAACAGAAAATGCAAGGGTTTGTGAACTTTATTGCAGGATTATCTCGAGGAGCAGACCAATTCCTCCGAGACGTTAAGGAGACATTCCCTCATATGGAGGCGGAAGCACAGGCTGAAGTGTTCACAACCACAAGAGGAGGTAAAGTAGTTGTAGGACCACCTATGCCTCAAACTAATCAAATTCCTAATATGCAGGTTGTTGAACCAGAGGTGGAATTGCCATCACGACCAACAAAAGAGGTCAGGGAGGAAGCAGTCAGACCAAGGGAATCTACAACACCACATGTACCTACAAGAGTACCATACCCTGCACGACTACGGAAAGAAAAGAAAGAGGCCCAATATCGTAAGTTTATTGACTTGATTAAACAAGTAGATATTAATGTGCCTCTTGTGGATTTAATTGCAGGTGTACCGAGTTACGCAAGATTTCTCAAGGAATTGGTGGCCAATAAAGCAAGGATGGGAACGGAAGAAATAGCCTTTCTGAATGCCGAGTGCTCAGCTACACTTTCAGACACCCTCAAAAAGGGTGATCCAGGGAGTTTCATTATCCCTTGTTATTTTGGTAAAAGTGTTTCATGTAGAGCCCTAGCAGACCTAGGAGCCAGTATAAACCTGATGCCATTATCCTTTTATCAAAAGCTGGGATTGAATGATCTAAAAAGCACCAGAATGACTATCCAACTAGCTGATAGATCCATAAAATACCCAGTAGGAATAGCTGAGGATGTCAGAGTTCGGGTAGACAGGTTTGAATTCCCCGCTGACTTTGTGATCTTGGACATAAAGGACGAGGTTAAAGTACCTCTAATCCTTGGTCGTCCGTTCCTTAACACGGCCAGTGCCATTATTCATGTAGCCGAAAGAGAACTTAGTCTAGGAATTGGTGAAGACCGAATCACACTTTCCATTGATGGGATTCCAGACTATAATGACTCTATAAATACTCTAGATAGTATAGATGATTTCACTGAATCAGAGCCTAATGAATATCTTTTTGAATCAGGTGAATGGGAAGAAAGCCTTGCTATTGAGAAAAGATGGGATGAAACCGTGGAGGAAGAAGAAGAGGACTTCGAGGAGCTAAAGCAGGAAGACAAAGTCAGAGTAAAGACCTCTTTGGAGGAACCACCAGATTTGGAGTTAAAGGACCTTCCCGAGCACCTCGAATACCAGTTTCTTGACGGTAACAATTCTCTCCCAGTAATTATCTCTTCCTTGCTAACAGCCGATGAAAAGAATAGACTTATTGAGGTTTTGAAAAAACACAAAAAGGCTTTAGCTTGGAAAATTTCGGACATTCCCGGAATAAGCCCTTCATTTTGTACACACAAAATTTTAATGGAAGACAATTTTAAACCATGTGTGCAAAAACAAAGGAGGCTTAATCCGAAAATGCAAGAAGTTGTGAAAAAGGAAGTGATCAAACTGCTTGATACCGGAATCATTTACCCCATTTCTGACAGTCCTTGGGTAAGCCCTGTTTAAGTAGTTCCCAAAAAGGGAGGACTCACAGTTGTCACAAATGATAACAATGAGTTAGTTCCCACCCGTACTGTTACCGGGTGGAGAGTTTGCATAGACTATAGGAAGCTTAACGATGCCACTAGAAAAGACCATTTCCCCTTACCCTTCATCGATCAAATGCTTGAACGCTTGGCAGGAAATGAGTACTATTGCTTCCTAGATGGATTTTCGGGATACTTCCAAATCCCCATTGATCCTGAAGACCAGGAGAAAACGACCTTTACCTGTCCCTTTGGAACATTTGCCTATAGGCGTATGCCTTTTGGGTTGTGCAATGCACCCGCTACTTTTCAACGATGCATGACAGCCATTTTTCAGGACATGATAGAGAATTGTATGGAGGTCTTTATGGATGATATCTCTGTTTTCGGTAACTCTTTTGATGATTGTCTAAGCAGTCTAGACAGGGTGCTAGCTCGATGCGAGGAGTCTCATCTGGTTCTCAACTGGGAAAAGTGTCACTTTCTGGTAAGGGAAGGTATAGTTCTTGGACACAAAATCTCAAAAGATGGTTTGGAAGTGGATAAAGCTAAGATAGATGATAACACCAAAATTATACATGTTTTGGTGGTGCTTAATTGGTTGAATTTACCCCGTTTATCACTTGATTCTCACCTAATTACTCACGAATTGGTATGTTTGTTACTTTTGAAGGTATTGGAGAACACGGAGCTAAAAAGTGCGGAAAATAGGCGAAATTGTGCGAAAGTTGGAAAAGTACAAAACAGGAAGTTTTAGCGATCGCGAAGTGAAGGTTTTGGCGCCGCCAAGACTGATATTCGAGAAGGTTCCTGCCTTTTATCAACTTAGCGCCGCGAAGATGAAGTTTAGCGCCGCGAAATTGGCATTTGCACTCACAAGAAGATTCCAGAATTTGCCAAAAATAGAAGGAGTAGGGTTTTTAAGTGTTTCGCGCCGCGAACGCCTACTTGGCGAACGCGAAACAGCTTCCGGACCTTCTTTTAAATACTGTTCTCAGCCTTCAGTTCCATATGCATTCTTAGACAGAAAAATACAGTAAAAGGGTCAGTTGTACCAGTTGGTTAGTGGTTTGGAGGGAGAATCAAGTGTGGAGAGAGGAGACGCTGCGCCGATACGGATACTCGATTAATCATCTGTAGCTGTATGGTCGGTAGAATGTCTGTCTTTATCTATACTTATTCTGTTTTCCTAGCTATGAGTAGTGAGTAGTTTTCTATGTAGTACTTATCGTGGTAGATGAACCATGTGGATATGATTTTATGGTTTTAATGATTATTGATTTGTTTTGGTTAATTGAATGTGGTTTTATGATTCCAATTTGATTCCTGCTATTTCGTGTGTTTGAACTCGTTGGTTGGGTTTGCTTTTGGACCAAAAAAGTAGACTCCATTGGGTTAATCAACCTCTCTTGACTTATCCTTCGAGACCTCGGAGAATTAGGTTAAGTGGTTTCTTGGACCGAGAGAAACTAGATTGTAAAACACCGGTTAGTTGAGATAGGATTGGGTGACTGATATTTAGGTTGTCTGACAATCAGCCTAGGTATTGGGACTAGGAGGACCATTCTAGTTGACAATCATATTATCTGCATGTTAGGGTGTCCCAGACTTAAATCCTTACAATAGCCAAATCAATCATACTTTTATGTAACTTAATTATCCACTTGGGGATTCACTATGCCATGATAAGTGCTACTGTTTTCTTTATTATTGTTAAATCAGTTTTTATTCTGCTTTCTAGTTCTTTAGTTGATAATTTAGTTTTCAAATCATTTTCTCAAAAACCCCCATAGCCTTAGATTAATTAAACTAATAGGATTACCAGTCTGTTACTTGACCGTTCCCAGTGGTAGATACGATACCTGGACTTTCCTACGCTATATTGCTATCGATCAGGTACGCTTGCCTGTGAATGTGGTAATAGGTGGTTAGGCATTAGAGGTTAAAACTTGTTACGCTTTTTATAGTTAATATTTATCGCATCAAGTTTTTGGCGCCGTTGCCGGGGAACGGTATTATTTAGACTTTTAATCTTTGTTAGTTTTGTTAATCGATCCTTGTGAGGGATTACATCCCTTGCAAGTTTTTGCTTTTTAGTTTTTCTTTATTTATTATAATTATTATCTCTTTGTTTCCCGCAAGTTGCCCGTAACCGTTTGTTGTGGTTTCAGTCACGGCAAATTTGTTATAGGTAATTGAGGAGCCGGAGAGGAATCGGAAAAGAAACAAAAAGAGAAGTCAGAATGGGAGACGAACAACCCATGTGGGGAGAACGATCCAAAGTGCAATTCACCCCTAGGACCGCAATCAAAAAGGCGGATGGTAAAATGGTGGAAATTAACAAAGGCTTGCTTAAGATGATTGGAACCATATCATTTGATGGGGAGCGTAAAGGAAATCCATACCAGCATCTCGAGGATTTTGAAGACATCTGTGATCTACTCAATACCACGGCGGATGAGGTAAAACTTCGAGTATTTCCTCTTACTTTGACAAATAAGGCAAAAGATTGGTTTAAAAAGTTAACCCCGGGATCCATTTCGACCTGGGAAGTTTTAAAATCTGCCTTTTTGTCAAGATTCTTTCCCCTTTCCAAAGTCAATAAACTAAAAGCCGAAATTCGGCAATTTAAACAAGGGAAAGATCACCTTGCAAAAGCTTGGGAAAGATATAAGGATTTACTCTTACAACTTCCAAACCATGGTATTGATGATAGGGAGGTGATGAATATTTTTTATGCTGGATTAACTAACGAATCTAGATTGTGGTTAGACTCATCTTGTGGCGGACTTTTTCCTTATAAGACAGCTTCAAAAGCACGAAAACTTTTAGATGACTTGGAAGCACATTATTTAGACTGGTCCACCGATGAGGAAGACACCCAAAAGGAGAACGAATTGGCACAGTTAAAGGAAGTCTCCTCGCTCGATGAACCCACGATCAAATGCGCAAACAACGGAGAAACTCATCAAGTGGAAGGCTGCACAGTACCACAAGTACCTGTTCAATTAAAACCGCCTAATGGAATCATTGAGCAGCTATTTTGTCAGTTTTCATCAGGTCTTGGAGAAATAGACACGGAGCAGCACATGCGAGCTTTCGTGAACTTTATTACAGGAATACACAAGAGCACCGATCAATTTCTCCAGCAAGTCAAGGAAGCATTCCCCCGTAATGAGATAGATGAACAAGCGGAAGTGTTCACCACCACGAGAGGAGGTAAGGTTGTTGTAGGACCACCTATGCCCAAAACTAACCAAATTCCTAATTTGCAGGTCATCGAACCAGAGGTGGAATTACCGTCACCTACGACAGACGTCGCAAGGGAGGAAACAGTCAGACCAAAGGAAGTCACGACACCCCGAGTACCAGCACGAGTACCATATCCCGCTAGACTGAGAAAAGAAAAGAAGGAGGCCCAGTACCGTAAGTTCATTGAATTGATTAAACAAGTGGATATTAACGTACCACTTGTTGATTTTATTGCAGGAGTGCCAGGTCATACAAAATTCCTCAAGGAGTTAGTAGCCAGCAGAGCAAGGATGGGAACAGAAGAAATAGCATTTCTGAGTGCGGAGTGTTCCGCCGTACTTTCCGACACCCCCAAAAAGGGTGATCCAGGGAGTTTCACTATCCCTTGCTATTTTGATAAAAGCATTTCGTGTAGGGCCTTAGCAGATCTAGGAGCTAGTATAAACCTCATGCCCTTGTCCTTTTACCAAAAACTTGGACTAGGAGAATTAAAGAGCACATGAATGACCATACAACTAGCCGATAGATCCGTAAAGTACCCTGTAGGAATAGCCGAGGATGTCGTAGTACGGGTGGATAAATTCGTCTTCCCTGCCGATTTTGTGATCCTGGACATAAAGGACGAGGTCAAAGTACCTCTCATCCTCGGCCGTCCATTCCTCAACACGGCCAGTGCCGTAATCCACGTTGCCGAAAGAGAACTCAGTTTAGGAGTTGGCAAAGACCGAATAACCCTATCCATTGATAAAACTCTAGACTGTAACGAATCGGTAAGAGAATTGGACAATGTAGATGATTTCACCGATCCCTTCGAAATAGATATTAATGGACAGTTTTTTGAACCATGTGAATCAGAAGAAAGTCTATCCATCGAGCTAGAACAGAAAGAAGTCATTGGAGGAGAAGAACAGGAATTCGAGGAGTTGAAGCAAGAAGATAAAGTTAGGGTAAAGACATCCTTGGAAGAACCACCGGAATTAGAGCTAAAAGATCTTCCAGATCATCTCGAATATCGCTTCCTTCAAGGTAATAATTCTCTTCCCGTGATAATTTCTGCCTTGCTAACAACCGACGAGAAAGAGAGACTCATTGCTGTTTTGAAAAGGCACAAAAAGGCGTTAGCTTGGAAAATCTCGGACATTCCTGGAATAAGCCCCTCTTTTTGTACACATAAAATTTTGATGGAAGACAACTTTAAACCATGTGTGCAAAAACAACGGAGGCTTAATCCGAAAATGCAGGAGGTTGTGAAAAAAGAGGTCATCAAACTACTTGACACTGGGATCATCTATCCTATTTCTGATAGTCCATGGGTGAGCCCTGTTCAAGTAGTTCCTAAGAAAGGAGGACTCACCGTTGTCACAAATGACAACAATGAGTTGATTCCCACTCGAACTGTTACCGGGTGGAGAGTTTGCATAGACTATATGAAGCTGAATGATGCTACCAGAAAAGACCATTTTCCCTTGCCCTTTATAGACCAAATGCTTGAACGATTGGCGGGAAATGAGTACTACTGCTTCCTAGATGGATTCTCGAGGTATTTTCAAATCCCCATTGACCCCGAGGATCAAGAAAAGACTACCTTTACCTGTCCCTTTGGAACTTTTGCTTATAGACGCATGCCTTTTGGGTTATGCAATGCCCCTGCCACTTTTCAGCGATGTATGACAGCTATCTTTCAAGATATGATAGAGAACTGTATGGAGGTATTCATGGATGATTTCTCTGTGTTTGGTAACTCTTTTGATGAATGTTTGAACAGCTTAGACAGGGTTTTAGCCAGATGCGAGGAATCTCATTTGGTTCTAAACTGGGAGAAGTGCCACTTCATGGTAAGAGAAGGTATAGTTCTTGGACACAAAATCTCGAAAGATGGTTTGGAGGTGGATAGAGCTAAGATAGATACCATATCTAAGCTCCCTCCACCTACAAACATAAAGGGGGTTCGAAGTTTTTTAGGTCATGCTGGGTTCTACAGACGATTTATAAAAGATTTTTCAAAAATAACCCGACCTCTGAATAAGCTTCTTGAAAAGGATGCACCTTTCATCTTCGATGAAAATTGCACCCATGCTTTCGAAACTTTGAAGTATCATTTGACAAACGCCCCCATCATGGTCCCACCAGACTGGAACCAACCTTTCGAGATTATGTGTGATGCAAGTGATTACGCCGTGGGTGCAGTCCTTGGGCAACACATAAACAATCATTTTCAACCGATTTGCTATGCAAGTCGGACTCTTAACGATGCCCAAGAAAACTACACCACGACTGAAAAGGAACTCTTAGCAGTCGTTTTTGCTGTTGAAAAGTTTAGGTCTTATCTTGTATTGTCCAAAATCATTGTCTACACAGACCATTCTACCCTTAGATACCTCTTCGCTAAGCCTGATGCTAAGCCCCGACTCATACGGTGGATACTTCTACTGCAAGAGTTTGATATAGAGGTAAGAGATAAAAGAGGCGCCGAGAATTTGGCCGCTGATCATTTATCTCGCTTGGAGAATCCAAACATGGATTCCGGGGGTGTAGAAGTCATTAGGGATAAATTCCCTGATGAAGACCTTAATGTGATTAGGACAATAGGGAAGGATACTACACCTTGGTATGCAGATTTTGCAAATTATCTCGCCGCTGGCATTCTCGTTAAAGGTATGACTCATCAACAAAAAGGTAAGTTTTTCTCCGACTTAAAGCATTATTTTTGGTTTGAACCCTATTTATTTAAAATTGGGCCGGACAGAATGCCTCGTCGTTGTATCTCAGGCCATGCTGCTTGGGACATTCTTGGAAATTGTCACAATGGCCCCACGGGAGGCCATTTTGGAGCCAACCTCACCGCCAGAAAAGTCCTTGAATCTGGATTTTATTGGCCAACGATTTTCAAGGATGCCCACACATTGGTAAGATCTTGTGATGCCTGTCAAAGGGCAGGTAATATCACAAAGAAAGATGAAATGCCCCAACAAAGCATAAACGTTAGCGAGATATTTGATGTTTGGGGAATTGACTTCATGGGTCCTTTCCCTGATTCCAAAGGCAACAAGTACATCCTCGTGGCTGTTGATTATGTCTCGAAATGGGCCGAGGCAAAAGCTTCACCCACTAATGATGCTAAAGTGGTTGTTAACTTCGTGAAATCTCTTGTTTGCAGGTATGGATGTCCAAAAGCGATCATCAGTGATAGAGGAACTCACTTCGCAAACCACCTTTTGGAAAAGACTCTACAAAGGTATGGAGTGCACCATCGGTTCTCAACCGCCTATCATCCACAAGCAAACGGACAGGCGGAAAACACCAATCGAGCATTAAAGTGAATCTTGGAAAAGACCGTGGATAACAATCCGAAGGTATGGTCACAAAAGTTAGAGGATGCATTATGGGCATATCGTACGGCATACAAGACACCAATCGGTAGCACGCCTTATCGTATGCTGTATGGGAAAGCGTGTCACCTGCCATTCGAGTTCGAGCACAAAGCACTGTGGGCGCTAAAGAAAGTTCATTTAGACGACATTGAAAGTGGAAAGGAGCGGTTGGTAAGTCTGAATGAATTGGAGGAACTCAGAGCCCTCGCATATGAGAACTCGAGGATCTACAAGGAGCAGAGGAAGAAATGGCATGATGCGCGACTAAAGGAGATAAAGGTATTCAAAGAAGGGGACAAGGTATTAATGTATCAAACTCGGTTTAAATTTTCCCCGGGAAAGTTAAAGTCCCGATGGATAGGTCCATTTACTGTGTTAAAAGCTTATCCTTCTGGATATGTGGATCTAAGGACCGAAAGAGGGCAGTTTAAGGTGAATGGCCATAGACTAAAACTTTATCATGAAGACGACTCCGTCAGAAATGGCGAAGTCTGTCTCCTCTCTGAAAAGCTTATCACCTAATGACCGCCCCGAGTCAGGCTCGCGACTCGCTATAAAAACAAGCGCTTCTCGGGAGGCAACCCGTGTTTTTCTTATTTATTTGTGTGTTTTTTATGTTTTCTAAGCAACTTCGCAGTACAAGGCAAGGCAGGTTCACAGCCCGAACGAGAATTGGGATTTTGGAAACAGAAACTTTTCGCGATCGCGAAATCTGTAATTTAGCGACGCGAAAGAGGCATTCGAGGTAAGTCTTCCTAACAGAAGAATTTCGCGAACGCCAAGTAATAATTCTCGCGAACGCGAAGTTGGTAAGATCTGAGAGCTGTTGTTTTTCACCAACTTCGCGACGCGAAAACTTTAATCTGGCGCCGCGAAAGTCGAGCCGAGAGGTTTTATTTCAAAATCTAAAACCCTATTTTCAGTTTCTAAAACCTCTCTTTGCTCCCACTCTGCAATTCTCTTCCTTCCCAGCGATTCCATGGCATCAAAGGTATGTTTTCCTTCCCAATTTTGCTAGATTGAGGATCTCTATGTGCTATTTTGTGAATCCCCCAACAATGGGGCTTTGTTTAGTATCATCTATCTATGTAATGGGGATTGAATGTTTAATACCTTGATTATCTTTTGTACACACTTGAGTTGTTTTTGTGCTTTACTATCTTATAATGTGGTTCAACTCAAGTGTGGGGAGGGAAGTTTCGAGCCTTTTAATGATTCATACTCTTGTTTGTGTTTGTAGAGAACCCCATCTTTTCGTAATGTTCAGAACCATCCATGCTTGAATTTTGAATCGGGAAACATTCTCCGAAGTGAGAAAATGGCATTGGTTATTGCGCTAGGCCGGTTGAAGCAGCTAGATATAGAGATAGGGTCGACGGTAGACCTAAAGTTTATTGATGAGATTGGCTTTGGTGCTCGCCTCTCGAACCTCTTGAGAAGGGAATTTCGTGATCAATCGGGTGTTGTCCGTTTTGTGAGTAATGATTGGGAGAAGGCATTGACTACTCGTGAACCGATTTACTATGAGCTTGTCTTGGAATTTTTAACTTCTTTTGAGTTCGATTTGGAATTTTTCAATGAAGACAAGTTAGATAACGAATGTGTGAAGTTCCGTCTTCTTGGGGAGTGGTATGATGTTACACTACCACGGTTCGGAGTTTTACTTGGTCTCTTCACGGCTGCTCAATCTCGGTTAGGATATTTCAATCACTATTTTCTATCCGGCGAATGTGAGGCTAGTACCGACTTCTCAGGAACGGAGTTTTGGTCATCAATCGGTTTGGGTTCCTATCTTCAATCCAACACAAAGGAAAGTTCGATTGTTTCACCGGAACACCGCCTACTACATCGGATGTTGGTTCATTCGATTGCCTTTCGAAAGGCCATCAAAGAAAAAGTTCCGGAAGGTGATCTTTGGCTTCTTTCCCGCATGATAGACCGAGATGCGAATACCAACCTCTCTTTTGTCATGGCAAAAATGTTCCAAAACACCACTACGGTGCATGATCGGGCCGGAACGGGCCTTTGTGGGGGACATTTTGTTACGGTCATTGCGGAAAAGTTGGGGATTTTAAGTCCGGAAGTTCGTGCTACACTCACTGAATTGTCACCGTTGGGCGTTCTTGATAAGATTTTGTTTCGATCGATGAAGCTACTTGCACCCGGACCTCGTAAAGGTTCTTTTGTTTGGATCGAGAATGCCGCAACCCAAGAGGATCCGGCCGGTATGGCCACTTCACCTCCTCAACCGAACTTCCCGGGGCAATCGAGCCAACCGCCAGCATCAAGCCATCAGAGTCAACACGGTGAGCCTAGTGATCATCAAGGACAGGGTTCTATTTTAGCAGCTATTCAGGAGTTGTCAGAGCAGATGAGCAGTGAGCACCACGATATCATGAATCGGATCGACCGGCTAGCGTACGACATGCACGGTGTTCACCGAGAGTTGTCTTGGGTTACCGCCTCGATGAGTGAGTATTTTGAGAGTATAGGACACGCTCCTTCGGCTCCTCTTGCCCCTCATCCGATTTGGCGTGACAGTGATGATGGTCCGACCGGGTACTCGACTTATGACGAATGGGCGTTCAAAAACCGTAATTGATCGGTTTTGATTTAATTCGATTGGGTTGTAATCTACTTAATACTTTAAACTGCGTGGTTGACTTGCTACTCTTTTTATTTTTTTTTATTTTTGTTTGGATTGTTTAGGATTTTAATTGTTTGCTTAGTTTGGTTTATTTTATTTTGTTCTTTTTACCTTTTATTTTTCTTTTTGTTTTTAGATACAGCTGTTTATGATTCTGCATCGGGTACGATTTCCGGAATAATCTCTCTCAGATCAGAACAAGTCAAATAACCCGGGAAGTTTCTCTTTTTCCCAATTACTCCTTAATTGTTTTAACTGTTGCATTGAGGACACTGCAAATTTTAAGTGTGGGGAGGGGGTTATGTTGACTTGTCTGCTTGCTTATTGGGTACACTTTATGCTTGTGATTGTCGTTTTTCAAATTTTTGAAAGCTTTGAAGTTTGACCCCATTTTTTTCAAAATCTGAGATTGTTTTTGAGACTGAGTTGCTTGTTTAGGAGGACATGAGATGAGACTGTTTGAGTAGGAGAATACCTTGGAATACTGATTACCATGAGTGCCTCACCCGATTCTTTTGAGAGATTGAGCCTAATTAATTCATTTGTGTGAGGAATACCGACTTTGACCCAAGGTAGAACTTGTCACTAGAATTCTTGTCGAGACCACATAAGAGAAGTATTTATCACCATTGCACTGATAGAGGCCTTCGTTTCTAACCCTTTTAGCCTTCGTTAGATAACCTCATCATAGGGTTATTTAATTTGCCTAGCCAATTTCTGAAAAGGTGTTCACTTATAACACTTTCACCCTTGAAACCATTTTTTGAGCCTTAGCCTTTCGTTTCTTTACCCAATTCACCATATACCCTTGAGCCTAATTGTTTTATCTATCTTTTGGCCGTAACTTAAATTTGATACTTGAGATGTTTGATCCAGTTTTTCAAAAATCTGATAGTTTTTATGGGATTGATAAGAGCATGAGAGAAGAGCCAAAAGCAACATAGTTGCTGCTCTGAAAAAGAGAAAGAAGAAAAAGAAAAGATGAGACTCAAAGAAAAGAAAAGAAAATATCAAAAGAGTCGAGAAAAAAAAAAGTGAGCTTAAAAGTGTGAAAAAGAATTTGTGCCACAAATAAGCCATAGGCTTAGGCCGATTCTAAAAACAAAAAAAGAGAGAGAGAGAGAGAGATATGCTCATCCCGATAGTTTCACTGTTTGAGAATCAGATTTTGTGCTTTACTGTTTGGATCATTACAAATTGAGTTTTCAAGTTTTTGTTGCAATATCCTTAGCCACTCATATATCCTTTATCCTACCCTTAACCTTAGCCTAACATTACAACCCCTAAGTCCTCTTGACGGTTGACAACTTCTCAGTGGTGGAGATTAGATTCAGTGCCAAGCTTATGCATGAGGGAATTGGTCGAGTATTGGTGAGATCACTTTTTACACTTTTACCCCCGAGAGATACACTTCAGATTATTATTCATACTATGTGAGGGTAAAAGGTCCACCTTGGTATTCGATTGCTTGATATGTCTTGTCTTTGTGTCTGACTATGTGAGTATTCTTTGTCTTCTTGGATGATCTTGGGTGGAGATAATTTTGGTGTCATCTTTCTTATCTTTCAGTCTTTTGATTGAGGACAATCAAAGCTTAAGTGTGGGGATTTTGATAACACCAAAATTATACATGTTTTGGTGGTGCTTAATTGGTTGAATTTACCCCGTTTATCACTTGATTCTCACCTAATTACTCACGAATTGGTATGTTTGTTACTTTTGAAGGTATTGGAGAACACGGAGCTAAAAAGTGCGGAAAATAGGCGAAATTGTGCGAAAGTTGGAAAAGTACAAAACAGGAAGTTTTAGCGATCGCGAAGTGAAGGTTTTGGCGCCGCCAAGACTGATAGCGCCGCGAAGATGAAGTTTAGCGCCGCGAAGATGAAGTTTAGCGCCGCGAAGATGAAGTTTAGCGCCGCGAAATTGGCATTTGCACTCACAAGAAGATTCCAGAATTTGCCAAAAATAGAAGGAGTAGGGTTTTTAAGTGTTTCGCGCCGCGAACGCCTACTTGGCGAACGCGAAACAGCTTCCGGACCTTCTTTTAAATACTGTTCTCAGCCTTCAGTTCCATATGCATTCTTAGACAGAAAAATACAGTAAAAGGGTCAGTTGTACCAGTTGGTTAGTGGTTTGGAGGGAGAATCAAGTGTGGAGAGAGGAGACGCTGCGCCGATACGGATACTCGATTAATCATCTGTAGCTGTATGGTCGGTAGAATGTCTGTCTTTATCTATACTTATTCTGTTTTCCTAGCTATGAGTAGTGAGTAGTTTTCTATGTAGTACTTATCGTGGTAGATGAACCATGTGGATATGATTTTATGGTTTTAATGATTATTGATTTGTTTTGGTTAATTGAATGTGGTTTTATGATTCCAATTTGATTCCTGCTATTTCGTGTGTTTGAACTCGTTGGTTGGGTTTGCTTTTGGACCAAAAAAGTAGACTCCATTGGGTTAATCAACCTCTCTTGACTTATCCTTCGAGACCTCGGAGAATTAGGTTAAGTGGTTTCTTGGACCGAGAGAAACTAGATTGTAAAACACCGGTTAGTTGAGATAGGATTGGGTGACTGATATTTAGGTTGTCTGACAATCAGCCTAGGTATTGGGACTAGGAGGACCATTCTAGTTGACAATCATATTATCTGCATGTTAGGGTGTCCCAGACTTAAATCCTTACAATAGCCAAATCAATCATACTTTTATGTAACTTAATTATCCACTTGGGGATTCACTATGCCATGATAAGTGCTACTGTTTTCTTTATTATTGTTAAATCAGTTTTTATTCTGCTTTCTAGTTCTTTAGTTGATAATTTAGTTTTCAAATCATTTTCTCAAAAACCCCCCATAGCCTTAGATTAATTAAACTAATAGGATTACCAGTCTGTTACTTGACCGTTCCCAGTGGTAGATACGATACCTGGACTTTCCTACGCTATATTGCTATCGATCAGGTACGCTTGCCTGTGAATGTGGTAATAGGTGGTTAGGCATTAGAGGTTAAAACTTGTTACGCTTTTTATAGTTAATATTTACCACATCAATAGACACCATATCAAAGCTTCCTCCACTTACAAACATAAAAGGGGTCAGAAGTTTCTTAGGTCATGCCGGGTTTTATAGGAGGTTTATACAAGATTTTTCAAAATATCTCGACCTCTAACCAAACTTCTTGAAAAAGATGTGCCTTTCATTTTTGATGAGAAGTGCATCTCCGCTTTTGAAACATTGAAACGGCATTTGACCAATGCCCCTATTATGGTTCCACCTGATTGGGATCAACCTTTTGAGATAATGTGTGATGCAAGCGATTATGCCGTCGGTGCAGTTCTTGGGCAACGTAAAAACAATCATTTTCAACCGATTTGTTATGCAAGTCGAACCCTGAACGATGCTCAAGAAAATTACACCACGACAGAAAAAGAGCTCCTAGCGGTAGTTTTTGCCATTGAAAAGTTTAGGTCTTATCTTGTGTTGTCCAAAATCATAGTTTACACGGATCACTCTGCCCTTAAATATCTCTTTGCTAAGCCTGATGCTAAGCCCAGACTCATACGATGGATACTTCTGTTGCAAGAGTTTGATATAGAGATAAGAGGTAAGAAAGGCGCTGAGAATTTGGCTGCCGATCATTTATCTCGTCTGGAAAATCCATACATGGATTCCGGAGGCAGAGAGGTTATCAGGGATAAATTCCCCGATGAAGACCTTAATGTGATTAGGACCATAGGAGAGGACCCTATACCTTGGTATGCAGACTTTGCAAATTATCTGGCCGCTGGTGTCCTTGTCAAAGGTATGACTTATCAACAAAAAGGTAAGTTTTTCTCGGATTTAAAGTATTATTTTTGGTCTAAACCTTATCTGTTTAGAATAGGACCTGATAGAATTCACCGTCGATGTGTCTCCGGCCCTGCTGCTTGGGACATTCTCACTAACTGTCACAAAGGCCCCACGGGAGGCCATTTTGGAGCCAATTTAACTGATAGAAAAGTCCTCGAGTCCGGATTTTATTGGCCTACGATTTTTAAGGATGCTCACACTTTAATAAAATCTTGTGACGCTTGTCAAAGGGCAGGCAACATCACAAAGAAAGATGAGATGCCCCAGCAGAGCATTTCCGTTAGTGAAGTGTTTGATGTTTGGGGAATCGATTTCATGGGACCTTTTCCTGACTCTAGAGGCAACAAATACATCCTTGTGGCGGTTGATTATGTTTCCAAGTGGGCCGAGGCAAAGGCTTCGCCCACGAATGATGCTAAAGTAGTTGTTGACTTCGTAAAGTCTCTTGTGTGCAGGTACGGATGCCCAAAGGCGATCATCAGTGATAGAGGAACCCACTTTGCAAACTATCTATTGGAGAAGACCTTAAAAAGGTATGGAGTGCATCATCGGTTCTCGACTGCCTACCATCCACAAGCCAATGGTCAAGCGGAAAACACCAACAGGGCATTGAAACGAATCTTGGAAAAGACGGTCGATAACAATCCAAAGATATGGTCACAAAAGCTTGAAGATGCACTATGGGCGTATCGTACGGCCTACAAGACCCCAATTGGAAGCACTCCTTATCGAATGCTTTACGGAAAAGCATGTCACCTTCCATTCGAGTTCGAGTACAAAGCGCTGTGGGCACTAAAGAAAGTTCACTTGAATGATACTGAAAGTGGGAGAGAAAGATTGATAAGTTTGCACGAATTGGAGGAACTTAGATCTCTCGCTTATGAGAACTCGAAGATCTACAAGGAGCAGCGAAAGAAATGGCATGATGCGCGTCTCAAAGAAGTGAAGGTGTTTAAAGAGGGGGACAGGGTATTAATGTATCAAACTCGCTTTAAATTTTCCCCCAGTAAATTAAAGTCACGGTGGATAGGTCCATATGTTGTTTTAAAAGCTTATCCCTCGGGGTATGTGGACCTAATGACCGAGAGAGGATCTTTTAAGGTAAATGCCATAGACTAAAGCTTTACAATGAGAACGACCCTGTCAGAAATGGCGAGGTCTGTCATCTTTCTAAAGAGCCAATTACTTAGGTGATCCCCCGAGTCAGGCTCGCGACTCGGTAACAAAAACAAGCGCTTTTCGGGAGGCAACCCGTGTTTTTTATTAGTTATTTTTGCTTGTGTATGTGTTTTAACCAATTTTGCAGCATTAGCCAAAGGAAATTGCAACCCGATCAAATTTCGGAAGTGACCAAACAGTAAGCGTTTCGCGATCGCGAAATCTTGGATTTCGCGCCGCGAAGTGAGTGGCCCAGGTAAGTCCGAATTTTGAAAATAGTGAGCGATTACGACTTCGCGACGCGAAAGCCTCTATTTGGCGACGCGAAGTTCGAAATGAGAAAATTTAAGCTGTTTTCTAAAACCCTATTTTCAATATTCTCCTTCTTTCTTTGTGTTTTTCTCTGCAATTTTCTTCCAAACTTGCAAATCCATGGCGTCAAAGGTATGTATTCCTCCTCTTTTTGTTCTAATTTGAAAGAATCCTACAAGCCCTAGTTATTTAACTTGTATATGATCTTTGAGAAGGGGTTTTATTGGGTAGGAAAGTCTATAATGTTGGGGGGAGGTTTATTACTTTGATCTGCTTAAATTTACACACTTGAGTTTAGATCTTTAAATGTTATGATATGTTGCAACTCAAGTGTGGGGAGGAGAGGTTATGATTTTTGTGGTGATTAATATACATGTTTTGTTTGTAGAGAGCTTCATCCTCCCACAATGTGCAAGACCATCTGTGTTTGTCTTTCGATTCCGACAACATCCTGCGTAGTGAGAAAATGTCACTGATGATTGAACTTGATCGATTGAAAAAGCGAGAGGTCAAAATTGGGTCGATTGTTGATTTGCAATTTGTTGAAAAGATTGGATTTGGGGATAGGCTTTCAAGCCTTTTGAGGAGAGAGTACCGCGATCAGTTTGGTGTTCTTCGTTTTGTGACCAACGATTGGGAGAAAGCACTGAAAACCCACGAGCCGATCTACTATGAGCTTGTGTTGGAATTTCTGGCTACCTTTAGCTTTGATGTGGAGGCGTATGATAAAGATAGACTTGAGGGCCCTTGTATTCGATTTCGCCTATTGGGAGAATGGTATGGGATCACACTACCATGCTTTGGAGTGTTGCTCGGATTTTTCACGGCAGCTCAGTCAAGATCCGGGTACTTTTCTCACTACTTCTTAACCGGTGCTTGTGAACCTAGTGCCGAGTTTGTGGGCGCAGAATTTTGGGCTACCATAGGATTGGGACCGTATCTACAGTCCAACACCAAGGAAAGTTCTATCACTCTACCCGAGCATCGTCTCCTTCATCGTATGCTTGTTCACTCGTTTGCTTACAGGAAAGCTATCAAGGAGAAGGTTCCGGAAGGGGATCTTTGGCTTCTTTCGCGATTGGTCAATCGAAATGCCATAACCAATCTTTCTTATGTGATGGCTAACATGTTCCAAAATGCCGGAAAGGTACATGATAAGGCCGGAACAGGCCTTTGTGGGGGACATTTCATCACGGTTATAGCGGAGAAGTTGGGAACTCTTACACCAGAAGTTTGCGGAACTCTCACCAAGTTGTCTCCTATGGGTTTTATCGATAAGGCTCTTTTTCGCTCCATGAAGTTGCTTGCACCGGGACCTCGACGGGGTACTTTTGTGTGGATTGGGGATATTACCCCCAATGAAGAGCCGGTTGGTACGGCTACTTCACCGCCTCAACCAACTTTCCCGGGGCAATCAAGCAACCATCAACCGGCAAATCAACAGGGATCGGGATCTCTTCATGCAGCTATTCAAGGACTATCGGAACAGATGGGAGCAGAGCATCACGAGATGATGGGAAGATTGGACAGGGTCTCATATGACATGTATGGTGTTCGGCGGGAGTTGTCTTGGGTCGCCGCATCGATGGGAGAGTACTTTGAGAGTGTGGGACATGCTCCCTCGGCTCCTCTTGAACCTCATCCCGAATGGCGTGATAGTGATGATGGTCCTGCTGGCTATTCCACCTACGATGAGTGGGCTTTTGAAAACCGTAATTGAGCGGTTTTATTTGATTTGATTGGGTTGTACTACACTTTGCACTTTAAACTGCGTGGTTGTGTTGAACAATTTTATTTTTCTGTTGGTTTGCTTAGGATTTTTAAGTAATTTGGTTTGGTTATTTTTCGTTTGTTCGTTTTTACTTTTTCTTTTTCTTTTTGTTGGTAGATTTGGCGATGTATGATCGAGCACGAATTTTATGCACCACTCTCAGATCAGAACAGATTTCGTCACATAACCCGCGAAGTTTCTCTTTTTCCCAATTACTCCATAATTGTTTTGATTGTTGCATTGAGGACACTGCAAATTTTAAGTGTGGGGAGGGGGTTATGTAGACTTATCTGTTTAAATGGGTTCACTTTTTGCTTGTGGATTGTCGTTTTTCAAACTTTTGAAAGCTTTGAGATTTGACCCCAATTTTTTTCGAAATCTGAGATTGGTTTTGAGACTGAGTTGCTTGCATAGGAGGACACTGAATAGGATTAGTTGAGTAAGAGGATACCTTGGAATACTGATTACCATGAGTGCATCACCCAATTCCGTTGAGAGATTGAGCCTTAATTGTTATATCTGTTTATTTCTGTGAGGAATACCGACTTTGACCCAAGGTAGAACTTGTCATTTGAATGCTTGTCGAAACCACATAAGAGAAGTATTTATCACCATTGCACTGATAGAGGCCTTCGTTTCTAACCCTTTAGCCTTCGTCAGATAACCTCATCATAAGGTTATTTGATTTGCCTAGCCTATAATTGAAAAGTGTTCACCTTTTAACACTTTACCCCTTGAAACCATTTTGAGCCTTAGCCTTTTCATTTCATTACCCACTATACACTTTATCCTTGAGCCTAATTGTTTATCTATCTCTTGGCCGTAACTTAAATTTGAATCTTGAGATGTTTTGATCCAGTTTTTCGTATCTGACAGTTTGTATGGGATTGAGATTTAAAAAGAGCCCAAAAGCAACATAGTTGCTGCTCTGAAAAAAAAAGAAAAAAAAAAGAGAGAGAGAAAAAGAAAATATTTGAGACTCAGAAAAAGAAAAGAAATATCAAAAGAGTCGAGAATACAAAAAAGAAAAGAATGAGAGCTGAAAAAAGAGAGAAAAAGAATTTGTGCCCCAAATAAGCCATAGGCTTAGGCCAATTCTAAAAGAGAGTACTCATCCCAAAAGTCTCATTGTTTGAAAGTCAGATTGTTTCAATGTATGGGTCATTACTGATTGAGTTTTCAAATTTTTGTTGCATAACCCTTAGTCACTTATATATCCTTTATCCTACCCTTAACCCTTAGCCTAACATTACAACCCTAAAGTTCTCTTGACGGTTGACAACTTCTCAGTGGTGGAGATTAGATTTGGTGACAAGCTTATGCATGCGGGAATTAGTCGAGTATTGGTGTGATCACTTACATATACACTTTTACCCCGAGAGATACACCTTATATTGTTATTCATATTATGTGAGGGTAAAAGGTCGGCCTTGGTATCCGATTGCTTGATGAGTCTTGTTTGTGTGTTCGATTGTGTGAGTATACTCTGTTCTTTTTGATGATCTTGGGTGGAGATAATTTTGGAGTTATATGTCTTATTTTTCAGTCTTTTGATTGAGGACAATCAAAGCTTAAGTGTGGGGATTTTGATAACACCAAAATTATACATGTTTTGGTTGCGCGTAATCGTATGACTTTACCCCATTTCTCACCCGTTTATGATCATTTCATGCACTAAATGAGCTTTTTATTGATTGTGAAGGATTTGGAGGCCGTGGAACGGAAAAGTACGGAAAAAGACGAGAAAACGTGAAAAATGCACAAAGTCAGCACAGAAGACATTTGGCGATCGCGAAGTCCCATATCTGGCACCGACAAGTTCGACTGAAGTGCAGATTAGGATTAAAATAAGTGTTTGGCGTCGCCAAAGTGAGCAGTTTGGCGATCGCCAGATGGTGCCTGGTCGTTTTTCTTTAAATATCAGCCTCCTCCTTCAGTTCCGGACATGAGTTTTGAAGTGCGATACACGAGGGGAATACAGAGGAACGAGAGTGAGAGTACGAAAGGTGCCGATACGCTGCGGAAGTCGATCTCCGATCATCTATCGTTGTACTGTCGGTATCATGTCGATGTCCACTTTTGTTTATGTTTTTATTTTCAATATGAGTGAGTAGTTTATTAGTAGTACTTGTCATGATAGATGAACCTTTGTGGATGATGCTTTGCAATTAATGTTTAGTGGTTTGTTTTTGATTAATTGAATGTCGTTTATGGTTCTTTCTTGATTATTGTTGTTGTGGCGATTTGAATTCACTTGGTTGGGTGTATTTGTTAGACCAAAAGCAGATAGACTCCGAAAGGATAATCAACCTACCTTAGCCTGACTTGGACCATAGAGTTGTGTTAAGGGGTTACTTTGACCAATAAGTGACCGATAGTAAAAGAGCCATTGCAATACTGATTGGGAAGGGTTTACCGATTCTGAATTGTGGACCAAACGATTTAGGATTGGAATTAGGAGGACCATATCCTAGTTCATAGCCATAAATTGCACATGTTAGGGTGTCCCAGACTTAAATTCCTACAATAGTCAAAACAACCAAACCTTCGATTTATTCATGTCATCCATATTGGGGATTCGTATTATCATGATAAGTACTGCTGTTTTTCCCTTATTATAATCTTAAATCATTATTTTAACCGCTTTCTTAGTTTTTACTTAGTTAATTGTCTTTTTCAGTATTCAAAACCTTTTTCATACAAAACCCCCCTTTTAGATTAATTAAACCAATTTAGGCTTTAGTCTACGATAACTTGACCGTTCCCAGTGGTAGATACGATACCTGGACTTTCCTACACTATATTACTCACGATCAGGTACGCTTGCCTGTATATGTGGTAAGACGGTGGCTAGGCATTAGAGGTTAAAACTTGTTACGCTTTTTATATACGATAATTACCGCATCAGCCATCAATAGAGGACCAATAATCCCCATTCAGGATCTGTATTCAATACAGAAATTGTCTTCTGGTTAAATGCCTCTTTCATGCTTAACTGCAGAGATGTCTCCTGGTTGAATGCCTCTTTCATAATTAGCTACGGAGTTCTCGACTTTGCTTCAAATGAAAGCAGTTACTCGCTAAGGAAGAGAAGACGAAATGGAGAAGAACCTCTAGACTAGTTTGATCTATGTAATGTTGTATCTTTCAGTGACTTGTATTTGTTTCCCATCTGTAATTGTTATTATGAAATGAAATACATGTGTTATCTATCTCTGACTCTCATCACTGGTAAAAATCACTTCTAACAGTTAAATAATACAAGTACCTTTCACCTGTTTTATTTCCTAACTGTTGAATCTAAACTTAGAAAATTTTTTAAGTTACTAGAATCAAGGCAACCTCCCTGTTGTCTTATCATTGATATTTAGGGGGAGATTGTTGATCCAGCTCATCTATGACTTGATGAAATACCAATGATCCCTGTCTAATAACTGAAAAATACTTAGCTTTGCTGTGATGAAGTTCAATACTTCAGCGAGTCTGTCTCGCTGATAGTTTGGACATCAGCGATCGCTGATCACTGACTCCATTCAGTATCAGTGAGAGCTGACATCAGCTAAGTATCCTTTGAAGACAAATTGTCATGTCACTATGAAACCATCAGCACCATCTATTGATGCAAGTTGATGATAGAGTCAGCGATGCTAATGATCTGAAGTTGAAATCAGTGATAGCTAGCTGACTACTCTTACATGACGTTCCATAGAGAACAAGTCATAGTGCCTCTCTGATCCTTCCCAAGGATCAGCGACTCTAAGGCCTGATCAGTGACTTGTACTTTAAGAATACTATATTTGTCTTCTTGTCCTATATGCACAAAAAGGATTTGACTTGCCTTTTTGACAATAGTACAAAAGGGATGTCTCTTTACTGTTCTCTTCGTACTTATCACTCATAAGGCAACTGTTTACCATAGGCCATGACCCTACCACGCATGGGCATTATTTTATGGTACAATACCAAACCCAACCTTTACCTGACACGTGTAAAGTTGGGGATGGCATGCATTTAATGCATGGGGTATAAATATGAACGTAGTGTGTTCTTCAAACACAACCCTTTGGTCCATCTTCTATACCCCAATCCTTTCTTCTTGCTATCTTCCAATTCTTTCTGTCTCTTCTAATACTTGCTTTGTGCATAAGCAAAGGCTGTGTGTCTTAATACTTAAAAAGATTGTTTAGATCTTGACATAGTCTTGATCCCTTTCAACAAACAATCTACTTCAGTTCACACAAGGCTCCATAGGAGTCGTGGACTGAATTAAGTGGAAGAAAATGTGTTGATTGTATTCAATCCTCCCTTCTACAATACAATTTATCTTATTGGCCATCAATAGAGGACCAACAAGTCTATCGATTAATCGTAGGTGGGAAGGATATATATATATATATATATAGAAGGAGGTTCATATGAAAAATATAACTTTTTAAGAAAACCTGAAGAGCAATCTCTACCACTCATCTTGGTCAATAAAGGTGGCTTTGACATGACTCTCTCTCTCTAATAATCTCTACCCTCCTATCAATCGTATCAATCCTCCGTGATCACGTTCATCGTAACTGCGAGATGAGTGGCTGAGATTGCTCTCCACTTTTTCTTAAATTGACATGCTTCTTGTTTGAATCATTTATGGTGGAGGTGACTGGTGGCAGCGGCGGTGAATGTTTTCCGACGAAGAGAGGTGATGATGGATGAGAGGAGAAGACGATGAATTGTAAAAAAGCGAAAGTGGTTTCTTTTTACTTGTTTAATTCTCAAGCAAACAAATAAAATGATTTTCATTTGATTATTCTTTTATATATATATATATATATCTCGAGTAGAGTAAGAGGAAAGTTCAAATGTGAACCACTTTTTGGTTGTGAACGTGAGGACAACCGAGAGTGAGTGTGGTCCCCCTCTTTAATTCAATGCCCTCCCATGAATCACGCCTAGTCATCCGCAGTGGACTTGACGTGGCGCCTAGTTATCCGCCACGTGTCGCGCTTTCGGCAAAGTGGTTCAC
The DNA here is from genome assembly GCA_030169165.1 of Centaurea solstitialis. NCBI lineage: Eukaryota > Viridiplantae > Streptophyta > Magnoliopsida > Asterales > Asteraceae > Centaurea > Centaurea solstitialis. The sequence goes on from CM058041.1 coordinate 70,488,048, forward strand.
ATTTGAACCCACCCCTATCGAGTAAAAATGATACATGTATGTATCAATCGTAGGATACAGATATGGTTACATATATATACGGCAAAGGGTTCGAAATACCAACTACAACCTCAACACACCGAGGGTGTTTGGGAGTCCATTATAAAGTTCCTTTTTAACTAATTGACTTCTCCAAGAAGTCAATAAGTTAAAATGGTGTTTGGCAATGTAAAATGACTTCTTGAAATTTCATTTGGACAAGGGAGGAAACGGAGGTTTTGAGAAGTAAAAAATCCTGACTTCTCCAAGAAGTCAATAAGGACTTTTGGGGAAAATGACTTTTGAACCCAAAAATGGAATCCCAAACACCCTCACCGTTCGAAATACAATCTGCAACCTACCTAGCAGGTAAAATCAGATTTTTATTTTATTTTATTTATTTATTTATTTAATAAAAAAAGAAGCCCTAATCGTTGCTCCCTCCCAATCTCGTCTCTACGCCGTCGCCTTCAGCCCAGCCCCGTCACCGTCGCCACCGCCGTTAGTCCAGCTCCGTCGTCTTCTCCAGTTATGTGGTTCAGTTTCTAGTGGCTGTGTTGTGTGCTTCTTTCTCGGCGGTTGTGTGTTCAATTTCTCATCGACTGTATTCAGTTTCTTGGCTCGATTTCTCAGGATCATCATAACAGGTTTGATCTCTCTGGTTGGTTTCAAGTTGATTTTTTCCGAAGACATATCCATTGATCCAAGTTGAATTTTTCGGAGTAGACACAAGTTTGGATTTCTGAATTCTTCCAATTGTAAATAGTTTTCGGGACAAATTAATTCTACGTTCTATTCTGTTTTTAGAATGCATCATGTATTTCAAGTATTCATCGTTTACTTGCAAAATTTATATGTTTTTTTTTTGTTTTGTTTTGAACAACCTTTGGTGCTAGTGCTAGTGGTGGATAAAAATTTTGCTTGTTTTTAAGGTTGACTTCATGCAGATTAGTCCAGCAGAAGGCCTCTTTCATGACTTGGAGTTAAAATACTCTTACAAAATGTTTGTGCCATTAGGCAATATATGCATGGTTTTAATTATTTGGCTCTTGCTATGGTTTCTATTGAGGATTTAATTTGATTCATATTCATTTTAGAGTAGTTTCCTAGGGTCTTTTATCCTGGTTAACCAAGAAAAACTCTTGTTATATCATTAACATCCCGTTTGAACCATGAAAAACTCTGATTATATCGTGAGAGCATCAAGTATTTCATAGATATTATCAATAATTTGTAAATATGAAATGTATTTTGATAAAATATTTGCATCTATCTATTTGCATTGTGCAAGCATACAACTAGTATATATATGTGTGTGTGTGTGTGCACGGTTGCACGCTTTAGACACAAAGGTCCTGTAATTAGTATAAGAACTTATTTGTCGTAACGACATATTGAACAAGTTTTGAAATGTCCAATGATTTATTTAACAGGTTATGAAATGTCAAAGGACTTTTTTTGTTTCAAAGAGTTGTTTAAGAGCTTAATCCTTCCAAACATTAAAGTCCATTGGGTTTTCTTGGACTTTCTCTTAAATAAATTAACAAAAAATCATGATTTTGAAGAAGCAATGATATTAAAAGCAACTTTCTGTTCTACTTTTTAAGCAAAAAGTTCTGTGAACATAATGGTTCGTTTAGTTTACGCAATTAACCAGATTAGATATGAAAGGATGGATTTAAAATTGAATTCCATTCAAATCATACATTTAGTTTGAAAGATTTTCTGGATTTGAATATATAGAAAGTAATATAATTGGAGATGCTGTAGGGTATAGATAAAGGGTCAAGGGATCCGGCCAAATGAGTCTTGTACACCAAATGTTAAATTAAACATGTCACATTAAGTCGTTATAGTCTTGGTCCATGGTACAACTTCTAATGCAGAGAGTACAAGTTATTATAAAACTTTTTCTTACGGGAAGACTTCCCAAGTCTACCCCTCCCTGAAGCATAACAAGATGCATATTGCTATTAATATTCTTCTTTTAGGATACAACCTTAAGTGATCATACAACAACTAGTCTTTCACCATTAAAATTAATATGTTCACCTTCACTTTACCACTCCTCCTCCTCTTCACCACCATCGCGGCCGCCCAACCATACAAAGCCACCGATCTCTTCCTCCTCGACTGCGGTTCATTCGCCACCAGCACTTCCGATGATCACCGGAAATGGGATGGGGATGCAGGTTCCAAATTCGTAACCTCAGAGATCAACAACACCTCCTTTTCATCCAAACCATCCTTCCATGATCCTTCGGTCACACGAACCCCGTACTCCACCGCCCGAATCTTTAACACTTCTTCCTTCACCTACCGATTTCCGGTCTCGGAAGGTCCCAAATTTCTCCGCCTATATTTCTACCCTGCCACCTACTCCGACCTCCAGCCAAACCAATCTTTCTTCTCTGTATCATCAAACGAATACACCCTCTTAACCAACTTCAGCGCTTTCCTATTCGCCTCGTATCAGGCAACACCCACCACCCACTTTGTCAAAGAATTCATCATTTATGTAAAAGATACCTCAACCGTGAGCGTTATCTTTACACCCTCACCCAACTCGTATGCCTTCATCAATGGTATTGAAATCGTTTCAATGCCCGAACATCTGTATTATAAACCAAACAGCTTGAAATACGTTGGGATTTCAGACGACATGGCTCAAGAAACAGTTTACAGGCTAAACATGGGCGGGGGACATATATCTGGTGAGGCTGATACCGGTATGTATAGGTCTTGGGAACCAGATGATGATTACATCTTCGGTGCAGCTTTCGGGTTAACGCCGGTTAATACGACTCCAATCACATACACCTCGGAGACACCGAATTATACCGCACCTGTGCAAGTTTATGCTACCCAAAGGAGTATGGGTAATATGTCAGATCTCTACAATCTGACTTGGATACTTCCGGTTGATTCTGGGTTCCATTACAAGATCAGGCTCCATTTTTGCAACCTTATACCAGAATACAGTAGAGTTGGTCAGATGGTCTTTACGATTTTCATATACAACCATACTGCTGAGAAAGAGGCTGATCCATTCTACTGGACTAAAGGGGGGGAACCTGTATACGAGGATTACCTTATGTTTGTCGTCGACCCAGATGGAAGCCATAGCAAACAAGACCTGTGGCTGGCAATGCATCCTAACGTTCGTGCGTCAGAAGAATGGGGAGATGCTTATCTGAATGGTTTGGAAGCCTTCAAGTTGAGCAACGCAGGTGATCTTTCGAGCCCAAACCCTCAACTTAGTCTTGCTATCCCTACAACCCCAGCATCTGCCATAAAAAGGAACCAGAACAAAACTCCACCATATGCCGCGGTCATTGGCGGAGTTGGGGCAGGGTTAGTTTTCTTGTCTCTCTTGGCTCTTTTAGTTTTCCGACATCAGAGGCGACTCAAACACCACGGTACCACCAACGACACCAACTCATCTTGGGATCCAACTTCCATTGAATTGAGTTCTACAAAGAACTGCCATGCAGGACTCTCATCAGATCACTGTCGTCGTTTTACCCTTAAAGAAGTGAAAGTTTCCACCGGTGAATTCAACGACAATTGTGTCATTGGCAAAGGAGGGTTCGGGAAGGTGTACAAAGGCTACATAGGAAACCCAAAAACCACTGTAGCCATCAAACGCCTCAACCCGTCATCCAACCAAGGGTTTCATGAATTCCGAACCGAAATAAAGATGTTGTCAAAGCTACGTCATGTCCATCTAGTCTCCCTGATTGGGTTCTGTGACGAAGATGGCGAGATGGTACTGGTCTACGATTACATGGCTCACGGTACTCTACAGGAACATCTCTACAAGACCAAAAACCCTCCTTTGCCGTGGAAGACACGTCTCCATATCTGCATTGGCGCGGCCCCAAGGTTTGCTTTATCTCCACACGAGTGCCAAACGTGGAATAATTCATAGGGATGTCAAGTCCACAAATATCTTGTTGGATGAGAATTGGGTGGCTAAGGTTTCTGATTTTGGTTTGTCAAAGTTAGGGCCGAAAGGAGAATTAGATACACACGTTACAACGCTTGTGAAGGGTAGTGTCGGGTATTTGGATCCTGAGTATTACCGACGCCAGCAACTCACTGCCAAGTCCGATGTGTTCTCGTTTGGAGTGGTTTTGTTTGAGGTTTTGTGTGCAAGACCTGTTATCATTCCGTGGCTGCCCAATGAACAAGTGAATTTGGCTGAATGGGGTAACTATTGCTATCTAAAGGGAACCTTGGATGAAATAATCGATCCAAAACTAAGAGGTGAAATCGCACCAGGATCGTTAAGGAAGTTCGCGGAGGTAGCAAATAGCTGTTTGAAAGAGCAAGGAAGTGAACGACCAGCCATGGATGCTGTAGTTTGTGGCCTAGAATTTGCGTTGATGCTACAAGAAGCTGCTGAAAAAAGAGATGGCAATAGCTAGTAAAAATCTGTTGTCCCAAATGAATTGTAGGATTAAACTTATAAGTCCATAGACCACAATGGATGACACCATTGGTAAGATCTTCATTTAACGTTTTAAAGTTCTTTCAAATGATTGTGTCATGAGTTTGTCTTACTGTTAGTTTTAGAATTTTATTTATTTTAGCTGAGTTATGTACAAAACTTATTTGAGACACTCAAAATTATAAATAAATAAACAAGCTTAATTTATTTGCACCACATATTTATTCCTTGATAACATGAAGGTGAGATCTTGATAAGCCCGATCGTTTAACTTCTACCCAAATATCAAGTTGGCATGTCATTGTCCCTTAGTTATGATCTTGGTCAATGGTACAACTTTTCCACTAAAACTTTTCCAATTGCTTGACCAAGAAACTTATGGGAAAAAGACTTCCCAAGTCTACTCGAAATATCTATGAATTAATCAACCTTTAAGTTAAGGGTTAAGTACACCCATATGTATCCAAGTTGTCACCTTTTATCATTGTATGTACTCAACTTAAAAACTTACTATTGTATGTAGTTAACTTAAAAAATTGCCATTTTTACAGGTTTAGTACATTAAATAGTAAGTTTTTAAGTATATTAAATGAATACATAGAATGGTACTTTAGTACATAGAATGACAATTTTTGCAGGCCTAGTACATACAAAGGTAAGTTTTTAAGTTGAGTACATATAACGATAAAAGGTGACAACTTGAATACATTTTTTTGCACTTAACCCTTAAGTTAATTAGGCATGATGTTTTTAGAGGCGTGATCTATATATGAGAACAAGTATCTATATCATATATAGTATTATATATGTAGATTTAGGATGACGTACATGAGACCAAACTTAAGTTAAATGTGGTTTTTACTATAATTTTCACACTTTCAAATGTAGAGATTTGATAAAAAAATTGTACAAACCAAATATATTCATGTTTTATTATAGTTTTCACACTTAAAAAAATGTGGATAATTAACCACTTTCTTGTAGTGGATATTTGGATGCTTAAAGTAAAAATGTTATTTTTATTATATAAAAAACATTTAAAAATTAATTAATTAAAGATAAACGAGTTCATGGGTCAACCTCCAACCCGGCAGGTCAACCCGAACACGACCGCGGAATTGACATGTTGACGGGTCAAAAACCTCAACCCAAACCCGTTTTGTCTTTGTGTCGTGTCATGTCGGGTTGGCAGGTCGGGTTGGAAATTGCCACCCCTAACCATGACAACCGTTGCGACCAACCTTTTCAAACAATTGAATTAATATTATCTAACTTCTCTAAAAGGATCCAACCGATCATGCCATACTACGCTTCCATTGTTACCATGCTCACCTTCAGTTTAATTACCATTGTTATCCTTCCTCCTCCTCTTCACCACCACCATACTATTGTACCGCACCTGATCAGCTGAGCCTGTTTATGCTACTCAGAGGAGCCTACAGTTGATTCTAGGTTCTGTTATCTAACTGGGCTTCATTTTTGCAATTTTTACCACAATACAGAAATAAAAGTGGTCAGATGATCTTTACAGTTTTCCTTCATACTCAAATGGTTAAGGAGGTTGATCCATTAATCTATTGGACTGAAAGAGGGATCCCATATTCAAGGATTACACTGTGTTGGTCACCGACCCAGATGGAAGCCATAGCAAACAAGACTTGTGGGTTGCATGCGATTAATCCTAAAACTCCGTTCTGGCAAGAATATGGAGATGGTTATTTGAACGGTTTAGAGGCCTTCAAGTGGAGCACGAACGGTGATCTTTCTTCCATAAAAGTAAATCGGAAGCACATACCATATGCCACCATAATATTGGAGGTGTAGACGGGGGGTTAGTTATAATCACCACAACAAAATTGAGTTCAATGGCGCCTAAAATAAAAACAAAAGTCATAAGAGAGTGTTTTATAGGACCAAACAAAAAACGTCATATCTAAAAGTGTTACAAAACTTATAGGACACTTTTAGGCGTTGTAAAAGTTTTTTAAAGCATTTTTATAAAGAGTAAATTACATATTTGGTCCCTGTGGTTTACACTTAATTGCACTGTTGGTCCCTCTTCTAAAATAAATATGGATTTGGTCCCTGTGGTTTACATTTTCTCACGTCCTTGGTCCCTCTACCCTAACACCATTAAGTTATTCTGTTAAATGAGTTATAAGAAGGGTAATTTAGTCATTATATAATTTTTAATTACTATTATAAACTTGAGGCACTAAGAATGTGATGAGTTACAGCTACAGAATTACAGTTACCATCTACCATTAAAACCATAAAACCACCGTCATCCATCATCCATCATCCACCATTAAAACCACCATCTACCACCATTAAAACCATAAAACCACCACAATCCACCTTTAAAACCATAAATCCAATACCACCCACCTCCACACTACCCATCATTAAAACCACCACCATCCACCTTTAAAATGCCAAGGATCAAAACTCCATCTGCATATATTCCCACCATTAACCACCACCGCCGCCCACCATCAACTAAATATATAAAACAAATAAATAAATAAAAATTATAAGGGAAAAAAACCCAAATTCATTAAGAATTCTTAATAAAAATTCAAATCCATTATGAATTTTTAATCAAAAACTAAATCCATCAAGAAGTCTTTAATCAAGAATCAATTTGAACACTTACAACACAAAATCTGATCCAGATGAAAAAAAACATATACCCTAATTTATACAAAAAAATCTATACCTTAATATTTAAAAAATCTATGATGAAAGGGGCATAGACAAACCCAACCAAAGTTTCAAGTAGTAAACCTTTTGAAACCCATTTTTTGACAAGGATCTACTATAGAGATGATTGAAACCCATCTCCTTCTCCACTAAAACCCATCTCCTTCTCCATCTCTGTAAAACCCATCTCATCTCCATACAAACATACTTTTGAGATCAGCAAGTTTAATGTTTTTTAATGTGGTTTTAAATTATGAAAGAGATGAAGATCAAGAAAAAAGTTAAGAGAATCAGATGATTGATGATGATGATGGTGGATTTGTGGTTTTGGGATTTCTTTTTATGTTAGTGGTTTAGTTACTTTAAGAGTGGTTTTGAATATTTTAATGCTTTTGATACTCTTTTTGTTTATTTCAATGCATTATATATGTGTGGTGTATAAACATTAAACTTGTAATAAAAATAGAGAACCAGACAAAATGACTAAATTGCCCATCTGATCAAACTGATTTAACATGTGTCTTTAATGGTGTTAGGGTAGAGGGACCAAGGACGTGAGAAAATGTAAACCATAGGGACCAAATTCATAATTATTTTAGAAGAGGGACCAACAGTGCAATTAAGTCTAAACCACAGGGACCAAATATGTAATTTACTCTTTTTTAAATAAAGTGTCATAATTATTTTATATATAGGACACTATTTCAAAAAAGTGTTCAATAAACACAAGTGTTCTATAAAAAGACTGGTTTATAGGATACTTTTAAAAAACGTTATATAAATTTAGCTATTACGACCCTTTATTTTGAAAATGTCCTAAAAAAACTTGTTACGGCGCTTAAAAGAGTCCTATAAACTTATTGTAATAGTTCTAGATATGACGCTTTTTTGTTTGATTCTGTAAACTAGGGTTGTCAGGATCGAATTCGTAACAAAAATTAAAGAACTCGGATATATTGTTTAAAGAAGTTGCGGAAAAACACTTTAAAAATTAATTGAAAATCACAATGAATAGCAAATCACTTGTATATTGATTAGATATCGTATGATTACAACCAAAAGCCTCAATATATTGAACAGACTCAATAGACGTGCAACACTTCTCTATTGCAAGGATCGAAACTATCTTGAGGCTAAACTTTTCTCTAAAAACGAAACTTAATCAACTCTGAATCTGCTAAGCTATCTATCACCTATTATATACAGATTATAAGATAAGAAATAAAAAAAAAATCTTCAACCAATCTCCATGATCTTCACAATCTTTTCCTTATCGTTTCCAACAGATTCCTTTCCTTATCGTAAAACCAAAGCAATAGTAAACCATAAGAAGCATTAACCACAACTAGAAGTACTAACTAGCAGTATTAATGAACTGAACTAGCAGTAATACTAGTAACAATATTAACTCCTTCAGCAGTAATAACCAATACTACTTCTGGTTCTTCATCAACAACATTAACTTCATAGGTAGCAGCAATAACCATTTATACTTCTTGACTTCTTAGCAGCATTATCCATCTTATATATCCTGCAGTAATAACATCTGATAAGCTTCTAAACCCAACAAGGGTCCTAATAAAATATTCTATTAGGATGCGTTTTTTATTTTAAACTTCCTATAGACTAAGGGGTTGTTCGATTCATTTTCTATTAAGACTATGAATGCAGTTGTCTATAATGATAAAGTTGTCTATGTTAAGGGATAATTTGTTGTTCACTTTATTGTGCTATATAATTTGTTGTTTAGTTTGTTGTGCTATATAACAGTGTTAATATCAAAAATGACTATTTTACCCTCAATCTTTATTTCTGGAGAATATCATTGAAAGAATCATCAATTGAACAAATTAATAAATATTGAAACAAATCTACAACATGAAAACATATCATGAAGAGAATCAAACATGAAAACCTCCCATTGAAGAAATCTACAAAATGGAAACATACCATAAGCAAAAAATCAACGTTGAAATTATATCTTTTACATTTAAATCATGATGAAAATAGACACCCTAAATCAAGCAAGCATTGCTAATCGAGAAGCCAAATCATTGAATCTAGAGGGCAAATCGATTATGGATGAGGGTTTTAGAAAACGAGAGACAGCATACCAGATAAAGCCCCTTGGTTGGGATTTTTTTTATTTGATTCGAAGAACACAGATTTCGAAACATCGATGATGGATAAAGTAGACCAGATCTTCCAGAAGCCAAAAGTCGATTCCGAAAGGAGGAAGCAGGTTTTGATGGAGACGAAGGACAAGAAACCAAGGGTTGACGATGAGAATGCTAGAAAACGAATTCTGGGAAGAAGAGCTGATCTATGGAGGAGAAAGATGCTGGAGAAATTAATTTTAGAAGGCGTGTTTTTACAAGGGTAGTAAGGGGAAAGTTTGGGCTGAGCGTAGAGGACTCTAGTTTGAGGGATGAGCGAATAAGTTAGCGATTTTCAGATTTAGCCATAACCGAACAATCAGTTATATATGGTTGAGCGAATATATGGACTATACAGCACCCCATTAAGCCACAACCGAACAGCACCTAAGTTTTGTTGTTGTGTACTTTTTTGTTTTAGTTCTTATTGTTACATAGCGACACAAACACCACCACGGATGCATCGCCAAAGAATTAGGATCTACAAAGTACTTCCATTCAGCATTGTAAACATATCGTTGCCATCGTTTTACCTTTGAAGAAATGGAAGTATCTACGTGTGACTTGATCAACGACAATTGTATCATCGGTAATGGAGGTTTCGATAAGGTGTACAAAGGGTACATGGACAATGGTACAACCACCGTTGCAATTAAATGGGTCGACCTGTCATCTAGCCAACGTTTTTGTGAATTCCACACCGTGATAGGGCTACTATCGAAATTACGTCATGTCCATCTGGTGTCCCTAATTGGATATTGCGACGACCATGGAGAGATGATGCTGGTTTAAAAATATAGGGAAAGTAAATATAGAGAAAGTAACATAGATTAGACATGCGGTAGGCCGGTAGGGTATAGAAATAAAAGGGGCAAAGAGGGATCCGGCCAAATGAGTTTTGACACCAATTTGACCAAAAGTAAAGTTAGGCGGCTTAGTATGTCACATTCCATCCGTTATAATCTTGGTCCATGGTACAACTCTTAACTAGCCCTATACCCGTCCGTAGGCCGGGTATACGATATGAGTCATTATGAAAAGTAAGATGTTTAGGAATAAGAAAGGTTAAGGAACGTTAATGCCAGAATAAGCTACATGCCTTGTAAAGTTTGAAGATAATCTTAATGCCCAATGCATCCACGTATATCGTGAGAACAAAAAACAATAATCTAATTAATCTATCCATCTCAGTAATTAATTTTTGGTGTTCAATGAATATGTCTTAAGGGGAGTTTGGTTCGCTGGAATCCTTGAAATCTAAATGAATTGGAAATCCAAATATAAAGCAAACATGAAGATAAGACTAAACTTGTTTCAACCAAAAGGAAACTCTTGTGCATATATATCACCCTAGAACCATAGTTACAAATCAATGATGCTACATAACCAACACTTATTTGATTGACCGCAATACTTGACATATTGACAGAGTGATCGTTAGACATTCAAAGAATATACTTTATTTTATAGCCCCATAACAACAAATTTCCCTGTAATTACATCGTGATATATACATTAAAGACTTGTCAACAAATGAAATTGAAATTCCTTTGAAAAGATGTACATGCAAATAACTTGCGTTCTCATTTGGGAATCCGTAACAGCATAAGAAACATGTTTCTTTTTCTTGATGATGTGTCCCGATCTTCAGGCCCTCTCATCAATGATCTGATTTCCAAGTTTTTTGAGACATATGTCGTAAGTAATACAAAAATGAAACCTCCCCCCTCCGTCATACTCAACCTGTGATCAATATCAAACAAAGAAATGAACATCATGTATAAATAATATACAAAATCATTTTTGATAGCTCGAAAACAAAGCTGTAATCCCTAAAACACTACGAGCTAAGGGGCAACAATAGCCAAAAATGCCATCCCTAACCATAGTATCATCATCCACATTTGTTCCAACCAATCAACCAACGGCTGGATTAAGGCCAATTTGATCCTCCATAAAGAAAAGCAATTCTTTAACTAAATTATTCCCAATGACACCTGCACATTAGCAAAACCCATTTCTTAGGAAATATCATAATGGCAACAGAGTTTACACCATTTCACAAAAATATAACAGTAAATCAAAAGCATTCATTCAGCTGCTGCATATTATTCAATAAGAACATAATAAAAAACTGATAATAAAATCTCAAAATACTTACTAATACATCATTTAATTCTCAGCTTAATAAGCCGAGTTCTTCTCCCCATAGCTGGACCAGAACTTCTTATAAGCCGAAATCACCGAAGGCAGAACAGACGCGAGCGCCAACGAAAGACGTTCCGAGCTGCTCGTCTTAACCGTCACCTGATCGCTCATCTTGTTGTTGATCCTGGCTCGAACCGCCACCTTCGAGTTCCGCCCGGCCGTAAACTGGGCCAGCCCGTTGAACGGTTGAACCCCAGAGCCAAATCCCCCCGCCACTTTATAATCGACACCCCGACCGTCGATAGAACCTGACCGATCGGGTAATCGAGCTCGCGGCGCTGGATCTCGATGTTGGCCCCATAGGCGGAATTGGTCTGGAACCGAACCGTTGCTGCACAAAATCAAATATTTATGAGAATAATATCAATGAATATAAGGGATCTCCATACAACCAATTTGCAAAATCAATTTAAAACATTAATCAAATAACCAAACAAATCTCTATTTATCCAACTGCCAACAAAAATAAAACATTTACAATTTCAGCACATATAAGCATGCGACTGTTTTCATTGATGCATTTTATCAAACAGTTGGTGCTCATGAGAGAATAATCAGATTGGCAAGTTATTTAACACTTTCAAGACATGAAAGAAAACTATAACTCAAAACAGATCAAGGTCGCAATGATAGTAATTAAGCTCGTATTGCAGCTCAATCATGAAGAAAAGTTCAAATACATACTTAAAATTGAATGACCTGAAAATAAGATTTACATGAAAATGGAAGTATGACCAAAAACTTAATTCATCATTCATCAAACCAAGTGATGGAACATGGACAATAAAACCAATAAATAAATCAAAAAACTTAGGGAAAACGATGATCAAGATGGACCACCTTATGTTTATGAGTAAAATCTTCATAAGATCGGTTCTAAAGTCTTAACCTAGCTACATTTTCTCCGGTAACCGATATTTGATCCTGATGCATTGTTTTCAAGAAGAAAAAAAGAATCAACAAATGATACAAGAATTATTGAAAAAAAAATTACACTTTAATTCAATGCAACCATAACATACAAAAATATGGAAATATGTCTTGCTCATTTTTTGTTCCAGAACGTTTAGACTATAACATGAAACCACAATACACATACTTGGAACAAAATTCTATCCATAGAAGTTTAAAAAAACTATTGATTATAACTCCATACATCCAAGAAAAAGAAGAATTCAATTGAGGCAAAGGAAAGGTGGCTTCTTCTTACCATGTACTATCTTCAACATACCACTTATGCTTTTCAATGATCTGCACTTTAAAAAATGGAGAGGGTGTCAATACAAGCAACATTAACATATAAAAGGTTTATTTTTTTTGTTTAATTCGACAATAAAGAATAAGAATCCATGTTAATGTTAAACACCAAAGATGAATTACAAACAAATCAACTGCAACTTGTTTAACAATTTTTTGGTACCAAATAAATTAGTAGTAATAAGCATTTTTTTTTAAATAAGCAAAATCCAAAACACCCCTCACACACTTTAAATGTTAATTAAGGTATAAAAAGCATACCTTTCTTCTTTTTCATTCTAAAAGCAATCAACATTTCAGTATATTGATTTGATAGACGTAGACGGCGAGTTCTCAACTTCCGGTGAACCGAGAACAATTTCCGACTACAATCACTACTCCGGCAATGCAAAGTATTTATCTTTTTACATCTCTATTAGATTGTTCTTTGCCAAAGTAGAAAGAAATCGAGATGGAAAAGCTGTTGGATTGTTCTAGATGGATAAAATCGACAAGGAATGGATGGAGAGAAATTAGGGCTGCGAATGTTGAAGGAGAGGAATCGATTGGAGAGGGAGTTAGGGTAGTGTAGGAAGTGGGGGGAAGGGAGTACTGGTTGCAATTGCAGAGGGAGTTAGGGTAATGTAGGGTTTAGGTACGTGGGAGGGAGAAGGCAGGGGGAAGATAACCGTAAAATTGAGTTTAAATGGCTTAGATTAAAAGTTGTGTTTCATCTAATGGCTCATATTCATCCCATTATTCTAGGACTCATCTTTTGATCTAGACCATTCAAATTCAATTAATTTAAACGGCTGAGATTGAAAGAGCGGTTACCAAATCGACCTGGGTCAATATAATATATAATATAGAAAGTACAAGTTATTGTAAAACTTTTCTTAATTATTGGAAGACTTCCCAAGTCTACTACTCCTTAATTAAGCATAACAAGATGCATATTGCTATTAATATTCTTCTTTTAGGATACACCCATAAGTGATCACACTACTCTTTCTTTCACCATTACTATGATTAATATGTTCACCTTTACTTTACCATTCCTCCTCCTCCTCCTCTTCGCCACCATCGCGGCCGCTCAACCATACAAAGCCACCGATCTCATCCTCCTCGACTGCGGTTCATCCATCGCCACCACTTCCGATGATCACCGGACGTGGGATGGCGATGAAGGCTCCAAATTCGTAACTTCAGACATCAACACCACCTCCTTTTCATCCAAACCTTCCTACCGCGATCCTTCGGTCCCCCGAACGCCTTTCTCCACCGCTCGAATCTTTAATGCTACTTCTTCCTTCACCTACACATTTCCGGTCTCCCGTGGCCCCAAATTCCTCCGCCTCCATTTCTATTCGGTCACATATTCCGGCCTCCAGCCAAACCAATCTTTCTTCTCCGTATCATCAAATGGCTACACTCTCTTAACCAACTTCAGCGCTTTTCTAACCGCCTCCTTTATGGAAAAGATCCACTATGATGTAGGAGATCCTGCTCCCCCGGTTCCCTGCTTTGTCAAAGAATTCATCATCTATGTAAAAGATGCAAAAATCCTTAACGTTACCTTTACACCCTCACCCAACTCGTATGCCTTCATCAACGGTATTGAAATTGTTTCAATGCCCGAACCTCTGTATTTTAACGATGAGAACTTGAACTACGTGGGTCAAAGTACAGGGCCCCAGATTGTAGACGACATGGTTCTTGAAACCATGTACAGGCTAAACATGGGTGGAGGGTATATATCCGGTAACGGTGATACCGGTATGTATCGGTCATGGGAACCAGATGATGATTACATATTCGGTGCAGCAGGGTTAAACCCCATTAATAATAGCACAGTGACTCCAATTACGTACACCGTGGAGACCCCAAATTATACTGCACCTGAGCAAGTTTACGCTACCCAAAGAAGCATGGGCAATAGCTCAGATTGCTACGATCTGACTTGGCTTCTTCCAGTTGATTCTGGGTTCTATTACATTATCAGGCTCCATTTTTGCAGCATCATACCACAATACAATACAAGTGGTCTGATGGTGTTCACAATTTTAATCAATAATCAAATTGCTGAAGAGAGCGTTGATCCATTTTTCTGGAGTAAAGGTAGCGGTCATCCGGTGTTCAAGGATTACGGAGTGTTTGTCAGTGATCCAGATAACGGCGAAAGCAAGCAAGAACTGTGGCTGGCGATGCATCCTAATGTTGGTGCGTCGGCTGAATGGGGTGATGCTTATCTGAATGGTTTGGAAGCCTTCAAGTTGAGTAAGGCGAGTCTTGCTAGCCCCAATCCAGAACTTAGTTTTACAACCCCACTGCCAACGCCGGCATCTCCCATGGAAAAGAACAAGAAGAAAACCCCACCCTATGCTGCGATAATCGGAGGAGTCGGGGGAGGGTTGGTGTTCTTGTCTCTTTTACTAGCTATAAGAAGTAAAAGAGACAAGAACACCAACCCTCCCCCGACTCCTCCGATTATCGCATGGCTTCCTTGATCATCTTTGCATGATCTGTCTTGTTTGAATCTTCAAGGAATTCTTTGAACTTCTCTAACCCATATTCATACAAAGCCACTCTTTCTTCAGCAGTGATCAAGTTCAGAATACCATCAAACTCTGCATGGCTTCTCATTTTTCCATTATTCCACTGTACAAAGAAAAACTTCTTGAAAATTCCTCTTACTCCCCATGACACCACTTTCTCTACTTCAGCTAATTCTTCTTCTCTTATATCTGATAGATGAGTAGTCATGTTTTCAATTACTTCCTTCTCAAGATCAGTCATAACAGACTTCTTAAGATTCAATACTCCTTCTATCATTCTTCTATCAAAATCATACCTCTTATCCACTAAGAAGTATCTTTTGACACCACTATCATAAGTGACAGTGAACACTCTGTTGGCTCTGTAACAGCTCCAGGCAATTACCTTTCCATCCTTTATCTCCTTTCCCAAGTTCATCTCTTTCTTTTGCTTTTCTTCCTTTGCTTTCTCATAAGCAAACATAGTTTGAAGATTGCTTTGAAGAAGAACAGCCTCATCAAATTCTGTCATCTCTTTTGAGCATCCAATCTCATATATCTTCTTCAAATCAGTAGCAGAGAGCTTTGTAAACACCCTATAAACATTAGAGAATACCTCACTTGTCTGATCTTCTCTTACAATTCTGAAGAACACAACTTTCTTGTCTTCAAAGCAATACCAGTCTATCACTTTAGAGGCTTTTGTGAAAATCTTCCTCTTCTTGATTGACTTTTTGTGAGCAATGGACTTCTTTCTTTTCTTCTTAGCTTGACTAATTTGCTTAGCCAGCTTTGCAGTTTCTTTTTCAATCAGAGTTGGTTCTTTATCAGCCTTCTTCTCCTCAGTTCCACTAGCAGTGGCAACTAGTTCCTCAGAAGTGGTAGTACCTTCAGCAGTGGTAACTACATCATGCTTTTTCTTGCTCCTCCTCTGTTCATTCACTTCTTTCTTTTCTTCATGCCCCTTTACTGTAACGCCCCATTTCCCAAAGTTAGTGTTTTAACTGACTTTGTTGTTTTTTGAGTTAGTGGGGTTAGTTGTTGTGTTGAGATTTTAACAATGCAAGGGGTTTTTGTGTAATTTTCAAGTATAGGGGCCTTTGTGTCATTCATGTTAGTTGAGGGTGTGGATGTCTTGTATATAAGCTAGTTTGGAAGCCCAAATCCTCTTCTTTTGTGCTTTAGTCGATTTTCAGAATTTTGGGAGAGGGTTTGGAAGGTTTGTGGTGATCAAGAGAAATTGGTGGTGAAATTGTCCGTGAGAAGTGCAATCGATCATCGGGGTTCGATTGTTATCACGTTCCTAACCCGAGGTATGTGTTTATTGTGTTCTTTCGCTAGTTGTTGGCTTAATTGGGATGGATAAGGGTTAGGGTTCTAACAATTGGGAATTCGGTCGATTGATGATCGAATTAAGTCGTATGACGTTGGTATTGTGTTTAGGATGGTTTAGTTTGTACTATATTGGTATGGGGGTGTTCAATAACACCATTGTTGAGTATTATGATCGTTCGGTGGGTTTTGGGTGTGTTTTTCGGAGGAAAAATCGTGAAGAAGACGAACCAGGGAGTTGGGCGACCTGTCCCCGCGACCTCAGGTCGCGCAAGTAGGTCGCGCAAGTCCCTGTGTGTTTGTTGAAAATTGTTTTGGCCATAACTTCTTCGTTATATATAGCTCCGATTTTGCTTCCGAAAGAACCGTTGGATTCGTAATTGAATTACCCATCCAATGAGACCATAAAATATAGGATTTTGATTATAAATCCCAAGATGATTATTTCTAGTTATGGGTTGAAATAAAGGATTCCGAGAGAATTTCGTAGAAAATGGGATAGTTTAGATGTGTCTAAACTTATGGTGTTCGGGTTCGGTTAAGGAACTCATTTTGTATCGTGTTGTTGTGTTGATATGCTATATATACATGTGTTGTATAGGTGCTTAAATGTTGAATACGTATGAATAACGAAAGAATGTGCATTGCTAGCATTGTGTGGTGTGTTTGGCACTCGATTTATGGTGACATTATCCAAGGTGAGTACATTAACCCTTATACGTGGCTTTATGTACAAATTGCATGTGATGCGTATGTGGTTATGAGACTAGCATGTTGTGTGATGACGTATCCATTGTAGTGGTGGTGGCCACCGTGGGTATTGTCAATGTGTGAAACTGATATCAGTATGTGGTGGTTCTTACCGGCGTGTACCGTAAGGACATTGGTGATGACATGTCTAGTTCTCATATGCGTGGTGATTTGCGATATATGGTTTATGTGTATTGTGGTTTGTGCTCACTAAGCTTTCAAGCTTACCCGTCTGTGGATTTCTCTTTTAGTTGCAGGTTCCTCCGGGAAGGCCAAAGGGGAGGGCTCGGCTTGAAGTTCCGATCTTTTGGGAGTCTCAGTTCCGTTTGGTGATTTAAGAAACAGTCGTTTTTAATTATTAAGCAATGGTTTTTATGAGATAGAATACAATTATTTGTGATGAACCTCGTTTTGAATATTTTGAGTTAAAAGTCTTTTGAATGTTGTTTAAACCTTAAAGGTTATAAAAGTATCTTTTTGGACAAATTTCCGCTGCATTGGTTACTTTTATTTCATTCCGTTAATTTTCCGTTAAATTTGGTGAAAGATGTTTTGGGTTGTTACAATTGGTATCAGAGCCTTGGTTTAAGGGATTCGAGCATTCACGAGAGGTGGGTGCTTGGACTTAAACCTAAGAGCTTGTGTTTTTAAAGCAAGTAACCTTTAAAAACTTTGATTTTTAGTAAAAAGGGAGTGTGAACTGAGCCAAGGATCGGAGCATCAAGACGGGGTGAGCACATTGTTCTTATATCACATGATTTATGTTGTGAATTAATTATGATTATCATGTTATCGTGGTGACGTATTAGCATGATATATTAAGTGTGCTTAACTTTAGTGAGATGTGAAGGTTATGTTGAATATATTGCGATGTTGTTGAATTGTGATTGTGGTTGACATGCTATATGTGGATTGTGCTAGCATGATTATGATATGAAATTATGCTAGATACTATGGTTATCATGTTAACTATTGTGATGTAATAGTATGATTAATGTGTTCATGTAATGTGTGATGTGATGCTATATTAGATGCTCGATGTTGTTATGTGTGCACGAGCACTATAGTGGCTAGAAATGTGTAGAGGTAACTCTTATTGCGCTAAATAGGATGTTGCCTTGTAAATGTGAATGATTATGTGGTGTTAACCGAAATTGGGGATTAGGACTCTTGGTGACGACGTAGAGCCTAGACATGTAGGGTATAATTATGATGATATAAGGACCCATATCATTACAATTATATCGTGCATGTTCGGACTTGGCGAAGTTATAAAGGTATCTATGAACCGACTAGGTTGGGAAGGGTTATTAGCATGCTAAGATGGGTTATATAAACCTTAGTTTGGGTGGTTGTGTGATGGATTGTGTAAGGGCATGCTAGAAATCAAGGGTTAGGACGTTCGTGTGAGTCCTCAAAAAGGTTAGTTATATAACTCAGTAGTCTGTTAGGGTGGGTAAGGTGTAGTGAGGGTCGTTGACCCGGACATTGTGGACGGATAAGACCGAAAGTGGTCATCCGAAAAGTGTGATGCCATTTGGGGTAGTATGGGTCGTGGACAAAAAGGTGTCCTCGTTATGTGGGAAGTGTTATGACTATTTTTGGACTAAATGTCTTCATTCAGTGGAGTTAGTTGATGAATCTGTAAATCAGGATACTAATGGTGAAGTTAAGATCAAGTTTGTATCGATGGCTGAGAATCTTGTAGAGAACTTTTTGGCATGTCCTTGTTTGGTTGTTGTTAAGGGGTTCAAAACATGATTCTCACATGTGAGTTGTTTAGAAACACCGGTACAAATTTGATTTCGACGGAATCATGAGGAATCTTGGGATACCGATAAGGACTAGGGGGTTGTATAGGCTCACTGCAGGATAATATTGGCCTATATAGACAGTATTCTGGGTCGGCAAGGTTTTGCATGACATGCTTCCGGGTGTTATTATTCAAACGAAGTAAGAGTTGGTATTGGAGATCCACATTTTAGTGGAGGTAGTTGTGTCGTGGGTTGAGGTGACTCATGAGCGAGTTCGTATCGTTGGCATAGACGACAGAGTCGGTGAATAAAATCACCGACTTGTTTGTGGGTAAGGTCGCTAATTTGTTCAATTATGTGGCGAATGAGCAGTTAAAGACGATTTGATATGTGGGGATACTGGAATCTGAGATAAGGGAATGTGTGGGGATTGTACGGTGAATTGAATTTTATCAGATGCATGAAATTTTGGGATAAAAAGCTTGCATTAGAGAAGCAAGACAGGAGGAAGGAAGTAAACCATTAATTGGTGAATTGTTGGAATGTAGGTGATTGACCATGATTGAGTGAATAGCCTTCTTGTGGAAAGTTAAATCTATGTATTTTATTTGTGTCTAAACAAAATGTGTCGTCCTTTCTCATTGAGGTTGTTAAATCTTTTGGAAAAAAAAGCTATTGTTTAGGAAAATGTGTTTCTAGAAAACCTATGTTGTCTCTTGAAGAGATTTTTCTTAGTGATTGTTAAAGTTGTTTCATTCTTTTACGATCAAACTATTTTTGTTTTAATTGTACAAAAAAAAATGGCGACACTTAGTTACAAAACTTTATAAGTGAAACTAAAAACAAACATGTTGCTATCCTACCAATGAGTGGAAGTGCAAATTAACTCATTTGGTGAAAGGGATCTTGTTTAGCATTTTGCAAATGATGAAAGTTCTTTTCCGGTCACTTCTTTTGCCTTGGCATCAGTTGGCCGTGCAAGGTGGTGAAATGCCATGTGATGTGTAGGGGTGATTCCTGAAATCATCGTATGTGTGTAATTCATTTTTGGTGGTATTAAGTCATGCATATCTAAGTTGTTTTCATGCTATGGTGCATACCGAAATTTTCAAAATTTCAGATGTACGAAAATAATTTAAATCATTGTGTCATTGTACATGAAGGCTATGAACTCACTAGGTCATGGTGAGGACTGAATGAAGCATAGAGGCAAGTTCAGATAATTAAATGTAAGGTATGTCTGTCTTGGACGATTTTAGACCTCGCTGTTAAGATGGTGAGCAGCAGTTGATATTTGAAGTCTTAGATCGTTGACTTTAGTAATGTGGTGACAGAGTAATTTATACTCATAAGTGGTGTCTAGCGAGTATGGTTGTTAGTAAATGTCTTGTTTGAAGAATAAGACGGTTTCATTGGGAAGCCTTGCTTTTGAAAGATGTCTTTAATGCGTCCACATGGTTATCAGTGAAGTTAATGACTGGTGGTATAGATACTCTTTGGAAGATGGAAATTAGAAGGAAATTTTTTATGGCTATTTGATCAGTTTTATATGCGATAGTGAGAGGTAGTTGAAGGAAGTGAGTATGGGAGTTATGGGGGCTGAGCCTGTTATCCAGGTTGATTTTCATTTGATTCCCGTGTTTCCTACACTGGTGGTTACACCCGTAGGCTTCGAGGGTCAAGTGAAGATTGTTGAGTTTGGTTGTTGGCACCAAATGAAGTGGTTATGAATTATGGTCCATCTAAATTCAAGAAGGGCAAGATCAGGAGGTAATATCATTCTACCATGTGTGGGGTAATTGGCCTAGATAAGGCAATACCCATTGTGATGTAGTAGGAATGAGCTATTGGGTGGAATTATTGTGTGTTTTGGGTAATCATGAAGAGAGCAAGTGCGGATAGTGGTGATGAAATAAGTCAACGAGATGGTTAGCATGGATTAGCTCAGTTGTGGTCATGTTCATTTAGAATGTGATGCATAGAGAATAATGGTTTGAACTCTAAGTGGGGGAGAACTGTTGTTGAAAAGGTGAACAATTAATGTTCCATCTCATTAAGATGTATGAAGTAAGTTACTCGAATCATGATTTAGAGATCACAGGGGGTAGTTATCGTGGTTAAGACATAGCGATACTACCTTTATTATTTCGTAAGTCAATGCAATTTGTGCATGCGACAGAGAAAAGTGATGGAGGTTGTTGAGGGTTATAATTGTGGTACCCTTATTTATTAGGGATAGCTATTATGGTGGCAGATACGTTGAGTCGAAAGACTCATAGTGTAGTGATGCGAGTACCGTTAATAAGATTGTTGGTGATGATTTCGGTGTTGGAGCTGATTAAGAGCTCTACGGTAGATGCCGTGAAAGAAATGAATTAGAAGAAAGAGAGGGTCAAGGGTCAACCGGGCCAGTTTGGGGTGTGACGTTCAACGATTCTTAACTCGTTCAGGTTGTGTTTGGGTGCTAGTGTTGTGTGAGGCAATACAAATACTTCAGGGCGAAGTTCATAAGCCCAAGTTCTCTATACACTCGGGAGTTACCAAAATGTATCGGGACTTGGATACCGATTATTGGTGGTTGAGAGTGAAACGGGTTATGGCCGTTGTAGTAAGAGGAGTGGCAAGGCACGGTGTGCCAGTAATGGTGATCTCTGATCGAATCGTGCGGTCTACATTGCGTTTTCTGGGGGAAAGTTTACGAGGACATGAGTACTAGACTGCAGTTCAATACCGTGTTCCATCCTTGGTTAGATGGTCAAAGCGAGAGAACGATTCAAACTCTCGAGGTCATGTTGAGGGAGTGCGTGTTGGATTTTGGCTGTAGTCGGGATACCTATCTACCATTGGCTGAGTTTTCGTGTAACAATAGTTTCTATGCCTATACCGGTATGGCACCTTATGAGATGTGGTACGGAAGGAGATGTAGAACTCCTTGTTTGGGAAAAGTGGGTCAGCGTGAGTTGGGTAATACTGAAGTAGTTCAAAGGGCGACGGCAGCTTTAAGGTGATTCAAAAGTGGTTACGGATCACTCAGAGTCGTCCGGAAAGCTACGCTGGCTTGCGAAGGTCGGATTTAGAGTTCAACGTGGGTGATGTTGTGCCGGTGAAAGTATCACCGTGGAAAGGAGTATTTCGGTTCAGAAAAAGAGGTCAGAGTGGATGTGGAAACCGGACCCTATCCGGAGCTTTTCTTAGTATGAGCAATTTCGGGGACGAAATCTTGTTAAGTGGGGGAGAGTTGTAACGCCCCATTTCCCAAAGTTAGTGTTTTAACTGACTTTGTTGTTTTTTGAGTTAGTGGGGTTAGTTGTTGTGTTGAGATTTTAACAATGCAAGGGGTTTTTGTGTAATTTTCAAGTATAGGGGCCTTTGTGTCATTCATGTTAGTTGAGGGTGTGGATGTCTTGTATATAAGCTAGTTTGGAAGCCCAAATCCTCTTCTTTTGTGCTTTAGTCGATTTTCAGAATTTTGGGAGAGGGTTTGGAGGGTTTGTGGTGATCAAGAGAAATTGGTGGTGAAATTGTCCGTGAGAAGTGCAATCGATCATCGGGGTTCGATTGTTATCACGTTCCTAACCCGAGGTATGTGTTTATTGTGTTCTTTCGCTAGTTGTTGGCTTAATTGGGATGGATAAGGGTTAGGGTTCTAACAATTGGGAATTCGGTCGATTGATGATCGAATTAAGTCGTATGACGTTGGTATTGTGTTTAGGATGGTTTAGTTTGTACTATATTGGTATGGGGGTGTTCAATAACACCATTGTTGAGTATTATGATCGTTCGGTGGGTTTTGGGTGTGTTTTTCGGAGGAAAAATCGTGAAGAAGACGAACCAGGGAGTTGGGCGACCTGTCCCCGCGACCTCAGGTCGCGCAAGTAGGTCGCGCAAGTCCCTGTGTGTTTGTTGAAAATTGTTTTGGCCATAACTTCTTCGTTATATATAGCTCCGATTTTGCTTCCGAAAGAACCGTTGGATTCGTAATTGAATTACCCATCCAATGAGACCATAAAATATAGGATTTTGATTATAAATCCCAAGATGATTATTTCTAGTTATGGGTTGAAATAAAGGATTCCGAGAGAATTTCGTAGAAAATGGGATAGTTTAGATGTGTCTAAACTTATGGTGTTCGGGTTCGGTTAAGGAACTCATTTTGTATCGTGTTGTTGTGTTGATATGCTATATATACATGTGTTGTATAGGTGCTTAAATGTTGAATACGTATGAATAACGAAAGAATGTGCATTGCTAGCATTGTGTGGTGTGTTTGGCACTCGATTTATGGTGACATTATCCAAGGTGAGTACATTAACCCTTATACGTGGCTTTATGTACAAATTGCATGTGATGCGTATGTGGTTATGAGACTAGCATGTTGTGTGATGACGTATCCATTGTAGTGGTGGTGGCCACCGTGGGTATTGTCAATGTGTGAAACTGATATCAGTATGTGGTGGTTCTTACCGGCGTGTACCGTAAGGACATTGGTGATGACATGTCTAGTTCTCATATGCGTGGTGATTTGCGATATATGGTTTATGTGTATTGTGGTTTGTGCTCACTAAGCTTTCAAGCTTACCCGTCTGTGGATTTCTCTTTTAGTTGCAGGTTCCTCCGGGAAGGCCAAAGGGGAGGGCTCGGCTTGAAGTTCCGATCTTTTGGGAGTCTCAGTTCCGTTTGGTGATTTAAGAAACAGTCGTTTTTAATTATTAAGCAATGGTTTTTATGAGATAGAATACAATTATTTGTGATGAACCTCGTTTTGAATATTTTGAGTTAAAAGTCTTTTGAATGTTGTTTAAACCTTAAAGGTTATAAAAGTATCTTTTTGGACAAATTTCCGCTGCATTGGTTACTTTTATTTCATTCCGTTAATTTTCCGTTAAATTTGGTGAAAGATGTTTTGGGTTGTTACATTTACATCTTCAGTTTCTCTTCTAGCCTTTTCATATTGCTCTTTCACTTTCTCAAATGACCACCTTGAAAAGTATTGAACAGGTTTTCCAAGAACTCCAGCCAGACTTCTTACCATTCTTCTTCTTTCTTCAGTTCTGGTCAATGGCTTGAAAATCTTCTTCTTGAGCTTTTGTTTTTCAACCTCCTTATTGAACTTGGCTTGTAAATTGTTTGCTGCAGTCTTTCCAGCCTTATCCTGCTTAGCCTGTTCTTTCTTTCTTTCCTCTATTTCTTTATTCACTCTTTCTTGATCCTCCAGACTCAGTTTCCTAGCAAGCTCCTCTAAAGCTTCATACTCCAATACCTTCCTTTTAGCTTCATCAGCTTCATCATCAGATTCAGACTCTGATTCTTCCACCATTTTTCTTTTTCCTTTGTCTTTTGAATCAAGAGAAACTTCAAACTTCTTTTTAATCACTTCAGGCTCTTTGATCACTACTCCCTTGGTTGGTTTGATCACCTCAGGCAATTTCACAAGCAACTGAGCAATTGTTAGCTCATCTTCATTCACTACCACTTCTGGTTCAGCCTCTGTACCAACAGCATCTTTTGGTTCATCCCAGTATTAGAATCAACTACAGGTTCATTTGCAACCTTAGTTTCCTCTTTTGTAACTTCTTTCTCAGCCTCCCCCTCAGCACCAGCACCAGTTTCAATTACATCCTCAGGTAACTCAGAATTTTCAGCAGAATTTTCAGCATGAATTGGTTCATTCACAACCACTCTATCTTTCTCTGGCTCCCCCTTAACTTCAGCTTTCTTCTCCCCCTTTGTGAATGCAACCAAAGTATTGTACCTCTTCCTTAGAGCTCGAATAGTCGCTTTCATTGAAGCTATAGTAGCACCCTGAGCTTGATTGATCATGGCCTGCTTAATGATTCTGGCATCATGCACCTTGAGCAGATCATGTTGTGTAGTAACCAGTGCTTCCAAAGAATCCAACCTGGCCTCATGTGAACCATGCTTCTTATCATGCCTTCGAAAATTCTCATCATATGCATGGAAATCATCAGCAATAATCTTGAATTTATCCATCAATTCCTTTTGTGAGAAACTGCCCTCACCAGATTTAGGAGTGTTTACCTCCATTACTGGATCTTTGAGCTTTGTGAATCCCAAATGATAGAGAATGAATGATGGAGAGAAAACTAGAGGAAATGATTAAGCATTGATGAACATCTAGTTAAGAGAATGTGGTAGAATGTAGATGAAAAGACAAGAGAATAAACAACTTCTTGGGATTGCTTCTCATTCAAAATAGTAGGCTACACATTCTACACAAAACCCTAGGCTATAGCTTTGTATTTATAGCACTAGGTAATAGGAAATTACAAGAAAGGCCCTTAGAGTCTATGACTCTTTACAAAAGAGGGCACAAGATAAACTAAAGCTAACACTATAAATAGGAAAGTACAGGATAGACCCTTGACTTCTTCACAACCCACAAAGTAGGGTCTAACAATCTCCCCTTTGGGAAGAAGTCAGAAGGGTGGCGGATACTTCAGAGCAGGCTCCCACTTGGACAGTTGACGATACTCGTCCCATTCTCCTATGATCCTCGTTCGCAGCTTCAAGGCAGCTTCGACTCTCCGGTACATGAGTCTCTCCTTCAGTTTCCCTTCAAGCTTGTCCAAGGCCTCGAAGAATCTTGACTTGTTGTCTAAGTGCCTCGTCTTCGGAATCTGGTCCGTTTTCAGTCGGCTCTCTATGCCTTGGATGACAAGCAGAATGGTACCGTCGCAGAAATGAGAGAGTTCACTGAATCTCATGAACTTCCGTTCCCTCTTCTTTAGCGTGCAGTAGACAATACCGTGTTCTGGGATGCTCGTCGGCACGTAGAGCTGATAAGATTCGATTACTGGGACTTGCAGATTCGGACGAAGGAGGTTCACTTTCGGCTGACGACTCTCGATTGCCATCTGGTAGTCGATCACATGTGATAGAGCAATGGTGTGACGGACGTACCTTTTGAGCACCTCGAGGCCGGAATTGTAGTAGTCGGGGCGGAGGATCGGACCTTGGAGATACTTGATCAGCTCGAGAATGTCTTCAAGATGAATCCGATCCAAGTCAGCTTCTGTGAAGGTCCACTTCAGGAGCTCGCCATTCAACCTGATATTCCCACTTTCGTACATGGCGACCGAGAACTCCAAGAACAAGCTGCTGCCGTGTCTGTAAGGCCTCACGTCTGTTACCTTTACAAATCGGCATCTGAGTCTGGTCTTTCCATGAGTGTACCAATTGCAGATGCGTTGATGGGCGTAGGCTGTCTGGCGGCGCTTCTTCTTGTAATGTGAGACTCCGAAGAACACCTTTCTGGACCACTGATGGACCTTTTCTTGTTGGAAAATCCTCGAGAAGGACTCCTCCAAGAAAGGTCGGAAGATTACCGTGTGATTCCAGTTAAGCTGGATGATAACGGGAGCTGGAGCGTCTGGAACTGTCGCCGTGATGGTGGGAGGCTCTTCCGTTTCCGGGAACTGTACCGTTGGGAGGAATGTGTCGTAGTCGGTTGCGCTGACTATGGTGTCCCCCTTCTTGTAGATTCTGAGACTTTGCGCAAGTCGGGCGAGGAGTTGTCTGGCTTCTTCCGAGATGTGAAGCTCATTCGGATCCGTCGGTGCCGACTCGGGGACTACCATATCGACCTCGACAGTGGGCTCGGACTGAGGAAAGTGGATTACCTCATCCAACAGTATCGACTGATAAGCAAACTGCTCGACGTCGAGGGGCTCTTCGTCGGGATATTCCATGAAATGCTGGTGTTGCCCTGACGGAGCAGTCTGCGGCGCTGAAGCTGATGCAGGCGCGGAACCCGAGGCTTGAGCGAGGCCGATGCGAAGTCGTTTGGCTCCTTGCATCTCCCCCTCATGAGGACCTGCGCCCGGGTCAGTGTCTTCATGTCCCCGTTTTGAGGACTGAGACTGAGGCCGGCACGCTGCCTCGAGTTCGCGAATACGGCGGTTGGCGGCCTCCAACTGCGCTTCCCTCTCTTGCAACTGGGCATCCCTGGCGGCTAGTAGTTCTTCCGCGCGCTTGAGCTTGGCCGAAAGCTTGTCGTTCTGAGTCGTTAGCGCGGAGACTGTCATGTTGAACTCGTCTTCATGAACATAGCCCGGGATGGCTTCCTGATGTGATGGTCGCGGAGGTTGTAGGCGGAGGACTGACTCGGTACGAGGAGGAGCCACTGATTGATGTACCTGAAGCTCGGTCGACTTGCCCTTGGCCTGGCGTCAAAGCGCTTGCAGTTCTTCCTCTCGTTCGGCGTCGCGAGACTTCAGAGTCTCGATCTCTCCCCTTTGCTCGTTGAGAGCACTCTCGAACGCCTCAAGTTTGGCATTGCGAGAGGCCTCGGCGCGGTCGAGCTCCGCGAATCTGGCTTGGACGACTTTAAGGATGTCGCCCGAATCCGTCGGACCTCGAAGTCCCGATGTTACTGGGGTGCTTTTAAGGATTCCACCCGAATCCGTCAGGCCTAGAAGCCCCGATGTTGCGTGAGCGTCTTTAGAGACTTCGCTCGAGTCTGTCGGGCTTGGCCCCGGTAGTACTAAACCCAGAGCTGCTTGAGCTCCGGTTGACGAGAAAAGATCTAAAGAGGTGCTTTCTCGGCCTGAAGTCATCGCTGGTGTAGGGTTGACGATGTCAGGACTTCCGGTGGATCCTCGAAGGGCGTCCTCTGACGCACCAACTCCCCCCGTTCTGGCCAGGCCACTAGGGCGGGCGGATGATGCTCCTAGAAGTGTCCTGTCCAAGTGAACGACGTGAAACGTCTCGGTAAGTGGATCTAAGACAATCGGTGCACGGAAAGAAGTCGAGAGGTGGGGCAGTTCCTCTCTAGTATCAACACCGGCAGACTCCAAGTGAGTGGCCGGTGGAAGTTGTGCTATATCCCCGTGAGAAGATGAAACGACCATCTGTTGAGAGATGGCCGAGTGGATGGGTTGGGTGTGCAAATGCGCTGGTTGGCTGCCAGCGTCTTGACCCGACGTCAACAAGTGACCGGTCTGTGTGTGGGTTGCCTCTGTGGGGGAATGACTCGGGGTAAACGGGAGACCTAATGTGTCTAACCTAGTGGGTTCTTCTTCTCCTCCCTGTTCTTCTATCCTGAGCCACTCTTCATCTAAGTGGACCTCTCCATCACCGGTCTCTTTTCTTAGACCCTCACCAACACCCTCAAGGCTATCACCACCTTGTCTCTCCATACCCGAAACCACTTCATCTTCATCACCGCCAAGACCGTCGGTTCGGCCATCTGAATCTACGCCATCCTGTTTTAGGATGTCCACGGAGTCGTCTCCGTTGAAGGATGATGTGATCTCATCCTCGTCCTGTAGAGCTTTACCGCTCTTGAGGTTGTCCACCTCCTCGGAAGAATCATCACCGAAGTCCACATGCTCGGACTCGGTGGCCTCGACATCAACGACCTGACGGTCGGACGGAGTGTGCTCGGAGGAGGACGCGTCATGGCCTTCATCACGGCCGGAGTCATCACTGGAATCATCTCCGGAGGGTTCGCCTGCAGGATCTCCTTGTGGCCCGGGAGCAGCGTCGGTTTGAGGAGGTGAAGGAGCGTGGGCTTGGTCTTGTGGGGAAGCTTCCACGTCCCCACCCTGTCCTGCTGGTGATAGTGCTGGTGACGGCTCCGTTCGTCAGAATGTACGGGCGACTGAGGCGAGTACCTTTGAGTACCTGTGTACTGCTTCGTTCTGGCTCGGATGTAGTACTCAGCCGAGTGCTCATCGACTAGTTGTCGACGAGTGCGGCGACCGCGAGCTTGAACGACTCGCTGATACTGAGCGCTTGGACCGACTGGAGGCACGTGCGGAACCGCGGATGACCCAACTATTCTACCCGCATCGCCCCTCACGTTAACTCTCAACACCCTGGAACTGGAGGCTCCCCCAGTGGAACCCCGGGGCTCGGCACCTAAGGCCCGAGCCGAAGAACGGACGGCTTGCACATCCTGGGCAGGGCTCCT
Source organism: Centaurea solstitialis (assembly GCA_030169165.1). Classification (NCBI taxonomy): domain Eukaryota; kingdom Viridiplantae; phylum Streptophyta; class Magnoliopsida; order Asterales; family Asteraceae; genus Centaurea; species Centaurea solstitialis. The sequence continues at coordinate 70,517,126 of CM058041.1, forward strand.
CGGCTCTGAGGAGTCCGTGGATGTGTCACCTAGACCTATGGATGCCCTATACAAACCTACACACGTTGCTTCCCTATCCGCGGTGTCCAGCACGTGGCGAGGGATGGGCATCTCAATCTGCCCCGGCTTCAGTGACCGAAGCTTCGATCTGGTGAGCTCCTTGCTCTTGAACGTCGGGTGGCGCGATCTGCGGTCGACTTCCGGATGTCGGTCCATGTGGTCGCGGATCATCAACGCGAAGAAGCGCATCCACGGGATGGACGAGTGTTTGCTGCGCTGGTCGTTCGGGTCCACATCCCGTGTGATGTCGATCCACAGCTGAGCGGCGACGTCGATCCGTCGGCCGTAGATGATCGAGTGAATCACATGCCACAGCTGGGTCGATGCCTTGTCGATGCCCTTAACTTTGGCAGACAGGCTACGGTTCATGATGCTGAACAGTGTAGCCCAAAGAGGTGGTAGCATGCTGACGGTGACCTGCGAGATTCCGTTCAGCTTCTGTCCCGGGTTGTTCATGACCTCAATGGCAAGAATCTCGCTGAATAGTACAGGCACGTCAACTATCGGCTCGAATGGGGCATCCGCAGAGTCAGCTGGAAGATGGAGGATGCGTCTGAAGTCAGCAAGGGAGACGGTGAGGTCAGTCTGGTCGACTCGCCCCACGAGGACTCTGGCTCCGTCTCGGTGGACAATCCTGGAGGTGTGCCAGAATTGTTGCAGGTAGATCATAGGCACGGTAGTGGTTGCCTCCAAGGAGTAGGCGATCGGATGCACCTTCAGGATCTCCAAAATCACCGGTTCTTGGGCCGGGAAGCTGTTCAGATCTACAAACGCGTTGTTCTGAGTGATACGCTTCAGATCCTCCACGGAGATCAGTGCACGGTCAGCAGCTGAGTTGATTGGTTGAGCCATTTCTGTTCAAAGAAAAAAAAAATTTAACAAGTTAGCACACTCAATGAACCACCAAGTGTTGAAACAAGGTGGAGAGGGGAAGTACCAAACCCGAATCGGGTATTGGCAAAACCCGAATCGGGAATGTGACAAACCCGAATCGGGTAAGTCACTTACCCGAGTCCATCAAGTTTCTAAACACTTGAAGAAAAGAAAATTTGGCATGACCTCGACTCAACGCGAGTCGGGAAACACGAGTACCCGAATCGGGTTACTCAGTTTCCCGAGTCAGGAATTGAGATCACTTATACATATGAATTTCCTCAAGAAACCCGATTCGGGAATGGTGTATACCCGAATCGGTAAAGAAGGTGAAACACTTAGAAAAAAACTTGGATTTCCTGTAGAAACCCGATTCGGGTTTTGGGTATACCCAAATCGGTAAAGAGAGTAAAACACTTAAACAAATGTTTGAAAACGAGTTCAAAAAGTCCACCCTAACGCGGGATGCGGGAAACTCAGATACCCGAATCGGGTTATCCATGTTTCCCGGATCGGGTTTTTGTAAAACAAGATAACAAGGGTTCCACGATGGATCGATGCAGGAAACCCGAATACCCGAATCGGGTTATTAGGTTTCCCGAATCGGGACTTATGAATGGAATGAAGAACATTCAAGTTACCCGATTCGGGTATTATGAATACCCGATTCGGGGTTTTCGAAAACCGACGGCTGTTCGACTTCTACAGCCCCAAATCGATTCAAAACTCGATCTATGAACTTGTAAACTAGTACATTGTGATCTAAATTAGTTCTAAACAAGTTTCTAAACAACAAACGACCGATTGGACGTCCCGAAAACCCATTCCAAAGAGTTTGGGTTTCGGGTTTATCCAAGAAGCTTTAGGCTTCGATTCGGTTAAGAAAACGCAACAGATATGTGTTAATGCTTATATCATCGTGTCCGAAATCTTACCATGATCGTCTGGATGTAGTCGGATCGAAGAACGGAGGTCAGAAATTGCCGGAAAGTGGCCGGAAGCGGGACGGTGGCGTTGGCGGTTCGAAGAGCAAAAGAGAGAGAGTTCGAAAATTCTTGAAATCTGATTTGAACGTATAAAGTGGAAAAGGACAATTTTCCTTTTTAAATATCAGGAAGTCAACTTATCAGTTTAAGGATAAGTTAACCCACTTTTCACTCTCAATTTTCGAAAAATGGCACAAACACCCCCTGGACTACAAGTTTCACACTTTTTGCAAAACGAGTCCCTGAACTTGAGTTTAGAAGTTTTACAAAAACAGCCCCTTAACTTGAGATTCAGAAGATGACGTTTTTAGTCCCCGAACTTGAAAGTTCAGAAACATGTCACTACCACCCCCTGAACATGCAAGTTTGCAAAAATGCACAAGTTCAGCCCCCAGACCTCAACGTAACGACTAACCTGGATAGTTTTCTTCGGGTATTAACTGTGTAACCCCGGTAGCGGATTCTGTGCGAGTCCTGATCTGATATAATCAGAAGTCGTTGTGAATGTCCACACCTGCAAAAGAAAATTGTGCATGGTATCCATTGTAGTGTGGATCCGAGAATGTCAGCACAAACAAACAAAAGATTATACAGACACACATAAGATTATATAGACACTCCCCCTTGAAAGATGCTGCACTTCGAGGCTCCCCCTACACACATGCATCCAAACGGTTCCCTAGCTCCCCCTAGACATCAGGCGGGAGGTCTAACATACCTAGCTTACTCAGAAGGAATAAGTGGCGCTTCTCATCAAAGGCTTTAGTGAACAAATCAGCAAGCTGAAGGTCACTCTCCACAAAATACAGTTCAATATTACCTTTTTCGACATGATCCTTAATGAAGTGATATCGAATGTCGATGTGCTTCGTTTTGGAGTGCTGAACTGGATTAGCGGTGATCTGAATGGCACTTTGAGAGTCGCAGTAGATAGGGATCCGGTTCATGGTGTATCCAAAATCTGCGAGTTGGGTTTTCATCCAGAGAACTTGTGAGCAACAGCACACGGCAGCGATGTATTCAGCTTCGGCCGTGGATAGAGACACATAGTTCTGTTTACGTGACGACCAACTAACCAACTTGTTCCCTAGGAACTGGCAGGCTCCGGATGTGCTCTTCCTGTCCAACTTGCAACCTGCATGATCTGAATCTGTGTAGCCAATCAGCTCAAAACTAGAACCCTTTGGGTACCAAAGGCCAAAGTCTGGCATGCCCTTCAGGTACCTAAGGATTCTCTTCACAGCCTTAAGGTGTTACTCACGCGGGTCGCATTGATAACAAGCACAGACACCCGTGGAGAATACAATGTCAGGTCTACTAGCCGTGAGGTATAACAAAGAACCAATCATTGCCCGATATTTCTTTAGATCCACTGGCTTGCCAGACAAGTCAGCGTCCATTTGAAATGATCTGGACATTGGTGTAGCCGCAGAGTTTGAGCCAACCACATCAAAACGTTTTAGCAAATCGTGAACATATTTTGATTGGTTTATGAAAATGCCTTCTGGGTATTGACGGGCTTGAAGTCCCAAAAAGAAAGTCAATTCACCCATCATACTCATTTGAAAATGTGATTTCATAGTGTGCTCAAACTCTTTGCATAACTCAGACTTTGTAGAAGCAAAGATGATGTCATCCACGTATATCTGTACGATAATTAAATCATCACCTGATTTACGAAGGAATAAAGTGGGGTCGATTGTACCTTTCTTGTAACCAGCTTCGAGCAAATGGATAGTAAGAGTTTCATACCATGCTCGTGGAGCTTGCTTGAGACCGTACAGCGCCTTATCTAACGCGTAGACGTGGTTGGGAAACCTCGGATCAACGAACCCTTCGAGTTGTTCAACATACACCTCCTCGTGAAGCACACCATTCAGGAACGCACACTTGACGTCCATCTGGTACACCATCATGTTCTTGTAGGCGGCGTACGCGAGAAACATCCGTATGGCTTCTATTCATGCAACCGGTGCAAACGTCTCATCGTAATCGATACCCTCTTGTTGGCGGAATCCCTTGGCGACCAATCGAGCCTTCTTACGAATGACAAGGTTGTTCTCATCCCTTTTGTTCCGGAAAATCCATTTCAGGCCAATGATGGATTTTCCCCATGGTCTTTTTACCAAGCACCAAACTTTGTTCCTTTCAAACTCCGCCAGTTCATCCTGCATGGCCCTTACCCAATCTGGGTCTGACAGAGCTTGATGAATTTCCGACGGTTCAAAGTCGCTTAAGAAGCAGGCAAAGAGGCTCAAGTTATCAGATTTCTTTGAAGATCGAGTCTGGACATTCCGAGATGGGCTCCCGATGATCTGGGATGAGGGATGACTTCGCGACCACTTTCTTGAGTGAGGAAGAGTGGTATACGACACTTGGTTGTTGGATGTGTCGTTCTCATCTTGCACGGCTAAGTCTCTTGACTGGTTGACTCCGGAAGGACCATCTGTAGTCCTCCCCAGTGGTTCAATATTCAGAACAACTTCCAGTCGAGGCTCCCGAACCACTTGAGCATATGATCTTTGAGAGGTGCTCGGAGATGGTAACGGAGCGGCTGCAGGGATAGGAGCACGAACAGGGGTTGAGTTCTGCGCTACAACTGGTTCCACTGAAGATCCTGGAGGTTGTTCATTTGAAGAGATCTGAGGTGGAGAGACCACTGGTTCTGTTGTCGTGATCTGAGTGGAAGTAGAGGCCTCAGAGGTGCTTTCTATCACGAAGGCATCGGACGACACAGACGTCGTGGAGTTACCAGGAGTAGCAGGTACAATGATCGGACCAGTTAAGGTCGGCAGATCATAGTCCGAAGGATCTATAAAATCTGAATCAAAGGTGTTAGGTCTAAAATCTGTGCTCGGTGGTGCATTAGGCAAGTCAGGCAGAATAGCATCAGGATTACTAGAGCTAGCATCAGAGAGAGTTTCGGTTTTAGAGAAATCTACATTTGTACTTTCCAGGATGGTTTGGGATCGTTTGTTGTAAACCCGATAGGCTTTTGAGTGTGGTGAGTATCCCATGAAGATAGACTCATCAGCCTTGGGATCAAACTTTCCCAAATCGTCCCGGTCATTCAGAATATAACACTTACAACCAAATACCCGTAGATGCTTGATATCCAGCTTGCGCTTCTCGATCATCTCATAAGCGGTCTTTCCGGTTCGCTTCACGATGAGGGTGCGGTTTTGCGTGTAGCATGCTGTTGCTACTGCTTCGGCCCAAAATGATTTTGGAACGCCGGAATGAGCCATCATGGATCTTGCTGCCTCGACTAACGTCCGATTCTTCCTTTCCACTACCCCATTTTGTTGAGGGGTACGCACGGCTGAAAAGTTGTGAGAGATCCCCACATGTTCAAGGAAGGATTGCAATTTCGAATTACGAAATTTGGTTCCGTTGTCGCTCCTCAACTTCTTCACCTTAAGATTCAAGGAAACTTGGATCCGTTTGATGAAGGCAATGATTCGATCCGCAGCATCAGATTTGGCACGAAGAAATTCAAGCCAAGTGAACCGAGAGAATTCGTCAACCAGGACTAGCATGTATTTCTTTCTTGCTAGACTTTCAATCATCATCGGCCCACATAGATCCATGTGTATCATGTCGAGTGGACTTCGACAATTAGTTTCCAACTTTGGAGGATGGGAACTTCTCTTCATTTTCCCTAACGCACATGCAGAACAAAGTGTGTCCTTGGAGAGGCGTGTCTCGGGAAGTCCACTGACCAAGCCTCTGGTAACCAGCTTGTTCATGTCTTTGAAGTTCTGATGACATAGCCGTTGATGCCATAACCAACTGTCCGCCTTGGTAGCTTTCGCGAGCAAACAGATTTTGTTGTCTGGTTGTGATAGATCTTCAAACTGAGGATGTGATTGGGGAATGCATCTGAAGACAGTGGTGTACAGGTTCCCAGTTCTGCGTGCAATTAGAACGGGATCCTCATCTTCCGTGTTCACCGAAGCTCCGTACATATATTGTTTGCACCAGTAGCCATTGTCACAAAATTGGCTGGAGCTGAACATGTTGTATGCCAAACCCCTCACATACCTTACCTGCTTGATTATATACTTCCCATCTGTGATGCTTCCATACCCTTCTATCCCTTTAGGTCTTGAATCAGCCATCTTTACATATCCCTCAAACTTTTCAACAAAGTCAAAAAGGAAGGATCGATGACCAGTCATGTGTCGATGGGCTCCTGAATCTATGTACCACACATGACTGACCTGCAAAAGGAATTAAGCTTGTTTAGGGACCCATTGCCCAATGGGTTCCTTAGGGTTAGATGAAGCAGGTAAAACGCTCGGTGCAGTCTCCTTTTCGGATTTCTCCTTAGGCATAGGGGACTGTACTGAGGAGGAGGATTTAGAGTTTCCTCTTCGCCTCCTTCGTCTCTTACGAGACTTGGCTAAAGAATTTTCAGCATTTAAAGAACTAGCCACACCTAAGCGCAAGAGATTATCAAACATAGTACACATGTCATTCCTGAAAGTAGCAAAAACAGTGTTCAAATTCCCATTACGGGTTACAGACATGTTTGAGTCAAATCCTACACTAGGTGGGGCATGACCTAGACCCGCACGGCCAGGATTACGCCACTTAGGGAAAGCAGAAATGGGGTTGTTCCTTCCTTGATTCTCTCGAGGTGGCTTCACATTCTGTCCACCATCTTCCTTCCTCCCAACTGCATTAGAAGCAATGTGTGAGTTAGAGGACGGTTTGTGTGAAATGGATTTACCACCTTTCCTAGATGACGGTTTTTGAAAATTAGGTTTTGAGGAATTGAAAGGTTGTTTTTGATTAGGTTTCACCCGAGAGTTCTCACCCACTTCAAATGTGCTAGAGGCTAGCTCAAGACTTTTGATGGGTTTGGCTGGAACACAAGCATCAACAGATTTGGAATTCCTGTTCTGGAGTCCTTTGGGTGCGTGAGGCTTAACTGACTTCCCTCTGTCAGTACCAACACATTTTTCACCCTCAGGTTTACTGATCTCAGAACTGGATGCAAGTGTAACAGTAGACTCATCGGGTTTGGAAGGAACACTATTCTTTTTCTTGGGAAAGAAGCCGGAAGGATCATCCCCATCATCTAAAAACACCTTCATATCATATTCTATGTTTGGATTAAGGACAGTCTTTGGTTCAACTATCCTATGGTGAGTGCTTTGGGGATCCTCATCATCATCCGAAACAATAGAGCAAAGATTTTCAAAATCGTTTACTTTCTTTCTTAAAATGGAAATTGACACATCTTGGTTGGTTATGGTATGACGGTACATATTCCTATCATCAAAGAATACTTCACTTGCAATTTCAAAGTGAACATCTTGGAGGATGTACCGTGTTTGAAGATCCGCAAACTTTATTTTAAAATCATTGAGAGTAGAGTTAGTGGTCTCACATTCCGAAGAAAGCCTCATTCTCTCGGCATTTGCCTCAAGCAAGTCTTTTTCCAGAGTGTGAACCAAGGTGTCTTTTTCCGAAACAATTGCTCTAAAGTTCTGAATCTGATGTTGACAGGCTTCTAAGTCCATGGCTTTCAATCTAAGCTCAAAGATCTCCTTCTCTAGCTTGACTAGGTCCGGACTCTCAGTTGCGGAAACATCCTTTGGAGGGATAACTAAGACATCCTCAGATAATTCAATCTCCCTAGTGTCATAGCTTGAGTTAAGGTTGGAATAGTCAACGGGAGGCATAGCTACCTTAGGAGTTCGGGCTTTGATACTTTCCCAATCTGAGTTGGTATTCCTAGGATCCTTGGCAGGAGTAAAGATAGGACCTATGGGAGTGGGACTGGTGGGAGGACTACTGGAAGAGTTATCTGACAGACTGGTGGTCCTAGTAATGACTTCTCCGTTAATTACTTCACTAAAGGTCATAGACTGTCTAACAAATTCCTCAGTGGTAGGTCCTCCTACAAAAGCAGGCTTAGGCTTGGATGCGGACATGTTCTCATAGGTATATAGATTTGATGGTGCTTTGTCTAGGACGTGTTTCTCTGAGTGGCCAAGTCCGGGTTTAGCATGATAGAAAGGATTATTATTGGCATGTGCAGTGAGAATGTGCAGAGTCTGTTCAGATTGACCTCTCTTGAGATTGTTGTCTTCAAGCTCTTTGATTTTCGAGAAAAGTTTCGTTCTTTCTTCCGAAAGCAACTTAAATTTGAGCTCAAGTTCTCCGTGACAACTTTTCAGTTCATCATGAGAAGAAGTAAGAGACAACAGTTTGTTCTCAAGATTGGTCTCTCTAATGCTAGACTCAAGAGATTCACGATTATAACTTATCAACAAGTCCTCGTAAGAGCTCTTATAAACGGCACTGTCGGTTCTAAATTTCGTGACGAGAGTTCTTTCCGTTAGGAGATCTTTCTCAAGTGCACAAATTTTAGATTCCAACATGGCTGTACAATCAGATATATCTGGAGTAGAGGATACCTCGAAGGCGTCGTTGTTGTACTGCAAACCGGCTTCAGCATCAAAGTCAACAACTTTTGTGTTGTTACTGTCCGGTGCCTCGAAGTCAGCCATCAAACATGGTCCACCAACCATGTGATCCCCCTCATCTGAGCTCTCCTCCTCACAGACCCAGTTCTCTTCATCCACTAGCAAGGCCACCCCCTTCTCTTTCTTCCTCATAAGAGCGGCCTTCTTCTCAAAGTAAGCGGCATCTTTGTACACCGCCTTGCATTCTTTGGCATAATGACCAGGCGTCCCGCACTTGAAACATGTGGGTCCGTGGCTATTTGTTTTCCCTTGAGTGGATGACATGGGTTGAGTGTTCTGGACTTGAGTACTGCTCGTTCCCAACTGCTGTTCTCTGATTTGAATTCCTTTGCCATGTGGAGGTTTCTTGGGGTGACTTCCACCGTTGAAGTTTCCACCAAGATTGTTCTGATCTCCTCCGCCCATCCTTCCTTGATCATAGCTCCCAGATTGATGATTGAACCTACCATCATCATATCCACCATCGGAATTTCCTTCATAGCCTTGTCCAGAGTAGTTGTGTCCGTATCCACCACCTTGATTGTTGTAGTTAGAGCCATGCTGATTGTATCCAGATCCCTGATTGTTGCCATGATAGTTGCTTCCATTTCCTGAGCTTCCTTGGTAGTCCAAATAAGTGTTGTCACGCCTGAAGTTGTTTCCGAACCTTCCTCGACCACCTCGTCCACGATCCAATGCCTAAAATCTACCTCCATGAGGGTAATGACCTCTCCCTTGATCCAGCGACTGATGAGCTCCCCTTCCCGGACCAAAATGATTTCCACCATGAGAGTTTGAACGGTTGAGTCCCCGATTAGCAGTTAATCGTTGCATTTTGTGAGTGATCAATGCAAGGGACTCATTCATGTTGTGAAGTTCCTCATCAGTGACAGTGATGATTGTTGGGTCATTGAAGTCATCGCTGTGCTGGTAGTACTCTTGACTCACATCATAGTGGTAGTCTTGGTAGAGATCTTCCGGGTAAGGGTTCATCCACATGTTTGATCCTCCATGGTGCATGGCAGCTAATGCAAGAGGGTCAACAGTTTTCTTGGGTTTGTTCCCGGTGATGAACTCTTCATGTTGGACCATCATACTGAATAGGTCGTGAAGTCCCATTTGTCCAAGGTTCCTACTCAACTGGATGTTAATGGCTAAGTTTCGCCATTCTTGATTCAAGTTCTTCAAGAACTTCACGTTCACCTCATAACGCGACTTCTCAACCTTCAGTCGTCGAAGATCATTGACTAGGGAGTTCAAGCGTTGGTAAGAGTCGTGCAACAATTCTCCTTCTTTTGCATGAAAGCCTTCGTAGGCATTCATGGCTGATTCCTTCTGGAATTCGGAAGCGGTGTCTCCCCCCTGCATTTGCTGTTCTATTTCATTCCAGATGTCCCGAGCAATCGAGCATTGTCGAAACTGTCGACACGGGAATACATGTCATTTGGGAGAGACATGATGAGAAGGGACATTGCACGCTTGTCGATTTCATGGCGTTCGCGTTGTTCCTGATTGAACAAGTGATAGGGCTTCTCCACGGTGTATGAGGGTAGAAGTGGACAAGTGTCGGTTTCCGGTACTTCGGCAATGGTGACAGTAGGTCTGACTGGACCTTCTCTGATTGACTTCATCAAGTTTCGATCAAGCTGATCTAGGAAATGGATCATTCTCAGTTTCCATTGAGCATATTCTCCCATGACGAGCACTGGGGGACGAGATTCAGACCCCATGCTTACGATTTCTCTCGACATCATATCCTCTTAAGAAAGATCCCCTTCGAGTGGATAACTAGGGTTTGGAAAAAGCTTTGAAAAAGACTGTTCTGGCGAGCACTCGTGACACAAATAGCCTTGAAGAGTTTGAAATTTTAGAACAATGGCTAAGTGTCGGATTTGAGACGAAAATTGAAGATTTCCGGGTCAAAGAGTGCGAGACCCGATTCGGGATCGTGAGATTCCCGATTAGGAACTGGCCAAGAAACCCGATTCGGGTAATGAAGATTCCCGATTCGGGAATGGACAAAACCCGAATTGGATGAACAGTGAAACCCGATTTGGGTAAAGGTAAAACCCGAATCCAAAGATGAGCCTTGGAACAAAATTTGGAACAAGACCTGAGGTGGGAAACTCGTTCACCGATTCGGGAAACCAAAGGTTTTCCTGATTCGGGAAACGTGTATACCCGACTCGGGTAAGGTGTACTTGCCCGATTCGGGATTTTAAGCTGATGAATCAGCTCAAATAACCCGATTCGGGAAAGCAGACCAGAAGTTCCGAAAAAATGCTCAAAATCATCAAAAACCACTTCTTAAATCAGTGAAAAGTGTCCCAATTTGTGCAAAACAAGTGTACAAACCTTTTGGAAACACTTATCACTTAAAAACAATAAGATATGAGTAGATTTGAGGCTCAAGGGGAGCAAAAAATGGTGAAACTCAAGTTTTTTTTAAAAAAAGGTTTTTAAACCATTTTGAATGCAAAAATCTCCTAGAAATCCACCAAAGGTTGAGCTCTGATACCAAATGTGAATCCCAAATGATAGAGAATGAATGATGGAGAGAAAACTAGAGGAAATGATTAAGCATTGATGAACATCTAGTTAAGAGAATGTGGTAGAATGTAGATGAAAAGACAAGAGAATAAACAACTTCTTGGGATTGCTTCTCATTCAAAATAGTAGGCTACACATTCTACACAAAACCCTAGGCTATAGCTTTGTATTTATAGCACTAGGTAATAGGAAATTACAAGAAACGCCCTTAGAGTCTATGACTCTTTACAAAAGAGGGCACAAGATAAACTAAAGCTAACACTATAAATAGGAAAGTACAGGATAGACCCTTGACTTCTTCACAACCCACAAAGTAGGGTCTAACAAGCTTTTTGACATAAGTCTTCAGCCTAGCTGAAGCACTAGATGCCCCCATGGTTTCCTGGCACCTGGGTCCTCCCTTTGATTTCTCAATAGGAGTTGCCGTGGTGGGGGTCTTAGCTATGTTCAAACTGTCCTGGTGCACACCTTGTGCAACACCAGTAGTTTGAGCCTCACCAACCACATGCCCTTCCATCTCCGTAGAGGGCACCTTCTTTATACTTGAGTGGGGCATCACTCCATGGGTTTCCCTGTGGATATGATCAGAAGGAGAGTGCTCCAACTGATGGCTTAAAGGCTCTTGGGGTTTAGAACCAGAAGAGGAAGGAGCTCTTCTGTTCTTTCTGTTATACTTTTTGAGTGAAGGGGTGGGGGTAACAATAGGAGACTGAGGGATTGTTTCAGTGTTAGGTGTGGGTAGGTCATCAGTGGGAATGCTTGATTGTGAGGGCTGCAAGCCTGATGCCTCACCTTGTGGGTGGTCCACCCTCATCATTGTAGAGAACAATGGGGTGAAAGTCTCATTAGAGCCTGGAGCAGGTCTCTTCATGTTGGAAAACACTTTATTACCAAGAGCAGAGCTCTGATAAGTGTTTCCCTCCATTGGTACATCCGTCAATTCCTTGGTTATAACTTCTTGTATAAATCTTGGAAACATGTAAAAAGATTTTACTTTGGAATTAGTGATGTTTTCAAGATTGTATACAAGATCATCAAAAAGTACTTGTGAAAAATTAAACACCTGTCCAGTGGCTAGACACACCAAGGCTGAAGCCATAGTGCTACTAAACTCACCAAAACTGGTGGTTTTCTATGAAAAACAGTTCAATAGGGTATGCACAAAGAATCTCCACTGAGGGCAAAATTTACCCTTAAGATATTTTAAAGAAGTAGTGGAGCCTGTATACCCCATTCTTTGAAAAGAGTCCATGATGGTTGAGGGTGTAAGCATAGTAATACCTGATGCATCATGGAGACGAAGATGAAGTCTGATTTTCTCAGGGGTGAGGGTTAGGGATTGACCACAGATGGTGGTTTGGATGATTTTAACCCCTTCGACCTCCTGAATCACCGCATTCGACCAGAAGTCACGCATATGTTGAATGTAGATCGTGGGATTGATGGTCGCGGCATAGGCAATGTATGATGTTGATAAGAAATCAAGAATATCTTCAAAGCCTTCGGAGTTGTCATCTTTGATGAGATAACCCACTTTGTTGTGATCTTTGACAAAGTGCAGCAAGTCCATGATCGATTTCACAACTAAAACCCTAGAATCAGAACGAAAATCAGTATGCGATTGAAAGTTCAAGAACACTGATGGAGAATAGAGGTAGAATCGCAAACGTTTTCAGAGAAAAAGGTTCAAAATAGCCGTTTATGAAAAAGGCGGTCAAGTTGGGCTTTTATACTGAACATATGAGCAGGGTTAACTACCATAAGCAGGGGTAACGAACATAAGCAGTGGTAACAAACATAAGCAGTGGTATGGGACAAAAGCAGGGGTAATTAACACTAGCAGGGGTAAAATATGAGAACAGTGGTTAAATGAACCAGCAGTGTTAAGTACGCGAATTAAATTAAAAGCAGTGGTAAAATACACTAGCAATGGTAAATTACACTAGCAGAGGTAAAATACACTAGCAATGGTAAAATACTCTGGCAGTGGTAAATTACACTGGCAGTGATAAACAGACACACATATCACTAGCGGTGGTAATCAGCAGTGATAACCAGCGGTGGTAACCAGCGGTGGTAACCAGCGGTGGTAACCAGCGGTGGTAACCAGCGGTGGTAACCAGCAGTGGTATCCATCCTCAAGCTACACAACCAACAGTGGTAAAAAGACACATATAACACCAGCGGTGGTAACCATCAGTGGTAATGTGCGAGAGTGCGAGCAGTGGTACTGTGCGAGTGTGCGAGCAGTGGTAAGCGACACAACTAGCAGTGGTAAAAACTTAGATTCTGAAACTAAATTTTGCGAAAGAGACACTGCTAGTAGAAACAACTTCAACCAAGCAGTGGTAACATTCTCCGCGACTTTTTGAGCAATCCAAAAACCTTCACCATACTCCTGCAACATCCACAAACTTATTAAACCCCTTTTATCTAAAGAGAGAGCATAAACAATAACTATAAAAGAAAGATATACAGAGAAAGTACAAGAAAATGTAATAAGAAGAAGAATTAATCAGAGTTCATCATTCCAACACCTGTAACCAAAAATGTAAACCTGCCAACATCAAATGCTTTTGTTAACAGGTCTGCATATTGATCATCAGTGTGGACTTTCAGAACTTGTATTAACTTCTTTTCATTACTATCTCTGATAAAGTGGTACTTTATCTCTATATGCTTGGTCTTGGAGTGCTTGACAGGATTGTTAACAATGCTAATGGCACTGTTATTGTCAATGTAGATTGGTGTCTGCAAAAAGGAAAGACCATAGTCTTGCATTTGATTCTGAATCCATAGGACTTGTGAACAACATTGAGATGCAGCTATGTATTCAGCCTCTGTTGTTGATTGTGACACAGTGGTCTGTTTCTTGCATTGCCATGAGACCAATCTTCCTCCTAAGAACTGACATCCTCCTGATGTAGACTTCCTATCCAAGTTTGCTCCTCCATAATCACTATCCGTGTAAGCCACTAAATCAAATGAAGAATTATTAGGATACCACAGTCCTAATCTTGGTTGGCCCTTCAGATTTGAATATCCTCTTGACTGCATGTAGATGTGACTCCTTGGGCCTAACCTGAAACCTGGCACATACACAAACAGCAAACATAATATCAGGTCTAGAAGCTGTAAGATACATTAATGATCCAATCATGGATCTGTAATGATGAACATCAACTTCTTCCCCGTCATCATCAGCAGTGAGATGTTTATGTGTTTCCATTGGAGTGCTAGCTGGTTTTGCATCATTCATTCCAAACTTTTGAAGCATGGATGCAACATATTTGGACTGATTGATGAAAATCCCATCTGTCTTCTGCTTGACCTGTAAACCAAGAAAGAAACTTAGCTTCCCCATAGAACTCATCTTGAATTTCTTGTGCATTAAATCCTCAAACTCCTTGCACATTGAATCCTTGGTAGATCCAAAGATGATATCATCTACATAGATCTGAACCAAAAGCGTCTTTGTTTTCTTGATAAACAGGGTCTTATCAATTACACCTCTCTGAAAATTGTTCTCCAACAGGTAGGAGGACTATGTATCATACCAAGCCCTAGGTGCTTGATGAAGACCATAAAGTGCTTTTCTCAACTTGTACACTTTATCAGGGTATTTTGGATCCTCAAACCCTGGTGGCTGACTGACATACACCTCTTCATCAATGGTGCCATACAGAAAGGCACTCTTGACATCCATCTGATAGACTTTGAATCCTTTGTAAGATGCAAAGGCCAAGAATAGCCTGATAACTTCAATTCTGGCAACAGGTGCAAATACATCATCATAGTCTATACCCTCCTCTTGAGTATACCCTTGAGCTACTAGTCTTGCTTTGTTTTTTATCACAATTCCTCTCTCATCAGTTTTGTTTCTGAAAATCCACTTGGTGCCAATTACTCTGTGACCTCTGGGTAGATCCACCAGATCCCACACATGCTGTAGAACAAACTGCAAAAGTTCCTCTTGCATGGCCTCTATCCAACTTGGATCCTTCATCGCATCATAGGCTTTCTTGGGTTCTGTTTGTGAGAGAAAAACAGAGATCATGCTCAAGTGTGGATTGGGAAGGGATTTGCTTTGCTTCCTTGTAATCATAGGAGACTGAATGTCTCCTATAACCAGAGTAGGTGGATGATTCTTTTGAGTTCTTGTAAGATGCAGGGGTTCCTGAGGAAGATCCACCCCTAGATTTGAATCATTCACTTCTGGTTCTTGATCCCATTGTGGTTCTTCTTCTAAGGTAGGAATTTCATCATTGGTGACAGAGGTTTCCATAATTGGTTGATCATCACTCTTCTCAGTGTCTTCTTCTTCTTGTTGATCATCTGAAGTTGACTCTGCCTTGGCACTATCATCATTAGAGTCCACAAAAGGCATTGGAAACATAACAAATGTAGGACTTGTTTCCTGAGTCTGCTCTGTACTTGTACCTGTACTCACATCAAAGCTCATGTTCAAAGAGTTAGTGAGTGAATCAATGTCAAACAGCCAATTGGGACCACTTCCAGGTATGTTAGGAGTGTTCTCATTGCATTTGACATTGTCACTTTCTTCTATGATCCTTGTTGAACTATCGAAAACTCTAAGAGCTTTGCCCTGAGAAGAGTATCCCACAAGAAATCCATCATCAGATTTGCTGTCAAATTTGCCTAAGTGAGTCTTGGTATCAAGAATTGTGCAAGGACACCCAAATGGTTTCAAAAATCCTATATAGGGTTTCTTTTTCTCAAAAAGTTCATAGGGTGTCTTGCCTTTTGATTTGACTATAAGAACTCTGTTTTGCACATAACAAGCAGTGTTAACTGCTTCTGCCCAGAAAGTGATTGGCAGTTTGGAATCTGCTAACATAGTTCTTGCAGCCTCAATTAGTGTCCTATTTCTCCTCTCAGCAACACCATTTTGCTGAGGAGTTCTAGGAGCATTGTATTGTCTCTCAATACCCTTTTCCTCACAGAAGCTATTCAGATCAGCATTCTTGAATTCAGTACCATTGTCAGATCTAATGACTTTTACTCTTAGGTTTGTCTTGTTTTCCACTCTTGTCACAAAGGGTTTGATCAGTCCACTTGTCTCATCCTTTGTTCTAAGAAAGTAAACCCAAGTAAACCTAGAATAATCATCAACTATCACTAGACAATAGGATTTCTTGCCTATACTCATCACATTGGTAGGACCAAAAAGATCCATATGCAATAGCTGTAAAGGTGATGAGATAGTGTTTACTTCTTTGGACTTGTGTGAGTTTTTGTGTTGCTTACCTTTGAGGCATGCTACACAGTGATCATCACATGAAAATTCTTTGGCAGGCAAACCTCTTACAAGGTTGTTTTTGACAAGTAAATTCATGTTCTTAAAGTTCATGTGGCACATCCTCCTATGCCACAGTGATGATTCACTCACAGATGCTTTTGAAAATAAACAGTTTAAGGATGATAAAGAGGAAGCATCTTCAATGTCCAAACAGTAAACATTGTCTCTCCTGGGAGTCCTAAGCATAACTTGACTCTCATCTATCTTGAAACCAGAAGCAAGTATGAGACATTCAGTATCAGTGAAAAATACACCAAACTTCTTGTCACATACTTGAGACACACTTAACAAGTTATATCTCAACTGCTCCACATAATAAACATCATCAAAGGTCATCTTTCCCTTTGAGACCTTACCTTTTCCACTTATCTTACCTCCAGTTGGATTATCCCCAAAGGCAACATGTCCACCTTCAAACTTTTTAAAGTCTTTAAGTAATGACATGATACCTGTCATGTGCCTAGAGCAACCACTGTCCACATGCCAAAGACTACTCCTTCTTCCTTGGTTGCTCTGCACATAGAATGAAACAGTTAGTGTCTTGAGGGAACCCAAGCCAATATGGTCTTGGGTTCTCCCTTTTCATTAACATAATTGACCTCTGTCAATCTGTTAAGCTTTAAGAGATAGTCTTTGCTTGGGATCACATTGCTGGAATATTTGGTTACAATAATGGGTTTTCTTTTTGACGGTCCAGCAGTGGTAGCAGTTTTGGAGTTACCACTGCTGTTATTTTTGGCAGCAGTGGTAACTTTTGTGGTAACAGTGTTTGAGTTACCACTGCTGTTATTGCTAGCAGCAGTGTTAACTTCTTTGGTAACAGTGTTTGAGTTACCACTACTGTTATTGCTAGCAGCAGTGTTAACTTTTACACTGTTAATACTGTTACCACTGCTATCACTTTTATTACCACTGCCTGTTAAAGGAGTAGTATTGCTGAGTGAAGCTTTAGGAACCCACTTAGTAACCAGCTTAACAGTCTTCTTCTCAACCTTTTTCTTGAGCTTTTCTTTTAGGTTGTGAAGATCTGTTTTGTTTGGGAACAACTCTTTTGCTTGGGACAAATCTTCTAGTTTGAAAACTGTTTCTATGGTTGATTGGATTGAAGTAACAGTTTCTAGCTAGATGATTTGTCTTACAGCAGATAAAGCATGGTTTTGGTCCGTTTATCTTGCTAAGATCAACACCATGGCATTGTGCCCATTGGTTATTCCAGTTCCTTTTATTCCCTCTTGGTTGATTTATGTTCTGAGACTGTGAGGAAGTACCAGGATCAATCACAGACTTTTGAGTATAGTTGTCCTTCCTAGTCTCTCTCCTAGTTGTCTCAACCTGTTTTCCTTTGTTTTTCTTTGAGGGAATCACTGCCTTTCCCTTGTCTTTCCTAGAGGTCTCTACCTGTTTACTAGGAACAAAAGGCATACCACCTTTCTCATTGGTGAGAATGTGGTTTTCATCAGGGATGATCTTGGAAGGGATTTTCTCTTCAGATTCCTCCTCTGAGTCAATTGGATCTACTCTATCCAAACCTTCTTTTAACTCTCCTCTGTTCAGACTATCTAGAAGATCAGTGGTAGGAGGAATGTAATTTTGGTTGCAGGGTGGAGGGGTATTGTTGTAACCTATTCCCCTCTTCAAGTCATCAGTGACTTGAGCTCTTAGTATGGATTCTACTGCCTTAGAAGACTTTGAAAACTTTTCTAGATCTTCTTTGGCAGTGGTCAACTCTTTCTTAGTGCATTCTAATTCTTCCCTAACCTTGGACAACTTTCTCTCATACTCATTCTTCTCCCACTTCCAATAATTAAGGTCATATTCAAATTGTAGTTCATTGGCTTTGTAAGCCTTTATTTGGTCCTCTAAATTGTCAATAACCTTAATATATTCTCTCCTATCTCTCTCCATGATCTTTATACTATCACTCATGGTCTGATTGTGATCCCTGTATTTTTTCACAGTCTCTAAACAAGAATTTGAACACAGTTTAGAAGATACCTCTGTTGGGATCTCAGTCTCATTGATCTCAGCCATGAGTGCTTGATTTTGAACTGTCTCCTCTGCATGCTCACTCCAGTCAAACCCTTGTCCCTCCTGTGAAACCAGTGCTTGGGATGAACTAGGATTTGAGTTTGTTCCTCTGTTGTTGAATCTGGATGTTTGTGAAGCACCACTTCCAGTATTCTGTTGATGAATTGATCCTCCCTTGCATTCTCTTGCAAAGTGCCCTGGTTCATTGCACTTGTAGCACCTGACTTTGGATTTATCAAATCTAGCTTTGTCACCTCTCTTGACTTCAAAACTGTTTCTCCCAGTTCTTCTAATGAACCTTTTCATCCTGAGAGTAAGCATGGCCATCTGCCACTTGATGTCCATCTCCTCAAGGTCATCTGCATTGATTTGATCCAGATCCTCATTAATCAGTGATGATTTGACATGACTTGCCAAGAAAGCTTCTAGAACAGTGTCTTCATTGATTTCCTGAGATGAACAATTAGTTATATTAGAAACAGTTTCATTAGCAGTGGTATTATAAGCAGCAGTGGTATTAAAAGAACTAGGGTTTTTAGAAGAAAGAAGAGCAGTATTATGAGTGTATCCAATGGGCCTTCTCTTCTTTTCCACTTCAGTTTCAAAGATCCTTAGATCATTGTATAGATCTTCAAGTTCCTTGTCCTCCAAGTCATCTCCCTGCCTGAATAAGACAGTGTAAATAGTCCATTCCTCTCCAAGAGATCTGAGGAATTTTCTATTCACATCATCCTTGTCCATCTTCACATCAACTGTTGCTATTTCTCCAATCAGCTTATTGAATCTATCAAAGGTCTGTGTCATAGATTCATTCTTCAATGATGTGAAGTTCTCATACTGCTGCTTCAGAATTGCCTTCTTATTTCTCTTTGTGCTCTTGGTTCCAGAGAACCTCTTTTCCAGGGCAGTCCATAGAGATTTAGCATCAGTGTATGCACTAAATTGGTGTTGGTATTCATTGGGAATGGCCAACAACAAAGTGCTTAAGGCTTTCATCTCAGTCTGCCTTCTTTTCCTGTCTGCATCTGATCTGGGAGGGGTCTAGCAGCACCTTCAGCAGCTACTTCATCAACACCAGGTCCGTTTTCAACAACCTCCCACATACCATAATCTGTGAGAAGCATGTATTGACGGATCCTGATCTTCCACATGTCAAACTCGTTTGGTTTGAGCATGGGAACTTTAGAAACCAAGACAGTTTTCTGAGTATCCATTGTTATTTAGTGCTCTGATACCACTTGACAGGCTCGAATAAATCAATTTATCAAGATCAGAAAACTTAATCAAAAAAGTTTGCGGAATAACACTTTGATTATATAAAGCAAACAATGAATTTGGAACAACTGAAAGTGTATTTGATTCAATAGCTTAATGATTACAAACACAAGCCCCAATCTGTTTGAACAGGCTCAAACAGACGTGCAACTCTTCTCAATTGCAGGGATTTCAAGAACAATCTTGAGGCTTAGAATTCTAAAACAAAAGCTAATGAAAAACTCGTATCTAAAACAATAAAACCTATCAGCTATATATACGAGATACAAGATTACAATAAGGAAACTAGATTTACAAGATAATCTCTAAAGTTTCTCCAAGCAAATTGTATCTTGTCTATATCTTCATTCATCGCAATCCATTCCTTATCGCAATCTGATTAGCAGTGGTAAACACAAAAGCAGTGTTAACTTGTAACAAGCAGTGGTAATCTCTGTACATCAGCAGTGGTAATCTTCAAAAGGCCTAGCAGTGGTAACTCCCAAAACCAGCAGTGGTAACTCACAGATTCAGTTCTAACACAAACAAACATGACAATTCCAATAAACGACAAATACGTGTTTTCTACAAACAAGTTCCATAATTAACCAAATAAGTTATATAATTTAAAGACAACGCCTAAATAAACCCAAAAATCGGCGACAAGTTCACTAACACAAAAAGTTAAAAATTAACTTCAAGCTTGAGTTGTTGGGGTTGTTGAGTTAGAGTTTCCATCACTAGCCTCCATCATCTTAAGCAATGTGTCTAACTTCTCTTTTTGTTCGGCAAATTCCTTTCTTTGCTTATCGGCTTCCTTTTGTGCCTCATTTTGTGCCTCTTTGAGCAAACGTATCTCCTCATCACGTTCGGCAAGTTGTAGCTGAAAATCATCCTTGCTAACCAAAGATATCGGCTTAGAGGTACTTCCCTTTTGTCGGACCTCTCATCCTTGGAGCACGAACCGGCAAGCTACCCATACCTCGAACAACCGTCCCAACCGACGGACCAACGATTTCCTCAATCGCTTCCTCAACAAGTCTCTATAAGTGCAATTCAAGCAATTATCAACATATTTAAAACTATAAATCACGTTACTTCTATATTAGTGCTTAAACTAAATATAAATAGAAAAGTGCATTAACATTTTTTTACAAATCAACATATTGTAAGTGCTTACTTTACGGTTTTCGCTTGTAGTGGTCTCAACAATTGTAGCAAGATGAGGAGCCACGTGTCCTTTGGCTTTATGTTTATTGGCCCTAAACCGGAACAAAATCGGTCCACCTTTATGGTCAATCCAATTTCTAGACAATCTTGCTTCCGACATCCTCTTGGATTTATTCTACAACATGATAAACATTTAATTTACAATCTAAACTTAACAATAACTTGTACGTTCGATTATTTACTTATTAAATACCTTCCATGTTTCGGTCTCAAAACGATTGCACAAAAAATCCCATTGATCCGGTCGATGCACAAAGTTCTTCGGAACGGGGTGTCGACCTTGATCCTTGTAAAACATGTGGCAATCGGTTCTCCACCTCCTAAATATATTACGTGCCATTAAATGGATCCATTCGAATAGAGCATCACCCCCATCTCCACTCCAATCAATCTCAAAAAAGACCTAAAACACAAATCAAAAGAAAATAAAAAGTTAAACATTACTATAATGAGGTATAAATCGTTACAAAAATAAATTAAAACCTAACAATAAAAATGCACTTACACTAAGTTGATCAACTACAATCTTGAGGTCATCTTCCGAGAGATACAAATAACTATCTTTGAACATTGGAATATGTTCACGAACAATGGCCCCAATTAGCTTCGAGATCCTACAAACATGGTTTGAATCGGGTAATTTCTCATCCATGCTCCACTTGAGAGGGAGACGTTTATTGCCATTGTTTTCAATCTCTCTTTTGATCGCTTTTCCGGTTATAAGCCCCCGTCTTGCTTTTTTTCTCACAAGTTCTTCCGTCGTTTCCACCCTCGGTTCCACATGCTTACGGCGGCAATTGATACGTATATCTAGCGCAATCGCCTTGTATGTACCTCTATGAAACATGTGATGGACAACTTTCCAACCGTTACCAAACATTGGATCATCGACGTAGAATACTTGTTTTGCATGTAAGGCAAGACAAAACTGACTGTCTTTGTAACAATCAGTCTTTGTATCAATGGAAATCAGACCACGATCTAACTTTATATTTTCTTCGTCGTACCACCTACACTTAAATAACACGACTGGCATTGCTTCTGGATAATTTAACTCAACAACTTGAAGTAGAACCCCGTAGTATGACACGTTATCTACCACTATCATCACCCCACTATTTTGCGTTTTACGACTCTTATCTCGTTCTTCACATATGAATCTAACACCGTTCACATTACACTGTAGATAGAAAACGATTTGTTGAGGCCCACGTGACAGAATCTCTAGTTCTTGTTGTACATTTTGTTGCTCATCTGCCATCTACATCATAAAAATATATGATTAGTCAAAAAATATATATATTACAACTCAAGTCTAGAAAGTCTTCAAACATGAAAAAATATATAACCCAAGTTTTGAAAGTCTGATGGAACGTCGCGATACGATGCTCGAAGCAACCTTCTGGGAAGTGCATTGCGTAAAGTTCATTGAACTTATCAATATGAGGTTGTGCTTCCGTACAATTGATAATAACCATCCAACGAGTTGTTTCCATTTCTTCTCTAGTCAAAGTGGCATTCCAGAGGCGGCTATTCGGGAGAACACAGTCAGACACGACTGAGAGGCTCCATCGAGATGAATCTGACATCAAAGGGTTGCTATGTACAGTGGGTTCGTTCAAATAGAGATTCATAAACGTCACACACTCATGCATAAGGTATCGTTCAGCAATACAACCCTCGGGGTAACGGTGTTTGTTACATGTTTCTTGTACTCTCCAAGTTGCCTGAAAGATGAGATCATTAAATTATATAACTCGATATATTTAACTATCAATGTTGGTAGTGTGCACATACCTCTCTATAGGAAACATCCAAGTGTAATGCACAGGACCGGTTAAGGAGACTTGTTCAGGAAGATGGATGCAAAGATGTACCATGATTGTGAAGAAAGCTGGAGGAAATATCGCCTCTAACTTGCATAAAATCAAAACAATGTCTTTTTTCATCTGTTCAACATCCGACTTCTTCAACTCTCGAGCACACAACATTTGAAAAAATCTAGATAAGTCACAAATTGCTTCAGCGACATGATTGGCCACGTAGGGTCGTATGACCACCGGAAGAATGCGCTGAAGCAACACGTGACAATCATGAGTCTTCAAACCATAAAACCTCTTGTCATTTATGTTCACCTTATTCTTTAAGCTTCCAGCATAACCACTGGGATACTGAACTGCGGCAATTTGATCAAGTACCTCGAGGCGAAATTGAGGCTTCACCGTGTAATTAGCGTAAGGTAGTGTTGTCTTTCCCATAGTGCCTCGAGGTTTCTTCGGCCAAAGATGCTTACGTATCTTCATATCTTCAAGAGTTTTGCGGGCTTTAAGATCATCCTTAGACTTTCCATCAAACCCCAAAACAGCACCAAGGATATTGTCACATACATTCTTCTCGATATGCATCACATCCAAAGCATGTCTTACTCTAGATTTTTTCCAATACGGGAGCTCCCAAAAGATACTTTTGTGAGTCCAACACAACTTTGGCTCATTTATCCCCTATAATGTTTAAAATAACGTCAGTTCAAGTTTCATATATAATAAGTAAATACAAGTTTCATAAATAATAAGTAAATACAAGTTTCATAAATAATAAGTAAATAGAAGCTTCATATGTAATGTTTAAAATAACCTCAGTTCAAGTTTCATATATAATAAGTAAATATAAGTTTCATAAATAATAAGTAAATAGAAGTTTCATATGTAATGTTTAAAATAACCTGTCTCGTTTTCTTCTCTTTAACTAGACTTAAACGAGGGTACCGATGGGAGACAATTTCCTTGTAAACCTGAATCGCAGTTTGAGTTTGTGGAGCTACTCGAAACTCGTCCATTCCGTTAAAATTTCTCCCTTGAACTCGAAATTCATGATCCATGTCTAGCCATCTACGTGTCCCCATACACGACATCCTACCATGAGAAAATTTAGCATCAGTGTGATCCAAACATATGGGACATGCCTTGTACCCTTTCGTTTGTATACCACCTAACATTCCCAACCCAGGGAAATCACTAATGGTCCACATCACTGCAGCTTTCATCATAAAGTACTCTTCCCCGTACCGATCCCATGCCTTAAAACCCGTCTCCCAAAGAATTTTGAGCTCATCAATTAGTGGCCTCATAAACACATCGAGACATTTCTCTGGGGATTTGTGTCCAGATATCAACATCGTTAGTATATTAAACTCTTTTTGCATACACATCGAAGGAGGTAAGTTGTATGGAATCACAACAATTGGCCAAAGGCTATATGGAGTAGCAGAAGCCCCAAAAGGACTAAATCCGTCAGTCGATAACGCGATGCGAACGTTTCTAATGTCACTCGCAAATTGAGGATATGACCTATAATGTGTCAAAAAATATAAATATATTAAAAACATTTACTTGTCAAAAATATACAACTATATTAAAAGCATTTACTTGTCAAATATATATATATATATATATATAACTATATTAAAACATTTACGAGTCAACGATTATATTTAAAACATTCACCTATCAAAATCTTTCCATGCTTCACCATCCGCTGGGTGTCTCAATACATCATCATGGGGAGACGTTTCTCTTTGACCATGCCATCGCATATGATTTGCAGTGTATTTTGACATGTACAAACGCTGCAACCTTGGTGTGAGAGGGAAATAACGAACAGTTTTCATTGGTATTTTGTTACCAACATCTTCATATCTTGGCAATCCACATATTGGGCACTGGTCATGTATGTCACCCTCTTTGTAATATAAAAAACAACCATTTAGACATGCATGGATAACCTCATAACCCATCCCAACGCCTTTGAGGATCTTTTTTGCCTCTGCATATGATTTAGGAAGCTTGTTTGGAGTTGGCAATAAAGATTTTTGAAACCCCAAATATTTATCAAATGCTTTGATAGAAATTCCAGTTTCTTCTTTAAGAGAAATTGCTCTTAGAAGGGTACCTAAAGAATTTTCTATACAACCCTCATACAACGGAGTGTTTGTTTCTGCTAGTAAACGTGAATATGCATCAATCACTTTGGAAGCAACATCGTCGACGTCATAAATAGGAGTACCCTCTTGGGCGACTGATTCATTATCATTGTATCGCTCACGGAATGGAAATGCATCTTCCACAAAATTTACAATAGGGTTGACATCGTGACTCGAAGACGCTCGATCGCGTATCATATTCAATCTTTGTTGCGATGCAGTAGGTATGTCTGTAAATTCACCGTGTTGATCCCACACAGTATAATTTTTCATTATACCAACATTCTTCAAATGATAAATTATATCTGCCTCGTTTTGATATAACATGTTGCCACAGTCTGTGCATGGGCATTTGTAATAACCATTGCAACTCACCGAATTCTTTTTAGCAAATTCCAAAAATGTATATATTCCCAAAATGTATTTTTCCTCGAATCTTCTTAAATTCATCCAACTTTTATCCACATTTTCTGTCATGTCTGTACGTGAAAAATAAATATCTAAGTAAAATAAAAATGCATTTTTAGACACTTACTAATCCTAATTTACAATAGATAAATATGAAATAACATCAAAATTAGACAAAATATGATAATAATTATCCAATAATCTCTAAACGGCTTTTGATGATAAAAATGTTTGTTGGAAGCCAAAATCGCTCCAAATCACGTTTTAAATTTACATGAGATAAAATCAAATAACTACAAAGTTAGACAAATTAATGTAATCTCTAAATGACGTTTGATGATGAAAAAATGTTTGTTGGAAGCCAAAGTCACTACAATCACTCCAAATCACATTCCAAATTTACATGAGATAAACATAAAACAACTACAAAATTAGAGTAACTAAGATATAATTACCTAAGAATCTTTAAATGTCGTTTGATGATGAAAACAACATTTGTTGGAAGCCAAAAGTCGCCAAAATCGTTTGAAATCACGTCCCAAATCTTCAAAAAACGAAAATGTTTGTAGAGTATTGGAGGGGAAGAGAAATGTTGGAAATGGGGGAACTAACAATCTTTATTTTCTGATTTTGATCTAAGGCAACATAGAAATAGGAATATATGTTGCCTAAGACATATCTTAGGTAACAAACATAATAGATTATATGTTGCCTAAGTAAAAAGTATATTGTCATAAATTGTCAACATTAACTCCTTCACTTACCAACCTTAAAAGGTACAGCTGTGTGAGATATCAGTCTTTTTAACCTTAGGCAACATAGAAACAATAACATATGTTGCTTTAGCTATCTCTAAGGCAACAAACACAATAGATTATATGTTGCCTAAGTTAAATTTACCAATATTTAATTTGTGTGACAGTAAGTCAACCTTAAATACTCAACTACCTATATTTATTTATATTTTGATCTAAGGCAACATAGACTATGTTGTCTATGAAAGATCGTAGGCAACAAAGGAAACGTTTATGTGTTGCGTTAGATAAATTTTATGGAATATTTTAAAGAACATTGAGTGATCCACATACACTTAGGCAACCTAAGAAAAAATGTTGCTTTAGAGGGTTTGAGGCAACATATAAATATTTATATGTTGTCTAAGGCCTAACTTAGGCAACATAGAATTATGTGTTGCCTTAGAGGTAACTTAGGCAACATATAATAGCCTTTGTTGCCTTAGCGTATCTTAAGCAACATAGGCAATTAGCATTTGTTGTCTAAGACAACATTTGGTGTAGTGTGAGAAGTTAAAGTTAATAAGTGAGAAGTTTTTATGAACCGATTGGATACACATTCGGATGAGATGCACCTTAAGATAAATTGAGATGTGATGCATGCGTATTATGGATGGGTTTGAGATTAAAAGTGATCAAGGTTCAGATCTATTTTTCATGCTAACTCAACTTCTCATATGATAATTCATGCAATTAGCCACCTCAAATATGAATACTCTTGACTATCTTTAAGAGGATACAATCACTCATATCATACACTTCTCCACTCTTTACTATGGTTGCCTTCGCGTTACCACTAATTTTTTATTTCCTCCTCTTCGTCACCAACACCACCGTGGCCGCCCAACCTTATAAAGCCACCGATCAGTTCCTCCTTGACTGTGGATCATCGTCAGCCACCACCTTCTCCGGCAGGAGATGGGATGGCGATGAGCATTCCAAGTTCACACCCGCCAACATCACCACCACTTCCTCTCCGTCCAAATCTTCTTACCTATATGATTGTCCCAAAACACCTTGCGCCACTGCTCGAATCTTTAACGCTTCTTCCTTCGCCGCCTACACGTTTCCAGTCTCAAAAGGTCCCAAATTCCTCCGCCTCCATTTCTGCTACGTCAACTACCCTGACCTCTGGGACAAACAAACTTTCTTCTCTGTGTCATCAAATGGCTACACTCTCTTAACCTTAGGGCCTTCCCTAAGTGGCTCCATCTACACTCTCTTAAAAGATACCCAAACCCTAGACGTTATCTTTACACCCTTAGACAACTCATATGCCTTTATCAGTGGTATTGAAATCATTTCAATGCCAGAACATCTGTATTACAAACCAAACAGCTTGAAATATGTTGAGGTTTCTGACAACAAGGCTCAAGAAACAGTTTACCGGCTAAACGTAGGTGGGGATGATATATCCGGTAACAATGATACAGGTATGTATCGATCGTGGGATAGAGATTATGGGTTAAGGACTATTAATAAGACTCCTATCACATACACCATGGAGACACCCAATTATACTGCACCTAAGCTAGTTTATGCGACCCAAAGGATTACGGGTAATCAGTCAAATATGAGCATGAGATGATCATCTTCACAATTCACATTTACAATTCAACGAGTGAGATGGAGGTTTATCCATTCTATTGGACTAAAAGCGGGGATCCTGTATTCAAGGATTACGTTGTTTCTGTCAGCGACCCAGTAGATGGAAGCCATAGCACACAAGCCTTGCGGCTTGAGATTCATCCTAACATTTCCTTGTCGCATGAATACGGTGGTGGTTATTTGAATGGATTATAAGCCTTCAAGTGGAGCACAGGTGGTAGTCTCTCAAGCTCGAATAAACCGGAGTCTCACAACAAAGTGAATCAAAAGAACACACCATATACAGCCATAACTGGAGGTGTTGGTGGAGGCTTAGTTCTGATGATTGTTTTAGTTCTTATTGTTTAATGGCGATTCAAACACCGTGGTTGGGCCACCGTGACCAACGAATCAAGATCTAATTCAGCAGCACTTCCATCAGATCGTTGCCGTCATTTTACCCTTGAAGAAATGAAAGTTTCCACCGATGAATTTAACGATAATTGTGTCATCGGTAAGGGAGGTTTTGGAAAGGTGTACAAAGGGTAAATAGACAATGTACAACCACCGTTGCAATCAAACGGCTTAATCCATCATCCAGCCAAGTTTTCGTGAATTCCACACGGAAATAGGGCTATTATCGAAATTATGTCACGTCCGTCTCGTGTCGCTGATTGGATACTGCGATGACCATGGAGAGATGATGATGGTTTACGAGTACATGGCTTACGGGAGCCTACGAGACCATCTGTACAAGTCGAACAACCCTCCTTTGCCATGGAAAACTCGTCTCCAAATTTGCATTGGTGCAGCCAAAGGGTTGCATTATCTCCACACGTACGGGTGCAAACCGCAAGATAATTCACAGGGACATCAAGTCCACAAATATCTTGTTAGATGAGAATTGGGTGGCTAAGGTTTCTGATTTCGGTTTGTCGAAGCTAGGCCCCAAAGACCCATCAGAAACACATGTTAGCACGTTTGTGAAGGGTACTATTGGGTATTTGGATCTCGAGTACTGCAGTAGGAAACAACTCACCAATAAGTCTGATGTGTACTCATTTGGAGTGGTTTTGTTTGAGGTTTTGTGTGCAAGACATGTTATCAATCACTTGTTGCCCTATTGCCCCACGAACAAGTGAATTTGGCAGAATGGGGAAAGTATTGTTATCGAAGGGGAACTTTGGACGAAATCATCGATCCAACACTTAGAGGTGAGATTGCAAGTGGGTCGTTAAAGAAGTTTGGAGAGGTAGCGAATAGTTGTTTGAAAGAGGAATGACAGGATCGAATAAATCAATTTATCAAGATCAGAAAACTTAATCAAAGAAGTTTGCGGAATAACACTTTGATTATATAAAGCAAACAATGAATTTGTAATGAACTGAATGTGTATTGATTCAATAGCTTAATGATTACAAACACAAGCCCCAATCTGTTTGAACAGGCTCAAACAGACGTGCAATTCTTCTCAATTGCAGGGATTACAAGAACAATCTTGAGGCTTAAACTTCTAAACAAAAGCAATGAAAACTCATATCTAAAACAATAAAACCTATCAGCTATATATACGAGATACAAGATTACAATAAGGAAAGTAGATTCACAAGATAATCTCTAAAGTTTCTCCAAGCAAATCGTATCTTGTCCATATCTTCATTCATCGCAATCCATTCCTTATCGCAATCTGATCAACAGAGGTAACCACAAAAGCAATGTTAATCTTCCAAAGAGCAGTGGTAACTTTGTACATCAGCAGTGGTAATCTTCAAATAGTCTAGCAGTGGTAACTTCTTGAAGCCAGCAGTGGTAATGCAACAGAATCAGTTCTAACAATCTCCCCCTAATTAACTTAACTTCTGATTTTAATCAGAAATTAAGTTCTTCAACTTCTGCATGGCTTCCTTGATCATCTTGGCATAATCTGACTTATTTGAGTCTTCCATGAATTCTTTGAACTTCTCTAATCCATACTCATACAAAGCCACTCTTTCTCCAGCAGTGATCAAGTTCAGAATACCATCAAACTCTGCATGACTTCTCATTTTTCCATTACTCCACTGTACAAAGAAAAACTTCTTGAAAATGCCTCTTACTCCCCACGACACCACTTTCTCTACTTCAGCTGATTCTTCTTCCCTTATATCTGATAGATAAGTAGTCATGTTTTCAATGACTTCCTTCTCAAGATCAGTCATAACAGACTTCTTAAGATTCAATACTCCTTCTATCATTCTTCTATCAAAATCATACCTCTTATCCACTAAGAAGTACCTTTTGACACCACCATCATAAGTGACAGTGAACACTCTGTTGGCTCTGTAACAGCTCCAGGCAATTACCTTCCCATCCTTTATCTCTTTTCCCAAGTCCATCTCTTTCTTTTGCTTCTCTTCCTTTGCTTTCTCATAAGCAAACATATTTTGAAGATTTCTTTGAAGAATAACAGCCTCATCAAAATCTGTCATCTCTTTTGAGCATCCAATCTCATATATCTTCTTCAAATCAGCAGCAGAGAGCTTTGTAAACACTCTATAAACATTAGAGAATACTTTACTGGTCTGGTCTTCTCTTACAATCCTGAAGAACACAACTTTCTTGTCTTCAAAGCAATACCAATCTATCACCTTAGAAGCTTCTGTGAAAATCTTCCTCTTCTTGATTGACTTTTTGTGAGCAATGGACTTCTTTCTTTTCTTCTTAGCTTGACTAATTTGCTTAGCCAGCTTTGCAGTTTCTTGTTCAATCAGGGTTGGTTCTTTATCAGCCTTCTTCTCCTCAGTTTCACTAGCAGTGGCAACTAGTTTCTCAGCAGTGGTAGTACCATCAGCAGTGGTAACTACATCATGCTTTTTCTTGCTCCTCCTTTGTTCATTCACTTCTTTCTCTTCTTCATGCCCCTTTACATCATCAGTTTCTCTTCTAGCCTTTTCATATTGCTCTTTCACTTTCTCAAATGACCATCTTGAGAAGTATTGAACAGGTTTTCCAAGAATTCCAGCTAGACTTCTTACCATTCTTCTTCTTTCTTCAGTTCTGGTCAATGGCTTGAAAATCTTCTTCTTCACCTTTTGCTTCTCAACTTCTTTATTGAACTTGGCTTGTAACTTCTTTGCAGCAGTCTTCCCAGCCTTATCCTGCTTAGCCTGTTCCTTCTTTCTTTCCTCTATTTCCTTACTTACTCTTTCTTGATCCTCCAGACTCAGCTTCTTAGCTAGAGCCACTGAAGCTTCATATTCCATCACTTTTCTCTTAGCCTCATTAGCTTCTTCATCAGATTCAGTCTCATCTTCTTCTATTACTTTCTCCTTTCCCTTGTTCTTTGGATCAACAGGGATTTCAACTTTCTTTGTGGCTTCAGACTCCTTGATCACTACACCTTTGGTTGGTTTGATCACCTCAGGCAGTTTCACAAGCAACTGAGCAATTGTTAACTCATCTTCATTTACTCCCACTTGTGGTTCAGCCTCTGTACCAACAGCATCTTTTGGTTCATCTCCAGCCTTAGAATCAACTACAGGTTCATTTTCAACCTTAGTTTCTTCTTCTGTAACTTCTTTCTCAGCCTCCCCCTCAACACCAGCACCAGTTTCAATTTCATCTTCAGGCAACTCAGAATTTTCACCATGAATTGGTTCATTCACAACCACTCTATCTTTCTCTGGCTCCCCCTTAACTTTAGCTTTCTTCTCCCCCTTTGTGAATGCAACCAAAGTATTGTATTTCTGTTGAAGAGCATTCATCTCTAGCCTCATTCTTGCCATCTCAGCCCCTTGGGATTTGATAATCTCGTCTTGTTTAAGAACCTGAGCATCAAGAGCTGTCACCAAGTCATATTCAACAGTAGCTAGATCCTCTAGAATTTTGATTCTCTCCTCATACATTAGAAATTGGGCCTCATGAGAAGCATGCTTTTCATCATGAATCTTGAAGTTTTCATCATGAGCTCCCAAGTCTTCAGCAATGGTACCCAAATCTGCCATCAAATCATCATGTCTATATCTGCTCTCACCAGATTTAGGAGTTTTTACCTCCATTACTGGATCTTTGAGCTGTTTAGCAGAAGTCTTCAGCCTTGCTGAAGCACTAGCTGCCCCCATGGTTTCTTGGCACCTGGGTCCTCCCTTTGATTTCTCAATAGGAGTTGCTGTGGTGGGGGTCTTAGCTATCTTCAAACTGTCCCGGTGCACACCTTGTGCAACACCAGTAGTTTGAGCCTCACCAACCACATGCCCTTCCATCTCCGTAGAGGGCACCTTCTTTACACCTGAGTGGGGCATCACTCCATGGGTTTCCCTTTGGATATGATTAGAAGGAGAGTGCTCCAACTGATGGCTTAAAGGCTCTTGGGGTTTAGAACTAGAAGAGGAAGGAGCTCTTCTGTTCTTTCGGTTATACTTTTTGAGTGAGGGGGGTGGGGGTAACAATAGGAGATTGAGGGATTGTTTCAGTGTTAGGTGTGGGTAGGTCATCAGTGGGAATGCTTGATTGTGAGGGCTGCAAGCCTGATGCCTCACCTTGTGGGTGGTCCACCCTCATCATTGTAGAGAACAATGGGGTGAAAGTCTCATTAGAGCCTGGAGCAGGTCTCTTCATGTTGGAAAACACTTTATTACCAAGAGCAGAGCTCTGATAAGTGTTTCCCTCCATTGGTACATCCGCCAATTCTTTGGTTATAACTTCTTGTACAAATCTTGGAAACATGTAAAAAGATTTTACTTTGGAATTGGTGATGTTTTTAAGATTGTATACAAGATCATCAAAAATTACTTGTGAAAAATTGAACACCTGTCCAGTGGCTAGACACACCAAGGCTGAAGCCATAGTGCTACTAAACTCACCAAAACTGGTGGTTTTCTTTGAAAACAGTGCAATAGGGTATGCACAAAGAATCTCCACTGAGGGCAAAATTTACCCTTAAGATATTTTAAAGAAGTAGTGGAGCCTGTATACCCCATTCTTTGAAAAGAGTCCATGATGGTTGAGGGTGTAAGCATAGTAATACCTGATGCATCATGGAGACGAAGATGAAGTCTGATTTTCTCAGGGGTGAGGGTTAGTGATTGACCACAGATGGTGGTTTGAATGATTTTAACCCCGTCGACCTCCTGAATCACCGCATTCGACCAGAAATCACGCATATGTTGAATGTAGATCGTGGGATTGATGGTCGCGGCATAGGCTATGTCAGATGATGATAGGAAATCAAGAATATCTTCAAAGCCTTCGGAGTTATCATCTTTGATGAGATAACCCACTTTGTTGTGATCTTTGATGAAGTGCAGCAAGTCCATGATTGATTTCCCAACTAAAACCCTAGAATCAGAACAAAAATCAGTATGCGATTGAAAGATCAAGAACACTGATGGAGAATAGATGTAGAATCGCAAACGTTTTCAGAGAAAAAGGTTCAAAATAGCCGTTTATGAAAAGGCGGTCAAGTTAGGGCTTTTATACTGAACATATGAGCAGGGTTTACTACCATAAGCAGGGGTAACGAACATAAGCAGTGGTATGGGACACAAGCAGGGGTAATTAACACTAGTAGGGGTAAAAGATAAGAACAGTGGTAAAAAGAACCAGCAGTGTTAATTACGCGTGCTAAATTAAAAGCAGTGGTAAAATACACTCGCAGTGGTAAAATATACTAGCAGTGATAAATTACACTAGCAGAGGTAAAATACACTAGCAGTGATAAACAGACACACATATCACTAGCGGTGGTAATCATCAGTGGTAACCAGCAGTGGTATCCATCCTTAAGCCACACAACCAACAGTGGTAAAAAGACATATGTAACACCAGCGGTGGTAACCAGCAGTGGTAATGTGCGAGTGTGCGAGCAGGGGTAT
The DNA here is from genome assembly GCA_030169165.1 of Centaurea solstitialis. Taxonomy (NCBI): domain Eukaryota; kingdom Viridiplantae; phylum Streptophyta; class Magnoliopsida; order Asterales; family Asteraceae; genus Centaurea; species Centaurea solstitialis. The sequence goes on from CM058041.1 coordinate 70,550,526, forward strand.
TGTGCGAGTGTGCGAGCAATGGTAAGCGACACAACTAGCAGTGGTAAAGACTTAGATTCTGAAACTAAATTTTGCGAATGAGACACTGCCAGTATAAACAACTTCAACCAAGCAGCGGTAACATTCTCCGCGATTTTTTGAGCAATCCAAGAACTTTCACCATACTCCTGCAACATCCACAAACTTATTACACCCCTTTGAATGAAAGAGAGAGCATAAACAATAACTATAAAAGAAAGATATACAGAGAAAGTACAAGAAAATGTAATAAGAAGAAGAATTAATCAGAGTTCATCATTCCAACACCTGTAACCAAAAATGTAAACCTGCCAACATCAATTGCTTTTGTGAACAGGTCTGCATATTGATCATCAGTGTGGACTTTCAGAACTTGAATTAACTTCTTTTCATTACTATCTCTGATAAAGTGGTACTTTATCTCTATATGCTTGGTCTTGGAGTGCTTGACAGGATTGTTAACAATGCTAATGGCACTGTTATTGTCAATGTAGATTGGTGTCTGCAAAAAGGAAAGACCATAGTCTTGCATTTGATTCTGAATCCATAGAACTTGTGAACAGCATTGAGATGCAGCTATGTATTCAGCCTCTGTTGTGGATTGTGACACAGTGGTCTGTTTCTTGCATTGCCAAGAGACCAATCTTCCTCCTAAGAACTGACATCCTCCTGATGTAGACTTCCTATCCAAGTTTGCTCATCCATAATCACTATCCGTGTAAGCCACTAAATCAAATGAAGAATTATTAGGATACCATAGTCCTAATCTTGGTTGGCCCTTCAGATATTTGAATATCCTCTTGACTGCATGTAGATGTGACTCCTTGGGCCTAACCTGAAACCTGGCACATACACAAACAACAAACATAATATCAGGTCTAGAAGCTGTAAGATACATTAATGATCCAATCATGGATCTGTAATGATGAACATCAACTTCTTCCCCATCATCATCAGCAGTGAGATGTTTGTGTGTTTCCATTGGAGTGCTAGCTGGTTTTGCATCATTCATTCCAAACTTTTGAAGCATGGATGCAACATATTTGGACTGATTGATGAAAATCCCATCTGTCTTCTGCTTGACCTGTAAACCAAGAAAGAAAGTTAGCTCCCCCATAGAACTCATCTTGAATTTCTTGTGCATTAAATCCTCAAACTCCTTGCACATTGAATCCTTGGTAGATCCAAAGATGATATCATCTACATAGATCTGAACCAAAAGCATATCAGTCTTTGTTTTCTTGATAAACAGGGTCTTATCAATTACACCTCTCTGAAAATTGTTCTCCAACAGGTAGGAGGACAATGTATCATACCAAGCCCTAGGTGCTTGATGAAGACCATAAAGTGCTTTTCTCAACTTGTACACTTCATCAGGGTATTTTGGATCCTCAAACCCTGGTGGCTGACTGACATACTGTAACACCCCGCTAAAGCGGAAACACGAGGTGCAACAGCTAAGATTTCAAGGCGATAGGAGATAACAACATCAACCATTCGTTCCAAAATATCCAAAGTTTTTAAAATTTAAATTGTATTACAACCAACGGAAGTTTGAAATTACAAACATAACAAAATAAAATACTAAGTCTTGATTGATGTCTACAAGTGCTCAAAACTAAGCTTTCTCATTCACCTTCTGATTTCCTGAAAAGCATGTTAAAATCAAGCGTCAACTACGAGAGTTGGTGAGTTCACAGGTTTTCATATGCACAAAACAGTTTAAATGTAACAATTTTAGTGAACCTTTTTATTCACTCAACTTTTCATAAACAAGATATAGTGAACCCGTTCATTCACTAAATTTTCATAAACAGTTATAGTGAATCCGTTCATTCACTAAATTTTTATAAACAGTTATAGTGAATCCGTTCATTCACTAAATTTTTATAAACAGTTATAGTGAATCCGTTCATTCACTACCAACATGTGAGTAAATTTCCCGGGTCATGTTAATCGCATGGTATTTATTCTTTGAGCCACTACTAAACCTAAAACCAATTTGCCCTAACGATCTACCTCAGAGGTGGTTGCGAACCACATGGGTAGAGCGTTCTCGCGAACTACCTCAACGGTGGGACTAAAACCCCACATGTGTAGACGCTGCACTACCTCAGCGGTGGGACTAAATCCCACATGTGTAGTACCACATATGATTACGTGCACCCTATACTCGTCAGTAAACAAGGGTGGGTCCACTCTACCAAATAGCGCTATCCACAATAACCATTGGCTCGAAACGAGTTAATAGTAGTGTATTCAACATGGGACTTTTACTCAATATATCATGCCGCATAACATTTCAAATTTAGCTCACAATACATTTCATTTCATTTCATTTCATTTCGCAATAATTTCACAATTTTTCACATTCATTTATAAACATGCTTTTCACCCCAAAACTCGTAAAAACGGTAAAAACGGGGGCTGTGAATACTCACCTCAAGCGTTTAGTGCGATTTCGTAAGTGACGGTGCGTGGTCTAGTCCCGGCTCCGAACTATGTTTGCCCTAACAAACACGTAATTTTTAACGTAAGTTCTAAGTTCAACGGTCCCTAATTCTAAAATCGTACCGATATCCATATAATGCCATTATGTTATTTATATAGTCCAATATAGTAAAAATTCGTTTTATCACATTTCGAAGACCTCCAAATATTTTGGAAAGTTTAAAGTTCATAAAAATTGGGTTTTTGCAAATTTCCAGAATCTGTCCAAAGTTTTAAGTTGTAAAAACGTCACTTTTGAACTTAAGTCCACCAAATGATGAATCCTCAAATTTTTACCCTCTGATTTAGGGGATGTTAGGAACAATTCCACCAAATTTCACAATTTTTAGAGGTCTTTTACTATTTTTAAACATTTTTGAAAAATCAGTGCACACTTTTATTTTTCAAAGATACATGTCAGTGAAGTTTTGTTCATAGAGAGTTCATTATCCCACCAACTCACGAATTTCAAAAGGGATTTTCTAAATAAAACATATACCAAGCTAATGAGATAAGATTCACATCATTTAGGTGATTTTTGAGAGAGATATGCCTCTTTAAAGTTGTGCATGTGGATCTGCCACCTTGGGACAGCTTGCACCATCAACTTGTTTTCATTGGTTAAGCCCTCAAAACTTCTCTAAATGACATGATTTTGGACTCATTGGAAAGCTAACTCAGAGTACTTGAGTTTAGAATCAAAAAGTTTGTATTTTGGATAAGTTATCAAAGAGTTATACAAGTTTGAAGATGACCCAAATTCCTGACCAAGTGCTGTTGCACACGAAAATGTTTCATGATGGTTTGGGTTCAAATCTTGGTGTTTTTGTACAAATCCAGTGGGGTTTGAACCCTAACACTTTAAATATCAATCCATAAAAATTTCAAAAAGAAATGAGTTCGAGAAAACCCTTTTTGGGTCGTATAAACTACATGCAAAAACTTGGACAGAATCTGTCAAGAATCAAACTCCATTTTCATCACCAAAACACATAAAATCATAAACTTTTGGGGTTTTTCTTGCTAATAGACCCACAACTCAGATTATACCAAAGAAAAATAGATGAAATACATTTAGGAATCATCAAAATACATGCATGAACTACTAGAAGAGTTCAGCCCCAAAAAAGAGAATCAAAAAACATCGAACAAGAGATTTTCGCTTCCATTCTTGTGTTCCTAAGGAGGATTCATGGAATTTCGCCTTCTTTGAATGTTCTTACACATTTCTAGGGCTCATTCTTGTCCTCAAACATTCAAGAATAGTATTCCATCATCAAAGAGGGTTTAGACCTCAAAAAGATTAAGAAAAGGCTCTAAAATGAGCTAAAATCGAAGCTAAAACGTATTTTCCACTCTTACCTTTGAATAAACAACTATTAGAGCTTTAATCCTTGTTTGAATATCTTCCAAAAACTCAGATTCTTGAGGGAATATGGCTGGAAATATTGAGAGAGTTGAGAGAGTTTTAGAGAGAGAGAATGATAGAGAGAGAAATGATTTTGAAAAATGAAAGATGAAAAGAGGGTGTGATGATGGTTTTGTTAGAAAAGAGAAAGAGAGGGATTGGTTCATGGGGGGGGGGGGGTGGCCGGCCTTCTTGGCCAATCCCCTTCCTTCCTTCCTTTTTTTTTTTATAATGTATTTCTAATACTGTTAATTCGAACGCAGTATCGGGTTTTTCACGTTTTCGGTAGGAACCGACTTTTTCGAAAGCACTTTTAGACTATATGGAACAGTTTATTCATGTTTTTAACAAAATTCTTTATTTTGTACATTTCGTTTTCAAATTTTGGCATTATAGGATTTTCGGACGTTTCCGGGCCGGTACGGGCTGTTTCGGGCATTTTCCGGGACTTTTAGGATTTTTACCTAACTTTTTCACGCAACTAACCTAAATTATTCAGGCAACTTAATTTCTACTTTTTCCACTTACGGGAATGCTACTGAGCAAAATAAACAGGTAGCTAACCTGAACGTCAAAAATTGACGGGTGTCACAGTTACCCCCGGTTGAAAGAAATTTCGTCCCGAAATTTAATTCTTGCTGCTATTGCCGGGGTTCTTTATGAAGAGATGCGGGTACTTGTCTTTCATGACGCCTCCCGCTCCCAGGTGAATTCAGGTCCATGCCTGGAGTTCCATCGAACCTTGACGATCGGTATTTTACTTCGTTAGAGTTGCTTGATTTCTCGATCAAGGATTTCGATTGGTTTCTCCGAGACGCGCAGTTGCTCATTGATTTGAATCTCATCCAAAGGCAGAACTACTGTCTCCTCTGACAGACATTTCTTCAGGTTGGACACGTGGAACGTGTCATGAATAGAGCTCAGCTCTATAGGTAAGTCCAACCTATAGGCAACGGGTCCGATCCTCTCTACGACCTTGAATGGTCCAACAAAACGAGGGCTCAGTTTTCCTTTCTTTCCGAATCTTATTAGCCTTTTCCATGGAGATACCTTTAGTAACACTTTGTCACCAACTTGGAATTCCAACGGCTTTCGCCGATTATCGGCATAGCTTTTCTGGCGATCCCTGGCCACTTTCAGCTTTTCTTGAACCATTTTGATTTTGTCGGTGGTCTCCTGCACGACATCAGGCCTAAACAATCGGTTCTCTCCCACTTCCAACCAATTAAGTGGGGACCTACTCTTGCGTCCAAATAGTGCCTCGTATGGAGCACACTGAATGCTGGCATGACAATCTCACTGACATACAGCTGCGCAAGCTTATCGATGCTATAAGTCTCCTTTATTGGCAAGAAATGCGCTGATTTCGTGAGTCTGTCAACGATTACCCAAATCGTATCATGACCCTTTTTAGTCTTGGGTAGCTTAGTCACGAAATCCATCGATACCTGCTCCCATTTCCACTCCCGGATTTCCGGTTGCTGAAGAAGTCCGGACGGTTTCTGGTGCTCTGCTTTAACTTTCGCGCAAGTCAAGCATTTACTCACGTAAGTGGCGATATCTCTTTTCATACCGGGCCACCAGTAATGCTCCTTCAGTCCTTTGTACATTTTATCGGATCCTGGATGTATCGAATACTTCGACTGATGAGCTTCATCCATGATCAGTGCCCTTAACTGATCCACCTTTGGAACCCAAATCCTGTCTTTGAAATATCGGACTCCATCCGATTTCTCCTCAAACTCCTTTTCCAACTCGTGGAGAGTTTCTTTCTTTAGGTTGTCAGCCTTCAGAGCTTCCTTTCGAGCTTCCACTATCTGTCTTTTCAGACCGGTCTGCACTACCATTCTCATTGCTCGCGTCCTCGTAGGCTTCACCCGCTCCTTTCTGCTTAGCGCATCAGCTACGACATTCGCTTTCCCTGGATTATACTTAATCTCGCAGTCGTAGTCGCTGAGTAATTCAACCCATCTTCTCTGCCTCAAGTTCAACATTTTCTGATCGAGAATATGCTGGAGGCTCTTATGATCCGTAAAAATTGTGCATTTGGTGCCGTAGAGATAATGTCTCCAAATCTTAAGGGCAAACACCACTGCTCCGATCTCCAAGTCATGAGTGGTGTAGTTCTTCTCGTGGACCTTCAACTGTCTGGATGCATAGGCAATGACTTTCTTGTTCTGCATCAGAACACATCCCAAGCCTTGATGTGAAGCATCGCAATATACCACAAAGTTATCCGTTCCTTCGGGTAACGCCAGAATGGGTGCATTACACAACTTTTGCTTTAGCGTTTGAAACGCTTCTTCTTGTTTTTCTCCCCAGACGAACTTCTTGTCCTTTTGCGTTAAAGTTGTCAGTGGCTGCGCAATCCTGGAGAAGTTTGCGATGAATCGTCGGTAATAGCCTGCCAAACCGAGAAATTGTCGAATTTCTGCCGGTGTTTTCGGGGCTTCCCATTTTCATGAACGACACTAACTTAATGTCTCTCTTCGACTTCTCTCCGTGCACTTCGAGTACACCTCCATCGGGTAATGCTAGTCTAACTATCTTCTCCGCACAGCATATCGTTGTTCGGTGGTTGGACATCCAATCCATACCAACTATTATGTCGAAACTCCCTATCTTGATCGGGATTAAATCTATACTAAAATCCTTTCCTGCTAAGCTTAGAGTGCATTTTCTGACTACTTTTCAACTTTCGGTTGAATTAACACGAGTCGTTTCTTCTGACTGGTGCTCAAATTTTTCTTGTATTACCATCTTTCCATTCGATGGGTACTATGTCTTCCTTATTCCTTCTTTTTGCGACAAGATCGGTAGTAACTTTAGTGACTATGGTAGGTACGACTTCCTGGACTTGTTGGGCTATCAGTTGAGCAATGTTGATCGATTAATTCTCACAGTTCACTTTCTAGCTACGTGTGTTTCTTTTGGAAAATGCGGTTCTAAATCATTTGTAAAATGTACGTTTGATTAAAAGTTGTCTCTAAATGTTCGAGATTATTTGTATTTTTATTTGTGACAATTTCTTTAAAATAAAATTGGTAAGAACGTCTTGGTGATTTAATAAAAATTAATTTCGTAAAAGCTTAATACATATTTGAAGAGTTCAAAGTTTGATGCTAATGCATCCTTAAAATATTTCTCTTGCTCATGCTGGGGTTTTAAATGGAACAACCCCAAAAGTGCATTTTTGGAATTCTTTCAAAATCACAAGAGTTACAATCGATAGGATCAACTTTGCCAACCGTATCACCACAGCTTGCCATCTCAAGTCAACTCTCCTAGTCGTCCTTGCCGTCATAGCATTCTCTACAACACTGGTGGTACCTTCTTCCAAGAGATGCACCAATTTAGTCAACTTAATTATGTCCCAGTTCTATTTTGATACCCTGCTTCGACTATTTTGCAGTCCGTCGGCGAGTGTTCGCATTGTTCGAGCATCTCCTTGTGTCATACTAGTAATATAACCGATCCATATCCCCGAAAGGATATGAAATGACCTTGCATTAACTGGATGTGTTATCGCCAGTCCACTCCGAATGGTTGCCGTAGCTCTCTTCTGAGTTGTCTCATATGAGGTGTTGTGAGGTTCAGAGGTGGATCGATTGAACGTCTTTGCTGGTTACTCCAATGCCGGAATCGTAATGCCTAGACGGGTCTTTTCTCCGAAGTCTAAGTAATAGTGTTCGGCATAGTGATTGCAGTGTCCGCATAACTAACTAACGCGCATTCAAATAATAGTGACATCCTAAGTGCTAACGCAAGATTATTTAACAAAGGCGTTACTTTGCTTAAAAGCGTAAGTGCTATAGTAGATATCAGAATCATGATGTGCTTATGTGAACTCACACGGTTTATGTTTTTCAGGAAATTTTTCGAAGGTTCCAATTTTTATTTTCTAACAGTACGCTTAGTTCATAAGTCCTATCCTACTTATATCATGGCTATGCGTAGGTGATCAGGCTCCGCATTTCTATGATATTCCAGGACAGCACCTATTCTAATCACACGAGCATTTAAACTCTCCTATACCTCGAAATCTTTTAATTAAAAGTTTTAACTTCTTTTCGAAAAAGGTTGGTTATAGTACTTGGTTTTTATGAAAAACCGATGTTCTCTATAACCTATGGCTCTGATACCAAATCTGTAACACCCCGCTAAAGCGGAACCGCAGGGTGTAACAGCTAAGATTTCAAGGCGATAGGAGATAACAACATCAACCATTCGTTCCAAAATATCCAAAGTTTTTAAAATTTAAATTGTATTACAACCAACGGAAGTTTGAAATTACAAACATAACAAAATAAAATACTAAGTCTTGATTGATGTCTACAAGTGCTCAAAACTAAGCTTTCTCATTCACCTTCTGATTTCCTGAAAAGCATGTTAAAATCAAGCGTCAACTACGAGAGTTGGTGAGTTCACAGGTTTTCATATGCACAAAACAGTTTAAATGTAACAATTTTAGTGAACCTTTTTATTCACTCAACTTTTCATAAACAAGATATAGTGAACCCGTTCATTCACTAAATTTTCATAAACAGTTATAGTGAATCCGTTCATTCACTAAATTTTTATAAACAGTTATAGTGAATCCGTTCATTCACTAAATTTTTATAAACAGTTATAGTGAATCCGTTCATTCACTACCAACATGTGAGTAAATTTCCCGGGTCATGTTAATCGCATGGTATTTATTCTTTGAGCCACTACTAAACCTAAAACCAATTTGCCCTAACGATCTACCTCAGAGGTGGTTGCGAACCACATGGGTAGAGCGTTCTCGCGAACTACCTCAACGGTGGGACTAAAACCCCACATGTGTAGACGCTGCACTACCTCAGCGGTGGGACTAAATCCCACATGTGTAGTACCACATATGATTACGTGCACCCTATACTCGTCAGTAAACAAGGGTGGGTCCACTCTACCAAATAGCGCTATCCACAATAACCATTGGCTCGAAACGAGTTAATAGTAGTGTATTCAACATGGGACTTTTACTCAATATATCATGCCGCATAACATTTCAAATTTAGCTCACAATACATTTCATTTCATTTCATTTCATTTCGCAATAATTTCACAATTTTTCACATTCATTTATAAACATGCTTTTCACCCCAAAACTCGTAAAAACGGTAAAAACGGGGGCTGTGAATACTCACCTCAAGCGTTTAGTGCGATTTCGTAAGTGACGGTGCGTGGTCTAGTCCCGGCTCCGAACTATGTTTGCCCTAACAAACACGTAATTTTTAACGTAAGTTCTAAGTTCAACGGTCCCTAATTCTAAAATCGTACCGATATCCATATAATGCCATTATGTTATTTATATAGTCCAATATAGTAAAAATTCGTTTTATCACATTTCGAAGACCTCCAAATATTTTGGAAAGTTTAAAGTTCATAAAAATTGGGTTTTTGCAAATTTCCAGAATCTGTCCAAAGTTTTAAGTTGTAAAAACGTCACTTTTGAACTTAAGTCCACCAAATGATGAATCCTCAAATTTTTACCCTCTGATTTAGGGGATGTTAGGAACAATTCCACCAAATTTCACAATTTTTAGAGGTCTTTTACTATTTTTAAACATTTTTGAAAAATCAGTGCACACTTTTATTTTTCAAAGATACATGTCAGTGAAGTTTTGTTCATAGAGAGTTCATTATCCCACCAACTCACGAATTTCAAAAGGGATTTTCTAAATAAAACATATACCAAGCTAATGAGATAAGATTCACATCATTTAGGTGATTTTTGAGAGAGATATGCCTCTTTAAAGTTGTGCATGTGGATCTGCCACCTTGGGACAGCTTGCACCATCAACTTGTTTTCATTGGTTAAGCCCTCAAAACTTCTCTAAATGACATGATTTTGGACTCATTGGAAAGCTAACTCAGAGTACTTGAGTTTAGAATCAAAAAGTTTGTATTTTGGATAAGTTATCAAAGAGTTATACAAGTTTGAAGATGACCCAAATTCCTGACCAAGTGCTGTTGCACACGAAAATGTTTCATGATGGTTTGGGTTCAAATCTTGGTGTTTTGTACAAATCCAGTGGGGTTTGAACCCTAACACTTTAAATATCAATCCATAAAAATTTCAAAAAGAAATGAGTTCGAGAAAACCCTTTTTGGGTCGTATAAACTACATGCAAAAACTTGGACAGAATCTGTCAAGAATCAAACTCCATTTTCATCACCAAAACACATAAAATCATAAACTTTTGGGGTTTTTCTTGCTAATAGACCCACAACTCAGATTATACCAAAGAAAAATAGATGAAATACATTTAGGAATCATCAAAATACATGCATGAACTACTAGAAGAGTTCAGCCCCAAAAAAGAGAATCAAAAACATCGAACAAGAGATTTTCGCTTCCATTCTTGTGTTCCTAAGGAGGATTCATGGAATTTCGCCTTCTTTGAATGTTCTTACACATTTCTAGGGCTCATTCTTGTCCTCAAACATTCAAGAATGGTATTCCATCATCAAAGAGGGTTTAGACCTCAAAAAGATTAAGAAAAGGCTCTAAAATGAGCTAAAATCGAAGCTAAAACGTATTTTCCACTCTTACCTTTGAATAAACAACTATTAGAGCTTTAATCCTTGTTTGAATATCTTCCAAAAACTCAGATTCTTGAGGGAATATGGCTGGAAATATTGAGAGAGTTGAGAGAGTTTTAGAGAGAGAGAATGATAGAGAGAGAAATGATTTTGAAAAATGAAAGATGAAAAGAGGGTGTGATGATGGTTTTGTTAGAAAAGAGAAAGAGAGGGATTGGTTCATGGGGGGGGGTGGCCGGCCTTCTTGGCCAATCCCCTTCCTTCCTTCCTTTTTTTTTTTTTATAATGTATTTCTAATACTGTTAATTCGAACGCAGTATCGGGTTTTTCACGTTTTCGGTAGGAACCGACTTTTTCGAAAGCACTTTTAGACTATATGGAACAGTTTATTCATGTTTTTAACAAAATTCTTTATTTTGTACATTTCGTTTTCAAATTTTGGCATTATAGGATTTTCGGACGTTTCCGGGCCGGTACGGGCTGTTTCGGGCATTTTCCGGGACTTTTAGGATTTTTACCTAACTTTTTCACGCAACTAACCTAAATTATTCAGGCAACTTAATTTCTACTTTTTCCACTTACGGGAATGCTACTGAGCAAAATAAACAGGTAGCTAACCTGAACGTCAAAAATTGACGGGTGTCACACATACACCTCTTCATCAATGGTGCCATACAGAAAGGCACTCTTGACATCCATCTGATAGACTTTGAATCCTTTATAAGATGCAAAGGCCAAGAATAGCCTGATGGCTTCAATTCTGGCAACAGGTGCAAATACATCATCATAGTCTATACCCTCCTCTTGAGTATACCCTTGAGCTACTAGTCTTGCTTTGTTCTTGATCACTATTCCTCTCTCATCAGTCTTGTTTCTGAAAATCCACTTGGTGCCAATTACTCTGTGACCTCTGGGTAGATCCACCAGATCCCACACATGCTGTAGGACAAACTGCAATAGTTCCTCTTGCATGGCCTCTATCCAACTTGGATCCTTCATTGCATCATATGCTTTCTTGGGTTCTGTTTGTGAGAGAAAAACAGAGATCATGCTCAAGTGTGGATTGGGAAGGGATTTGCTTTGCTTCCTTGTAATCATAGGAGACTGAATGTCTCCTATAACCAGAGTAGGTGGATGATTCTTTTGAGTTCTTGTAAGATGCAGGGGTTCCTCAGTAAGATCCACCCCTAGATTTGAATCATTCACTTCTGGTTCTTGATCCCATTGTGGTCCTTCTTCTAAGACAGGAATTTCATCATTGGTGACAGAGGTTTCCACAATTGGTTGATCATCACTCTTCTCAGTGTCTTCTTCTTCTTGTTGATCATCTGAAGTTGACTCTGCTTTGGTATTATCATCATTAGAGTCCACAAAAGGCATTGGAAACATAACAAATGTAGGACTTGTTTACTGAGTCTGCTCTGTACCTGTACCTGTACTCACATCAAAGCTCATGTTCAATGAGTTAGTGAGTGAATCAATGTCAAACAACCAATTGGGACCACTTCCAGGTATGTTAGGAGTGTTCTCATTGCATTTGACATTGTCACTTTCTTCTATGATCCTTGTAGAACTATTGAAAACTCTAAGAGCTTTGCTCTGAGAAGAGTATCCCACAAGAAATCCATCATCAGATTTGCTGTCAAATTTGCCTAAGTGAGTCTTGGTATCAAGAATTGTGCAAGGACACCCAAATGGTTTCAAAAATCCTATATAGGGTTTCTTGTTTTCAAAAAGTTCATAGGGTGTCTTGCCTTTTGATTTGACTATAAGAACTCTGTTTTGCACATAACAAGCAGTGTTAACTGCTTCTGCCCAGAAAGTGATTGGCAGTTTGGAATCTGCTAACATAGTTCTTGCAGCCTCAATTAGTGTCCTATTTCTCCTTTCAGCAACACCATTTTGCTAAGGAGTTCTAGGAGCACTGTATTGCCTCTCAATACCTTTTTGCTCACAAAAGCTATTCAGATCAGCATTCTTGAATTCAGTACCATTGTCAGATCTAATGACTTTTACTCTAAGGTTTGTCTTGTTTTCCACTCTTGTCACAAAGGGTTTGATCAGTCCACTTGTCTCATCCTTTGTTCTAAGAAAGTAAACCCAAGTAAACCTGGAATAATCATCAACTATCACTAGACAATAGGATTTCTTGCCTATACTCATCACATTGGTAGGACCAAAAAGGTCCATATGCAATAATTGTAAAGGTGATGAGATAGTGTTTACTTCTTTGGACTTGTGTGAGTTTTTGTGTTGCTTACCTTTGAGGCATGCTACACAGTGATCATCACATGAAAATTCTTTGGCAGGCAAACCTCTTACAAGGTTGTTTTTGACAAGTAAATTCATGTTCTTAAAGTTCATGTGGCACATCCTCCTATGCCACAGTGATGATTCACTCACAGATGCTTTTGAAAATAAACAGTTTAAGGATGATAAAGAGGAAGCATCTTCAATGTCCAAACAGTAAACATTGTCTCTTCTGGGAGTCCTAAGCATAACTTGACTCTCGTCTATCTTGAAACCTGGAGCAAGTATGAGACATTCAGTATCAGTGAAAAATACACCAAACTTCTTGTCACATACTTGAGACACACTTAACAAGTTGTATCTCAACTGCTCCACATAGTAAACATCATCAAAGGTCATCTTACCTTTGATACTTTACCTTTTCCACTTATCTTACCTCCAGCTGGATTATCCCCAAAGGCAACATGTCCACCTTCAAACTTTTTAAAGTCTTTAAGTAAGGACATGATACCTGTCATGTGCCTAGAGCAACCACTATCCACGTGCCAAAGACTACTCCTTCTTGCTTGGTTGCTCTGCACATCAAATGAAACAGTTAGTGTCTTGAGGGAACCCAAGCCAATATGGTCTTGGGTTCTCCTTTATCATTAATATAATTGACTTCTGTCAATCTGTTAAGCTTCAAGAGATAATCTTTACTTGGGATCACATTGCTGGAATATTTGGTTACAATAATGGGTTTCCTTTTTGATGGTCCAGCAGTGGTAGCAGTTTTTGAGTTACCACTGCTGTTATTTTTGGCAGCAGTGTTAACTTCTGTGGTAACAGTGTTTGAGTTACCACTACTGTTATTACTAGCAGCAGTGTTAACTTCTGTGGTAACAGTGTTTGAGTTACCACTGCTGTTATTACTAGCAGCAGTGTTAACTTTCACACTGTTAATACTGTTACCACTGCTATCACTTTTATTACCACTGCCTGTTAAAGCAGTAGTAGTGCTGAGTGATGCTTTAGGTACCCACTTGGTAACCAGCTTAACAGTTTTCTTCTCAACCTTTTTCTTCTGAACTTTTCTTTTAGGTTGAGAAGATCTGTTTTGTTTGGGAACAACTCTTTTGCTTGGGACAAATCTTCTAGTTTGAAAACTGTTTCTCTGGTTGATTGGATTGAAGTAACAGTTTCTAGCTAGATGATTTGTCTTACAGCAGATAAAGCATGGTTTTGGTCTGTTTATCTTGCTCAGATCAACACCATGACATTGTGCCCAATGGTTATTCCAGTTCCTCTTATTCCCTCTTGGTTGATTCCTGTTTTGAGATTGTGAAGCAGTACCAGCATCAACTACAGTCTTTTGAGTATAGTGGTTCTTCCTACTCTCTTTCCTAGTTGACTCAATCTGCTTCCCTTTGTCTTTCTTTGAAGGAATCACTTTCTTACCTTTGTCTTTCCTAGAGGTCTCTACCTTTTTACTAGGAACATAAGGCATACCACCTTTGTCATTGGTGAGAATGTGGTTTTCATCAGGGATGGTCTTAGCAGTGCTTTTCTCATCAGATTCCTCCTCTGAGTCAATTGGATCTGCTCTATCCAAACCTTCTTTTAGTTCTCCTCTGTTCAGTCTGTCTAATAAATCAGTGGTAGGAGGAATATAGTTCTGGTTGTAGGGTGGAGGGGTATTGTTGTAACCTATTCCCCTCTTCAAGTCATCAGTGACTTGAGCTCTTAGAATGGACTCTAATGCTTTAGAAGACTTTGAAAATTTTTCTAGGTCTTCTTTGGCAGTAGACAACTCTTTCTTAGTGCATTCTAATTCTTCCCTAATCTTGGACAACTTTCTCTCATACTCATTCTTCTCCCACTTCCAGTAATTAAGATCATATTCAAATTGGAGTTCATTAGCTTTGTAAGCCTTTATTTGGTCCTCTAGATTGTCAATGACCTTAATATATTCTCTCCTATCTCTTTCCATGATCTTAATACTATCACTCATGGTCTGGTTGTGATCCCTGTACTTCTTCACAGTCTCTAAACAAGAATTAGAACAAAGTTTAGAGGATACCTCAGTTGGGATTTCAGTCTCATTGATCTCAGCCATGTGTGCTTGATTTTGAACTATCTCCTCTGCATGGTCACTCCAGTCAAATCCTTGTCCCTCCTGTGAAACCAGTGCTTGGGATGACCTAGGATTTGAGTTTGTTCCTCTGTTGTTGAATCTGGATGATTGTGAAGCACCACTTCCAGTATTATGTTGATGAATTGATCCTCCCTTGCATTCTCTTGCAAAGTGCCCTGGTTCATTGCACTTGTAGCACCTGACCTTGGATTTATCAAATCCAGCTTTGTCTCCTCTCTTGACATCAAAACTGTTTCTCCCAGTTCTTCTAATGAACCTCTTCATTCTGAGAGTAAGCATGGCCATCTGCCACTTGATGTCCATCTCCTCAAGGTCATCTGCATTGATTTGATCCAGATCATCATTAATCAGTGATGACTTGACATGACTTGCCAAGAATGCTTCTAGGACAGTGTCTTCATTGATTTCCTGAGATGAACAATTAGTTACATTAGAAACAGTTTCATTAGCAGTGGTATTATAAGCAGCAGGGGTATTAAAAGAACTAGGGTTTTCAGAAGAAAGAAGAGCAGTATTATGAGTGTATCCAATGGGCCTTCTCTTCTTCTCTACTTCAGCTTCAAAGATCCTTAGATCATTGTATAGATCTTCAAGTTCCTTGTCCTCCAAGTCATTTCTCTGCCTGAATGAGACAGTGTAAATAGTCCATTCCTCTCCAAGAGATCTGAGGAATTTTCTATTCACATCATCCTTGTCCATCTTCACATCAACTGTTGCTAGTTCTCCAATCAGCTTATTGAATCTATCAAAGGTCCGTGTCATAGATTCATTCTTCAATGATGTGAAGTTCTCATACTGCTGCTTCAGAATTGCCTTCTGATTTCTCTTTGTGCTCTTGGTTCCAGAGAACCTCCTTTCCAGGGCAGTCCATAGAGATTTAGCATCAGTGTATGCACTAAATTGGTGTTGGTATTCATTGGGAATGGCCAACAACAAAGTGCTTAGGGCTTTCATCTCAGTCTGCCTTCTTTTCCTGTCTGCATCTGATCTGGGAGGGGGTCTAGCAGCACCTTCAGCAGCTACTTCATCAACACCAGGTCCGTTTTCAACAACCTCCCACATACCATAATCTGTGAGAAGCATGTATTGACGGATCCTGATCTTCCACATGTCAAACTCGTTTGGTTTGAGCATGGGAACTTTAGAAACCAAGACAGTTTCTTGAGTATCCATTGTTATTTAGTTTTCTGAATTGAACTAGCTCTGATACCACTTGACAGGATCGAATAAATCAATTTATCAAGATCAGAAAACTTAATCAAAGAAGTTTGCGGAATAACACTTTGATTATATAAAGCAAACAATGAATTTGTAATGAACTGAATGTGTATTGATTCAATAGCTTAATGATTACAAACACAAGCCCCAATCTGTTTGAACAGGCTCAAACAGACGTGCAATTCTTCTCAATTGCAGGGATTACAAGAACAATCTTGAGGCTTAAACTTCTAAACAAAAGCAATGAAAACTCGTATCTAAAACAATAAAACCTATCAGCTATATATATGAGATACAAGATTACAATAAGGAAAGTAGATTCACAAGATAATCTCTAAAGTTTCTCCAAGCAAATCGTATCTTGTCCATATCTTCATTCATCGCAATCCCTTCCTTATCGCAATCTGATCAACAGAGGTAACCACAAAAGTAGTGTTAATCTTCCAAAGAGCAGTGGTAACTTTGTACATCAGCAGTGGTAATCTTCAAATAGTCTAGCAGTGGTAACTTCTTGAAGCCAGCAGTGGTAATGCAACAGAATCAGTTCTAACAAGGAAGGAAGTGATCGTCCAACCATGGATGCTGTAGTTTATGGATTAGAGTTTGCATTGATGCTACAAGAAGCCGCAGAGAAAATGGATGACGAGGCCGTGTTAACTAATCACAAAGAGTCGATCCCGGTGGATCGGATATAATTTCTCGGTTTTTTCTGTTTGTTTTTATTATGTAAAAGATTATATAAACATGAATCATGTCTTAGTGAAAACCCTTGTTGTTTATTGGGAAAAAAACGAATAACTAAATATTTTATGCAGTATTCATGATAAATAACGAGCAAAAGACAACTATAAGCGTTGACCCTTGAGGAAACGCACATGTACTATGCCCTATCGAGCTTCATCAATAGCTTTGCTTCCACTTGCAAAACTCGATGCCGAGTTACCATTCGCGAAGGAATCATCATCGATGCCATAAGAAGGTAGACGATGAATCATCGACATTCGCAAGTGTAACGAACTCTCCATAATCGTGCTATCTTCATGTGTCTCCGCCACCAATTGTTGGAAATTCAATGCGTATTTTAAGTTCCATTTCACTTCGTCCATGCTCGGCCTCTCGTCTCCCGTGACCTTCAAGCTTCCCTTCACGGTTTCGAGAAAATTTCTTAACGAAATTTCATTTATCGTACCCGCAAGAAACGGATCAATAATCGCGTCAACGTTCCCGTTTTCTATCTCTTTAATCGCCCAATGAGCCAAATTATCTCCCGGAAGGATAGCCGGCCTTGCACACAGTACTTCAAGTAGAACAACTCCGAAAGAATAAACATCTGATTTTTTAGTCAATTTCAAGTAACTCAAGTATTCAGGATCCATATACCCAAAACTTCCTTTGATAAAAGAAGTCTCCGTTGGATCCACATTATCCGATCGAGAAATCCCGAAATCGGCCACTTTTGCAACGTAATCTTTGTCGAGCAAGATATTCGTCGACTTGATGTCCCGATGAATTATTCCGTCATCGGAACCCGTGTGAAGGTAATGTAGACCAATCTGATCTTTCTTGTTGTTCTAGTGCAAATTCAAGAACTGAGATTATGTTAGCCATGGTTGGTCTTCTTTTCGGTCGATTTTCTAAGCACTTTTCTGCTAATTCTGTGAATATTTTCAGGCAATGAGGCGAGATTTCGTTTCTCAAATGTGGGTCGATGATCTGTTCGAGTTTACTGTCTTTGATGCTTTGGCGTGCCCATATCGCGAGGCTGCGTTGATCTTCCTCGAGCCCGGGATCGACTGCCGTTCTACCGCATAGGACCTCGAATAACACGACACCGAAGGCGTAAACGTCGGATTTTCTCGACAGCTTTCGGGATAAAAAGTAGTCGGGATCGAGGTATCCGACCGTACCCTTTATGTTTGTGCTAACGTAGGATTTCGGCGAAAATTGGGTCGGTTTCGTGATCTCAACTTTCGATAGACCGAAATCGGAAATCTTTCCGATCAAGTTCTCGTCTAGTAAGATGTTGGAGGTCTTTACGTCACGGTGTATGACTCCATGACGAGTGCCTGTGTGAAGGTAGTCCAGTCCATGGGCAGCTCCTATGCATATTTTAAGCCGTTGGTCCCACAAGAGTGGCGCAAAGTTGCTACTGTCGTCGGACCCGAGCTTAAAAAGATGCTCGGCGAGGGTCCCGCACGACATATACTCGTAAACAAGGATCATCTCGTTTCCGTCATCGCTGTAGCCGATGAGGGAAACGAGATGATTGTGACGGAGCCTGCAGATCATTTGAATCTCCATCTGGAACTCGAGATCACCTTCGTGTGATCTCGAGCTCATCCGCTTAATAGCGACCGTTTTCGTACCGTCATCGATTACGCCTTTGTACACCTTCGCAAATCCGCCCATGCCGATCACCAAAGCCTCGTCGAAATTGCGTGTTGCGGCGGTGATCTCGACTAGTGAAAATCGACGGCACGGCTCGTCTGATGACGGTAAGAGAACGTTTTTCTTCCCGAGCTTTTCCTCCCAAAACCATCGTTGAATGTACACGATAATGTTCAATGCCGTGATTATCATGATCGATTTTGTCGCAATTGCATTTATGCCGCCGAAAGCCGGAAACTTTGGCATCCAAATGGACGACGATTGTGATCGAAATGCAGGATTCGAGCCTGCAAGACTATCGTCGGGATTACTTAGCTTGAAAACCTCTAATCCATTCAATTTCCCCTCAATCCACCCACTCTTCGAAAATATAGCTATCGAAAGATCCGATTTCCCGTCCTTTTTATCCCCTCTCATCGATGTCACGTAGTCTCTGTATACGGCTATCCCGTATCCACCACCCCATTTGGTTACCTTGGCATTTCTCTCGGCTATCTGGTCGTTAATGAGGATCCCAAATTCTCCGTGATCGATCTTAGACCTCGTGGTGGGTTCGTGTTGACAGAAATGGAGCCTAATCAGGTACCGGAATCCTAAATCGACGGGTAATTTCCACGTAAAGGTCGTCGATTTCTTGCTGTTTGATGATCTTGATGTTTGATAAACCTTGAGAGGTGCAGAGAATGTTGGTATGTTAGTATATTTGATCATATTTGTTGCATGATATACCTGATAGTTTTTGTTTTTCTCCAAGAGGTAATCGGAGTCTTTCGACCATCGCTGGAACATACCCGTATCTTCGATCGGAGAAACTGGACTCCCACCGATGTTCAACCGGTGAACCGTCTCGAGGGCGGTGGTGTTGTCGATGTAGAACTTGTATTGGCGGTGCGGTCCTACGACGTTGGCCCCTGGTTCGCCTTCCGGCGTGTGATACAGGCCGGAAGGCATCGAGACGATCTCGATCCCGTTCACGAAAGCGTACGAGTTTCCGCCGGTCCGAGACGGCGCGATCGTTACGGTCAGTTCCTGGCTCTCGCCAACGCTCACGCAAAACTCTCTCGAGAACGAGATCACGCTCGCGGCTCGAGCCGCGAGCGAAGGACTGAACTCGTGTAGGAGCTTGTACGGCCCTGCTCGAACCGTGAAGAGATCGGTAGCAGTCTCGAACCCGATGTAAGAAGCGGGATTGAAGTGTAGCCGAACGAATTTCGGGCCGGGATGGAGTTTAAACGTGTAGAAAAACGGCGAACGTGAGGCTCGAGCCGTCAAGTACGGAACGGGATCCCCCGAAAGAGACACGTGGACCGCTTTTGTGGCCATCGAGCTACCGGCTTGCTTTCTTGAAAGACCGAATTTGGTCCCGATATCGCCGGTCCATTCCCGTCCATCGAGTGCGAACGAGTTTCCGATCGATCCACAGTTAACGGCAATGTCGTCGATCGGAAAGTACGGGGCAGGTAAGTTCCCGACGACGCTAAAAATGAGATGAAGGATGAACACGTAGAAGAGTGGATTAAGGCACATTTTAGTGTGTGTTTTTGGAGATTATGAAATGTAGGGGTGGCAATTCGCGGGTTGGTGAGTTGGCGGGTCACGGGTTCGCGGGTTGGAGGGTCAGAATCCTCAACCCTGACCCCACCCATTTAGCTAATCGTGTCGAGTTCTTCAACCCTTACCCGTGAAGGGTCGTGTCGTGGGTCGTGTCACAGGTTGGCGGGTTGGCGGGTCAGTGGCGGGTCATAAATGGGTTCACAGGTCAAAGTTCATACTTCATACAACTTAAATAAAAACAAAGTCCATTATATAATATCAGACCAAGTAGCAGTTTTCATTATCATTCTCATTCTTTACCCTGCAATACCCCCAACCAAACACCCCCTAAGTTCAAAAGCAACCAAATATAACCAAGTTCAAAACCATCCAAATACAACCAAGTTCAAAAACAACCAAGTACAACCAAGTTCCAAGTTCAAAAAAGCAAGTTTAAAGTTCAAAATACAAATAAACATAAAGTTTGTTAGAATTATGGAATGGTGAAGCGTCAAGTGAAAGTAGTCTAGAATAGGGATGGGAACGGGGCTTGTTTGGGGCGGGTACCCCCTTACCCGGCCCCAGCCCCGGTTTCGTACGAGGAGACCCGGCTTCGGCCCCGGTCCCCGACGGGTACGGGGGTTGACCACCCGGCCCCGGTCAATTTTTAGTCAAACCCCGGTCAATACCCGGTTACGACCCGGTCAACACCCGGTTACCCGATACCCGGTTACCCGACCCGGTATGTTATATATATTTCTTAAAAAAACTATTAAACAACACAAAAAACTAATACATTGTTTCGAAACTTAAAAAATCAAACAACAAACATAGTTTAAATAATCAAACATTGTTCCAAATTCCAAATTTCAACTCCAAGATATTCAACAATCCAAATTTCGTAACCAAGAATTGCAAAAAAAAAAAAAAAAAAAGAAAGCAAGAAGCATAATTAGTTAAATATACCAATTTATTTTATACATTCATTTGAAAGGAAGGCAAAATATGTACAATTCAAAGTATGTACAATTTATTTATTATTTAATAATTAAAAAAAAAATTATATATATATATATATAATATAATATTATTGCCGGGTACCCGCCAAAACGGGGACCATGCCACCCGCCCCCGCCCCCGCCCCCGGTATTCTCAAACCGGGTATCCCCGGCCCCGGTCCCCGGCCCCGATTTTGCGGGTTTTCCCCGGCCCCGTCCGGGGCGGGTAAGCTGGGTTCCCCGACGGGCCGGGTGAAATTCCCATCCCTAGTCTGGAATGTGGTGAAGACGTGAAGCGGCTGGAAGTTGGAACTAGGGTTATTAGGATTAGTGGATTTGATTTTTTTAGTTTTTCTAATTTTTATTATATAATATATATATATATATATAATAATTAATTTAAATATAAACAGGTTTGCGGGTCAACCCACCAACCCGGCGGGTCAACCCTCGAAATTTGGCAGGTTGGCGGGTTGACGGGTTGGGGGGTTGACGTGTCAAAAACCTCAACCCAAACCTTTTTATTTTCGTGTCGTGTCATGTCGAGTTGGTGAGTCGTGTCGGAAATTGCCAGCCCTAATGAAATGGATCAAAGATTGAATATAAATTCATTGATGTTCAAATTGGTGGAATTGAAGGATTTTTGAATATGGTTAGAGGGTCAACTGATGACAAAAACAGACATCCTAACCACAACGTGCATAAAACGGTTTACAAAACCACACGTTGTTTAAAGGTTTGCAAGTAACATCCCTTGCATTATGATGAATAAATTCAAGAGTTAATGCATTCATATGTGAATAAATAAACTATAGAAAATATGTTAAAAAAGAAGTCCAACTTAAAAAGGTCATAACTTTTTATTTATTAAAATA
The DNA here is from genome assembly GCA_030169165.1 of Centaurea solstitialis. Taxonomy (NCBI): domain Eukaryota; kingdom Viridiplantae; phylum Streptophyta; class Magnoliopsida; order Asterales; family Asteraceae; genus Centaurea; species Centaurea solstitialis. Next base: position 70,572,408 of record CM058041.1, read on the forward strand.
ATAAAAAGTTATGGTTGTTTAACTCGAACATGATATAAGATTTATTATTTATGTGTTTTTACTTCGATTCTCTGTTATTTAGGTACGGAAGAAATCGGGTGACACCATAGATGGAGCTAGAACAATTTTTAAATGGTGGTATCATATAATTACAATTTTGGTTGATTTTTTGAGGTTTTTTTTTCCTGCATTTTTGGTTGATTTTAATATATTTTATTTTATTCTTTTTGTTAAATCAATTTTTTTGGGTTGTTTGATTGGCTGCGAGACAGTTTTTCGGCTTTTTAGTTGATTTTGAGAGAATTTTTAGATTTTTTGGTTGATTTCAAGTGAATTTTTTAGGTTTTTCGTTGATTCCGATAGAAGTTTTTGGCTTTAATTAGGTACACACCTTGAAGTTTCAAAAACAATACGATGACATCCTCTAAAGTAATACAGTTGTACCTTCATAAAATTTTAAAATTTTATCCTTCGATGCAAAAATTATACGGTGACACGTGCCAACGTGGCCTCCAAGAAAGGTCGTCCCTGCCGTGACACAATATCGAAGTTAACCTGCAAAAAGAAGGTGATATGTTATTGGAGAGAGAATTTAAATATAAGTCTTTCATGTAAATATTATAATCATACAAACCTTATATTAGGTTTATTAATAAAAAATGATTATGATTTATTCTTTATGTTTTACTAAGATAATTATTTTATGCTATTTATAAAAGTTATGAAGGCACCCAATTAGGGCTGGCAATTTCCGACATGACCAACCAACCCGACACGACACGATACGAAACGAAAATAAAAGGGTTTGGGTTGAGGTTTTTGGCACGCCAACCTGCCAACCTGCTAACCTGCCAACCCACCAAATTTCAAGGGTTGACCCGCGGGGTTGGTGGGTTGACCCGCGAACCCGTTTATATTTAAATTAATTATTTTTTATATATATTTTTATTATATAATAAAAATTAGAAAAAAACTAAAAAAATCAAATCCACTCTTTATTTTTGTATTTTGAACAAATTCTAACAAACTCTAAGTTTATTTGTATTTTGAACTTTAAACTGTTGGGGAACCGTGAGCACTAACGGTGCGCAGCGGATAACAAAAACGATTCCCAAAAACCCGGACCCATCTTAAACCATAACAGATACAATCAAGTGGGTATATCGGTTTACCTTTTGCGATTGAAACTTCCGGAAGGCTGGTAGGGGGTACACCGCTACTGACACCACGCGAGAGGTTGCTAGACCACCGTTACTGATCGGAAAAATTCCGATCGATGTGTGAGAGAGAGAGAAAACCGACGGTTGGGAGAGAGAGAGAGAGATCTAGAGATTTTTCGTAGGAATTGTTCAACTGTTAATCAAAGCCCCAACCCTTTATTTATAGGATCATATAAGGCAGTGATTTAACCTAATTATGATTCCTTTCATAATTATCCTTCCAATTAATTCCTTAATTAATTAATCCTTTAATTAATTTTACTAATTAATTGAAACAAATAAATAATTATTTAACTAATAATTATTTAGTTCTCTCTTTTCTCATATATCTCTTTTTCACACAAAATTCTCAATTAGGTGTGCAGCGGTGTGACCTACTAGTGTCTTATAACATTGGACACGGTAACCCTGTTACTGTCTCGCACACAATCCTAACAGACTCCCACTTGTGCTAGACACGTAACTACACCTGTTACCATTAGCCTAAGGAGGTCCCTAGCCAGACACTTAGGTTAACCAGGTTATAAGATCTCTTACATCCAGAGATACAATTCACGCTTGAATTTGTACACAGGTTCATTCCTTTTGCACACGATATTTCTAAAGTGATTTAAGACATGGAGTGGAGGATTCATTTCTTAAGATCAAGTATTTCTTGACTCTGATTTCGATTGCCTGCAGTAACGGATATTACTAAATAACCCCTGTTATTCTATCCGAGCGTGGCCACGCGTTTTCTGCCAATCTTAATCGTCAAGGGGCCCGGAAATATCTCTCTTTTGAAAGAGGTGCAAATCCCTTCTTGACTACTTGCATTTGGATCCACGGCTTCCGCTGCATCTAGTCACGTCCCGTATAGCCACCCAGTTACGGTGCAGCGTTAGTACGTGCTAAGAGTACAGTGGTCCTCGTGTTCCCAAACCAAGTATCTCAGGTCTAAGGACAACCTATCAAGTCAGTGCCTATGACTGTGGCTCCATGAAGCAGACTTGATTACTGGTCACTTCCAATACCCAAACACTCTGATGAGTATCTATAAATACTTGGTCACATCACTTGTGCTTTTATTCTCTACTTTGAATAAATCATCAAGTATTTATAATAGCGTTAAACTCCCTATTGAAATTCCCATTTCAATAAGTGGCTACGGAAATTTAGATTTCATACAAGACTTTGTAGAATCAAGGATACGTTAAATATGCGAAAAATAGTTAATTTAGAACAATCATGAAATTAAAACCTCCATTTATTTCCAACACACTGTGAAATAAAAACTTTACATGATTACATTGTTTCTAAATTAGACTATAGTAATAATTAATAAACTAAGTACTAGCTACTGGCTTCCAGGTACTGCATCCCAATGGAATTCGCATGTGACTCATGCTTTGCCCTTGCTAGTGGCTTTGTCAGCGGATCTGCGACATTGTCTTCTGTTGGAATCTTGCATATTCTCACATCTCCTCTTCCAATGATCTCTCGGATGAGGTGATACTTTCTGAGCACGTGTCTCGACTTGTGATGTTCTCTAGGTTCCTTTGCTTGCGCCACGGCTCCTGAGTTATCACAGAATATATCTATCGGTCTCGAGATACTGGCAACCACTCTGAGATCCGATAGAAAATTCCTCAGCCAGACAGCTTCCTTTGCTGCATCACATGCTGCAATGTACTCTGCCTCTGTAGTTGAGTCTGCAATCGTGTCCTGCTTCGAGCTCTTCCACGAGATCGCACCTCCGTTTAGGGTAAAGACGTACCCTGACTGTGACCTGAAGTCATCTCTGTCGGTCTGGAAACTAGCGTCAGAGTATCCTGTGACACTAATTTCATCCTCAGAACCTCCAAAGACCAAGAACATTTCTTTCGTTCTTCTCAGATATTTGAGAATGTTCTTGACAGCCACCCAATGGGGCTCACCTGGATTCTGTTGGTATCTGCTCGTAACACTTACTGAGTAAGCAACATCGGGCCTAGTACATAGCATGGCATACATAATCGATCCAATTGCAGAAGCATATGGAACCGATTTCATTCTGTCCTGATCCTCACTAGAAACAGGACACTGTGTTTTACTTAACACTATGCCATGTTGCATTGGAATGAATCCTTTCTTGGATTCATCCATCCTGAATCTTTTCAGGACCTTGTCAATGTATGTACTCTGACTAAGTCCGATAAGCCGCTTAGATCTGTTTCTGTAGATCTTTATACCTAGTATATAAGCGGCTTCTCCAAGGTCTTTCATCTGGAAACATTTACTTAACCATTCCTTAACACTCTGTAAAGTTGGTACATCGTTTCCTATGAGTAGTATGTCATCTACATACAAGACCAGGAAGGTTACTATGCTCCCACTGAACTTGGTGTAAACACATGGCTCGAACTCACTTTTAGCGAAACCAAACTCTTTGATTCGCTCGTCGAAGTGTAAGTTCCAGCTTCGAGATGCTTGCTTCAATCCATAAATAGATTTTAGCAGCTTACACACCTTATTAGGATTCTTAGGATCTTCAAACCCCTCTGGTTGTTCCATATAGACGTCTTCTGTTAACTTTCCATTTAGAAAGGCTGTCTTGACGTCCATCTGCCAAATCTCGTAGTTAAAGTACGCTGAGATGGCCATGAGAATCCTAATTGATTTTAACATAGCCACTGGTGAAAAGGTTTCATCATAGTCAATGCCATGAGTTTGCGTGAATCCTTTTGCAACCAGTCTGGCTTTGAAGGTGTGTACGTTCCCATCCATGTCGGTTTTCTTCTTGAAAACCCATTTGCGTCCAACAGCCTTACAGTGTTGTGGCAAATCAGTCAACTCCCAAACTTGGTTGTCGTACATGGATTGCATCTCGGCCTTCATGGCTTCCTGCCATTGTTCAGACTCACTGCCTGACACAGCTTCTCCATAGGATGTTGGTTCATTTAAGTCTCCACTGTCTTGAGAGACTAGGAACCCAAGATACCTATCTGGTTCTTGTCTTACCCTACTGGATCTGCGAAGGTCCTGTGTTTGCACTTCCTCAACCGGCTCTGGTTGAGGTTCAACATTGTTATGTTGAATATCTGGCTCAACAACTGGTGTAGTGCTTTCTTCGTCTACTATCTGTAGATCTACATCCTTTCTGGTGTTCTCTAAACTGAGAAACTTTTCTTCCAGAAATTTTCCATTTCGAGCAACAAACACTTTGTTATCTTCAGGGTTGTAGAAATAATATCCCACGGTGGTCTTGGGATATCCAACGAAGAAACACTTGTCGGATTTGGGTTTGAGTTTTTCTGAGGTAGGTCGTTTGACGTAAACCTCACAACCCCAAATTTTTAGAAAAGATATGTTGGGTTTCTTACCCTTCCACAACTCGTATGGAGTCTTTTCTACCGACTTTGTTGGCGCTCTGTTCAGTATGTGTGCTGCTGTTTCGAGCGCGTGTCCCCAGAATGATACTGGCAGCGAAGAATGACACATCATCGTTCGTACCATGTCTAGTAAGGTACGATTTCTCCTTTCTGATACACCGTTCATCTGAGGTGTATACGGAGGTGTAAGTTGGGATACAATCCCACACTCCATCAGATGATTGTCAAACTCATCACTGAGATATTCGCCACCACGATCTGACCGTAAGAACTTGATCCTCTTGTCAAGTAGATTCTGTACTTCATTCTGATATTCCTTAAATTTCTCAAAGGTTTCAGATTTATGTCTCATCAAGTAGACATATCCATACCTACTGAAGTCGTCAGTGAAGGTAATGAAGTACCGGTATCCTCCTCTTGCTACATGACTGAAAGGTCCACATACATCTGTGTGGATTATTTCAAGCAAGTCAGTAGCCCTTTCATTCTCACTGTTGAAAGGTTGCTTTGTCATTTTACCAGATAAACAAGATTCGCAATTATCAAAAGGTTTGAAGTCGAAATTTCCAAGAAAACCTCCTTTTAGGAGTAGTTCAACGCGTTTCTTGTTTATATGGCCCAAACGACAATGCCAGAGGTAAGTCTGATCCTCAATATCCTTGGATCTCTTACTTATATGATAGATTTCACTATTGTTGTCTTTAAGATTTACAGTGTATAGACCATCTACGGGTGTAGCTTTAAAATAGAAAATACTATCTTTAAAAACCGAAATCATTTTATAAGAATATTTATAGTAAAAGCCTTGGTCTACCAACAAATCAAAAGACAATACATTCTTAATCATATTTGGAATATATAATACAATTATCCAGTTCCAAAACTAGACCCGAGGGTAAACTAAGACTATAAGATCCCACGGCTTCAGCAATCAACGGAGTGCCTTCGCCTACTCGTAGGTTCGAACGGTCCTTCCTCAGAGTCTTTCTTCTAGTGAATCCCTGTAAATGATTACAAATGTGGTTACCACTGCCTGTATCAATTACCCATGATTCATAAGAAGTGATTAAGCAATCTATCATAAAGATACCTGGAGTATCGGGTAAACCGATATCCATCTGGTCGATGTTCATCGAGTGCTCGCAAATATCCTCGCTGCCGCATTCTGGGCAACTCAGATCTCCCAGCTCATCAATTATATCAGTGTCCATGAGATTTGCAGGTTCGGGTACTGGCTCTAGACTGGCCAGGATATCTTCATGAACTTTATCCACGTCGCTCTTTGGTTCCTTCATGTAGGCACTAGCTGTGTCCTGAACTTCCTTTGTGAGGGAGAACCACATGAGGTACACTAACTCTTCCTGAGTCATCTTGTACCCCAGACGTGATAAACACTTAAAAAGCCTTCTCATATCAACAAGATGGTTTTTAACTGACTGACCCTTCTGTAGCTTCAGGGAGAGAATCTCTTGCATGATCAATAGCTTTCCCGTGTGCTTGTAGAGACCTAGCTGGTTCTCCACATCTCTCACAACCTCGTGACATGATTTAACTCTTAAATCTCCCGTGAACTCGGGTGACATAGAGAAAATGAGAATGGACATTACATCCGATTCATCTGTCAAGTATCTAAAATACTCAGCAAATTCCTCATCTGGGGCATTGCTTTTAGGTCGTGATACGGGTTTGTTGATCACATAAAGCTTATCCTGGGCACATAGAACGTTCCTCAAGTGTAACTTCCAAACTGGAAAGTTATGGCCCGTAAGCTTCCACTTGCCCATAATAAGGCGAAGTGATTCTTCAGGTGAGTAAAACGGAATACTAATTTGAGACATCTACAGAAGAATATAAAATTCCAGTTTTAGTTTATAATTATATAATTCTAATAAATTATTACCCTTAAAATAAATTTATTAGACTAGAATCCATATCTCACATGTGTCGGGAAGCATGTGATCATGTCAAACCGACTCATGCGATCTATGGTAGGTAAAACTATACCAATCGTATTTCTATCTGAAAATACGACTTCTAGATCGTCGGGACATCGGATATTAAAAATCCGTGCATATTTAGTCCCTCTAGTGCATTTTGGCCTGGTACCACCCAGTGAATAAATAATTACCAAAATAGATTGCACCACCCGGGACCTGGACAAACTCTGGCCGGTACCACCCGGAGATAATTCGCAGAGTTTTATCTCCCTCCAGTTTCGGTTTGAACACGGACGTTCATAGTGTGTGCACTTACAACGCCCTATGTACCTTACACCGGAGGTGCCCCTAAAGTGGGTTGCACTTACTAATCTATAATTTTAACAAGGGTCAAAAATGCCAGTTTTCAAAAAACTTTGGATTTAAACACAAACTGTATTTTATCCAATTTTAAAACCATTTATATTTAATTTAAAAACGTAACTACGTAATATAATTAAATATAAACAACCACGCAGACTAAAAATCGTAAACAACCACGCAGTTAAAATAACATGTCATAGTCAAGAACCCTTAACTATTGTCGTTTTGTGAGCCAACCCAAAACGACGGTCTAATTCCTAAGGGACAAGACTTCTCGGTGCTCCCACTGGCTCCAAGCTCTATGATTGTCTCCTTGACTCCGTCTTCGGGTCTCGATTTATTTACAACTTTAAATTACATATAATCGGGTTGTAAATGGCACGCAGGCCTCCCGTAGACAATAAATAAATAAAATATATATAAAAAAAAACACAACCACGGGTCTAAAGGGTTTGACTACGACGCAAACAGATAATTTTAATTACTAATTTATCAAGAGATTTAAAATTAAAATTAAAAAAAATCCCTAGGGTTTTAAAACCTATCTGGTTTAGATAACCCTTATCCGTTATTGAACTGATCTCGATCACGATACTATCGATCTAACCAACGATGGTGGTGATTTGGTGCCACCACCTCCGCCGTGTTACAGCAACACTTATCATACCATCGCCGCCACCACCACAAACGGTGGTGTGGCGGTCGATTGAGAGACCAACGGCAGCAGCAGCGTAATACCGCCACCACCGCCGCCTCTCGGCGGGTTAGTCGATTGCCACAGATTTCCGCCGGCAACAGCAGCGGTTTAACACCACCGCTGCCACCGCGGTTGCACAACATCACCATCGCCGCGACATTGGCGGCCTCCTGGCCACCATCGCCGGCCATCCGGTCACGATCACCACCCGTGGCGAGGCCGTAAGGCAGCCCGGTGGTTTGATCGATCACCACCGCCATTATCGACGACAACGGTAGCAAAAACCACCGCTGCCGCCGTCCCTCTATCTCGATCAGCAACACGATCGCCGCCACCACCATTGGTCCGATTGTTATCACCACCGGCGACGATTTTGATGGAATCAACCATCGCCATCATCACCGGTTTGGAATTCGACGGCAGCCGTGGCTTGCGCCACTACCACCGTCGCGTCCGGCGACAACAAACGGCCACGCCGCCATCATCACGACAGCAGCGGCTAGCTGCCGCCACCGCCACGATGTGCGGCCTTAAACAAAAACGTACCGCCATCACCACCGCCGATAAATCGGCCTGGTGGTTGAACCGATCACCACCGTTACCACAATCGGTGGTACGGTGGTCGGTTTTCTGCCGCATCCCCATCGCCACCACACGGCTGTGTGGTGGTTTTCGATCATAACAGCCGCCGCTACCACCATTCGGTGGTGCGGTGGTCTTTGGGTTTGGCAGCCGGCGGCCACCACCAACTGTGGTGAGCCGTCGATGGCTTAGTGGTGGTTGGCCTGGTGGTTCGGTTGGCTAACTGCCGCCGTTCCACCGCCAGTTTCCGATTCATTAGGTTTTTATAAAAAAATCAATTTTTAACAATAATTCAAAACATATAAAATCAAATTTTTAAACCTAATCAAACAGACAATTAAACCTGATCTGTAGGTTTAAGAAGTGGCTCTGATACCACTGTTGGGGAACCATGAGCACTAACGGTGCGCAGCGGATAACAAAAACGATTCCCAAAAACCCGGACCCATCTTAAACCATAACAGATACAATCAAGTGGGTATATCGGTTTACCTTTTGCGATTGAAACTTCCGGAAGGCTGGTAGGGGGTACACCGCTACTGACACCACGCGAGAGGTTGCTAGACCACCGTTACTGATCGGAAAAATTCCGATCGATGTGTGAGAGAGAGAGAAAACCGACGGTTGGGAGAGAGAGAGAGAGATCTAGAGATTTTTCGTAGGAATTGTTCAACTGTTAATCAAAGCCCCAACCCTTTATTTATAGGATCATATAAGGCAGTGATTTAACCTAATTATGATTCCTTTCATAATTATCCTTCCAATTAATTCCTTAATTAATTAATCCTTTAATTAATTTTACTAATTAATTGAAACAAATAAATAATTATTTAACTAATAATTATTTAGTTCTCTCTTTTCTCATATATCTCTTTTTCACACAAAATTCTCAATTAGGTGTGCAGCGGTGTGACCTACTAGTGTCTTATAACATTGGACACGGTAACCCTGTTACTGTCTCGCACACAATCCTAACATAAACTTGCTTTATTTGAACTTGGAACTTTGTTGTATTTGGTTGCTTTTGAACTTGGTTGTAGTTGGATGCTTTTGACTTGATTATATTTGGTTGATTTTGAACTTAATTGTATTGAGATTTTGTTTTTATTTGAATTGTATGAAGTATGAACTTTGACCTGTCAACCCGTTTATGACCCACCAACCCGTTTATGACCCGTCAACTCGTTTATGATCCGTCAACCCGCCACTGACCCGCCAACCCGCAAACCCACGACACGACCCACGACACGACCCTTCACGGGTAAGGGTTGAAGAACTCGACACGATTAGCTAAATGGGTGGGGTCAAGGTTGAGGTTTCTGACCCTCCAACCCGCCAACCCGTGACCCGTCAACCCACCAACCCGCGAATTGCCACCCCTACACCCAATCCATGGTCTCAAATTATGTTATGCTAAAAAGAGCAGGAGATTTTGATCGATACAGAAGAACATACGTGGATTCTAGTAATATTAAGGTGCATTTGATACGCAGAACATAATGAAACAGGAAATAAGTAAAACCCTCGTGGTACACGCATGTGTTCCTCTCTTAACCCTGAAACATGTTGAGCAATGTCCCACATTGGACACAAAGTGAACTTGTAATGTGTTTATAAGGGTCCTGGGCTACTCCACTCATTGCCAATTGGTTTTGAGTTGAAACCCCACAAACTTACATGATATCAGAGCAAGGTTCACCCGTGGTTGGTCAAAATGGTGCACGAACTCCACGTAACCCAAAGTATCCATGTGTTAGGCTGAAAAGAACGCCACACGTGAGGGGGCGTGTTGAGCAATGTCCCACATTGGACACAAAGTGAACTTGTAATGTCCTTATAAGGGTCCTGGGCTACTCCACTCATAGCCAATTGGTTTTGAGTTGGAACCCCACAAACTTACATGGTATCAGAGCAAGGTTCACCCGTGGTTGGTCAAAAAAAAGCCGCACGAACTCCACGTAACCCAAAGTATCCACGTGTTAGGCTAAAAAGATCGCCTCACGTGAGGGGGCGTGTTGAGCAATGTCCCACATTGGACACAAAGTGAACTTGTAAAAAGAATAGGCCCTTTTGTACCAATACGACCCTCTCCAAATACAATACCCCGTTGTCTGATTCATGCCCCTTCTCCATCACTCTCAAACTTACAGATTGTGTTCCTCCTCCTAGATACCTAATCGTTGCTTCTATCAAATCGATTTACGCAACTGCAAATATCTTTGTGCTCGGCTTCCTCCTTGATCGATTCACACCTCTGCCTAAACCCCTGCTTTCGTCTTCCTCCTCTAAACTGTTCCTTTTGATTCCACGATTGCTCTCGTCTCCCTGGCGATTTCAACCAAGGTAAATAGGTTTCTCCCACATAAATCGATTTCTCCATTTCATCTACATAAATCAATGTCTCCATTTCTTCTGCATGGATTGATTTCTCCACCATTGTTTAGTTCTAATGGGTTTCAACCCACATTAGGTTTTCATGTTTTTGATCGAGAATTAACATGACTTTTGTTATAGATTGTGTTTATGTTTGTTGTAGTGATAATAGATTATAATTTTTTTTATTCTATATGTATGTGGATTGCTTCAGTTTCTTTTATCATTGCAATTGTGTTTCTTGTGGTAAAAATTGGTCCAAATTTGTTCAGATTTTGTGTATAAATTGTTTTATGTATATGTTAAAACCATGGATTTGAAAATGTTTTAATTTGATACAACCATCAAAGTGCACGTTTTATACTTTCTACGATATAGTTTGATAAAGTCGTGGATTTGAGAAAGCCATCTATTAAAAAAACATTCATAATGTGATAAAGCAATGGATTGAGAAAGCCACATTTGAGAAAGCCATCTGATAAAAAGAATCCATAATGTGATAACGTAGTGGATTGGAAAAGCCATAATTTGATAAAGTCGTAAATTTGAGAAAACCATCTATCAAAAATAAAAAATAAAAAATCCATTATGTGATGAAGGAGTGAATTAAAAAAGCCCTAATTTGATAAAGCTGTGGATTGAAAAAATATTTTTTATTGATTATTTGTTACAAAAAACACTAAACAACTTTTAAATGGCATATTTATCATTTAAAGTATTCTATTCTATCCTGTCCTATTCTTTTATATCTTATCAAACATTAAACTTCAACCTCGTCCTTTTTCTTTCTATTGTGTAAACACACCCTAAAAGATAAAATCTTGTCATTAATGGTAGGCCATGTGGACATTTATTAAAATAATATTATATAGATAGTTAAATAAACAAAAAAGTTTAAGAAAACTCAATAAGCTTTTTATTTTTGACGTAATTAACTCCTTAGAACAATTTTTTAAAATGTATAAATCTTTGGACAATTTAAAACCTATTAATAAATAAAACATTAGACATTAAAAAAAAATTAAATAAATCCTGTTACTTAGGGAGGTGTTTGGGAGTGCTTATCATCAGAAGCTCTTATTAGCTCATCAACTTCTTCAAAAAGTGAAAAAAACTTGGCTTCTCAAAAAACAACTTATAGTTTCCTGAAAAAGCTATAAGCACTTTAAACAAACTCTTAAAAATAACTTATTGCTTTTTCAGGGAGCTAACGAGTAATAAGCGCTTTCAACCCACGATATACGCCACCATTTGGGGTCACCGCACCGGTCCCACGGTCATCATGGGGAAGGTAAATCATCGCATGCATCCATTGGCAAAGGTGCAGTGCCCATGGCTTGAACCCCGAGACCTCACACATGTGGATTACACCCGCACCTTTACTGCTAGGATAGATCTACAACCTCCCTCGAAAAAAGATGAAAGCCTAACCACGTCAGTGTCGCCACCGCCCTTCGTCCAGCTCCGTCGTCTTCTCCGGTTGTGTGGTTCAATCTCTAGTGGCTGTGTTGTGTGCTTCTTTCTCGGCGGCTGTGTGTTTAATATCTTGTCGACTGTGTGTTTAGTTTCTTGGCTCGATTTCTCAGGCTTGATCATGACTAGTTTGATTTCTGATGTTTGATCTCTCTTTGTTGGTCCCAAGTTGAAATTTTCGGAAATTTAGTAGACACGGTTTGGATTTTTGAATTCTTCCAATTGTTAATAGTTTTCGGGGTAAATTAATTCTATGTTCTATTCTGTTTTTAGAATGCATTATTCATGGTTACATGTAAAATTAATATGTTTCTTTTTTTAGTTTTTCTGGAATAATCTTTGGTGCTAGTGGTGGATAAAAGGGGTGACTTTGGTTGTGCTTTTGGTTTTGACACATTTAAAGTCGATTGGTATTTTTTTGGACTTTCCCTTTAGTAAAATTAAAAAATCAAGATTTTTTTGAAGCAATGATATTAGAAGCAACTTTATGTGCTAATTTTTAAGCAAAAAATTAAGTGAGCATAATGTTTAGTTTAGTATACGGAATTAACCGGATTAGATATGAAGGGATTTAAAATTGAATTCCATTTAAATCATACATTTAGGGGTTGTTTGGCAGTCGTTGAAGGTTTGGTGTTGAATAATTAAGTGGTTAGAATGATTAAGAGACTCTTATAATGCAAAACGAAATATGGTGGTTTTGTAATTGTTGAGAATAAAATCAGGACTCTGAATGGTTAGGAGCATCTACAACAATTTCTCTAAAATGGAGAAAATGGAGAAAAATGAGGATTTTTAGCTAGAATGTGCTCCAATAGCTTTCTCAAGACTTTCTCCAAAATGGAGAAAGTAGGAGAGAAAAAAGGTTTCTCCAAATATGGAGATAACCCCAAAAATGATTATTATATAAAAGAGCCAATAGAAAATTTTGAAAATAACCCACAAAATAATTATTATATGAAAGAACCAATAGGAAATTTAGAAAATAACCCACACAATAATTATTATATGAAAGAACCAATAGGAATATTATATATAAACAATGTTTGATGTCTCTAAAATGGAGAAGCTGTTGGAAATGAATGTAATTCTTTTTGGAGATTTTGGGGTTTGGTTCTCCATTTTCGAGAAAATTTTAGGAAAGCTGTTGGAGATGCTCTAAGAGACGCTCATGATACAAAATCATTTAGAGGGTTTAGTACCATTAAGAAGCAGTTCATTTTTTTTTGCCAAACAAGATTCTTCTTAACGGTTCAGTGATTGCATTTGAAAGATTTTCTAGATTTGAAATCTTGGGATTTTGATGAAATTCCATAAGCGCGATCTTGAAATCCTCGAGTGTGGTTAATATTTTATGAGATTTATATGTAATAATGTTTTAAAATATGATAAAATCATTTGATTTATAACAACCAATTCACTACAAAAAAGGATATTCAGAGCTTGAAAAGTTTATTTAAAGGTTTTAGAGAATCTTTTACTCTCGTCAACAATCTTCCCTATATAATAGTAGGAAAAGGTTTTAGGGAGAGTTTTAGGTAAGAAAAACTTATATTTAGTTACAATTTTCACATTTGTCATCTATTTCCTTTTCTAAAAGTCACTTTTGAATATGCTTACAATTTAAAACCCTTTTTTTTAATAGTGATTGACAAAAATTAATTTAATAGTGTCTTTATATATAATGGAATTCAACTCATCTCTAAATCCTATAAATCAAGCACCTAAAATCCAAACCTAATTCTTTTAAATCATTTTATCAAACCAAAAATGGCTTATATATGTCATCATAAATATAGAGAAGTAATATAATTGGAGATACTGTAGGATTTTGATAAAGGGGCATGGGAATCCGACCAAATGTAAAGTTAGCATGTCACATTTCCATTCGTTATGGTCTTGGTCCATGGTACAACTTTTAATGCAGAGAGTACAAGTTATCATAAAACCTTTTTCTTACGGGAAGACTTCCCAAGTCTACTACTCCTGAAGCATAACAACATGCATATTGCTATTGACATTCTTTTTTTTGACCATCGTACCTATGGTACCTGTCATAACTGTTGCCACATCAGCTTTCCATTATCTTTACCACTACCTACAAACTCCATACCTTTCATCCATTATGGTATCCTTCATACCATTCATTTTATTTTTTTATTTTTCATTTCATACCCTTCATTTTAATTTTTTTTAATCCATCCACTATAATTTATTTTTTTAAATAAACATTAAAATTAAAATAACTAACATTAAAATTTAAAATTATATTAAATAAAAAAAATTACATAAACATTAAAACTAAAAATAAATTTCATAATTAAAATTAAAATTAAAATTAAAATTACATTAAAATAAAACTTAATAATATTTTCTAAACCCCCGTTGTTCGCGTAACCGTTCTTTCTCTTCCAAAATGGCCTCCAACTCTAAACCCTTGATGCGGTAAATATTATATATAAAAAGCGAAACAAGTTTTAACCTCTAATGCCTAACCACAATTACCACATTCACAGGCAAGCGTACCTGATCGTGAGTAATATAGTGTAGGAAAGTCCAGGTATCGTTCTTACCACTGGGAAGAGTCAAGTTATGTAGACTAATAATCTAGAAAAATGGGGGGGTTTTCAGGAAAATAGTTTAATTAACTAAAAGACAAATAACTAACTAATTAATTAACTAGAAAACAAAAAGAAGATGATTTAAACTATATAAGAGAAAACAATAGTACTTATCATGGTAAAGGTATGGTTGTATTGGTTATTGTAAGAAGATGATTTAAACCAAGTGGATGATTTAACTTTGCCAAAGGTATGGTTGTATTGGTTATTGTAAGAATTTAAGTCAAAGACACCCTAACATGCGATGATTATGATTGTCAACAAGGTTGGTCTTCCTAGCCCTCATACATAGGCTAGTTGTCAAGCAATCTAGTACAAGTCACCCAATTCTATTACTATTGTACGAATTTAAGTCAAAGACACCCTAACATGCGATGATTATGATTGTCAACAAGGTTGGTCTTCCTAGCCCTCATACATAGACTAGTTGTCAAGCAATCTAGTACAAGTCACCCAATTCTATTACTATTGTACGGAACTCTACTATCTAGCTGCTCTCGGGCCGAGCTAACCACCTAAGACAACTCTCCGTGTTACCGAAGGGAAGGTCAAGAAATGTTGATTAACCTAACGGAGTCTATCTATTCTGGTTAAACAGATACACCCAACCAACAAGTTCAAATAACCATACAAAGTAAATCAAACTGGAATCATAAACACACACTCAATAAACCAATAACAAACCAATAATCAATTATATCATAAAACCATCATCCACAAGGTTCATCTACCATAATAAACACTACTAAATAAAACCACTCACTAATCATAATGAAAACAGCAATAGTACTGTAAAAGACAGACATTATACCGACCGTACAGCAATAGATGATCGAGAATCAATCACTCGTATCGGCACAACTTTCTCTCTCACAAACTAAGGCTAACGTGATGACTTCTGGATCTGATGTGTGAAGATTTTGGCTTGATGATCTATGATTTGAAGGAGGAGGCCAGTATTTAAAAGACTTCGTGGGCTCGTTTCGCGGTCGCGAGGCGGCAGCTTCGCGGCGCGAGACACTTGAACAACCCTAGATTTCCCTTTTTAGCAAGCTTCGCGGCGCCAAACTTAAAAGCTCGCGGACGCGAAAATGTTACTGAGTTGTCTTTGATCAATTTCCATGCTTTTTCGCCTTTTTTGTACTTTTCCGTTCCAAGGCCTCCAAAACCTACAAAAGCATGATTTAGCCCAAAATGTGAGTAATCAGATCAGAAATGGGTGAGAAACGGGGTAAATTCTATCAATTAAGTACGACCAAAACATGTATAGTTTTGGTGTTATCAACCCTCGAGCCCCCTATGCGGTGTCATGTATGTCTGAAGTCGATACTTCTTTATCGTGTGGCAAGCGAATCGATTAGCCTAGTGTTCGTGGTCGCGAGAGAACCTAATGAGCTCGTGATGTTCGACACGCCATCGGATGACGTGGGTGCCGTAGAGGAAGACGCCACACGTCTTGTGGCGTTTCGACCCATCGGTCGTGTGCGCTCCGTTTGGGGGGGTGGTGGGGGGTTGTCATCGACGTTCACGTAATGAGTGCGAGCATCGGATTCGTTGGGGGAATCGGTTGGGGTTTCAGACGTTTTCGACCGTTTATTTTTCGGCGCGCCTATGTTCCTTGGGTCCATCATTAAGACTGGGTCGAACTTAGGAGAGTCTTTGACAACTCTCCAAGCGTGTTCGTGTGGAAAACTTTTGCCGTGCTCACGATGGTATCAGTCTTTGGATTTGTTAAGCACAATAACGTCATCTTCCCCGCTACGTCGCGAGTTCGACACATTATTGTAAATGCAAGCGAACTTTGAGACGCTAGCTATGAGCCCTTTCACCTTGGTCGGAATGGCGTCGCCGGAGCGGACTTTTGGGTCGTAGTTCATGCGTATGTCGAAAGAAGCTTTGATCGACTTCCAATAGTTATCTACTAAAAAAAATAAAAAAGTTAAACAATGTTAGTGGAAAGCTTTATAAATGAAAACGGTTTTTTATATACCTCTTTTTTGATAGTTACCTATGGCCGGATCCTCCGTGACTTCGACCCACGCTTTTGCTAATTCGACCTCCTCATTCAACGTCTACGTTTTACAGTTGGTTTTACCCGCCGGGTTCGCACTAGTGTCCGTGTCCGTGGCTGCACTCTTACCCTTACGTCCACGTTTGTTTTTTTGTGGTGGTGGTGGTGGTGGCGGTGACGTCGACGACAACGGTTGGGTTTCGGGTACAAGGTCGTCGTCGTCGTCCTCATCTCGTACTGCCCACCTTCCCGTCGGCGGGTTTTGGTACGAACCAGTCGGTTGGTGCGAACCGGTAGGTTGGTGCTCACCGCAAGGTTGGTGCATACCGGAAGGTTAGGGATATGAATGTGGTGGTGGTGGTGCAAGTAAGTGCGCGTACGTCCAAAAATCCGAGGAAGGTTGGTGATACGGAAGGTTCGTAAAACCGGTTGGGCTCGGCATTTGGGGGAAGTATACACCCATATGGGGAGGCGTTGGGGACGTTGAGGATAGCGGAACCGAGAGATTTGGAACTCTCGGGTGAGTACGCCTCGAACCGTTGTTACCGTATGGATCCATGAGATTAAGATGAGATTAAGAGCGTGACACGTGGCTATCTGACTTCCGCGGGTCAAGGCTTATTCAGTCTACATAAACCCGCGGGTTAGTGTTATTCATACTGCATAACACTGTTATGCAAACTGAATAAGCCTTGAATAAAGCTAGCTTGCGGCTAACTCGTCGGCGTCAGGGTGCGAACAAGCCTTATGCATACTGCATAACGCTTTATTCAGTCTGACTGATAGCGTTATGCAGTATGCATAAGCCGTAGTCGAGGAAATTTCAGATTGCCACGTGGCGCGCTCTGGGCTGTCCTCACGTTCACAACTAAAAACTGGTTCACATTTGAACTTTCCTCTCTATATATATAGGAAAGTTCAAATGTGAACCACTTTTTCATTGTGAACGTGAGGACAACCGATACCGCGCCACGTGACAATCTTAAAAACACGCCACTAAGCTTTATGCATACTTCCTAAAGCTATCATTCAGACTGAATAAAGCTTTATGTAATAACGACTCACCAAGTGGATGATTTAACTTTGCCAAATGTATGGTTGTATTGGTTATTGTAAGAATTTAAGTCAAAGACACCCTAACATGCGATGATTATGATTGTCAACTAGGTTGGTCTTCCTAGCCCTCATACATAGACTGGTTGTCAAGCAATCTAGTACAAGTCACCCAATTCTATTACTATTGTACGGAACTCTACTATCTAGCTGCTCTCGGGCCGAGCTAACCACCTAAGACAAATCTCCGTGTTACCGAAGGGAAGGTCAAGAAAGGTTGATTAACCTAATGGAGTCTATCTATTCTGGTTAAACAGATACACCCAACCAACTAGTTCAAAGAACCATACAAAGTAAATCAAACTGGAATCATAAAAACACACTCAATAAACCAATAACAAACCAATAATCAATTAAATCATAAAACCATTATCCACAAGGTTCATCTACCATAATAAGCACTACTAAATAAAACTACTCACTAATCATAATGAAAACAGCAATAGTACTGTAAAAGACAGACATTATACCGACCGTACAGCAATAGATGATTGAGAATCAATCACTCGTATCGGCATAACTTTCTCTTTCACAAACTAAGGCTAACGTGATGACTTCTGGATCTGATGTGTGAAGATTTTGGCTTGATGATCTATGTTTTGAAGAAGGAGGCCAGTATTTAGAAGACTTCGTGGGCTCGTTTCGCGGTCTCGAGGCGGCAGCTTCGCGGTGCGAGACACTTGAACAACCCTAGATTTCCCTTTTTAGCAAGCTTCGCGGCGCCAAACTTAAAAGCTCGCGGACGCAAAAATGTTACCGAGTTGTCTTTGATCAATTTCCACGCTTTTTCGTCTTTTTCGTACTTTTCCGTTCCAAAGCCTCCAAAACCTACAAAAGTATGATTTAGCCCAAAATGTGAGTAATCAGATCAGAAATGGGTGAGAAACGGGGTAAATTCTATCAATTAAGTACGACCAAAACATGTATAATTTTGGTGTTATCAAAATCCCCACACTTAAGCTTTGATTGTCCTCAATCAAAAGACTGAAAGATAAGAAAAATAACTCGAAAATTATCTTCACCCAAGACTATCTAAGAGAACATAGAATACTCACACAATCGAACACAAGAACATGATATATCGAGCAACTGAACACCAAGATCAACCTTTTACCCTCACAAAGTATGAATGGCAATTTAAAGTGTATATCTCGGGGGTAAAAGTGTATGTATAAGAAGTGATCACACCAATACTCAATTAATCCCTGCATGCATAAGCTTGTCACCAAATCTAATCTCCACCACTGAGAAGTTGTCAACCGTCAAGAGGACTTTAGGGTTGTAATGTTAGGCTAAAGGTAAAGGGTAGGATAAAGGGTATATAAGTGACTAAAATTGCAACAAAAACTCAAGAAACTCAATTAGTAATGATCCAAACATTTTTAAGAAAAATCTGACTTTTGGAATTATGCATTTTTTCGGGATGAGCTTTTCTTCTTTTTATCGGCCTAAGCATATTGCTTATTTGTGGCTCGATTTCTTTTCTTTTTTAGCACATCGACTCTTTTGATTTTTCTTTTCCTTGACTATTTTTTTTCTTTTGATGTTTCTTTCTTTCTTTTCTTTGAGTCATCATTTTCTTTTCTTTTCTTTTGCTCAAAATCAATCCCTTTTTATTTGTCAGATATGAAAAATATGGATCACAACACCTCAAGTTCTCAAATTTAAGTCACGGTCAAAAGATAGATAAAAAGATAGGCTAAAGAGATATATGGCGATTTGGGTAAAGAAATGAAAGGCTAAGGCTCAAAATGGTTTCAAGGGTTAAAGTACTAAAGATGAGTACTTTTCAATCAATGGCTAGGCAAATTA
Source organism: Centaurea solstitialis (assembly GCA_030169165.1). NCBI lineage: Eukaryota > Viridiplantae > Streptophyta > Magnoliopsida > Asterales > Asteraceae > Centaurea > Centaurea solstitialis. Next base: position 70,591,960 of record CM058041.1, read on the forward strand.
AATAACCTTATGATGAGGTTACTTAATGAAGGCTAAAAGGTTTGAAACGAAGGCCTCTATTAGTGCAATGGTGATAAATACTTCTCTTATGTGGTCTCGACAAACATTCAAAGTGACAAGTTCTACCTTGGGTCAAAGTCGGTATTCCTCGCGAAATGAATAAACAATTAGGCTCAAACTCTCAAAGGAATAGGTGAGGCACTCATGGTAATTGTTATTCTAAGGCATCATTTTGCTCAAATAATCTCATTTAGTGTTCTCTTATGCAAGCAACTAAGTTCCAAAAACAATCTCAGATTTCGAAAAAAATTGGGGTCAAGTCTCAAAGCTTTCAAAAATTTGAAAAACGACAATTCAAAAAGCAAAAAGTGAACCCATTTAAACAGTTAAGTCTACATAACCCCCTCCCCACACTTAAAATTTGCAGTGTCCTCAATGCAACAATCAAAACAGGTAGGGAGTAATTGGGAAAAAGAGAAACTTCCCGGGTTATGTGACTTGATCTGATCTGAGGGAGAGTATTCCAGAATCGTGTCCGATGCAAGATCATAAACTGCTGTATCTATTACCAAAAAGAAAAAGAAAAAGTAAAAAAGAACAAAATAAAAATAAAACATCCTAAGCAAGCAATTAACATATCCTAAGCAATCAAAACAAATATAAAAAAGTTCAACAAGCAAACCAAACCAAAGCAAAAATAAAATTGTTTAGACAACCATATCGAATAAAGGATAAAGGAGATAAAGATCAACAAGGGCCACGAGGTTGGTTGCGCCAATCCTCGAAAGTTGGGAAACCGGGCGGTGCGTCCTCGGAGAACGGCCAAAGCGGCGATGGAGCATAAGCGGTGTTCGGTTCAACACCGAAGTGGGAGGCCATCTGGTTCATCACTCCACTTTGCCAATTAACTTGGTGAAGAGCCTCCGTAGTGTTGTACTCCACATATTGATGATGCCGGCCGTAAGAAAGAGACATCTCCGAAAGGCGGTTACTCAAATCTTGATATCCCGAGTACGCCGTCCAATTCGCCGGTTGCGTCCTCTCATTCGCCCTACTTGTACTACCGGTCTCTTGCGTGCTTCTCGTCTCTCTCCTCGTTCCATAAGCTTGTGGATGAAGAATCCACGCATTCCGATCTCCATTGATCATGTGCTCCACCACGGCTACCCCCATCCCCCGGAGTTGGTCCATATCAATCAAACCCATCTCACCGAGGCTCGTCATCGAAGAAATAGCATCCTCGGTTAAGACACTGAAGTGCTTGGCAAGGAGTGTGACGTATTGGCCACCAACCATTCTGCTTCCCTCGCGATAACCACCCGCCTTAGCGAGTTGCACAACAATGATGTAAGGGGCGTTCGGATATTTGTCATCCGTGGAGAGTTGCTCGAGGAGCCAAAGGTCATAAGTCGAAACCTTTTTCCTCACTCGAGGAACGAGCGTTCACCGCGTGAACAAGCATGCGATGGAGAAGTCGGTCCGAAGAAGAGAGAAAACCCTTAACCTTGAGGTTGTTACCATAATCACCATCACCAAGAATCGCCCAAGCCAAACGAGGATCAAAACCATCCGGCCTCTTTTCGCTAGCCCACATATACTCCACAAAACCGGGAGCATCCACCTCGGCTTGGGTGTAGATCCCAAAAGCCACCGCAAACTCGGTCAGAGAAAGTGATCGCCAAATCCCACCAAGTCTAAATGACATGCTTGGTTGGTAGAATTCCTCGAAGGCCTTCACGGCGTCAAACCTGAAAGTAGCTACGAACTCAATGATGAGCTCGCGATAGAGGGTCTCGGCGATGTCAAAGATACGCTCCCAAGCATGGCAAATGTAGTACTCGGTGCCATCTTCATCGTACGCGTGCTTCTCAAGTATGGTTCGAATCTCGTTCTCAACACTCATGGATCGGAGAAGATCCCAATCGGCTTCTCTTGGCACGAAAATTTGACGGGATGTAAGCCGAGCTACTGTGTCCCGGTACTCGGTACGCTTTTGAACATTCAACGTAGGATCGTTCATGAAGTAGGTGAAAATATGGCCTCCATCCGGTGCACGGAAAGTAGGAGCGGAGGAGGTCGAAGATCGAGTCCTTTGTCTCTACAAAAAAATTAAAACCGAAATTGCCTTACTTAAATGTGATCGATAAGTGCAAGATAAAATCAAAACCAGCTTATTCCAAAAAGACAAAGCCTTAACGACTAACAAGTTCAATCAAGAATGCATGCGTGAAAAATTAAACGATGGGGGTGTGAAACATCCCCACACTTGAACTTTTAGTCAAGCTCCCAACAAAATAAATCTAGAAGGCTAAAGCAAGAGTGGAGGATTTTGGTGCAAAATCCCCACACTTATCATCAAAGTATATCCAAACTAGATTCACAAACGAAATCACATGCTTTACAAACGAAAGTGCAATCAAAGTTCATAGCATGCATCAAATACATACAATGGAATTTCAAGAATAAGTTTAAATCTATCAAGAACATGAAAAACACCATTGTTGCCCCAAGAGAAGGTCAAATCTTACCAATGCAAGCTAATCCAACGAAATCAGGTTAGGATACATACCTTTGAAGCCATAGATGAAGAAATTGAAGCACAAAAAGTTCGATTTTCGCAGGTTCGTGAAAGGGGGTCGCGGCGCCTAGAGAGGAATTAGGGTTTTGAGTTTTGAAAAAGTGAGGAAGAAAGGTTTAAAACCCGTCTGCACCAATTTCGCGCCGCCAAAATGAGGGCTTCGCGTCGCGAAAGAAGCGGTTTCCGAAAAAATACCCTAATTTTTAAATTTCATGCCGCTAAACGACACACTTCGCACCGCGAGAATCGAAACTTTTACCTGATAAAAGGGAAAACCATCTTCGCGTCGCCAGACTTAAAAAGTTACGAACGCGAAATTGCTTCTGTATCCAAATTCCTAAAATCTTCGTTCCGCGTCGGATTTTCTCGTTTTTGGTCTCTATCCCTTCCGTATGGTTACCTAATCAATAACAAACAAAAACATTAGCAAAAACACACTCAAATGCTAAAAATAAAAGAAAAGTAAAAACCGGCTCGGGTTGCCTCCCGAGAAGCGCTTCATTTTTGAATGGGTCTAGAGCTTGACCACGCTTTTAGATTATTTCTTGGCCCGTCGGGCTGACGAGCCCTTCTTTTTCCTATGCTCTTTCTTGGAGGGTCCCGCCCATTAGGTGATCTATTCTCTTGGTGTATCGGGTTTGGATAGTCCTCCGTCTTCTTCATGTGCTCATGAGGTAGTAGTGGACGGCCAACGTTCTTTTTGTAAGCTTGAGAAGGATCCTCATAAGGTGTGTCGAGATGAGTGACTGGCTCTCCATCGGGATTGAAGTAGATCCTCTTTTCTCCATACCACAAGCTCGATACTTGGTTGCACATGTCGACGTTCACTTGAGCGGTATGTAGAAAAGCTCTCCCGAGAATAATTGGAATCTCCGTATCCTTCGGGAGGTTGGCTATGATGAAGTCTGAAAAGTAAACGAAATTCCCGATGCGTATCGGGACTCCTTCCGCTATCCCCAACGGTATAGTCATGTATCCATTTACGCCTCAGTATTGGTAGTCCGTTGGTGTGATCTTCTTGATCCCGAGTTTCCAACAATAACAAACAGGCATCATGTTAAGTGCGGCACCCGTATCTATCAAAGAAAGACCTTCAAATTTAGAAGATGAAATAGGTAAACTGTAACTTCCCGGATCGTGCTTGATAGGGGCAATGTAGGTGACCTCGTCTTCCTTAACTTTCTCTTTCTCCTTCTCTTTTCCTTTGTCCTTCTTTGGGATCACGAACTCCGCATATCCACCTTGTTTGCCATCTTCCTCCTCGTCATCACTCAAACAAATGGTCCCTTTGAGTCCTAGATGCTCGAATGATAGTGTGAACCCCTCCAAATCATAGTCCGTGGCATAATCAGGCTCACTTCCGCTATCGCTCTCCACGTACTTTCTTGTGTAGATGTCAGTCCACGTTTTCTTGGACGTTGCTCCGGTCATCATAAGCATTGGCTTTGTGTTATCCACCTTAGGGTTGACTTGGGTTTGCGTTGGTAGCTCTCCTTGAGTCCTTTCACTTAGCAATTGTGAAATACGCCCAACCTGCGTTTCCAAATTTTGTATTATACTCTGATGGTTACGTAAAAATGAACCTACCTCATCATTGATCTTCTTTTGAGCGTCCATGAATTGGATGAGTCGTTCCTCGATGGAAACACGCGGCTCTCCCTCCGTTCGTTGATTTTGTTGGTTCGGTGCAAAGAAACCGGGAGGTCTTGGGTTGAAGTTACAGTTGTTATTCCACCTCCCTTGGTAGTCGCCTCGATTGAGGTAATGTACCTCTTCGGGTGTCATCATCGGACGGTTTGGGCAATCTTTTGTTAAGTGCGGTCCTTTGCACTCCTCGCATCCAACCTGCAAAGCATGAACAGATTTTATTAGTTCCTCAATTTTACGTTCAAACTTAACCTGTTGGTTTTTCATTGCGATTAGTTCATCGGATGGGTCGAAGTCGGTTGAGATTTTCCCGGCCATTCTTGGAACTTGCAAGCGCTTATCCGTCCTCCAATCAATGTTATGAATTAGCATGTCCTCAAGAAGCTTATACCCTTCCGTGGGAGTTTTGTACATGAACACACCCCCGGCGGATGAATCCAATGTAGCTCGAGAAGAATAAACAAGTCCGCTATAGAAGGTTTGGACTTGATCACTCTTACTTAATCTGTGACTCGGGCACGAATTTAGGAGGTGTTTGAATCGCTCCCACGATTCGGATATCGTCTCCCCATCATCTTGTTGGAAGGATCGGATTTCGGCTCGTAGCTTATCAACTTTGGACGGTGGGAAAAATCGGGAAAGGAAATTTGAGCGAAGTCCTTCCCAAGTAGTGATCGAACTCGGTTCCAAGGATCGTAACCAAGCTTTTGCTTCTCCGGTGAGCGTTAGAGGAAAAACTCTAAGACGAATCTCATCATCTCGGTTGTCCTCAGTTTTGAACAAATCACAAATATCCACGAAGTTCTCCAAATGCACGATAGGATTGCTATCGTTTTTCCCGTCGAAGGTAAGATCCTTAATCATGTGAAGAAGTTTTCCCGGGATCTCCTTGGCTAAATTCGGCTTCGTGATCGGATTGGGGGGTACGGCCGGAGCGGCCCTCCGGGCGGTCCACATTGGTGCATCGTCTCCCATTTCGAAATTCAAAGCTCGCGATCGAACTTTGTTGGCTTTTGACTTCTTTTTGTTTCTTTTTCTGAATTCTCTCTCCGGTTCCTCAAATGCCTCTAATAGTTCCGTCGTGACTGAAACCACAACAAACAATTACGGGCAACTTGCGGGAAACAAAGAGATAAAAATAATTAAATAAAAACTAGAAAGCAACTAACTTGCAAGAGATGGAATCCCTCACAAGGATCGATTAACAAAACTAATAAAGACTAAAAATCTAACAACTACCGTTCCCCGGCAGCAGCGCCAAAAACTTGATGCGGTAAATATTATATATAAAAAGCGAAACAAGTTTTAACCTCTAATGCCTAACCACAATTACCACATTCACAGGCAAGCGTACCTGGTCGTGAGTAATATAGTGTAGGAAAGTCCAGGTATCGTTCTTACCACTGGGAAGAGTCAAGTTATGTAGACTAATAATCTTAACTAGTTTAATTAATCTTGAAAAATGGGGGGTTTTTAGGAAAATAGTTTAATTAACTAAAAGACAAAAAACTAACTAATTAATTAACTAGAAAACAAAAAGAAGATGATTTAAACTATATAAGAGAAAACAGTAGTACTTATCATGGTAATAACGACTCACCAAGTGGATGATTTAACTTTGCCAAAGGTATGGTTGTATTGGTTATTGTAAGAATTTAAGTCAAAGACACCCTAACATGCGATGATTATGATTGTCAACTAGGTTGGTCTTCCTAGCCCTCATACATAGACTGGTTGTCAAGCAATCTAGTACAAGTCACGCAATTCTATTACTATTGTACGGAACTCTACTATCTAGCTGCTCTCGGGCCGAGCTAACCAATAACAAACCAATAATCAATTAAATCATAAAACCATCATCCACAAGGTTCATCTACCATAATAAACACTACTAAATAAAACCACTCACTAATCATAATGAAAACAGCAATAATACTGTAAAAGACAGACATTATACCGACCGTACAGCAATAGATGATCGAGAATCAATCACTCGTATCGGCACAACTTTCTCTCTCACAAACTAAGGCTAACGTGATGACTTCTGGATCTGATGTGTGAAGATTTTGGCTTGATGATCTATGATTTGAAGGAGGAGGCCAGTATTTAAAAGACTTCGTGGGCTCGTTTCGCGGTCGCGAGGCGGCAGCTTCGCGGCGCGAGACACTTGAACAACCCTAGATTTCCCTTTTTAGCAAGTTTCGCTGCGCCAAACTTAAAAGCTCGCGGACGCGAAAATGTTACTGAGTTGTCTTTGATCAATTTCCATGCTTTTTCGCCTTTTTTGTACTTTTCTGTTCCAAGGCCTCCAAAACCTACAAAAGCATGATTTAGCCCAAAATGTGAGTAATCAGATCAGAAATGGGTGAGAAACGGGGTAAATTCTATCAATTAAGTACGACCAAAACATGTATAGTTTTGGTGTTATCAACCCTCGAGCCCCTATGCGGTGTCATGTATGTCTGAAGTCGATACTTCTTTATCGTGCGGCAAGCGAATCGATTAGCCTAGTGTTCGTGGTCGCGAGAGAACCTAATGAGCTCGCGATGTTCGACACGTCATCGGATGACGTGGGTGCCGTAGAGTCTTTGACAACTCTCCAAGCGTGTTCGTGTGGAAAACTTTTGCCGTGCTCGCGATGGTATCAGTCTTTGGCTTTGTTAAGCACAATAACGTCATCTTCCCCGCTACGTCGCGAGTTCGACACATTATTGTAAATGCAAGCGAACTTCGAGACGCTAGCTATGAGCCCTCTCACCTTGGTCGGAATGGTGTCGCCGGAGCAGACTTTTGGGTCGTAGTTTATGCGTATGTCGAAAGAAGCTTTGATCGACTTCTAGTTATCTACTACAAAAAATCAAAAGTTAAACAATGTTAGTGGAAAGCTTTATAAATGAAAACGGTTTTTTATATACCTTTTTTTTGATAGTTACCTATGGCCGGATCCTCCGTGACTTCGACCCACGCTTTTGCTAATTCGACCTCCTCATTCAACGTCCACGTTTTACATTTGGCTTTACCCGCCGGGTTCGCACTCGTGTCCGTGTCCGTGGCTGCACTCTTACCCTTACATCCACGTTTTTTTTTGTGGTGGTGGTGGTGGTGGTGGTGGCGGTGACGGCGACGACAAAGGTTGGGTTTCGGGTACAAGGTCGTCGTCGTCGTCCTCATCTCGTAGTGCCCACCTTCCCGTCGGCGGGTTTTGGTACGAACCAGTCGGTTGGTGCGAACCGGTAGGTTGGTGCTCACCGGAAGGTTGGTGCGTACCGGAAGGTTGGGGATATGAATTTGGTGGTGGTGGTGCAAGTAAGTGCGCGTACGCCCAAAAATCCGAGGAAGGTTGGTGATACGGAAGGTTCGTAAAACCGGTTGGGCTCGGCATTTGGGGGAAGTGTACACCCGTGTGGGGGAGGCGTTGGGGACGTTGAGGATGGCGGAACCGAGAGATTTGGAACTCTCGGGTGAGTACGCCTCGAACCGTTGTTACCGTATGGATCCATGAGATTAAGATGAGATTAAGAGCGCGACACGTGGCAATCTGACTTCCGCGGGTCAAGGCTTATTCAGTCTGCATAAACCCGCGGGTTAGTGTTATTCATACTGCATAACACTATTATGCAAACTGAATAAGCCTTGATTAAAGCTAACTTGCGGCTAACTCGCCGGCGTCAGGGTGCGAACAAGCCTTATGCATACTGCATAACGCTTTATTCAGTCTGACTGATGGCGTTATGCAGTATGCATAAGCCGTAGTCGAGGAAATTTCAGATTGCCACGTGGCGCGCTCTGGGCTGTCATCACGTTCACAACTAAAAAGTGGTTCACATTTGAACTTTCCTCTATATATATAGGAAAGTTCAAATGTGAACCACTTTTTCATTGTGAACGTGAGGACAGCCGATATCGCGCCACGTGACAATCTTAAAAACACGCCACTAAGCTTTATGCATACTTCATAAAGCTTTCATTCAGACTGAATAAAGCTTTATGTAGTATGCCATAAAGCTTAGTCGCATTCTGAGGCAAGCCACTTAGCGCGCGGGTTAGCTTTATTTAAGCTTTATTCAGTTTGCATAATAGCTTTATGTAGTATGATTAAAGCTTGAATGAAGCTAACCCGCGGGCTTTATGCAGACTGAATAAAGCTAAGCTGCATAAGTTAGATTGCCACGTGGCGCGCTCTCGGCTGTCCTCACGGTCACAATGAAAAAGCGGTTCACATTAAACCCACCCCTATATATATAGAGAAAGGTTCAAATGAGAAGTGGTAAAAAAATACGAAATAAAGAAGTGATCTCCACCACTCATCCGGTCAATAAATGTGGCTTTGACTGGTTATGGTGGAAGCGATCACGAGGAATTGACGCGATTCATGGGAGGGTAGAGATTATTAAAGGAGGGGGACCCGATCAAAGCCGCCTTTATTGACCGGATGTGTGGTGGAGATTACTTCTCTACTTCTCATTTTTTTAGCATTTCTCATTTGAACCTAATACTATATATATATATATCATGAAGCATTGTGGTTTAAAGAACTAAAGATGATACAAGGAAAATGGCACCCATGAGACTGTAATTGGGTTTGCTTAATAGATACTATACATGTCACCAGTTTAATTTCTTAAAAAATAATTGAAGGGCATAGCGAATTGTTAACTTCAACACTGACCTAGATATCTACATATATATATTTTTTTCAAAAAATCATATCCATGGTCTCACTTTAATTGCATCATTTATTTACTTCTTGAAAACATCATATTTTACATTCTTGGAACAAAAGAGTACAAGAAGAAACTCAATAAAATAGGGGGGGGGGGGGTGCTATAAAGATAGAGATAATATCTATATACATTCATTTGGTTTGGTTAGTTTAGTTTGATATTGGGTTAATTATTCTAAATGAACCCTTTGTTACTAACTAACCCCTTTATCAATTCCTCTCTCATTCTGTCATACACATCCACATCAGGCTTAATTATTTTAGAATTGTATACACACTTAGAGCCAAAAGAAGGCTTATCATGTGGAAAATTGAAACCATTTTCTACCCCAAATGTCAAGTTAGCATGTCACTTCCCTTCTTTGATAATATGGTCCATGATGTACAACTCTTAATGGACAAAGTAGCCAGATGTGGAACTTTTCCTTTTGATTGGTAAAAGAAGACTTTGCAAGTCTACTTAAAAAAATTCAGAAAATGGTGTTGCTATGAATTGTAGATACAATCAATTGTACTACTAATTACCCTTTCCTTGGTGTACTTCCCTGCTTTTGGTCTAGTTTCTCGCTAGCTCCGTTTTAATGAATTGTCGTTAAAAAAAAAAAAAAAAAACGTAATTCTTCCCATGGTTGCTATGTTCACCTTCACTTTACCACTCTTTTATTTCCTCCTCCTCATCTTCACCACCATCACCATTGCCGGGGGCCAACCTTACAAAGCCACCGAACACTTCCTCTTTGACTGCGGTTCATCATCAGCCACCACCTTTTCCGGAAGGAGATCATGGGATGGCGATGAAAATTCCCAATTCACGCCAGCAGATATCGCCACCACCTCCTTTTCGTCCAAACCTTCCTTTCAAGATCCTTCAGTCCCTCAAACACCTTACTCTACCGCCCGAATCTTTAACACCTCTTCCTTCACATACACATTTCCGGTCTCTCAAGGCCCTAAATTCCTCCGCCTCTATTTATATCCTGCCAATTATTCCAACCTTAATGCAAACCAATCTTTCTTCTCCGTATCATCAAATGGCTACTCTCTCTTAACCAACTTCAGCCCTTTTTTAGCCGCATCTTATGTTCAAAGGACCCTTTCTGATGCAGGAGTAAATTACGCTCCTGCAGTTCCCAACCTTGTCAAAGAATTCATCGTGTATGTAAAAGATACCGAAACCCTAGACGTTACCTTTACACCTGAACCCAACTCATATGCCTTCATCAATGGTATTGAGATTGTTTCGATGCCAGAAGAACTCTATTATAAAAAAAACAACTTGAAATACGTTGGAATTTCCGATGACATGGCTCAAGAAACAGTTTACCGGCTAAACGTTGGTGGGACATATATATCCAGTGATGGTGATACCGGTATGTACCGATCTTGGGAACCAGATGAGAATTACATATTCGGTAGAAACTTTGGGTTCAAGGTAGCTACTATTACTCCTATTGTATACACCAGGGAGACACCGAATTATACCGCCCCTGAGCAAGTTTATGCTACCCAAAGGAGTATGAGCAATCTGTCTGAACTCCTCAATATGACTTGGACGCTTCCGGTTGATTCCGGGTTTCATTACAAGCTTAGGCTCCATTTTTGCAACATTATACCGCAAGACACAAATAGAAGTTCCAAGGGTTTTAGGATTTTCATTTATAATCAAACTGCTGAGAAGGTGGCCGATCCATTCTATCAGACTCAAGGTAGCGATTATCCTGTATACAAAGATTATGTTGTGCTTGTCGCCGACCCTGATGGCAGTCGAGGCAAGCAAAACCTGTGGCTTGCGATGCATCCTAATGATGGTGCTTTGGATTACGGTTATTTGAATGGTTTGGAAGCCTTCAAGTTGAGCATGTCCGGAAATCTTTCGAGCCCAAACCCTCATCCACTTAATCTTACCCCAGAGTCGTTGATTCGCATGAAAAGGAACACGAAGAAAACTCCAAGATATGCTATGATAATCGGAGGGGTCGGTGGAGGAATAGTCTTGTTGTTCGTTTCTGTTGTTATAGTTTTCCATCTATGGAGGCGAGTAAAACACCATGGTACTGCCGCCAACGACAACAACAACAACTCATCGTGGGTTCCAACTTCCATCGAATTAAGTTCTACAAAGAACTGCCATGCACCACTCTCATCAGATCACTGCCGTCGCTTTACCCTTAAAGAAATGAAAGTTTCCACCGGTGAATTCAACGACAATTGTGTCATTGGCAAAGGAGGGTTCGGGATGGTGTACAAAGGCTACATTGGAAACCCTAAAACGACCGTCGCCATCAAACGGCTCAACCCGTCATCCAACCAAGGGTTTCATGAATTCCAAACGGAAATAAAGATGCTTTCTAAGCTACGCCACACCCATTTAGTCTCCCTGATTGGATTCTGTAACGAAGATGGCGAGATGGTGCTGGTCTACGACTACATGGCTCATGGTACTCTACAGGAACATCTCTACAAGACCAAAAACCCTCCTTTGCCGTGGAAGACCCGTCTCCATATCTGCATTGGCGCGGCCCAAGGGTTGCTTTATCTCCACACGAGTGCCAAACGTGGAATAATTCATAGGGATGTCAAGTCGACAAATATCTTGTTGGATGAGAATTGGGTGGCTAAGGTTTCTGATTTTGGTTTGTCAAAGTTAGGGCCGAAAGGGGAATTAGATACACACGTTACGACGCTTGTGAAGGGTAGTGTCGGGTATTTGGATCCAGAGTATTACCGACGACAACAACTCACTGATAAGTCTGATGTGTACTCGTTTGGAGTGGTTTTGTTTGAGGTTTTGTGTGCAAGACCTGTTATCATTCCATGGCTGCCCAAGGAACAAGTGAACTTAGCAGAATTGGGTAACTATTGCTATCTAAAGGGAACCTTGGATGAAATAATCGATCCAAAACTAAGAGGTGAAATCGCACCGGGATCGTTAAGGAAGTTCGGGGAGGTTGCAAATAGTTGTTTGAAAGAAGAAGGAAGTGAAAGACCAGCCATGGATGCTGTAGTTTGCGGGCTAGAGTTTGCTTTGATGCTACAAGAAGCTGCTGAGAAAAGAGATGGTGAAGAGGATACCACAATGGAGACACAAAGATAATTTCTTTGTCCTTGTTAAAATGTGGTTTGTTTCTTTGCCATGTAAAATTATACCAATTTGAATTATGTCATTAAAAATTATATGATGCATGTTCTTTTTAAAGTTGTATATAAGAGGAATATATATATACATTTTCTAATTTCTGTTTTGACTAATATTGTAGTTCTAGTGATGTATTTGAAGGTCTTAGATAAATGTTTTCAATTACAAGTAAAAATATATTTTTTAGTAAGATATAAAAGGGCCTTCATGTATTTGAAGATGGGACTTAAAAATTGCAGATTTAGATATGGAAGAAATAATTATATGTAGCTAAAAATAAGTTCCTTTAACTAATTTTATGAATCAATCTCCATTAAAGAACCAAAGATGGCATACAAAAATTGACACCCATATATAGTTTAAGTGCTTCAAGGATTATAAGTGGGTTTAACTAATTGTTAACTTTCAAGTGTAGGGTTTGACAAACTTATTCAGATATTCATAGTTATTATTATTATTTTTTTTTTGTAACAAATCATGTCTATAACATGATTAATTTACTTTTACCATTTATTTGTTCTTTGATAACATCATATTTTACATCCTGAGGACAAATTAAAACAAGTGCAGAAGAAACTCAATAAATAGGGTAGAGAGAAGGTTTGTATACATTCTTTTTTCTTAGCTCCTATCTCTATAAATGATTTATGAGGTTGGTTTGGTTTGGTTTGGTTTAGTTTGATATTTTTTTTTTGAAAGGCATAGCGGCATCGAACCAACGAACGATTACCACGAACACACACATGCACGCATGCCTCCCCGACGGTATCGGGCATTCATGAGAAGCCCATTAATCCATCCGACACTGTTCCGGCCCAACTTACGCCGGACCTAGAGCCCAACTACAGTCTTTGACTAGGCTGGGGAGGGGAGGGGAGGGGAGGGGGGGGGGGAGCCCAGTCTATGACTAAACTAGCCCAAGGACTGGATACTCCTCATGCCGTTAGTTGATTCCCCTTGGAAATCCGAGTAGATTAGATCCCATCCACAATTCGCCTTTTCCCCTAGAATTGATAAATGGTTATTAGGTAACAGATGGTTCATTCTGATATCTGAATGAACCGTCTATTACTAAATAACCCTTTATCAATTCCACCCTCATACCCATCCACATCAACCATAATTCTTTTAGATTTTTAATACACACTTACAGCCAAAAGAAGGTTCATCATGTTGAAAGGCAAATCGCTTTCTACCCCAAATGTCAAGTTAGCATGTAGTGGTCCTTCCTCAGTAGAATAGTCCGTTGTACAAGTCTTAATGCACAAAGTACAAGTTACTGTGGTATTTTTTTTCTTCTTATTGCTTGGCAAAAGATTTTGGGAAGACTTTCCAAGTCTACTCCAGAAGCAGAAAGTGATGCTGATTTGAATTAATTAATACTCTTCTTTAAGTGGATACAATTAAAGTTAGCCATTTACTGACTATTATAGTTTATGTTAAAGAAACTAATTATTATAACCATTTTAAAGTATCTCCTAACCAAAATCTCTCAAAATTCCCCAAATAACCAGGAATTCCTCCCAAACAACTCCTCCACGGACAGACTTCCACTTTTCGGGCCAAAATCATAACTCCTTACATAATAAATCCGTCCATGGTGGATTTTCAAAAAAAAAAATCAATTTGGCTTGGGGTGGAGTTCTTTGGAGGGTTAATTACATGGGGGTGTATCGACCATGTCACCTTTTATCATTATATGTACCCAACTTTCAAAATTACCTATTAACGTACTGAACTTGCTAGAATTGCCATTGTGTGTACCCAACTTTAGAATTAAATCACAAATTGGTAATTCTAGCAAGGACTATCTTCACCATAATGTATCCAACTTTACTCAAATTTCTATTGTATGTATCCAACTAAAAAAAGTGCTATTGTGTGTACTAAACTTTCAATTTGGTTTATTGTATGTACAAGTTTACCTACTAAACAGGTTACCGGTCACCCCTTTTAAAAATGTGTGCCATGTCATTGCCACGTGGGTTCCATGTAGATGCCGGTAGGATAGCTTCATCCCAGTCATCTTCTTCTCCGGCGACTCCCTTCTCCGGCTACCACCACCACCACAACCACCATCTCCACCACCACAGCCACCGCCACCATCACCAAACCCACCATTAACACCGCCACCATCACCACCACCACAACCACCATCTCCACCACCACAGCCACTACCACCATCTCCAAACCCACCACCAACATTGCCGCCGCCGCCACCACCACACCACCACACAACCACCACCCATCAAACCCACCACCACCATCACCAAACCCACCACCAACACCGCCACCACCACCACCATCACCAAACCCGCCACCACCATACCATCTCCACCACCATAGCCACCACCAACACCCCAAATTTGATTTGAAAAAAACCCCAAATTTTCCAAGAACCTTAATTTCAATATATGAACCCTAATTAATCGAATCCAAAATCAGACAATGAAGGTGGTGTAGGGGTGGTGGTTGACGGTGGTAGTTGCAGCGGTTTGTGGCGGCGGTCGTCATCGGAATCTTCGTCTGGATCGACTGGTTGGTGGTGGGTTTGGTATTGGTGGTGGTGGCTGTGGTGGTGGTGGTGGTGGCCGGAGAAGGGAGTCGCCGGAGAAGGGTGTCGCCGGAGAAGGGAGTCGCCGGAAAGTTTACCTGATACACATCAGCATAAACAGGTTAGTAGGTAAACTTATACATACAATAAACCAAATTGAAAGTTTAGTACACACAATAGCACTTTTTTAGTTGGATACATACAATAGGAATTTGGGTAAAGTTGGATACATTATGGTGAAGATAGTCCTTCTAGCAATGGCAAGAGTACACACAATGGCAATTCTAGCAATGGTTGGGTACACACAATGGCAACTCTAGCAAGTTCAGTACATTAATTGGTAATTTTTAAAGTTTGATACATACAATGATAAAACCTGACAAGTTCGATACACCCTCATGTAGTTAACCCTTCTTTGGAAAACTCCAAAAAGAGATTTACTCGATTTCTATATAATAATAAATGTATGCTCTCTATAATTGATAAGAAAATGATTGGGGCAGAAAATGGCTATTAGTGGCTTGGGGCAGAAATAATTCATGGGAGGGGGGGGAGACGATAATTTCATGGGCAAGTCTGTTAGGACAAGTCCATTAGGGCAGGAGTTTTTTGGGGTGGAGATGTGTATTTTGGCCGGAAAAAGACAAGTCCGCCTGAGGAGAAGTTTGTAGGGAGGAGATTGTGGTGTTACACCATTTATAAAATGTTTATAATAATTAGTTTTTCTTCAATTATATACTCTTGTTTTTTACTCTAAGAAGTGCATTAATCAATACAACTAATAAAATATCATTTCTTTTTCCTAAACATTTAATGTAAAACAATTTTATTGGTAGATTGAATAAAAAGTGCATTCTCTCTCCTAAAGTAATCATTTTTGGAGATAACTCCAAATTTAGAGATTTTCACATTCTTTTCCTACTTTCTCTATTTTAAAAAAAGGTTTGGGGAATCTCTTGGAGCAAAAAATCCCCAAAATCTCCATTACAAGGAAGTTGTTGGAGATGCTTAGTCTTCTGCTGGGCCTTTTCTTTGTTTTAATAAATTGGCCTCTTTGTTTTAAAGAATTACATTAGATTAAAATTTGTCTATTGGCAATAAAAGTTTACATCACATTACAATTGGGGTGTGCTGGTACGCAGATTGGATGAGACGGGGACGTGGCAGGAAAAAAATAGTACTATGTTTGTGATGTAGATCGGTTTCGACCCGTGTTAGAGTTCTTTAGGGAATTTTAGAAACCACGAAAACGAGCTCGAAAAAACACGGAGAACATGCGACTGAAAAAACTTCGCGGCGCGAAGATCATCACTCGTGGCGCGAGCGTGACGCTGGGTCACCGAATCAATCCGAATCGATTGCGTTTATTTGTTTATTCAAATATTTTGTTACTTAAATTGAATTAGGATTATTACCATTTAATTAGTTTTCTTTTCTATTAAGTTAGGATTTATGTTTGGTAATTATTTTAATTGCTTTTAGAGTTGGTTTAGAATTAGGTTTATTTAGTTTCCTTAATTATCTTTTGTTTAGGTTATAAATAGGTTGTTTGGGTTTTGATTGTAATCATACTTTGAGTAAATAATAATTTTCTTCTTGTGAGTTATTGAGAGTTTTTTCTTGTTTCTTTGTGTTTCACGCTTGTGAACGTGTTATCTTTTGGATTTGACGTTAGTCGATCCGTACCGCATTTTCCCACTACGTCAGTTGGTATCAGAGCAGGATTCGCCTGTCTCTTCACTAACGGCATATCGACAGTTGACTACCACAGTGGATCTAGCAAAGTTGAATGTGGCCGTATCCACAACTCTTGCTAATCTGACAGCCACTGTCAACAGGCTTCAACCTAGTTTCGTCAATGACAGCCGTCGGAGAAGAGATAGGTTTGAAGGACCGGTTGTAGCCCATGCGATGGCTACCATAACCGGGTTAGGTTTTCGAGTTCAAATCCAAAGAGGAGGAAGAAGACCCGGAAGAAAAGATCGATGTCGCACTCCAACAAGTACTATTCTCATCGACGGAAGAAAGCCAACATCATAGTCTTTTCCGATCACATTGTTCGGTGCTCAAGAAGGTAGGTAATTTGGTAATTGACAACAGAAGTTATGAAAACATTGTGTCTCAAAAATTAGTTGATTATTTTAAACTACCTACTTAACCCCATGGATCTCCCTATTCTATTGGGGCGGTCAAGGAAGGCGCACAAGTGAAGATTACACGAATTTGTCGGGTACCTATCTCGATCGGTAAGCATTACCGAGAAGAGGTGCTATGTGAAGTTCTCGACATGGAGGCATGTCACATTCTATTGGGCCGATTGTGGCAATACAAAAATTGTGTCACTTACAAGAGCCGAGACAACGTCATAATTTTCCATTGTGGTGACCAAAAGATTGCAATGAGAGGGCTTAATAGTTTTGAGGAACGACCACCTAAAAAGAAGGAAGTCTTTCCAGAGAAGGTTGAAGATGAAGTCATTCCTGATGTGATTGAGCCTCTGCAAGAAACCATTCCCAACGTGATCAAGCCGCCACAAGAAGTTGTGCCTATTGTAGCCGAGCAACCGCAGAAAATTCTTCCCGTCGTTCTCGAGCAATCAAAGCCGTTATCCAAAGAAGTAAAGATTTCGGATTACACGGACCCAATTCCGGGTAACGTTTCATTGGTTTTTTATCCATACGAATTGGAGGAAACATCGCTTATATGGAAACGATCAGAACCTTTGAAAGTTGATCCCTTTTGGAATTTCGATGATCCACTCATGAGGCCGAAAGATGTGATTTATGATTTAAGGTTGCATCGAAACCTCGATAAATTAAGAGAATTTCAAGTGAACTCGAGGTAGAGTTCTTTTCAAGTGAGGGTGACTTATGTAGATCGGTTTCGGCCCGTGTTAGAGTTCTTTAGGGAATTTTGGAAACCACGAAAACGAGCTCGAAAAAAGACGGAGAACATGCGACTGAAGAAACTTCGCGGCGCGAAGATCATCACTCGTGGCGCGAGCGTGACGCTGGGTCACCGAATCAATCCCGAATCGATTGCGTTTATTTGTTTATTCAAATATTTTATTACTTAAATTAAATTAGGATTATTACCATTTAATTAGTTTTCTTTTCTATTAAGTTAGGATTTATGTTTGGTAATTATTTTAATTGCTTTTAGAGTTGGTTTAGAATTAGGTTTATTTAGTTTCATTAATTATCTTTTGTTTAGGTTATAAATAGGTTGTTTGGGTTTTGATTGTAATCATACTTTGAGTAAATAATATTTTTCTCCTTGTGAGTTATTGAGAGTTTTCTCTTGTTTCTTTACGTTTCACGCTTGTAAACGTTTTATCTTTTGGATTTGACGTTAGTCGATCCGTACCACGTTTTCCCACTGCGTCAGTTTGGTATATGCCATGGACAAAACTTGTTACAACCCCAACTTGCGGAAATAAAACTATCATAAATATTCAAAAATTCCAAATACGGATTACAAAATTCCGGGTTAAACCCTCAACAACATCCAACAGTCTATTAGAATAACTAGCAACTGAGAATTTTAAAAGTAAATACTAAGGGACGTCGGCTGGCCTCCACTCTACTATCAAGCCTTGCCCTTACCCCTATCCGCACCCTGTCTACCTGAAAAGAGTTGGTTAATAAAACGTGGGTTAGGCCGAAGGTCTAGTGAACTTCCCAAAAAGCAACGTCCGTACAATCTTTCCAAAATCTTCGTAGTTCATAAATCACACATTTAAAAATAAACATTAAAACATGAAGTTTCATGCTTACTCTCTTCTCGCATGTACTGGCCCTCACCGCGTTATTTCCGACGCACGCCTGTGGCAACGCAAGGGCTCACACCTGCCTAATAGTTGGAGTCACACCTCTCCGATTGGCCAATACATGTGAGAGAAGTCATGCACGAACTTTCTATAACAACCTGTCAATCCTAGAAAACTTCTCACTTCAAATGAGGACCTAAGTGGCTCCATCCTCGAATAGCCTCAACCTTCGCTGGATCCACTTTGATAGCTTATTTAGACACCACATGACCTAAAAACTGAACTTCTTCAACCAGTACCCACATTTTGAAAACTTAGCAAAACAACTTCTAGCACTTCAAAAGATTTAACACCGGATGAAGATGTTCTTCGTACTCTTCTAAAGATCGTAAATAAATCAAGATATGGTCTATGGAGACGTTCACACACTAATTACGTTAAGGACTGAAACGTGATGAATCAAATCCACGAATGCCGTCGGAGTATTCGTCAAACGAAATGGTATAATGAGAAACTTATAGTGTCCATATCTAGTGCGGAATGCTGTCTTCGACACATTTTCCTCTCATACTCTCAACTATGTTACTAGGTCGCAAATCAATCTTCGAGAAAATAGTTGCCTCCCTGTAACTGCCTGAACAAGTAGTTTATCTGAGGAAGCGAATATTAGTTCTTGACTGTTACCTTGTTTAATTCACGGTAGTTTATGCACATTCGTATAGACCCATCTTTCTTCTCCTTCTTACTGTCGAATACGTAAGCTAAGTGTTGCCTAGTGGGGTTTCAACCAAACACGAATAAGGTAAATAACAAAAGTAAAGGATTGATTTTAACTTTGAAGTTTATTGAATCAATATAAATGTTTTACAAATTAGTACCTACTATCTAAAACTGAACATAATAGCCTATTTATAGAAAACGAAACGGTGCCACCAAGGGACGCGTTGGTTCGGTTGGGATGTCAACCGCCGTGTAACCATCAACCACCAACCGCCGTGTAACTAACTAATATAACTAACTATAACTAATTAACTAACAAACTAACGAAGCCTAACGAAACTAGCGAAATAACGAGATTAGTCTAACATTCACCCCCCCTAATCTCGTTCTTTCTCCTCTAGGTTCTTCACGCCAAGTAATTCTCTCATATCTGCGAACTTGATCCTTGCTAAGGCTTTAGTAAGTATGTCCTGTTGGGAATCAATAGGCGATAAACGCGCAGCGGAAAACAAACACTCGATTCCCAAACGGATCCATCCAAAACCTCACAGATACAATCAAGGGTGTTTAGATGGTTTTACCTTTACACAAAAAATCTCCGGAAAGCAAGTGGGGAATACACCGCTACTGACACCACCACGAGACCGGCTACTAGACCACCTGAGGGTTTTCAAAAATCGATGAAGAGAGAGATAGACTAGAGGGTTAGGGTTTTTTCTGGGTTTCTTTTCAGTTGATTGATTGAATGAATGAAAACTGATTAAGGTTTTACCATATTTATAAACATAAATATGGTAACTACCCAATAACTGAAAGCCCGTTTAAAAGCCCATAAGCTTTATAATTGAACTAAAACTCTTTTATTTAATTAATTAATCTATTAATTAAATATAAAATCCTTTAATTAATTAATTTACTATTAATTAATCTTAATAAAATACCAACTGTTATTTTATTAATCTATAAATAATAAATAACTATTTATTATTTATTTCTCTCAATAATTAATTTTATATTAATTAATTATTCCACTGAACTGGTAAATCCAATTGGTCTCTAATTGGGTGTGCAGCGGTATGACCCACTAGTGTCTTATAACATTGGATACGGTAATCCTGTTACTGTCTTGCACATAATCCTAACAGACTTCCACTTGTGCCAGACATGTAACTGTACTGTTACCATTAGCCTAAGGAGGTCCCTAGCCAGACACTTAGGTTAACCAGGTTATAAGATCTCTTATATCCAGAGATAAAATTCACACTTGAACTTGTACACAGGTTCATTCCTTTTGCACACGATATTTCTAAAGTGAATTTGAGACATGGAGTGGAGGATTCATTTCTCAAATTCAAGTATTTCTTGACTCTGATTTTGATTGCCTGCAGTAACGGATATTACTAAATAAAACCTGTTATTCTATCCGAGCGTGGCCACGCGTTTTCTGCCAATCTTAATCGTCGTCAAGGGGCCCGGAAATATCTCTCTTCTGAAAAGAGGTGCAAATCCCTTCTTGACTACTTGCATTTGGATCCACGGCTTCCGCTGAATCTAGTCACGTTCCGTATGGCCGCCCTGTTACGGTGTAGCGTTAGAACGCGCTAAGAGTACAATAGTCCTCATGTTTCCAAACCAAATATCTCAGGTCTAAGGACAACCTTTCATCAAGTCGATGCTTATGACTGAGGCTCCATGAAGCAGACTTGAAACTGGTCACTTCCAATACTCAAACACTCTGATGAGTATCTATAAATGCTTGGTCACATCACTTGTGCTTTTATTCTTTACTTTGAATAAATCATCAAATATTTATAATAGCATTAAACTCCCTATTGAAATTCCCATCTCAATAAGTAGCTACGGAAATTTAGATTTCTTGCAAAAAGCTTTGCACAAATCATGGATACTTTTAATATGCGAAAACAGTTAATTATGAAACACTCATGAATTTAAAACCTCCAATATTTCAATCATACTGTGAAATAAAACTTTACATGATACATTGTTTAAAAAATAAACTATAGTAATAATCAATAAACTAAAACTAGCTACTAGTGTCCAAGTACTGCATCCCAATGGAACATGCATGAGCCTCATGCTTCACCCTCGCTAGCGGCTTTGTCAGCGGATCTGCGACATTGTTGTCCGTCGGAATCTTGCATATTCTTACATCTCATCTTCCAATGATCTCTCGGATGAGGTGATATTTTCTGAGGACATGTCTTGACTTGTGATGCTCTCTGGGTTCCTTTGCTTGCGCCACGGCTCCAGAGTTGTCACAGAATATATCAATCGGTCTAGAGATATTGGCAACCACTCTAAGATCCGAGAGAAAATTCCTCAGCCAGACAGCTTCCTTTGCTGCATCAGATGCTGCAATGTACTCTGCTTCTGTAGTTGAATCTGCAATCGTGTCCTGCTTCGAGCTCTTCCACGAGATCGCGCCTCCGTTTAGGGTAAAGACATACCCTGACTGTGATCTAAAATCATCTTTGTCGTTCTGGAAATTAGCATCAGAATATCCGGTGACACTAATTTCATTCTCAGATCCTCCAAAGACCAAGAACATGTTCTTCGTCCTTCTTAGGTACCTGAGAATGTTCTTGACAGCCACCCAATGAGGTTCACCTGGGTTCTGTTGATATCTGCTCGTAACACTTACTGAGTAAGCAACATCGGGCCTAGTACATAACATGGCATACATGATCGATCCAATTGCTGAAGCATATGAAATCGATTTCATTCTATCCTGATCTTGACTAGAAACAGGACATTGTGTTTTACTTAACACTATGCCATGCTGCATCGGGATAAATCCTTTCTTGGATTCATCCATCTTGAATTTCTTCAGGATTTTGTCAATGTATGTACTTTGACTAAGTCCGATAAGCCGCTTAGATCTATTTCTGTAGATCTTTATACCAAGTATGTAAGTGGCTTCTCCAAGGTCTTTAATCTGGAAACACTTGCTTAACCAATCCTTCACACTCTGTAAAGTTGGTACATCGTTTCCTATTAGTAGAATATCATCTACATATAAGACCAAGAAGGTTACTATGCTCCCACTGAACTTAGTGTAAACACACGGATCAAACTCACTTTTGGCAAAACCAAATTCTTTGATACGCTCATCAAAATATAAGTTCCAGCTTCGAGATGCTTGCTTTAACCCATAAATGGATTTTAGCAACTTGCACACTTTATTAGGATTCTTAGGATCTACAAAACCTTCCGGTTGTTGCATATAGACGTCTTCTGTTAACTTTCCGTTGAGAAAGGTTGTCTTGACGTCCATCTGCCAGATCTCGTAATTGAAGTACGCTGAAATGGCCATTAGAATCCTAATTGACTTTAACATGGCTATTGGCGAAAAAGTTTCATCATAGTCAATACCATGAGTTTGCGTGAAACCTTTTGCGACTAGCCTCGCTTTATAAGTGTGCACATTCCCATCCATGTCGGTTTTCTTCTTGAAAACCCATTTATGCCCAACAACTTTAAAGTGCTGAGGAAAATCTTCCAACTCCCAAACCAGGTTGTCGTACATGGATTGCATCTCTGCCTTCATGGCTTCCTACCATTGTTCAGACTCATTGCCTGAAACAGCTTCTCCATAGGATGCAGGTTCATTCAAATCCCCATTACTTTGGGTGATAAGAAATCCAAGATACCTATCTGGTTCTTGCCTTTTCCTACTGGATCTGCGAAGGTCCTATGTTTGCACTTCCTCAATCGGTTCTGATTGAGGTTCAACACTTTCATGTTGAATTTCTGACTCAACAGTCGGTGTAGTGTCATTTTCATCTACTATCGTAGATCTACATCCTTTCTGGTGTTCCCAAAACTGAGAAACTTTTCTTCCAGAAATTTTCCATCTCGAGCCACAAAAACTTTGTTCTCTTTAGGGTTGTAGAAGTAATATCCCACGGTGGACTTGGGATATCCCACGAAAATACACTTGTCAGATTTGGGTTTGAGTTTTTCTGAGGTAGGTCGTTTGACGTGAGCCTCACAACCCCAAATTCTCAGAAAAGACATTTTGGGTTTCTTACCCTTCCATAGCTCGTACGGAGTCTTTTCTACCGACTTGGTTGGCGCTCTGTTCAGTATATGTGCTGTTGTTTCGAGCGCGTGTCCCCAGAATGATACTGGTAGCGTAGAGCGACACATCATCGATCGTACCATGTCTAGCAGAGTACGATTCCTCCTTTCTGACACACCATTCATCTGAGGTGTATACGGAGGTGTGAGTTGCGACACAATCCCACATTCCATCAGATGACTGTCAAACTCTTGACTAAGATATTCGCCTCCGCGATCCGACCGTAAAAACTTGATCTTTCTGTCAAGTTGATTTTGTACTTCATTATGATATTCTCTGAATTTCTCAAAGCTCTCAGATTTATGTCTCATTAGGTAGACATAACCATACCTACTGAAATCGTCAGTAAAGGTAATGAAGTACCGGTATCCTTCTCTCGCCTCATGACTAAATGGTCCACATACATCTGTGTGAATTATTTCTAACAAGTCAGTGGCCCTTTCATTATCCTTGTTGAAAGGTTGCTTTGTCATCTTGCAAGATAAACAGGATCCGCAGTTGTCAAAAGGTTTGAAATCGAAAGTTCCTAGAAAACCTCCTTTTAGGAGTAGTTCAATGCGTTTCTTGTTTATGTGGCCTAGACGACAATGCCAGAGGTAAGTCTGATCCTCAATATCTTTGAATCGTTTACTTATATGATTGATTTCCTTATTATTTTCTTGCAGATTCACTGTATATAGACCATTCACAGGTGTGGCTTTAAAATAGAAAATATTATTTTTAAAGACTAAAAGCATTTTATAATCATATTTATAATAAAAACCTTGGTCTACCAATAAATCAAAAGACATAATATTCTTAATCATTTTTGGAACATAATAACAGTTCTCTAGTTCCAAAACTAGACCCGAGGGTAAACTAAGACTATAAGATCCTACAGCTTCAGCTATATGCGGTGTGCCTTTGCCAACTCGTAGGTTCGAACGGTCCTTCCTCAATTACCCTGTAAATGATTACAAATGTGGTTACCACTGCCTGTATAAATTACCCATGATTCATAAGAAGTGATTAAGCAATCTATCATGAAGATACCTGGAGCATCGGGTAAATCGATCTCTATCTGGTCGATATTCATCGAGTGTTCACAAATATCCTGGCTACCACATTCTGGGCAACTCAGATCTCCCAGCTCATCAATCCAATCATTGTGCATGAGTTCAGCAGGTGCTGGCTTCGACTCTAGGCTGGCCAAAATATTCTCATGTACTTTCGCCACGTCGAACTTTGGTTCTCTCATGTAGGCACTAGCTGTGTCACATATCTCCTTCGGGAGCGAGTACCACATTAGATACACTAACTCTTCCTGAGTCATCTTGTATCCCAAACGCGACAAACATTTAAAGAGTCTTCTTATTTCGATAAGATGGTCTTTAACTGATTGGTCCCTTTTCAGCTTCAGTGGAAGTATCTCTTCCATGATTAGAAGCTTACCTGTGTGGTTATAGAAACCTAACTGGCTTTCTATATCTTTCACGACCTCGTGGCATGATTTAACTCTTAAATCTCCCGTAAGCTGAGGTGATATAGAGAAAATCAAAATTGACATCACATCTGATAACTCCAAAATTATACATATTTTACTAACATCATTTCCCCACTTTTGTCTTTATTTTGAGAGCAATTATGATACTGTTTGACTTAAAAATGTGTGAATTTGAATATTGCAGGTTTTGGAGGCACTTTTGCAGAAAAGTAGAAAAAGAGGGTAAAAAGCGTCAGAAATGGATACTTTGTGAAGAAATGGAAAATAGCATTTAAAAATCCATTTATGATCTTTCTTTCCTCCCAAATTAATTGCTTCCTCCCAAAGAAAGGATCTCAACAAATCTGGAATATTCTTGAATTAATCAAATCAGTTGCTTTTTCCCAAAGAAAGATCTGATCATTTAAAGCAGTTATTTCAATTCTAGAAGATTCCAAGATCCTCCATCAATTGAAAGACTTCTTCTCAAAGCGGTATCTTCAGCATTTAAGGAAAAGATGATCAAATAGAAGATTCTAGAAGGATTCAGTTGCCATTTCGCGCCGCCAAGCTGCCCATTTCGCGCCGCTAAAGAAGTCAATGGAAATCCGGAAGATTGAGTTACCCGTTTAGCGCCGCCAAACTTGCCGTTTCGCGATCGCCAAACGGGGCCTGCCGAGTTTATTATAAATACAAGCCTAGGGTCATTCAGTTTAGGCATTCAGATAATTAGAAAACACTCTCAGATAGGTTAGATTAGATGTTGGGAGCCGCCTAGGGTTTCCAACCCATGAAGACGGAGGCTCGATGTGACGACTACGGAGGAGATTCGAGGGAATGCTACGACGAACCGGCCGGTCTTTAGTTTGGTTTGTTTACGCATTTATGATTAGTATGTCTATGTACTGATTCCGTTTATGTTTTCATTATGGTTTGAATACTAATTTATCAATTAGATGCATGGTTTGTTGAATGTTGTCTTTGATTCCAGTTTGATTTATATTGTATGGTTATTTGAATTCATTTGGTTGGGTGTATTTGTTGGACCAAAACAGATAGACTCCGAGAGGATAAACAACCTACCTTAACCTGACCTTGGACCAAGAGAGTTGTGTTAAGGGGTTACTTGGACCAAGAGTGACCAGATAATAGAAAAGCCATGTAATAGAGATAGGCTTGGGTGACTGATACTAGATTGCCTGTCAAACAGTCTATGTATTGGGACTAGGAGGACCAAAAACCTAGTTGATAATCTTAGATATACATGCTTGGGTGCTATATGCTTAAATTCTAACAACAATCATAACTCTATGTTTTATGAAAGTAAACCATAATGGATTCATTTATCTCCAATGTATATTTGATCATCAGTTTTCCACTTCTTGGTTAGGATTATTTGTTTATTTGTCTTTTATCTTTTAAAAATACTTTTCCAAAAGCAAATCCCCCCATTTTCCAGATTAACTGATCAAAGCTCTAGTTGACATCTAGCTTAACTATTCCAGTGGTAGATACGATACCTGGACTTTCCTACACTATATTACTCACGATCAGGTACGCTTGCCCGTATATGTGGTAAGACAGTGGCTAGGCATTAGAGGTTAAAACTTGTTACGCTTTTTATATACGATAATGACCGCATCAAGTTTTTTGGCGCCAATGCCGGGGAATGGTTGCTTAGTTGGATACTAGAGTTTAGTTAGTTAATCGATCCTTGATTGAGAATTTATTCCCGATTAAGTTATTTGCTTTCTAGTTTAGCCTTTAATTTTTATTTTATCTTTTCTATTTTCGTACTACGCCGGGTATTTGTTTTGTTTCTTTTGCAGATATGGAGGATTACGATGGGATTCCCGATGATGATGTACCGATGTGGGTACTTAGGAAGCGCCAACATGAGTTAACGCTAAAAGCATTACTTGAAAAACCCATGGCGAATCGATCATCTATACAACAGAAGGTAAATCGTCCATATGTTAAGTCTGAGGATTTTAACAGTTCTTTAATTTTACAGGATGAGACAATGGATGAAGAATCGGATGATCAGCCTTCTTGGGGATCAAAAGAACAAGATTGGGAGGACCGCCTAAGGGATGTCGAATCACTTGCAGATTCTTTGCGTAAGATGAGGGAGGAATCGGAAAGAATGCGAGAATCAATGAAGAAATCCGAATGACTGACTCACTCTACCATTCAGCCACAAGTAAGTTGTCCAAGTTTTAAGGTTAACAGTGATTCTAACGAAAATTTTTTACTTGGACAGGATTCGTACTCAAAGATGAAGGTGGAAGGTACTTGGTTCGGGAAGGATATTGAACTTTCATTACAAGAAGATGCCCGACCAAATGACAAACAACCAATCGAAGAGCCTCCAACAATAATGATAGATTCCATGGATCAAACCGTTATTGAAAAGCTTGCGCCACCAATAGAGGATTCATGGATTCAACATGAGGTACTTCCACCATGGTCTGATTCTGATGATTCTGACGAAGAGTTTTCTTGGCAGGTTAATACAACGGAAGAATACCATGATGATGACTGCCTAGATGGACTCGGAGCTTTAATGCAAGATGATCTACCCGAAGAATCATTGTCGGATCAAACCCCTCCTCAACAAACGGTAAGTCTTCCAATTTCTGATTCGGAGAGTTCTAACGATGAGCCTTTGTTTTGTCAGGATAATCCACACGTAAGTCGGTACGAAGATCCTTTTTGGGAAGCCAGTTGTCAAAAACAATTGGTTAACCCAACATCCCTAACGACTTATTTAAAGGATCTTAGGCCAAACTCGCACAAATCTGATGTTCATTCTGCAAGGAGACATGATGAGAACCGGTATGATAAGTGGTATGCTACTCTACCTGGTGGGTCGCACAAAGGTAAATCGGTAAGCCCAGGTATGTACCACTATTACCACCCTTGCTTAATTGCAAGTGAAGGGTGTTTTGTTTCAAACGGGAGTGCTTAACCCCGGATTCAGGCTCGAGACTCATGACAAAAACAAGCGCTTCTCGGGAGGCAACCCGTGAGTTTTTAAGTTTTTCATGCTTTTGGTGTGTTTTTAGGGTCTTAGAGTGTCTTTTAATGTCTAGGATTGATACCCAAGTCATTTTGGTCAATTTTTGAAAAAAGTGGACAGAAAGCATTTCGCTATCGCCAAAATAATTTTCGCTCCGCCAAACCAGGTATCCAAAAAAAAAATAAAAAAATCTTCGCGGCGCGAAGCTTTATTCTCGCGAACGCGAAGAGCTTTCTGTGTTGAAAAAAAAAAATTGTTTTCTCAAAGCCTAACTAACCCCAAAACTCTTTTTCTCTCACCAAAAGTTGATTCTTTTTGTTTTTAACTTCAAATCTTTTCAACTTTAAGTGTGGGAAGACTTTGGTTTTTTTCAAACACTAGTGATAACCATATTTTTTTTATAACTTCTCAAGCAATTGGTTTTTATTCACTTTAATGTTTTTATATAACTTGCTTGAGATTTTGAAAACACATCCTTTAGTTTTTAAAAGAAATTTATTTTTGTGTAAAAAAGGGGATAAATCAAGTTTTAAGTGTGGGAACCCCATGTGGCAACAATTTTCAAAATCAAATTTTGATGGGTTCCCATTCTTCAACTTAACTTGATTTGGTTCAATCACTAAGTGTGGGAAAACTTTTTCCAATAGTTTTCCAAAAGCCTAATAGTCCTATCCCATTGGTTTAAAAAGGAGAGTTGAGATTTGTTTTTAAAAGAGATTTTTGACTAATGGTGATGAGGATTTGATGTTGATGTGTTGGTTAGGGTGTTCAATAAAGTTTTTAAATAAAGTGTCTGTCCACATTGTTTTGTAACGTGATTTGACTTGACTTGATTTTGGGTTGTCATCCTATCTATCTTAGGTTTTAGTTTACATTTTTCTTTTTAGTGTGTTTTGTTTGTAGGTTTTGGTGTGGTAAATCCTCGGAGTCTCTTATCATTCATGAGCCGATCGTCAGCTTCAAGTCTCTTAACCCGGGAAGTTTCTGTTTTCCTTTCACCTCTCTACTTGTTTTTTTTAATGGTTGTTGCATTGAGGACAATGCAAGTTTTAAGTGTGGGGAGGGGGTTAAGTAGACTTAACTTGTTTTGATTTCTTAACCTGTGGTTTAATTTATACCTTTCCACTTGTGCTTTAATTGTCATTGCATTGAGGACACTGCAATTTTTAAGTGTGGGAAGGGGGGTTAAGAAAACCTTTGTTTGTTTGTCCTTATTGTGCTTAATTGCTTATCTGATTTTATTTGAATTATATGGCATAAATTTTTTCGAAATCCATGATCTTTTCAAAAATTTTGTGGAAGTCAAAAGAGTCTTGCATATAGGATGATACTTTTTGGAGTGTTTATGAGTTTGAAAAAGTCATGTGTATGCTAATTGCCATGAGTGATCCTTACCCTGTTTCTTGAGAGATTGAGCCTACATTGCTTATATCTATTCATTTCTGTGAGGATACTGACTTTGAACCATGTAGAACTTGTCACTTTGAATGCTTGTCGAGACCATAAGGAAAGTATGTCACCATTGCACTGATAGAGGCCTTCGTTTCTAACCCTTTTAGTCTTCGTCAGATAATCTCATCATAAGATTGTCTGATTTGCCTAGCCTATTTTGTGAAAGTGTTCATCTTTAACACTTTATCCCTTGAAACCCCTTTGAGCCTTAGCCTTTTCATTTCTTTACCCACATATATATATCCTTAGCCCATTTCTTTTTATCTATCTTTTGGCCGTAACTTAAATTTGATTCTTGAGATGTTTTGATCCAGTTTTTCAAAATCTGACAGTTGTTATCGGATTGAGATTAAAAAGAGCCCAAAAGCAACATAGTTGCTGCTCTGAAAAAAAAAGAGGAATATTTGAGACTCCGAAAAGAAAAGAAATATCAAAAGAGTCGAGAATGTTAAAGAAAAGAATATGAGCTGAAAAAGATTGAAAAAGAATTTGTGCCCCAAATAAGCCATAGGCTTAGGCCGATTCTAAAAGAAAAGAAAGAAAATGCTCGTCCCAAGAGTTCGTTTTTTGAAAGTCAGATTGTTTCACTGTTTGGGTCATTACTGATTGAGTTTTCAAGTTTTTGTTGCAAAAACCTTAGTTACTTATATGTATCCTTTATCCTACCGTTGACCCTTAGCCTAATATTACAACCCTAAAGTCCTCTTGACGGTTGACAACTTTTCAGTGGTGGAGATGAGATTTGGTGACAAGCTTATGCGTTTGGTGAAAGGTCGAGTATCAGTGTGATCACTTTATATACATATTACCCCTTGAGCGATACACTTGATTGATATATACTTTGTGAGGGTAAAAGGTTGAGCATGACTTTGAGAACTTGTGAGACTCTGAATTGTGTATGACTTGTGTTTGATTTCTTGCGACTATCCTTTTTCTTTCAAAGCATGATCATGGGTGGAGGATAATTTTGTCGTTATTCTTATTTTATCAGATGTTTGCTTGAGGACAAGCAAATCTTAAGTGTGGGAATTTTGATAACTCCAAAATTATACATATTTTACTAACATCATTTCCCCACTTTTGTCTTTATTTTGAGAGCAATTATGATACTGTTTGACTTAAAAAGGTGTGAATTTGAATATTGCAGGTTTTGGAGGCACTTTTGTAGAAAAGTAGAAAAAGAGGGTAAAAAGCGTCAGAAATGGATACTTTGTGAAGAAATGGAAAATAGCATTTAAAAATCCATTTATGATCTTTCTTTCCTCCCAAATTAATTGCTTCCTCCCAAAGAAAGGATCTCAACAAATCTGGAATATTCTAGAATTATTCAAATCAGTTGCTTTTTCCTAAAGAAAGATCTGATCATTTAAAGCAGTTATTTCAATTCTAGAAGATTCCAAGATCCTCCATCAATTGAAAGACTTCTTCTCAAAGCAGGATCTTCAGCATTTAAGGAAAAGATGATCAAATAGAAGATTCTGGAAGGATTCAGTTACCATTTCGCGCCGCCAAGCTGCCCATTTCGCGCCGCTAAAGAAGTCAATGGAAATCCGGAAGATTGAGTTACCCGTTTAGCGTCGCCAAACTTGCCGTTTCGCGATCGCCAAACGGGGCCTGCCGAGTTTATTATAAATACAAGCCTAGGGTCATTCAGTTTAGGCATTCAGATAATTAGAAAACACTCTCAGATAGGTTAGATTAGATGTTGGGAGCCGCCTAGGGTTTCCAACCCAAGAAGACGGAGGCTCGATGTGACGACTACGGAGGATATTCGAGGGAATGCTACGACGAACCGGCCGGTCTTTAGTTTGGTTTGTTTACGCATTTATGATAATTATGTCTATGTACTGATTCCGTTTATGTTTTCATTATGGTTTGAATACTAATTTATCAATTAGATGCATGGTTTGTTGAATGTTGTCTTTGATTCCAGTTTGATTCATATTGTATGGTTATTTGAATTCATTTGGTTGGGTGTACTTGTTGGACCAAAACAGATAGACTCCGAGAGGATAAACAACCTACCTTAACCTGACCTTGGACCAAGAGAGTTGTGTTAAGAGGTTACTTGGACCAAGAGGGCCAGATAGTAGAAAAGCCATGCAATAGAGATAGGATTGGGTGACTGATACTAGATTGCCTGACAAACAGTCTATGTATTGGGACTAGGAGGACCAAAAACCTAGTTGATAATCTTAGATATACATGCTTGGGTGCTATATGCTTAAATTCTAACAACAATCATAAGTCTATGTTTTATGAAAGTAAACCATAATGGATTCATTAATCTCCAATGTATGTTTGATCATCAGTTTTCCACTTCTTGGTTAGGATTATTTGTTTATTTGTCTTTTATCTTTTAAAAATACTTTTCCAAAAGCAAATCCCCCCATTTTCCAGATTAAATGATCAAAGCTCTAGTTGACATCTAGCTTAACTATTCCCAGTGGTAGATACGATACCTGGACTTTCCTACACTATATTACTCACGATCAGGTACGCTTGCCTGTATATGTGGTAAGACAGTGGCTAGGCATTAGAGGTTAAAACTTGTTACGCTTTTTATATACGATAATGACCGCATCAACATCTGATTCATCCGCCAAATATTTAAAATACTGAGTTAATTCCTTTTCAGGAGAATTACTCTTAGGTCATGAAACAGGTTTTTCTAAAACGTATAGCTTACCCTGTGCACGCAAGATATTGTCAAGGTGCATTTTCCAAGCTAGAAAATTTTGACCTGTAAGCTTCCATTTACTATTGATGAGACGGAGTGACTCCTCAGGGGTATAAAACGGAATTACATAATTCGACAACTACAATAAAGAATAAAATTCCAATTTAGTTTATGTAATTATATAGACTTCTAATAAATTATTACCCTCAAAATATATTTATTAGACTATAACCCATATTTCACATGTGTCGGCAAGCGGTGTGCTCACACAAGCCGACTCATGCTATTTCTGGTAGGTAAAACTTATACCGATCGCATTTTAAAACGAAAACACGACTTCTAGAACATCGGGACATCAGATATATAATCTGTGCATATTTAGTCCCTCTAGTGCATTTTGGCCCTGTACCACCCGGTGAATAAATAATTACCAAAACAGATCGCACCACCCGGGACCTGGACATACTCTGGCCGGTACCACCCGGAGATAATCCGCAGAGTCTTTTTATCCCCTCCCAGTTTCGGTTTGAACGCGGGCGCTCAAGGTGTGCTCACTCACAACGCCCTACGTACCTTACACCGGAGGTGTCCCCAAGCGGGTTGCACTACTGATCTATGATTTTAATAAGGTTTTTTAAAATTGCCAGTTTGCGTAGCGCCACCACAATCTCCATGGTCGGTGAATACAACAAAACACCACCACCACCGTCGACGACAGCAGCAACAGCCACCGCCGCCGATCGGTGGTTCGTCAACCTACAATCGATCGCCACCACCACAAACGGTGGTGTGACTTTCGATCTCGCGAACGACACGATACCGCAACCGACGCCGCCGCCACAATCGGTGGTGCGGCAGTCGATCACGACCACAGCCGTCGCCGGAACCACAATCGGTGGTGCGGCCGGCAATTGGAACGCGAGGACAGCTGGTGCGGCGACCACCAACTCTGGTGCGCCCGACGCTTGTTTCTGGTGGGCGTAGGCCGGCGGTCGGCCTAGTGGTGCGGCCGGCTAACTGCCGCCGTTCCACCGCCGATCATCTTGAACTCGTTAAGTTTTTCAAAAAATCAGTTTTTATGAACATAAGTAGATAAAAATCTAATTTTTACAATCCTAAACAATTAACAAGCCTGATCTGCAGGTTTAGGAAGTGGCTCTGATACCACTGTTGGGAATCAACGGGCGATAAACGTGCAGCGGAAAACAAAAACTCGATTCCCAAACGGATCCATCCAAAACCTCACAGATACAATCAAGGGTGTTTAGATGGTTTTACCTTTACACGAAAAATCACCGAAAAGCAAGTGGGGAATACACCGCTACTGACACCACGACGAGACCGGCTGCTAGACCACCTGAGGGTTTACAAAAATCGATGGAGAGAGAGAGAGTAGAGGGTTAAGGTTTTTTCTGGGTTTCTTTTCAGTTGATTGATTGAATGAATGAAAACTGATTAGGGTTTTACCATATTTATAAACATAAATATGGTAACTACCCAATAACTGAAATCCCGTTTAAAAGCCCATAAGCGTTATAATTGAACTAAAACTCTTTTATTTAATTAATTATAATCTATTAATTAAATATAAAATCCTTTAATTAATTAATTTACTATTAATTAATCTTAATAAAATACCAACTGATATTTTATAAATCTATAAATAATAAATAACTATTTATTATTTATTTGTCTCAATAATTAATTTTATACTAATTAATTATTCCACTGAACAGGTAAATCCAATTGGTCTCTAATTGGGTATGCAGCGGTGTGACCCACTAGCATCTTATAACATTGGATATGGTAATCCTGTTACTGTCTTGCACATCATCCTAACATGTCCGCCCTTTGTAAATCTCCAGTGACGTTGTCGACTTCTATCTGATTCTTTTCAATGCATTCTCTGATGAAATGATAGCGTGTATCAATTTATCAAGATCAGAAAACTTAACCAAAGAAGTTTGCGGAATAACACTTTGATTATATAGAGTAAAACAATGAATTGAAACAAACTGAATGTGTATTGATTCACAAGTTGAATGATTACAACCAAAGCCCCAATCTGATTTGAACAGGCTCAAAATCAGACGTGCACAACTTCTCTTATGCAGGGATTCAAGAACAATCTTGAGGCTTCTAATTCTAAACAAAACTTATGAAAACTCGTAATCTAAACAATAAACCTATCAGCTATATATACGAGATACAAGATTACAATAAGGAAAGTAGATTCACAAGATAATCTCTAAAGTTTCTCCAAGAAAATCGTATCTTGTCCATATCTTCATTCATCGCAATCCATTCCTTATAGCAATCTGATAGCAGTGGTAATGACAAAAGCAGTGTTAACTTGAAACAAGCAGTGGTAACTTTGTTCAAGCAGTGGTAATCTTCAAGAGCAGTGGTAATCCAATCTTCAGCATTGGTAATGCAACAGATTATTTCCTAACAATCTCCCCCTAACTTAACTTCTGATTTCAATTAGAAATTAAGTTCTTCAGTTGTTGCATGGCCTTCTTGATCATCCTTGCATGTTCTGATTTGTTTGAGTCTTCCAAGAATACTTTGAACTTTTCTAATCCATACTCATACAAAACCACTCTTTCTTCAGCAGTGATCAAGTTAAGAATACCATCAAACTCTGCATGGCTTCTCATCTTTCCATTATCCCACTGTACATAGAAAAATTTCTTCAAAACTCCTCTAATTCCCCATGACACCACGTGTCCTTCTTCAGCAGCTTCTTCTTCTCTCAGATCTGATAGAAGAGTAGTCATATTCTCAATTACTTCCTTTTCAAGTTCAGTCATAACAGACTTCTTCAAGTTCAGTACTCCTTCTATCATTCTTCTATCAAAATCATACTTCTTATCCACCAAGAAGTACCTTTTAACACCACTTTGATGAGTAACAGTGAACACCCTGTTTGATCTATAACAGCTCCAAGCAATTACCTTTCCATCTTTTATCTCCTTACCCAAGTCCATCTCCTTCTTTTGCTTCTCTTCCTTTGCTTTCTCATAAGCAAACATAGTTTGAAGATGGCTTTGAAGAAGAATAGCCTCATCAAAATCTCTCATCTTCTTTGAGCATCCAATCTCATAAACCTTCTTCAAATCAGTAGCAGAGAGTTTTGTAAATACTCTATACACGTTTGAGAATACCTCACTGGTTTGATCTTCTCTTACAATTCTGAAGAAGACCACCTTCTTGTCTTCAAAACAATACCAGTCTGTTATCTTGGAGGCTTCTGTGAAAATTTTCCTCTTCTTGCTTGACTTCTTGTGAGCTATAGACTTCTTTCTTTTCTTCTTAGCTTGACTAATTTGCTTAGCCAACTTAGAAGTCTCTTTTTCAATCTCAGTTGGCTCTTTATCAGCTTCCTTTTCCTCAGTTCCACCAGCAGTGGCAACTTCTTCTTCAGCAGTGGTAGTACCAGCAGCAGTGGTAACTACATCATGCCTTTTCTTGGTCCTCCTCTGTTCTTCTTTCTCTTCTTTATTCCCTTTTTCCACATCAGTTTCTCTTCTTGCCTTTTCATACTGCTCCTTGACTTTCTCAAATGACCACCTTGAGAAAAATTGAACAGGCTTTCCAAGAATTCTAGCCAGACTTCTTACCATTCTTCTTCTTTCTTCAGTTTTGGTCAATGGCTTGAAAATCTTCTTCTTTACTTTCTGTTTCTCAACCTCCTTATTGAACTTGGCTTGTAGCTTCTTTGCAGCAGCTTTTCCAGCCTTGTCTTGTTTTGCCTGTTCTTTCTTTCTTTCCTCTATTTCTTTGTTCACCCTCTCTTGATCTTCCAAACTCAGTTTCTGTGCTAGAGCCACTGAAGCTTCATAATCCATTACTTTTCTCCTAGCTTCTTTTGCTTCTTCATCAGATTCAGTCTCATCGTCTTCAATTACTTTCTCCTTTCCCTTGTCCTTTGGATTAACAGGGATTTCAACTTTCTTTGTGATCTCTGGCTCTTTGAATACTACACCCTTAGTTGGTTTGATCACTCCAGGCAATTTCACAAGCAATTGAGCAATTGTTAGCTCATCTTCATTCACAAGCACTTCTGGTTCAGCTTTTTGCAGTTCTGGTTCAGCAATATCAACTACAGGTTCATCTGCAACCTTAGTTTCTTCTTTTGAAGTTTCTTTCTCAGCCTCCCCCTTAGCACCAGCACCAGTTTCAATTTCCTCTTCAGGTAACTCAGAACCATGAATTGGTTCATTCACAACCACTGTTTCTTTCTCTGGCTCCCCCTGAATTTCAGCTTCCTTCTCCCCCTTTGTGAATGCAACCAAAGCATTGTATTTCTGCTTAAGATCATTCAACTCTTTCCTCATGCTAGCCATCTCAGCCCCTTGAGATTTGATAATCTCATCTTGTTGAAGAACCTGGGCATCAAGAGCTTTCACCAAAGCATGCTCAGCAGTGGCTAGATCCTCCAGAATCTTGATTCTCTCTTCATATTTTTGAAATTGGGCCTCATGAGCAGCATGCCTTTCATCATGAATCTTGAAGTTTTCATCATGGGCTCCCAAATCTTTATCAATGGTACTCAAATCTGCCATCAAATCCTCATGTGAATATCTGCTCTCACCAGATTTAGGAGTTTTCACCTCCTTAACTGGATCTTTGAGCTTTTTAGCAGAAGTCTTCAGCCTTGCTGAAGCACTAGCTGCCCCCATGGTTTCTTGGCACCTGGGTCCTCCCTTTGATTTCTCAATGGGAGTTGCTGTGGTGGGGGTCTTAGCCATGTTCAAACTGTCCTGGTGCACACCTTGTGCAACACCAGTAGTCTGAGCCTCACCAACCACATGCCCTTCCACCTCCTTAGAGGGCACCTTCTTTATACCTGAGTGGGGCATCACTCCATGGGTGTCCCTTTGGATTGGATCAGAAGGAGATTGCTCCAACTGATGGCTTAAAGGCTCTTGGGGTTTAGAACCAGAAGAGGAAGGAGCTCTTCTGTTCTTTCTGTTATACTTTTTGAGTGAGGGGGTGGGGGTAACAATAGGAGACTGAGGGACTGTTTCAGTGTTAGGTGTGGGTAGGTCATCAGTAGGAATGCTTGATTGTGAGGGCTGCAAGCCTGATGCCTCACCTTCTGGGTGGTTCACCCTCATCATTGTAGAGAACAATGGGGTGAAAGTCTCATTAGAGCCTGAAGCAGGTCTCTTCATGTTGGAAAACACTTTATTACCAAGAGCAGAGCTCTGATAAGTGTTTCCCTCCATTGGTACATCCGTCAACTCTTTGGTAATAACTTCTTGTACAAATCTTGGAAACATGTAAAAAGATTTTACTTTGGAATTTGAGATGTTTTCCAGATAGTATACAAGATCATCAAAAATCATTTGAGAAAAATTGAACACTAGTCCAGTGGATAGACACACCATGGCAGAAGCCATTGTGCTACTAAACTCACCAAAACTAGTGGTTTTCTTTGAAAAACAATGCAATAGGGTATGCACAAAAAATCTCCACTGAGGGCAAAATTTACCCTTAAGATATTTCAAAGAAGTAGTGGAGCCTGTATACCCCATTCTTTGAAAGGATTCCATGATGGTTGAGGGTGTAAGCATAGTAGTACCTGATGCATCATGGAGACGAAGATGATGTCTGAGTTTTGCAGGAGTGAGGGTTAGTGAATGACCACAGATGGTGGTTTGAATGGATTTGACCACTTCAACCTCCTGAATCTCCGCATTGGACCAGAAATCACGCATGTGTTGTATGTAGACTGTGGGATCAATGGTCGCGCATAGGCAATGTATGACGATGATAGAAAATCCAGAATGTCCTCAAAGCCTTCGGAGTTGTCATCTTTGATGAGATAACCCACTTTATTGTGATCTTTGATGAAGTGTAGCAGGTCCATGATTGATTTCTTGATCGATTTCGCAACGAAACCCTAGAATCAGAACGAAAATCAGTATGCGATATCAAGAACAGTGATGGAGAATGGATGTAGAATCGCAAACGTTTTTAGAGAGAATGGTTCAAATAGCCGTTTATGAAAAAGGCGGTCAAGTTAGGGCTTTTATACTGAACACATGAGCAGGGGTAACTACCACTAGCAGTGGTAAGTACCACAAGCAGGGGTAACGAACATAAGCAGTGGTAGGGAACAAAAGCAGGAGTAATTAACACTAGCAGTGGTAAAATATAAGAACAGTGATAAAAAGACCTAGCAGTGTTAAGTACGCATGGTAAATGAAAAGCAGTGGTAAAATACACAAGCAGTGTTAAAATACACTAGCAGTGGGAAGTTACGTTGTCAGTGGTAAAATGCACTAGCAGGGGTAAAGTACACTGGCAGTGGTAAATGACACTAGCAGGGGTAAAATACACTGGCAGAGATAACCAGATACACTCATCACTAGCGGTGGTAATCAGCAGTGATAACCAGCAGTGGTAACCAGCAGTGGTAACCAGCAGTGGTAATGTGCGAGTGTGTGAGCAGTGGTGAGTGACACAACTAGCAGTGGTAAAAACTTAGATTCTGAAACTAAATTTTGCGAAAAAGACACTGCTAGTAGAAACACTTCAACCAAGCAGTGGTAACAGTCTCCGCGACGTTTTAAGCAAATCAAAAATCTTCACCATACTCCTGCAACATCCACAAAATTATTAAACCCCTTTAAGTTAAAGAGAGAGCATAAACAATAACTGTAACAGAAAGATATACAGAGAAAGTACAATAAAATGTAATAAGAAGAAGAATTAATCAGAGTTCATCATTCCAACACCCGTAACCAAAAATGTAAATCTGCCCACATCAAACGCTTTTGTGAACAGGTCTGCATATTGATCATCAGTGTGAACTTTCAGAACTTGAATTAACTTCTTTTCATTACTATCTCTAATAAAGTGATACTTTATCTCTATATGCTTGGTCTTGGAATGCTTGACAGGATTGTTAACAATGCTAATGGCACTGTTATTGTCAATGTAGATAGGTGTCTGCAAGAAGTTAAGACCATAGTCTTGCATTTGATTCTGAATCCATAGGACTTGTGAACAGCATTGAGATGCAGCTATGTATTCAGCCTCTGTTGTTGATTGTGACACCGTGGTCTGTTTCTTGCATTGCCATGACACCAATCTTCCTCCTAAGAACTGACATCCTCCTGATGTAGACTTTCTATCCAAGTTTGCTCCTCCATAGTCACTATCCGTGTAAGCCACTAAATCAAATGAAGAATTATTAGGATACCATAGTCCTAATCTTGGTTGGCCCTTCAGATATTTGAATATCCTTTTAACTGCATGTAGATGTGACTCCTTGGGCCTAACCTGAAACCTGGCACATACACAAACAGCACACATTATATCAGGTCTAGAAGCTGTAAGATATATTAATGATCCAATCATGGATCTATAATGATGAACATCAACTTCTTCCCCATCATCATCTGCAGTGAGATGTTTGTGTGTTTCCATTGGAGTGCTGGCTGGTTTTGCATCATTCATTCCAAACTTTTGAAGCATGGAAGCAACATATTTGGATTGATTGATGAAAATCCCATCTGTCTTCTGCTTGACCTGTAAACCAAGAAAGAAAGTTAGTTCCCCCATTGAACTCATCTTAAATTTCTTGTGCATTAAATCTTCAAACTCCTTGCACGTTGCTTCCTTGGTAGATCCAAATATGATGTCATCTACATATATCTGCACCAGAAGCATATCAGTCTTTGTCTTCTTGATAAACAGAGTCTTATCAATTACACCTCTCTGAAAATTGTTCTCCAACAGGTAGGTGGACAATGTATCATACCAAGCCCTGGGTGCTTGACGAAGACCATAAAGTGCTTTCCTCAACTTGTACACTTTATCAGGGTATTTTGGATCCTCAAACCCTGGTGGCTGACTGACATACACCTCTTCATCTATGGTGCCATACAGAAAGGCACTCTTGACATCCATCTGATAGACTTTGAATCCTTTGTAAGATGCAAAGGCCAAGAATAGCCTGATGGCTTCAATTCTGGCAACAGGTGCAAATACGTCATCATAGTCTATACCCTCCTCTTGAGTATACCCTTGAGCTACTAATCTTGCTTTGTTTTTGATTACTATTCCTCTCTCATCAGTCTTGTTTCTGAAAATCCACTTGGTGCCAATTACTCTGTGACCTCTGGGTAGATCCACCAGATCCCAAACATGTTGTAGAACAAACTGTAAAAGTTCCTCTTGCATGGCCTCTATCCAGCTTGGATCCTTCATTGCATCATAGGCCTTCTTGGGTTCTGTTTGTGAGAGAAAAACAGAAATCATGCTCAAGTGTGGATTGGGAAGGGATTTGCTTTGCTTCCTTGTAATCATAGGAGACTGAATGTCTCCTATCACCAGAGTAGGTGGATGATTCTTTTGGGTTCTAGTAAGATGCAGGGGTTCCTCAGTAAGATCCACCCCTAGATTTGAATCATTCACTTCTGGTTCTTGATCCCATTGTGGTCCTTCTACTAAGACAGGAATGTCATCATTAGCTACAGAGGTTTCCACAATTTGTTGATCATCACTCTTTGCAGTATCCTCTTCTTCTTGTTGATCATCTGAGGCTGACTCTGCCTTGGCATTGTCATCATTTGAGTCCACAAGAGGCATTGGAAACATCACAAAGGTAGGACTTGTTTCCTGAGTCTGCTCTGTTTCTGTACCTGTACTCACATCAAAGCTCATGTTCAAAGAGTTAGTGAGTGAATCAATGTCAAACAGCCAATTGGGACCACTTCCAGGTATGTTAGGAGTGTTCTCATTGCATTTGACATTGTCACTTTCTTCTATGATTCTAGTTGAACTATTGAACACTCTAAGAGCTTTACTCTGAGAAGAGTATCCCACAAGAAATCCATCATCTGATTTGCTGTCAAATTTGCCTAAGTGAGTCTTGGTATCAAGAATTGTGCAAGGACACCCAAATGGTTTCAAAAATCCTATATAAGGTTTCTTTTTCTCAAAAAGTTCATAGGGTGTTTTGCCTTTTGATTTGACTATAAGAACTCTGTTTTGCACATAACAAGCAGTGTTAACTGCTTCTGCCCAGAAAGTGATTGGCAGTTTTGAATCTGCCAACATAGTTCTTGCAGCCTC
This sequence comes from Centaurea solstitialis, assembly GCA_030169165.1. NCBI lineage: Eukaryota > Viridiplantae > Streptophyta > Magnoliopsida > Asterales > Asteraceae > Centaurea > Centaurea solstitialis. The sequence continues at coordinate 70,632,898 of CM058041.1, forward strand.
AATTAGTGTCCTATTTCTCCTTTCAGCAACACCATTTTGCTGAGGAGTTCTAGGAGCACTATATTGTCTCTCAATACCTTTTTCCTCACAGAAGCTATTCAGATCAGCATTCTTGAATTCAGTACCATTGTCTGATCTGATGACTTTTACTCTTAGATTTGTCTTGTTTTCCACTCTTGTCACAAAGGGTTTGATCAGTCCACTTGTCTCATCCTTTGTTCTAAGAAAGTAAACCCAAGTAAACCTAGAATAGTCATCAACTATCACTAGACAATAGGATTTCTTGCCTATACTCATCACATTGGTAGGACCAAAAAGATCCATATGCAATAACTGTAAAGGTGATGAGATAGTGTTTACTTCTTTGGACTTATGTGAGTTTTTGTGTTGCTTACCCTTGAGGCATGCTACACAGTGATCATCACATGAAAATTCTTTGGCAGGCAAACCTCTTACAAGGTTGTTTTTGACAAGTAAATTCATGTTCTTAAAGTTCATGTGGCACATCCTCCTATGCCACAATGATGATTCACTCACAGATGCTTTAGAAAATAGACAGTTTAAGGATGATAAATAGGAAGCATCTTCAATGTCCAAACAGTAAACATTGTCTTTCCTGGGAGTCCTAAGCATAACTTGACTCTCATCTATCTTAAAACCAGGAGCAAGTATGAGACATTCAGTATCAGTGAAAAATACACCAAACTTCTTGTCACATACTTGAGACACACTTAACAAATTATACCTCAACTGCTCCACATAATACACATCATCAAAGGTCATCTTTCCCTTTGAGACCTTACCTTTTCCGCTTATCTTACCTCCAGCTGGATTATCCCCAAAGGCAACATGTCCTCCTTCAAACTTTTTAAAGTCTTTAAGTAAGGACATGATACCTGTCATGTGCCTAGAGCAACCACTGTCCACATGCCAAAGAGTACTCATTCTTCCTTGGTTGCTCTGCACATTAAATGAAACAGTTAGTGTCTTGAGGGAACCCAAGCCAATATGGTCTTGGGTTCTCCCTTTTCATTAACATAATTGACCTCTGTCAATCTGTTAAGCTTTAAGAGATAATCTTTGCTTGGGATCACATTGCTGGAATATTTGGTTACAATAATGGGTTTTCTCTTTGATGGTTCAGCAGTGGTAGCAGTTTTTGAGTTACCACTGCTGTTATTTTTGGCAGCAGTGTTAACTGTTGTGGTAACAGTGTTTGAGTTACCACTGCTGTTATTGCTAGCAGTAGTGTTAACTTTTTTGGTAACAGTGTTTAAGTTACCACTGCTGTTATTGCTAGCAGCAGTGTTAACTTTTACACTGTTAATACTGTTACCACTGCTCTCACTTTTATTACCACTGCCTGTTAAAGCTGTAGTATTGCTTTTAGGTACCCACTTAGCAACCAGCTTAACAGTAGTTTTCTTCTCAACCTTTTTCTTCTGAGCTTTTCTTTTAGGTTGTGAAGATCTGTTTTGTTTGGGAACAACTCTTTTGCTTGGGACAACTCTTCTAGTTTGAAAACTGTTTCTCTGGTTGATTGGATTGAAGTAACAGTTTCTAGCTAGATGATTTGTCTTACAGCAGATGAAGCATGGTTTTGGTCTGTTTATCTTGCTCAGATCAACACCATGACATTGTGCCCATTGATTATTCCAGTTCCTCTTATTCCCTCTTGGTTGATTTCTGTTCAGAGACTGTGAGGAAGTACCAGGATCAATCACCGACTTTTGAGTATAATGGTCCTTCCTAGTCTCTTTCCTAGTTGTCTCAACCTGTTTTCCTTTGTTTTTCTTTGAAGGAATCACTGCCTTTCCCTTGTCTTTCCTAGAGGACTCTACCTGTTTACTAGGAACAAAAGGCATACCACCTTTCTCATTGGTGAGAATGTGGTTTTCATTAGGGATGGTTTTGGAAGGGTTTTTCTCATCAGATTCCTCCTCTGAGTCAATTGGATCTGCTCTATCCAAACCTTCTTTTAACTCTCCTCTGTTCAGTCTATCTAAGAGATCAGTGGTAGGAGGAATGTAATTTTGATTGTAGGGTGGAGGGGTATTGTTGTAACCTATTCCCCTCTTCAAGTCATCAGTGACTTGAGCTCTTAGAATGGATTCTACTGCCTTAGAAGATTTTGAAAATTTTTCTAGATCTTCTTTGGCAGTGGTTAGTTCTTTCTTAGCACATTCTAACTCTTCCCTAACCTTGGACAATCTTCTCTCATACTCATTCTTCTCCCACTTCCAATAATTAAGGTCATATTCAAATTGGAGTTCATTGGCTTTGTAAGCCTTTATTTGGTCCTCTAAATTGTCAATGACCTTAATATATTCTCTCCTATCTTTTTCCATCATCTTAATACTATCACTCATGGTCTAATTATGATCCCTGTATTTTTTCACAGTCTCCAAACAGGAATTTGAACACAGTTTAGAAGGTACCTCTGTTGGGATCTCAGTCTCATTGATCTCAGCCATGAGTGCTTGATTTTGAACTGTCTCTTCTACATGATCACTCCAGTCAAACCCTTGTCCCTCCTGTGACACCAATGCTTGTGATGAACTAGGGTTTGAATTGGTTCCCCTGTTGTTGAATCTGGATGATTGTGAGACACCACTTCCAGTATTCTGTTGATGAACTGATCCTCCCTTGCATTCTCTTGCAAAGTGCCCTGGTTCATTGCACTTGTAGCACCTGACCTTGGATTTATCAAATCCAGCTTTGTCTCCTCTTTTGACATCAAAACTGTTTCTCCCAGTTCTTCTAATGAATCTCTTCATCCTGAGAGTAAGCATGGCCATCTGCCACTTGATGTCCATCTCCTCCAGATCATCTGCATTGATTTGATCCAGATCATCATTAATCAGTGATGACTTGACATGGCTTGCCAAGAAAGCTTCTAGGACAGTGTCTTCATTGATTTCCTGAGATGAACAATTTGTTACATTAGAAACAGTTTCATTAGCAGTGGTATTATAAGCAGCAGTGGTATTAAAAGAACTAGGGTTTTCAGAAGAAAGAAGAGCAGTATTATGAGTGTATCCAATGGGCCTTCTCTTCTTCTCCACTTCAGCTTCAAAGTTCCTTAGATCATTGTATAGATCTTCAAGTTCCTTGTCCTCCAAGTCATCTCCCTGCCTGAATGAGACAGTGTAAATAGTCCATTCCTCTCCAAGAGATCTGAGGAATTTTCTATTCACATCATCCTTGTCCATCTTCACATCTACTGTTGGTAGTTCTCCAATCAGCTTATTGAATCTATCAAAGGTCTGTGTCATAGACTCATTCTTCAAGGATGTGAAGTTCTCATACTGCTGTTTCAGAATAGCCTTCTGATTTCTCTTTGTGCTTTTGGTTCCAGAGAACCTCTTTTCCAGGGCATTCCATAGAGATTTAGCATCAGTGTATGTACTAAATTGGTGTTGGTATTCATTGGGAATGGCCAACAACAAAGTGCTTAAGGCTTTCATCTCAGTCTGCCTTCTTTTTCTGTCTGCATCTGATCTGGGAGGGGGTCTAGCAGCACCTTCAGGAGCTGCTTCATCAACTCCAGGTCCATTCTCAACAACCTCCCACATACCATAGTCTGTGAGAAGCATGTATTGACGGATCCTGATCTTCCACATGTCAAACTCGTTTGGTTTGAGCATGGGAACTTTAGAAACCAAGACAGTTTCTTGTGTATCCATTGTTCTGATGTTTTCTGAATTGAACTAGCTCTGATACCACTTGGCAGGATCGAATAAATCAATTTATCAAGATCAGAAAACTTAACCAAAGAAGTTTGCGGAATAACACTTTGATTATATAGAGTAAAACAATGAATTGAAACAAACTGAATGTGTATTGATTCACAAGTTGAATGATTACAACCAAAGCCCCAATCTGATTTGAACAGGCTCAAAATCAGACGTGCACAACTTCTCTTATGCAGGGATTCAAGAACAATCTTGAGGCTTCTAATTCTAAACAAAACTTATGAAAACTCGTAATCTAAACAATAAACCTATCAGCTATATATACGAGATACAAGATTACAATAAGGAAAGTAGATTCACAAGATAATCTCTAAAGTTTCTCCAAGAAAATCGTATCTTGTCCATATCTTCATTCATCGCAATCCATTCCTTATAGCAATCTGATAGCAGTGGTAATGACAAAAGCAGTGTTAACTTGAAACAAGCAGTGGTAACTTTGTTCAAGCAGTGGTAATCTTCAAGAGCAGTGGTAATCCAATCTTTAGCAGTGGTAATGCAACAGATTATTTCCTAACACAGCCAAAGGGTTGCATTATCTCCACACGGGTGCGAACCGCAAGATAATTCACCGGGACGTCAAGTCCACAAATATCTTGTTGGATGAGAATTGTGTGGCTAAGGTTTCTGATTTTGGGTTGTCAAAGCTAGGCCCCAAAGACCCATCGGAAACACATGTTAGCACGTTTGTGAAGGGTACTATTGGGTATTTGGATCCCGAGTACTGCAGAAGGAAACAACTCACCAATAAGTCTGATGTGTACTCATTTGGAGTGGTTTTGTTTGAGGTTTTGTGTGCAAGACATGTTATCAATCACTTGTTGCCCCATGAACAAGTGAATTTGGCAGAATGGGGAAAGTATTGTTATCGAAGGGGAACTTTGGACGAAATCATCGATCCAACACTAAGAGGTGAGATTGCAAGTGGGTCGTTAAAGAAGTTTGGAGAGGTAGCGAATAGTTGTTTGAAAGAGGAAGGAAGTGATCGTCCAACCATGGATGCTGTAGTTTATGGATTAGAGTTTGCATTGATGCTACAAGAAGCCGCAGAGAAAATGGATGACGAGGCCGGGTTAACTAATCACAAAGAGTCGATCCCGGTGGATCGGATATAATTTCTCGGTTTTATCGGTTTGTTTTTGTTATGTAAAAGATTATATAAACATGAATCATGTCTTAGGAAAATAAATACAACATAGATGTTGATTTCCCCTTCTTAGTGAAAACCCTTGTTGTTTATTGGAAAAAAAAAATAATAACTAAATATTTTATGCAGTATTCATGATAAATAACGAGCAAAAGACAACTATAAGCGTTGACCCTTGAGGAAACGCACATGTACTATGCCCTATCGAGCTTCATCAATAGCTTTGCTTCCACTTGCAAAACTCGATGCCGAGTTACCATTCGCGAAGGAATCATCATCGATGCCATAAGAAGGTAGACGATGAATCATCGACATTCGCAAATGTAACGAACTCTCCATAATCGTGCTATCTTCATGTGTCTCCGCCACCAATTGTTGGAAATTCAATGCGTATTTTAAGTTCCATTTCACTTCGTCCATGCTCGGCCTCTCGTCTCCCGTGACCTTCAAGCTTCCCTTCACGGTTTCGAGAAAATTTCGTAACGAATTTTCATTTATCGTACCCGCAAGAAACGGATCAATAATCGCGTCAACGTTCCCGTTTTCTATCTCTTTAATCGCCCAATGAGCCAAATTATCTCCCGGAAGGATAGCCGGCCTTGCACACAGTACTTCAAGTAGAACAACTCCGAAAGAATAAACATCTGATTTTTTAGTCAATTTCAAGTAACTCAAGTATTCAGGATCCATATACCCAAAACTTCCTTTGATAAAAGAAGTCTCCGTTGGATCCACATTATCCGATCGAGAAATCCCAAAATCGGCCACTTTTGCAACGTAATCTTTGTCGAGCAAGATATTCGTCGACTTGATGTCCCGATGAATTATTCCGTCATCGGAACCCGTGTGAAGGTAATGTAGACCTTCGGCCGCACCGATGCAGATCTCGAGTCTTTTTCCCATGAGAGCTTCGGGTGGTTTTCGTTAGCGTTATACAAATGATCTTGAAGGGTACCCTTCTCCATAAACTCGTACACTAGTATCATCTCGGAATTCTCGTCACAATACCCGATCAACGAAACCAGATGGCGGTGTCGTATACGCGAAAATACCAAGATCTCTGTCACAAACTCGGGTCGGCCCTGCCCGTGTCCTTTTTCACCTCGTTTCACCGCAACTTCCCGACCGTTTCCGAGAATTCCTTTATAGACCTTCCCGAAACCCCCGCTACCAATCATCAAATTCTCGTCGAAATTATTCGTGGCAAACGATATATCCGCAAACGGGACCTTGAGACTGAGTTTCAAATTTTGGTCGACTGTTATGCTCGTATCCGAATCCCCACCATACGATATCTCCGCTTGAGATCTCTGTTTTACTTTCGCATACTTCAACCCGATCAAAAACCCGAGTAATAAAACCACCACAAAAACCACACATCCAACTATTATAAACACATTCTTGTAATCCTTCGAATTCCCGTCACTCCCCTGATAATCGGGGTTGGATTTCTTCAATAACTCCATGATCTCGAGCCCGTTCAAGAACGCCAATTGACCTTTATCGAGAATCGTACCGATACTGATATTCACAATCCCGAAATTGTCGGAATCCACCACGGAATCATCAAAAAACGCGGTTGCCAACCGTTTTTTATCAGCCCATTTGATTGCCTTGCGGTGGCTGTAAATGACGAAATCGAATTCATCGATAGAATCCGGGAGACCGGAGGTTATAATGTTGCAGAAATGAGCTCGAACCAGGTACGTGGCCTTCTTATTAACACCAAATTTCCATGAAATCTCGTTCGAATCTGCGTCGAGTTCTTTGGCCGTTCCGTAAACACTATCCGGAGCATGGAATTGGGTTGCACCACCGTTTTCGTAAAAAATCCCGCCATCGAAAGATCGGTTTTTCACGGCCGGTTTACCGTTTAACAAGAAGGAATCATCGGGTACCCAGATTCTTCTTAACGTATCTTCCTCTACGCCAATCTTCTGTCCTCCAACGTTAACCCTATGAACCGGGTCGAAAGCGTGATCCGATGCTAAGTTCACGAAACCGCCACCATCGTTTCCGGGGAGCGACATCAGATGAGGTAATGTTACGTTGTGGACGAAGAGGTCAGGCGGCGTGGTGAACGCTTCAATGGCGTTAACGAACGCAGAAGACGAGCCATCGGATGGCGCGAACTCGATCCTAAACCTTGGTTCGGACCCGATCGGGACTATAAACTCTCTGATTACCGTCGAGTTTACGGTAAAGTTGGACAACAGAGCAAACCCGAGAATCGAAACATCGAACTTCGAAACTTCCAGTTTATGATCAGAAGAAGACATTGGGGAAAAATGTAATCTCACCATGACGAAAGTGTTGGTTCCATCGGCTTTGAGTTTGTACCATGATTTTTTGTTGAAAACTCTTGCCGTTTGGTAGATTAGTTCGGGATTGTTGGTGTTTCCTGCGGTGGTGGAGGTGTGGCCGGAGAGTGAAAAGGACGTGGGTTTGACGTCGGAGATGAAATTCCGGCCGGTGAATACTACGTCGGAAGTTGATCCACAGTTGATGAAAAATTGATTCGGGAGAACGTAAGCGTTTGAGTTTGAGTAAACGAGTGAGAGAAGAAGAGAGAAGAGGGTGAGGAGTGGGAGATAATGGGTGGACGCCATTGGAGATTGAAGAAGCTTTTTCTGGTTCGAAATAATGGCATGATTTATTGGTTTTTGGATTGGGGAAGTATAAAAGGTAAGTGGAGGAAGACTGACTTTTGGGAAGATGATGATGACCTGCTAAAATATTTGAATTTTATCTTTTTACTAAGGGGAATTATAAATGGACCCCCTTGCTAAGTCAATGGGTTATTTGTGTGAGTACACACGTGGGACCCAATACAAAGGGGTCTACATTTAAGTGAGAGGAGGAAGGGTTAAAAGGGGTATACTTAACAACACCCTTTTACTAAACACATGTTCACTCATATCCTTCTTACAAAAACTAATTATTTTAGTTATTTTTAAAGAGTGCATTTAATTTAATAATCTTAGAGCATTTTTAGTAAGATTGTTAAAGTAAAAAAATTTGAGTTTTTCTTTTAAAATGATTCAACGACGTTGTTAAATTATTTGTTAAAATAGAAAACTTTTGAATTTTTTTAAATATAGATATCTTTATAAATTCGAAACATTATTTTAATATATTTTATTAATAATATAATTAATTGTTTAAAAGTTTTAAAAAAATTATTAAGATGATAAATTGTATATTCTATAATATAAATAATGATTGATATGAAATAATTATTTTTTTTTAAAACAGAAAAGTTGTTGAAAATTAAAAAAAGAAAATTTTAAATATTTTAATATTTCATTCTTTATTTAAAAAGTTATAAAGCACAACATGTCATCAGCCTTATTTATAATAAAAAATAAAGAATGAAATACTAAAAGTTTTCAATTTTGGGATTATTCCGTTTTCAATTGGGTTTATGACTTATTTGGGTAACCAACTATTTCATTTGTACTAATATTACCATCAAACTATTTTTTGTACTCAATATATCATTGAACTTTTGTTTTTGTACTCATAATACCATTATGAGTGGTAATAGCCCGTTTTTTTTCTTACGTGACATTTAAAATTATTAAAAAAATGTTTATGTGGATATGATATGTGTTCCACGTGGATCTGACGTGTGTTTTTGACTTTTTATACTCATAATACCATTGACTTTTTATACTCATAATACTCATAAAAAGTCAAAAACACGGGTCAGATCCACGTGGAACATATGTCATATCCACATAAACATTTTTTTTTATAATTTTAAATGTCACGTAAGAAAAAAAAAAACGGGCTATTACCACTCATAATGGTATCATGAGTACAAAAAAAAAGAGTTCAATGGTATATTGAGTACAAAAAATAGTTTGATGGTAATATTAGTACAAATGAAATAGTTGGTTACCCAAATAAGTCATAAACCCTTTTCAATTCGACAAATATCTAATAAAAATGGTGCTAACATAAGAAATTCCACCAAAAAAAAAAAAAAACTCATATTACTTTAAAAAGCACCATTGAAAACCACATGTCATCCCCTTTATTTCTTTTGTTAAGGCCATTCGCTATGGGTTGGTTTGATGACCGGTCCCGGTAAGCAACACCGCCGCGGATGACCGGTAAGATGACCGGTACCGCCCCAATCGGCATGGCCACACCGATGAGAAACAACCCTTTCTTTTTTCTTTTTTGGCAAAACACCCACCCCCCCCCCCCCAAAACGGCTATATGACCGTTGGGGTAAAATTTAATTTAATTTTTATTTATTTTTACCCTCATCTCTATCTCTTAATCTCTTTACTCTCTATCTCTTTATTCCATCTTAATCCCATCTTAATCCCATGGATCCATACGGTAACGATTCCGGTTCGAGGCGTAATCACCCGAGACTTCCAAATGTCTCGGTTCCGCCATCCACAAAGTCCCCAACGCCTCCCCACACGGGTCTATACTTCCCCCAAATGCCGAGCCCAACGGGTTTTACGAACGTTCTGTATCACCAACCTTCTGTATCCGCGGATTATTGGGCTTATGCGCACTTGCTTGCGCAACATCCACCACTACCACCACATTCATATCCCCAACCTTCCGGTTCGCACCAACAAACGCCGACGGGAAGGTAGGCACTACGAGATGAGGACGACGACGACGACGACCTTGTACCCGAAACCCAACCTTTGTCATCGCCGTCACCACCACCACCACCACCACAAAAAAAACGTAAAACACGTAAGGGTAATAGTGCGGCCACTGACACGGACACGAGTGCGAACCCGACCACGGGTAAAGCACGGTGTAGAATGTGGACGTTGGATGAGGAGGTCGAATTAGCAAAAGCGTGGGTCGAAGTCACGGAGGATCCGAGCATATGTAACTATCAAAAGAAAGGTATATAAAAAACCGTAATAATTTATAAAGATTTCCACTAACGTTGTTTAACTTTTTTATTTTATGTAGTAGATAACTATTGGAAGTCGATCAAAGCTTCTTTCGACATACACATGAACTACGACCCAAAAGTCCGCTCCGACGACGCCATTCTGACGAAGGTGAGAGGGCTCATATCTAGCGTCTCGAAGTTCGCTTGCATTTACAATAATGCGTCCAACTCGCGAGGTAGCGGGGAAAATGACATTATTGTGCTTAACAAAGCCTAAAACCGATACCATCACGAGAACGGCAAAGTTTTCCACACGAACACGCTTGGAGAATTGTCAAAGACTCTCCTAAGTTCAACCCGGTGTTAATGGTGGACCCAAGGAACATAGGCGCGCCGAAAAATAAACGGACGAAAACTTCCGAAACCGCAACCGAATCCCCCAACGAATCCGATGCTCGCACTCATTACGTGAACGTCGAAGACGACCCCCCTCACAAACGGAGCGCACACGACCAATGGGTCGAAACGCCGCAAGACGTGCGGCGTCTTCCTCTACGGCGTCCGCATCATCCAATAGCGTGTCGAACATCGCGACCTCATTAGGTTCCCTCGCGACCACGAACAATAGGCTACTCGATTCGCTTGCCGCACGACAAAGAAGTATAGACTTCAAGACATACATGACACCGCACACCGGGCTCGAGGGTTTAGAGTTGGAGGCCATGTTGGAAGAGAAAGACCGGTTACGCGAACAATGGGGGTTTAAAAAATATTATTAATTTTTATTTCAATGTAATTTTAATTTTAATTATGAAATTTATTTTTAGTTTTAATGTTAATGTAATTTTAGTTTTATTTAATGTAATTTTAAATTTTAATGTTAGTTATATTAATTTTAATGTTAGTTATTTTAATATATTTTATAAATTAAAAAAAATGAGGGGTATGAAGGGTATGACAGGTACCATAAAGGATGAAAGGTATGGAGTTGGTAGGGTAGTGGTAAATATAGTGGAAAGCTGATGTGGCAGCATGTATGAAGGGTATGACAGTTACCATAAAGGATGGCCTAACAAGAGAAACTCCCGTTCTAAAACTAAATCCACAAATTTCGTTAATTAACAAAGAACTGAACCACCTGGCCAAAACTATAAGTAACATACCTCTACTCGCAAAATGGTAAGAGGGGTATTTGGTGTGGTTGACTTCTTTTCCGACAAGGATTACCGACTATATGGTAACAAGCCAATAAGCCATAGGGTTGGATTCTGAAAAGAAGCGTTGAATTTGATGAGAAGTGTGAGAAGTAACTACCAATCGTTGGATGAAAAATGAACGAACATTCGGATGAGAAACACCAAGACAGTAAGGGGTTTTTATGGAAGGGAGTTCAAACTTTTGGTTTTAAACTAAAAAATAAGAAACTTTTGTTAATGAGGGCCCTTCCCCGTTCCACCCTTTACGTTGTGTGCTCGAGTTTTTTAGGGAGAAAAGCAAGGTGCTTTCCACGAAAAGAAAAAGATATTGTGTTTTCGAGTTCTTTTTTAAAGAGAAAGGAAAAGAAAATAATGTTGATTTTTCTTCTAAATGTATGAAAAAAATAAAGAAAGTAAAACAAAGGATAAAAAAAGAACTTTAAAAAATTTAAAATGTTTATGAAATTACATATTTTCTTTCTTTTATCTCGTGCTCAAGAACATGAAATTTTATTTTTTTTCTTCCCTTTCCTTTCTTTCCCTTCAATTCCTTTTTAAGCCACAACATATGAGAGTAATCCTTTAAGAGCGATCAACGATTTGAGAACACTTCTCACCAAGATGTACTCGATCAATTCTTTTTTTAAGTCACAACTCATTTATTAAATTTAATTGTTTTTATTTGTTTAATATGGTGATAACTGTTACACCCTATAACTAAACAGGCCGTAACAGAACGTCAACACTTAAAATACGATTACCTCCAAACGTCACAGCAGAACATAAAGCAAAACATAAAATAATCTCTCGTGCGGAATTACGAAAAACAAACATAAACTTGACAACATAAGTATTTTTAAATAAACGCAAGAAACTTCCTAACATAAAAGCCCTCAAGCTGGACCCTGTTGCCCTTATCAACCTCGTGCTTTCCTGATCCTGAGATACATGCTAAGGTTAGCTTTACGCTAAGTGAGTTCACGATTTAAGCAACACTATCAAATCAAATAAAATAACATGCATCATATTAAATCATACACATCATCAATAGCATCATAATTAAATAAAAGAGAACATGTTTCGTAATAAACACAATTTATCTATCCATCCAGTTTGAGATTTCATTCGTCCACTTGGCAAGGTGGGGCTCCGTCATTCCGTCCATCTCTAGTCGAACCCAGAGGTGCTCTCAAGCACATGTTTCGACCACCGTCCGATAGTTCAGTCTCAGAGGTACCCCTTGGGTACATGTACTGACTATATTCATCATTCGCGGTTTCCCGCCATCCAATACCAGCGTCCCGGTAATGAGCCACACACTTAAAGCCGTATACATCATTTTAATATAAATCATTTATACGATGGCATGCAACTCGTCCGATAATAAAAGCATTATCTAACCATCTCATATAGTAAGCATCCAACTAACATCACTTGCATGCATAACGCAAAAAGAGAAAGAGAACGTAACATGCTCAATCATCTTCATTATACATGTACATACAAACAATCCATTGACCATTAACATGCATCTCACGTCAAAGGGTACATGAAATTCACCTTGATTAGTGTAGGTTTACTCGCTACTTGTTAGCTCCAAGTCCTACACAAAATTATATGGTTTTCTAAGTATTCCTTGATTAAATATATAATAATACACTATCCACTGTAAAAAGGATTCTTGGGTCCTACTTTGTTACTTACCTGTCTTCTAATTAACTAATTCAACTAAATAACATCATTCATATTCATATATGCATGCATTCACGTTCCCACAAGTATATATATACTTGTTTATCTACGTAATTAAACCCATAAGGGTTCCATCCCAACGGACCCAACATCACCTAATTCACATCCATATATTTATTTACTTTATCTTTAGGATAAAGATTACCATCATCTTGTTAGCGATTTTGATCCAAAGACTTGGACTACCCACTATTGACTTTATATAAAGTACATACTTTCACACATCCCATCCATAATTAATCAACATATTCTTTCCATTTACTCTCATCTATCCATCTAACATCATTCATCCATATATATATAAGAAAGTTATGTTGTTAACCATTGAATTTGTGTTAACCGTATTAACTCATAGTTGCATACGTAAATTAATGAATTTTTTTGTGGAGTTGTTTAAGATGATGAAAATGTTTCATAAACTTCAATTTTTGATGAAATTGTTTCATATTTCGGCGTTTTTATTCCTATGAAACTTTTACTTATTCATGTGAACTTTTTTCATTTCTATGTAAAAAAACACCTTCATATGAAACAATATCATCAAAAAATTTAGTTTATGAAACATTTTTATCATATTAAACAACTCCACAAAAAAATTTTCATTGATTTACGTATGCAACTATGAGTTAACACGGTTAACATAAATTCAGTGGTTAACAAAATGACTTTCCCCTATATAGATATATATATATATATGTTGGATACGTGTATATATATATATATCCATATATATAGTGGGTCAAAGTCTCTTCCATGCCAAAAGAAGGGTTTATGACTTATTTGGGTAACCAACTATTCGATTTGTACTAATATTACCATCAAACTATTTTTTGTACTCAATATACCATTGAACTCTTTTTTTTGTACTAAAAATACCATTATGACCGGGAGTAGCAGATAAACCACCACTAACCACCCCTCCACCACCACTAAACCACCACAGCCAACACACCAAACCACCACCACCACCACCATATCCAAACCAAACCACCAAACCACCACCATATCCAAACCAAACCACCACCACCACCATATCCAAACCAAACCACCACCACACCAAACCACCACCACCACCGTTTATTTTCCGGCGAACAACACCACAACCACGAGCTCCGCCATCGCCGTCTCCGAGCTCTCCGCTGCCATGACGAACCAAGCGACATACATCGAAGGCACGAAATCGTTTTGGTGATGTTGTTCGCCGGAAAATTGTGGTTGTGGTGTTGTTCGCCGGAAAATTACTGGTGGTGGTGGTGGTTTGGTGTGGTGGCGGTGGTGGTGATGGTGGTTGTGGTGTTGTTCGCGGGAAAATCACTGGTGGTGGTGGTGGTTTGGTGTGGTGGTGGTTTGGTGGTGTGGTGGCGGTGGTGGTGGTAGTGGTTTGGTTTGGATATGGCGGTGGTGGTGGTTTGGTGGTTTGGTTTGGGTATGGTGGTGGTGGTGGTTTGGTGTGGTGGCTGTGGTGGTTTAGTGGTGGTGGAGGGGTGGTTAGTGGTGGTTTACCTGTTACTCCCGGTCATAATGGTATTTTTAGTACCAAAAAAAAAAGAATTCAATGGTATATTGAGTACAAAAAATAGTTTGATGGTAGTATTAGTACAAATCGAATAGTTGATTACCCAAATAAGTTATAAACCCCCAAAAGAACCACCGGTCCAAGCTTCATTCCATGGCCATGGTTTCTTTTATTTATTCTTTTCTTAAAAAAAAGACTTATAAATAACTAGTAAATCATCAAAACTGATTCACCGTTCAATACAGAAAACCCACAACATATATTCATAATATATATATATATATATATATATATATATATATATGAGCAAACACATATATACCCACACATTAAGTGTATACAAATACACGGGTCCACACCCATATATGTATACAAACAAAGGTATGTATTTACTCTCCATTTATCCTCTAAAACCTCCAGTTAGAGGGATTCCAAGGGGTTCTTCTTCCCAACTACTATATATTCCAACATACCACTTTCATCAAGAAACAGAAAATCAAACGTAAACCCTTTATATAGACAGGAAATTGGTTTAATTGATTCTTGTATCAACCATTCCTCCATTCAGATATTATCTAATCACATATCATGAGTATTTCGTACCTCTTGTCGTCGGAAATCATCTCTCAACGCAGCCTCCACTTCTCGCTTCCTCTGTTGCGGTCGTCCTCTTCTCTTCTCTCTCCATCTCTTTCTCTGATAAACCAAGTGAGGCGTAATTCCAGTGCCAACATTCCTTTCATCATCTTTTGTAACCTATCCGGCAACCGTTCCCTCCCTTCAAGCTTGTTGCCCAACTCCCCAGTCCCCACGTTCTATTTTGAACTTAAATGATAAACCTAATCGCACTTTTTTTATAATATATTTTATTTTTTATTCATCCGTACCCTTCACTTTGCTTCTCCCAAAGTCCAAACTTTGTCAACATGGACCCTTCCATTTACTTTATTTATTAAAAAGAACATATATTTTTGGGGTATTACAATAACCGTCTGCTATTTCTTTTTAGATTTTTGAGTGAATTACACTTTTGGTCCCTATGGTTGTCACCTTTTTTCAACTTTGGTCCCTAAAACAAATTATTAGAAATATTTGTTAGTTGTGTCAATTTGTAATTAATCTAAAGTTATTTTCCTTTTATGTAATTGTGGATTAGGCCCAATGTTTATGTTTAGGGCCCATCCATTTAAAAGTCTTTTAGCCTTTTATAGAGTAGTATAAATAGGAGCTTGGAACTTCATTTGTAGTTTCCTCTCCTTCCTCCACACTTTCCAATCATTTGAGAGATTTATATATCTTGATTGTGTTCATCTATTTGGTGTTAATTTGGAACCTACAATTGGTATCAGAGCCTACCACTGCTCTTGATCCGTTGTGTGGTATCACTTGACATAGCAGGTCACCCGCACATACTCTTGATATAGCAGGTCACTTGCATATACCACAACACCTGCATATACTCCTGTTATACAGGAAAACCTGCATATACTCCTGTTATACCGGAACACCTGCATATACTCCTGTTATACCGGAACACCTGCATATACTCCTGTTATACCGGAACACCTGCATATACTCCTGTTATACCGGAACACCTGCATAGTCACTGCATCTTGACATTGCACCTGACCTGCATAGTCACTGCACCTTGACATTGCACCTCACCTGCATAGTCACTGCACCTTGACATTGCACCTCACCTGCTTAGTCTCCGAAGGTACATAGCACCTCACCTGCGGTGTCATCACACTTGGATCATACTAGTGGTTTAAAATCCACAATCAACATCACGATGAACACACGTGACGCTCTTGCGATAGGGTCCGATACCCGACCATCGGTTCTCCATGTACATGAAGAGGAATCTGATGAAGAGATGAATGCCATAAAGAAGGCCCCGGAGTTGATCACCAAGTCTATGTCCAAGAGAAATACAAGAAAGCCCATGTCTTCTAACAACCATCGGTACTCAAGTGGAAGGAGGCATGAAAGACAACCTAAGCTGAAGAGAGTTGAACAGGGTGGTAGAGCTGACTACCAAATGCCTGAGGATAACACCAAGCCTGATGACAAGGGCAAAGAACCAAAGAAAACATGCTTGAAGATGCAAGATGAGGGAACAACACTACTTGCTGATGATGAAGCATGGCTCAGAATGTCAAGTGATGATGAGGAGGGAGATACCATATGTATGCTTGTTGAGGATCTGACTAGTGATAAAGGAAGAGAAGATCAACTGTGCCTGATGGCAAATCATGGTGAGGAGGACATGTACTCAGAAGACGAAGATCGTGATTACAACGACCTTGACTCAGACCATTCTGGGTCATCTTCTTCTGAGATACTTCCTGACCCGTACACTGAACTTGAAAATCAACTAAAAGGTCTAGCTCTTAAAGTTTCCGAGTATGACAAGAAAATTAAACAAGCAAACAACTTAACCACAATTGCTGAATCCAAATTAGCTAGTGAACATGCCTTAGTCGTGAAATTCAACATTGAATTAGCCTACTCAAAAGACAAAGTTAACATGCTCACCCTTGCTAACAAAACTCTTGAAGAGAAATTCACAAGCTTAAATGCTAACATCATTGATTTACAAAAGAGACTACATGAGGATGAAAGAGTGAGCAGTGAGAATGTAAAGAAGTATGAATTCATTTTTGCTCAAAGAACTAATTTGTTTGCGAAAATCAAAGACATGGAGGATAAGTTTCTGAAAAGAGGTCAAACCGATCAAACCATCAACATGAACCAGCCAAAAGAATTCAATTATTACAACCCCAAAGAAGGCATAGGATATAAAAGTCCTTGTTATCTTAAGTGTGCCATATCCAAGACCCCTACCATGTATGACATGAGGTACATGGGTCGTGGATATAAGATTGTTTTTATGAAAGAGTCTGATGATCCTGAGCAATTGAAGGAAATTGAGAAGAAAGAAAAGGATAGAAAAAGCAAACACTCAATTCCCTTTAACTATACTCCTCTCAACAACAGTTATGCAACGCGTCAGATCCCTATGTCTAAGGATTACACGCCTAGCTACACTAAGGCTGAGATGAACCAGGAAGTTCCAATTCTCGAAAAGATTTACAAAGACAACAACACGTTTTATGAGAAAAGGATTACCAAACTTGAGGCTGAACTCGAGGATGAGAGGCGCATGAGCCTTACGGAAAAAGACTTGTTCTTGAGTAAAATCAATGAACTTGAAGATGCCCTCAAATCCAAGAGTCCACTAAGAGACAATCACCCTACTTCTGGAACTTGTGGTAATACACATCATCACCGTCATGCGTGGAATGTTGATGCACCCGATTTCAGACCTTCAAGTACAAATTTTCAAAACTCAAAATCAATTGTACTAAGGTCTCCGATTTGCACAACTATCTCATACATGGACACTCTAACTGAAATGGCATCAAGATCAACTGTACGAATCTCTGAGATTCTATCGGATGATTGCACCAACATGGCTGGTGAGGGTGGTAGATCAACTAGTACCTCCAAACCTGGAACTAGTACTCCTGTCAAACTCACTCGGAAAGACAAGGGGAAGGCTACTGTAGTTACCCCCGAGTCTGAAGTTGCGAGTACGTCTCGTTCAAATGTGACTGCTCCCAAGAAACGTAGACGATCTCGTAAGAACAAGAAGTCGTCTAAATCTAAAGAACAGTCACAGAACTTCCACCCGAAAAACAAATCTTCAAATCATCATTCTCGTGCCAATCACACTTCTTCAAATAAGACAGATCAAAATGTGAGACAGGGTAGGCGTAACTCAAAGGAGAATGGAACTAAAAAAGGCAGTCATCCAAAGTCATGTGCACATAAGCCCAGATTTGTGAAAAACAGATTTTCCAACGATAAATTTCATAGAGCTCACAGTCATGTACCTCATACTCTTTTTAATTTTCATGACTGTGAACATGTTGCTTATGGATATCGGAGTGATTATCGATGTCGAAACTGTTTTCATTTTGGCTTTTGTGCAAATGCCTTTGTGAATGATTATTATGTTCCTAACTTTTATGGATTCTACAATCATGTTTATCATCATCACACTCATCATGCTAAGAAACATAACTCTAAACCTGCTAATACTAACCCGAAAGGACCCATTCCGAAATGGGTACCTAAAAATGTTTGCACTTGATTTTGCAGGACGGTCATGTGTAGTTTATGGACTTAGGGTGTCCCAAACACATGACCGGAGCAAGGGGACTTTCTCACTCCCTACAAGAGTTATACATGGTGGGATGCTCTTATATATTTTGTTATGAGAGGTCATAAGTTGGGGGGAACGTTCCATGTCTATGCCTAATCCTAGGGGGAATATTACCTGCTTATGCATGATCCAAGGAGGAACATGTACGTCATTTGCATTTAACCTTGAGCTCGGTTTTGTAACTACACCATGAGCTTGGTATTCTGTAAATGCCTTGAGCTCGGGCGTGTGTAAACCTTGAGCTCACCTTTGGTGCAAAACCTTGAGCTCAGTTTCATTCAAACCTTGAGCTCGGTTTGGTTTGAAAACCCTTGAGCTCGGTTTTGCTAAAAAGTAAAAAAAAAACAGTTTTTAAAAGAAAAAAAAAGGAAAAAGAAAGAAAGCAAAGTATCAGATTTTAAAGGATTCATAAAAAAAATTAAGTTTTGTTTTTTCTCTCTGTCTTTCACCACGTTTTCCCCCAATTTTCTTTCTCTCTTTATCTTCTTCTTTATTTGTTTTCTTCTACTTCTTTATTCTTCTTCTTCTTCTTTTGCTTTCTTCTTCTTCTCTAAGAATCAAGCTTTTTTTATATAAATCTCTCTTTTTTTTGTTTTTTTTAAGTCCGCTATGTCCTTTGGTTGTGATCATCAGAATGAGGATTTGGGATCTTCGTGTTCGCCATTTTACCTGAAAATGATAAGCAATTAGTATGTAGGTGTAGGCACAATTTATTGAGAAGCAATGCCACCTCTAAAATCCCAAAATGGGGGAAAACATTAAAATCCAAATGAACCCAAATCCAGACACATTCATACACAACAAATCAATTCAAATCCAAACACTATTCACTAAAACTCCACCAAAATCTAATTCCATAATCACAAAAATTCGAACCAGAAAAAGAATAAAGTTTCTTGGCGACGACGTTGGGAGGGTGTACGCCGGTGGAAGGGATTAACCTGTCCCATGACGAGGTTCTTGGTTGAGACGATGGTCGCCGTGGATGGGGGATCGACGGTGGCTCGATTGTTTTTGCGTATGAGTGGTGGTGTTAATAGCAGTGGAGACGAGCGGCGGTGTAGGTGGGCAGCAATGGAGGCAGGCGGCGGTGTAGGAGGCCGGCGATGGAGGCGAGTTGCAGATCTGGGAAAGGAGTTCGTCTGCGAGTTGCAGATCTAGGAAGGGAGATGAAATTGCAGATCGGTGGTGGTGGTGTGGTGGGTGGCTGATTCGGGGAAGATAGGAAATGAAATTGATGGTGTGGTGGTGGTGGTGTGGCTATAGTGGAGATGGTGGTGGTGGTGGTGGGTGTGGTGGTGGTGGTATGATGGGTGTTTGTGGTAGAGATGGTGGTGGTGGGTGTGGTGCTGGTGGTGGGGGTGTGGTAGTGGTTTGAAGATGATGAAGAAGAGAGAGAGAGAGAGAGATAAATGATTGAGAGAGAGAGAGAGAGATAAATGATTGAGAGAGAGTGAGTGATGGTAGGTCCCATTACAAAAGACGAAAAGACGAAAATACCCTTGACTTAACTTACCTATTTAACAGAAGTTAGTTCGAGGGACCAAAACTGAAACAAAGTGGCAACCTCGAGGACTATTTCTGATATTAGTTTGTTTTAGGGACCAAAATTGAATAGAGGTGACAACCATAGGGACCAAAAGTGTAATTCACTCTAGATTTTTTTTTTAACTATTCTTCTTTTCTTTTAGGTCATTAATTATTAAAATGAGTGGTTCATATTAGTTTTTACAGGTACCGCAATTGATTTTCCTTCCAAACTATCAAGGCTTACAATCTTTTTCTTTTAAATCATAATAAATAAATTATTTAA
Source organism: Centaurea solstitialis (assembly GCA_030169165.1). Lineage (NCBI taxonomy): Eukaryota > Viridiplantae > Streptophyta > Magnoliopsida > Asterales > Asteraceae > Centaurea > Centaurea solstitialis. The sequence continues at coordinate 70,653,184 of CM058041.1, forward strand.
CATTTTCATAAATACCTTAGTTAATTGAATGAGAAATTAATTATTATAGCCACCCATAAAATTGCAATTCATATCTTACCCAATCTCTCCCAAAAATACACCAAATACCCATCGGACCGCTATCCGGTAGCCGCTATCGGAGTCCATCAGCCGCTATCCGATGAGAAGCGAATTTTTCGGCCAACTCTTGTGGGTGCCGCTATCAGGCCCCGTCGCCAATAGCGGCAGCACCCATATTTTTCCGGCCAACAACTCTCGTATGTGTGTATATATATATATATATATATTTGATGAGCTGCATCCTTATCAACACATATATATATATCTTTTGCAGAGCTTCCACCTATTTTCAAGACGCGTGCATGTGTGTGTAGATATTATAATATTATAATATTATAATATTCAAAACAATATATATGGGTTTGGTGTCCGGCAGGATGTAGCGGCCATTCAACACACATATATATCCCTTGTAGCGGCAGGATGTAGCGGCCATTCAACACACATGTATGTGTGTATACCCATATATATGAATGCACCCATCTTTGGCTGGAAAATTCGCCGGAGCCGCTAATAGCGACTGCCGGATAGCGGTTCGATGGGTATTTGATGTATTTTTGGGAAAGATTGGGTAGGAGATGAATTGCAATTTTATGGATGGCTATAATAATTAATTTCTCTAATTGAATTACATTAATTATAAAAATAGATATATTGTATTTGTACGTACTCTATTTATTTATATATAATGGTTACTTTAAATCTTTTTCTAAATATGGAATAAGGTTCTAGATGATCAAATTCAACCATTTATTTGGTCGTTTCATTGACTTAGAAAATGTAAGACCATCCACAATGGTTTTACCTGGTACCAGTGGTACAACTGTCACGTCAGCACTACATCAGCTTAATAATACCTTACCAATCTTTACCAATTCATTCACACCCATACCTTCCATATCAATCTAGTTAATTAATTAAAAAAAGAAGTGAGAGAAATAAGAGAGAGATAGAGAGAAAGGTGGGATGGGGTGGGGTGGAAACTCAACGGTATAGCCATACCGTTTTACTCTCTATACCAATGGTACCAATTCACCCACGTCCGTGTTACCAGTGGTACCAACCAATACCGGTACCCATACCGGTACCCGCTGTGGATGGTCTTAGTACCTATTTAAAATATGAAATTTTTAGGATTTAGTGATTTTGTTCCTCTATCGGTCTATCACCAATGTTGTTGGATAATATTATATTTTATCAAAACGATATTATATGTAATAATTTATTTGATAAAATAGTAAATGCTAACCGTATAAAAGTTATTATTCTTACATACAGGATAAGCTTTCGGGTTCTTGTTTTCGCTCTTACCAGGTAAAATTTTGGGTCCTTGCCGTATTAATCTAGTAAGGTAATGTGATTCTATAAGGACATACTTCAGGTAGGTGTTTGTGTTGGTCCCTATGGGATGGCCAATAAGTAAGTTTATAGTAATTTGTATTGTAGAAAGGGGGGGGGGGTTGAATACAATCAATACAGTTTCTTCTATTTAATTTAACCTAGAACTTCTATGAAGTCTTTGTATAGATTAAACTAGATTTTTTGTTGAAGAAGATCAAGACTATGTCAAGATCTAAACAATCTTAATTTGAGACACCTAGCATTTGCTTATGCACGAGCAAGTATAGAATTTAGAAGGAAAGAACTTAGAAGACTTAGAAGGAGGAAAGGATTTGGGGTATAAGAAAATGGACCAAGGTGGTTTGAAGAACTATCCATTATTCATATTTATACCCCATGTATTAAATGCATGACATACCCATCTTTACACGTGTTGTGCAAAGATTGGTTCTGTTGTACTATTCTACTATAGAGTAATGCCCATGCGTAGTAGGGTCATGGCTTATGGTGAATAGTTGCCTTATGGGTGATAAGTACAGAGGGAACAGTAAAGAGACATCCCTTTTTTACTATTGTCAGAAAAGAATCAAATCCTTTTTGTGCATATAGGACAAGAAGACGAATATGGAATTCTTGGATAGCAAGTCACTGATCAGCCTTAGAGTCGCTGATCCTTGGGAAGGATCAGGGAGTCGCTGTGACTTGTTATCAGAAGAACGTCATGTTAGGTTAGTCAGCTTGCTGTCACTGAATTTCAACTTCAGATCATGAGCATCGCTGACTTTATCATCAGTGATGGTGCTAAATACGTATATAAAAACAAGACCAAGTTTAACCACAAAATATCCTTAACCTATCACCATTCACAGGCAAGCGTACCTGATCGAAAGCAATATAGTCTAGGAAAGTCCGGGTATCGTTCTTACCACTGAGAACAGTCAAGTTATTCGAAACAAATCTTATAAAGTTCAATTAACCTAAAGGGGGGTTTTCTTTTGAAAGTTATTTTAAAACAAGAAAAGATTAGAACTTTACTTTAAAACAATAATTAACAAAGGTAGTACTTATTATGGTTTAGGTTGAATCCCCTTGTGGATGAGTTATTTAAAATCACCAAAGTATAGTTTATTTGATTATTGTAGGAATTTAAGCTAAAAGTACCCTAACATGTAATATCTTTAATTATCAACCAGGTTGGCTTCCCGGCCCAAATGCAAGGACTGGTTGTCAAGCAGTCTAGCAAAAGTCACCCTAATTAATGATGAATTGTGGGATCTTACTAAATAGTATACTTATTATTCAAGCAAACCAATTACCACTTTATTCCGTTTTACCGAAATAAGAGATAAAGGAGGTCGATTTAACCCAAGGGAGTCTACCTATCTAGTAATAGATACACCCAACCAACAAGTTTGGATAGCCACAATCACACACTAACTTGGAATCAAAGACAAACATTCAATCAATCAAACAAAACTAATAATTCCATTAAAACACTGAAAACATCATCCAACAAGGTTCATCAAAACCATAACAAGTACTATCAAACAACTACTCACTAGACATAATTAAAAACAGCAAATAAGCAATAAAAGAACAGACTCTATACAGACCGTGAAACTGGAGATGATCGAAGACCAGAAATCAGACTCCGTGTAATAATCCTCTCACGTTCTACGCTCATAAAATCTCTCTTTCTCTCACTTTTCTGCTGCAACTGACTCTGGAATAAACTATCTAAGCTATGACTCTATATCTCAAAACCAGGTCTAGGCCAGTATTTATAAAAACTGTGATCAACCCACTTCGCGGCGCGAACCAGTTATCGAACCCTAATTCTGCAAATCTGATTCTTCTAGAATGTTCCATCAAGGGTCTATAAATACTTCGCGTACGCAAAAATCCTGACTCCAACGCGAAATCCTCCAAAAGTAGAAATCTTCTAGAAATCCTCCACTTCGCGGCGCGAGAATATAGCCTTCGCGGACGCGAAAGACTTCTGTTTCACATTTGCACTTTTTCCTACTTTTCACAACTTTTAGTACTTTTCCGCTCAATGACCTCCAAAACCTGTAAAACCAATAATCAATAGCTTTTCGTTAGTAAAACATCCAGAAAATGGGTGGAAATGGGGTTAAATCTTACAAAATCGAACTATCAAAACATGTATAATTTTGGAGTTATCAAATTTCCCACACTTAAGCTTTGGTTGTCCTCAAACAAAGAGATGAAAGATAAGATAGATAACACCAAAATTACCTCCATCTAAAATCATCTAAGAACACAAAGATAACAAATATATTCAGACACACCACAAGACATAAAGAACAATCGACTTCCAAGGAATTACCTTTTACCCTCACAATATATATAACAAGTGTATCTCTCAAAGGGTAAAGGTGTATGTATATAGTGATCACACCAATTACTCAACTGATTCCCGCATGCATAAGCTTGTCACCAAATCGAATCTCCACCACTGAGAAGTTGTCAACCGTCAAGAGGACTTTAGGGTTGTAACATTAGGCTAAGGGTTAGGGTAGGATAAATGATATATAAGTGACTAAGATTAATGCAACAAAAACTTGAAAAACTTAATCAGTAATGATCCAAGACAATTGAGAATACTATCTGACTTTAAACACTTCAGCTTTTCTTTCTCTCTTTCTTTCTTTCAGGATGAGCATTTTCTTTTAGAATCAGCCTAAGCATATTGCTTATTTGGGGCTCAAATTCTTTTCTTTCTTTTACTTTCTCTTTCTTTTCACGACTCTTTTGATATTTCTTTCTTTTAAGTCGGAAAATTTCCTCAACTATTTTTTTCTCTTTTTCCTTTTTTTTCAATGCTCTTTCCCAATCCCTTCTAAACTTTGTCAGATTCTAAACAAAATGGATCAAAACTTCACAAGCTCTTCAAAGTTAAGTCACGGCCAAAAGATAGATAAAAGTAAAAATAGGCTAAGGATCTATGGTGAAAATTAGGTAAAGAAACAAAAGGCTAAGGCTCAAAATGGTTTCAAGGGATAAAGTGTTAAAATTGAACACTTTCAATAAAATGGCTAGGCAAATTAAATAACCTTAAGATGAGGTTATCTAACGAAAGCTAAATGGGTTTGTAACGAAGGCCTCTATCAGTGCAATGGTGATAAATACTTCTCTTTTGTAGTCTCGACAAGCATTCAAAGTGACAAGTTCTACCTTGGGTCTCAATTGGTAAATCCTCACGAAATGAATATATATAACAATATAAGCTCAATCTCTCAACGGAATTGGGTGAGGCACTCTTGGTAATCAGTAAATCCAAGGCAATACTCATATTCAAATAGTCTCACTTAGTGTCCTCCTATGCAAGCATCCTTATATCCAAAAACAATCTCAAATTTCGAAAAAATTGGGGTCAAATTTCAAAGCTTTCAAACTCTCGAAAAACTTCAACCAAAAGCAAAAGTTAACCCAACAATTAGCAATTAAGTCTACAAAACCCCTCCCCACACTTAAAATTTGCAGTGTCCTCAATGTAACAATTAAAAACAAGTAACGAGAATTAGGAAAAAGAGAAACTTCCCGGGTTTTGAGACTTTATCCATCAAGAGAGATATCCGGAACCAAACGCGGTGCTCGATCATAACCGATTCATCTATTACCAAAAAGAAAAAAAACAAAAGTAAAAATGAACTAGAAATAAAAACACACAATTAAAAGTCCTAAAGCAAGCAAACAATTAAAAATAGTATCCTAAAAACCAAACACACAAAAACGAAAATAAAATTGTCTTAAACAACCCAATCGAAATTAAAGCGATAAAAGATCGTGATCAATAAGAACCACGAGGGTGATTCTTCCATTCCTCAAAAGATGGGAAACCGGGTGGACTTTCAACGGAGAATGGCCACAACGGAGATGGAGCATAGGCGGATGTCGGTTGAACACCAAGATGCTCCGTCACTTGGTTGAGCACTCCACTTTGCCAATTGGTTTGGAGTGTTTCCGTGGAGTTGTACTCCATCCGTTGATGATGCCTATCAAAGGAGAGTTGTAAGTTCGAAAGTTGTTGCGTCATCCCTTGATACTGTTGGGTTTTTATGGGTATCCTCGGATCAAACTGACTCGAGGTTTAACACAGATCTAACGAACCTCACTGGTTTGATAAATCTCATAGGTTTAACAATCAAACTGATAAAACCCATTGTGATAAAAAACACACTGATTTGATCACATCATGCGGAAGCGATAAAGCTAAAAACCCTTAAATGCTCATTGATCTTTAATCGTTTCTAGTTCAATTAATTCTAACAGTTTTAGATCAGTTACCTGGATTGCTTGAGATTTAGTCCACCGGTGATTGACCAACGAATTGTTCTTCTAGTTGAACAAGGAAAAACCCGACAACTGAAAAACCGAAACTGGAATTCAGATGATGATGGTGGCGGCGCCGATTGGGAGAGAGAGAGGGAGAGAGGAAATTGGAAACTGATTTTTAGTTAGCTGAAAGCTTAATTTTTCCTTAACCCATAAGCATTATTTATATGGAGGAAAAATACAGTTTGTATGGGATTCAGTTTCCTTATTATAATTATCTTATTCTTTTCTTGCTGGAAAAGAATTTGCTTATGATAATTATCTCTATATATATATTTATCTTAATATATAAAACTAATTAATTAACTATTATATATTTATTCTAAATAAATATACAATCTTCTAATTAATTAGTAATCCTCCAACTTTGGGATTTCTGACTGAAATTACCCAACTGATTTATAATTCACTATTATAAATCCTAACTTCCCATTTCCGGGTTTCATTTAACTTATTCGATTTATAGGTCCTCACAGGTGTGACCCTCAAGTGTCTTGTAACATTGGATGTGTAATTACTTGGTTTGTCAACTCTGCACATAATTCCTAACAGACTCCCACTTGTGCAAGTTGGCAATACCGCCTTTGATTACACTGACCTAAGGAGGCCCCTAGACAGGCACTTAGGCTGACCAGGCTACAAGAACTCTTATACCCAGACTGGTGATATAAACATTCCATAAGGAAATAGTATCTATGAAACTACTGTTCATTGATTGGGTATATCTTGGCTTTTCCCTTTGCATCGCGATATTTCATCTATGAGTATGAGCTTGGAAAGTGTCAACTCTAAATACTCAAGATTCTGTTTTCTTGATTATCTGACTTTTACTGATAGGTAAACGACAAAGAACTAATCAGTTCGTTTGGGCATGGCCATGCACTTCATCAGTGTACTCAGTCAGTCAAGACGGGCCCTGAAATATCTCTCTTCAGAGAAGAGGTGCAAATCCCATCTTGCATATCTGCCTTTAACACCACGGCTTCCGCTGAATCTAGTTACGCCCTTTATAGCCACCCTGTTACGGCGTAGCGGTTGAGTGTACTAAGTATTCAGTAGTCCTCATGATATTAAATCAGATACCTCAGGTGATAGGGACAACCACTGTGAGTTTTACTTATGACCGATTCCAAGAAGTAATCTCAACCACGGATCACGTCCGATATTTGCTACTCTATCAAATATCTGTGCAACTTTTAGTCTACAACGCTTGTAGCTGTTATTCAGCAATTGATAATAACTACCTAAAAGTTCACAATGACTTTAACACCTTATCTTGTTCCCACAATGATAAGTTGTCACGGACAGGTTTTGAATGAAAACTGGAAACTAGTTTCATTCCTGGATTAATTAAAACATGCAAAATTATAAAAGTAATAAAGAAATTAATTTTGTATAGTCCACATTACACGCTGTAATGATAACAAAATTAAATATCTTTTCTTTAATAACTTTCATAGTATCTATTTAACGTTTGTTAAATACTGGTCTAAAATGAAGTATCATCTATCTTCAGTTTAAACCCTTTGATTAAAGTTTACCATTTTAATCAAAGTGATAACCAAATAATACAAGTCTGGTTCTACTTGTATCTGCTAATCATTGTTTTGCAAACACCTTTTAAAACAATAACTAGACTTTTATCATATTCCATGAACTTGGAGACCTGGACTAACTTCTAGTTCCTGAATATGTGAGACTGCAACTTTCCTGAGCTGCTGTGTAGATGAATGATTTCTACCTGAAATCAGATTCCATTTACTATGCTGGTAAATTTACTGGAATTCTTTATTTTATTCCAACACTTTAATTATTGATTTTAAAGTCAATCAAGACCTTTGTTTCAAGGGTCTTGAAACTTTTATCCTTTTTGACTAAAAGGTAAATTATATCTTATGAATTCTTATCCTATCTGGATTATGAATTTCGAGATATATTGAATCAATAATTGTATCTTTTATTCTTTTATCTCAGACTAGATAGAGAATAAATTGGGCTCCCACTTACTTATATAAAAACTAACTATTACTCAAAATTTACTATTGACTTAGTCAAGACTTTGATTAGTCAATTGTAATTTTAAGTAATGAACTTTGAGAATTTCCTTTTATAAAACTTAACTGGATTCGGTCAAATCCTAATTCCAGATCTTGGAATCTTTCTAGTTTCATAAATACTGTTATTAACGCCATCTGAGTTAATATCCTAAATTCTCCTTTTAAAACATTTGAATAATAAAACTTGATCAAACTTGATTAGTTGATTTTGAGAATTTCTTTTATAAAACTTAACTGGATTTGATTAAATCCTAATTCCAGAACTTGGAATCTTTCTAGTTTCATAAATACTGTTATTAACGCCATCTGAGTTAATATCCTAAATTCTCCTTAAAACAATTATTCATAAATGTTTTATTCTTGAAACACATTCCTATAGAATTTCGTGTGTTTTGATAGTTTTTATAAATTACTTCAAATTAATAGATTTTATTGAAGTAACTATGACAGGCAATAACTAAGCACAAGCAGATATTTCAATGTCAAGACCATAACTTTTGAAAATAAAACCATAAAACTATAAATCCAAAATATAATCATCCAAAAACTGTTTAAAACATAAATCCAAAAATAACTGTTTTAAAACTGTAAATTCAAAATGTCTTGACTTATATCGAAATTAACTTGTACTTAAGATCCTCAGCAACTCCTGGGCACTTCACTTCTGACCTCCTGCAATAATCATTTGCTCTAGGTATCAGTATACTTGTAAACTAACAAGTAAGAAGTGACAAGATAAAGCAATCATAAATTTCTGAGGTTTACATACCTGCTTCATGACGCTTAGGGCAGTTTTGCCTCCAGTGACCGACCTCATTGCATGTGAAGCAGCGGTTCTCGGTCCTAGCTTTATTTGGCTTAACCTTCTTGCCCTTGCCCTTGCCCTTGCCTTTGCCTTTCTTGGGTGCACTCTGGACGGCCTGGACTGGTCCCTTTCCTTTGCTGGTGCTAGCATGCCCATTTTTCTTTTTCACCCGTCCGTCTTTTACCATCAAGACATCCTTGGTCTTGTTCTTGTTCCCCATATTCAGTTCAGCTGTCTTAAGCATGGAGTGCAATTCTGCTATTGTTTTCTCCATGTTATTCATATTGTAATTGACTACAAAGGGCCTGTAGTCTTCTGACAGTGAATTGAGTATGGTGTCTGTTGCTAGCTGCAACGGAACAGGATGACCAAGCCTCTCCAGATGATCTAAGTGCCGTTTCATTTTCATGACATGGTCACTTACTGACGTCCCTTTTATCATCTTGCACTCATTAAATGCTTTGGTGGCATCGTAGCGTTCTGTACGAGCCTGGGTCTGGAACATGTCCCTCAGCTAGCGGATCATGTCATAAGCATTTGTATTTATGAGCCCTGCTTGCAGATCTGGGCTCATAGTTGCAAGCATCAGACAGGCGACATCAAGGAGATCATCCGAGTGCTTCTTGTGGGCATTTCTGGCAGCAGCCGGAGCATTTGCCGGAGGTGCCTCCCCAAGAGGCTCTTCAAGGACATACCATTTTCTCTCATGTCTGAGCACAATCATCAGATTGCGCTCCCAGTCGAGAAAGTTAGAGCCGGTCAGCTTATCCTTCTCTAGGATAGAGCGGAGGGAAAGATTGTTAGTGCTGGTAACAGTGCTTGCCATCTACACAAAATAAAACTTTTGGTCTTTAGCAACTGTAAATAGATTAAATTCCAATAATTATCAATAAACCCTTAAATGATCAATTTATTGGACTAGGATCCTTATTTCATACGTCTTGATGTGCGTAATGTTCTTGCTCCACCAGACCCGTATTTATTTCGGTAGGTAAGGACTTTTACCAATCATGTCTAGCTGACATGACTCCTAAATCTTTTCAGGACCATGACAACTACCTGTGCATGTTTTAGTCCCTCTAAGTGCTTTTTGGCCCGGTACCTCCCGGTGAACTTAATAGTACCAAAATAGATCTCACCATTTCGGGGACCTGATCACTATACTCTGGCCGGTACCACAAGGAGATAATTCGCAGAGTTATGTAACCCCTTCAGCTTCAGTTTGAACACTGACGTTGAATGTGTGATCACTTACAACGCCTGTGTACTTTACGCCGAAGGTGCCCCTAGATGGGTTGCACTTACTGATCCATGATTTTCGGGGTTTTGAAAAACTTTACTTCCAGGTTTTTTTTGAAAAACTGATTGTTATAAAGGCCACTGACGTTTTAAACTAACTGTTTCAAACATGCATGCAATCTTAAAACTAACTGTTCTAAAATTACTTTAAAACTAACTGTTTTAATAGCACACCTAGTTGATTAAAACTAATTGTTTTTGTCAACTTGCCTTTTATATAAAACAATCATCTATAGGTTTTAACATAAAATTTACCATTTTGAAAAGTTTGAAAAACTGGTAATTCAAAAACCTATACACTTTTGTGATATAGCCTAGTTCTACTAATATGCAAGATATCACAAATAATCAATCAACCATGCAATTAAACAATAATTAATCACATGATAGCTAATTATAGTTTTTGCCAACGTTCGTTTCCTAGGGATCAATAATGACCTATTTTACTAAAAGCTTCAAAACTTGCGTAGCTTTCACTGGCCTCGCCATGTTTGTTAGTACTCCGGTAAGTTGAAGAATTTTAGTAGCTCCCACTGGCCTCGTTATCTCGAAAGAACATCTATCCTAAGGTCATTATTACATAACGGGTTGTAAATGGCACGCAGGCCTCCCCGGAAATATGTCAAGGGTCTAAGTTGGCAAAAATTCTATATTAGGCACACATATATATATTTTAAACTAAGATGCATATATGAAGTTCAAGCAATCACGCAATCAATCATATATATAAAGCATAATATGACAGCGAGAAATAAACCTAGATCCGTTAAAATTATTCTGTCTCAATTATCGCAAAACTTGGTTTTATAACTGATTCGAAAAACAAACTGTTTTATGAACCAAAATATTTTAAGCTGGAAAAAAAACGGTTTTTACTTAAAAATTGAGACTTATAAACAATAAATCCTATTTTATAAAACTAAAACCATCTTATCTAAAAATATCAACCTTTTACCAACAAATATCGAAAAAAAGGTATTTCGAACTAACTGGTCGAGATACACAATACTGGCCTTAAAACTGTATCTAGATTTGACCAACTGATCAAATACAATACTAGGCCTATTTGACTATTAACTATTCGGTTTGTAAAAATTTTAATGAAAAACTAAAGCAATAAAATTACTTGAATAAGTCAATCTGGGTAAATGGGTTTAAAACCAACAAAACTTATTTGGGCCACAAACTTGGTCTAAAAACTGGGCTTATAGGCCCATTACCAAACTAGTAATCTTGAGCCATTAGGGTTTCGTGATTTGCTCAAAAAACTATCGAGGATCAAAAAATCCTAATCCCGTCTTATCGCTTCGGGTTTCCGAAAACAATCGATACCAATCCGATGATGGTAACAAACGGTCACCCTTTGATCGGTTTTATGACGGCGAAGGTAAACAACCACCTCCGCCGTTGGTAGCTTGACGATGGCAATCGGCCATCACCGCCGTCGACTTTCGGGAATAACAAACTAGTTACCGGTGATGATGGTAACAATCAAAATCGTCACCACCACCACCGGTTCCATTCATCACCGCCGCCTACCACCGCAACGACAGCAGCCGCGAAGGCCGCCATCGTCGCTGATGACAACAGCCGGCGGTATGGCTTTCGCCACCACCGCCTATCAAGACCACCACCGATTGATGGTTTGCTTCGGCGATCAACTGCGAACAACCACCGCCCCTGCCACGGCTCAGCCTTAGGGCTGCCGGTGGGTGGCCTGGTGGTTTGCGGTCAGTGCGGCGACGATGGCCGTAGCCACCGCCACCACTTGCTTCCGCTGCCATCAAAACAGCAGCGCCACCGCCACCAATCGACACACCATCAAAGCCAATTTGTGGCTTGCGGTGGTCGATCGTCTTCGGGAGCCAATCGCCGCCGCCGCCCGGCGTGGCCGTAAGGCAGCCGGCGGCCTGGCAGGTGTTTCGTGGTGCTCCGGCGATGACAACGACCATGAGCCGCTGCCATCACCGTACAAACAACGCCACCACCGTCGCCAAAACGTGGCGCGATGGTCGATCATCGTGACGCCGCTGCCACCGGTTTCGATCACTAGCATCTGTGGTCAATTGCCGCCATGGCCATCGCCTTGGATTGACTGGCGATTTGGTATGAATAAAAACGGCCACCACCACCGTCGCTGGTGGTGCGATTTGACAGCCTACGCCGCCGCCACCAATCGGGTGGTGCGGCTCGGTGGTTGATAGTGATAGCCGACGCCGCCACCACCAATCGGGTGGTCCGGCTCGGCGCTCGTGTGGTGTGATTTTACAACCGGCGATCGGCCTGGCGGTCCGGCCGGCTACCTGCCGTCATTCCACCGCTGGATTGCTGGTTGGGTGTTCTTTGGTGAGTTCGAAGCGATTAAGCGATAAAAAAAATTTTTATATATAAAGCTAAAACGAACAATTTTAACGGATCATATAAGAACAAATAAATTGATAAAACTAAAACGATTTTAACAATGGCTCTGATACCACTGTTGGGTTTTTATGGGTATCCTCGGATCAAACTGACTCGAGGTTTAACACAGATCTAACGAACCTCACTGGTTTGATAAATCTCATAGGTTTAACAATCAAACTGATAAAACCCATTGTGATAAAAAACACACTGATTTGATCACATCATGCGGAAGCGATAAAGCTAAAAACCCTTAAATGCTCATTGATCTTTAATCGTTTCTAGTTCAATTAATTCTAACAGTTTTAGATCAGTTACCTGGATTGCTTGAGATTTAGTCCACCGGTGATTGACCAACGAATTGTTCTTCTAGTTGAACAAGGAAAAACCCGACAACTGAAAAACCGAAACTGGAATTCAGATGATGATGGTGGCGGCGCCGATTGGGAGAGAGAGAGGGAGAGAGGAAACTGGAAACTGATTTTTAGTTAGCTGAAAGCTTAATTTTTCCTTAACCCATAAGCATTATTTATATGGAGGAAAAATACAGTTTGTATGGGATTCAGTTTCCTTATTATAATTATCTTATTCTTTTCTTGCTGGAAAAGAATTTGCTTATGATAATTATCTCTATATATATATTTATCTTAATATATATATAACTAATTAATTAACTATTATATATTTATTCTAAATAAATATACAATCTTCTAATTAATTAGTAATCCTCCAACTTTGGGATTTCTGACTGAAATTACCCAACTGATTTATAATTCACTATTATAAATCCTAACTTCCCATTTCCGGGTTTCATTTAACTTATTCGATTTATAGGTCCTCACAGGTGTGACCCTCAAGTGTCTTGTAACATTGGATGTGTAATTACTTGGTTTGTCAACTCTGCACATAATTCCTAACAGATACCCCTCATATGCATTCCAATCCTCCGGTTGTTCCGTCGCCGCCGCCCCACTTGAACTACCACCGTGCTCTATCGTCGTCCTCTCCCTCGGTTCTTGCTAATCTGGTTGAGTATCCCAACGGTATCGATTCCCATGCGATGTACGGACCGATTTCACCACCCCTATTCCTTTAAGCTGCTCCATGTCAATGAGACCCATCTCGCCCAAGCTCACCATAGAAGCCACAGCACCTCGACCAAGAATACCAAAGTGCTTATCGAGTCTCGTCACATATTGTCCACCGACCATCTTACTACTACCTCTATATCCACCCGCCTTTTGAAGTTGCACGGCGATGATATAAGGTGCATTGGGGTAGTGATCCTCCGTTGAAAGCTTGGAAACTAACCAAATATCATAAACCGAAATCTTCTCCTCACTAGAAGAACGTGCATTCACTGCGTGAACCAACATGCGGTGGAGGAGTCGATCCAAGGGAAAGTTCAAACCTTTTACTTTGATGTTCGATGAATAAGCACCTCTTCCAAAGATATCCCAAGTTTCCATCAGGTTGAAGTCATCGGGAGTTTTAGAGCTTGCTACCATGAACTCATCAAATCCAGGAAAATTAACCTCGTCTCAGCTGTAGATCTCTAAGGCCACCCCGAACTCAGCCAAAGAAGGAGTACGTCAAATTCCGCCAAGACAGAAAGTCATACACGTCGCACGGCAATCCAATGTCGCCGCGGTCGGTTTGAAGGTGTAGGTGGTCACAAATTCCAAGATAAGTTCCTGGTAGAGCATCTCGTTGATGCTAAAGACTCGATCCCAAGCCTTGCAAATGAAGTACTCGGGCCCATGTTCACCTATGGCATGCTTCTCAAGCACTGCTCTAACTTCTCCCTCAATCTCCAAGGCTTGTAGAGTAGCCCAATCGGTCCTCCTTGGAATAACAATTGAACGAGTCTTGAACCTATCCATTATATCCCGGTACTCGGTTCGCTTTACTTCATCCAAAGTAGCGTCATTCATGAAGTATGTAAACGCGTGAGAGCCATCCGGTGCCCTATATTTCACGTTGGGTGCGGATGCAGAAGTAGACGTAGATCTTGTCCTCTACAAAAACAAATAACCATGTCTTAGTCTAATTGTAAATCATCTAGGCACATTACATGGTTACATAACAATTCCAACTAAAGAAAATTCAAGTGATTTACCAACATGCAACAAGGAAGCTCAAAAGGGAAAAAAATTCCCCACACTTGAATTTTTACATGCTTAAAAACAAATTAGTAATCCTAATCATGGTGAAAACAAAAGTGGAAGGGAATTTGAAAAATTCCCCACACTTAGCATGAAAACATATCCCAATTAAGTTACCAAAATTCTAGCCCAAAAATCTAACATAGTGCAATGCATTCAACAAATTAATCACTTTAAAGTACCAATCTAATTGCTTAGAGCTTTCAATAGATCAAGAACACATACTCTAACATCCATAGCAATAAGCAACCTACTCTAGCAATTGCACTAGTTTACCAACAACGAGGTGAAATCAAACTATGAGATTATAGGGAACATACCTTAGATGCCATTTAATTGAGAAAATGAAGCACAAAAACTTGAGATTTCGCGTCGGGGAAGAAGGTTTTGCGGCGGCTAGAGAGAATTAGGGCAATTGTGTTTGAGAAAAAAAAGAAAAACAAGGTTTAAAACCAAGTCCGTCCGAACTTCGCGCCGCTAAGCCTAGGGCATCGCGTTCGCGAAATGCGTTTAAGTTAAAAAAATGCCCACAAATCTCTCTCTTCACGTTCGCGAGACGGCCTCTTCGCGCCGCGAGATTCGAAAAAGTTTACTAGTCTAAGGCATGCACACTTCGCGTTAGCGAAGATATACACTTCGCGTTAGCGAAATGTTTCTGTCCCCCCTTTTTCACTTTTTTCGTTTCCGGTCGAATTCCCTCGTTTTTGATCTCCGATGCTCCGAAAGGGTTATCTAGGCAATAACAAAGAAAGAAATCAGCAAAAACACACACAAAAATTGAAAAGTGAAAAGAAAACTAAAAGAGCTCGGGTTGCCTCCCGAGAAGCGCTTCATTTTTGTCTGAGTCTAGAGCTTGACTCAAAGAACTTCTCATTTCTTAGCTCGGCGGGCTGAAGAGCCCTTCTTCTTTCTATGCCCCTTTTTGGAAGATCCCGTGTCAAGTATGATCTCCTCCTTGTGCATGACGGAATTTGGGTAGTGTTCCGTTTTCTTTATTTGCTCATGTGGAAGTAACGGGCGGTTAGTGTTCTCTTTGAAGCATTGGGAAGGATCCATGTAAGATGCAGGAAGGTGTGTCACCGGCTCTCCATCGGGATTGAATGCAATACGCTTGTCGCCATATCCCAAGGTTGTTACCTGATTGCACATGTCTACATTCACTTGCGCGGTGTGTAGAAAGGCTCTCCCAAGAATGATTGGGATCTTCGTGTCTTTCGGGAGGTCGGCAACAATAAAATCAGTGAGGTACACAAATTTCCCGATGCGTATCGGGACGGCTTCGGCTATTCCAAGCGGTGTTGTCATGTAGCCGTTAATTCCCCGATACTGATACGCCGTGGGTGTAAGCTTTTTTATCTTCATTTTACTGCAATAAGCAACAGGCATCATGTTAAGGGCAGCACCCGTATCAATTAAAGCTAAACCTTCAAATTCATTAGAAACAAAAATAGGTAAGCTATAACTCCCCGGATCATGTTTAATCGGTGCAACGTAGATTAACTCGGGGTCCTCCTCCTTCACTTTCTCCTTCCCTTTGTTTTGCTTTGGGATCATGAAATCCGCATAACCACCTTGTTTGCTATCTTCCTCTTCCTCATCGCTCAGTTCAATGGGGCCACGAAGTCCTAGATGCTCGAAGGATATAGAAATCCCATCCGACTCATAATCGATGGCATAATCCGGCTATCGGATGGAATATACTTTCTCGTGTAGATGTCCGTCCATGCCTTCTTTGTAGTAACTCCATCCACCATAAGCACCGTCTTTGAAGCTTCCACCTTTGGGTTGACTTGTGTTTGCATAGGTAGTTCTCCTTGAGTTATCCCACTTAGTGTCTGAGAGATTCTTCCAACCTGCAATTCAAGATTTTGGATCACACTCTGTTGATTACGTAAATATGAACCTACCTCTTCATTTAGCTTCTTTTGGGTGTCCATGAATTGAAAGAGCCGATCCTCAAGTGATGCACGCGGCTCGCCATCCGTCCTTTGATTTGGTGCAAAGAAACCGGGAGGTCTTTGGATGAAATTGCGGTTGTTGTTCCACCTCCCTTGGTAGTCTCCTCGGTTGATGTAGTTCACCTCCTCGGGCGTCATCATTGGCTTGTTAGGGCAATCCTTAGTAAGGTGAGGTCCTTTGCACTCCTCGCATCCAACCTGCAAAGCATGAACACTTTTAATGAGTTCCTCTATTTTATGTTCAAACCTTACCTGTTTGTTTTTCATGGCGGCTAACTCCTCGGATGGATCAAACTCGGATGATATCTTTCCGGCCATTCTCAGAATGTGTAGGCGCTTATCCGACTTCCAATCTATGTTATGTATCAGCATGTCCTCGAGTAGATTGTATCCTTGCGTAGGGGTCTTGTACATGAACACACCACCGGCGGATGAGTCCAAAGTACCACGAGAAGAGTAATTCAGCCCACTATAGAAAGTTTGGACTTGATCACTCTTATTTAATCTGTGACTCGGGCACGAATTTAGAAGATGCTTAAATCTCTCCCACGCTTCGGAAATCGTCTCGTCCTCATTTTGTCGGAATGAGCGGATATTGGCCCGGAGCTTTTCTATCTTTGACGACGGAAAGAATCGGGACAAGAACTTGGATCGCAAGTCTTCCCAAGTAGCAATCGAACTAGGCTCCAAAGAACGAAGCCAAGCTTTAGCGTCTCCCGCCAGTGTGAAAGGGAATAACCGAAGACGGATTGCATCCCGGTTAGCTTCGGTTTTGAAAAGGTCGCAGATCTCCTCGAAGCTTTCAATGTGAACGATACGATTGCTATCGCTTTTTCCATAAAAGGTCAACTCCTTTACCATGTGGAGGAATTGACCCTTAATCTCGGTCTCTGAATTTGTCTTCGTGATCGGTTGCGTTGGCACGGTCGGAGCGGTCCTCCGAGTGTTCCACATCGGTGCTTCTTCTCCCATATCGAAGTTCAAAAGCCCTCGGACGAGCTTTGCTTGCTTTTGATTTCTTTTTCTTCTTTTTCTTTAACTCTATCTCCAGCTCCGCAAAGGGTTCCACTAATCCTTTGCTGAAAACACAACAAACGATCAAGGGCAACTTGCGGAAAACAAAGAAAGTAAATAACAAAACGGAAAAAAAACAACTAACTTGCAAGGGATAAAATCCCTCACAAGGATCGATTAACCAAACTACAAAGATTTAAATCAAATAACTACCGTTCCCCGGCAACGGCGCCAAAAACTTGATGGTGCTAAATATGTATATAAAACCAAGACCAAGTTTAACCACAAAATATCCTTAACCTATCACCATTCACAGGCAAGCGTACCTGATCGAAATCAATATAGTCTAGGAAAGTCCGGGTATCGTTCTTACCACTGGGAACAGTCAAGTTATTCGAAACAAATCTTATAAAGTTCAATTAACCTAAGGGGGGTTTTCTTTTGAAAGTTATTTTAAAACAAGAAAAGATTAGAACTTTACTTTAAAACAATAATTAACAAAGGTAGTACTTCTTATGGTTTAGGTTGAATCCCCTTGTGGATGAGTTATTTAAATCACCAAAGTATAGTTTATTTGATTATTGTAGGAATTTAAGCTAAAAGCACCATAACATGTAATATCTTTGATTATCAACCAGGTTGGCTTCCCGGCCCAAATGCAAGGACTGGTTGTCAAGCAGTCTAGCAAAAGTCACCCTAATTAATGATGAATTGTGGGATCTTACTAAATAGTCTACTTATTGTTCAAGCAAACCAATTACCACTTTATTCCGTTTTACCGAAATAAGAGATAAAGGAGGTCGATTTAACCCAAGGGAGTCTACCTATCTAGTAATAGATACACCCAACCAACAAGTTTGGATAGCCACAATCACACACTAACTTGGAATCAAAGACAAACATTCAATCAACCAAACAAAACTAATAATTCCATTAAAACACTGAAAACATCATCCAACAAGGTTCATCAAAACCATAACAAGTACTATCAAACAACTACTCACTAGACATAATTAAAAACAGCAAATAAGCAATAAAAGAACAGACTTTATACAGACCGTGAAACTGGAGATGATCGAAGACCGGAAATCAGACTCCGTGTAATAATCCTCTCACGTTCTACGCTCATAAAATCTCTCTTTCTCTCACTTTTCTACTGCAACTGACTCTGGAATAAACTATCTAAGCTATGACTCTATATCTCAAAACCAGGTCTAGGCCAGTATTTATAAAAAGCGTGATCGACCCACTTCGCGTTCGCGAAGCGCAGCTTCGCGACGCGAACCACTTATCGAACCCTAATTTTGTAAATCTGATTCTTCTAGAATGTTCCATCATGGGTCTTTAAATACTTCGCGTACGCAAAACTCCTAACTCCAACGCGAAATCCTCCAAAAGTCGGAATCTTCTAGAAATCCTCCACTTCGCGGCGCGAGAATATAGCTTTCGCGGACGCGAAAGACTTCTGTTTCACATTTTGCACTTTTTTCCTACTTTTCACAACTTTTAGTACTTTTCCGCTCAATGACCTCCAAAACCTGTAAAACCAATAATCAATAGCTTTTCGTGAGTAAAACATCCAGAAAATGGGTGGAAATGGGGTTAAATCTTACAAAACCGAACTATCAAAACATGTATAATTTTGGAGTTATCAATCAACTTGCATCAATAGATGGCGCTGATGGTTTCTTAGTGACATGACTATTTGTCTTGAAAGAATACTTAGTTGTTATCAGCTCTTGCTGTTGCTAAACGAAATCAGGGAGACAAGCAATCGCTGATGCTTTATGTGAGTGAATGCTTTGAAGGATGAAACAGTCAGCGAACAGACTCGCTGTAGTTTCCAAAGCATCTATATGTTGCTAAGTATTTATAGTTACGAGAGATAGGATCATTGGTATTTCGTCAAGTCATAGAGGAGCTGGATCAATAGTTTGCACATATCAGATAAATGTTTATTGGCAATAGCTACCAATCTCACTTCCATTTATGGGTGATATTCCTCTCCATCAAAATGGATAATTGGTAAACATTTATAACTTAGTAAGCATTTATTGAGTAAAGATCATAACTTTCATTTTATTGGGTAAGTCTCGATCATTTTCTTCCCACTTATTGGGTAAGATTCTCGGTTATTGAACCCGCGGTAATAAGCACCAGAAACCACAAGGATAGCGGCGTACTAGTAAAAGGCGTAAGGGATGTCGTGGAATATCTCATCCACTCGGGTTCGAGTCTAGAAGTAGCATATTTAGTATGAATAATACAAGATTATTCAGACTGAATATTATGCATTATTCAAGGTGAATAATACATGATTCAGACTGTATATGAGCCGAATATGACACATAACATGCTCTCGATTATCCTCACGTTTGCAATCAACTTTGAGTTTCCATTTAAATCTGGTCCTATATATAATATTAAAAAAGGGTATACGCCACCCTCTGAAGCACCCCAACAACACAAGTCCCACAGTCATCATGAATGAGATAAATCATCGTATGTATTTTATTAGCAAAGGTGCAGTGTGCATAGCTTGAATTTGAGAACTCGTACATATTACACCCACATATTTAATGTTAAAAGAGAGACATTATGACATATGCCTATTGACATCGGATTTCCATAATTTACAATATGTAAAATTAATAATAACATTTTTAATATAGATATTAAATCTTTGGGAATAGAGATAATGTTAAATTGGGCTCATCCAATGGGGGAATTTTGTGGTCGAATTGATTGGTCATTGTTCTAAAATTGAAAATAATACACACAAACATTGGCACCCGACAAGTCATGTATGGGGCTAAAAATTTTGTCTTATAAGACCCAATTTCTTGTTTCTTAGTGGCTGTCATTTTCCGACAAACCGACTTTGACGAAAACGCCATTGTCAATTTGTTTAAATGCAACGAGACCAAGATTCGAACCCCGATTCATTACAAGCAAAACAAGATGTTCAAAGGAAAAAGCTCAATTTGCTTCACAATTGGTATCTTATCACTCTCGATCTTCTTGATATTGATGATCAAAGATTGTGATGGATGGCGGTTATCGTCGATGGTAGAGTGCAATGGAAGTGGCTTTGCAGAGTGTCGGGTTTTGGAGGAAGAAGAGCAAGAGTTTATGATGGATACTGAAGAACATAGGCGGATTCTAATGACAAATTATATTAATTATGATAGTCTAGATCGTCAAAATCCGGCTTGCGGGGATAATTGCGTTGGATCCGAGAAGTACAATGCCAACGGTAGGCCATGTAGAACATATGATCGTTGTCGCACTTGATCCGGAGGGGTTTTGCTTCTTGTTTGTTGTTTGAATCCTTTTGGAGTTTTAAATTTCTATTGAATTACTATTATTTTGCATGACCTAAGATGGGTTTAGGGAGCATTTGTTTTTATCATCATCAAATAGTTGATTGTCTTTAGGGATACTAATAATAATAATAAGGAAAATCTTTTATGGTATCTTATTTTATATGGTAAGTTATATAATAAAGTTATGACCATTAAGCCCGTGTGCTAACACAATTAATTGGTTTACACTAATGAGTAGGTTTGTTGGGTAGTATTTCATTTTTTTTTCAATTATTTTATCGTATCAATCTATTTTATAAGTAATAAAGATGTATTTAATAGGTTTTAGAAAGTTCAAGGATTCATTTAACACATTTTAGAAATGCTAATGGTTATTTATTTCAAAAAATTATTAACCACTAAAATTTATTGGATTTTTTTTGAACCTTTCCCAACTTTAAAAAACCTAACAACATCATATTTTGAACAATTTAGTTTCTAAAGAGTTTTTGAATAAGCAAAATTGTAATCTTATAAAACAAAAGAATATACCATTTTCTACGGATGTATCAATAGATCTCAATAACAAAGAACCGTAAACAAATAAAAACATTATCCATTATTTATTATCTAGAATATAGTAAAAGAAAATAATAATTTTTTTCATATTCAAGTTACAACCGTAAGATCATAACAAACAAATGTGATTGTAATTTATTATTGCAAAATAAATAATGTCAAGTATGTTTTTTTCGTTTCAACATTTTGTTATGTATTGCTAATAATTTGTTAATATTATGTTATGTTTTTAATGTAATGATTTATTCATTTAAAAAAAATATTAGGATTTAATTTCTCAAATAAATGTTGGTTTCTTTTTATAGGGTGTGTTTGATATATAAAACAGAGTGAAACAACATATAATAGAACATAACCGATTTGTCCCACGTTTGATGCACTCCTACGTGGAACACGCTAGAGCTAAGAGCATCTCCAACAACTATGCTAAAATAGAAAAAAGTGAGATTTTAGCATATTTGTTGCTCCAACAGCTATGCTATCTCATATGCTAAAATAGAGAAAATAGGAGAGAGATTCTAAATTTGGAGAAATCTCTAAATGAAGAGAGAAATTATTACTTTAATGTTTCAACTAATAGGATTAATTGAAGATAAATTTTTAAGGGAGAAAAATGATTATTTTAATGTTCTAACCAATAGGAATAATGTTAGAGTTGTTATAATAGAATAGCTGTTGGAGTTGGATGCAAATTCTTTTTAAGATTTTAACTGTTTTTACTCTATTTTAGAAAAAAATTAGCATACCTATTGGAGATGCTCTAAGTGAAACATATATGAAACATGCTTGTTCTTATTTACACCATTGAAACTAAATGGAACAAGACATCATGGGCCAAAATACCTCTCTAAATAAAAAACCTAATTCTCCTTTTTCTTGGGGTTGTCCTCATATAAGAAAAAAAAATTGATTTCCTTCTAACTGTAAGTTTGTGGGGTTCCAACTCAAAACCAATTGGCAATGAGTGGAGTAGCCCAGGACCCTTATAAGCACATTACAAGTTCACTTTGTGTCCGATATGGGACATTGCTCAACACGCCCCCTCACGTGTGGCGTTCTTTCAGCCTAACACGTGGATACTTTGGGTTACGTGGAGTCCGTGCGGCTTTTTGACCAACCACGGGTGAACCTTGCTCTGATACCATGTAAGTTTGTGGGGTTCCAACTCAATACCAATTGGCTATGAGTGGAGTAGCCCAGGACCCTTATAAGCACATTACAAGTTCACTTTATGTCCCAATTCACTTTATGTCCAATGTGGGACATAAGCACATATTCTAGGGGTTCCACATATTCTAACATGGTATCAGAGCCAAGTTCTACCACTCTACGGATTCACATGCCGGCACTCTCTTGACCCTCTTCTGGTCCTCTCGTGACCCTTCTAGGCTCTCTATCTAGCCTCTGTTGGAGGGGGCGTGTTAGAGTCCCACCTCTCCCGGTCCTCTCGTGACCCTTCTAGACTCTCTATCTAGCCTCTGTTGGAAAGGGCGTGTTAGAGTCCCACATCGGCTAGACTTGGACCAAATCTTCACTATATATGTTGGAACCCCCCTTCTCTCCTCAAGGGCTCTTTTGGAGATTAATCCTGGGGTTCCACATATTCTAACACTAACCTATGCTTCTTGTAATCGATTTGAAAATGATTTCTTGTAATTACTGCACATTGATTTTTTGTTACGATTTCTTGTAATCATAATCGATATCAAATGGATTTTCTTGTAATCATAATCGATTTCAAATCGAATTTTTGTTACGATTTCTTGTAATCATAATCGATATCAAATGGATTTTCTTGTAATCATAATCGATTTCAAATCGAATTTCTTGTAATCACTGCACATCGATTTCTTGTTATGATTTCTTAAAATCTATTCCTCATCATCGATTTGAAATCGATTTCTTCTAACCACTACTCGTCCATTTTTTGTAATCGATTTTTCCTTCTAATTTGTTCTTCTAATATGTGCTTCTAGAACCTATAATCCATTTTCCTTTTAAGTTGAGAACTTTTATTTGAACGGCAAATAACTCACGCACACGTCTTGACACAAAGTCAACGAGGTATTCAGGATACATATGGGCACCCGACTAATCCTCGGCCACTATGGACCAACCCGAAAGCTAACCAATGGTTAGGGTATCGCCACATGCTCAACACATGAACCGAACCCGGGTAGTCACGGATGCCATCCACTATCTCTCCCAAGAATGTCACCGACCACTAGGCTACTAATGCTTTTGATTTCTAAATTGTGAAATTGTTCATAGTGTTGAACTGGTTATGAGAAATAAATACAAATATATTTACTACAACTTGGTTCCACACCATGCTTATACTTTCACTAGTGTCAGAACCGCGCGTTGCGCGGTGGCGCAAGTAACCTTTTAGTTATATGTAGATTGTAATCGTCGTTCGTTACATTTGCTCAAACCATTGTTACAAAATCGAGATGTTTTCATATAATATTGGTTTATATAAAACGATAAAACTAAAATGTTTAAAATTGCATGAAATATTTCTTTAAATAAATAAAACTTACTATTCAACCCAAAAATATATACAAGTTTAGATGAACATTCAATTTACTACATTATCCTTATTTTCAATTCCAACATTTTCATTTACACATTAATATATTTTTCATATAACCAATAATAACTCAACCCCATTATTGATTAAAATTTGAATGAACATTCAAGCTACTACCTTATCATTTATACACTCATTTTTAATGTCAACATTTCCTGCATTTTTAGTTATTAAAAATATATTGAGATTTATATAATATAAAAATGAATAAATGTACTACGGTTAATAAAAACTAAAGGTAAATAAAAATAATTTGTAAATATACTGATTATTTTATAAATAAAAAATAATGGTAAATAAACATTAATTTTGAAACTAAAAAAACAATATAAACTTATTCATATTGATTGTTAGGTAAATAATAAATACAATAAATATATTTACTAATTAATGTGTAGAATTTAGAAAATGAAAAGTACATACAGTAAATGAGTTGTTATTTTAAAATAGATAAAATTAAGAATAAATTGAAATTAAAATTAAAATTATTTTTGTAAACTAAATATCATTTCTTTATACTTTTTATAATCACTTTTTTTCTATATATATTGCTTTCATTGTCATGTAAATTAAAATACACATACTGATAATGGTTTCATTTACATAATATTTTTTTAAATATTTAATTATATATACATATATCACATTAAATGTTTCATAAATATAAAATAGTCACGTTAAATACAATAAATAAATAAATTCGGGTGCCACGAAAGAAGATGAATGATTAAATTATATAGATATTTGATAATAATTTGTTAGAAAATCTAGTTAGTTGTGTCAATTTGTAATTTGTCTAAACTTAGTAGCTTTTTATGTAATTTGTGTTTAAGGCCCAAGTGTTTAGGCCCATCTATTTTTTAAAAAGCCTAGTCCATAGAGTTAGTATAAATAGGAGTAGTATTCCTCATTTGTACTTTCCTTCCTTTATGCTTCTCTCACCAATATATTGAATGCAATCTACCTTGGATCCTTATACTTAGCATATACATCATAGATATCTAGTGTTCTTGATTTGATTGATTTGACACCCATAATTGGTATCAGAGCCTGCCACTTGCTCTTGATCCGTTGTGTTCTGGTTCTGGTGAAATCATTTCTTCAGGTCCAGACTCAAGCTTCGGGTACCGAGTCTTTTCTTCTGACTTGGATTTTTGGGCGTCAAGTATTTTCTTCAGACTAGAGTTTCCAGAATTTCTCTAAGTCTTCCTTCAATACCCGACACCCAATACCCATCACTCATCCAACCTTCAGATCTGAACCTAACCTCCAGTTCTGGACCTAACCTTCAGAACTGAATCATTTTCAAGATTTTCACAAGTCTTTAGTTCTTTCACCAACCAATTCACCTGATCATACTAAGTGGTTTAAGATCCACAATCAATCCCTAAATCATGAACACAAGAGAAGCCTTGGCAATCGGGTCCGACACCCGACCTCCAGTTCTGTTCAGAGGTGACTTCTCCCAATGGAAATCTCATTTCATAGATTTTGTCACCAAGCAACCCCTCGGCAAGCAAATCATGGAGTCCCTCAAGAATGGACCCGTGAAGTACTATACTGAAATTCCAGCAGTCCCTGATGGTAATCCACCTATTGTAGGAGGCATAGTGGAAAAAGATGAAACAAACTTCACTCCTGAAGAAGCCAATCGAGTCAGAGGTGACATCTTAGCCAAATCATATCTCATTCAGAGCCTGCCTAATGAGATATATGCTAATATTGACTGCAACGACACCGGAAAGGCTATGTGGGACGAGATCATTAGCCTAATGCATGGGACATAGAAAGGCATACAGATGAAAAGAACTAATCTTCTGACTAAGTTTGCCACCTTCAAAGGGAGAGAAGGAGAATTGCTAGAAGATACCTATCACAGGTTCTGTAATATGATCAACGAGCTCCGGAAGATCAACCTTAAGAAGACTCAGTTGGATATCAATATCCAATTCATCAACTCACTCAGGTCTGAATGGAGGAGATTTGCTTCCAATCTTCAACAGAATCGCAACTTGGAAGATCTCGACATCCATGAGTTGTTTGAATTGATGAATCATAACCAAGATGAGGTACTTGAAATACTTGGTACCGAGAAGAAAGCTGAAAAGTATACCGATCCACTTGCCTTAGTTGTTGACAGAAGACAATACTCATCTGGGAGATCATCAAGATATGAAGAAGACTATGATGTTCTTTCCGATATTGGTGAAAGAGGAAGTGAATCTGATGAAGAGATGAGTGATATGAAGAAAGCATTGGCATTGATCACTAGAACAATGGCCAAAAGAACTTCAAGGAAATCTTTGTCTTCCAACAACCATAGGTATTGCAGTGGCAGAAGGTATGAAGCTCGGGATAGGTATGAATCAAAGAATGATGCTCGAAGGTATGAGAGGGCAACTGAGACAGATAACAGGAGATATGAAGATTCTAGAGAGCGGAGGTATGAAGAGCCGAGGGAGAGAAGATATGAAGAAAGAAGGTTTGCTGATTCAAGGGATAAGAGGTTTGAAGAACCAAAGAGGTATGAGCCAAGGAGGTTTGAACAAGGTGGTAGAGCTGACTACCAGAAGCCTGAGGAAACAGCTAAACCAGAAGACAAGGGAAAAGAAGTGAAGAAAGCTGATGGAGGACCAACCTGCTTCAAGTGTGGAAAGCCTGGTCATTTTGCTAAGAATTGTACTAATCATGTCTCGAAGTATGACTACTACAAAAACAAGATGAACCTGGCCAAAAGACAAGACGAGGGACATGCCTTGTTAGCTGAAGATGAAGCCTGGTTGCAGATGTCCAGTGATGATGAAGAAAGAGGTCTCGTATGTATGCTAGCCCAGGATGAAGCATGGGATCTGAACAACAATGATGAAAGGGAAGATCAACTGTGCCTGATGGCAAATCACAATGAGGAGGAACAGTATTCAGAAGACAGTGATAGGGATTACAATGATGTTGACTCAGACCAATCCGATACATCCTCTGAGGTACTTCCTGATCCTTATGTTGAACTTGAAAATCATGTAAGGGATCTTGCCCTTAAGGTTTATGAGTATGAAAATAAAATTAAAAAGGCAAATAACTTGACAGCAATTGCAGAATCCAAACTAGCTAGTGAGCATGCCTTAGTTGTAAAATTCTCCATCGAACTTGCACATTCCAAAGAAAAGATAACTACTCTTACTCTTGCAAACAAAACCTTAGAAGATAAAGTTGCTAGTCTGAATGATAACATCTCAGACTTGCAAAAGAAGCTTCATGAGGCTGAAGTTTTGAGTAGAGAAAGTTTGCAAAAGTATGAAGTGATTTTTGCCCAAAGAACAAACTTATTTGCAAAGATAAAAGATATGGAGGACAAATTTTTAAAGAGAGGCCAGACTGATCAAACCATTCACATGAATCAACCCAAAGAGTTCAATTATTACAATCCGAAGGAAGGCATTGGATATAAGAGTCCATGCTATCTTAAGCGTGCCATATCCAAGACTCCTACCTTGTATGATCTTAGGTACATGAGTCTTGGATACAAAATCATTTTCATGAAAGAGTCTGATGATCCTGAACAGTTGAAGGAAATTGAGAAAAAGGAAAAAGCAAGAAAAAACAAACAATCATTTCCCTTCAACTATTCATCTCTCAATGCCAGTTATGCAACACGTGAGATTCCTTTGTCTAAGGACTACACGCCGAGCTATACTAAGGATGAGATGAATCAGGAAGTTCCAATCCTTGAAAAAGTTTACAAAGATAACCAAACCTTTTATGAGAAAAGGATTGCTAAACTTGAGGCTGAGCTAGAGGATGAGAGGCGCATGAGCCTTAGGGAAAAGGACCTATTCTTGAGTAAAATCAATGAATTGGAGGAAGCCCTCGAATCCAAAAGCACACCTAAAGCAAATCAATCCACCTTTGGAACTCGTGATAACTCACGTCATCATCACCATACATGGAATGTGAATGCATTAGATTTTAGACCTTCAAGTACCTCTTCCACAAACTCCAAATCCAAGGTACTGAGGTCTCCAATCTGCACCACCATTTCATACATGGAAGACTTAACTTATATGACACCTAAATCAACGGTACAAATTTCTGAAATTGTATCGGATGATTGTACCAATAGGGTTGGTAAGAACAGTAGATCATCAGGCCAGTCTAAACCAGGAAACAAGGCTCCTCCTAAACTATCTCGGAAAGACAAAGGGAAGGACAAATTGGTCACCCCTGAGTCTGAAGTTGCGAGTGCATCTCGTACCAATGTGAATGTTTCTAAGAAAAATAGACGTTGTCGAAAACGAAAGAATGCTACCAAACCAAAGGAACACTCATACAACTTCACTCCGAAGAAAAACGCCTCACATACTCATTCTCCAAATGTCAAATACTAACCGTGGTTTTCAAAATGTGACAGATCAAAATATGAGAAATGGTAGGCGTAAGAACAAGGAGAGTGGATCAAAAGAAGACAGTCGTCCGAAGCCATTTGCACAAAGCCTAGTTATATGAAAAACAATTTTTCCAATTTTGTATATCATAGAACTAATAGGCATGTACCACGAACTCCATTTCAATGTTATGAATGTGAACATATTGTTTATGGATGTCATAGCAATTTTTATTGTCAAAATCAATTTAGATTTGGGTACTGTGCAAATGCTTTTGTGAATGATTAGTTTGTTCTTAACTATCATGGATTCTTCAATCGTGGTTATCATCATACTCATAACAAGAAACCTAATCCAAAACCCAAACAAAAATCTACATTTAAGGGCAAACAAGAACCTGTATCCAAACCTGCTAATTCTAATCAGAAAGGACCCATTCCCAAATGGGTACCTAAAAATGTTTCTCCGTAATTTTGCAGGACGGTCATATGTGGTACATGGATTCAGGGTGTTCCAAGCACATGACCGGAAGGAAGGAACTTCTCGCTAACTTCAAACAAAAATATGGCGGGAACGTTCGGTTTGGGAATAAGCTTTCAGCACCAATAATGGGATATGGTGATATCCTTCATCATAAAATCACCATCAATAAAGTAGCCTATGTGGAAGGCTTGAGTCACAACCTGCTCAGCATTGGAAAGTTCTGTGACAAAAAACTTGAGGTTAACTTTCGGGAAACAAGATGTTGTGTCAGGACATATGATGGACAGGAACTCATTGAGGGTACTCGCAGGTCGAATCTCTACACCGTCAATTTCCGGAAACAACGACCATTCACAGAAGTATGTCTTCTCTTTAAAGCAACTTTCAATCAGAACGTGTTGTGGCACCGGAGACTATCCCACCTGAATTATGCTACAATTAATCAACTAGCTAAGACAGGATTGGTGACTGGTCTCCCCTCCTTGAAGTTCACCAAAGAACAATTGTGCTCAGCATGTGAGATGGGGAAGATCAAGAAATCTTCGCACAAGCTGAAAGTGGAACACAACACCTCCAAACCACTTCAGCTCATCCATATGGATTTGTGCGGACCAATGCGTGTACAAAGCATCAACGGGAGGAAGTATGTACTGGTAATTGTGGATGACTTCTCAAGGTATACATGGGTGAACTTTCTCAGAAGCAAGGATGGTGCTTCAGACATCATCATTTCTTTCATCAGAAATTTGCAGGTCAGACTACAACTTCCTGTTCAAGTGATTCGCACCGACAACGGCACTGAATTCAAGAATTGCAAGCTTGACTCGTTCCTTGATTCTGTCGGCATCACTCACACTTTTCGGCTGCCCGAACACCTCAACAAAATGGTGTTGTTGAGAGAAAGAATCGTACCCTAGTGGAAGCTGCACGCACCATGTTGGCATTCTCCAAGCTTCCACTACACTTCTGGGCTGAAGCCGTTGCGTCTTCCTGTTTCACCCAAAACCGGTCTCTCATTACCAAAAGGTTCATGAAGACTCCGTATGAACTGGTGTACAATCGACCTCCCAGCATCAAATTCTTCAGAGTTTTTGGTTGTGAATGCTACGTGAAAAATGATAAAGACAATCTCGACAAGTTCAGTCCAAAGGATGATGAGGGTGTTTTCATTGGGTATGCCAAGGACTCTCCGTCCTACCGTGTGTACAACAAGAAAACAGATGTGTGGTTCAGAGCACAAATGTGGATTTTGAAGAAGGCATTGAAGAAGACTCTACCCCAGCTCCAGTTACACCAGGAATCTCTAGTGTTCTGGCTTCTGATCAACTTCATGGCAATCCCATGACCTCTTCTTCACCGGCGAACAAACCATCTTCTTCTAACTCTAACACTTGTGATTTGGATGAATTATTTGAATTCTTTTATAAAGATTTGCCTGCACCTGCTAATGTTGCTCTTCCTATTCCTGCAGTTGTACCACCAGCACCTAATGTCATGGTCTCTACCACTGACATTTCCTCATCCATCCTTCAAGGCAATTCTTCATCGTCTGCAACAGCATCACCAAGTTCTAGAGTATCTCCTACATCTGCTGAGAGGGAATTGAACCTTCCCACACCCTCCAGCAACAGGCCCCGGTGGTGAATGTTTCAAGTCCTCAGAGTGGTGCTTCTTCCAGTATGCCTACTACAAGTCAACAACAAGGCATTCCTACACCTGCTCCACAAGTGGCAAGTCCCAGTACAACCGCTCAACCTGCTTCACAAGTGGCAGGTCCCAGTAAAAGCCCTGCTCAACATGCTTCACAAGCTGCTGCCCCATCCCTTGTCTCCACAGACACACCAGCAGCTCCTGGTCCCATTGTGGTATAATCTCAAGTACCGCCTACCGTTACCACTCTAGCAACGACCAGACGTGAACCTGAGTTCTATATCGATCTGAGGATAGAACCTTTACCCCCTCCAACCCTACCTCATACAACCAAGTGGACCCGAGCTCATCCACTCCATCAAGTGATAGGCAGCAAGTCGGCACCAGTCAAGACAAGGTCTGCAACTCAAAATGAGTGCCTATTTGCAGCTTTCTTATCAAGACATGAACCCTCAAATGTGATGGAAGCCCTTGATATATCTGACTGGGTGACCGCCATGCAAGAGGAGTTGAATCAATTTGAACGCCTGGGTGTCTGGAGACTTGTACCTAGACCAAAGAACAAGACAATCATCGATCTGAAGTGGATCTTCAAGAACAAGAAGGATGAAGATGGTATTGTAACCAGAAACAAAGCTCGTCTAGTAGCCAAGGGATTCAAGCAACAAGCGGGAATTGATTACGATGAGACATTCGCACCAGTGGCCAGAATTGAAGCCATTCGGATCTTCTTAGCCTATGCCGCTCACAAGAACTTCACTGTCTACCAAATGGATGTGAAAACTGCCTTTCTCAACGGCGAACTGAAAGAAGAAGTTTATGTCTCTCAACCTGAAGGCTTTGTTGATCGTACCAAGCCTAATCATGTCTACATCCTAGACAAGGCTCTTTACGGGTTGAAGCAAGCTCCCCGTGCCTGGTATGATCATCTCTCCAATGCGCTACTAGATAATGGTTTCTACAAAGGTAAAATTGATCCTACTCTTTTTATCAAAACCGAAGGTGATGATATCTTGTTAGTTCAAATTTATGTCGATGATATCATATTTGGTTCTACTAACTCAGATATGTGCACTTGGTTCAGTGATCTCATGACCACCAGGTTTGAGATGAGTATGCTCCGGGAGTTGTCCTTCTTTTTGGGACTTCAAGTTCTACAAAAACCCGATGGTATTTTGATTAATCAATCAAATTACATCGGCGATCTTTTAAAACGATTTCATATGGACAAATCTTTTGTTGCTAAAACTCCCATGGCCTCGGGCACTTTGATCAGGGCTGACCCCAAAGGGAAGCCTGTTGATCAAAAGACTTATAGAGCCATCATTGGTTCTTTGTTATATCTGACTGCTAATAGACCAGATATTATGTTCGCTACGTGTTTTTGTGCTCGTTTTCAGGCAAACCCAAAGGAATCACACATGCTGGCCATCAAACGCATCCTCCGGTACCTGAAAGGCACACCCAACCGGGGTTGTGGTACCCAAAGGAGTCTGGATTTGAGCTCGTCGCATTTTCGGATGCGGACCATGGAGGTTGTCAACTGGACCGGAAAAGTACTTCAGGCCATGTCCAGTTCTTAGGTGATAAGCTAGTCAGCTGGGGTTCAATGTGTTAGGAATAATGTGCAGAGTTGACAAACCAAGTGATTACACATCCAATGTTACAAGACACTTGAGGGTCACACCTGTGAGGACCTATAAGTCGAACAGAAATGGAGAGTTAGGATTTATAATAGTATATTATAAATCAATTGGGTAATTTCAGTCAGAATTACCAAAGTTGGAGGGTTATTAATTAATTAGGATATTATATATTTATTAGATAAAATAAATATATAATAGTTAATTAATAAAGTGATATATATATTAGATAAATATATATATAATTATCATATGCAAATTCTTTTCCAGTTATTAAAAAAGGAAAAAGTATTAGAGATAATTATAAAGGGAAACTGAATCTCATTCAAACATTGTTTTTTCCCATATAAATAAGGCTTATGGGTTAAAAGAAAAATTGTAGCTTTCAATCAGAAAATCAGTTTCCAGTTTCCCTCTCTCCCTCTCTCCTTGACCGGCGCCGCCCCCTTCTCTCCCTCGGGATTCCAGTTTGGTTTTTGAAGCATTCGGGTTTCATTCGGTTCAACTAGAAGAACGTTCGTTGGTCAATCACCGGTGGACTATACTCGAGCAATCCAGGTAAATTGATCTGATCCAAACTATTAGGGTTAAAACTAGAAACGATAAAAATCAATAGGCTTTTAAGGGTTTTAGCTCTTAATCGCTTCCGCATAATAAAGATCGAAACAGTGAGTTTTTGATTGAGTAAGGTTTTATCAGTTTTATCAACCTATGAGATTTATCAAACCAGTGAGGTTCGTTAAATCTAAGATAATCCTCGAGTCAGTTTGATTCGAGAATACCCACAAAAACCCAACAGTGGTATCAGAGCCATTGTTAAAATCGTTTCAGTTTATCAGTTTATTAGTTTATCGTTTTATATGTGATCCGTTAAAAATCGTTTCTTGCATCGAAAGTTTTAATGATTGTTGATAATTTTTACTTGATTATTATTCATTGTTTGACCGTACGAAAAACCCGAGAACCACCACCAGATTGGTGGTGGCTACGGTTATCACATCACCACCGCACCACCAGCATGGTGGTTATGGCGGATGGTGATGACCGTGGATGAAAAACCGCACCAAGCAGTGATGGTGGGTGGTCGTATGATCAACCAACCGCGGCAAACCCGTGGGCCGAACCACGGTTAACGCCAGGGCCGTACCACCAGCGTGGTGGTGGCCGGCGGTTTTGGGCCGTGGATGGAGGAGGCAAACCAAGCCGAGACCGAACCACCAATTGGTGGTGATCAAGCGGCGATGATGGCCGAGGGTGGAGTGCCACTTAACTGTGGCTGAGATCGCGCCGCAAATCAGCAAACCGCAACCACCAGAGGCCGCAATAGCGGTGGTGGATGGCGGTACGATCACCGGCCGCACCGCGCATAGCGGTGGCGGCGGCTATTGCTATCACCGGCCGCACCACAGCTATTAGTGGTGGCGGCGACGGTTTCATGATGGTAACGGTGGCGATTGGTGGTGATGCAGCGGCCTGCACCGCACCCGGCTGTGGCCGGGTTGCGGATTGCTAACAGTCACGCCACCCACGTCGACGGTGGCGGTGGCGAATCTCAGCAGCGGCGGTGATCGATCGCCACCAGTGTGGTGGTGATCGATGATGTTGATCAACGACGGCTAAACCGCCGAATGGCGATGGTGGCCGCTGCCGCTATTACCAAACGACGGTGGGGGTGTTTTTTATCTTACTCGCCGACAAACAAACAACCACCAATCGACGGTGTTGTCAATGATGGCAGCCGTGGTGGTGGAATGTGATATGCACGGCGATGGTTGGCATCAATGGCATTGGTTGATAACAGTAGTGGCGCCGTTACCAATCAGTGATGATGGTTACGCGGTGGCCGTACGACGAACGAACCACCAGCGTGGTGGTAGGCGGCGGTTCCTGATCATGGGTCGTACCTAGGGTTTTTCGCATAGTTGGGCCAAAATGATAATGAGCCCAAGGCCCAGTTCTTTGGACCAAGTTATGGCCCAAAAGGGTTCGTTTGGTTTTTAGCTTTCTTATCCAAAAATTATTTTTCTGTTTAATTTTTATCTAATAAAATTTATTCAAACTAGTTGAATTATTTTTCGGGTTTGATGAATCTTTTATAAAAAATTAAATTTTTCACAGGTTTTTCAAATAGGCCTAATATTATGTTTTTAAAACACTAAAGGCCAGTATTATAAAATTGGATCAATAAAACCTGTTTGATATAATTTTTGGGTAAGTGGATTGTTTTTAGATAAAATGGTTTTAGTTTTGTAAAATAGGATTTGTTGTTTATAAACCACAGTTTTAGGTAAAAACCATTTTTCAATCTAAAGTTTTTTGGTTCATAAAACAGCTTGTTTTTCGAATCAGTTATAAAACCAAGTTTTGCGATAATTGAAACAAGAAAATTTTTAACGGATCCATTTTTATTTCTCGTAATTATAAAATTGTTTTTATTATAATTGCGTGATTGCTTGAGTTCCGTATATACATCTCAGTTTGAGTATATAAATACATATCTATTATAGTATTTTGCCAACTTAGACCCTTGACATATTTACGGGGAGGCCTGCGTGCCATTTACAACCCCTTATGTAATAATGACCTTAGGATAGATATTTTATTCTTTCGGGATGACGAGGCCAGTGGGAGCTACTAAACTTCTTCATCTTACCGGAGTACTAACAAACATGGCGAGGCCAGTGGGAGCTACGCAAGTTTTGAAGTTTTTAGTATAATAGGTCATTATTGGTCCTTAGGAAACAAATGTTGGCAAAAACTATAATTAGCTGTTATGTGATTAATTATTGTTTAATTGCATGGTTGATTGATTATTTGTGATATCTTGCATGTTAGTAGTTTTAAATAAAGTAGTTATTTTTTAAAACTAGGTTTTATCACAAAAAAAATATAGGTTTTATTATCAGTTTCTTCAAACCTTTCGAAACGATAGTTTTGTTTAAAACCTATAGATGATTGTTTTATATAAAAGGCAAGTTGACAAAAACAGTTAGTTTTAATCAACTAGGTGTGCTATTAAAACAGTTAGTTTTAATTAGCAAGTAATTTTAGAACAGTTAGTTTTAAAATAGCATGCATGTTTGAAACAGTTAGTTTAAAACATCAGTAGCCTTTATAACAATCAGTTTTTCAAAATCCTGGAAATAAATTTTAACAAAACCCCGAAAATCATAGATCAGTAGTGCAACCCATCTAGGGGCACCTTCGGCATAAAGTACATAGGCATTGTAAGTGATCACACATTCAATGTCCGTGTTCAAACTGAAGCTGGAGGGGTTACATAACTCTGCGAATTATCTCCGGGTGGTACCGGCCAGAGTATAGTGATCAGGTCCCCAAAATGGTGAGATCTGTTTTGGTACTATAATGTTCACCGGGAGGTACCGGGCCAAAAAGCACTTAGAGGGACTAAAACATGCACAGGTAGTTGCCATGGTCCCGAAAAGATCTAGGAGTCATGTCAGCTAGATATGATTGGTAAAAGTCCTTACCTACCGAAATAAATACGGATCTGGTGGAGCAAGAACATTACGCACATCAGGACGTATGAAATAAGGATCCTAGTCCAATAAATTGATCATTTAAGGGTTTATTGATATTTTATTGGAAATTAATCTATTTACAGTTGCTAAGACCAAAAGTTTTATTTTGTGTAGATGGCAAGCACTGTTACCAGCACTAATAATCTTTCCCTCCGATCTATCCTAGAGAAGGATAAACTGACCGGCTCTAATTTTCTCGACTGGGAGCGCAATTTGATGATTGTGCTCAGACATGAGAGAAAATGGTATGTGCTTGAAGAGCCACTTGGGGAGGCACCTCCGGCAAACGCTCCGGCTGCTGCCAGAAATGCCCACAAGAAGCACTCGGATGATCTCCTTGATGTCGCCTGTCTGATGTTAGCAACTATGAGCCCAGATCTGCAAGCAGGGCTCATAAATACAAATGCTTATGACATGATCCGCCAGCTGAGGGACATGTTTCAGACTCAGGCTCGTACAGAACGCTACGATGCCACCAAAGCATTTAATGAGTGCAAGATGGTCAAAGGGACATCATTAAGTGACCATGTCATGAAAATGAAACGGCACTTAGATCATCTGGAGAGGCTTGGTCATCCTGTTCCGTTGCAGCTAGCAACAGATACCATACTCAATTCACTGTCAGAAGACTACAGGCCCTTTGTAGTCAATTACAATATGAATAACATGGAGAAAACAATAGCAGAATTGCACTCCATGCTTAGACAGCTGAACTGAATATGGGGAACAAGAACAAGACCAAGGATGTCTTGATGGTGAAAGACGGAGGGGTTAAAAAGAAGAATGGGCATGCTAGCACCAGTAAAGGAAAAGGTCCAGTCCAGGCCATCCAGAGTGCACCCAAGAAAGGCAAAGGCAAGGGCAAGGGCAAGAAGGTTAAGCCAAATAAAGCTAGGACCGAGAACCGCTGCTTCATATGCAATGAGATCGGTCACTGGAGGCAAAACTGCCCTAAGCGTCATGAAGCAGGTATGTAAAACCTCAGAAATTTATGATTGCTTTAATTGTCACTTCTTACTTGTTAGTTTACTAGTATACTGATACCTAGAGCAAATGATTATTGCAGGAGGTCAGAAGTGAAATGCCCAGAGGTTGCTGAGGATTTGAAGTACAAGTTTATTTCAATTTAAGTCAAGATATGTTTGGATTTAAGTTTTAAAACAGCTATTTCTAGTTTTATGTTTTAAACAGTTTTTTGTAATTTTTTTGAATTTATAATTTTATGGCTTTATTTTCAAAGTTATTATCTTGACATTGAAATATCCGATTGTGCTTAATACTCTTAAATCCACATGATCCTAGTTGTTGCCTGTTATGATTACTTCAAAAATTGAAGTAATTTATATATATAAACTATCAAAGCACAAGAAATTCTAAAGGAATGTGTTTTGAGAATAAAACATTTATGAATAATAGTTTTGTGATCAAAAAGGAGAATTTAGAATATTAACTCAGATAGCGTTAATAACAGTATTTATAAAACTAGAAAGATTCCAAGTTCTGGAATCAGGATTTAATCAAATCAAGTTAAGTCTTATAAAAGAAATTCTCAGAATTAACTAATCTAGTTTGATCAAGTTTTATTCAAATGTTTAAAAAGGAGAATTTAGAGTATTAACTCAGATAGCGTTAATAACAGTATTTATGAGACTAGAAACATCTGGAATTAGGACTTGACCAAATCCAGTTAAGTTTCATAAAAGGAAATTCTCAAAGTTCATTACTTAAAATTAGAATTGACTAATCAAAGTTTTGACTAAGTCAATAGTAAATTTTGAGTAATAGTTAGTTTTTATATAAGCAAGTGCGAGCCCAATTTATTCTCTATCCAGTCTGAGATAAAGAATAAAAGATACAATTATTGATTCAATATATCTCGGAATTCATAATCCAGATAGGATAAGAATTCATAAGATATAATTTACCTTTTAGTCAAAAAGGATAAAAGTTTCAAGACCCTTGAAACAAAGGTCGTAGTTGACTTTAAAAATCAATAATTAAAGTGTTGGATTAAAATATAGAATTCCAGTAAATTTACCAGTGTGGTAAATGGAATCTGATTTCAGGAAAAAATCATTCATCTACACAGCAACTAAGGAAAGTTGCAGTCTCACATATTCAGGAACTGGGAGTTAATCCAGGTCTCCAAGTTCATGGAATATGATAAAAGTCTAGTTATTGCTTTGAAAGGTGTTTGCAAAACAATGATTAGCAGATACAAGTAGATCATAGATACAGACTTGTACTATATGGTTATCACTTTGATTAAAATGGTAAACTTTAATCAAAGGGTTTAAACTGAAGATAGGTGATACTTCATTTTAGACCTGTATTTAACAAACGTTAAATAGATAATATGAAAGTTATTTAAGAAAAGACATTTAATTTTGTTATTATTACAGCGTGTAGTATGGACTATACAAAATTAATTTCTTTATCACTTTCACATTTTGCATGTTTTAATTAATCCAGGAATGAAACTAGTTTCCAGTTTTCATTCAAAACTTGTCCGTGACGACTTATCATTGTGGGAACATGATAAGGTGTTAAAGTCATTGTGAACTTTTAGGTAGTTATGATCAGTTGCTGAATAACAGCTACAAGTGTTGTAGACTAAAAGTTGCACAGATATTTGATAGAGTAGCAAATATCGGACGTGATCCGCGGTTGAGACTACTTCTTGGAAACAGTCATAAGTAAGTCTCACAGTGGTTGTCCCTATCACCTGAGGTATCTGATTTAATATCATGAGGACCACTGAATACTTAGTGCACTCAACCGCTACACCGTAACAGGGTGGCTATAAAGGGCGTAACTAGATTCAGCGGAAGCCGTGGTGCTAAAGGCAGATATGCAAGATGGGATTTGCACCTCTTCTCTGAAGAGAGATATTTCTGGGCCCATCTTGACTGACTAAGTATACTGATGAAGTGCATGGCCATGCCCAAACGAACTGATTAGTTCTTTGTCGTTTACCTATCAGTAAAAGTCAGATAATCAAGAAAATAGAATCTTGAGTATTTAGAGTTGACAATTTCCAAGCTCATACTCAAAGATGAAATATCGTGATGCAAAGGGAAAAGCCAAGTTATACCCAAATCAATGAACAGTAGTTTCATAGATTCTAAATTCCTTACGGAATGTTTTTATCACCAGTCTGGGTATAAGAGTTCTTGTAACCTGGTCAGCCTAAGTGCCTGTCTAGGGGCCTCCTTAGGTCAGTGTAACCAAAGGTGGTATTGCCAACTTGCACAAGTGGGAGTCTGTTAGGAATAATGTGCAGAGTTGACAAACCAAGTGATTACACATCCAATGTTACAAGACACTTGAAGGTCACACCTGTGAGGACCTATAAGTCGAACAAGTTAGATGAAACCCAGAAATGGAGAGTTAGGATTTATAATAGTATATTATAAATCAATTGGGTAATTTCAGTCAGAATTACCAAAGTTGGAGGGTTATTAATTAATTAGGATATTATATATTTATTAGATAAAATAAATATATAATAGTTAATTAATAAAGTGATATATATATTAGATAAATATATATATATAATTATCATATGCAAATTCTTTTCCAGTTATTAAAAAAGGAAAAAGGATTAGAGATAATTATAAAGGGAAACTGAATCTCATTCAAACATTGTTTTTTCCCATATAAATAAGGCTTATGGGTTAAAGGAAAAATTGTAGCTTTCAATCAGAAAATCAGTTTCCAGTTTCCCTCTCTCCCTCTCTCCTTGACCGGCGCCGCCCCCTTCTCTCCCTCGGGATTCCAGTTTGGTTTTTGAAGCATTCGGGTTTCATTCGGTTCAACTAGAAGAACGTTCGTTGGTCAATCACCGGTGGACTATACTCGAGCAATCCAGGTAAATTGATCTGATCCAAACTATTAGGGTTAAAACTAGAAACGATAAAAATCAATAGGCTTTTAAGGGTTTTAGCTTTTAATCGCTTCCGCATAATAAAGATCGAAACAGTGAGTTTTTGATTGAGTAAGGTTTTATCAGTTTGATCAACCTATGAGATTTATCAAACCAGTGAGGTTCGTTAAATCTAAGATAATCCTCGAGTCAGTTTGATTCGAGAATACCCACAAAAACCCAACACAATGAAACAACACTGTGTTTCTACATCCACGGCTGAGGCGGAGTATGTCGCTGCTGCCAGCTGCTGCTCCCAAGTGTTGTGGATGCGGACCCAGCTCCGAGATTATGGCTACAATTTCAACCATATACCCATCTACTGCGACTCCAAAAGCGCCATAGCCATCACATGCAATCCAGTTCAACACACTCGCACTAAGCATATTGATATAAGGTATCACTTCATCAAGGACCATGTGGAGAGAGGTACGATTGAACTTTACTTTGTCAACACTGAGTATCAACTTGCGGATCTCTTCACCAAGCCTTTGGATGAATAACGGTTTAATTTCCTAATCTCCAAGCTTGGCATGTTTGATCCTCAAGAATGATCATCTATCAAACACTCAGTCCCTCAGAACCATGACTCAGTAGTCAGACGTACGGTCTTGATCACTGGGTTATCGTTGTCTTGGACTAAGTTCTTGATAGATTAGGTGTTCCTTCTTTTAATTTCTTCAGTATCTATTTCTCATGGTCTTGTGAGTATTACCAATCTTTTATCTTGAGTGTGCATCGGTCAAGGGGAACGTTCCCTCCCCATGCCTGTTCCGAGGGGGAACGTTATCTGCCTCCGCCTGATAAGAAGGGGAACAGGTAAGCACCCCAGGTAAGTTTTCTATTCCCTTTATATACATATAATAGTTTTATTATTATAGATGTTATTTTTATTTTTATTGGTTTCAATTTTAGATTCAAAAAAAAAATACTGATTTTATACTTTCTATACCTAGTTTTTTTTTGTCTTTTTTCTACCATTTCTTCTCCAACTTCATCTTCTCCAAACTTTTCTCCATTTTCTTTTAACCTTCAAATCAATCAAAACTCAAAGGTTTCATTTTTTTTTTTCATTGATTTTCAAGGTAAATCCATCATTTTCCATCTAGTTTAATCCTCTTATTGCATATCTCATTCACATCTAAGCTAGATTTTGAAAACCCTTTTGGAAAATTTCAAGGGTTTATCAAAAACACCAACCTCAAAATTCTTGGATTTTGAGTGATTTGGGTTGGATTTTGTGCTAAATGTGTTCATTAAATGTGTAAATCGCATCAAGAGCTTTCTGTTCATATATATTTTGTGTGATTTGGTAAAACTTTGTGATTTTGTGAGTGTCCACCATTGTTAAAAGTTCTTGAAGGTATCAAAGTGTTCTTCATCAAAAGCTCCAAGAAACCATTTTTTGATCCTTAAAAATGTTTTTTATGTGTGGTGTGGTGTTTGTGAGACATGATTAACCCAAGTCATTTTTTTTACCCTTTATTTTTTTACCACTTTTTATCTGATTTTAATACTCTTCTTACTTTTCTTTGATTTTATTTTTGTGTCCATCATCCATCACCTTGTTATCATGTCTCCAAGATCCCTTGACCGGAGATGTTTTTCCGGCGATCGGACCTCGCCGGACAGGATGTTTTTCCGGCGACCGGATCCTTAATCATAGAGTCCATCCAAAGTATTTTTTATCCTCCCAAAGACAACATCAAGATTCCCAGACCAGATGTTTTTCCGGCGACCGAAGACCTCGCCGGAACCGGACCGGAACTCGCCGGAACCGGACCGGAAATCTCCTTGACCGTTTCAAACCTTCTTTGGATCAGATCTATTGTTGTCCGGATTACCTTGACCGGACCGGACCGGACCGGAATTCTCACCGGTGACCGGACCGGATCATTTTCCGGCGACCGGATCTTCTACACCAAGCAAGCAACCGGACCGAAGCATGACCGGAGTTCCCTTGTGTGTGTTTGTTCCCCCCACGGTGACCGGAGACGTGTTTTTGAACCGGACCGGACCGGATGGTGGCCGGAGCCCGGACCGGACGTGGCCAGAGTTTCCGTCAGTCGACCGGACCATACCTCTTAACCGGAGAACACCTTTGAACCGGAAGCACCCTCGCCGGACCGGACCGGACGGTGGTCGGCTCCGGAACCGAAGGTGTATGTGTTCTTTTACCCTTCGCGTCCTAACCTTCTTCTTTGTGTGTGAGTGATAAGAGAAGAGCATGTGAGGTGGGGAAGATCAAGAAATCTTCGCACAAGCTGAAAGTGGAACACAACACCTCCAAACCACTTCAGCTCATCCATATGGATTTGTGGGGACCAATGCGTCTTTCTCGTTTCTTGTTGTTGTGTGGTCTTTCTTTTGCATATCAGATCTGTAAAAAGGAAGCAATCCTAGAAAAATGCGTTTCTTTTTACTGTCACTCGTCTACAACTCGATTCTCCAGCTATTACGCGTTTTCCAAAGCCTTCACGAGCCCCCACGCCGATTCCCACGCGGTTTTTACTCGCTTCACGCGCCAGACGCGCTTTCACGCGCTCCCAGACGCGTCGCACGCGGTCACGCGCCTCCAGACGCGGTCACACGCACGCTCACGCGCTTTCATGCGCTCCAACGCGCGGCCCACTCGCCTCCAGACGCGCCCTCTGATGACCGTTGTTCCAGCTGTCTCTTTCTTATTCGTCACACACGTACACGATTCACACACACACCACACACGCTATCACACGACACACACACGCCTCCCACACGTTTTCGCACACGTGGCACGCCACGTCCTCTCGTCAGCGCCTTGTCACCGCCACGTCACCGTCAGCCCTCCTCATCAGCATTTTTTTAAGTAAAAATTTTTTGTTCCTTTTTTTAGCCGTTTTTTGTTGTTTTTTTTAACACGTTTTTTTTAATTTTTCCTTTTTCTTTCTTTTTCTTTCCTTTTATTATATTTCACTTAGATTTTTTTGCTTAAGGTTTTCTTTTAAATTCCTTTTATGTATTTTTTTCTTCTTTGTTATTTTTAATCTAGTATTTTTTTTTGGTTTATTTTTTTGTGTTCTCAATTTTTTTTTTTGGTTTATTTTTATTAGTTTTTTTTTCTTGGCTAAATGTGAACTCGAATTTCTCGTTTCTGAATTTCGTGGATATGAGTATTTGTGAGATTGCTCCGGGTTCTGATATGCATACCTGATTGTTATTGATATATTGTTCATGAATGCTTGGATTACTTGATTAATCATGTCTCACCCTTGCTTGAATATCTATTATGCGTGTCCCATTGGTCTTAATTGTTATGATTAGTTACTTGGTTCACCATGTCATGTTACCACCTCACCCAAATTATCCTAAGTGTTCACCATCATGTCTCGGGTTGGTAAGATTGTTGATGGATTTTTTTGCTCACAACCTGAGATAAATTCACA
The DNA here is from genome assembly GCA_030169165.1 of Centaurea solstitialis. Lineage (NCBI taxonomy): Eukaryota > Viridiplantae > Streptophyta > Magnoliopsida > Asterales > Asteraceae > Centaurea > Centaurea solstitialis. Next base: position 70,696,163 of record CM058041.1, read on the forward strand.
CTCAATGTGTTGTGTTATTCTTTACAAAATCTTTTGATTTAGTACACAATAACACATCTCAATGATGTGTGTCTTTTATCTCAATTATGCCTTTACCTCAATATTAACATCTTATTCTACAGGTACAATGGTGAATTCGAGCTCTTCAGCTCACCGACAGTCTCGTGTTGCTCAACCCCAACCCATCTCCTACGATAACCTTTCACCTCAACTGAAAAACATCTCTGATAGCCTCTTTTCTTATGCCAAATTCCTTCCTTCCACCCAAAATAACCACTATCTTGACCTTGATCGCTTCCAAACCTCACACCCAATCATAATAGAAATCCTTCGAAACCACCCAGTTACCCCACTTCTCACCCGTCATATTGACATCCCGGAAGTTTACATACAACAATTCTATGACTCCATGGAATTTGTTATGCATGCCTCTTCCCAACCTGAGCACTTCTGATGCAAGGTCGAAGACTTTAAGTACACACTCACCCGAGACCGATTCTGTCGCATCCTCCAAGTACCTGTTAACAACCCTGAGACATATCATCTGTCTGATGCAGAACTGTGCGAGACCATCTATACTCTTGGATATGAGAAAGAACTTCCTACTCTTGGAGCATTCAAACGCAGACATATCGCAGGTGCTTGGTCCACTTTATTCGCCATCCTCAACAAGTGTTTTTCCTCTCGCACCAAAGGACAGATCAATGCAGCAAAGAGTTAAAGCAAGTCTTTCTTGGTTGTGCCACCAACAACCCCGGCACCGACTATCGGTTCTTTCTTTCTTTGGGAGGAGTTTTCATCCGTGATCAAAGACAAGACAACATCAAAGGCCAGATTCTTCGTTCCGTATCCCCGATTCTTGGCACTTATCATCTCTCATATCTTAGACAAGAACTGTAGTGTTCCACGAAAGGGGCTTCCATTATTTCCTAACTGGCCTATGTCGAAACTGGTCGATAACACAGATCATCAACTTATTGTTCCCATGAAGATTCCCCAAGAATTACTTGATACACTTGATCATCGTTCACCGATTCTGAGAGCATACTTAGACTCACTTCCTCTACCAGGACCTCCAGAGCCGGAGGCTGGCACCCCGGAGGAATCCCCTAGACAAGAGAGTGAGGGTTATGAGAGTGGTCATTCATCTGGGGGTGATGACCAAGGGCGTGAGGATGAGGAGTCGGGGGGAGATGACGGGGGTAACTTAGGCGGTGACGATGATCAGACCGGAGCAGGCTCTTCTCGCCCTTGTCTACCTGTACTAGCTAACATAACACCTTTTTCTTTGGTGGAATATTATTCTGAGTCTGAATACTCCGGTGAGGTTGAAATAAGGTTTGAGGGAGACAAAACAGTCGAAGATAGTTATGATAGTGAGCTGAGCGAGGGAAGTGAAAGAAATGATGAGTGGGAGTCTGGACCAAAGGTTTTAACCGGTCCTCGCCTATCCATAGGTAGACGTCGGGCAGCCACATCTGCTACCCGTACACATGTGTTGAGTACGAGTATTGAAGAAGACACCTCCCACCCAGAGGTGCATTTGCACGCCCCACCTATCCACTCATCCATCTCTCAAAAGGTGGGTGTTTCATTCCACGGGGACAAAGCACAACGGCTATCAAGCCCTCACTTGGAGGGTGATGATATTTAAACAGGAGGATCCCTGCCCCGATCCCCACCTTCACTTCATGTGCACCAGAGTCTAGTGCCCGATACACATTTAGGTACACATACTGCCAGTCTGTGTGACGCAGTCTCAGGTCCACCTGTCGCGATTCTTAGTGACGTGACCAGAACCCCGAGAGTGGTGCCCACGACGGGTGTTTCACGAGGACCGACGGGAAGACCTACCACGGCTATCATCACGCCAACCGTGAACATAGGCCACACCATTGATTTGACGGTTGTGCAAACGGATCGTCTATGTGACACCGGTGTTACTTACCCGGCATTTGTTGTCAGGGAGATGATGGATAGCGCCCTAAAGGCTGTCCGTGAGGAGTTTGATGCAAAGTTTGCGGTACTTGAGGCCCGGTTAAAGGGCAAAGGGAAGGTGACTGAGCCTGTACGAGATCCAACACCACCTATCCGACCACCATCCCCACCTCCGAGATCCACCGCTCCTGTTTCCTCTTCTGATGAGTTACGGGACCTTCTTATGGCATCCTTATTATCCAGGAGTGATCTTTCTTACCATGAGGTCAATCTTCTGGGGTACTTGAAGCGGTTCTCTGATCCATCACTTCCCGCGAGCCGTCCCGAGCCGGCTACCTCTTCTTCTCAAGAGGTAGTCTTATCTATCCAGAGGCTCGAAGGGAAGCTTGATGCCCTGAAGACGGAGGATTTAGCTGAGATCAAGGGCTCTATTTCAGACATGCAAACTCAGATCCGAGCCCTTGAGACTTCTTGCCGCGCATCAGCCGAGCCACCAAAGCGCAGACACGACGACCGAGATGACCCCGATCGCCGTGAGGGGGAAATCCACAGGAAGGCTCGGCTTGGCTCCTTAGTTCTGACAGACACATCTTTCGGCGCCGCTCCTTCCGGTACTCATATGGGAACCGGTGCCGATGTATCTCATTCTCAGCCTGGTCAGAACCCGACGACAGATTCTGCGGAGGATCGAGAGATTGTTTTTTGTGTCAACCCAGAAATCTCTCACCCTGTCCGCATAGTCGCTTCAAATGATGTTCCTTCAGATGATTATGAGTCATGCATGGAGAGCTACAGTTCTGACTCTCCTCTTCTGGTACCACATCAGTCGCCTCCACATCAGTCGCTTCCGGGTATTGAGATGTATAGTTCTGACTCTTCTTCACCTCCTATGTCTCCACATCATTCGCCTTCATATGACACGCCTTCACTACATCGGTCTCCTCTTCCTCTTACGCCGTCTCCTACTTATAGAGGCCCTCAACAAAGGGTACTGCCTGTTCAGGATGATTCACCCTCTCGCACTCCCTCTCCACCAGTCAAAGCTTCTCGTCGTGCTCTGAACAACCCTGTGACTCATGGCCCTCAGCGACCGATTCATGGTCAATGGAGACAACCATCGGTATCACCCCCAAGGTGATCTATACCAGGGAGAAGGGTGCACTTTCAAATCGCAGAAAATATGTGGAGCCGCTAAAATCAGTCAAGTGGGATAGAGAGAGAAGGCGTGGCGGTTACCTTGACGATATTCATAGATCCATCTTCACCAACAAGGTGGAGAACTTGCCTCTGGAGAAGTACTACGACATCACCAATCTGCCACCACAAAAGCAGACCAAGTATCTCTACTGAATGGATACCCAAGCCAAACCCAAAGCAAATGTGTTCTTCTATGATAACCCGATCATCCGAATCAGTGATGTTTCATCCGTCTGCTTCCAGAGCTTATGGTTCTCAGTCTTTTCTGTCATCCGAAAGAGAAACGGGGAGTTCACATTCACCGAAGCTGATTTCGATAATGTGCATATTGATGACATAGACACATTATACACTGACTTGAAGACGCTTACAACCCGACCTCAGGAGACATTCAAAGGACTGGAAGCTGTTAAGCGCTTTATCGAGAGGAACCGGAAGATCTCGGAGACTCATGATTTTCAGATCGGGTTAGAGAGTCATCAGAGCACCATCAACCTTTCACCGCCAAATCAAGACCTCCCAAACATCGATCGCTATCCTCTCTACCAAGTCCTCGAGAAACCGGCTCTTGGGGTAGTGTACCAGAATCAGAAGGAAGAGAAGAAGTTTATGCGATGCGATGAGGTCCACAAGTATAGTGATGGGACGCTCCACATCATCAACAAAGGGTTGGCTACCGAAAAGAAGAGACTTGAGCTTGAGGTGTTGAAGACCAAGCACTGGATAAATCCCTCTATCCTGATCGACGAGGTTTTTCATATCATCGAGCATCGGCTAGAACATCGCAACATTCTACGACGCTTCGAATCTTATTGTGGTCTTCGGAAGGTAGAGGGACCAGTCAAAAGAGTTGAGGAGAGACCGCCACCACCACCATCACGAAGAAGAGGAGGATCTTCAAAGAAGCTCAAAGAGACTGAAGGGTCAGAGAAGAAATCATCAAGTCATCATCAGAAGCGAAGAAATTGACACAAGGGGAAATTGTTAGAAAATCTAGTTAGTTGTGTCAATTTGTAATTGTCTAAACTTAGTAGCTTTTTATGTAATTTGTGTTTAAGGCCCAAGTGTTTAGGCCCATCTATTTTTTAAAAAGCCTAGTCCATAGAGTTAGTATAAATAGGAGTAGTATTCCTCATTTGTACTTTCCTTCCTTTATGCTTCTCTCACCAATATATTGAATGCAATCTACCTTGGATCCTTATACTTAGCATATACATCATAGATATCTAGTGTTCTTGATTTGATTGATTTGGCACCCACATAATTATATCGATAAGAAAATAAATATGAGAAAAATAATTGAAATTTGGATACTTAGAAGAAACCATATTTTTAATGGTGATTCGTTATTTAAGATGCATATAGAATTGCTATAGTGTCGTATTTTTTCAATAACTAACATTCTCATTTTCCTCAATCCAATCCAATCCAATCAAGATCAACTTTCCTGCCTTCAAAAAATAGACAGAACAAAAGTCATGAAATTAGGTGATTATATATAAACATGATATAGAAAAGTAATTAAAAATAACATTGTTTATGCAAAAAATTGCACCGGTTGTAGTCTTAAGATATTTGTGAGGCTAAACCATCGAGAGAAAGGAACAGTTTCGATAAAACGTACGTAAAACGAAGAAAATGAGGTAAAATGAGACAAGAGGTTTAATGACGCAGGAAAAACCTCAAGACGAGGAAAAAACCTGCGGTCGACTTAGGATCAAGTCGACATTCCACTATGCATCACCAACTAGGAGTGATATCTTTGTTGTTACAGCGTTGATCGTACGTTTACAAGTAGGAAATGACAACGGACGTACGATAATTACAATAGATCATATACTAATCTAGAAAAACTAATAGAATTCTTGATTGCTTGAGAGAGAATGTGTGTGTAGTTGATGTTCTTGTCCCCTTGTCTTTGAGTCTGAAGATCTCTTTTATAGTTGAATTCTATGTAACCGACATGCCATTAATTGCTTCATTAATTGTAACGGACGTAACGGTCGGACATTGATGACTCTTGTAACGGCCGAGCATTAATGATCAATTGAATCTTTGTCATCGGTTTTGCTTTGACTTATGAAGACCGTCTTTAATCTGCAGTCAACATAAATAAATGACATAAATGTTACCGTTAGAATAATAACGCTAAGCGTCGTACGTTATCACAATACATCGTACGACGGGAATATAACATGTGTTCCATCATGCGTTGAGTTCGTTCGAGGATACGTTTAACTTATCTCAGGACCTTACAAGATTATGATATTATAAGCTATCTTGTGTATTCCTATTGTCGTGCGTTGCGTGGATTTTTACCCAAACAATTTGCCCCTAAAATTCAAAAAGCAAATTTGCTAATTTGGATTTTGGATTTTAAAATTTAGCCATATGCATACGTGGGCGGTTGCGATGATTACTCGTACGTTTCTTGCCCCAGTTTTGAAGAGTGTTGAGCGTAGTGGAACACTTGTCATCTAAATGAGACACGTTGTTCACTGCCCTGAGTCTTTTATTGTTTACCTTGAAGGGGCTTCCGCAATTGAGGGCTTATCCTGGTTATCGATGGTTATGGTTCTGAATTATATATCACCAATCAGGGGTGATGCTTTTTATTGTACAGTAGCCTGTCTTACGTTACAAAGAAGAAATAAACACAAGTCATACGAAAGTAACGTGTGTCGTGAGTATAAACGTTGTACGTAAATACTAAAGTATGAATGAACTCGAGAGATAAAGTAGATGATTCGGTTGATCGGTTGTCGGGGGTCTCTTCCAAATAAGATAGAGTCTCACTTTATATTGCAAAAGTTGTAACCACTTGAGAGTTAATGTTCTGTAACGGTCGACCACCATTAATAGGGGTTAATGTCCATGCCGGTTGCATCTACTAAGTATTCATGAACTTTAATCATTGCATTCAAGCGAATATTAAAGCAGTAGTTTAGATAATCGCAGTCTTAAGAAATCTTAAGACGGTCGTATGATATCATCATAAGATGAATGACAAAATCGTAAGACAGATGATAAAATCGTAAGACGATTGTTTCTGCTGTATTTGCTCTTAGGAACTTTGTCTAAATACAAGACTTGTCCTGTAATATTTGATATACTAATTTCGTCGGTCAAGTGTTAGAATTTGACTATAACAATTAGCCCTGCTGCTTGAAGAGCTTTAATCGAATCATTGGCCTTTGAGGTCGTCGTATTACTCATAATATTAATGCGAGTGATTGCATATCATGCATATCTGTGGTGCAAATCGTGCACATCTCGAGTGCAAATCATGCAAGACTTATATCATGATTGAAATTGGTTTTTAGGACCAAAAATATGTGATCTGCTTTGAATCGCATATTCTCGCGACAAGGCTTTTCAGAATAATGCATGTATGAAGTAAAGCATTTTAAATAAGAAGTCGAATGTTTTAGCGAATTAAGCATTCAAGTAAAGATAACTTTAGATCGTGCGATTAGCACCATTGCGACTAAGGCAACTGAGTGACTTTACTCCTGTAAAATGGGTATTAAATAATATATGGAGTCGTATGTTCCGAGCAGTTATTCATGCGTTTGAAGCATAGTAAATCACGCATTCCAAGTAAATGTGAATGAGTCGTGCATTTCAAGCGAACCTTGCATTCAAGCGAATTGTGCGTTCAAGCGAGCCGTGCGTTCAAGCGAATATTCATGCGTCTAGGGCGTATACCTTTAAGCGACTAAGGCATGTTAGGTATTTAAGATTTTTAGAAACGTTTCTTTTTTATACTCACAAGAGTATACGTGCGACTGGCGAGTTGTCTTGCGCGCTTGCGAAATAATCGTGCGTTTAGAGCAATTAATTTGCGAATCATGCAATTTAATCATGAGATCCTTACGATAATCATGCGATACTTGCGATATATGCGTGTGTCATAGCATTCGTTAGTCGTGCGATACCTGCGAAAAAATATAGTTGATGTGGGGTGGCCGTTGGTTTGACCAACGGCGCTCCGACGCTTAAGTCAGTAATCGATTGTTGGAATAAATCGTATGTAAATAGGTTAGAAATAATACCTTTTGATATGATTGGCATTCCAACTGCGTGGGATTTCCATACCTTCTATCGTCTGTAGGCTCCATTTCCAATTACTTTGGAAATTATGTATGGTCCTTCCCATTTGATGAAAAATTTTCCAGCATTTTGCTCTTGATTGTTTTGGAACGCATGTCGTAGGACATAATCTCCTACTTGAAATATTTTGGCTTTTACCTTTCTGTTGAAATATCGTTCGACCATGATTTTGGTGAAGCCATCTTAAATAATACTGATTCTTGGAGATCTTCTAAGGCGTCCACATCGTAGCTGAGGTCGACAGCTTTTCAATCGACGTTGGCATGTCTTGCTATTGGTACTTGCACTTCTATCGATAGTATGGCTTCTCAACCGTATACTAACGAAAATGGAGTCTGACCCGTGAATGTTCATGGAGTTGTATGACTAGCCCATAGAACGGATGGTAGCTCCTCGAACTATCTTCCTTTGGCTGATTTTAGCCTTTTCCGGATTGTATTGATTATCGTCTTATTGTTGGATTCAGCCAACTCATTGGACTATGGGTATTGAGGTGTTGACGTTATTATTTTGATTCCTCGTTTGTCGCAGAATTTACAAGTTCTTTCGTTAGTAATTTAAGTGTTATTGTCGCATATAATTTCGGATGATACGTCAAATCTGCATGTAACGTTAGTATGGATAAAAAAATATGACTTCTTTACCCCTATCTTGCGAGAAAGCGTCAGTTTTAATCCATTTCATAAAGTAATTTGTAAGAACAAGTAAGAATACTTTTTGTCCCGATGCAGGGGGTAATTTTCTTACGATATCCATGCCCCATCGTATGAATGGCCATGGGACTAATATGGAGTGTAGGGGTTCAGAAGGTTTATGTGACGTACCTGAATGTCGTTTGACAAACATCACATCTTTGTACGTACCTGATTGCATCTTCTCGCAGGGTTGGCCAGTAGTAACCTTGTCGTGAGATCCTGTTGGCGAGACTTCGGCCTCCAGAAAGATTTCCACATTCTCCATCGTGCATTTCTTGGAGAATCTTATTTTTCGAGTAACCGGTCGTGCTTAAGATAGTTCCGTATGTCGAGCAACTTCTTCATTCATTTGAACGAGTCCTTCGACGTCATAAGATGAATAATTGGAATGTTTTCCAGTGTTGTCTCATTGAATGCGGACCCTAGGTTAGCCAGTGCATCGGCTTGAACACTTTGGTCACGCGGGATTTGCTCGATCGTAAGAACTGTGAATCGTGCGATTCTTTCTTCTACAATCTCCAATTATGATAACACTTTTTTTTTATTCTTTTGCCACCGCTGATTTGGTTCACAATTAAGAGTGAATCGTTTCGTGCATGTAGAGCTATTGCCCCTAAGTGGTGATCTTGTGACGACTTCGAACCTGTTGTGTTGGCTTGTACGTCGTCCAAGTTGTGTTGTCTTGAATCGCACAGTATATATCTTAAGTCGTGTTCCGATCTTAAGGTCGGGACTAAAATTAAAAGTTTATGGCGAAGTTCACCGAGACTGGTGACTTGATTGTTGTTTTGCAATCGAGGTCGTAACTGCTAGGGTAGATGTTTTTTTTACTAATGGCCTATAAGCCCATGCTTTCTTAAGACGGACTTAAGAAGAAAGTTAGTTACGACAAATAATAAAATGTGAATCGAAAATTTGTTGAAAAGTTTTAGCGGTTAAGGTTAAAAGTATACCTAGCTTCGCCATAGGGAAGTGGTTTACTTACATAGTAAATTGGAACTCGTCGTACGATTGTGTACCCCAAGAACTTACCGATGCGAACGAAGGAGCTCTTATTAAGATTGAACTTCATATGCAACTTGCACATGATGTCGAACGACTGCTTTAGTGATCAGTATGATCGACTGATTGTTTCGGTATAACAAGCAAGCTATTGATATAGATCTTTGATACGTTGACTAGCGTTTGATACGTTGATCATGGCTCTTAAAGGCTTGAAGCGGTCTTATGCCACAAGGTCTTTCGATGTATCTGCAAGTTCATAAGATAAAAATTTGAGAGGTTATGATTAACCAATGAACATACTTTTGTGAAATATAATGTTTCAAGATTTTGTCAAAAAGGTTTCTCGACTCGGGTGTTTCTTGAGCTTCGGATTTTGTTTTCGTAGCAACAAGGGACTTTGTATCGATTGAATGTCTTTAAGTGGCATTCTCCTTGATTTTGTCAAGATATTTCTGGTTGCCCCAAGTTGCGTGTTCATTGTCGGCTCGAGGTGGTCTTCCACTACTTTGGTGTTGTAGTTGAGTAAGAAGTATATTCTGATTTTCTTGGAAAATCATGTCCTGCAAAATAGCAAAATAGCGCAAGCCTCGAAAAAGATGATTAGTACGGACGTACGTTTTATCAAAGAAAGTTTTTCTCAAAACGGAGCCCCACGGTGGGCGCCAAATTGTTTATGCAAAAAATTGCACCGGTTGTAGTCTTAAGATATTTGTGAGGCTAAACTGTCGAGAGAAAGGAACAGTTTCGATAAAACGTACGTAAAACGAAGAAAATGAGGTAAAATGAGACATGAGGTTTGATGACGCAGGAAAAACTTCAAGACGAGGAAAAAACCTGCGGTCGACTTAGGATCAAGTCGACATTCCACTATGCATCACCAACTAGGAGTGATATCCTTGTTGTTACAGCGTTGATCGTACGTTTACAAGTAGGAAATGACAACGGACGTACGATAATTACAATAGATCATATACTAATCTAGAAAAACTAATAGAATTCTTGATTGCTTGAGAGAGAATGTGTGTGTAGTTGATGTTCTCGTCCCCTTGTCTTTGAGTCTGAAGATCTCTTTTATAGTTGAATTCTATGTAACCGACATGCCATTAATTGCTTCATTAATTGTAACGGACGTAACGGTCGGACATTGATGACTCTTGTAACGGCCGAGCATTAATGATCAATTGAATCTTTGTCGTCGGTTTTGCTTTGACTTATGAAGACCGTCTTTAATCTGCAGTCAACATAAATAAATGACAGAAATGTTACCGTTAGAATAATAACGCTAAGCGTCGTACGTTATCACAATACATCGTACGACGGGAATATAACAGGTGTTCGATCATGCGTTGAGTTCGTTCGAGGATACGTTTAACTTATCTCAGGACCTTACAAGATTATGATATTATAAGCTATCTTGTGTATTTCTATTGTCGTACGTTGCGTGGATTTTTACCCAAACAAACATCATATACCATTTGTTATCTAGCAAAGGTTTTGGCTTTGACTTTGTAATTTGGATTGGTTTAATTTTCCGCATGTTCACGAAAGATAAGATAAAATATATGAAGACACTATAATCATAAATAACGTTAGCTACCCTTAGTATGACAACAACAACAACAATAACTCATTTTTAGTAATTCTACAACTTTTATAACCACATAATAGGAAACAATTCTATGTATAAAAAACTCAAATAATTAAGCCAATATTTGATAAAAAAGAGTAGATATATTTCCATGAATTACGATATCTATTGATGAAATCTTTCATTTATACTCTAAGTTAAATAAATATTAAATAACATTGTGAAATTACTTGCATAATCTTTTATACGCATATTAATCAAATTAGATTATTAGAATAGAACATAACAAAAGACTACATGAACTTGTTGGCCCCATTAGAAGAATCTAACTTTCATTGAAGAAGATAATCGTCACGTACATGTTCGGGATGTTTGAGATTTTAGGTATTCTTTTTTTGGATTGAGAATTCTTTGATCTACCTAACCAATTTACCTCTTCCATATCTATTCCTCAAGTACCCTCTTTTAAGAAGGTTTTAGAGGAATGAGTAAATGAATAGTCGTAGGTTAAACCCATAAATGAAAATTACAAAAAAAAAAAAAAAAAAAAAAAAAAAAAACTCACTCTTATATATCTTTCTTTTAGAGGTGCATAAGTCATTTGCATATTAAACCTTTTAATAAATCAAAACATTGAGAAAACTCATACTTAAAGTTTTTAATACACCATAGTGCCACATTATTGGATGTGGTTGTTCCTTTCAATATATACTAGTGGCAAAACCGCGCGTTGCGCGGTGACGAAATATATTTTTAAATGTAATATTTATGATCATGCTATTAGGTATAAACGAAGTTCTCATTTTCAATTTAGGTTTTGAAGATTGATTTCAAACTATTTGATTAATGTGGTTATAACCAAATATGTTGGATAAGCACATTCCAAGCGACACATTCTATTGGATTTTTGTTTTCGAATATAGGAGCAACATTTATTCCCCTCATGTACGTCCCTTATTGATCTTTAATATGTCTAATTAATTAACATATTTTGTATATGTCTTGAAGAGTTATATGTAACATCTGAGGTAGATATTTATTATAAATACGTGAACATATATACATAATACCATGTATCATACTGAGGTATTAAAATATTCACCTTTTAACAAATTCAAATGAGTGACTGCAAGTTGTTTCAGCCAATATAGTTTTAAACATGATTGAAAACCATGGTTATATTTTCTTAAAACCTTGATTTCTTAAATGAAACACCGAAAAACATTAGTAGGTACCAAATCAAGAAGTGAAGCTAAAAAATGTGGATTTTACGAATACTTTGCGAGTAATGATGATACATTATAATAATAAATTACAAAATCTTCTCTTAGTGTTTTGGATGACTTATATGAAGGAAATTCTTACAAAAATGTCAAATTGAGAATTAAATTGAGATGTGAGAACTATATAGAATGTTCTAATTTATATACATTGATTATATATTAATTAATTGTAATAAGTTTTAACTAATTTATTTTATGATTTTATTTATATGCATTGATTATATATTAATTAATTGTAATAAGTTTTAACTAATTTATTTTATGTATATTAAAATGTATTATTATTATTATTATTGTAAATACTTGATTTATGTACATTCATTCATAACAGTTAAAATAGAAGAATATGAAAAAATGGATTAATTAATGAGTTATTTTAACTTATAATAATTAAAAGAATATATAAAACATTTTTTTTCAATTCATAACATTGTTTTTAGAATGTAATAGATTTGCTTAAGAAAATAGAAAAATACAATATATTATAACTGATTATTTTAAAGAACGTTACCTCAAGTGCCTACTCATAAAGATTGCATTTGGTATGTGGGACCAGACAGTACATGACGTGACAAAACTCATCCAATTACCTCTATTGTCAATCACCATGCTTATTTTAAGAAACATTACCTCCATCGTCTCTTGCTATAATGATCTTTTACCCATATATGAATGTGTGAGCACACCAAAAATTAGTGAACTGCAAGGAGTTACAAAAAATGACATATCAAATGAAAAAAATGTCTCTCATGCGGCTCTCCCTCACCATGAGTACCTCATCCATCGTCTATCCGGTTCAAGTCATATAGAAGAATATGGATTTATGATGGAGATCTCTCTAATTTGGAAGAATATTATCATTATACAATGGGGATCATAAAAAATGAAAATGGTGAATTGATGATACATTATAATTTATAGTAAAAATGATTGGAAGATGAAGAGTGTCTAAAGAAAATGAAGAGATGGTATTTAAATACAAACATAAATATCAATCAATGTTCATGGCTAATTAGAGCATCCGCAGCGCTAGTTTTTTCAAGGTTCTTGGACCGGTTTTTGAGAAACCCAACCATTGGGGAGTACCGGTTCCTTCCACCTGGCATGAGAAAGGTTCTCAAACATGAACCGCTTCTTTTCATAGTAAAGTGGGACCCTCCTTTTAAAAATGATATAAATACTAAAACTTCAATTTATTTACTCTTTTTTTTAAGCAGCAAATTCATTAACACAACCAATAAACAATTTACAAAACCAATATTACAGCAACCCAACTTGCACCCAGCAAAACAATTCTAACAAATTTATTTATTACTTTTTATTTTAATATAAATGTTTTTCAGTTACGTTGAACTAATAACTAAATATTCTTAATTCCATAAGCTTCTACCTATATATATATAGACGTTCAAACGAGAAACTTATCAATTTAAAATAACGTGAAAAACAATTTCAGTCATTCATTCAGTCAACAAAGACGATTTTGACCGGTCCTCTTATGAGATTACTTCTCATCTTCTTTTAAATTGACATGATTCTCATTTAAACCTTCCCATATATTATATATATATTAATTTATATATTTCACTTTATTTTTTGACATTTTATTTTATTTTTTTACAACTTATAATTATAATTTATAATTATCTGTTTTTAATTATAATTAGTAATTTTTAATTGTTAAAATTGAAATCTTATAATTCTTTATTATATGAATCATGAACCGGTTCATGATTGAGAGTGAAAGGTTTATAAAATGAGTAGAAAAGAGAATACTGATGTGGCAGAGAGAGAAAGCTGATGTGGCAATGTCATGAACCTCTAAAGAGGTTCATGACTGCAGATGCTCTTAGTGTTAGAAATTAGCAAAAAATTGTAAAAAATAGAATAAATAAGAAAAAAGATAAATAGACTTTAAGCCTTTAGAGGATGCCACCTCATTGTTGGTGGTTGTTCCTTTAATATATATAATAGATGTTTGATTAGTCAAAGTAAAGACAGAAAAATAAATAGTTAGTAACATTAAAAAAGTAGATGAATAGTTAGTAACATAAATTGCAATAAATTGAATAATTAATTTTAACAATTAACTAAATAAAGTATTACGTAAATAACGATTAATGATATTGATAATGTTATTTAATCATATTAAAATATATAAGAAGTGTTATATAAATAATTTAACTCACTTATTTCTAGATATGAGTTTATGTAAATAAGAATAAATGATAAGTTGATAGGATTTTTTTTACGGGTAAATTAAAAAGTATTAAATTGACGTGAATAGTTATCTTCATTTTATTTATATTTTATCAATTTTATTAGTTTATTATGTATGTAAGTAACATGTAGATATTATTATCTTCAAGTCATATAAATAAGAATATTTATTTTTATAAGAGTTAAAATTATTAGTAGAATTTTAAACATGGAAAATACAATAAAAAAATAAAAAAATACCTTTAAAATGACAACAAAGATCAAAAGAAATTAGTAATGAGTAAATAATACTTCATGCTAACCGTTATTCACTTATATATTAAATTGGAGTATCATGATGTTAAGTTAGTATATTATATATATAGGGGAAGGTTCAAATGAAAAGCATGTCAATTTAAGAAAAAGCGAGAAGCAATCTCGGCCACTCATCTTGCGGTTACGGTGGACGTGATCACGGAGGATTGACGCGATTCATGGGAGGGTAGAGATTATTAAAGGGGGGACCACCGAGATGAGTGGTTGAGATTGCTCCTCGCGTTTTCTTAAAAAGTTATATTTTTCGTATGAACCTCCCTCTCTATATATATGTATATTGATTGCAATAAAGTTCTTTTATTTACATGTTAAAAAGCATTAAAATTGACGTGAATAATTGTCCTCTTAATTTTTTATTTTTTATCAATTAGAGTCAAATTTTCTATTCTATTAAAACCTTATGTAAATAAAAAATAAAGACAAATGTTATTATGTATACGTGTCAAGTAAAAAAATATTATTGATTTTAAGAAGAGTTAAAAAATTAATATTAAAATTTAAAAGCTAGGAAAAATATTAGAAGATGAAAATTAGTAAAAAAAACATAAAAATCCCAAAAAAAATAAAAGAAATACGTATACCCGGATCAGTCTTCTCGAAATGAACCTGAAAAAAATAAAAGTAACAATCAAAAAATATTATATTGAACTTTGAAGCTATATCATATATCATAATACACACTTTCAAGATTTCAGTTATTGTACCGTTGCTATCATTAAAACTCGAAACCGCTGTCAAGAACAAATCTCATGGCCTCGTTAAAAGAACATTAAGAAAAATATATAAGACAAAAGTAAAATAAGAAGATAATATAAAATCCCAACAAAGGTCATAAGAAATAATACTTGGATTCGTATTATGTTGCATGTAAATAATAAATATTGACTTTAATAAGAGTTAAAATGCTTAGTAAAATCTAAAATATGGGGGAAACATAGAAGACAAAGAAAAACTCTAAAATCTCACAAAAATCAAAAGAAATATATACACGGATGACGGATTAGTCTTCTCGAATAAACCTGAAAAAATAACCATGGAAAAAAGATCATATTAGTTTATCGAGGCATTATCATATATTGTAATGCGTATTTTTAGGATTTGATTGTTGTACCGTTATTGTTATAAAAATCTAAAACAACTGTCAAAAACAAACCACATTGATTTAGTTACAAAAAATATGTATATACAAGACAAAAGTAAAAAACAAATATAGAACTTTAACAAAGGTATGTATTAATACACGGATTAGTATTTTCAAAATAAAATGCGTATTTTTAGGATTTGATTGTTGTACCATTGTTGTTATAAAACTCTAAAACAACTGTCAAGAACAAACCACATTGATTTAGTTACAAAAAATATGTATATAGAAGACAAAAGTAAAAAACAAACATAGAACTTTAACAAAGGTATGTATTAATACATGGATTAGTATTTTCAAAATAAACCTGAAATTTGTGAAATAAAATAGAATATGATGTGATGGAGATGGAGAGAAAAGTTTACCTAAATTTTTTGTTTTTGAAGATTGATGGTTTGTCAAATGATTAAGAAGAATAAGAAGATATTTTGTGGTGGACAAATCTTGAGGCATGAATACATGGAAGGTTTGGAGGTGAAACCTTCAAGAATGAAGATGAAATGATTTAGAGGTACATCTTGAAGAATGAAGATGAAAATGTTAGGAGGGTAAATAAATGAAGGGTTTCTAGGGTGAATGAAAAGTTAGACAATTATGTTTTACATAATGGCCATATAAATGAATTACATTATCATATTAAAGGTTTGGAGGTTACAATTCTATTTATAAAAATGACCAAAATAACCCTATCTCAATGAACTTTATGTTTGAAGTATAAGGGTAGAATGGTCTTTAACATATTCAACATTAAAAAATTCAAAAATCTTAGAAAAAAGATAAATAGGCTTATTGGCTTTAGGGGATGCCACATAGGATCTTGTGGTTTTTACCTTTAAGATATATATTGATATATTGATTTACATTTATATATATATATATATATATATATATATAACAGATATAAAATATATTACTATGTATTCTTAAAAAATTGAGGAAAAACACAAATAACTCATCCACTGAATAGGTCACATAAAGTACACTCAAAATTTGATTATCGTAATCAATAAACAATTATTTTAAGAAGCTATAATATTATAAGCAAAATGTAGTCGAACATAAGAAAAAAACAAAGAAAAAAAGTATTAGAGACATAATAAACAATACAAAAAAAACTTTATAATCCCAACAAAAGGTAAAAAAGATGCATACCCAAATTAATTTTCCCAAAGTTTTCTTGAAACAATACCTCAATCCATCATCAGAAAAAAAACAAAGAAGAATAATATTAGAGACATAATAAACAAAAAAAAAAAACCTTGTAATCACAACAAAAGGTAAAAAAAAAAAAAGATGCATACTTGAATTGGTTTTTCCAATGTTTTCTTGAAAAATGATAAAATGATAACCATGAAGAAAGAACATTGTGAATCAATGATATTTATAGTGTGAGATGATTAGAAGGTGAAAAGTAGGTAGAAAAAATGAAGAGATTGTTTTAAATACAAACATAAATCGCAATTAATTAATATTGATGAGTAATTAGTGCTTGAAATTAAATTAGTGTTTGATAAAAGAAGGGTGCTACCATTTACACCCTAGTCTATCGTTTAGACTATGGTTAACTATAGTTTACAAATTAAAAACCTCCTTAAAATTCTACAATGGAGGTCCTTACAAAAACCTCATTTTCCTTATTCTTATTTATAAATTATTATATAAATTAAATGTATACATATATATTAAAAAATTAAAATATAATTTATTATTTTTCATTTTTAATTAATTTTCAATTTTTAATCTATATATTTTATTAAAATATATGAAAAACAATTAAAGCACACATATAATTTTCAAACTACGATTAAAAAAAGGTGCAATGTTACATAAATATTATTCTTTAAAAAAAATATGAGAAAATAATTCATAGTAATATAGATCACTCGTAATCTCGATTCGACCAAATATGTTCAACCAAGTCGGCACGGAGTTGATGATGAACTTCAATTGAGCGTATCTCCGAATTTCTTTGAAGATATTCTTGGAATTCATGGGTAAATGTCGGGGATATGGAGAATTTGGGGGCATTTGAGAGCTTTCGTGATTCTCATTGTCCTTTTCCATTTTTTTGAGGTGTGAAGAAATGAATCATATAGTATCACCTATATAGCAATTTGATATAGTTTTTAAAATTAGAAAAGATATTATATAATTATTATTATATCAATTCATCATTTAATTTTGATTTACATGCATATAAATATTTAAATATAATATTTGCATAATAAGTTTATTAAATAATTAAAAATCAAATACAATATTTGTAAAAGATTACAAAAAACAAAAAAATATCTTTTATAAAATTTTTTCCAGTTTAATATATATGTTTTATTTTATAATATATATAATTTATAAATTTACTAAAAGAACAAATAATTAGAAATAATAAAAATAACAAATAAAATAATTACAGAAAAGGAAAGTATACCAAGAACCCGGGTTCCTGTACAAGCACCTGGGTTCTAATAAGAACCTGTGACTGGACAAAAACCTCTGTCCCACAGTGGAGGTTCTTGTAAAAACCCCAATAAAAACTCATTGAATAACCTCCATTGTAGATGCTCTAAAAACATATTTAAAAAGAGTAATTAATTAAAAACATAAAATTTTAAAAATCATAAATGAAATAAATGCTCCTATTACTTTGGAAAGATAAATTTTGATAAGGAAGATAATTAATTAAAATGAACCCTAAACCAAGTCAAAGATAATTAATTAAAGTAAGTTTTTTTTAGTTTTTTATTGGTGGAACATCATTTTCAATTATATCTAATATAGATTAGGGTGTGTTTTGAAAATAGCATAGGGTGTATTTGGAAACACCCTTAAAAGAATGGGAAGTGATCCCTCCAAAGCCTTTTTTAACCATCCAGGGCAATATAGTAGGAAATGACCACTTTACCCTTCTTTATTTTTCTCCCAATTTGACCACTTTATCAACGCCCTCCTTTTTTTTCTCCTTCCCTCCTTTTTTTTCTCTTTCCACCCTTTTTTTTGCTCAACCCGTTTTTTCCCTCCTTTTTTTTTTCTTTCTCTTTCCACCCTTTTTTTCACCTTTTTTCACCTTCCAACCTTCTGTACAAAACCAAATCACGTTTCAAAATAAACTCACTTCACAAAAGAAAAATAAAATAACGTTCGATCTGAAGTTAATCATGCAACTCAAAAGATGTATAGCCATCTGAAAAGTTTGGAAAGACATTTAAATCGATTAAGTTGCTTTCTTCATCCCGTTCATTATTTCTTTGCAATTGTGATGAACTTGAATTCTCTCACTTGAGAGTTTCACTCTAATCTCATTAAATTCATGCTCAACTGCAAGACTAATCTTCTCTTTGACCTCATGGAAATCTCCGGTAGAAACTTGCAAATATAGCTTAAGTTTCACATGAGCACCTTAAGCTCTTGATGAAGATCGATTACCAAAATGTAAGTATTTATCGGTCCAAGCAGTAACAAACTTTTCTTTCCAAGGAAACCATATGTTCTTAATGTACTCAAGTGCATTTTTCTTCTCTTTGTAAAACAATTCAAATTCACGCCAGTTTTCCTCAAATAGAGCTTCTGTTGTCGAATATACAACATTATTTGTAGGTTCCAAATCAACACACACAAGTAATGAACACACAAAGTAATTCTTCTCAAGTTGATTAAAGGAAGTATCAAGTACAAATGAATTACAAGATAACTATTTATACTACTTACTTAATGGACTTAGGCTTTGAAAGCATGGGCCTAAACAAATGGGTCAAAATAACATAATTACAATAAAGGAAAGATACTTAAAGGAAATTAAAAATTGACACAACTAACAAATATTTCTAACAATTTCCCCCTTTGTGTCAATTTCTTCATCGCCATTGATGATTGCTCCAAGTCTTCTTCCTCGTATAGTTGGATCTCTTGGAAGGACCCTCATGTCTCCGAGGTGGTGGCGGTATCTCCTCACGCTTTCTGGCTGGACCCTCTATCTTCCTCAACCCATAAAAGGACTCGAGGCGTCGCAGAACGTTGCGGTGTTCTAAACGATGCTCGGTGATCCTGAACACCTTGTCAATAAGGATTGAGGGGTTTATCCAATGCCCCGTTTTCTGTACCTCAAGTTCAAGTCTTTTCTTTTCCGTTGCCAACCCCAAGTTGATGTAGTGAAGAGTACCATCAGAGTACTTGTGGACCTCATCACACCGCATGAACTTCTTCTCATCCGTCTCATTCAGATAGACTACCCCAAGGGCCGGTTTCTCAAGAACATCAAAGGGAGAGTAGCGATCGATGTTGGGAAGATCCTGATTTGGCGGTGTAAGGTTGATGGTGTTTTGGTGACTCTCCAACCCAATCTGAAAGTCTGATATTTCCGAGTTCCTTCGATTTCTCTCGATGAAGCGCTTTATGGCTTCAAGCCCTTTGACGAAAGCTAGAGGTCGTTTAGTAAGCGTCTTCAGATCAGTATATAGTGATTCAATGTCGTCAATATGTACGTTGTCGAAGTCGGCTTCGGTGAACGTATATGTTCCGGTACTCCTACGAATGACCGTGTAGACAGAGAACCACAATCCATGAAAGCGCACGGAGGAAACTTCTCTAAGAAGAACGATCGGGTTATTGTAGAAAAATACATCTCCTTGTGGTTTGGCTTGAGTCTTCATCCAAAGAATATGCTTGACTTGATCAGATCTTGATAACTTTGTAATCCCAAGATACTTCTCCACGGGCAAGATGAATACCTTATCGGTAAATATGGATCTGTGAGAGTCCTCAAGGTATCGACCACGTCTCCTTTCTCTATCCCATCGAACTGGTACCCGTGGTTCCACATACATACGCCGGTTAGAGAGAGCACCCTTCTCATTAAAGTAGATCACCTTGGGAGGTGATACCGATGGTTGCCTCCATTGACCATGAATCGGTCGCTGAGGGCCATGAGACACCGGGTTGATTGGTGCACGGCTTTTGACTGTGGATCGAGGAGGTGGTGACGGAGTGCCAAACGCGGAGAGATCCGGTATAGAAGGTGATGCTCGAGGAGGAGAGACAGACGGAACAGGAGACGGCGTGCAGGGCGGTGGTCTAGCGTGATCATGGCATGTCGGTGACGGCGTAAGTGGAAGCGGAGACATATAGGGCGGCGGAGTATCAAAGGATAGCGAGGGAGATGTCTGGCGAACCATCTCAACAACAGCAACGGAGCTCTGATCAGGCTTTGAGCGATGACGATCGTCGGCACCGGTGTCCGTATGAGTACCGGAGGTACGGACAGAAGCAGTGCCGGAAGATTTGCCTGCCAGAGCTAAAGTAATGCGCCGAGCCCTCTTGGGGTTTTCCCCCTCACGGCGTCCGGGATCCTCACGGTCGTCGTGCCCCCGTTTGGTTGGCTCGGCTGCGGCGCGGCAAGAGGTCAAAAGAGCTCGACGGATAGCTAGCAGGGAGCACTTGAGCTTTCCAATATCGGACTTGACCTCCTCCCTGAGGTCACTGAACTTCCCTTCGAGACACTGGGTGGAGGGGCCTACCGCATGAGAGGGTGCGGTAGCCGGCTCGGGACGGTTCGCGGGAAGGGATGGATCAGAAAACAGCTTCAAGGACCCAAGGAGATGAACCTCTTTGTCGTTTAGATCTCCACGTGAAAGTAAAGATGCCATAAGAAGATCCCGCAACTCATCAGTAGAGGAAGCGGGGGTGATAGATCTAGGAGGTGAAGAAGGAGGGGGAGGAGGTGTAGTAGCTCGCACCGTTGACTTCCCTTTGCCCTTAACTTGGGCCTCGAGGGAGGCAATCTTGCCGGAGAACTCCGCTCGTACATCATCGATCTGAGCCTTTAGGGCGCTCTCAATCATTTCCCTGACAACAGATGCCGGGTAAGTAACACCGGGCTTACATAGAGTACCCGTTTGCACAACCGCTGAGTCAACGGTGTGGCCTACGCTCGGGGTTCCAGTCACGTCACTCAGAATTGTGAGAGGTGGAGCCGAAACTGCGTCACTCAGACTAGCAGTATGTGTACCTAGATGTGTATCAATAGGCTCTAGACTCACGTGCTCATCAATGAAGGTTGGGGATCAGGGCAGGGATCCTCCTGTTTCAATATCACTACCCTCCAAGTGACAGCGCGATAGCCGTTGTGCTATATCCCCGTGGAATGAAACACGCACCTGTTGATAGGTGAGTGAGTGGCGAAGGGGGGCGTGCAATTGCACCTCTGGGTGGGAGGTGTCTGCTTCAATACCCGCATCTAACGAATGCGTGCGGGTAGCGGATGTGGGTGCCCGGCTTCTTCCTAAGGGTAGGGAAGGATCGGTTAAAACCTCTGATCCTGTCACACGCTCATCAATTCTTTCGCGTCCCACACTCAGCTCACTTTCTTCAACTATGGTGGCTCCCTCAATCCTTATACCTCCCGCACCATCAACATGGTGGTCATCATCAGAATCATCGGAGTCATCAGAATCTAGACCCAGCATAGTGAGAAGAGCGGATCTATCAACATGTGTAGTAGCATCTCCGGATCGATCAGAGTCACCACCTAGACTACCCCGTCATGTCCCCCCGACACCTCAGCCTCAAGCCCTTGATTATCACCCCCAGGTGAATGACCACGCTCAATACCCTCACTCTCTCGTCTAAGGGGTACCTCCTGGGTGCCAGCCTTCGGCTCTGGAGGAACTGGTAGATGTAGAAGTTCTAAGTAACGTATCACAATGGGTGAACTCTGATCGGCTCTAGCAAGAAGTGATGGAGTAATCACCGTGGGAGCTACGTACTGGGACTCGGATACTACATCAAGTAATCGCATCATAGGGGTGGCAATGCGCTTGGGCATGTTTGACATTGAAGAAGGACATTCGACGTCTTTAATGAAGTGCTCGAAAAGAAGCCCCAAGAATCTGGGGTAAGGAAGAAAGTTCCGGGCACGCGATCTTATGTCCTTGTCCTTGATGACAGATGAAAATTCTTTCCATAAAAAGAATTTGTAGTCGGTTGTTGGATCATCGAGTGCACATTCAATAAATATCTGTCTAGATTCAGCATTGCTTTTATCAACGCCCCGTGTGTGAGAAGAAAGGCATTTGTTTAGGATGCCGAACAATGTAGACCATTCACCCGGGAGGTCACGGCGTTTGACATCGCTTAGTTTGGTGAGTGCCTTTGTGTATCCGAGAGCGATGAAGTGATCAAGTTGTTCGGCGTCGGTAAAATGATCTTCATGCATGTCTCCACCCGGAATTTGAAGGATGCTTGCAAATAAGTCTGGTGTGATTTCCAGACCTTCATTATCAATTGAGCATTTGATGGATTCTTGAGAGATGGTTCGGCCTTCAACAAATTTCATCGAGTGGTAGAATTGTTGTAGATAGACCTCGGGTACTTCGGTGTGGCGAGTGAGGAGTGGGGTAAGGGGATGATGTTTTAGGATCTCAAGTATGATGGGGTGATGGGTGACTATGGTTGCGAAGTCAAGGTAATGGTTGTTTGGTGTGTCTAGAAGATATTTGGAACGAGGGAAAGTTTGATCAAGCTCGGCTTGGAAGTCACTAGAAAGATCCTCGTATGTAAGTGGTTTTTGGGGTTGAGGTTTCGTCTTGGTGGAGGGTTGAGATCTTGGTTTGGAAGGTTGTTGGATTGGAGGTCTAGATGAGGATGGTTGAGGAGGTGGTATGGATGGTGGATGAGTGGATGGTCTTGATGAGGGTTGTGAAGGTGGGTGAGATGAAGGCCTAGAAGGATTAGTTTGTTGGGATGTATGTTGGGGAGGTGGTTGTGAGGAGGGGTTAAGAGTTTTATGGAATGGAGGTGGAGGCCCCGTTCTCACCATGGTACCTGGGAAAGAAAACCAGTTAGTATGTAGGTAGCATTGCTAGAGATGAGGTCCCTCACAACATTGAAATGCATTTGCATGTACCAAGACCAATGTGTTGGTATAGAGGAATGCACTCCATTGGGTGAGGGACGATGATCCGATATGAGAGAAACCCAAGGTAACCTTACCAACAAGAAACACCATCCATGAATTATGATGAGATGCATAGGTATGGATTTAGAGATTGTGATTGTGTAGGTGATGAAGTGGGTGAAGATGTGGGTGAAGGTGTATAACACATGTGTACCACATACCGAACAACACTCACCCGAGCTCAAAGGAGAAGGATCATTCCAAGCTCGAGGGTGAGGTACCACACAAAATGTAAGCACACAATTATCAACATGCAAGCAATCGATCACACACAAAACAACACACACATGACCTACATGGATGAATAGGCACTTCAAATGGCACACAAAACAGAATGTGAAGACCACAAGACTGTGGAGCAGTCACTGGGCAAGCTTCGCGGCGCGAGTGGGTGGTGCTCGCGGCGCGAAGGTGAAGTGCAAGGAGGTTAGCAGCGCGGTGTAGAGCAGATGCAACGCGAGACACGGCGCGCGGCGCAAGGGCCTTCGCGGCACGAGAAGTATGCTCGCGGCGCGAGGTGTGCAGGGCGCGGCGTGTGACGAGGCGCGATGCAGAGGTGGGACGCGCGGCGCAAACAGGTGCGGTGCAGAGGACCTTCGCGGCGCGAGGGTAGGCTTCACGGCGCGAGGTAGGAGCAGAGCGCGGCGCGTAACGCGGTACGAACAGTGGTGCAGCGCAAGAGCCTTCGCGGCGCGAGGGGGTATGCTCGCGGCGCGAAGGGCGAACAGAGGGGGTGGAGCAGCTTTTTTTATAAGAAAAACACATGGTTTTGAGTGACACAATGCGAGGGTCAAAATGATTCAAACCATACGGGCTGAACGGATCAACCACAAGGTCCGAATGGCTCAACCACGAGGGATGAACGGTTCAAACACAAGGGCCAACCTGTTCGAGCCACGAGGGTCGAATAGTTCAACCGAACACAAGTTAATATCGCAACCTTTAACCCCCAATCAAAAACTTAGCTTTTCAATATCAAAAACTGTTGAGATAACCCAAAAACTCAAAATTTATAAAGCTTGACAAAATATTTGGATCAAATCAAATAAGACAAAACTTTTGGGAAGAACTCTTATGAGTTCTTCAAGAACATAACAATGGAGTTTTTGGAGAAAACACTACCAAAACTCACAAGATTTATATCAATGAAAAGCTCCAATTCCGATTTACACAAATAATAAA
This sequence comes from Centaurea solstitialis, assembly GCA_030169165.1. Classification (NCBI taxonomy): domain Eukaryota; kingdom Viridiplantae; phylum Streptophyta; class Magnoliopsida; order Asterales; family Asteraceae; genus Centaurea; species Centaurea solstitialis. The sequence goes on from CM058041.1 coordinate 70,720,788, forward strand.
GACATTAAGCTTCAAAAAACAACACAAGAACTCAAACTCCAAAGATTTGAGTTTTGGGTTTTTTGAAAAACCCTAGAAATTGTTCAAGTGGGTTTTCAAGAACAAACACAAATCCACACAAGAGATACATATTTAGAAAGCTCAAATCAAGATGAACAAATTTAATAAAAGCATTTAGATCAAAAAACCAACCCAAGAACTCAAAATCCAAGGATTTTGAGTTTTGGGGTTTTTGATAAACCCTTGAAATCAAAAATGCGTTTTCAAATCCAATCACCATTAATCAACAATGATATGCAATAATATGAGTAAGGTTGAAGAGGAAAACATTTATTACCTTGAAATCAAACTAAAGAGAAGAAGAAATCTTAAAAAAATGAAGAGTTGAAGAATTTTGGGATGAAGAAAAAATTGGGGAAAAACTTGGAGAGTAAGGTAAATGAGGAAGAAGAAGAAGTGGGTGGAAGAAAAGGACAAAAGGCTAATTTTCGGATTTTTTTTACATATACTTACCTTGGTGTTTGAGTGACAACACCTTACCCGATGATGTTCCCCCTTTGAACAGGCAACGCTGAAAAACGTTCCCCCTAGATACGAGCACTGGCGGGGTGACGTCCCTTCTTGTATGAATCACAGGGTAACATGCACCTTATGGTGACATACACCTTAGGGTGACGTGCACCTCAGGGTGACATGCACCTCAGGGTGACGTGCACCTCAGGGTGACGTGCACCTCAGGGTGACGTGCACCTCAGGGTGACGTGCACCTCGGGGTGACGTGCACCTCAGGGTGACGTGCACCTCAGGGTGACGTGCACCTCAGGGTGACGTGCACCTCATGGTGACATACACCTAGGGTGACGTGCACCTCAGGGTGACATGCTCCTCAAGGAAACGATCCCCCTTGAAATGAATACACTCACAATTGATTAGTACTGCAAAGATATAAGAAAAGAAGAAAAAAACAAGAAGACAAACACCTAATCACTCAACATCATAGTCCAAGACAACGATGACACTGTGATCAAGAAATAAGATTATGATAACAGTGACATGATTATGAAGGACTGTATTGTTGAGAGATGATCACTCTTGAGGATCATACATACCAAGCTTGGAGATTAGGAAATTAAACCGTTTCTCATCCAAGGGCTTGGTGAAGAGATCCGCAAGTTGATACTCGGTATTGACAAAATAGAGTTCGATCGTACCTCTTTCCACATGATCCATGATAAAATGATACCTTATGTCAATGTGTTTAGTGCGAATGTGTTGAACCGGATTGCACGTGATAGCAATGGCACTCTTGGAGTCGCAGTAGATGGGTACATGGTTGAAGTTGTAGACGTAGTCACGTAGTTGAGTCCGCATCCACAATACTTGAGAACAGCAGCTGGCAGCAGCGACATACTCTGCCTCCGCAGTGGATGTAGAGACACAATATTGTTTCTTGGAGCCCCAGCTCACCAGTTTGTCACCTAAGAACTGGACGTGTCCTGATGTGCTCTTTCGGTCCAATTGAAAACCTCCATGGTCCGCATCCGAAAATGCGACGAGCTCAAATCCAGACTCCTTTGGGTACCACAACCCTCGGTTGGGTGTGCCTTTCAGGTACTGGAGAATGCGTTTGACAGCCAGCATGTGTGATTCCTTTGGGTTTGCCTGAAAACGAGCACAGAAACAAGTAGCAAACATAATATCTGGTCTACTAGCAGTTAGATATAACAAAGAACCAATGATGGCTCTATAAGTCTTTTGATCAACAGGCTTTCCTTTTGGGTCAGCCCCGATCAAAGTGCCCGAGGCCATGGGAGTTTTAGCTACAGAAGATTTGTCCATATGAAATCGTTTTAAAAGATCGCCGATGTACTTTGATTGATTAATCAAAATACCATCGGGTTTTTGTAGAACTTGTAATCCCAAAAAGAAGGACAACTCCCGGAGCATACTCATCTCAAACCTGGTGGTCATGAGATTACTGAACCAAGTGCACATATCTGAGTTAGTAGAACCAAATATGATATCATCGACATAAATTTGAACTAACAAGATATCATCACCTTCGGTTTTCATGAAAAGAGTAGGATCGATTTTACCTTTGTAGAAACCATTGTCTAGTAACGCATTGGAGAGATGATCATACCAGGCACGGGGAGCTTGCTTCAACTCGTAGAGAGCCTTGTCTAGGATGTAGACATGAGTAGGCTTGGTACGATCAACAAAGCCTTCAGGTTGAGAGACATAAACTTCTTCTTTCAGTTCGCCGTTGAGAAAAGCAGTCTTCACGTCCATTTGGTAGACGGTGAAGTTCTTGTGAGCGGCATAGGCTAAGAAGATCCAAATGGCCTCAATTCTGGCCACTGGTGCGAATGTCTCATCGTAATCAATTCCCGCTTGTTGCTTGAATCCCTTGGCTACTAGACGAGCTTTGTTTCTGGTTACAATCCCATCTTCATCCTTCTTGTTCTTGAAGATCCACTTCAAATCTATGATGGTCTTGTTCTTTGGTCTCGGTACAAGTCTCCAGACACCCAGGCGTTCAAATTGATTCAACTCCTCTTGCATGGCGGTCACCCAGTCAGAGATATCAATGGCTTCCGTCACGTTCGAGGGTTCATGCCTTGACAAGAAAGCTGCAAATAGGCACTCATTTTGAGTTGCAGACCTTGTCTTGACTGGTGCAGACGTGCTGCCTATCACTTGCTTGAGTGGATGAGCTCGGGTCCACTTGGTTGTATGAGGTAAGGTTGGGGGTGGTAAAGGTTCTATCCTCAAATCGATATAGAACTCAGGTTCACGCCTGGTCGTTGTGAGAGTAGTTGATGTAGGTGGTACTTGAGATTGTACCACAATGGGACCAGGAGCTGCTGGTGTATCTGAGGAGACATGAGAGGGGTCAGCAGCTTGTGAAGCAGGTTGAGCGGTGCTTGTACTGGGACCTGCCACTTGTAGTGCAGGAGTAGGAATGCCTTGATGTTGACTTGTAGAAGGCATAGTGGACGAAGCACCACTCTGAGGACTTGGAACATTCACCACCGGGACCTGTTGCTGGAGGGTGTGGGAAGGTTCCCCCTCAGCAGATGCAGGAGATACTCTAGAACTTGGTGATGCTGTTGCAGACGATGAAGAATTGCCTTGAAGGATGGATGAGGAAATGTCAGTGGTAGAAACCATGGCATTGGGTGCTGGTTGTACAACTGCAGGAATAGGAAGAGCAACATTAGCAGGTGGAGGCAAATCTTTATAAAAGAATTCAAACAGTTCATCTAAATCACAAGAGTTAGAGTTAGAAGAAGATGGTTTGTTCGCCGGTGAAGAAGAGATCATGGGATTGCCATGAAGTTGATCAGAAGCCAAAACACCAGAGATTCCTGGTGTAACTGGAGCTGGTGTAGAGTCTTCTTCAATGCCTTCTTCAAAATCCACATTTGTGCTCTCAACCACGCATCTTGTTTTCTTGTTGTACACACGGTAGGACGGAGAGTCCTTGGCATACCCAATGAAAACACCCTCATCACCCTTTGGACTGAACTTGTCAAGATTGTCTTTATCATTTTTCACGTAGCATTCACAACCAAAAACTCTGAAGAATTTTATGCTAGGAGGTCGATTGTACACCAGTTCATACGGAGTCTTCATGAACCTTTTGGTAATGAGAGACCGGTTTTGAGTGAAACAGGCAGATGCAACGGCTTCAGCCTAGAAGTGTAGCGGAAGCTTGGAGAATGCCAACATGGTGCGTGCAGCTTCCACTAGGGTACGGTTCTTTCTCTCAACAACACCATTTTGTTGAGGTGTTCAGGCAGCCGAAAAAGTGTGAGTGATGCCGACAGAATCAAGGAACGAGTCAAGCTTGTGATTCTTGAATTCAGTGCCATTGTCGGTGCGAATCACTTGAACAGGAAGTTGTAGTCTGACCTACACATTTCTGATGAAAGAAATGATGATGTCTGAAGCACCATCCTTGCTTCTGAGAAAGTTCACCCATGTATACCTTGAAAAGTCATCCACAATTACCAGTACATACTTCCTCCCGTTGATGCTTTGTACACGCATTGGTCCGCACAAGTCCATGTGGAGGAGCTGAAGTGGTTTGGAGGTATTGTGTTCCACTTTCAGCTTGTGCGAAGGTTTCTTGATCTTCCCCATCTCACATGCTGAGCACAGTTGTTCTTTGGTGAATTTTAAGGAGGGGAGACCAGTCACCAATCCTGTCTTAGCTAGTTGATTAATTGTAGCATAATTCAGGTGGGATAGTCTCCGGTGCCACAACACGTTCTGATTGAAAGTTGCTTTAGAGAGAAGACATACTTCTGTGAATGGGCGTTGTTTCCGGAAATTGACCGTGTAGAGATTAGACTTATGAGTTCCTGTCCATCATATGTCCTGACACAACATCTTGTTTCCCGAAAATTAACCTCAAGTTTCTTGTCACAGAACTTTCCAATGCTGAGCAGGTTGTGACTCAAGCCTTCCACATAGGCTACTTTATTGATGGTGATTTTATGATGAAGGATATCACCATATCCCATTATTGGTGCTGAAAGCTTATTCCCAAACCGAACATTCCCGCCATATTTTTGTTTGAAGTTAGCGAGAAGTTCCTTCCTTCCGGTCATGTGCTTGGAACACCCTGAATCCATGTACCACACATGACCTTCCTGCAAAATTACGGAGAAACATTTTTAGGTACCCATTTGGGAATGGGTCCTTTCTGATTAGGATTAGTAGGTTTGGATACAGGTTTTTTACTCCTTTTTGGAGACTTTTGCTTAGATCTGGAATTATGTGTCTTAGCATGATGGATGTGGTGATGATAGGCTTGATTGTGGAATCCAAAATAGTTAGGAGCATGGTAATGATCATTCACAAACGCATTTGCACAAAAACCGAATCTAAAAGCATTTTGACAATGAAAATACTATTAAAACCATAGACAATGTGTTCGCATTCATAAACAGGAAATGGAGGTACATGACTATTAGTTCTATGAAATACATCATTGGAAAATTTGTTTTTCATGTTCCTAGTCTTATGTGCAAATGGCTTCGAACGACCGCCTTCTTTATATCCATTCTCTGTTGAATTACGCCTACCCTTTCTCATATTATGATCTGTCACATTTGAAGAAGAATGATTAGCATGAGAGTGATGATTTGAAGCTTTGTTTCTCGGGTGGAAGTTGTGTGACTGTTCCTTAGGTTTAGACGACTTCTTGTTTTTACGAGAGCGTCGACGTTTCTTAGGAGCAGTCACATTAGGACGAGATGTGCTCGCAACTTCAGGCTCAGGGGTGACTATTGGAGTCTTCCCTTTGTCTTCCCGAGTGAGGTTGACAGGAGTACGCGTTCCAGGTTTGGAGGTACTATTTGATTTACCACCCTCACCAGCCATGTTGGAACAATCATCCGATACTATCTCAGAGATTTGTACCATTGATCTACGTGTTGTATATGTTAAGTCACCAATGTATGAAACAGTTGTGCAAATAGGAGACCTTAGTACAATTGAGTTTGAGTTTTGAGAATTTGTACTTGAAGGCCTGAACTCTATAGCATCAACATTCCATGCATGGTGCTGATGACGTGAGTTATCACAAGTTCCACTTGTGGATTGTTTCTCTTTTGGTGGACTCTTGGATTTGAGGGCAGTTTCAAGTTCATTGATTTTACTCAAGAACAAGTCCTTCTCCCTAAGGCTCATGCGCCTCTCATCCTCGAGTTCCTCCTCAAGTTTTGCAATCCTTTTCTCATAAAACGTTTTGTTATCTTTGTAAATCCTTTCAAGAATTGGAACCTCCTGATTCATCTCAGCCTCAGTGTAGCTAGGCGTGTAATCCTTAGACAAAAAAATCTCACGCGTTGCATAACTGGCATTAAGAGAATTATAATTGAAAGAAATTGAGTGTTTGTTTTTCCTATATTTTTCTTTCTTCTCAATTTCCTTCATTTGTTCAGGATCATCAGACTCTTTCATAAAGATTATTTTATATCCACGATTCATGAACCTATAATCGTACATGGTAGGTGTCTTGGATATAGCACGTTTGAGATGACAAGGACTTTTGTATCCTATGCCTTCTTTGGGATTGTAATAATTGAATTCCTTTGGCTGGTTCATGTGGATGGTTTGATCGGTTTGACCTCTTTTCAAGAACTTATCCTCCATGTCTTTGATTTTCGCAAACAAGTTAATTCTTTGGGCAAAAATAAATTCATACTTCTTTACATTCTCACTACTCACTCTTTCAGCCTCAAGTAATCTCTTTTGCAAATCAGTGATATTAGCATTTAGGCTTGTAACTTTATCTTCAAGAGTTTTGTTTGCAACGGTGAGCATGTTTACTTTGTCTTTTGAATAGGCTAATTCTACATTGAATTTCACAACTAAGGCATGTTCACTAGCTAATTTGGATTCAGCAATTGTGGTTTGTTTATTAGCTTGTTTAATCTTCTTTTCATACTCTGAAACCTTTTGTGCGAGACCTTTTACTTGATTTTCGATTTCAGTATATAGGTCAGGGAGTACCTCAGAAGATGAGTCAGAATGGTTTGAGTTGACATCATTGTAGTCACGATCATCTTCCCTTGAATACTCTTCATCCACATCTGCCATCAAGCACAGTTGATCTTCTTTTCCTTCATCACTATCCACATTCCACGCATCATCTTGAGCCAGCATGCAGACAAGACCCCTTTCCTCATCATCACTTGACATCTGCAGCCAGGCTTCATCTTCAGCATGCAGTACTAATCCATCATCTTGCTTTTTTGCCAAGTTCATTTTGTTCTTGTAGTAGTCATACTTGGAGACATGATTGATGCAATTCTTAGCGAAGTGCCCAGGCTTCCCACACTTTAAGCATGTTGGACTCCCATCCTTCTTGGGCTCTTTGCCTTTGTCATCTGTCTTTGCTTTCTCTTCTGGCTTGTGGTAGACAGCTCTACTCCCTTGTTCAAATCTCCTTGGCTCTTGGTCAAACCTTCTAGGTTCGTCATACCTCTTTTCATTGTCATCATACCTTCTCTCTTGATCATCATAGCGTCGCTCTTGGTACCTCCTCTCATCATATCTACGCTCCCTAGGTTCTTCATACCTCCTAGTGTCAGATTCAGTTGGCCTTTCGTACCTTCTCACTTCTCCTCTTGGTTTAGTTTCATACCTTTTACCACTATAGTACCTATGATTGTTGGAAGACATAGGTTTCCTCAAGTTCCTTTTAGACAAGGTCCTTGTGATTAGCGCAAGAGCCTTCTTCATGTCATTCATCTCCTCATCAGAGTCACTCCCTTTCTCTCATTGTCAGACGGTACATCATATTCATCCTCGTAGCGGGGTGATCTTCCAGAAGTGAACTGTCTTCGGTCCGCCACCAATGCAAGTGGGTCAGCATACTTTTCCACTTTCTTCATGTTGCTCATAGTCTCCAACACTTCATCCTGGTTGTGGTTAAGCAGCTCATACAGTTCATGGATGTCTATGTTCTCCAGGTTACGATTCTGTTGGATGTTTGAGGCGAATCTCCTCCACTCAGAGCGCAGAGAGTTGATGAATTGGATGTTGATTTCCAATTGCGACTTCTTTAGCTTGTTCTTCCTCAATTCGTTGATCATCGTGCAGAACCTATGGTAGGTGTCTTCGAGTAGCTCCCCCTCACGTCCCTTGAAGGTGGCAAACTTTGTTAGGAGGTTCGATCTCTTCATCTGAATACCCTTCTCCGTGCCATGCATCAAGCTACAGATTTCATCCCACATTTCCTTCCCCGTGTCGTTGCAATCGATGTTTTCATAGATCTCATTTGGAAGACTTTGGATGAGATATGATTTGGAGAGTTGATCTCCCTTCAAGCGGTTTGATTCCTCAGGTGTGAGGTTGGTTGCATCCTTCTCAACCACACCACCTACGACAGGTGGGTTGCCATCCGGAACGTCAGGGATAGTCATGTAGAACTTGACTGGTCCATTCTTTAGAGATTCAAGTATGTCCTTGCCAAGAGGTTGCTTCTCAACGAAGTTTAGGAATCTTGACTTCCATTGTGAGAAGTCTCCGCGGAAGAGAACAGGAGGTCGGGTATCGGACCCTATGGCGAGCGCGTCGCGTGTGTTCATGATGATGTTGATTGTGGATCTTAAACCACAAAAATATGATCCAAGTGTGATGATACCGCAGGTGTGGTGTTATGACAAATGACACCACAGGTGAAGTGTAGAGGCAGATGACACCACAGGTGTAGTGTACTATCAAATGACACCAATGGTGTGGTGTAGTATCAAATGACACCACAGGTGTGGTGTAGTACCAAATGACACCACAGGTGTGGTGTAGTATCAAATGTAGGGAATATGCGGGTATGGTGTCAATACGTAGATGGTGACCACACAATGGATCAAGAGGAGTGGTAGGCTCTGATACAAATTGTAGGTTCCAAATCAAGACACACAAGTAATGAACACACAAAGTAATTCTTCTCAAGTTGATTAAAGGAAGTATCAAGTACAAATGAATTACAAGATAACTATTTATACTACTTACTTAATGGACTTAGGCTTTGAAAGCATGGGCCTAAACAAATGGGCCAAAATAACATAATTACAATAAAGGAAAGATACTTAAAGGAAATTACAAATTGACACAACTAACAAATATTTCTAACATTATTCCAACCTAACATAAAAATATCAAACTCCTCGGCACGTTCAAAATACTTCTTGCAATTTGCCACACGTTCTTTTCAATATGCCAAACACACAAAAGATTTATTGTCGTAGGAAATACGTTTTTTATGCCATTCATCAACGCCAATTCTCTATCAGACATAATAACACAAGGTTGCTTATCTTGTCCAATAATCTCCTTAAACGTAGTTAATACCCAAATATAAACGAGATATACGAGATATACACAATGAATAAACGAGATATACGCCCCTCTGGGTTATGTGAAATATCATATGTAAAACCCCCTTTCACAAGCTCCTCGAATAAGGCATTAATCATAGACCGATTTTCTAAGTTATCCCTACGAAATTTTCTCTTCAAGTTGTATATAGTTCTAGAGATTACCGGTAGGTTTTGATTTTGTTGTCGGAAGGATGAAAGAATTTGTCTCGGGGGTATTCCAGCCTTCGTCATTTCTTTAACACTGTTTATGTTCTCAGCTGGTAATCGACGAAACGATGGATGCCCGGACAAATCCATAGACGGCTCATGGTTATGTGTCAACTCTTTTACCTTAATGTACCAAGCACCATCACTTCTCTTTTGACCTGTAATCTGAAAGGGGCAATTGATCAAACGAGAACCGGTGTTTTTTTTTCGTTCACTTGAAATACGTTCTCGATAAGAACCCCCTCGGTCACATTGCAAAATCACATATTTGTCTTTTCTTGAAGCACTAATAGATAACACGTATCCTTTAGAATAATAAAATTCTCGAACACTCTTTAATAAATCATCACGTGATTCAAATTTTAAGCTAGCTAGATAATCTTCTTCACTTTGAGTCATCGAAGTTGTTGAGTTCATCCGCCAAACTAACAAGTAAAAACACATACACAAATTAACAATTAAAAAACACATACACAAATGAAATCGAAATTGATGGGTGAAGGATTAAAAACCCATCGATTTGAGAGAGATCATACTTGAACAATTAGAAAGAAAAGATTATCAGTTACAAACCCATGCAAAAATTGTACAAAAATCAAACCCATATATAAATTAACAATTATAGACCAAATCGTACACAAAGGGTTTGAGAGAGATCTTACTTGAGAAGCAATTTTGGGCCCTTACAAACCTTGGGAAGACAACGTTATTTTGATAAATGGGGGTTTGTGAGATTAGGGATTTTCAGGAAGACAAAAAAGAAGATTATTAGGAGGCGTTCCTTTTATTGGAAAAAGTGGGGCTAATTGAAAATTGGGGAAAAAAAAAATAAAGAAGGGTAAAGTGGTCATTTCCTACTATATTGCCCTGGATGGTTAAAAAAGGCTCTGGAGGGATCACTTCCCTAAAAGAATAGAAAAAAGAGATTGAATGAGAAAAAAAAAAAGATAAACATCTTTATTGGCTTTAGGAGGTACCACCTAGGTGAATAACAATTATTTTTGTGGATGTATTTATATTATTTAAAAATAATTTAATGTTGATTGGTTAAATGAAAAGATAAACTCATTTAATGAAAAGTTTTTTATTTTAAAAAATTATAAATTATGAGAAAATGAAAAAAATATGAGTGAAGCATTCTCATTGTGTCACCTTAGTAACCTTAGACTTTTTAGTAAACTTTTGTTATTGATATTATTTAATAAACTTTGGGTTACGGAAAAAAATAAAGTTTTATTTAATAAAAACTATTAGTTTAGCAAAATAATCAAAATAATAGAGAAAATGATAAATATACTCTTTTGATGCAACATTTTATTTTAAAAAATGCAACATTTTAAGATGAAAAATGAAAGGTTTATAAAAAAAATAAAAAATTGAAATACTTATGTCTTAATAATGACCTCAATAACGTTAGTAAGATGAAGAGTTTTGAATTTAATGTAAATAAATTATAATATTAATTAACATTAAATTAAATTAAAATTGAAAATTGAAAATATTTAGAAAAATGGAGAAAGTGCCACGTGGCAATGCCATGTTTTTATAATGAAGATGACGTTACATAAGATGAAAAGTTTTCAATTTAATGTAAATGAATTCTAATATTGATTAACATTAAATTAAAATAAAACTGAAAATTGAAATAATATAGAAAAAAGGAGAGAGTGCCACGTGGCAATGCCATGTTTCGGGTTTATATAGATATATAGATATAAATTCTTATTTATATCGTTATTTTAGGGTAAAATATGATTTAATCCCTATACTTTATAATTAAAAATGGTTTAACCCCTAAACTTTTTTAGTGAATGTTTTAATCCCTTAACTTATTATAATTAATTGTTTTAGCCACTTGACTTGCTATAGCAGGTTACCACACTTTTAAAAATCACTTTAATCCTTAAACTTATTATTAAAATGTGATTTAACCCTTAAACTTTTTACTTAAAATGGTTTAACCCCTAAACTTTTTTAATAAATGTTATAATCCTTAAAATTTTTATAGTATTTGATTAAATACCTAAATTTGTTGAACCTAATTATTTTTATCCCTAACATAATTTAATACAATATTCTGCCGGCTAAACCCGTTACAATCCATTCACGATTGAAAAAACCCTGCATCCTTCGTCTCTAGTCCAATATAGTTTGCAACTCGGTTAAATCGATATTTTTCGTCAATAATCTCTTCCTAAACTCGCTGGTACATTTATTTGATTTCATTTTTGTCATTTATGTGCTTGATTTGTTTCGCATTTGATGTTCACCATGAAATCTACGCATTAAATTTTAGGTAAATTTGCATCATAATGAACACAGAATCACCAAACGTCTTAGGATTATTTTTTTGTTAAATTTTTAGTTAATTTGATTCATTAGTCTATTGTTGTTTCATACCCTAAATTTTATTGATTACATCCGATCAAGGGATATGAAAATCAAGAAATGCAAGTTAGAGATATTCAAGATCATGTGTTATGAAAGTACTTCAAACAAGTGTTAAACATTCATTAGAGATAAAAAAATAATTAGGTTAAATAAGTTTATGTATTTAAATAAATACTATAAAAAGTTTAGGGGTTAAACCATTTTTAAATAAAAAGTTTAAGGCTTAAATCATATATTGTCAATAAGTTTAGGGATTAAAGTGATTTTTAAAAGTGTGGTAACTTGCTATAGCAGCTCAAGTGGCTAAAACATTTAATTATAACACGTTTAGGGATTAAAACATTCATTATAACAATTTTAGGGATTAAAACACTCAATAAAAAAGTTTAGGAGTTAAACTATTTTTAAGCACAAAGTTTAAAGGTTAAATCATATTTTACCCTTTATTTTATACTATTAACATTTTGGTTCCTGCTTTTAGTTTCTGTTTATAGTTTACTGCAACTTGGTTCCACATTCATTGGTGTTTTAACAAAAGAGTTTCATGTTTTAACATCATATTAGTTGCTAACTTTGAATATGATTGTTGTAAACTTTGTTTATATATGATTTTTGTTTTGTATTTTTGTTAACATTTATTTAGATCGGTTATTAAAAAATATAAATAGCTCATTAAATGTAAATTGGTCATTTAATTAGTTATGTCATGTTTAGTCATTTCCTTCTAGCCAAATGTTGAACAGTCATCCTATTCTGTTTTGTTATATCTCGTCATGTCTGCATATCAAGCACACCCAAAGTAAACTTAAAGATTTATTTGTTCAATTTCAATAAATTAAAGGTCTTATTTCTTCTCTAGATAAATTCAACAATTTATGTTCAACAAGAAACTTTAAGAACTTAATTAATTAAATGTGAAAGTACATTTTTTTGGACATTTTCCCCCTTTTTAGATATATAGAACCATTTTAGTGTTCGTATAATCTTTTACAAACTCAATAACTCGAATAAATTTATAATCCAGTTTCCATGTATTGTTTTATTTGTGGAAAAACACGTGTGAAACTACAATAATTTACATTGTACTGTTTCATATGTGAAACGTTTATGATTGTTTTGTGTTTGGAAAAATAATAGTTTTGAATGTTTCACATAATAAACATTATTGTATAAATGCATTTTCACAAGTGTTCATAAATATATAGAACATCGCATGAAACAGGATTTGTGAGTTTGTAAGAATTATTGAGTTTGTAAAAGAATGAGAATTATAATTGTTTTTAGTATATGGTAGGAGCCCAATAAATTGATTAAAATGACATCAAGATGTATTAATTAATTAAACTGGAGAATAACGTCTTACAAGTTTAAAAGAGATTTTATTTTTTTCTTATTTGTTTCTTTGAATTTCTTATCTTAAAAGTATATACGCTTGACTATTAGACCGTCCACAGTGGTCGTGTCTCTTGCCAATAGTATCAGCTGCCACATTCACGCCACATCAGCTTTTCATTATCTTACCAAAACCTTACCAATCCTTACCAATTCAAGTACACACATACCAATCTAAATAATTAATTAAAAAAATAAAAGAAAAAGGAAAGAAGAGAGAGATAGAGAGAGGGTGGGGTGGGTTGGGGGTGGGGTGGGGTACTCTACGAGACCGGCACAGCTATGCCGTTTTTACCCCGTGCCGATTACCCTCGGCGGTGTTGCCGGGGGTACCGGTCGGTACCGGCTGCTTGACGACGTGCTTGACAGATGGGCCACGGATGGTCTTAATTATGAGTGTTTCATACTTCAACAATTCACATACCACAACTGTAACACCTTTTAGCTCAACTTCTTGTTGCTATGTAACTACAACTATCTGCAATTGTCACCTAGCTACTTCTGCTTTTATTGCCAAAATTTATTTGCTTAAATTGTTTATTTGACTCCTTTTTTTTATTGTTTATTTCTAATTGCTTAAGAGTGGTTTTGAGTGGTAGAATAAGCAAACAAGTACCAATCACTTGTTGGTACCTCCACCTCGCAAATGTCTATGGGGCCCGCAGTTTGGGGATTATTTGGAAGATACAGTCCTAGGTTTAATTCCAACTGGCTGCGGGAGACCGGGACAGAGGGTTGCCAGGGACGCGCTCATGGAGGTAGAGTGGCGTTGGTCCAATGGGACCCGGGGTTAGAGTGTCTCCGCCAGAATACACTTTTTGGAAGAATAAGCAAACAAGTTATTTTATATAAATTATTAGTATTTTTTATATTTAATTTTATTTTGTCTATTCATTTTTTACATACGACCTATAAAATGTTAGAAATAAGTTGTACCACAGACTCGTCTATCTATTGGCATTAGAATATCCCGCAATTTCAATATAGATATCATAAAATTAAATTTTAGTATACATTGAATCACTAAGAATAAAGATAATGTTACTTTTGGCCCATCCAATAGGAACTTTTTGGTTGAATTAATTGGTCGTTGTCTTGTACGACCCTAACTTCTTCTTAGTGGCTATAAATTGCTTTATAAGCAGTGGCAATCAAGAATCGAACCCCGATTCATCACACACAAAAAAAGATGTTCAATGGACGGAGCTCGATTTGCTTCATGACTACCATCTTATCCCTCTCATTCATCTTGATGATGACAACGATGATCAAAGATTGTAATGCATCGTGGTTGTCGTCTAAGGCATCATGCAACGGAAGTAGTTTGGCGGAGTGCCAAGGTCTCGAGGAAGAAGACCAAGAGTTTCCATTGGATACAGAAGAGCATAGGCGGATTTTAGGGAAAGTTTCTAACATTCTAGTTGAAGGGGCTTTAGAACGTTTTAATCCAGTTTGCTATAATAGGTGCACAGGAGATAAAAAGTACAATGTCAAGGGCAATGGCGACATATGCAAAACATACAACCGACCTTGCAAGAGGTGATCCGAGGGGTTTTTGGTTCTCGTCTGTTGTTTGAATCCTTCTTCAGCTCTGTAATTTCTTGTGTATTAGTATTTGTTTTGGTTGATGGGGGGTGGGTATTGCAATTGCTTGTCTTATTGCCAGATTGTTAATTGTCTTCATGAAATAATAATAACGTAAATCCTTGTGTTAATCATTTCACTTGTATTTTATGGCATAAAAGTTTTATATTGTTGGAGATGAAGAAACTTGTATTTTAAAAAACCTAACTTTTATAATGCTTTTTAGATAGATAGTTTAATCCATATATGATTTAAACGAAAAAAACAAATCTAGTTGTCTTCTTTGCCTTGTTTAGTGCTTGAGATACATGCTTAATATTTTTGTGTAAACATAATCACATTGAAAACGATTTTTGTAAAATAAATCTACACTAAATTGGACATTAACCATTCGAGTTATAACATACTGGTTAAGTCCCAAAATATACTCGAAACCATATCTTTTGCGTTTTTAAATCTAGACGCTTTCAAAACCTTATGATAATGGAGATTGTCTGCAATGACTTTAGACAATTAATCGTCATTTGAAAATTACTTGGTGCATGTAATCTGATTTAAATATCCATTGTTCTTAACAAAAATGGCATATTCTGTTTGTTATACTTTTAGTACATGGTACAATTTGTAATGCACAAAGAACAAGTCATTAAACTTTTCACCACGTGGGAAGACTTTCCAAGTCTACTCCTTGAAGCAGACGTGGATAAGAAATGGGTCTTGGCAATACGATTTTCGATTTTTTGTTTGTCGTTTATAATTATTTTGGTCTTTCTTTTCTGAAATTTCCATTTCTAATTATTATGGTTTCTATTTTATTTGAATTACTGTTTCCTAAGCTACTTACCAAATTTTTACCGCTTAAGGGTTTGCTATAAGAGATTAATTTTTATTTACCTTTTTTTTAAAGCAGCAAGGCCATACCTTCCTGTGTAACATTATTTATCATAAAAATAGATTATTGGTAAACATTTTAAACCCGACAAATGCTTATCAGATAAGATTTGTATCCTCTTACTAACTAGGTAAAGACTCCAGATCCTTGTCTTCCTTCTTATTGAGTAAGATTCTACGTTCTTTTTTATATACACACAATAAGGGTTTTGAACTGCTATAAGTGCTTACCAAGATAAGTGTTTAAAACGACCTCCTACTATGTTAAATTAAAGTTATTTTGAGCCTATGGTTTCTACTTATTTTCTTTTTTGTTTCTGGTATTAACTATGTTAAATCATGGGGCAGGGCGAGTAGTAAAAATTTTGAGAACAACATGTACGAGACAGGTACCTAATTTTACTATCCGAAAACGAACCGTTCGAGGTGGGTACCCGCAACGAACTAAACCGAAAAGGAATGGGTACCCACGGTTCGCTTAATGGGTACCCGCATTTTGTCAAGTTTTGACGCACAAAAATATATACTAGAAAATGAAGTTATTTTGTGACAAACTAAAACAATTAACACTAAAAAAATATTAAAAATGAAAATTAAAGTATGGAAGATTGTCGTCGATACGGATGTGCAAAAATGATCTAGACTGAATCTGACCGGCAAACCAATGGCAGTGGGGGTAAACGAAGAAAACATGGTATGTGATGGAGATTTTTTTAAGATTAACAATTTTTTATTACGAATTATTAATAAACTAAATATATACGGGGCACGATGGGTACCCGCGGGTAGTAAATTTTGATAACCAAACCCGACAGGCGACAATTGACGCGTACCCTTATTTTCGGATGTTTTGGGTCACGTGTTACTCGGGTATCGGTTTTCTCGGTTTCGAATCATACGATTCGGTTCGGTGTTTCGGGTTTTTTTAACACCCCTACGTACTTCCATGATGAGCAAACAAGTACAAAATAGCTCTTTACTGCTCGACCCTTTGGGCATCTCAAGGTTCGAGTTCAACCAAAAGAAAAAGGGAAAAATTGAGATAGTTATCAATTCCTTTGAGATTTTGTTAAAGGTTAAAACCCTGTTTTAAGAAGGGTCAAGTAGGTTCCTAAACCAACGTTGCATGCATAGAATAATAATTTAAAACATTAAATAATATTTTGTATCGAATTTGTTATTGGCATCATGTTAAAGATATTTTTAGTGTTGATCAGATATTTTTAGTATATATTGGCGACGGTAGTGGTGGCGATGGTGGCGACAACGGGGTTGCGGTGGCGATGATGGGGGTGGCGATGGTGACGGTAACGGGGTGGCGGCGATGGTTGGTGACGACGGGGGTGGCTGCGGTGGTGACGGTTGTGGCGGTGGCCGGCGACGAGAAGGGGATGGCAATTGAAAGTGAAAATGGAAAATGAAAAATGAAAATTAGAAAACTATAAAAAATAGTTTTTTAATTCAAGTGTAAATTTTGAAAATGAAAATTTTGTTTTCTTGAAAAAAAAATTCTAAATTGAATCAAGTAAACAAGTTTTTTCATTTTTCATTTTTGTGAAAAAAATTTCTAAAATAAGAGAATTTTTCCACAAATAAACACAACCTATATATTTTAAACAAATTTCTCCCTTTGTTTTTTTTACATATCACAATCACAGCCCGAGTTATCTTATTTTATATCTCTCGACTCCAAAAGCCATGCAATTGCTTATCCATTTTGGGCTATTGACCCATTCAAACGAATATTTCTTAATGTACATATAATTCCAATTGAAAACGATATAAAACATCTCACTTTTAAGAATTTTCCACACCATATATCAAGGCAACATTTCACTTTCTATAGGTACAACCCCCACTAGAATATCTTCCGCTGACAAACTACCCACTTTTTGTACTTCTATAGATCATTTACAAATTAAAACTATACTTTTTGCTTATAACAACCTTCCTTAAAAAATGCACCTAGCAAGTCAGAAAACCACAAACTCTTTGTGACCACTATTGCTATGATTTATATACACATCAATATTGATCTTCTCCGATCAAACTACTAGATCTTCCGCCACCATGTTCACCTTCTTCTCTTTGCTCCTCCTCTTCTTAACCACCACAACCGCCCAAATGAAAACTCATATTTAATTGCAAACGTGAGGACAACGGATAGCGCGCCACGTGGCATATTCACTCTGAATAGTCAACGTTCAATATTATTCAGAGTAAATAATACACCATTCCGTATTTTTCAACATTATTCACTCTGAGTAATATTGAATTTTGTTTTATTCACTCTGAATAATACATGATTATTCAGAGTAATATGCCAAATGGTGCGATCTTAGTTGTCCTCACGTTCGCAATGAAATTTAAAGATTTGTTGTCATCAGTCATGCATTGAAAATTAATGACCTAGCTTCCAAGGTTTGAGGCTTGGCCTTGCCGCCACCCTACACACTATTGTGTATTTGGATAAAGTCATTTTAGCTATTCATCAACTGAGCTACAAGCTATACGCAAAAAAAAATTATATATATATATATATAGTATTTATGTATTTTTATTTTTACAATTACATGATATATATTTTTACAAAACTAAACAAACTAGATTTTTGAAAAGGAAGAAAAAACTGAAATTGACATCTTATTTCATCCACTGTGACTATCCTTTTTTTCAGCAGCTTCTTGTAGCATCAACGCAAATTCTAGGCCACAAACTACAACATCCATGGGGCTGCGTTTGGTACGTGGGACAGGACGGGACAGGACGGGACAAAATTGTCTGTCCCACGTTTGGTGCAGCATGGGACAGAACAGGAATTCACTGTCCCACGTTTGGTGCGACATGGGACAGAACAGAAACTGGGACAAGGTGGGACAACGTGGGACAAAAAGGACTGTTTTTTTGTTCCACCAAAGTAGGTGGAACAACATGGGACAGAAATGAGACAGAAACTAATATATTACTAACTAACATTCGTTTGATATATAACTTCAATATGGTATTTGTTTTCGTGTTTACCACCACTAGTCGTGGCCGCCACCGCCAACGGTGGCCCTATCAGCCACCTTCACCTCGTCTTCCACTACAACAACCTTCTCCACCTCCTCTTCCACTACAACAACCTCCTCCACCACCTCTACAACTGTCAACGATTACCTACCACCACCGTCTACCACCTTTACAGCTGTCCATCTCTACCGCAACCACCACCACCACTACCCACCATATTCACATTCTCAACAACCACCGACCACCAGCACCATCATCATCGTCGTCATCACTAGTATTACCGCCAGTCACCACCTCCACCTCTACCACCTATCAACATTAGTGACATAAAAATCATATATGTATGTATGTATATATATATATATATGTGTGTGTGTGTGTGTGTGTGTATGTGTTTATGTTTATGTTTATGTTTATCAAAATTGTGTAATTTTTTTATAAGATAGTAGTTTAGTTTATTTGTGTTAATTATAACTATTAAGTGATATATAAAATCATCAAATAATTTTTTTAGGGAACTTGTCTAATTCTCTCCAGTCCAGTCCTAGGCATACCAAACACAAAACAGACATTTGTTCTGTCCAATCCTGTCCCGTCCCGTCCAGTCCTGTCCTACTCTCTTGTCCTGTCCAGTACTGTCCTGTCCAGTCCAGTCTTGTCCTGTCCAATCATGTCTGCGTACCAAACGCTACCTGGATGGTCTACTACTTCCTTGCTCTTTCAAACAACTATTTGCTACCTCCCCGAACTTCCTTAACGATCCAGGCGCGATCTCACCTCTTAGTTTCGGATCAATTATCTCATCCAAGGTTCCGTTTTGATAACAATAGCTGCCCCATTCAGCCAAATTCACTTGTTCGCTGGGCAGCCAAGGAATGATAACAGGTCTTGCACACAAAACCTCGAACAAAACCACTCCAAACGAGTACACATCAGACTTATCAGTGAGTTGTTGTCGTCGGTAATACTCAGGATCCAAATACCCGACACTACCCTTCACAAGCGTCGTTACGTGTGTATCGAATTCCCCTTTTGGCCCTAGCTTTGACAAACCGAAATCAGAAACCTTAGCCACCCAATTCTCATCCAACAAGATGTTTGTAGACTTGACATCCCTGTGAATGATTCCACGTTTGGCACTCGTGTGGAGATAAAGCAACCCTTGCGCTGCTCCAATGCAGATATGGAGACGGGTCTTCCACGGCAAAGGAGGGTTTTTGGTCTTGTACAGATGTTCCTGTAGAGTACCATGAGCCATGTAGTCGTAGACCAATACCATCTCCCCATCTTCGTCACAGAATCCGGTCAGGGAGACTAGATGGACATGACGAAGCTTAGAAAGCATCTTTATTTCAGTTTGGAATTCATGAAGCCCTTGGTTGGATGACGGGTTGAGCCGTTTGATGGCGACGATGGTCTTGGGGTTGCCTATGTAGCCTTTGTACACCTTCCCGAACCCTCCTTTGCCGATGACGCAATTGTCGTTAAATTCACCCGTGGAAACTTTCACTTCTTTAAGGGTAAAACGATGGCAGCGATCTGATGAGAGCGATGAAAGACCGTTCTTTGTAGATCTTAACTCAATGGAAGTTAGGCCCCATGATGGTTTGTCGTCGTTGGTGGCAGAACCACGACGTTTGTGTCGCCTTTGCCGCCATAGAACTACAAGAACTAAAACCGACAACAAAAGGACGAATCCTGTTCCTCCTCCAACACTAGCTTTAATTAATATTGATGGATTTTTCTTCGGGTTCCTTCTATTGGGAGATGCCTGTGTCACGAGAGGGACCGTTGAACTAAGCTCTGGGTTGGCGCTAGCAAGACTCCGTGTAGTGGCCGTACTCAACTTGAAGGCTTCCAAACCATTCAAATAACCATCAAGATATTCGTGCGAGAACGGAATGTTAGGATGAATCGCGAGCCACATGTCTTGCTTGCTTTTGCTGCCATCTGGGTCATTGACAAACACTCCGTAATCCTTGAACACCGGATGACTGCGGCCTTTACTCCAGTACAATGGATCAGCCTCCTCTTCAACAGTTCGATTATTAATGAAAATCTTGAAAACCATCTGACCACTTGTATTGTATTTCGGTATAATGTTGCAGAAATGGAGCCTAAGAACGTAATAGAACCCATAATCAACCGGAAGTATCCAAGTCAGATTGTAGAGTTTAGACAAATCGCCCATATTCCTTTGGGTAGCATAAACTTGCTCAGGTGCGGTATAATTGGGTGTCTCCATGGTGTATGTGATAGGAGTCTTATTAGCATGCTCTAACCAATAATCCGCTGCACCGAATATGTAAGGATCATCTGATTCCCACGATCGGTACATACCAGTGTCAGCCTCACCGGGTATATTACCCCCACCAACGTTTAGCCGGTAAACTGTTTCTTGAGCCATGTAGTCAGAAATCCCAAGGTCTTTCAAGGTGGTTGATTTATTATACAGATCTTCCGGCATTGAAACGATTTCAATACCATTGATGAAGGCATATGACTTGGGTGAGGGTGTAAAGATAACGTTCAAGGTTTGGGTATCTTTTACATAAATGATGAACTCTTTGCTGACAAAGGGGGAGGGGGTAACTTCCCGATAACCGGAATATCCGAAATCATACTCGATCACGCTTGTTTTAGAATGGTTCGTTTCAACATAAGTGCTGGCGAGAAAAGGGCTGAAGTTAGTTAAGAGAGAGTAGCCGTTTGATGATATGGAAAAGAAAGATTGGTTTGGCTGGAGGTCGGAATACGTGGCCGTATAGAAATGGAGACGCAGGAATTTGGGGCCTTGAGACACCTGAAATGCGTACGTGAATGAAGAACCGTTAAAGATTCGGGCTGTGTTGTACGGGATTTGAAGGGCTGAAGGATCTTGGTACGATGGTTTAGATGAGAACGAGGTGGTGCTGATGTCTAAGGGTGTGAATTTGGAACCTTCATCACCATCCCATGTCCGGCCACCATAAGTGGTGACATTTGATGAACCGCAGTCGAGAAAGAAGAGATCGGTGGCTTTGTATGGTTGGGCGGCCGCGGTGGTGAGAAGGAGGAGGAAAGAAAAGAGTGATAAATTGGAGATGAACATTGTAGTAGTAGTAGTAGTAATACAGAAAAGATTAGTATGGATGTATGGTATGGTTGCTAGTTGTATCCTTAGAAAATCAATTAATAGGAGAAGGTATTAAATCATGTACCATTTCTTGGTTCATGAGTAGACTTGGAAAGTCTTCTTCCCAAATGGTTTTGCCAACAGATAGTAGGTACTTTGTGCATTAAGAGTTGTACCAATTGACCAAGACTATAAGAAGGCGAAAGTAACAGGCTAACTTGATATTAGGGTTCATAGAAGACTGATCTTCTTGCATGCTTTTGGAGATGATAACATTCTTTTGGCTCTACTTTTTTACATATCTAAATTATAAATAAGAAGAAAATAGACGCTGATTTATAGGGGTGCTCAAAAACCCGACAAACCCGATGAACCCGATCAACCCAACCCAACCCGATGCAAAATAAACCAACCCGAAGCAACCCGACGTCTAGTCGGGTTGAATTTTTTTCAAACCGAAGGTATTGGGTTGATATCGAGTTAGTGTCATGCGAACCCAACCCAACCCGACCAACCGATGAACCCGATATTTTTGTATATTTTTTAATTTATTTGATTGTTAAGCTCATATTAATATGTACATTAGATAATTACACCATTGTATAGCCTCTTCATATATATATATATATATATATATACAGACACACACACACTTTAAATCTATTCTCCATTTCTTTATAACTCTTCTATATGTATATATGTGTGTATATAAGTACGCATACACATGAAAATTTAGAAAAATAGTTTTGTGTACGGCAATACTCGGAAGCAATACATAAATCGTCTTTAACATTTGAATTATTCATCATTTTTAGGTTTATTATATAACTTTAAACATAACTCGACCAACCCGATCAACTCAATCAACCGGAACGGGTTGGGTTGGGTTGGGTTGAACTTTTGTTTGGGTTGGGTTGGGTTGAAAAAGTTTCAAACCGCCAACATCGGGTTGAATTCTCAAAACGCCCTCAACCCGATCAACCCAACCCGTGTGCACCCCTACTGATTTATATTGAATTATTCAAAATTGGTAATAAGTTTTCATGCCCTCCAAATTATTGAGTTGTTTTGTATTCTTCCTATTTTGCCATCGGATGCATTTCCATTGTACAGTTTTGGTAACGATATTTTAAATGAATTTATATTATTATTTAAATTACTTTATGGATGGTAACGACACAAAGCATCTCACTTTAAAGAATTTTCCACACCAAATATCAAGGCAACATTTCACTTTCTATAGTACAACCCCTACTGCAAGAAGTACAAGTCCCTGATAAACTTACTCCCATTAGAATATCTTGGTCCGACTGACTTAGAAGAACCCACTTTTCGTACTTCTTAGAGCATCTCCAACGGCATCTCTATTTTAGAGAAAAACCATATTTTGTCCTCTAAAGTGCTCCAACAGCATCCCCATTTCATTCTCTAAAATAGAGATTCAAGGGAAAAACTCCAAATATAGAGAAATCTCTATATCTTAGTTTAGAGGAGAGAGAAATCATTTTTTTATTCAATCCACCAATGAGAATTTAATTGATATTCTTTTTACATAAAAAAATTAAAACATTTATTGGGATCATAAAAATATTGAATATTTTAATAATATAATTGATATTGAAATCTCTAAAATAGAGAATCTGTTGGAGTGAAATGTGGTTTTATTTAGAGATTTTGATTTTTAGTTCTCTATTATAGAGAAATTATAGAGATCCTGTTGGAGATGCTCTTAACGATCATTTCCAAAAACTACACTTTTTGCTTGTAAAAACCTCTGCTAAGAGCATCCACAGTGGTGGAACCTCTAAAAACCTCACTTGCCATATTTTTCTCTGCCACATCATTGCCACCTCAACAAACTAAGAACCTCCTTAAAACTCTGCAGTGGAGGTTCTTATAAAGACCTCACTTTCCTTTTCTTATTTATCAATTATTATATAAATTCAATATATACATATATATATATATATATATTAAAATTTTAAAATATAATTTATTATTTTTCACTTTTATATTAATATTAAATTTTCAATCTATATATTTTATTAACATATATGAAAAACAATTAAAACGCAAATATAATTTAACTGAAAAGGAGATACACCGTTACAAAAATATTTATCTTTAAAAAATATGAGTAAATATTTTATAATATAAATCACTCGTAATCACGATTCAACCAAATATATATGTTTAATAAGGTCAGAGCGGAGTTGATGATGAACTTCATTTGAGTGTAACCCGAAATTCATTTGAAGATATTCAAGGAATTCATGGGTGGAACCTTGAAATATGTGTGTCGAGTTATCTAATTTGATTTACAAGTAGAAAAATATTTAAAATAATCTTAACATAATAAATTAATGAAGTAATTAAAAATCAAACTTCTTAAAAACAACTTATAAATTTTGTATAAAAATTTATAAGAAACAAAAAGAACAATTTTTTTATAATAATTTTTTATTAATTTAATATATATGTTTTATTGCATAATATATATGTTGTATAGATTTATTAAAAGAAAAAATAGTTAAGAAATAACAAAAATAATAAATAAAATAATAACAGAAAAGGAAAATATAACAAGAACCCGGGTTCTTGTTCAAGCACCTGGGTTCCAATAAGAACCTGTGACTAGAGATAAGAACCTATGTTCCACAGTGGAGGTTCCTGCAAAAACCTCAAGAAGAACCTCGTGACGAACCTCCATTGTGGATGCTCTAAAAATCGCACTTAACAAGTCGAGAAGACCACAAACTCTCTGTGACCACTATTGCTATGATTTATATACATTAATCTTCTCGGATCAAACTACTCTTCCACGACCATGTTCGCCTTTTCTCTTTGCTCCTCCTATTTTCAACCACCACCACCACCACAACCGCCCAACCGTACACCGCCACCGACCACTTCTTCCTTGCCTGTGGTTCATCCTCCACCACCACTTTTTCCGGCACCAGATGGGATGGCGACGAGGGTTCCAAATTAACCCCGGCCAACTTCGCCACCACCTCCTTTTCATCCACACCGTCCTACCATGATTCTTCGGTCCCCCGAACCCCGTACTCCAGCTCGAATCTTCAACGGTACTTCTTCATTCACCTACACGTTTCCGGTCACCCGTGGCCCCAAATTCCTCCATCTCCATTTCTATCCTGCCGCCTACTCCGACCTCCATCCTAACCAATCTTTCTTCTCCGTGTCATCAAACGGCTACACGCTCTTAACCAACTTCAGCGCTTTCATAACCACCTCCTTTACGGAAATAATCCGCTCCGATGCAGGAGATACCAATCCCGAGGTTTCGTACTTTGTCAAAGAATTCATCGTTCATGTAAAAGACGCACAAATCCTAAACGTTACCTTTACGCCCTCACCCAACTCGTATGGGTTCATCAACGGTATCGAAATCATTTCCATGCCAGAAGATCTGTACTTTAACGATGAGAACTTGAACTACGTGGGTCAAACTAACGGGCCCGAGATTGTAGACTGTAGTTTTCGAAACTACGTACAGGCTAAACGTGGGTGGAGGGTATATATCTGATAACGATGATACCGGTATGTATCGATCATGGGAACCAGATGACGATTACATATTATATATCTATTGTTCCCGGTGAGTCCTAAAAGGAAGGGTTTGATATGAACCATTGGATTAAAATGAAATTAAATCTGAACCCTTCAAAATAGCCTATTTACAGGTAAGTAACCTCTCATCCTCTCTCCGCTATCCTCTCCACGACTTCCCCTTCACGATTTCACAAAACCTTCTGATATTCAAACGCCTCCTCAAACCATCCCCATCTGTGTGTCTCTGCCTACTTCACGAATTCTAGAAACGAACCGACGAAATCACCAACAAATCTAGAAACGAGAGTCCGCCATTGATGGCCATCTTTTTTTTATTTCTGCAATCGTTATCCACATCACAATTGCATTGATTTCCATCATCGTGTTTCATAATCAGCTTTTGGTTTCTGTCAGTGCCCTAGCGTCTCCTTAATCGATTGAGCCTGCCGACTGCCATGAAGGTATTTGATTGTGTGATTCGTCTTTCAATCAAGGTATTTGATTTGAGGTTCTATATCGGTTTATTTCAAGTTTGTTTGTTGACATCTTAAGTCAATGAACTGATTTTTTTTTTTTTGATTTACTGTGTTTTCAATCTCAATTGGGTTTTATTGTCTTGGTCGATCGTTGTTTATTTGGTGTCTAATTACTATCTTTTAAGGTTTCCTTTCTCACATTTCAGGTTTTCCACCGGATATCCATTAAGAGGAAGCATGATACGCCAAATAAAGAGACGATTTTGGATAAAAAGATGCAAAGTAGATTCAAACTTCTAATCTCCAGGTTTGCAATTTTACTGTTTACTCTGCTCATGCTTTGTTAGAAATTAGTAATTAGATTGTTAAGCATTTCATTCTCTCTTATGATTGTTGATACTAAATTGATTTTAGTTGATTGTTGGAGCCTGATCATCTTTATTGAAGATAGAAACTAGGGTTTACTGTTTGCAATAGTTTTGAGGGTCAGCCTTTGTCATATCTTCACACTCCTTTACTTCCTAATTACAATGTTTGTATCTTGAATGCTTAAAAGAATCATCAAGGGCTTTGCACAAACGTCCTATCACTTATAAGAAGGTACATGATTGTCACTTTATCATCGTTGTTGCTCTTAGTTTTTCTGATTTGTAGGACATCTTTGTGGATTTACAGTTAAATAATTTGAACAGAAAAGGGTTTTTTTTGTATGAGTTTTTGCCGAAAGAAATTAAAGGGTTCTAAAATCCGGTAGCCATGAACCCAATTATTTGAAATCCATACTTTTTTTGTTAATATATATCCTTCAAAGATTTGGATTATCTTTGCATCTTTTTATCCAAAATCGAAATTTACAAACACGAGACTCTGCTCAATTAAGTATATTTCGATTATGTTAATGTATCTTGAATATCCCTTTTTTTGTTTGTAAATTTTACAGTAATCAAGTTCTAAATCAATTGAATTGTACTTATCTTATATTAGTTGCACATCACATGATCAATTGTAAGGAAGCATTTTGTTGGCTATTCGTGTGGCAGGATTGCAGACAAGCACCAAGTTTACACTCAACATGCTTACATGAGACCACTCAGAGTAGGTTTGTTTCTTGCCTTTCTCAAGTCACTAACGACTTATTTTACATTATTCAACTATATATATGTAGAATAGGGAGCATTGCAAATCAATTATTTAGTTTACCTAGACATGTTTGATTCTACGCGTTAACTTTTTACTTATTCAGCCATAGGCAATCTGGCGGTGTTAAATTTTGTCTATTTGCATTATTTTCTAACCTTTTGAAGTGGCTATGGTTTTAGGTATTGATGATGAAAATGGATCTCGTCTCTTCAAATGCGATCCAGCAGGCCATTTCTTTGATTATAAGGTATGTGACTTTTTAATCAAGATTTATATTGATATTTATCACCTGCCACTCTACCTTACCATATCATGGTGTTTCATTTAAAGTTCCCTGGATGTTTGTAAAGAAGCCATTACGTTTATCGAGAAGAAAATGAAAATTGATTCTATATTTTGTTATGAGGAGACTGTGCAGGTATAGAGTCTCGTGTTTTTCATCAAATTTGTTAGTCATATCTTAAATTGAATTTAACATCATGCATTTTATTACTGAATACAGATTGCAATTTTACTTTACAGTCTGTTCTATCAGAAGATTTCAAGACCAATGAGATTGAGGTATCAGACCATGGTGGTATCCAGATTTCTCTCCCCCTCTCACCATGTTCCCGACTCCCCTCATTTTAAATAATCATTTCCTACATATCTGTTAACCTTGCTACCATTATTGCAGGCATGAGTTTCAGTTCTTTAACACAAAAAGACTTAGTGAGCTGTATGAAAAAGAAGTGTGCTCTGTTATGGTGGTATTAACATGGTGTTTACTTTTTAGGCACTGGAATTTTCTACTCAACTTGGTCCCTTTAAATTTTCAGCAGGCACAATAGAAGAAGCAAATGAAAGACTCAATAGAAGTTGATGAGCCATAAGGTATTATAGAAGCGTATGTTCTTTGTTTATTTTAATCTGACCATGTTAGTAGCAAGGAACTAATTAGTTGTGAATCTATAGAGGTGGGAGACCCTTTGACTACAGAAGAGCAAGAAGAAAAAAGAATAACTTTGCTTCGTGGAGACAAAGAGAGCTCGAGATGATGAGTCCTGATGACAGTACATGAAATTATGTAAATGATCATCACACACAGAAGAAAAAGCACAGAAGAGCTCATTTTGTAAGTTCTTTTTCTTCATTAAGTTTATGGTGTCTTTTTCTCTCTTGGTTTTCAAGCATCCTATTTATATCTATGGCAAAAAGGGCAATGCTCATTGCCCTTGTCGGTACTTTAGTACATGTAAATATTTGGGTTTACAATTCATTTGCCCTCCTTGGGAATCAATCTGATCATTTTCTTGTATTGCTATCGATTTAAAAGCATAGATGCAAATTGGAAAGTTTAAATAAGAATGTAAATATTTTGAGAACTTGGGATTTGGGAACCAACTATTTCGTGATCAACCCAAAAATGGTTTCATAATTTTCATTATTCATGATATTTGTCAAGAGTTATTCATGAATTGTTGGCTCCTAAGTTCTCAAAAATATTTACAGTTCTTGGTTAAACCTGTCCGTAGATGCCAATCAGTCAAATCCATGTGTGGGCCTTGAACAAGATTAAATGTGACTTGAAGTGGAAAGAATTCTGGAAATTTTAACATATATGGACATCATGACGGAACTGATGAGCTATTGGTTATATCTAGGCCCACTCATATTAGTACTCTGTATGCTCTTATTTCCGGGGGAATAAAACCTTCAGATGCTGCATCAGAAGTTAAGAAGGCTTATCGCAAAGCAGATCTCAGACATCATCCAGACAAGGTCTTACTTTGTGTTGTAGTAAAAGATGTAGACTTCAATTGAACACCATATTTGCATTTCTCTTCTTCTCTTAAGGGATTTCTCTTTGCTGACTTGTAGGCTGGTCAAGACCCTTGCACGAGCTGAAAGTGGAAGTGATGGGCAATAACGGAAAGTGATTGCTGAATCGATTCAAGTTGATGCTGATAGACTCTTCAAGATGATTGGAGAGGCATATTTGTGCTCTCAGATACCACCAAGGTCTGCAACTTTAGTTCTTTTTTGAAGTATAAAATATTAATATACGCATCCTTTTCTTGTAAATCATTTGTATATGGGATTAAGGTGTGAGGATCTTAAAATCTATGCCCTTTCTTTCTTGTAATGTGACTTATCATGTAAAATTATTACCGACTTGGACCCCTTTCCAAAGTTCTGTTCTCAACGGAATAAAAGTTGAGAACTTCTCTGGTATTTTATAGCATACGAAGGATCGTATGAGAAGTTGAGTTTAACGTAAGAAGTGGATCTGAACCGTTGATCACTTTTAATCTAATGGCCTCCCATGATTGCAAATATAATTTTAGATATTCCAAACAACACCAATTCCCATATCAAGCTTTTACCATATTTAATTGCTTTTCAATGAAAGAAAATATGTCTGATAATTTCAAACAACACAATTAAATGATTCACACGCATTTTAATATCTTAAAATAAATAAAATAGTTTAATTTAGTTATATATACATATATACATACATGAGTTTACACGGTTTACACGTTATTTGTGGTTTACAAAATAACTTCCCTCTATATATATATATATATATTTGGACGAGAACATTAATTATTTAATAAAACAAGAAAAACTTCATTCATGAACAAAAATACATGTAATTTTACACTAACGAAAAAAATGGAAGTGGGCAACTTAAAGTTCACGTGAATCACATATGATTTTGTACATAATTTTATTATGTACTAATCAAATAAGAAATGCGTAGTTTATGATAACTGTGAGAACCAATATAAACTACTCATTTTATTAAAGAAACATAACTTTCGAAACGGTAATACGAGATAACTCAAACTAGATTAAAGCCTTGTCAAATACCCGACCACCGGACGGGTATAATGCTAGTTCGGTACAGCCGGAATAAGGCCCGTTAATAATAGCACGATCAGGGGCGGATGTAAGTGTGTATTAATTAGTGGGGGGATGGGACAAATCCTAACTTCCCCCCAGTGAATTTTTGTTTGGGACCCCATCAATAAAAAAAATGTATGAAAACCAATTATAATACCAAAAATTACTTTCGAAATCAACCAAAAAAACTAAGTTTTTTTCTTAAAATCGATAAAGAAAAAAGCCTAAAAATATCTTAAAATCCACCAAAAAACTTTCTAACTTCTTAAAAACAATGGATTTAGGCTAAAAATATCGAACAACTTTTCGGGTATAATTAATCTATCTTAAAAGGTGACCCCACTAGAAAAAAATCCTAGATCCGCCACTGAGCACGATGACTCCGATTACGTACACCGTGGAGACCCCGAATTATACCGCACCTGAGCCGGTTTACGCTACATAAAGGAGTATGGCCAATATGTCTAGATACTACAATCTAACTTGGAGGCTTCCGGTTGATTTCAGGTTCCACTACATGCTCAGGCTCCATTTTTGCAACATTATACCGCAATACAAGAAAAATGGCGAGGTGATCTTTACGATTTTGATGAATAACCTAACGGCTAAGGATTACGCTGATCTGTGCGACTAGACTCGAGGTAGCCGGTATGCTGTATTCAAGGATTACGGAGTGTTTATGAACGATCCGGATGGTCGAGGAAGCAAGCAAGACTTGTGGCTTACGATGCACCCGAATTCTCTCTCGCAATACGATGATGCTTATTTGAATGGTTTGGAAGTCTTCAAGTTGAGTAAGGCTGGTAGTCTCTCTAGGCCCAATCCAGAACTTAGTTTTACAACCCCACTGCCAAATCCGGCATCTCCCATGGAAAGGAACAAGAATAAAACTCCACCATATGCCGTGATAATCGGAGGAGTTGGGGGAGGGTTAGCGCATGGACGGACCTCAAAGGGTGGCCACGGTGGCACGGGCCACCGTATAATTTGTGTGCCGAAGGGTAAAATTTTAGAATCTTATGAAGGTGCAACCGTATTATTTTGACGGGTGCCACCGTATCCTTTTCGAAACTTCAAGGTGTGCACCTAAAAACCAAAAACTTCTATCGGAATCAACCAAAAAACCAGAAAATTCACTCGAAATCAACCAAAAAAACCAAAAATTTCTCTTGAAATCAACCAAAAAATCTAAAAATTCTCTCTAAATCAACAAAAAAAAAAAAACGAAAGTTCTCTCGCAATCAATCAAATAACCCAAAAAATCTTTCGATGCAACAAAAACCGCCTATCGAAGTCAACCAAAAAATCAGAAAAAATCCTCTCAAAATCAACCAAAAACTTAATTATATGGTGCCACCGTTTAAAAATTGCTCTAGGTCCGTCCCTGGGTTAGCGGTCTTGTCTCTTTTAGTTCTTATAGTTGTCAAAAGCTATGGCATCTGTGGCTATGGACCATCTTCTATTGAATCAAAATTTACTCATTCTTGCCATGCTTCACTCCCATCGGATCGTTGTCGTCGTTTTACCCTTGAAGAAATGAAAGTTTCTACCCATGAATTCAACGACAATTGTGTCATCGGTAAAGGAGGTTTTTGAAAGGTGTACAAAGGATACAAAAACAATGGTACAATCACCGTTGCAATCAAATGGCTTAATCCATTATCTAGCCAAGGTTTTCGTGAATTCCACACGGAAATAGGGCTACTATAAAAAATGCACCATGTCCATCTGGTGTCCTTAATTGGATACTGCGATGACCGTGGATAGATGATGCTGGTTTACGAGTACATGGCTTACGGGACCCTGCGAGACCATCTTTACAAGTCGAACAACCCTCATTTGCCATGGAAAACTCGTCTCCAGATTTGCATTGGTGCAGCCAAAGGGTTGCATTATCTCCACACCGGTGTGAACCGCAAGATAATTCACAGGGATGTCAAGTCCACAAATATCTTGTTGGATGAGAATTGGGTGTCTAAAGTTTCTGATTTCGGTTTGTCAAAGCAAGGCCCCAAAGACCCATCGAAAACACATGTTAACACGTTTGTGAAGGGTACTATCGGGTATTTGGATCCAGAATACTGTAAAAGGAAACAACTTACCAATAAGTCCTATGTGTACTCGTTTGGAGTGGTTTTGTTTGAGGTTTTGTGTGCAAGACATGTTATCAATCACTTGTTGCCCCCATGAACAAGTGAATTTGGCAGAATGGGGAAAGTATTGTTATCGAAGGGGAACTTTGGACGAAATCATCGATCCCATACTAAGAAGGGAGATCGCAGATGGGTCGTTAAAGAAGTTTGAGGAGGTAGCGAATAGTTGTTTGAAAGAGGAAGGAAGTGATCGTCCAACCATGGATGTTGTAGTTTATGGATTAGAGTTTGCGTTGCTGCTACAAGAAGCTGCTGAGAAGATGGACGGCGACGCCATAAATTATCACGAAGAGTCAACCTTGGTTGATCAAATAAGATAACTTGTCTGTTTTTTCGGTTTGTTTATGTTATGTACAACTATATGAATATGAACCTAGTGATCAAAAATAAATACAATATTGCTCGACAAAGATTAAGTTGCAAAAGTGGCCGATTTCAGGATTTCTTGGTCGGATAATTTGGATCCAACCAAGACTTCTTTTATCAAAGGAAGTTTCGGGTATACGGATTGTTGTGAAAATACCGAAACCCAGCTAACAAGGAACTCACTAGTTGGACCTCACTATAAACACATAATTTCCCAAGAACAATGAACTAGGTTCTTATACGAGATAATAAGCGGAAATATGATCAAGAACATGAGAATATCAACCACCAAGTATATGCAACAATAATCAACCATATAATGCAAGATAAAGCTAGTAAAGAGAGACACCGAGATTTTTACGTGGAAACCCGGAAGAACGCCGAGAACTGATCCACTATCACTTGATGATCATTACATTTGAGATGTTACAATGTTACTAACAATGGAGAAAAGCTATGGTGTTTTTGAGCTCTAATAGTTTGGAGAGAAAGATGAGAAAGAAGGAAAGGAGACTTCTTAGGATAGATGTGGTGTGTTGGGTTATCTAAATCTGAATATTCAGATTTAGAAGAGTGGCCAAAACATTAAAATAACGTGCAGGGTAGCTAATGTGTCAACCAAAAAGGAGGGAAATCAGTAAAAAGCATAAAGTAGCTGATGTGGTCGCTGACGCAGATTCCGATGCAAATACATCAGCGCAGACAAAGCACGGATAAGACGAACAGAAGGCTTTGAGCAGATTGGCGTAGATATTGGCACAGCCGGTGCACATACATTCGCACGACCATTTGCGCCAGATACAAAAACTTGTATTTCTTCTGCTGGTTCCTTTTGCTGTTGACAAGCAATTCTCACAAATCTCCACCCTTGACATCAACCAAAAACAAACACCAAAACAGTGCTCCGTTGAGTTACTTGAATACTTCAGTTACTTGAAATTGACTAAAAAAATCAAATGTCTACTCATTTGGAGTTGTTCTACTTGAAGTATTGTGTGCAAGGTCGTCCTTCCGGGAGATTCGGCGATTAAAGAGATAGAAAATAGGAATGTTGATGCAATTATTGATTCGTTTCTTA
Organism: Centaurea solstitialis; assembly: GCA_030169165.1. Taxonomy (NCBI): domain Eukaryota; kingdom Viridiplantae; phylum Streptophyta; class Magnoliopsida; order Asterales; family Asteraceae; genus Centaurea; species Centaurea solstitialis. Next base: position 70,753,955 of record CM058041.1, read on the forward strand.
CGGGTACGATAAATGCGAATTCGTTACGAAAATTTCTCGATACTATGAAGGGAACCTTGAAGGTCACGGGAGACGAGAGGCCAAGCATGGACAATGTGAAATGGAACTTAAAATACGCGTTGAACTTCCAACAAATGGTGATGGATCGAGAGCCACACGAAGATAGCACGATTATGGACAGTTCGTTACAACTGCGAATGTCGATGATTCATCATCTACCTTCTTATGGCATCAATGATTCTTTAGGGAATGATAATTCGGCAACGAGTTATGCAAGTGGAAAAGAAGCGGATTTAAGATTCATTGAAGTTCTGATACAGCTCAATAAGACCATCAGAATGATCCTCGCGCCACGAGAAAGGATCCCGCGCCGCGGGATCGTATCTGACGGATTTCTTCACGTGATCAACCTCTGATTTACCATTATTTTTACCTAGTTTATATTTTATTTAGTTTTTATGATTATTACAATTAATTTAGGATTTATGTAGTTTCTTTTATTATTTTTGATAGTTTGGTAGATTTAGGATTCTTCTATTTCCATAGTTATCTTATTCGTTTAGATTATAAATAGGTTATTCCCTTTCAATTATAATCAGATTATCAAATTTATTAATCTCGTTCTTCTGTTTGAGAGTTCTTGAGAGTTTTCTCTCATGTTCTTGAGTTTTACGCTTGTAATTCTCGTTATCCTTTTGGATTTGACGTTTGTCGATCCGTTCCACGTTTCCTACTACGTCATGTTCGTTGGTACATAGTACATGTGTGTTTCCTTAAGGCTCAATGTTTATAATTGTCCTTTGCTCGTTATTTTTCATGAATACTACATAAAATATTTGGTTATTTGTTATTTTTCATGAACAAGAGTTTTCACTAAGAAGAGGAAATCAGTATCTATATTGTATTTATTTTTTCATGACATGATTCATGTTTATATAATCTTTTACATCACAAAAACACACCGTAAAAACGACAAGTTATATTCGACCCACTGAGGCCGACTCTTCGTGATTATTTGACACGGTCTCGTCAGTTTCACAACGGCTTTTTGTAGCAGCCACGCAAACTCAATGTATCTTAAGGTGCATCTCATCTGAAAGAGTGGAAATGTATCTAACAGTTGATAAATACATTTCATTGTAACTCAACTTTTTACCAGAGTCCAACCCTTAGCATTAAAATTTACTTTTTATTCTCATTACATGAAATAACCTAATCGATGATTTTCTATTTTTTGCGTAGACGACTACTTTTGGCTAACCAATAAGAAAAGTCGTGCAGGAACTTGTACGTTGTCCATTAACTGCGAACAACCAATTTTGGACCAAAATACCCATCCATCTCCTTCATGCCATCCACCCTCACTCTCAGTTCTAGTGGAATCGACTTTCTCTCTAAAATCGACCGCTCTCTTAATCAAAATACCCATCCCCTCGATCTTCCGATTAAGCCATAATGACACTTATTCGTTAAGCCATACATAACTGTCTGTCGGTGACTTAATGACTCAGCCCACTGGGAGGAGGTGAATCTAGTAGCACGCCCTTGCTGTTATTGTACATTGGGTGTTTAGTGCTTCCTTCTCTGTTTTTCCTTCAAATATTGTAGATATGTACTTTCTTCTTTGTTGTTTATAGAGGTGGGATAGAAATTATCTGAACCAAATTTGCTTATGTCAATCCAATCCAACCAACGAGATGATGACACTCACATTTTTATATATTTTAAAGTTATTTTACTTCACATTTTCTCTCTAATGACATGTATTCATCTGATTGGTGGACATGAATGACACATGAAAATTTAGCGTATGATTTTTCTCCCTTGTACGACACCTAAAAATGTGTTTTAAATTTTTTATGTTTAGATGGGACACTTTTTTATTTGGTTCTATAAACTTAGAACACTCTGACACTCTGTGAGGACGCTTATTTATTTTATACGTCCAATAAACTCATATTATAGCGAGGAAATAGAAGAAATGAAAGAAAATAATCTATTACAAGTAAAAAGATTTATAATATTGTACATGTACACATTAATTACAAGAAAAAAACCATGAAATTCTTGTCCTATTCCATCGAATGATTTTCTTTACATCTTCTTCCCTCTACCATTGTTGAAACTCCAATCCGCAAACCAGAGCATCCATGGCTGGTAGTTCACTTGCTCTTTAAAACAACTATTTTTTTGCTTAGTTTTGGATATATTATCTCATCCTAGGTTCGATTTTTGTATAAAAGTTATCATTGATTCATTGAGTAATAGACTAATAGTAGAAAAACTTTATGTATATTATATTATATATGATATAAAGATTTGCTGCCATGAGTCAGCTAAAAAGAAGAACAACATACCAAATAAATACAAAAAAACGTATATATAAAAGCTAAGATTGGATCATATATGCTCAAAATCTAGCTTCTCGCCATCCACTGTGGTCGAGTCTTCTTGATTTTCTGGTATGTCCTCACTAACCATTCCCCGCGCCTTCTGCATTCAGTACGCAAACTAGTGTCCATTGTAGGGTGGATTCATAAATTTAGGTGTGAGATTCTTTCATTATCAAAGAGGGGCCTCTTGTTGAATAAACTCCCCGGGGAATTTTTACGATAATTAAAATTTGAATCAAAACAAAGTACGGGTTAATTTGTTTAATTAATTTATACTTTTTAAATACTCTAATTTAGTAGGCATTTTGTTATCCAAATCTGCTAAGTTCTAATAATTTTTAACATGTCATTTTGTACATTTCAGTCATAAGCTACTTATCAAGTTACTTATAGTCTAAAAATCTTATTAGTCATAAACTACTTTAATAAGTTAGTTTCAATACAATACATTAAGTAATTTCAACATGTTCTTTAAATGACTTTTATATTTATCATACTTTTCATACTAATATGTTACAATTTATTTATTATTTTGTGTTTCAACTAGCTAAGTATTTTCGACTGTCAAAGCATGCATATTGCTTATCCAACTTTTTGCAAATATGTACCCATTCAAATAATATTTCTTTTCAATGTTCTATATATTCAATTGTAATAACTTATTATGACCATTCATTTTAATGATTTTTCCACACAATATATCCAATTGAGCAAAATATTTCTATTTCACTTATCTTAAAGTACAACCCCTACTTCAAGAGGTACAAGTCCCTCATAAAACTTACTCCCATTAGAATATCTCCCGTTGACTGACTTATAAGAACCCACTTGTTGTACTTTTATGGATTATATCCGTAGAAATCCTTCATCAGTGGTTGTAAATGACTGATTCAAAAACTATGCTTTTTGTTTGTAAGAACCTCCGCTAAAACTCGCACTTAATTAGCAAGTTGAGAAGACCACAAACTCTTTGTGACCACTTTTGCTATGATTTTATAACACACCAATAGCGATCTTCTCCGATCAAACTACTCTTCCGTCACCATGTTCACCTTCTTTTCTTTGCTCCTCCTCTTCTCAACCACCACCGCAACCGCCCAACCGTATACCGCCACCGACCACTTCTTCCTCGCCTGCGGTTCATCCTCCCCCACCACCTTTTCGGGCATCAGATGGGACGGCGACGAGGGTTCCAAGTTCACGCTGGACAACATTGCCGCCACCTCCTTTTCATCCACACCATCCTACCGTGATCCTTCGGTCCCCGGAACCCCGTACTCCACCGCTCGAATCTTCAACGGTACTTCTTCGTTCACCTATACGTTTCCGGTCACCCAAGGCCCCAAATTCCTCCGTCTCCATTTCTATCCCGCCACCTACTCCGACCTCAACCCAAACCAATCGTTCTTCTCCGTAACATCAAACGGCTACACGCTCTTAACCAACTTCAGCGCTTTCCTAACCGCCTCCTACACGGAAAAGATCAGCTCCGATGCAGGAGATACCAATCCCGAGGTTTCATACTTTGTCAAAGAATTCATCATTCATGTAAAAGATGCACAAATCCTAAACGTCACCTTTACGCCCTCACCCAACTCATATGGGTTCATCAATGGTATCGAAATCTTCTCACTGCCGGAAGATCTGTATTTTCACGATAAGAACTTGAACTACGTGGGTCAAACAAACGGGCCCGAGATTGTAGACGATGTAGTTTTCGAAACTATGTACCGGCTAAACGTGGGTGGAGGGTATATATCAGGAAACAATGATACCGGTATGTATCGATCATGGGAACCAGATGACGAGTACATATTCGGTGCAGCAGGATTAAAACCCGTTAATAATAACACGATGACTCCGATTATGTACACCGTGGAGACCCCGAATTATACCGCACCTGAGCTGGTTTATGCTACGCAAAGAAGTATGGGCAATATGTCTAGATACTACAATCTAACTTGGAGGCTTCCGGTTGATTCCGGGTTCTACTACAAGCTCAGGCTCCATTTTTGCAACATTATACCGCAATACAAGAAAAAAGCCGATGTGATCTTTACGATTTTGATGAATAATGTAACGGCTGAGGATTACGCTGATCTATTCGACTGGACTCAAGGTAGCGGTTATGCTGTATTCAAGGACTACGGAGTGTTTATCAACGATCCTGATGGTCGAGGAAGCAAGCGAGACTTGTGGCTTACGATGCACCCGAATTCTCTCGCAATAGAATACAATGATGCTTATTTGAACGGTTTGGAAGTCTTCAAGTTGAGTAAGGCAGGTGGTAGTCTCGCTAGCCCGAATCCGGAACTTAGTTTTACACCCACACTGCCAACCCGTCAGGCACCTCCCATGGAAACGAACAAGAGTAGAACTCGACTATATCCCGTTATAATCGGTGGAGTTGCGGGAGTAATTTTAGTCTTCTTGGCTGTTTTAACTCTTGTTGTTTTCCGGCAACGGAGGCGGGTCAAAAACTACGGCACCGCTGAGGACAATTCGTCCTGGGGTCCGGTATCGGTTGAATCGAAATCTGCGCATTCTTGCCATTCTTCGCTGCCCTCGGATCGTTGCCGTCGCTTTTCACTTACGGAAGTAAAAGTGGCTACCGGTGAGTTTAACGATGATTGCGTTATCGGTCGTGGCGGGTTCGGGAAGGTGTACAAAGGGTACATCGACAACGGGACAACCGCCGTTGCAATCAAGCGGCTCAATGCATCATCCAGCCAAGGTGTTCGTGAATTTCACACGGAAATAGGGATGCTGTCGAAATTACGCCATGTCCATCTCGTGTCCTTGATTGGGTATTGTGACGAAGATGAGGAGATGGTGCTGGTGTATGACTACATGGCCCACGGTACTCTACGTGAACATCTGTACAGGTCGAACAACCCTCCTTTGTCGTGGAAAAGGCGTCTCCATATCTGCATTGGAGCGGCCCGGGGATTGCATTACCTCCACACGAGTGCAAAACGCACGATAATTCACAGAGACGTCAAGTCCACAAATATTTTACTGGACGAGAACTGGGTGGCTAAGGTTTCTGATTTCGGTTTGTCAAAGATAGGTCCCGATGACCCATCGCAATCCCATGTTAGCACGGTGGTGAAGGGTAGTATGGGGTATGTGGATCCCGAATATTACCAAAGAAAACAACTCACGGAGAAATCCGACGTCTACTCGTTTGGAGTTGTTCTGTTTGAAGTTTTGTGCGCGAGACCCGCTATGATTCCAGGGCTGCCGAAAGAACAAGTGAGTTTGGGAGTATGGGGCAAGTACTGTTATCGGAAGGGGATCCTCGATCAGATAATTGATCGAAAACTTAGAGATGAGATAGCACCCGAGTGTTTAACGAAGTTCGGAGAGATAGCGTATAGTTGCTTGAAAGAGCAAGGGTGCGATCGGTTAACCATGGAAGAAGTAGTCTATAAACTGGAGTTAGCGTTGGAAGTACAAGAAACTGCCGAGAAAACAGGAGGCCGGGTGGCGTCGGAGAATCAAGAGCCTCCGTTTCTTAGGCATGGGGAGGCAACGACGACGGACGACAATGGTTTATCGCGGTCGTCGGCAATAAGAAACGGAACGTCTTCGGTCAGCAGCACCGACGAAGGGTTCAAGTCAGAAACAGTTTTCTCCGAGTTGCAAAAGTCAACGGGACGATAATATATATGAAACAAGACATGTGAAATATATTGGGCATTTGGATCCCGGAGTACAATAGCTCATAGACAACTTTGATATGTAATCATTTGTATCATATCAAATATAAGGCCATCCACTGTCGGATCGGCTTAGTCTTCGGGTAGCCTTCGGCTACATTGAACCCGACGGCTTCTTTGGTGAACACCGCCGCGGGTGTCCATCGGGTAGGCATCCATCGGTTCTCCCAAGCCGACGCCAAACCTCCTCTTTCTCTCTATCTCTCTCCTCTTTCTTTTTTTGTTTTTTTTATTTAAAAGTGTGTATAAGATTGGGTTGAGTATTGGGTCGACAGTGGATGAATTGGGTAGTTTTAGGTAATATAGTGGAAAGCTGATGTGGCAGTAGAAACCATTGGGTTGCAGTGGGTCGACAGTGGATGGCCTAAAGAATTTTATTGAGGTAAAACTGAATTAGACAAACAAAAACATAATGCTGTAAAATGTATCAGGAAAACTATTTTTGAAAGATACCGTTCCCCATGAAAGGAACATTGTCTCCTTTAATTGGGACCTAAAATTGGAATATAGAATTGCTTTATTTTTTTTTCCACACACTTAATAATCAAACGTTTACTTGGGTAAGCAGTTAACAGTAAAATTTAATACTATCACTTACTTATCGAGTAACATTTTAGTCCATAAAAATGGTATCTTATACTACAATTTTATCAATAAATTTTAACTGTGGTAAGTGTCTTTACCATTACGATGTGCTCTCAAAACTCATTTTACGAAGGAAATGAATGAAAAGGGGAGGAATGTAAAAAATACTTGTGTTCTCAAAACTTTTTTAGGAGAGAAACGAAAGAAAATGGAAGGAAAATAATGTTATCCTTCCAAAACTTTCCTCCCAAATATAGGAGGAAAGGGAAGGAATGGAAAAAAAAAAGAAATTAAAAAATTATTGAAATTATTAAAATTACAATTCTACCCAACCTTTTCATTATAAAAGATATACTTTAAAAGGGTATATATGTAAAAATGGTATATTTTCTTTCCTTTCTCTCGCGTTCAAGAACACTAATAAAAACAATCTCTTTTCCTTCTCTTCTTTTTCCTTACTTTTCAAGAACAACACAAATAAATAAATTATTTTCCTCTCCTTTTTTTTTCTCTTTCTTTCTTTTCTATCCATTTCTTTTCTTCTCTTTTCTTTTTTCTCTGTTTACAAGAACACAACTTTAGGGCTCTATGCGGATAATATTCTTGGTCATTATCATATTCATTCAGTAAAACGATTTGACTTGGTAAGGACTTACGTAGGTAAGCATTTAGTAAACGACTTTTAGAATCTCTAATTACCCTGGCACGAATTTAGCATTTTTTTTTTTTTTACTTTTGTTGTAGTCAAAGTCATAGAGGACACCCCAAATGCTTACTAGGTTTTCTCGACTCCAAAAGCCATTCAATTGCTTATCCACTTTGGACTATCACCCACTCAAATGCGTTCTTCTTGATGTACATTTTCCAATTGAAAACGATATAAAGCATGTGTTTTTAAGAATTTTCAACACTACTTATCAAGATCATATCACTTTTTATGTTAATGGTGCATAGCTTAGTTGATAATAAGTGGGGGTAGTGTTTATCCAAAATCGAATGGTCTTGGGTTCGAGCCTAGGGCGTCCCCATAGCCACAATCGTTGAGTGAGTCATATATGCCCCTTAGATTATGGAATTGACAGACGATAGTGAACCCGTTGGAGTTGCCGGTATTAACGTCCAACTGCTACTGCAGGGCATTAAAGTCCCTCGTACAATCATTCCGATTAGTGATTGGAGAAGACTGAGAAGACTTTTCCAGGTCTACTCTTCAAGCAAGTAGAAAAATCTTCCACTATGACGACGACTACTCGTACGATTTATATAAACATCAATAATACATTTCTCCGATCAAACTTCCACCATCATGTTCACCATCATCTTTCCTTTGCTCTTCCTCTTCTCAACCACCACTACAACCGTCCAATCACACAAAGCTACCGATCACTTCCTCGCCTGCGGTTCCTCCTCCACCACCACCTTTTCCGGCAGGAGATGGGATGGCGATGAACGTTCCAAATTCATGCCCGCCAACATCGCCACCACTTCCTTTTCATCCACACCTTCCCACCAAGATCCTTCGGTCCCCCGAACCCCTTACTCCACCGCTCGAATCTTTAACGCTACTTCTTCTTTCACCTACACCTTTCCAGTCTCCCGTGGCCCCAAATTCCTCCGCCTCCATTTCTATCCCGCCACTTACTCCGACCTCCAGCCAAACCAATCTTTCTTCTCAGTATCATCAAATGGCTACTCTCTCTTAACCAACTTCAGCGCTTTCCTAACCGCCTACTTTATGGAAAAGATCCGCTCTGATGCAGGAAATCCCAATCCCCACGTTTCCTACTTTGTCAAAGAATTCATCATCTATGTAAAAGATGCACATATCCTAAACGTTACCTTTACACCCTCGCCCAACTCGTATTCCTTCATCAACGGTATTGAGATCGTCTCAATGCCCGAAAATCTGTATTTCAATGCTAAGAATTTGAAGTACGTGAGCATAAAATCAGGACCCAAGATTGCCAACAGGATGGCTCTCGAAACTATTTACAGGGTAAACATGGGCGGGCAAGCTATATCTGGTGAGGCTGATACCGGTATGTATCGATCATGGGAACAAGATGATGGTTACATATTCGGTGCTAGTGGGTTAACCCCGGTTAATACGACTCCGATCACGTACACCACCGAGACACCAAATTATACAGCACCTGAGCAAGTTTATGCTACCCAAAGGAGTATGGGCAATCTATCGGAATATTACAATCTGACTTGGATACTTCCAGTTGATTACGGGTTCTATTACTTGATCAGGCTCCATTTTTGCAACCTCATACCAGATTATAATAGAAGTGGTCTGATGGTGTTTACGATTTTCATTAATAATCAAACTGCTGAGGATGAGGCTGATCCATTGTTTTGGACTCAAGGTAAAGCGCATCCGGTATTCAAGGACTACGTCTTGTTTGTCGGTGATCCAGATAACGGGGGTAAAGGCAAGCAAGACCTGTGGCTGGCGATGCATCCTAACTTACGTGCGTCGGCTGAATGGGGAGACGCTTATCTGAATGGTTTGGAAGCGTTCAAGTTGAGTATGCCTCCCGGTACACTTTCTAGCCCCAATCCAGAACTTAGTTCTACTCCCCCACTGCCAATGCCGTCATCTCCCATGGAAACATACAAGAATAAAACTCCACCATATGCCGCGATAATCGGAGGAGTTGGGGGAGGGTTAGCGTTCTTGTCTCTTTTACTTCTTGTAATTTTCCGGAGGCGAGTCAAAAACTACGCCTGGGGTCCAGCTTCGATTGAATCAAAATCTACAAATTCTTACCGTTCTCCACTGCCGTCAGATCGCTGCCGTCGTTTTTCACTTGCGGAAATGAAAGCGGCTACCCGTAAGTTCAACGACGATTGCGTAATCGGCCACGGCGGGTTCGGGAAGGTGTACAAAGGGTACATAGACAACGGAACAACCGCCGTTGCAATCAAGCGGCTCAACACATCATCCAGCCAAGGCGTTCGTGAGTTCCTCACGGAAATAGGGATGCTATCGAAACTACGCCATGTCCACCTGGTGCCCTTGATCGGGTATTGCGACGACCACAAAGAGATGGTGCTGGTCTACGGCTACATGGCTCACGGTACCCTACGCGAACATCTGTACAAGTCGAACAACCCTCCTTTACCATGGAGAACGCGTCTCCATATCTGCATCGGTGCGGCCCAAGGGTTGCATCATCTCCACACGAGTGGGAAACGGAGCATAATTCACAGGGATGTGAAATCCACAAACATTTTACTGGACGAGAATTGGGTGGCGAAGGTTTCTGATTTCGGGTTGTCAAAGCTAGGCCCCAACGACCCGTCGCAATCCCATGTTAGCACGACCGTGAAGGGTAGTATGGGGTATGTGGACCCCGAATATTACATAAGACAACAACTCACGGATAAGTCCGATGTCTACTCGTTTGGAGTTGTTCTGCTTGAAGTTTTGTGCGCAAGACCTCCTATGACTCCGGGGTGCCAAAAGAACAAGCGAGTTTGGTGGAATGGGGCAAGCATTGTTATCGGAAGGGGACCCTCGATCAAATAATTGATCCAAAACTAAGAGACGAGATCGCACCCGAGTGCTTAATGAAGTTCGGGGAGGTAGCGTATAGTTGCTTGAAAGAGCAAGGGTGCGATCGATCAACCATGGAAGAAGTCGTTTATAAACTAGAGGTAGCACTGGAAGCACAAAAAACTGGTGAGAAAACAGGAGGCGGGTTGGGGTCGGAAAATCATGAACTTGCGTTTCTGAGGCATGGAGGGGCAACGACGACGGACGACGATGTGTTATCTGGGTCGTTGGAAATAAGAAATGGCACGTCTTCGAGTAGTACCGCCTACGAAGGTTCAAGTCGGAAACAGTTTTCTCCATGATGAGGAAGCCAACAGGAAATTTTAGTCATCAGTGACACCAACAGGCAACCAAACTTTCATCAGATATCTTGTTTGGTGCTACCAGCATATCCGTTTAGTTTCCTGATAATTTTACCCTGTAGATTTTGATTTCAATAATTGCATTAATAGAGTAGTGATTAGATTATGGATTATCTTCACCAAAATGTATTCAACTTTACCCTTATTTTTATTGTATATATCCAACTTTAAAATGTGCTATTGCATAAACTATACTTTTAAAAATGTGTTATTGTATGTACTATACTTTTAAAAAACATGCTATTGCATGTACTATTTCAACAGTAAATAAGTACAATATTACATAAAATAACACATTTTGAAGTTGGATACACACAACAGGAATAAGAGTAAAGTTGGATACATTTTTGTGAAGGTACTCCTTAGATTATATATGCTTTCATTACAAATATGGTTCAATAACTCGATATAAGAGAAAAATTAAATTATGCATACTCAAATATCACAGGTGAATTCTATCCTCATCCCCTTACAGGGGATGTGGTTAGGTAGTGTGAGTACACTAGTGGGACCCGGAGGTAGGACCCAGTAAATTTATGTGAGTAAGAGGGGTGGGGATAGCAACCCCATGTCACATTATTCATAAACTCCACCAAAAAAGACATGGGAGACAGAGTAGCTTCCATTATTTCATTTATTTGGGGGAAAAAGAGCTAGATATTTCTATTAATTGACAATGGGAAATGACATTTATATTTGGAGTGATTAACCCTTTATCCTTTCTTTTAACAAATAAATCCTTAACTTACTAAAACCGAACAAAAGAATCCTTAGGCTTCTTTGATTTTAATAAGTTTTAAGACTTTGATTACTTAAAAATATTAGGGATTTAATTGATCATCCTAAATTGTTAAACTACGTTAGTTTTTTTAGGGGACTTCGGCCATTACATGTTTCAGATCCAACAAGGTACATGATCTTGTGACAAATGAATGGTCATGTGACATAAGCAACATGGACTAAAAAATTTCTAAACAATATGGTGACAATATCAACAGCAATAGCAACCAACCATAGATTGAATAATTAGCAGATAAGCATAGAAGTTAGGGGGATACAGAAACATAGCCAAAAAATGTTGTGAAAATACCGAAACCCAACTAACAAATAAGCTCACTAGTTGGACCTCACTATTACCACTAAATTCCCAATAACAAATGAACTACGTTCTTATACGAGATGTAAGCGGAAATGATCAATGAACATGAGACAACTAAGCATATGCAACGATAATAACCATACAATGTAAGATAAAGCATAAGTAAAGAGAGACACCGAGATTCTACGTGGAAACCCAAATCGGGAAAAACCACAGGCGGAGGACGCCGAGAACCGATCCACTATCACTTGATGGTAATTACACTTGAGATGTTACAAGCTTTACAATGAAGAGAGAAATTCTATGGTTTTTCTTCTTGAGCACTCACTAACTAGTTTGGAGAGAAAAAAATGAATTATGTGAATTAATTCATATGAAGCCGTGTGTATATGGATGATGGAAATCAATAGACTCCTTAATATATTATTATAATACAAGGGGAATGGCTTCTACTAATAAAAAATTGAGAGTGGATATGAGGTGTCACCAAATAGATGGATGAAACACTCATACGGCCAAAAATAGTGCGGGAGGCTTATATGCGGTTTAAAGACCCGCACACAACCCGCATTTACCACTGCCTCCTCTCATTTTTACTCATTTGATTTTTGGTTTTAAGCAAGCAATATTCTCTCAATTCTCCACCCTTGACTTCAAACCAAAAACACACAATAATTAATGCTCCTCCATGACTTCAATCCAAACTAACTTGAAGAACAAACTCCACCGATCTTCCATCTCAAGCCAAAAACAATTACCCGAAAAACAAGCGATACCAAAGTGATCAAGTCCTCTCTTTTCAAATCAATAACCAAAGTGGTCCTCCGCCGGAGCGCCCCGAAGGGAATCAACCTCGTTTATCAACACCAACCAAGTCCAAACACAAGTTGAACTTGGCAACCGGAAGCGGCTTCGTTAGCATATCCCCTGCGTTATCGTCGGTGCTTATCTTCACGACCTTAAGATCCCCTCTTGCTACTACCTCTCGGATATAATGGTGGCGAATGTCGATGTGCTTCGTCCTATCGTGAAGCACTCGATCCTTTGTCAAAAGAACCGCGCCTTGATTGTCGCAAAATACCTCTTCGACCTTCAAGCGCTCACATAACTCACCAAAAAATCCTTTGAGCCAAACACCTTCTTTCACGGCTTCGCTAACCGCCATATACTCCGCTTCCGTTGTGGACAAAGCGACGGTAGGTTGCAAATGTGCCCTCCAACTAATAGCACACCCATCAAGGGTGAACACGTATCCGGTGATGGATCTTCTATTGTCGATATCCTTGCCATAATCCGAATCTGTATAGCCAAGTACCCCCGAAGAATTTCTCCCGAAATGAAAACACAAATTCGCCGTCCCCTTCAAGTAACGAAAAATCCATTGGACGGCTTTCCAATGCTCCTTTCCCGGGTTGGCCATATATCTACTAACCATAGAAACTGCATAAGCGAGATCCGATCGGGTACAAATCATGGCATACATCAAAGATCCCACCGCACTAGAATACGGCACTCTCGCCATATAGGCAACATCGGCTTGAGTCGAAGGACTTAAGGCTGATGATAGCCTGAAATGAGGCGCAAATGGAGTGTTGACAGACTTTGCTTCAGACATACCAAAGCGGCGAAGAACTTTCTGAACATAACCTTCTTGACTAAGGTACAACTTTCTCGCCTTTCTGTCACGAACAATCTCCATACCAAGAATCTTCTTTGCGGCTCCCAAATCCTTCATATCAAATTCTGAATTCAATTGATCTTTCACTTTCTGAACTTCTCCCATATCTTTAGCTGCAATTAGCATGTCATCTACGTATAAGAGCAAGTACAAGATCGACCCATCATCACACTTCTTGAAGTAAACGCAGCTGTCGTACGACGAATTTGACAAGCCGTGTGCGGTCACAAAAGCGTCGAATCTCTTATACCATTGCCTAGGAGATTGTTTGAGGCCATAAATAGACTTTATCAATTTGCACACGTGACCTTCTTTACCCGGAACAACAAATCCTTCCGATTGGTGCATAAAGATCTCTTCCTCAAGTTCACCATTCAGAAACGCGGTTGTGACGTCCATTTGCTCAAGCTCCAAATCATCGGACGCGACCATCCCTAGCAATGCACGAATAGAAGTATGTTTCACCACCGGTGAAAAAATGTCGTTATAGTCAACGCCAGGAATTTGACTATAACCCTTCGCGACCAACCGAGCTTTGTACCTTGGCTTTTCTTCCGGAGTGGCCCCTTCCTTCAACTTAAAGACCCATGCTTGTGAGATTTCCTTTGCCTACTTTTTGAATAGAAGGACAAAAGAAGATTATCAAAAGATGGAACAACTGAGGTGAACTGTGAGATTCAACTGGAAAATAGAACTAGGCGCAAGTATACACCTTGAACTACTGTCGTCCCGTAACAAGTAATAATGGTAAGTAAATACCAGATATCGTTTCCACAGAGAAGGAATAATGCAAGAGTCTTTTCAGTTGTTGGTAAAGCAGTTAAGGGATGATTTCAGATGGCGAATTCGAGGATTTTAACCGATGCTTGTTTTAGCAAATGGTGAGTGAGTGTGTTTGTAAAATCTGTTGGAGAAAAAGAACCCAGGGTGCAGGTAGTAAAGAGATACAAAAAGGGCTGTTTGTAGTTTAAAGATGTTTTATAAAACTGTGAAACCACTGGCTAGACGGCCGACCACAGTGCACACTGGTTAACATGCAATCAGGTGTGATATTAGTCACTTGCCCTAGCACAACCAGTGTTACCTTCATTGCCAGATAAAAACCATATACAGACTAGACATATTACTACAGTTATTCTCACGTTACCCTTAACTCTGAAAGTTAATGCATTTTCATAAGCTAGACTAATCCAACTTAATCTTCAATTAAACGCTTCAAATCCCTGCAATGAATAGTTTAGCACTGTAATATTGTTCTCACTTTACTGCATTTGTTTTAACGTAAATCTTAACTCTGAAAGTTAATGCATTTTCATAAGCCAGATTGGGCGTCAATCAACCTAACTTAATCTTCAATGAAACGCTTCAAACTCCTGCAATAAATAGTTAACACAATAATACAACATTGCATCTAGAACAATTACAACTACATTGCACTCAATATTTCCCCACACCCCAAGCTCAAGCTTTTAACTCATAACTTGGAAATGTGAATACTGGAATAATGACCAGTTGGGAATGATGGCAAGAAAAACGAATGAGTGGTAATTACTTACACAATACGTTCTCTTCTGAGAGAGAAACAGAGTGTAAGTAATCCCAAAAGCAGTAAAATAAATTGCAGGAAATTAAAGTACTGGATTGACCAGTAGAATGCAGAAATGTAAACACTGGAGTGACCAGTAAAGACTGGATTGACCAGTAAGTTGCAGAAAAGTAACTGACAGGAAATTAAACACTGGATTTATGACCAGTAAAATTGCTGGAAAGTAAATTGCAATAAAAGTAAATTGGTAATTACTACACAATACGTTCTCTTCTAAGAGAGAAACAGAGTGTAGTAATTCCAAGAAGTTAGAAAGTTAGCAGCAGTTAGCAATTATCAGGTAAATTAAATACTGTTTAGTAACTTGGAAAGAAAGACTTGAATGTAGCAACTTTTGGGGACACAAAGTACTTGAAAGTACAACTAGGGGACAAAAGTACAAGGGAATGTACTTTAAAGTACAAAAGCAATTCTAGGTTGTACTTGTAACTTGGATTTAAAGCAACCAATTTTTAACAGCTAAATTACTAACAGGTATTTTGAAAACACTGAGTTTGGTAGTTGAAACACAATACGTTCTTTACTAAGAAAGAATCAGAGTGTAAAACAACTCCAAGGAAACAAGAAGATTAAAAACTACAAACTTTGTATTTTAACACCAAGAACACTTTCAAGATTAAAAGCTGGAACTTTAACAACAAGAACACACACAAAATGATTTTTCAAAAGATTACTTGGATTAATAACTACTAAAAACAACAACAACACTAGTTTAAGTGCTTAAACCCGTATAGAGATTAAGGCACAAACTAGGAATATCAAAAGATTAACCTACGGATTGTTTTGAAACCGGAACCTTAAGAACAGAAAATTAAATCTAAACAGCAGCTAAGAACTAAAGAGTAGTGACAAGAGAATCCAAATCACTAAAGAGTGAAATGGTTCAAGTGTAAGGAATTAAGGTTACAACTACATGGTATTTATAGCAAAATAAATGGCTTGGAAGAGGAAGACAGCTGTAAACAGGCTTGATTGTCTGACAAAAGCAACCCATGGGTCAAAAGTCGGGTCAGATCCAAAAGCAGTTCCTTGAATCAAAGGTAATGAGTTGGCCCAGAAACCTTCCTTCAGCATTCCTGCAGCAGTCCGGTGGCATTCCTATAGCACTCCCAAAGGGTTGGCCTGCAACTGCTCCTTTCCAAAGCCTGAAATTTAAGGAAATAACACTAATTAACTACATATTTACACTAATTAACACATAAGTCATGAGAAATCAAATTATAGTAAAAACAGAAGCAAACTAGACTCAAATGCTAACTTTGGGCAAAATAAGGACACAATTAAACATTAAAAAGACTCAATAAAAGGCAACATTTAGACACTTATCAACCCACTTGCTCCGAACGGCCTTCTTACCCTTGGGAATAAGAACAAGCTCCCAAGTTCCGCTCTTTAGCAAGGATTCCATTTCCTCCTTCATCGCCATCAACCATTCATCCACATCATCGAGCTTCATAGCCTCACTATAGGAAGTAGGCTCCACCGTACCCTCCATTTCCTCCGCTACATTAAAGGCATGTGCTACTAAATCGACTTCTTCGGTGTACCGTGCGGGACGCACGATTTCCCTTCTTCCCCTATCACGAGCAATGCACGGTTCGGGCGCTTGTGGCATGGTTTGAGATGATGAATCATCTTCCACTTGAGCACCTGTAGAGGTAGAAGAAGCGGCATTTAAATCATTAGTAACAATGGGGCTCGATGTTTGAGCCATAGGTAGCTCCACCTCAACCGGAGGTTTCTCTTTCGGAGATTCGGAAATGGGCTCGGATGTAGGAGGCGGCGAATCACTCAACATCAAGGATTCGTCAAACGTGACGTCTCGGCTTATAAGGATCTTCTTTGTTTCCGGGCACCATAGCCTAAAGCCTTTTAACTCCATCTTTGTATCCAAGGAAATTGCATTTTATAGCTGTCAGTTCTAACTTCCCGTTATCAACTCGTGCATACGCCGGGCAACCAAATATCTTCAAATCCATGTAATCGGCCGGTGATCCGCTCCAAACTTCCATGGGAGTCTTCTTCTCGAGAGCGACCAATGGAGACCGATTGATTAAGTAACAAGCGGTAGAAGCTGCTTCCGCCCAAAAAGTCTTAGGCATCTTCGAGTTAGAAAGCATGCAACGAACTTTCTCGAGAATAGTGCGGTTCATCCTTTCGGCCACACCATTTTGTTGAGGAGTGTGGGCATCGGTGCGATGCCTCGTAATGCCATTCTTTCGACAATAGGCATTAAACTCCTCCGAGCAAAATTCCAAGCCATTATCCGTTCGGAGGTATTTCACCTCTTTACCGGATTGCTTCTCGATCATCGTCCTCCAATCTCTAAATGTTCCAAACACATCGCTCTTTTTCTTCAAGAAGTACGCCCACACTCGACGTGAGAAATCGTCGATGATAGTGAGCATGTACGAAGCTCCACCATAAGAAGTAACTCGGGCCGGACCCCAAAGGTCGGAATGAATGTAGTCAAGTGGCCCTTTGGTCGTGTGGATGCCACTTAAGAACCGGACCCTCTTCGTCTTGCCGTACACACAATGCTCACAAAACTGCAAATCCGTAACTTTGTGGCTGTCCAACAAATCGCGTTGACTTAGCTCGATCATGCCTCCAAGGCTCATGCAACCGAGACGTAGATGCCACAACTTAGTTAGATCACCATCGGAGAATTTCTTTGAAGCAACCGCAACGTCACCGGTAACGGTTTGACCCTGCAAAATGTAAAGGTTAGCGGTTTTTCT
Organism: Centaurea solstitialis; assembly: GCA_030169165.1. NCBI lineage: Eukaryota > Viridiplantae > Streptophyta > Magnoliopsida > Asterales > Asteraceae > Centaurea > Centaurea solstitialis. The sequence continues at coordinate 70,771,706 of CM058041.1, forward strand.
TAGAGCCTTCATCATAAGTAGCGCTCCTCACTTGACCCTTACTACTCCATTCTTGCCAATGAATTCATAGCCATTTCGATCAAGGGTACTAAGAGAGATGAGATTTCTTCGGAGTTCGGGAACATATCTCACGTCCCCAAGAGTTCGGGTGATGCCATCATGCATGCGAATTCTAATCGTGCCTTTACCGATGATAGGGCAAGAATCATTGTTCCCTATCATTACCACGCCTTCGGGAACCTTCTCATACGTGTGAAACCAACTACGGTGGGGACACATGTGAAAAGTACAACCCGAGTCTAGAATCCACTCTTCCGAGGTATTCATCATCCCCTCGGAGACCATCAAAACTTCACCGTTACAAAATCCGACTTCACCTTGCTCAACAACATCGGCTTCACCGGAGGTACCCGTTGTCTTGTTCTTGGCTTTGTTTTTGGCTTGAAGCTTAAAACATTCTTCCATGGTATGACCCTTCCGTTTACAAAAGTTACAAAATTTTCTCGGTTTTCCACGAGATTTTGATCTTGATTTGCTTGACGAACTCGAGCATTTTTCAAAAGGTCTCCCTCTTGCATTTAATCCTTTGGCCCTTGGTTCATGACCGGGATTAATTTCCTTCATTTTCTCCTTCGAGCTCAAAGCGGTATACACCTCATCAAGAGAGAGGGAATCCCGACTATAAATGATAGTATCCATGAACGTACCAAATGACGGTGGCAAAGAGCACAACAAAATCAAACCCAAATCCTCATCGTCATATTTCACCTCAAGGTTCTTCAAATCACCAACTATCTCCTTGAACTTCGATAGGTGGGCCGTAATTGAACCACCTTCAGATAAACGTAAGGCATACAATTTAAGCTTCATATGAAGCTTATTGGGTAAGCTCTTTTCCATGAACATCTTGTCTAGTTTAGTCCAAATTTGGTACGACGTTTCCTCTTCCGCAACATCTTGTAAAACATCATTTGAAAGGTGTAATCTAATTAGTGATTGGGCTTTTAAATCGTTCAATTCTTTGTCTTCCTCCGACCAAGCACCGGGCATGAATGCCCGACCCAAAATGCACTTATGCAAGCTTTGTTGGATTAGGACATCTCTCATCTTTATCTTCCATAAGGGATAGCGAGTATCTCGCTCAAGTAAGGGGAGGTCAAACTTCATCGTTGACATAAATGAAATAGCCTAGCAAATCAATAATCTCACGAAACTTCTATCGATCACAAAATCTCGGTATAAATAACTTGGGCTCTGATACCAATTGTTGTGAAAATACCGAAACCCAACTAACAAATAAGCTCACTAGTTGGACCTCACTATTACCACTAAATTCCCAAGAACAAATGAACTACGTTCTTATACGAGATGTAAGCGGAAATGATCAATGAACATGAGACAACTAACCAACTAAGCATATGCAACGATAATAACCATACAATGTAAGATAAAGCATAAGTAAAGAGAGACACCGAGATTTTTACGTGGAAACCCAAATCGGGAAAAACCACGGGCGGAGGACGTCGAGAACCGATCCACTATCACTTGATGGTAATTACACTTGAGATGTTACAAGCTTTACAATGAAGAGAGAAATTCTATGGCTTTTCTTCTTGAGCACTCACTAACTAGTTTGGAGAGAAAAAAATGAATTATGTGAATTAATTCATATGAAGTCGTGTGTGTATATGGATGATGGAAATCAATAGACTCCTTAATATATTATTATAATACAAGGGGAATGGCTTCTACTAATAAAAAATTGAGAGTGGATATGAGGTGTCACCAAATAGATGGATGAAACACTCATACGGCCAAAAATAGTGCGGGCGGCTTATATGCGGTTTAAAGACCCGCACACAACCCGCATTTACCACTGCCTCCTCTCATTTTTACTCATTTGATTTTTGGTTTTAAGCAAGCAATATTCTCTCAAAAAAGATATCTAATTGGACAAAACTGTAAATTATTTCTACATATTCAAAGCCGAACAATTTGGAAAGCAATTGAGAAAACCTTACCAATAAACTACTATCTTATGTAGAAAACATCGTTGCTCTCTCTCTCTCCATATATATATATATATATATATATATATATATATATATATGAAAGTTTAAATGTGAACCACTTTTTGGTTGTGAACGTGAGGACAGCTGAGAGCGCGACAGGTGGCAACTTTGAGTGTGATCCCCCCCCCCCTTTTAATTCAATGCCCTCCCATGAATCGCGCCTAGTCATCCGCCGTGGACATGACATGGCGCCTAGTCATCCGCCACGTGGCGCGCTCTCGGTTGTCCTCACGTTCACAATGAAAAAGTGGTTCACATTTGAACCCACCCCTATATATATATATATATATATATATATATATATATAGGGGTGGGTTCAAATGTGAACCACTTTTTGGTTGTGAACATGAGGACAAATATGGGTCATTGATTAAAAAATCGCTGATAAGATCAATGGATAAAAAGGACGGTGGCATTTTTGAAAATAAGATGAAAAGTGTGACCATGGCTCCAATGAAAAGGAAGCGTGTATGGGTAAAATTGTAATTTTTCATTCACCTTTATCCAAAACCTGCAAAGTAAAGCTTTCACATCATTTCATCAAAAATTTCTCTCTCTCTAAAAACCTTCACATTGAGGAAGAAATCTCCATCTCTTTGAAACCACCATTGACGAACATCGTTTTGAAGTATTTCTCAAAGATAAAAAAAGTCTAAATCATCCGAAGATCGAATGGATTATCTTTCAATCGCACAAAACTTCATTACATGTAAGTTTTATTGAATAAAATCATTAGATTCTGAATAGTTAGGGTTTCATTTGAGTTTTTTTGAAGTTTTATAGTTTGTATTCTTGATATTTTTTATCAAATTAGGTTAGTTTGATTCGTTTTTGGTGATTGTTGTTTTTCAAAAGTTGTTTGTAATCATAATTAGAACAACAAATCGGAAGCTTAACAATTTTCGTGGTGATTTTTGTTAGGCGATTTTCCTTGCCCAAGAGCAAGGAAGGACAAACGAACGTCCGTGAACTGTGAGATTCAACTAGAAAATAGAACCAGGCGCAAGTATACACCTTGAACTACTGTCGTCCCGTAACAAGTAATAATGGTAAGTAAATACCAGATATCGATCCTCAGGGAAGGTTTTGTGCAAAAGTCTTTTCAGTAAAGTCCAGTTCGTAAAAGATGATTTCAGATGGCGAATTCGAGGATTTTGACCGATGCTGTTTAAGCAAATGGGTGAATGATTGGTTGTAAAATCTATCAGAGAAAGAAGCACAGGGTGCAAGGGTTTGATGAGACACAGGTGATCTAGAAATAATCATATGCTTACTGAAGGTCCAACTACTGGTTTGACCGGCCTCCCAAGAGTACACACAGGTCAACGTGCATTCAGAGGTGATATATTAGTCACGAATCCTAGCACAACACAGTGTTACCAATCTCACTAGATGAGTATAGCACAATTAAGTACTAAAGCTACTTTTAGCCTTCTCACGTCTATTACAGATGTTTAACATAAATCCTAACTCTGAAAGCTAGTGCACTTTCATGTACTAAGTTGGTCGTCAATCAACTAGGTACAATCTTCAATGAAATGTCAAACACCTGCAATAAACAGTTAGATTACAACAGTAAAGCACAGGATATACTTTCACACCGATAACGGTCTCAACATTTCCTCACACCCCAAGCTCAAGCTAGTAGCTCATCACTGCTTAGATTCTTCTCGCGAAGTGATGTAGGTACTGGAAAAGTAAATAACGGAAAATTAAATTGCCAAAATGTAAATACTGGAATTATGACCAGTAAAACAGATTGGTAGTTATTACACAATACGTTCTCTTCTATGAGAGAAACAGAGTGTAATAACTCCAATAAAGCAGAAAGTAAATTGCAGTAAAGTAAATGACTGGAAATTAAACACTGGAAATGTGACCAGTAAAATTGCTGGAAAGTAAATTGCAAGGAATGTAAATACTGGAAAGATGACCAGTAAAATTGCTGTAAAGTAAATTGCAATAAATATAAATTGCAGAAATAATAATATGACAGATTGGTAATTACTACACAATACGTTCTCTTCTGTGAGAGAAACAGAGTGTAAGTAATTCCAAAAGAGCAGAAATGTAAATGACAACAATAAACAGATCAGTAATTAACGAACAGTAAATAAACAGTTCAATAAAAGAGCTTAGCTTGGAAGGAAAGTAACAAAAAGATTAAAAGTCTTTGGAAGGTACTAGGAAAATACAACTAAGTACAAAAGTCTAGATTTAACTAGTCCTTGAACTTTGAGATGGAAAATTGAAAAGAAAGTTACTTGCAATGCAAGTTTCGAACGTGTACTAGTAAAAACGTTGTTTTAAGTAACCGGGGATCTTTTGAAAATGATTACTTGCGATGCAAAAACTTGAAAGTGAAAAGTAAGCTTGTTGAAAAGATGAAAGACTTTCAAATTTAAGGTAACTTGAAAATCTTTGTTGTTAACGTCGGAAAATCGCTGTTATCAAAGGTAAAATACCGTAAGTGATGAAAACCAAATGCTGAGAATTTCGTAAGCTTGAAAACAACGTACAATGGTGAAATAACGCACTTTGGAAAATGTAACTGAGAACTGAACACGAGATGTAACTAAAATGCTCTGGAACTAATATTGATGATTAAAAACGTACTAGAACAAGTGAATTGATGCTTAGAAATCAGAAAGATTCTAAGCACAACTTAACTTGCCAAAAACTAGATTACAACTATGAAACACTAAAAGCTAAGAACTTCGAACCATGAACTAAAACTAAGAACAACTAAAAACTAGAGAAAACTTCTCTCCCAACCAAAGGAATGGTTGGGAGAGATGTTAGATGTTGTTGGTGTAAAACACACCAAATTAAGTTACAAAAGACTTATATTTATACTAAAAGAAACTTAGGCAACAAGCAAAAGGCATGATGTCATCTTGATGAGGTAAGCCCTACAAAAACAGCAGCTTTCTTCAAAAGCCAGAAACAGTCTTTAAATGTCAGCAAAATCTGCACAGTCTGTAGTGTAAGGTAATTTCTGCAAAACAATAAATAAAAACCTAATTTAGACAGATATTTAATAATAATATGCACATAAGTCATGATAACTAAATTATAACAAAAACACAGATAAACTAGACTCAAAATATACTTTTGGGCAAAATAAAACTCTAAAGACCTAATAAAAAGGCATAATAAGTGGGAAGTATTGAACACTTATCACAACCTCAAACTTAAACTGTTGTTTGTCCCCAAACAACTAAAAAAACAAAATAAAGACTCAAGTTCTAGAAAAATTTTAACAAGGTTGGATTTTCATAAGTATGTACACACAAATCCTTCCAAACATATATAGATGAACTGAAACAGATAGCCCTTCATAAACTTAGGTTCTTTTCCTGATTTCAAGATGCAACACATACTTAGTCCTACGTCTATTGTCAAGCTACCTAGAGTCATCAAAGCATTTATATTTGTCATGGGAATGCATATTGGCTTTTTCTTTCTATGTATGCTTAAGCCCTTTTTTTTTCACACATCTCTTAACAACACTCAATGGTATGATTTTATTACCATTCTTCTCATATTGAGGTATTTTTGGACCTTTAGGTCTCTTTTAAGCCTACTATGTCTCTTTAACACAGTTTTGCACTAAAAAAATTTAGTGGTATTTTGGCTTTGGCTTTTAGTGGCTTAATTGATGTGTTTGGCTTAATGAGGTGAGGAAAGGGGGTTAGTGTATGTGCAAGGCATTCTCCTCACCTCAAACTTGTGGGATGCAATGTCCCAATTGTATCAAAGAAAGGTCTTTCGGGCTTGAAATATATGAGTGAAAGCCCAAGAATGGCTTGCCATATGATGACTCAACCTAGCTTTCTAACAAACTGTTGGGACCATTTCTGTGTTAACAACCATCTTTCAAAGGGAAATCACACATGGGATTATTGTGGCTATAAGATCATTTGGAAATTAAAAGCATGTAAAGTGGATTATGTTGTACACACAGATGAGTGAATCCAGAAAATCAGTTCCCAAATTTAAAACATAAAAACAAAGATGAGAATGAGACTGTTTCCATTTCATCTATTGCAAAGACACAACTTAAAATAACTCAAGGTTTACGCTATCATGACTTAGTGACCTGAAATTACCTAAAATTCAGCAAAGTATCCAAACAAACTAGTGGTTAAGCACTAATCATGGATTAAGACTAAATTTAACAAACTAAGACATACAATATTAAAACAAAAAAGCAAATAGGAGAATGGACCCCAAAAGGTTGCCTTTCCATCAATGTTATCTACCTAAAAACAACAACCTCAAACTTGAAATGTTGTACAACATTTAATTTTGGAAAATCATCAAAAATAAAGAAAGGAATGAAAACTTTTACAACCTCAAACTTAGTTTAAGACCAAGTTTGAAACTAAGACTCAATAATTGACCTAAAATGCAGCAAATTTCCCAAAAATGAGCATATAAGATGATCATGCCATGGGATAAGCTATACTAACTATTACCACAATGCACCACATGGTTGAATGAGATGTGAGTGTAGAGGGACTGCCTCTTTATGAGTGAGTTTCAATTTAACCAAGGATCACAAAGGGACTGCCTTTGTGATGAGTGAATCCTAGTTCAACCAAGTGAGGTAGAGGGACTGCCTCTACTCACTGTGAATCACAGTTTGGCCAAGTGCAATAGAGGGACTGCTTATAAGTGTAAACTGTGTGTGAGTGCCAAAGTGTATGATGAACAGAAAATTTAAAACAAATAAACATAAATATACATGAGCATGCTGATTGTAAAGACATTGGCTTACAACCAAGGATCTATGACTAGACATTATTCAAACAATTTAGATTATTCAAGAGGAGAGTGGGATCCAAAGAGCCTTACTCCCTCCTCTGTTTCTTTAGTAACAAAACAGCAAACACCAAACCTGCGGTGTCAAGTGACACACAGGTGGTGAAAACAGCAAATAAAGAAAGAAAAATCTATTAAAATTCCTACAATGATCCTAAAATCAGCAAAGTCCCAAAGAAAACAGTTATCATGATGGGGGACAAATGTAAATATCCACAGGTTAGCACACAAACAGATCACAATGGCTCAAGATAAGTTAAAATCAAAACAAGAAAGAGGGAATGCCTCTTTGTGATTGGAGTTCACTCCAAGATGATGCATGGAAACTCTACTATCTTTTGTATAAGACCAAAACTGTCAAAACAAGCTTAGAGGGATTGCCTCTATTAGTGGTGCACCACAATTAAGTCAAAACAGAAAAAACAGAGGTGTTGCCCCTGTTTTGGATGGTCAATAGCATCAAAAAAAATGAGATGGAGGGATTGCCTCCATAGGTGGTGTACCACAGCTCACTAAATGCAGAAAACAGAGGGACTGCCCCTGTTTTTGAGTTTCAAATGCATCAAAAGATCAAAAGATGGATTGCATCTATTTTTGTGAACCCAAACTGTACCAAAATATAGGTGGAGGGACTGCCTCCATCCGTGCAATCTGTGTGCGCAAAACAGTGGCAAAACAGCAAAGTGGCTAAAAAAATTATGCACAAAATGATGCCACAAATCTAATCTAGCATGCATATGTACAAGTAAAGTTTTTTTTTTTTTTTTTTTTTTTTTTTTTTTTTTTTTTGGTTTTAAAAAATTTTCACAACCTAATACTACTCTAATATACTACTTGACATAAAAGTAATTCTTTTTGTGGAACATTTTCTTCGGATACAAGTAACTAACGAAAGAAAAAATTAAATCTATTTACATAATAAAAGAAAATTATTTATTTTTTTATTTTTTTGAAATCTTTTCTTTCTAGGCTAAATATTTTTTTTTTTTTTTTTTTTTGACTATTTATGTAACCTAAAAAAAATAATAGATAATATTATTACTAATACAAATATAAATTAGGGAAATAAGAGAATTTTTTTTAACGATCTTTTTGTATTTTTCTTTGCCAACGGAGATTTTGTTCTATCTCTGGATCTAGTTCAAAAAAATTCTCCGCGGATTTTTCTTGTCATAAACTTATTTTCTTTTTTTTTCTTTTCTTTGAAAAAGGTGGTAGAAAAATCAAAACTTAAAAACTTTACTTAAACTGAAGAGACTCTTAACTACCTTCCCCGGCAACGGCGCCAAAAACTTGATAGGCAGTTTTCCTTGCCCAAGAGCAAGGAAGGACAGAAACGAACGTCCGTGAACTGTGAGATTCAACTAGAAAATAGAACCAGGCGCAAGTATACACCTTGAACTACTGTCGTCCCGTAACAAGTAATAATGGTAAGTAAATACCAGATATCGATCCTCAGGGAAGGTTTTGTGCAAAAGTCTTTTCAGTAAAGTCCAGTTCGTAAAAGATGATTTCAGATGGCGAATTCGAGGATTTTGACCGATGCTGTTTAAGCAAATGGGTGAATGATTGGTTGTAAAATCTATCAGAGAAAGAAGCACAGGGTGCAAGGGTTTGATGAGACACAGGTGATCTAGAAATAATCATATGCTTACTGAAGGTCCAACTACTGGTTTGACCGGCCTCCCAAGAGTACACACAGGTCAACGTGCATTCAGAGGTGATATATTAGTCACGAATCCTAGCACAACACAGTGTTACCAATCTCACTAGATGAGTATAGCACAATTAAGTACTAAAGCTACTTTTAGCCTTCTCACGTCTATTACAGATGTTTAACATAAATCCTAACTCTGAAAGCTAGTGCACTTTCATGTACTAAGTTGGTCGTCAATCAACTAGGTACAATCTTCAATGAAATGTCAAACACCTGCAATAAACAGTTAGATTACAACAGTAAAGCACAGGATATACTTTCACACCGATAACGGTCTCAACATTTCCTCACACCCCAAGCTCAAGCTAGTAGCTCATCACTGCTTAGATTCTTCTCGCGAAGTGATGTAGGTACTGGAAAAGTAAATAACGGAAAATTAAATTGCCAAAATGTAAATACTGGAATTATGACCAGTAAAACAGATTGGTAGTTATTACACAATACGTTCTCTTCTATGAGAGAAACAGAGTGTAATAACTCCAATAAAGCAGAAAGTAAATTGCAGTAAAGTAAATGACTGGAAATTAAACACTGGAAATGTGACCAGTAAAATTGCTGGAAAGTAAATTGCAAGGAATGTAAATACTGGAAAGATGACCAGTAAAATTGCTGTAAAGTAAATTGCAATAAATATAAATTGCAGAAATAATAATATGACAGATTGGTAATTACTACACAATACGTTCTCTTCTGTGAGAGAAACAGAGTGTAAGTAATTCCAAAAGAGCAGAAATGTAAATGACAACAATAAACAGATCAGTAATTAACGAACAGTAAATAAACAGTTCAATAAAAGAGCTTAGCTTGGAAGGAAAGTAACAAAAAGATTAAAAGTCTTTGGAAGGTACTAGGAAAATACAACTAAGTACAAAAGTCTAGATTTAACTAGTCCTTGAACTTTGAGATGGAAAATTGAAAAGAAAGTTACTTGCAATGCAAGTTTCGAACGTGTACTAGTAAAAACGTTGTTTTAAGTAACCGGGGATCTTTTGAAAATGATTACTTGCGATGCAAAAACTTGAAAGTGAAAAGTAAGCTTGTTGAAAAGATGAAAGACTTTCAAATTTAAGGTAACTTGAAAATCTTTGTTGTTAACGTCGGAAAATCGCTGTTATCAAAGGTAAAATACCGTAAGTGATGAAAACCAAATGCTGAGAATTTCGTAAGCTTGAAAACAACGTACAATGGTGAAATAACGCACTTTGGAAAATGTAACTGAGAACTGAACACGAGATGTAACTAAAATGCTCTGGAACTAATATTGATGATTAAAAACGTACTAGAACAAGTGAATTGATGCTTAGAAATCAGAAAGATTCTAAGCACAACTTAACTTGCCAAAAACTAGATTACAACTATGAAACACTAAAAGCTAAGAACTTCGAACCATGAACTAAAACTAAGAACAACTAAAAACTAGAGAAAACTTCTCTCCCAACCAAAGGAATGGTTGGGAGAGATGTTAGATGTTGTTGGTGTAAAACACACCAAATTAAGTTACAAAAGACTTATATTTATACTAAAAGAAACTTAGGCAACAAGCAAAAGGCATGATGTCATCTTGATGAGGTAAGCCCTACAAAAACAGCAGCTTTCTTCAAAAGCCAGAAACAGTCTTTAAATGTCAGCAAAATCTGCACAGTCTGTAGTGTAAGGTAATTTCTGCAAAACAATAAATAAAAACCTAATTTAGACAGATATTTAATAATAATATGCACATAAGTCATGATAACTAAATTATAACAAAAACACAGATAAACTAGACTCAAAATATACTTTTGGGCAAAATAAAACTCTAAAGACCTAATAAAAAGGCATAATAAGTGGGAAGTATTGAACACTTATCAATTTTCGAAAATCATTGTCTTAAAATTGGAAATTTTAGGGTTTGTGTTCTTGAGATTTTTCATACGATTAGGTTAGTTAGATTCGTTTTTGGTGATTGTTGTTTTTCAAAAGTTGTTTGTAAGCATAACTAGAGCAACATATTCAAATTTTAAAAATTTTCATGATGATTTTGGAAAATCATTGTTTGAAAATTGATTTTTTATGGTTTGTATTCTTGACTATTCATCATATGTTTTAAACAAAAAGTTAATAAATCTGAGTTTTGATCTATTTTGGTTATGGAATCAGAAAGCATGGAGAAATGGGATTTTGGCACCGTTTGGCTATTGAAGATGAAGATGAAGACGAATTGATTTTAAGATTCTTGAAGATGAATTTTGTTGAAGATGAAGTTGTGTTCTTGAAGATGAAGATGAAATTATTAAAATTAAATTTTGCTTAAAATTACTTGTTATTCATTTTGAATAAAACTTTTATATTCAAACTGAATAAAACTGTTTATGTAGCTTAATAAAATTGTTGATTGAATTACTTGTTATTCACTCTGAATAAAACTTTATATTCAGAGTACGTAAAACTGTTTATGTAAGCTTAATAAAAGCGTTGATTGGAATTACTTGTTATTCATTGTGAATTAAGTTTCTCTATTCAAACTGAATATAACTGTAAATATAAGCTTAATAGAAATGTTGATTATAATTAATTGTTATTCAATCTGAATAAAACTTTTATATTCAGACTGAATAACAAAGATACTTAGGTTATACTAGTTATTTATACTGAATAACAAAGATACTCATGTTTACAAGTAAATTCTCTTTCTTATTTAGTCTGAATAACAAACATACTTATTCGAATATCATGTTTAGTCACAATGACAAGTGGATCTACTTTGTCATTCATACTCACTAACAAAGATACCCAGGTTAACAAGTAAATTCACTTTGTTATTCCGTCTGAATAACGAAGTAGATTTCTTAAACTAGATTTATTATCAGTCTGAATAAAGTAGTCTTGTTATTCAGTCTGAATAACAGGTAGGCTTGTTATTCAAACTCAATAGCAAGTAGAAAATGAATATTGATTAATCTTATTCAAAGTGAGTAATATTATTCACTATGAATAAAATATATCATATTCAAAGTTAATACGATTTGATTCATATTTGAATTACTTTGTTTATTTTACTAATTAAAAATACAAACAAGACTTGTCAAATTACTTGATCAAGATTTGGAAGAGCTATACGCAAACAAGGTAGTAATAGAATTCAAAATGAATGAAGCATTGAAGATGTATCCAAATGACAAATCGTTGATAGATTGGAAAGAAGGATATCAAAAGTTGGTTTTATGTTGGTGAAGAAGAATTAAACAATTAGTACATGGTTTTTAAATAGTTGGTTTCAGGTATATGTATGTTTATTACATGATGTACAATTTTGATTAATTAGTGAATGTATATTGATATTTGTATTTTACTGATATGAAGATTAATTTTAGCACATAATATAGTTGTGGATAATATTATTTTGTCTTCAAATTGACTAAATAAGATTGCTCCTTAATTCATTTTGAATATTATATATTTTTTCAAAGTGAATATAACTTGTAGTAATGGGACTGAATAAAAATACTAATTAAAGAAAAAAAATTGTCTTTTGTATTATTCAATCTAAATAATCATATATTATTCAGTTTAAATAATTATTCAGAGTGATGGGAATTCAATATAGTTTATGTTTTTATTCACTTTGAATAATATACAACATTTAGTCGATATAGGTTTTATTCATTTTGAATAACACTATTTCTTTCAAGGTGAATTAAATTAAAATGATAACAGCTTTTCCATAGCTCAATGAATAAAAGTTTTATTCATAGTGAATAACAAGTAGTTCTAATCAACATTTCTATTAAGCTCACATTTACAGTTTTATTCAGTTTGAATATAAAGCGTTATTTAGAATGAACAACATGTAATTTCAATCAACCTTTCTACAAGCTTACATTTAGAGTTTTATTCAATTTGAATAGAAATATTTATTCAGAGTGAATAACAAGTAAGTTAGTCTGAATATAAAAGCTTTATTTAGAGTGAATAACAAGTAATTTCAATCCACATTTCTATTAAACTTACATTTACAGTTTTATTCGGTCTAAATATAAAAGTTTTATTCAGAATGAATAACAAGTTATTCTTAGCAACATTTCTATTAAGCTTACATTTATAGTTTTATTCAGTCTGAATATAAATTTTTATTTAAAGTAAATAACAAATAATTCTATGTAACCTTTCTATTCTAATAATTTCATCTTCATCTTCATCCTCAAGAACACATCTTCATCTCCAACAAAATTCATCTTCAAGAATCCTAAAATCAATTCATCTTCAAGAGCTAAATGGTGACAAAATTCCATTTCTCCATGTTTTCTAATTCAAACACAAGAAAAACAATTAAACATAATCAAAATAGATCAAACACAGATTTGTTAACTTTTTGTTCAAGAATATATGATGAACACTCAAGAACACAAACAATGATTTTCTAAAATCATTATGAAAATTGTTAAAATTCGGATATGTTACTCTACTTATGATTACAAACAACTTTTGAAAAGCAACAATTACCAAAAACGGATCCAACTAACCTAATTTGATGAAAAATCTCAAGAACACAACCTAAAATTTCCAATTTTCAGATAACGATTTTCGAAAATCATAACGAAAATTGTTAAGCTTCGAATATGTTGTTCTAATTATGATTACAAACAACTTTTGAAAAGGAACAATCACAAAAAACGAATCAAACTAACCTAATTTGATGAAAAATATGAAGAACAAAATTTACAATTTCAATTTTCAGAATTCAAGATTAAAATTTTTGATTTAATTTGATGTATATGAAAGAAATCAACTGGAGAGAGATGAAGAAATCACCATCAATGGAGGTGCTCATGCTAGAGATGGAGAAGAGATGTCAATGGTGGTATAAGAGTGAGGATACCTGATACGTTTGAACACAAGGAAGAAAAGGAGCTAGATCTGACAAAAATACCCCCAAGCCATATTAGTTAGCTGACTTTAAATTTGGCTAAGATGAAGGGCTAAGATTTGTCCTCATGTTCACAACCAAAATTGAGTTCACATTTGAACTTTCCTCTATATATATATATATATATATATATATATATATATATAGAGAGAGAGAGAGAGAGAGAGAAAAGTTCAAATACAAACCACTTTTTGGTTGTGAACACGAGGACAACCGAGAGCGCGACACGTGGCGGCTTTGAGTGTGGTCCCCTCCTTTAATTCAATGCCCTCTCATGAATCGCGCCTAGTCATCCGCCGTGGAATGACGTGACGCCTAATCATCCGCCACGTGTCGCGCTCTCGGTTGTCCTCACGTTCACAACCAACAAGTGGTTCACATTTGAACCCACCCCTATATATATATATATATATAGAGAGAGAGAGAGAGAGAGAGAGAGAGAGAGAGAAAGAAAGATTCAAATGAGAAGTGCTAAAAAAATACAAAGTAGATAGTTGACTAGTCAAACGTTGCGCCTTTGACCAGTCAAAGCCACAATCTTTGACTAGCCAAAGTTCGGTTGGACGCGATTCACAGAGGGCAGAAGTCAAAGCCGCATTTATTGACAGGATGAGTGATGAAGATCACTTCTCTACTTCGTATTTTTATAAGCACTTCTCATTTGAATCTAATACTATATATAAAAATCTTTAGGCATATCAGTTGTCCCACATTGAAAAAATGATTAACTCCTTAGTTTATACTTTATAATCTTGAAACAACTTATAGAGTTATTTAAGAGATTAAGTGAACTATGTATAACTTGGCCTTGTGTGAATTTTACACATGTTCAAAGCGGTTTTCAATTTTTCAGATTTAGATAAGATTTAACATTTATCTTATCCACAATCAGTTGCATACACAAACCTATATGCATGTGTAATTATTCCATTGTTTCATAGAGTCATCTTATTTTGTGAACCAACCATTTTGTGTTAACTTTGTTAACTAATGCACACCATTGATCAAATGCAATCAACGGTTAAGATTAATTCATGGGGGTGGTTTTTTTCTAATTTTTTTTCCTTATTTTTTTTTTTCAAAATAGGCGGTTACAACAGTTTTATCTCAGCCGTAGATTTAATTATTGGACGGTTTAGATCGGTTAACAAAGTTAACACAAAATAATTGGTTCACAAAATAAGATGACTCTTGTTTCATATACTATAAACCCTCTCTTTTCCACCTCTATGAAATTTGGAGATATGTTCATATGAAGATGTGTTATG